>CP111154.1:0-1233355 GCA_026367775.1 Exserohilum rostratum | reverse complement strand
TGCTGAGATTCTAGATTCTCTCCTCCATCACCCACATTTGATTTCTCTTGGCCCTCTCTTTCTGTCTTCTATATTGTTCTGTGTGAAGAATATATTGTTGCAAAGTTATATTTCACTTCACTTCACTCCACTTCTCCTTCACCTTCATTCTCGCCACCATGGAACAGGGGTCCATTCTCCCATTCTTGAAAGCGTCCAGGCCGCGACCGGAAAGCTCACGCCCAGGTCAACCCTACCAACAAAGAAACAACTCAGACTCTCGTGGCAAACCTTCTGGCAGCAAACCCTCTGGCAGTCACCATTCGAAACATCATCGTCATAACAACAACAAACACCACGGTCCTAATAACCGACGCAACATGGACCTGGAAAAAGTCGCAGACGAGACCAAAGAAGAACTTCCCAAGATTCTAGCCAACATCCCCAACTTTGACCCGACCGAGTCTTCACTCATCCACCTTGAAGATCTAGACGCTCTTTCTGCTGCCGATTGTCCTGGTTTCAAGCAAAAGGCACGCATCCAGGTACTAAACATGGATTCGTTTGACGCGGCAATCCGCCTGGACCCAGATCATGACGTTGACACGCATTTGGGAGTCAAATCACCGAAAGTTGATGTTCAACCCAAGTCTGATGGCGATGAAGATAGTCTCAATACCGCTTCCAAGGACGCAACAACGGGACCTGTTCCAGACGTACAAATGGAGGAACCAGAATCAACCAGCACATCTACTCCAAACCAAGACCCCCAAACCAAGCCAGCCCCTGAAACCAGCAAACCTCACCTCCTCGACCCCTACCGCTCCGTCGCAGTCCTAAACCTTGCCTCAGAGCGCTCTCCCGGCGGTGGCTGGCAAAAAGGTGCTCTCGCACAGGAAGAATGCCTCTGCTACCGCTCCTCCCTCTACCTCTCTCTAACATCCTCCTTCTACCCTATCCCAGCACAAGCCGCCATCTACACCCCCAACGTCCTTCTCATTCGCTCTTCCATGGCAAGTGGCCACGCCCTTCTTACCCCTGCAACATCACCCTCTTCTCTCCCAACCGTATCCGTCATCAGCGCTGCTGCACTCCGCAAACCCGCGCTATCAGACGACGCGAGCACGTTTAAGAATCCTGGCGCGAGGGCTCTTACAAAACGGAAGATTAGGCTTGTGCTGCGTATGGCCGCGCTGCAGAAACATACAAAGCTTATTTTGGGCGCTCTTGGTTGCGGCGTGTTTGCGAATCCGCCTGCGGATGTGGCAAACTGCTTTCTGGAAGTTTTCAATGAAGCTGAGTTCCAGGGCGGATGGTGGGAAGAGGTTGTTTTTGCGGTGCTGGATAATGTCAAGGGGGCTGGTGGGGGTAAAGATGGAAATGGGAATTTTGGCCACTTTTATCGCGCGTTGCATGGAAAGGAAGTTTGATTGAGAAGTGCTTTTTTTACACGGCGTCATTGGATATCAAGGTTTTAGGTATTGTTGTCACGGCGATGATAGACGGAGATTTAGGACACAGTGGAATAATGGTAATGAACAATCTTCTTGTGTAGGAAGATGCTCTTGATGAATTTGTTGGTGTTGGTGTTGCTGGTGTTTTCGATACTTAGACTATTAGGAAGTAATTCTTCTGGTATCGTGATGCAGGTATATGTACAAGAAACGCAAGAATGCAGAATGCAGAGTGCAGAATGCCTTTTTCGAGCAGGCGAAGAAAACGAAACCACCCAAGTCTATACCGCGTACTCAATGCTGCTACTAGGCTGTTAAGACTTGAATGTCTTACTCCGTCCCGCAACCTCCTTTTGCGCTCTCGGCAGCCCTTTGGGTGCATCCGACATGCCCGAGAATGCCGTGAAGCCTACATTCTTCTTCTTGTCCTTCTTGTCCTTCTTATCCTTCTTCTTGGTCTTTGCGTCGTCGTCTTCAGCGTGCAGAACTGACTTGGCGTTTGCGTAGTCGAAAGCAGGCTCGTCGCCATTGCGTGCTGCGGCTTGGGCAGCAGCCTCCTCTCTCTTCTTCTGTTTTCGCGCAGCTTTCCTTGCGGCCTTTTCACGGGCCTGTGCGGCTTCTGGAGTTTCTTCGGGGGCGTCGAGCATGATTTCGTCCCGGGTCATAGGGTCAAGGGGCTGTGGGGAGGACGCCGACTCTTCTTGAGCATCACCTCGCTTCCGCTTTTTGCCCCCACCCAAGTGCTTCACAACAAACGTGTCGGTTCGCTGATCTTCTGCAGGTCTTTCTTCCTTTGGTACATACGTGTGCTGGGGTTTCTCGGCCTTTGGTGTAGTCGTGGCGGTTCCGTTCGCGTCGGCAAAAACTTGCGCCGTAAGAGGTGGAAGAGGCAGAGCAAGGTCAATATCCATTGCAGACAGATTCTGCTTTTGCTGTGAGGCGTGTTCTTTCTTCCATAGTTCACCCCAGAATTCTGAGCCTGGAGCCCGGGAAGCAGAAGTATGAATGTTCCGGACAGTTTCCACGGTGGTAGCCAATGGGGCTGAAGGCGCGTTCGATACTGTCGCTGTAGTGTTCGACTCAGCCATTTCAGCCATTTCAGCCCTTTCAGCCTTGAGCTTATTTTCGCTACGCTGCAGTGCTTCGTGGAGTTCTGGTCCATGTTGGCCGTTTCTCTTCGCCTCCGCAATTACGTTAATAAGCTCGTCTGCGTGGGCTCGAGTGATGTGAGAAACGTGTTGGATGGCGTTGAACAAAGCGGCCTTGTCTGCTGGCATTGCGCGAGCTGTAGAGAATATGGCATGGTTTGGCATAATGAACCCCGTGCTCTCGTCTTCTTTCCGAGCGAGTTTGTCCCTCCATTCATGCACATCTAGAAAGACGGAGAATTGTTCGCGATCGAATGAAGTAGGGTTCTTCGAGAGAGCCTTATACCAGCCATTGGCGCCGAGTCCAAATTCTTTGTCGTATACGGGGTGCTCATATCGTTGCAATGCCGTCTCTTTCGATTTTTCTAGTACGTCCCGGATCTTGTTCTTATCAGATTTGGAGAAATCAGACTTTTCGACTAGCTCGTTCCGCATTTTGTCAAATATGTAGAGAAGGAAATGGGTATCTGCGCGTGCGTATTCGAACAACTCTGGGCTTAGCGGCCGGGCGCGCCAGTCCGCGAGCTGGTACTGTTTCTGAGCCGTGAAATTAACGTGCTTCGACAGCAAGTAGGCCAGACTAGCACCGGTGTAGCCAAGTGCTCGGGCGGCGTGGTATGTGTCGAATAGGCCGACGACATAGATACCGAGATCTCGCTGGAGCCACATAATATCCATGTACGCACCATGTAGAACCTTGATAATGCTGGGGTCTGCAAAGACTTCATTCAAGCATTCCAACTTCCGTCGCCAGGGCACCAGAGTGTCCACTATCCAGTCCTTGTCGCGGGTGCTGATTTGCATCAAACAGACTAAGCCGATATAAGTGCGATTGTCGTGGTGTTCCAGGTCAACAGCGATTTCTTTTGCCGTCTTCAGCTCGGAGAGCATAGTGGCCAGGGCCTCAGGCGTATCGACTAGGGTTGCGGTGGTGGATTCAAACGGCTTGTATCGTTGCGGTTCGGCAGACTCGTAGACGGCGGTCGGGTATTCGTATTCTTCAATCTCGGTCTGGTAGGGGTGAGGATACCTGCACAGCATATTAGCACATGAATTGGACATAGCATATTGTCGTCCTACTGTTCCCGTCCTTGCTTGTCCCTGAACGTCTTCAGACACTCCTCGAGGGGAATCTTGGCATGAGGCTTGGAAGTGAGGAGCGGATGAAAGCCGCCAGTCTCGTTGTTGGTGGGCACATGTTCAAACTTGAGCTGTGGCTTTGGGATAATCTTCTTGTCGGCAATATTGGGGCGGGGCTTTACGGCTGCCTGTACACGTGTTAGGGATTGGGTTTCGCCTTGGGCCATCTGTGGCTCCTACCTGTTCGCCAGCCGGACTCAGCCGTTTGACCACGCCCGTATACTCGTCCAGACTGGTGTCGGCCTTCTCAAGCAAGCTGTCGATGACATCAACAACCCCCCTCCAATTGGCGTCTATGGCTTCGACATCGGGTAGCTTGGGACCTACAGCGTCCGAGCTCGCCGCAGCATTCTGAATAAGGCGCTGCGCGAGGTGGAGGAGGCGCGCATTCTGGGCGTCTAGCTGTGTGCCAGCGTCAGGGTTGAGCGATCTCTGGAAAGGGATGTCTGCTTTGCCGATGGCAGTGGCAGACCCGAGGGTCGGTTTCAGGGCGGCCGAGATTTCTGTTTGCAGCGTCTTGAAGGAGTCCATGGCGTGTTCACTGTGCGCTCATTCTCCTGGCGGGCTTCGATGACGCGGACTCTGGTGGCGACTCGCTTCGACGTGGCACGGCGGGTTTGGCGTGGAAAGAATGCGCGTGTCGCAAATGTTTGGAGAAAGAAACCTTCAATGGTCCCCGGCTTAGCGCGCTTTTGCTATCGATAGGCGGTAGCCGCGACCTTCACCCCGTCATACGCACGCCGCCCTGCACCATCCGTCTCACTAACACACCACAAAAAATAATCATGTCCGCCTCGTTGGCACCCGAATGCAACCAAGTCAAGGAGTGAGTCTTGTCGTGGGTCACAGTTCAGTCGCCATCATGTAGCTAACATGCAGCAGGCGCTACGACAACTGCTTCCTAAAGTGGTACAGCGAGAGTGCGTCATGCGTCAAGTTGATCATAGTCACTTTTTTTTTTCATAATATACTGACCTTTTTTAGAGTTCCTGCGCGGTACTGCTACAACGGATGATTGCAAGCCGATATTCGAGCAGTATGAAAAATGTCTTTCTGTACGTACAAGTGCCAAGGCAGCCAGCACTGCTTCTGACATAATCAACAGAGAGCGCTAAGCGAACGAGGAATCGACAAGATGCTTAAGGAAGTACGCGAAGACAATAAAGAAAACGACGCGGAGCACATGAAGCCTGTAGGTGGTGAACCCTGGCAAATCACAAGACAGAATCTGACTGAAGCTACAGAGTCGATGAGATATAGGCCATGTCAGCCAACCATCAACTATTTTCTACTTGCAAGCACCTCCATACTCCAAATTGTGGTCGATGTGCGCACAAAACCTGGGTCAGTAGCATTTTGCAACGTTAAGGATGTAGTTTGTTTTGCTTTTCTGACATGTTTTTCTCTTCAGGCTTAGTGCTGACACAAACGATCACTCGCCGTTGAGCGGCAATCGCATATACTCTGCTTGTTGTACCATACTGTAATTTTTGGACGCAAATATAATCACGATCTATCATGCAACCTAAATACCCCATGCCGATTTGTGCAGCTTCACATACAATGCGCTAATCCCGGAAATGACGACATTCTGTCCAGGTGCCTGTGAATCTCGGACCTACTACCATCCACTCTCCACTTTACCCCCCACAGCTTTATAAAGCCCCTCTCTTTCGCACCTTGGTTTGGTAGTCAGCTACATATCCGTTCCTGCAGCAAACATGGCTTCCAGAGTTGGTCTCGGCGTCCCAATGCCACTTCTTGCCCCTGCGACTGCGACTTGGGCAGCTCCCTTTGCGGCTTATTACATTTTCCTTCAGGACCGCGTTGTGTTTAACCGTTTCAACACAAAAACGTAGGTTGGGCGTTTGTTGGTAAACAGCAACCAAAGGCTAATGCTGGTAATAGTGCTCTGGGTGACAAAGCAGCGGGCGACTCTGATGGCCAGGTCGACCCCCTCTTTGTAGCTTCACGTGCCCAAGTCAACTTCGCCGAAAACGTGCCGCTAGCGCTCAGTATCGCGCTTCTCGCTGAGATCAATGGGGCCAACAGGTAATTGGATCAGTACTACTATGCATGATCCTGTAGAGTCTAATTGCTGCATCAGGTCCTACATTAACTATGCCCTTGGCGCACTCTTCGCTTTCCGCGTCATCCATGCTGAACTTGGCTTGTTTATCAACGGCGGCAAAGGCAAAGGACGGCCTGTAGGTCACTTGGGCACTCAAGCGGTAGTGGGCGGACTTGCTGGATATGCGGCGTATCTGATCAAGGACTACTGGATGATTTGAGTGACGGCTGCAGCGGTGTGAGGACAGCTCCAAGGTATGAATGGGGTAGAAGTAGGCACCATCTGCGATGAAAAAGCAACTTTTTCACACAATAAATTCTGCCTCACCTGAGGCCATAGCCAGCCATAGCCAGCAACATCCATGCATACATAAGCCGGCGTTAAACTTCAAGGTACATGTGAGATGCAAGCGCATTACGTAGCCGCGGCGCCAAGGCCGTTCACTATACGCCGCAGAGCTGTTGCTGTCCTAGTAGTCCCCACCAAATCTCTGAATACACGTTATCGACTTCCCCCAAGCACGGCAGACGTGTCCAAAACTCGTCCGAGGCTCCGAATTGCCTGTCGCCACTGATACGAAGTCTCATATTCCACGTTGCCCGGCGGCGCAATGGAGGCAGCGTCTGCGCGCATGGCAGCCCGGGACCGCTACGGCATATACGGCGAGGCACCCAGTTCACCACTGCAGCGCTACATATGTGAGCAATCCGCATGCCTCGTGCTTGGGCGATGCTGACACGAGGAATGTAGTGCAAGCCTGCGACCCGCAAAACTTCGAGCCCAATCTGGCCCTAAATCTCGAAATCGCCGACTTGATCAACAGCAAGAAAGGCACCGCGTAGGATCAGGCCACCCCCTCCGCTACACGTACATATCTAATGGCTCTGCAGGCCCCGAGAAGCTGCCGTCACCATTGTGCACTATGTCAACCACCGCAATCAGAACGTCGCCCTCCTCGCGCTTAACGTATGGCCCCACTGCCCCGCCTTGTGCCAGTGTGTAGCTCACCATTCCACAGCTCCTAGACATATGCGTCAAGAATTGCGGCTACCCTTTCCATCTCCAGATCAGTACCAAGGAGTTTCTCAATGAACTTGTGCGCCGCTTCCCCGAACGCCCGCCGATTCACTCGTCGCGAGTCCAGAACAAAATCCTCGAGCTGATAGAAGAATGGCGCCAAACGATATGCCAGACGTCGCGATACAAGGACGACTTGGGATTCATACGGGACATGCACAGGCTGTTGAGTTACAAGGGATACATTTTCCCTGAGATTCGCAAAGAAGATGCTGCGGTCCTGAACCCGAGCGATGTACGTGCGCAAAGTAACCAAATTGACTCGTGTTGCTTACACTGTGTAGAACCTCAGATCGGCAGAAGAAATGGCAGAGGAAGAGCGCGAGGCGCAGTCTGCTAAACTTCAGGAGTTGATCCGTCGGGGCGGCCCTGCAGACTTGCAAGAAGCGAACAAGCTCATGAAAGTCATGGCCGGATATGACACCAGAAACAAGACTGATTGGCGCGCAAAAGCTGCGGAGGAAGTTGGAAAAATACAGCAAAAGGCCAGAATCTTGGAAGAGATGTTGCAGAGCTACAAGCCGGGCGATGAAATCAAGGAGGGAGACGTGTTTGAGGTATGTACGCGAGGAGGCTGCTATGTGGCATCTGGCTGACCCTGCATCAGGAATTGGCGAATGCTCTCCAAAATGCGCAACCCAAAATTCAGAAGATGTGCGAGGAGGACTCGGAAGATCACGAGGCCGTCGCGAAGCTGTTTGAGATCAACGACAGTATACACAGGACGATAGAGAGATATAAGCTCTTTAAGAAGGGCGATATCGAGGCTGCGAACAACATTCCTCAGGGCACGTTGGGTCGTAGTGGTGCTGGCGTGTCTCAAGGCCCGAACAACACATTGAACTTGATTGATTTTGGAGATCCAGAACCTGCACCACAAGCTGGCCAATCATCGCAGTCCCAGAAACCGCAAGCCGCAGGCAACGCACTTGAGAACGATTTATTGGGCCTGTCATTGAGCGGGGAAACCTACGGCCAGACTGGCAGCATAGCCCTAGGCGGCTCCAATGGCTCAGGTAGGCTGCTCCAGTTCACGTTTCAACATTCGCTAACTACTCTCAGTTCTCGGCATGTCTGGAATGGCTGTTCCACAATCGCAGGCTCCACAAAAGGCATCTAACCAAGCAATTACCGATCTCTTCACGGCAGGACCAAAGCCAAGCCAACCTCCAGTAGCGTCACCTCCCCCATCCACTTTTTCGACACCACCGCCGCCGCAACCAGCTCGGACACCAGACCCATTTGCTGCCCTTGCTACCACACCTCGACAGGCCTCGCCTTTCCAGTACCAACAGTCCGTCAAGCCGCCGGCTCCTGCTTCTGGTGCTGTTGATTTGTTGGGTGTTGGTGCCTCCACACCGACAACGAATCTTGCGCAGAGTACCAACGCGGCTAATGACGATGACGAGTGGGATTTTGCATCATCTGTACCTGATACCTCGAAGGAATTAACAGTTACGAACACTAGCATCAATATCCTCTTCAACGTCTCGAGAGAAACTGACACGGTTCTTCTGATCCAATCGCGCATATCGAACAACACCCCTATGCCAGTTTCCGGTTTGACGTTGCAGGTCGCAGCTTCAAAGGTAAGAATGATTTCTTGTGTATGTTTTGCACCAGTCACTAACAAATCCTCAGGGCGCACAACTGCAGCTGGAACCGCAATCAGGCGTCAATCTCGGGCCGAATCAGAAATTTGGCATCACACAAAACATTCGTGTGAAAAATGTCCAAAGCGGGTCAGGCAACAGTGTCAAGATGAGGTGGAAGGCTTCGTACTCTCTTGGCGGACAACAGAAAAACGAGATGGGAGAGATCGCCAGCCTTGGTGTTTTATAGTTTTGATAAGAAACGATGAATTATTGTTTCGCGCCGGGCGCTTCTTTGAGCATTTACAGTGGCGAAGTCTTGAACAAAGCGTTATTTGCTTTCTTGAAAAATCATCATTCAGCTTATGATGTCCTGTAGTTTTGGCGGAGCGGTAGTGGTTGTTCTGGCCATTGGTTCTAGACGACGTCACCAGACTTAGCGCCACTTACCTATCGATTATCGATTGCAAAGTTATTCCAGACCCTTGCCCCTCCGAACTTAACGACTCACTCACACGCAATTCATAACGTACAGCCTACATTTATTCCTGTCGTATCTCCAAGCCCAAGATGGTTCGCCACAAGAAAGATTTCAAAGGCAACAACAAATTCAAGAACCCCGCCAAAGCGCGCCCTGCCCCTCGCCCCCGCCGCACGTCGGATGAAGACGAGAACGACGCCGCCAACCCGAGACCAGCCAAACCTGAGTTTAAAGCCGCATGCTGGGATCTCGGACACTGCGATGCGAAACGATGCTCAGGCAAGAGGCTTATGCGCTTAGGCATGATGCGCGAGTTGCATGTGGGCCAGAAGTTTGCGGGTGTGGTTGTGAGCCCTAAGGCAAAGAAAATCATAAGTCGCGAAGACAAGGAGCTACTGGAGCAATATGGCGCTGCAGTCGTGGAAGCCAGCTGGAACAGAATTGATGAAGTGCCTTTTGGCAGGATAGGTGGCAAATGCGAACGTTTGCTGCCTTACCTTGTCGCGGCAAACCCAACCAACTATGGCCGGCCATGGCGACTAAATTGCGTTGAAGCGCTAGCGGCATGCTTCTACATCTGCGGACACCCTGAGTGGGCCGAATCGATATTATCAACCTTCTCGTACGGTCAGGCGTTCCTAGATATTAATGCCGCCTTGCTCAAACGCTACATGGCATGTGAGAATGAAGAACAGATCAAAAAGGCTGAGGAGGTCTGGCTCGAAAAAATCGAGCGCGAGTACAACACGAGCAGGACTGAAAAAGAAGAAGGCCTTGAGGAAGATGAATGGGCTGGTGGAAATATGAACAGGCGTGTTATTGATGATTCAGATGAGGAAGACGAAGACGAAGAGGACGGAGAGAGTGGCGAGGATGAGGAAGAAAAAGACAAGATTGACCCAAGGAACCCTTACAACATTCCGGAATCTTCAGACGATGAAGAGGAGATGGCCGAACTAAGACGCCGAGTCCTTGCCTCTAAACCGTTCGCCAACCCCACACGAAAGGACGAAGAGGAAGACGACGAGGATGACAAGAAAGCACCGCAGCGTATACCCATAGCTCAAACCGCTCGCAAGAACGGAATCCCTGTAGAAGAGGATGACAGTGAGCCAGCAGAGGGCGATGCAGAAGACGATGAATTTGATAGCTTCATGGCCGCACAACCCACGACTGACCGCACAGGCATCGTGAGTAAACAGAGAACCAAGGCCCTGGACAGCAAGTACAAGGCTACATTCTCAAGCGGAAGTGTTAAAGCGCCAAGTGGACGAGGATATCAGTGATCATTGATACACACGACTCAATATGATCATAGCTTAATTGAGCATCACAATCGGTCTCTTCAACATTTCTTCAAATTCAAATACGTGATGCTTGGCAGCAGTTCAGTACAGGATCGTGTTGCCGAGGCTCCTCTGGCTCGGCTGATGATCATGGTATTCTCCGAATACGGATGAGACTAGCCGGCAACTAACGTAGCCGAAGGCGATCGTGTTCGTGCAACAAACCGTATCGCGAAACACGACCCCAAACATCGATGTTTGATGATTTCAGAAATCCAAATCCCATCTGATGAAACGCCCTACTGCCAATCAGCAGTCAACGCGGATGACACGCCAAGTCGCAAAGTGGGTAAGCTCGTCTTCTGTCGCAAGCAAATGACCAACTTTGCGATTTTCCGGAGAAAGCAGCGCATACGAACATCCATGGGTGTTTTCCCAATCGCAAATATCGGAGCGTATGTCGTTGTGTTGAGACCAGGAGCGCTTCCGGTCGCGTGACATGAGACGAAGTTCCAGCATAGTCAGATATCCGACATCCATCAGAAATGTCTCGTCATGCGTTGAAGGATATGACGGCTGCATGGCGTTGAGGTTCCCGGCAACTATGTTCCACCCGTATGGCAGAGACGTTCTGCCTGATGTTTGAAACTATGATTGCAGAGGAGCATCAATGTCACCACCCAGTATTTCTTGGCCGATACCAGGATTGTAGGGACTATGGCCGAACTGGACAGCATGATCAAATGAGACAATACTCTGCAAGCTCAAAGTGGGGCCTTTGACTACAGAGGAGCTCAGTATGCCTAATGAGCATGCAACTCCGTGCCCCAGGGCATCTCGCCTTTTGGACCGCAGTCCGACTCGAAACTCTACGCACGGGAAGAAGACTCGCCGGTCCGAGTTGTCAAATCTTAGTACGAAACAGAGAGTCTTCATATGACCTCGCTGCTGCCGCCCAGAAATGAAAATCATATCTGCCATTGCAAGTTGTTCAGCCTTTTGTTTTTTCACTCACTTTCTTTCGTTCTTTTTGTTTTCTCTTCCCTTTTAGCTAATAATTTTTTCCAAGGCCCAGGTGGCTTTTACGACTTGCAAAAATGACGTCCGGCACGATCTCTTCGCTTCTTCTTGCCTTCCTGAGCTGTGCACAGGTGCTCGCTCAGTCACAACAAGTGCAGTACAACCAAGTCCTTAATGTCAATGGCGATGTAAGTAGGCCCCTAGTATAACTACTCGAGTGCCGTAATTAACAGGCCTAGATGAAACTCAACTCCTTTGTATTCCCTGATCGATCAAAGGTTGAGACTTTCTCTCAAAAACAACAACAAATAATTGTTAATCAACAAACCCCCTCTATCCCAGCCAACCAGGTCACTGGATCAACTGGTCAGCCCTTTGTCGCTGTCTCCCCCCAGTCCATGACCATCAGCACCAATGGTGCCACGGACCTGGTCGGTGGTCAGATTGAGATGGCTATGACCATGCAGAATCTGCAGGGCGTAGCTGTCCAGCCAGACAACGCCTACGTCGCTATGCTTTCGCCTGACCGTCAGACTTGGATCATCCAAGAGACTATGAGGACCGTCAACACTACCGACATGACTGTTCGCATGGTCAAGCGTAGCCAGATGGACGGTGAATACATGGTCGTTGGTCGCCAGACTGTCGAGACCAACACTCTTGTCGTTCCCTTTGGCAGTGATGGCTCCACCTCTGTCGGTATTCAAGGAACTGGTCTTCAGGAGAACGAGTTCCAGGATGGCTTCAGGATGTCTACCCGTGCTACCCAGCCCATGACCATGAACGTCGACGTCAAGAAGGGTGTTGACCAGGGTATGCTGTCTGCTCTTCAGGGACAAAGCACCGTCAACGACTACCGTTACTCTGTCATCACCAACCTTGCTGCTGTCACCCCAAACCTCAACCAGCAGGTCACTGTCATCCAAATGCCTGGTATGTCTTTCAGAAAGCCAATACATGTATCAAGCTAACAAATTCATAGTCAACGCTGTCCGTCTCCAAAAGATGATGCAAGCCATGGGCGTCCCACCCACTGGTTCCGTTGCCATCGGTGTTGCCCAACGTAGCGTCCTCATGAACCCTGGTGGCGCTACCGGCAGCCTTGGTGGAGCTGCTACCCGCCGCGGTCTCACTCGTGATGAGTTCCGAAAGGAGGTTGCTCGCCAGGTCCAGGGCGGTACTGGTACCATCAACAACAACCCCGTTGCCACTCAGCTCCTTCTTGCGCCTACCTTCACCCCCATCCAGGCTGAGGCTGTCCTCGATCAGGCCAACATGCGTATTGCCATTCCCGTTCGCCAGATCGACGGAGAGTACATCCTCACCATGAAGATCATGACTGGCTCTCAAGCAAATGCTGAACCTGCTGCCCCCGCCGCCAGCCCTGCCCCAGCAGCAGCAAGCCCTGCCACTGCCGCCGCCGCAAGCCCTGCTCCAGCCGCTGCCGCCGCAGCTCCTCCTGCGGCCGCCAGTCCAGCAACTGAGGCCGCTGCCCCAGCGGCTGCTAGCCCCGCTGCTGCTCCTCCAGCCGCCGCAAGCCCTGCTGCTGAGGCCCCAGCCGCCGCCGCCAGCCCAGCTACTGCGTCTCCTGCTGCTGCTGCTGCCCCTGCTGCCGCTGCCCCAGCGGCTGCTAGTCCAGAGGCTGCTAGCCCAGAGGCTGCTAGCCCAGCGGCCGAGGGAGCAAAGCCTGCTGAGGCCTCTGCAGCAGCTCCCGCAGTCGCCTCTGGAGCAGCACCTGCAGCCACTGAGGCCGCAGCCAAGGCATCACAGCCCACTGCCCCCGCCGCTGCAGGTACTGAAGCAGCAGCTAAGGCATCGCTGCCTACTGCTGCTGCCGCACCCGCAGCTACTGCCGCCGCTGCCAAGCCAGAGACACCTGCTGCCGTTGAGTCCCCCAAGGGCAACAGCACTGAGCCTGCGAAGCCCGAGGCCGCGAAGCCTGAGGAGTCCAAGCCTGCGGCAGCAGCCAAGCCTGAGCGCCGTGCTGACGCTGGTACTGACAAGTACGGTCTCCCCAAGGCTCCTCTCGGCTCCGTCATCATGACCATGAAGGAGATTGACACCATGGCCGACATGATGACCTGGGGTGGCCAGGTTGCCATTACCAAGATGATGAACGACTTTGTTCAGGTCTCGACTGGTGCTTCTGCTTCCACCGCCAGCTCCAAGGACGGCACTGCTAAGATTGCTCTTTAAGCAGAGGCAGTACAATATCTCTTTTCTTCTCGATGGACATATCAGGTGGTGGTTTTGAAAATGAAATAAATATCCAGGATGAATTTGGCTAGGAATAAGGGTATCTACAAGGCAGCAAGGTGTATAATTAGCTCGTGCGCACACATAGGATTGGATTCTGGTCAGTGGCCAGGTGCCTCTTTATAAGTCTCTGAAAGAGTACATACCAGGTAGTTATATCTATATACAGATTAGGGATGCGAGGTTTGCACTGTGTGCACGGGCTTCTCTTTTTCTCCGCCTTAATTTCATTATAGACTTTGATTCAATGTATACCTTGCTTGCACTTGATCCAGAAAAAAAAAGATTGTGATGTGTTTTCATTTCGTCATTTCAGATAGTGTGTCTAGCCATTGTACAAGCTCTTGTAGTCAATGAGCTCCTAATCTTTTCCCTGTCGACATAGGCTTAAGTATGAATCTGGGAGATACATGTCTTGACTTATCCGTTGGGCGATCCACGCTTCTTGTCCTCTATTGACTCGCCTCCTTCCCTCTCCTTCCGCCGCTGCGCAACATCCCAGTTGTAGACTCGTGCAAAGGCGACTTCGAGCGTCTGGGTACCGTTAGCATACACAATGCCCACTGAACCAAGTTTCAAAGTTTATACATACCGTGATTTGCTCTCGCAGGAAATCCAGATCCTCCTCACAAGTGCTCAGACTGTGCTTTGCCGTGGCCAGCTTCGACTGCAGGAGCTCCTCAGCCTCAGGCAGGGGGTACGCAAGCATGACGTTGGCGCCGAGCCAGAGGTACACTTCATCAGTCGGCGGGACCTCTGCCTTTGCATAGAGCGTATCGTTTAGCTCAAAAGTTGTTTCCAGCGGCTCAGCGTCGTCTTTTCGGGACTTGAGGAAGCGGACGGTTTCGAGCGTCTTTTGGATATCCGGGATCTTATCCTTGAGGCCTGCAGCTCGTCTCTGTGTGTTTTGCTGCATGAATTGGTACTTTCTGGGGTCGAGGGCGTTAGAGAGTTGTTATAGTGTGGAGCGAGAAAGGGCCGACGCACGAGATCATCTCCTTGAAGTTGTTTATGGTGGTTTCCACCTCGGAGCGGTCGGTCACATAGTCTTCCACCCTATCGATGAACGGAGCTACGGGGATGCCCCGTGGATTCGCTGAAAGAGTCGCATCATGTCAGAGGACGAGCACGGCGTCGAGAGGTATTGGTATACATACTTGCGGGTTCGCTGGCAACATGTTAGCTTCGTTCAGATTTACTGGTGATATGAATGCTCTGTGCAATTACTGACCTCCCGGCTTTAGCTACGCTCGCCATTGCGACTCGGACTTGTAGACTGGAGTCGTGCGCGTTGGTTGTTGCGCGCGTCGGAAAAACTGCCCCGCCATCTCCGCTCTTGGCACCAAAGTCATGGAGCTCCTCCTCCACCCCCCTGCGCTTTCACCTTCTCCGCTCCGCCCTACCTCCCCTGCCTGCTCGCTTATGCTGGCTGTGTCGCAGGGATGACCTATGGTGTGGTTAGTCACTCTGAGCTAATTATACATGATCTCACCATCCGAAAGCCGACATGTCCCCCCCTGCTATACGCCTGGTACGCTACCCCCTTCCTAGCGGGGTGTCTCCAATCCTAAGCATCAGGATTACAAGACGACTTTTTTCTCCGGCGATTCGACCGAGCGTCTTGCATGCTTCTCCTTGTTGCATTGCATTATGGTGATGATGTCACTGGAAAGCGTGGTATTTCTGAGGTTTCAACTGCCGTCAACGCCATGGTGACCTCCACGTATGTGGCTGTACTCGCCCAGCAGCCGTGAGAACTAGAAAACCTTGCCTTATACCGCATATGCTAAATGCAGATTGTCTAGCAGAATAAGGGGGTCCATGCCGTGCGCCCTATGGAGATAGTAGCCGCGTCCCCGATCGTCGCGTCAACCACTATCGTAAGACTACTGCAAGGCCAGCATATTTAAGGTAAGATGTAAGCACTTATGGGCCGCTGCCAGCCACAGCTTGAACCGACCCAATTGCATCAAAGTTATTTATCCTAAGGCCGCCCCGTAAGGCTATGTGTATCAATACACGCCACAAACTTAATCATCTGAAAAGAACGAGTCAGCAGTGCTTTCTCCGTTCGTGGATGCGATCAGCGGCTGCATCCGCCTTATGCTGCAAAGCCTCAGCAAACGCTGTATACGAGCCCTACCGATGCACGTTCGGGCCTCCTCACTATTCTCCGAGCATATCAACTTGCGACCTCCTCGCCGACCAAGCCTCTCGTCATCACATTGGATCCCATCGCTGTGTCATGACGGCCTTTTTTCGGACACAACCCAAGGGTCCAGCCAACAGGAACTTCAGTGTACACTGCTTAGCTCAGCCCTCGTTCGTCATCATAAGAAGAAAACTATGTACAGCACATGCGGATGCACCCGAGGCACGCTCATCGGTAGGTGGTGTTCTAGATGAAAATAGCCCACGCCCATGCTATAGCATGGGTGGTGGTTCTCTCGTAACGCTATCGTCGAGGATTCCGCATTATGCTCCTTGCATGAGGCTCACATGTCGAGTATGATTACACATCAGCCTTGGTACTTCCCTTGTTCCCTTTCCGGAGGACCGGTGTGCCTCAGATGGGGAAATTCGATATTGATCGGCATGATGATCGCCCCGTTTGAGCTGCTAGCAGAACAGCTGTCGGTTCTGGTTCTCGGGATGTCTGAATGCGTATTCGGATGCTGATCGGCACAGTCGCTTTCCCCTCAGCTCCTACGAGATCTCCATAACCAACGACTCGCGATGCAACGTCCCCCAATGGGCATCATGACTGCAGCGACATGGCTGAGTGTGTACATGGTCGTACTGTAAGGCGTCTCGCATGTCGTGGCACCTGCATGACGTGGCGGGCGCTCGCTTCCGAGCTGAACAAATACGAAGACAGACTGATAACAAAAGACCCTGTGGATCATCCTAATGCGCCAGCCACGGAGTTAGGTACTCGCCTTTTCACAACGCCGCTGAGACAATGCAAGGCGACTTCGCCTCGAGGCCCACTGCTTCGCGGTACTGATCTTCAGTACCTCGCGACATCGGAGTGTAATTGGCGAAGAGAGATATGCTTGTTGAGCTGACATGCGCCTGTTGAGTTTGCTTCGGATAACGTGTTCCAACAGGTCGTTCCATAGGCGCTGTGTCACATCCGTCATCTTGGATATGACTGCATAAAATCGACGATCAGTAACAAGGTGACAAAGTCACGTGTATTACCAACTCTATTCTGCCATGTGCAACTGACTAGAAGCGTTTGAGTTTCGGCTCGAAGCGGACGCGCAGTGAAGCATTAACGGTAGTCGCAAGGGCCAAGGACTTTTGCCTGAACGAGAAGCCCCGGCAAAGTCGTATTGCCCATGCGGTGTAGACATTCCGGTGTGCTCACATCCGAGATTGCCAGCAAGTACCCGCAGATTGCTTGTCTCGGCAGCTGAAAGTATCTCTCAGCTGGCTTCGAAGCGAAGGTGAAGGACACGCAGTGAAACCTTATACACGTTATCGCCGACGGTTTACCCGCCAATTGGAAACCCCGAAACTCGGGACAGCGCAGAAAACGACTGCGACGCAAGAGTCATTCCTTTGCATGTCAATCCCCCAGACTCAAAGACCCTGATCGTCAATCCTCCGGACAACTGTTCACAGAACACACAGACCCTGTCGATCCGACCCGAGTCAACGAGCAGCAGCAGTAGTCACAGCATAGAAATCCACTATGGCATCTTTTGCGAATTTAGATTGACAGACGCAGCAATGCGCAGAAGCCAGTGCACCGCATGTCCCCCCAGCCTTGCGGTCGTATCACCACCAAAACGTACATACCCGGAGCTCTAGAAAACCGGCTTTATCTTTCAACCCACAGAAAACGTGCAGCTGCACCAAAGCCAGGATATGCTCGACGATAGATTGACACAGGGGCTCTTCATTCGGGTCCATGCCTGGTTAAATATACATACTACATAAACGAGCAACACCAGCACTAACAAACACCAAGGACCCGTACAACGGGGAGTCCCGCCGGTCCGGCGCTGCACATCAATCTTGTACTATGTAGAGCAGCAGCAGTAGCAGATCCCTCCGCGGCATTGGGACCGGGTCTCGCATCCTCCGATCAGCACACAAAAATAAAATAAAAAACTGTCGTTTAATCTAATCTAATCTCCCGCACATACATACATACCCCGAGACCACTTTAGCAGCCGTTCATAACGGTAAATCGTGATAAGCACCGAAGAAGTATACGAAGCGAACTCCGTGGAATCCTTCCCAATTCATTTTTGTATACACCCGGGGCGGCACTGGCACACGCCCGCAGATCCAACACCATGCGGCGCATTTATCCGCTCGGCGGGTAGATTGCTTGCTTGCTTGCGAGGGAGCTCGCTCCATCCCTCAAGGGTACCTGCAGCGCGCCGGGCCCGTCCCTTGGATGCGGTTGAGCGCGTGGGTAAATAGCTATTTTGGCTCAGACATTTGCTGGAAAAAAACGTGGTGGACATGGGGTACGGTGTGTTGTTGTTGGAAGGATTTCATGTAGCTGCAACTAGGATTGCGGTTTGTTATCGAGCTTGGCATTATATCGTGATCATGTACAGGGATTATACAGCGATGGGGTGGTGGTCTGTTCGGTTCGAGAAATGTTCTGGATTGTCTTGAATTAGATGTGTGTATATGAATGCGTGGGGGGTGTTGTGCTACATACCTTGGTATTTAGAAAGTTTCCCATAAGCAGGGTGTAAGAGTCGTGATATTGTAAGATTGAGCGGATGTCGGGGCCGACGCGATGTTGTTGGCCCGCCTGTTGGAGAGCAAATGTCGCGGTGTAAAGACAGAAGAGATTGGCGATAGTGAAGAGAAGCTGCCCAGTTAGCAAGAGAAAGCAATGTCACAATGCGAAAAGACCAAGATTTATGAAGTTACCCTTGCATTGATGAAGCCAAAACATTAAGTACATAGCGAGCGAACAATAATCGTGACGGTGCGTGAACATAAGGAAGAAGACAAGCCAGTAAAGTCGTGTGCGCAAGTCGAATCCAAGAATTTTGAACCCCAACGCCGCCGACCCATTTCCATCCCTACCAAAAGTTATCGTGACCCGGAAACCAGTGCCGAGCGATACATGTTAAAATGCCATAAAGACAAAAAGAAGCGAATATTCCAACGCCGACATCTCCTTATTCAACACTTGAACGAAAAGAGATGCATGCAATATAAGTGTTACAATCTATGGGGTGCAGACTTGAAGAAGCTTATAGCTTAAGTCCTTGCTGGATGAGCTTGCCAAGAGTAACACCCTGAGAGATATGTTAGCATTCTGTGTATAGTAGATAGTTGTAGAGGGATGACTTACGTGATCACCCTTCATCATGGTGAAGTGGTTGCCGCCCATGACAGCATACTGGAAGTTCTCCTTGGGAAGGAGCTGAGCCCAGCCGTTGTCCGAGAAGTCGGTACGGTTGTTGAGCAGCCACTTCATGGGAGCTGGGTCCTCTCCCTCACCTGGTGGGGGGCGGGGGTCCTCAGGGTTGGGGCAGACACCGTCGGTGCACCAGATGGCAAGAACAGGAGGGGCGGACTTGGGATCCATGGGAGTTGGGTCGTAGTCCTTGAGGTTCTGGATGGCGGAGGCGAAGTGAGGAAGGAGCCAAGAGGGAGTACCACCGGGCTTACCGGTACCGAGGAGACCAATCTGATCGAAGAAGATGTGGAGACGAGCAGGGAGGGGGTCAAGAGCGACAGGGCAGGGAGCATCGATGAGGACAAGAGACTCGACCTTCTCACCAGCGTTGACGAATTGCTGAGCGACTTCGTAGGCCATGACACCACCAGCAGACCATCCACCAATGATGTATGGGCCTTGGGGTTGACGACGCTTGATCTCGTTCAGGTAGAGGCGGGAAACACCTTCAACACCACAGGTCCACTTCTCGGGGCACTTCATGAACGGGCAGTTAAGTCCGTAGACGGCCATGTCGGGAGAGATGTTAGGGATCGAGATGTAGCTGGTGGCACTACCAGAGCCGTCAGGGACGAGAAAAAACTTCTTGGTAGCGGTCTTGGGGTTACCCTGGAGCAAGACGGAGGAAGCGGGGGGCAGATTGGAGACATCTGGAAGCGAGGCAAGCTTCTTGTTCACCTCAGAGAGCTGAGGGGACTTGGCAGCAGCCTTGGGTGCTGGCTTCGCAGCCTTGGGCTGTGGGCGCATGCCAAGGGCAGTCTCGATGTCCTTGATGGTGACGTTGACAGTAAGGAAGTCAGCGGGAAGGTCGCGACCAGTGGCCTCACGCATGGAACCGAGAATGGTAAGACTCATCAAAGAGTCCATGCCAATGTCGGTAAGGTCAAGGTCGTCGGTGATCTCAGAAACATCTACACCCATCTCCTCAGCAACGAGCTTACGGGCAAGGCTGGCACCACCCTCGGTGGAGACACCGGAGGGCTTGATGTCATCGTGACCGTCGTCACTACCGGCAGAGCTGGCAGGGGTGCTGTCGCTCTCACCAACAGGCGCCTCAAAAGGAGTGGAAGGGTCGGAGGGCTCGTCGGAAGTGACAGACGAATCGTCCTCGATAACGGTAGCACCATCGTATTGAGAGAAGTGCTTCTTGAGCTCACCAACAGTGGAGCAGTCGGTGAAGAGGGTCGAGGGGATGTCCATGTCGAGTTCTTCGCGAAACCTGGCAGAGATGGTAAGAGACAGAAGAGAGTCGACTCCGAGGTTCTCGAAAGCAGCCTCGTCGACGAGCTCAGACATGTCCACGTCGATCTCCTGGGCGACGATGCTCATGACCTTGGAGGTGACACCGGCAGGAGCGGCAGGCTTAGCAACCTTGACAGCCTTGGGGGCCTTGGCGGGCTTGGCTGCCTTGACAGGTGCTGCCTGGGTCTTGATAGGAGCAACCGCAGGGAGAGCCTTGGGAGCGGGCTTAGCGACAGCCTTAGGAGCAGCAGCAGCAGCCTTTCCAGCAGGAGGCATCATGATGTTGAGCGCACGGCGAGGAATGTTCTGGAACTTGAGACCCATGACCATACCAATGATCTCAGAGCCCTCCATGATGTAGACATCACCAACGGAGATATTACCAGGAGCAGGCTGCATGCGAACATAGGAGCGGTACTTCTTCTCGGGCGAAAGTTTGCCGGCAATCTTGATCGATCCCCATCCGTGAGAGATGTAAACCGAGTTCTCAGAGTCAAGGTGGTCGGAAGCGTTGACAATGAAGCCAGAAAGGTGGGCAAGAGAGTCGATCCAGTAAGGCGAGCAAAGGAACTCTCCGTCGGCAGCAGTGGTCTGGAACTGGACTTGAGCAGTAGCCTCAGTCTGCTTGCCATCGAGAATGACTTCCTCCATACCACGGTAGTTGTCGGCGTAAGTAACGAGAGCCTTGAAGAGCTTGTAGGCCATGCCACGGAGAACCTTGTGGGCGGCACCAGTCTCGAGCTTCTGCTTGAGCAGGTCAATCTGAGACTGAACCATGTACTGGATGCGGCCCCACTCCTCCTTCCAAGCGTTGACGTCCTCGTACTTGACAAGACCAACAGCGTGCTCTGCAAGGACCTTCTTGCCATCAGCGGTGACGGTGCGGAAGGTAATCTTGACTTGGTCGCTCTCAAGGTCGGCGTTACCCTCAATCTGCAGGTGTTGGCCACCAGCAGGAGGTGGGTACTGGGGAATGAGAGTCTTGGTGACCTCCATGGAGCACACGTTGAGACCAGGAGTAGCAGTGCCGGGGCGGAGCTGCTGGTAAAGGTAGTCCGCAACAGTCATGGCCTGATCAGCATAGAGCGAAGAGGGAGTGAGAGGAGTGCCGTTAACTTGGTGACCAGTGATGGTAGCCTTGAGCTTGGGGTCTGAGAGATCAGACTGAACAATGACTGTACCAGAGTTGGCGTGAAGATCCTCACGGACGATCTTGTGGCAAGAAGTGGTGGACAACTTGGAAGGAGCCTCCTCAACAGGCGCCGCCTCGATAGCCTTGACAGCAGGAGGAGCCTGAAGAACCTCGCCCTTGGTCAGGGTCCAGTTGTTGTGGTAGTCCAACCAGTACTTCTTGGAGTCGAAGGCGTAGGCTGGCAGGGTGTACATCTCGTGGGCATCGTTGAACAGCCTGTGGTACTCGTTGAAGTCAATGTAGACACCAGCAAGGTACAGGGTGGTGATGGTGTTGGAAAGAGTCTTCCAGGGGTCCTCGTTACGGCGGAGAGATCCAGCCGCGACAGGCGATCCACCAAGAGTAGACTTAACCATTCCGCTGCACACGGGGTGGGCGCCAACCTCGAGCCAAGCAGTCTTAGCATCGAAGAGCTTGTTCTCCTGGCCAGTGGCAAGGGCACTGTTGAAGTTGACAGTCTCGCGGGCATGGCGAGCAAGGTAGTCGGGACCAATGATACCAGCCTCGACAATGATGTCACCGTTGAGGGGCGACATAACTGGCACAGTAGGCTTGTTGAAGGTAACAGAGGCAGCGGCAGCCTTGAACTTCTCAAGGATGGGCTCGACCTGCGCAGAGTGGAAAGCGAAGGGAACGTTGAGCTTGGTAGACTTGAAGCCCTTGGCAGTGAGTTCCTCGCTGGTGGAGCTGACAACATCGACAGTGCCGCAGAGGACAGTCTCTTCAGGACCGTTGATGCAAGCAATCTCAGTCATCTTGTCACCCAGAGCTGCCTTGATACTCTCAACGCTGCCCTTGACAGCAAGCATGCCGTGAGTGTTGGCAGTGCATTCTTGCTCAAGAAGCTGTGCGCGGCGACCGACCAGGAGCACCATGTCGCTGGCGGAGATGACACCAGCAACGTGAAGAGCGGCGTACTCACCAAGGCTGTGACCAATAACAGCGATGGGGCGGACACCCCAAGAGGCCCACATGCGAGCGAGAGCAACCTGGATGCATGCCATGCCGAGCTGAACAACAACGGGGGAAAGAGTTGCAACATCTGCTCCAGTGAGAAGGGGCAGAATGGAAGGCAGAGAGTGCATGCGAGCGAGCTTGTCGAGCTGATCGATGTCAGCCTTGAAGGTCGCAAGGTCCTCGTAAAGCTTCTGGCCGAGACCAGTGTACTGCGAGCCCTGGCCAGTGAAGGTGAAGGCGGTCTTGGTCGGGACCATGGGCAGCGGGCTGTAGGTGTCCTTGAGCTGAGCCTGGAGACCATCCTTGACCTTGGACATCTCAGAGACGCAGAAAGCAACGCGGTAGTTGTGCTGGATGCGACGAGCAGTGGTAGTGTAAGCCAAGCTGGGCAGAGTAAGGTCCTGGTTCTCATCGATGAATTGCATCAAGTTGTTGATGTTCTTCTTGAGAGACGCAATAGACCTGGCGCTGACAGTGACCATGTGCATGGTGCGAGGGTCAACGCCCTTGGGTGCCTCACGGAGAGGACCGTCCTCAAGGACGATGGCAGTGTTACCACCAGCAGCGGAGAAGTTGTTCAGGAAGATCTTGCGCTTCTCTGCGCCCTTGCGGGGCCAAGGAACCTGAGTGGTCTCAATGTGGACATTGCGCTGAGCAAGATCCTTGGGGAAGGTCTTGTTAATCACACCCTTGATACCAACGTTGGCAGGGATGGCGTTCTTCTTCATCATCATCAACACCTTGACGAGAGAGTTGATACCAGAAGCGGCTTCACCGTGACCAATGTTGGCCTTGATAGCTCCCAAGTGGAGAGTCTGCTCGGGAGTACGCTGGCGGTGACGAGGAGCAAAGGCATTGGTGACGGAGGTCATCTCAATACCGTCACCAGCCTGAGTACCAGTACCGTGCATCTCAACGTAGCTGATCTCGTGGGCATCAACACCGGCATTGGAGAGAACCTTGTTGTAAAGGTACTCCTGGGCGCCAGCGTGAGGGTGGGTGATGGACACAGCCTCAGCGCTGTGGTTGGTGGCGGCGCCAAGGATGCAGCCAAGGATGTTGTCCTTGTCAGCAATGGCGTCCTCGTAGCGCTTCAGAACGACTGAACCGCAACCATCACCACGGCAGTAACCATCAGCGTCGTTGTCGTAGGTCTTGCAGCTTCCCGTCTTGGACAAGAATTGACCCTTGCTGAGACCGGAGAAAATATCCGGGTTGGTCAGGACGTTCAGACCACCGGCGCAGGCGGTGTCACAGTCACCAGCCCAGAGCGAAGTGCAGGCAAGCTGGATAGCAGCGAGCGAAGACGAGCAAGCGGTGTCAACGCTGTAGGAGGGGCCGGAGAATTTAAAGTAGTAGTTAATCCGGCCCGGTGCGAAGGCTCGCACACCACCCGTGATGAAGTAGGTGTCAATGTTCTCCGCAGCGTTGATCTCACGCCAATCATCGGAAGTCTGACCGTAGAAGGTACCAATGCGCTCAAGCTTAGTCGAGGGAGTGCGGTTAGGAACGTATCCGGACATCTCCAATGCCTCGTAGGCAGTGGTGAGAGCCAGACGACCCATAGGATCGGTCTGGGCAGCCTCACGTGGGGACATGTTGAAGAAGCGAGGGTCGAATAGACCAGGCTCGTCAATGAAGCAACCGTAAGGAGTGTGGGACTTGTTCTTTCCCTTGCCAGAGGGGTCGCAGTGGGCCTTTGCATCGAAGCGGTCGGCAGGGACCTCACGGTGGACGTCCAAGCCCCGTTCGAGCAGGTCCCAAAGGGCCTCAGGGTTGGCAGCACCAGGGAAACGACCAGACATACCAACAATGGCAATCTTGTCGTTCTGTGTGCGGCCACGGCTGTCATGCTCGGCAGGCACCCAGGCAGAGTGGTCACGGACAGTGATGGCAGACTGGCCTCCGTTCTTGAGAGCCGAAGCAAGGCTGTTGGTGATGGAGGTCACACCGAATGCGGATACAGAGCACTCGGCGCTGGATGCAGCGGTGACCTGGGATACAATCTCGGAAAGGAGGTTGTCCCATCTAACGGGCTCAACAAGAATCTCAGTGAGAGCAATGCGAACCAACTCCAGAGTGTTGGTAGCAGTGTGGCATTGTCCGGTAGAGGCGGAGTGTACAAGGGCAAGAGGGCGGAATTGCTGCAAGTGCCTGATGGCGTCCTTGTCGAGGATGCTGTCAATGTCGGCGTCGGTGTACAGGTGGGCGGCGTGGTAAGGAGCGTAGACGGGGATGGGAACACGAGCGCAGTTCTTGAAAGCATCGCTCTGGAGAAGACGCTTGGTGGTCGATGGAGGTCCGCTGATGGTGAGAGCCATGGTGCTCACAGCGCTGATGTAAGCCTGAGCGAGTGTGGGGATCTGCTGCTCTTCGTGGAAAGCAGCAATGGCATCCCGAGCGGCACTCTCGGAGATGCTGGTGACAATGGTAGACCATGTCTCCTTGGAGGCAGAAGCCTGCTCAAGTGCCTCCTTGGCTGCGCCGACGCAGGTACCTGCGCGGAAAGCGACGCGGACAGCTTCGGTTGCCAGTGGCAGAAGCTCGCTGATTGATCGAGCGGATGCAACGACGGAACCAGCAAGAAGACCCGTGCAAAGACCGACAACGCGGGTGTTTGACGGGTTTGGCAGCTCTGTGGGGTTTTCGGCAAAGTAGCTGAACCGTTAGCAGGATGTAAGATGGAGCACGTGAAAGGTACGTACCCAATGTAATGCGCCAATTGCGCAATGGTAACCATACAACTCTCAATCTGAGGGATCTTCTGTCCCTTGGCGTAGTATGCTTCCACAAGATCCCATGTTGTCAGGAAGTTGGGGATTTGGTCTCGCTGTGTTCGTGGCAGCTTCTGCACCTCTTCACGAATCACAACGCTGATCCTGTCGAGAAAAGTGGTGAGGGTAGCGTTGTTCTTCCAGGTGCAAGCCTTCCGCAGGAGCGGGTACTGGTCGGCGGTTTGGTCTCCGAAAATGAGGGCGTTCATTTTGGCAAGGGTATATTGGAAAGATTAGAAGAAGAAAAAGATGAAAGTATGAGACAAGTCAATGTCGACTGAGGCAGGGCGACCTCAGGAAGAGTGGGAGGTATTTAGGAGAGTGGTGGGTGTGTTTAGGCTTCCAAAAGTAGGAGCAAGGGTAGTCGAAGGAGATTGAAAAGATGGGACTCCAAAGTCGTATTACTTAGGCGCGTGAATGCAAGGGTAATGGCCCAAGGTACTGGAGTAGGAATGATGGGATAGCGAGAAAATCTAGGACTTGGAGGTGCTGGTATATGTATGTGTCCAGGCGGCAATGATAGGCGTAAGATGTCAAGAAGGTGGTCAGGGCGTGGATCGCGCGATGACAAGCACAGTGCGTGCCGGATCTGTTACAACCCATGTATTGCGGAGCGAGTGTACTGCAGAGGCATATTGACGTGAGCTCAAGTGTGGACCGCGGACCACTTCCCTTCCTGGATAGTCCACCATGATTCCGAGGGTTGATGGCGTGCAGATGCCGGCTGTGTGTCCGAGTAAGCTCCTATGCCTATTGATAGATGGCGCGCTAGACGTGGAGACCAGCGGCTGAGAAATGCAGCCAATGCGTTGCGGGTGATAGCAAAAGATGAGACGTGGGGACCTTGAAAGCGAGGGCGCTGTCTCAACTTCGGGCCTAGTGGCTCGGATCCCCTCCCATAAGCCGGGGTGGATAGACGTCGAGTCCGTGTGTTTTGCTATCAATTACAGCATCTTCCAAGCGCATTTAGGCTTAGATCTATGCAGTCAGGAAGAATTGATTGTGGCCGAGTCTGCACGCTGGAGCTGTTTGGCGTGAACCCTGTCCATATGGGGAAGACTGGCAGTATGTACAGGCATGCGGTGCAGGACCTCCGTGCAAACCAAGACCCTCGTGGCAGTTCCGTAACAGAGGCTTGCGGGTGCAGTATCCTTCGGGTCAACAGCTTGTCGTACCGAAGTGTTCCAGCCTGTAGTATGAGGCCAAACATGAGGTCGGCGAGTCAAGAAGGCCAGGACTACCAGCTCATCCGGTCAACCATGGCCACCGCTGTCGGGTCTCAGTCAGCGTTCCCTTTGCCACGTATCGAGTAGTATGATGCCACAGCGTTGTTGGCGTTGACCAAGCTTCTGGAGCCCCCCGCTCGGGCTCGCTGGGTGGGTGAGCATGGTGGCTAGCGAGGGCAAGCATGAGGCATAGCCTACGTCTCGGAAGGCCTGATGCTCGGCGTCTCCTAGTGATCATCAAAGCGCCAGCTCACCGGGACGGCCGCTTTGGGCTGGTCTGGAAACAAGCACAAGTAAAGCAAACATTGCTTGGGCGGATGGTTGATATGTGAGCAAAGTGGCGCCCATGCGTCGACGCCATAAGCCACGACAAGCACGCCGTTAAGATGCTCGTATATACGAGCCACCAGAAGGTTTACCCCATCTCAACCTTGACGATTGGAAGATGGAGACGTCTCGAGGTCCCTGTGGTTATCACAGTCAGCCATGCCCAGTCTACGGCCTCCCCATTACCGGCGCCACAGGCGGCACTCGGAGCTTACAAGGGGGGGCAAAGCAAGCGGTGATGTCCAAGAGGCCTACGCTATCTCCAGAGACGCCTCACGGGAGATCCGGGCGTTGGCTCGCTTGTTACCATGGGGCTCTCTCTGGGGGCTGACTCTTGGGCGAAACCAGGCGGTACACGGGCGAGCGCTTGGACGCCTGGAGTAGGGACAAAAAGGCAGCGTACAAGGCTGCATGTGCTGGTGGAGCGTTTATTGTCACACATCCCAACAGATGGAGACGTCAGAAACCGAGCGCCAGCAAGCCGGGCAGGCTGGCACGGTGCCGTCGATGGTGCTCGTAAAAGGGCGTGTTTGTGATTACGAGGTGACGTTCAATTACGGAGAGCGGAGAACCGAATAAGCACTTTGGACTATGATCGGCGCGCTTTCTGCCACTAGCCACCGCCCCGCCGCCCGCCACGACCACCCACGCCCACCCACTACCGCCAAAACCACAAACACCACACGTGCCAGCGTCCAGCCACACCCCTCGGAAACAGAGCCACGCCTCGTCCCTGACAGCACCCGACATTACGCCATCATGGGAAACCTCGCACGCCATGCTGAGAATAGAAACCCATTGTACAAACAGTGTTTGACGCTCACCGGCTCGAAACAAAGGCATCCAGCACGGCAACAACAGCGAGGGCCGCGCCACAGTCCGCCTACCCGCCAAGCACCACTGATAAAACTCCTAAGGCCCAGTCTGCGAGAACCCTGAAATGGTTCGCCCCGACACGCGTTTCACTCGCCTCTCCTCTGGCCCCCCCTCTCCCAAAACAATGTTGGCTGCGTTTGATTCCTCGTCGCAGCCTGCATACGCGCGAGCAGCACTCATTTGCTCGACTTTGCATTCGCCCATGTATACATGGCCGCAGCCCCTGCCCCCTTTCTGCATCCTCCTTTCTTTTTCCCTCCCAGAACTTGGTTTTTGGACTGCCACGCTCTCTAGTCTCCGCATTCCTGTATGCCCCCAAATTGGGATGCACCTGCGTGTGCCACACTTCCCCGACAATCTAGCTTGTTGCGTCCAAGCGGCCTGTCTCCTGAGGTCTTGCTCTTTCTGGAATGAGATGTCAATGACCAAGTACCACCACTGCTCTTGAAGTCATGATATTCTTTTTCCACCAACGCATACTCTGGCGGCAGCCCGTGGGCAATTAGTCGCCGTGTCGCTACCTTATCGACAGGCCATATGGCCAAGGCTTCTCAACACTTTGCAAGCCTCCTGGCATGTGATGATGTCGACCTGTACATACGCCAGTAGCCAGTGAGAGAGAACTTTTTACTCCATCACACGTCAGACTACAATCATCTAGCCGACATGGACCAGTTCAATCGACATGATACAGCTTGCTGCAGCTACAACATCGGTCCCGCATGCCCGCCACGTCTCTCATCAAGCTCCATGTCGCCAACTGTGCCCAAGACGCTCCCGCCAACACAAGTGACTTTTTTCTTCTCCACAGTATACCCCTCTACACCTACACCGTCAATCATTGTCGTCGCCAATGTTCCAGGTCTTTGCACATGCACGGTGCGTACAGTAGCTGCAGTGCAGTACAGCGTGGCGAACGCGCACGGTAAAGTACCTGTATGCATGTCGTCAGTGACGGTATTCAGCTTCTAGTCCTGTCCGTTGCTTCTGTATGCAGGCTACCAGATACCACAAATCGCCTGCGGAACACTGGCCTCGGTAGCTAAGGATGCAGAATGCGAGCGTCAACCACTGGGAACGGAGCCGTTGCCGAAACACTGTATCTTTTGCAAGCCTCGTTGACCTCATCCAAACGCCTCATATCTAACCGACCTAGCCACTCGGATCAGTCAATCTCCTTCTCTGCTATAATGACCGTGACATGCTACTAGCGTGGCAGCATACTATACGACAAGATCTCGAGTTCCACCTGCCAGGTTGCTGAGCATGTGGCGCTCGAGGTTCCATCGCAGTTAGCCCCGAACATACGGTCGTACCCGGCAATCGCCAGGAGCTACAGATCTTGCGAATGAACCTGATCGCGGGGCGTGCGGACAAGTGAATGGCGCAACATCTCAAGTTGTCAGGGTCTGCTTGGTTCGGACGTCCGACGTAGCCTCGGCGAAGTATATTCATTCGTCTAGACATTACAAGCCGCACGATATCCCCACATATCGTATGCGCACCTGGCGTGTAAGAGGTCTGGGACCACGACACGAGGCTGCATGATTGCTTTGGACTACACCGTATAGGCACGGAGCATCACCGAGTGCTTTGATCACCCGGCAATTCCCTCAACATACACGCACACACATTATCCTAATACAGACGAGACACATGTCAAGTCGATCTCGTCAACGGGCCGTAGAGAATGACACGAGCGGGCCGAGCACAACGGTGAAAATCGATGATGCGACCATGTGGCATGTCGGTAGGCGTGGCATTCAACATGAGCATCTTGAACAACGTTGGTTCGCTGGATTGCTGTCCCGCCCCGCTCCAGAGGACCGCGGAACGGGACGTTCGTCAGAAGACTCCCTCGACATGCCCGCAACGGCATGGGCATGATGCACAATGTATTGACGTGGACAAGTGTATCGCGATATCGATCTCGCATAGCGCATGCCCGTCCAAACGCTCGTTCGCAGAGGTGCGTACGGAGGTTTGCTCCGCATCGTCGAGTTCCTCCCCCACGAGGATTTTCCCAACAGCAGTCGATCCAACGCAGAGCCAGGTAGCGTAGCAGCGTGATTTTAGCGTCCCGATCCTTCCGATTGGAAATGCCTCGTTGCGGCTAAAGGGATCGCCCCTTAGTCCGCCAGGTCTTAATTTGGGCGTTTTGCCCAAACCGTTGATTAGCGACGACGGCCGGACTAGCGTGACCGCGCCCGGGTCTGCGCCAGAACCCCTCGCAAAAAATTGCCGAGTCCTGTCCCGCTGACGAGTCTATAGGTGTGCATCCGGAGTTCACGCCCAGAGTCAGATGGAGATTGCAAGGCTGCCAAATTGTTCCGCTGAGCACCGGCCCGAAGGCAATTGCAAAAGGCAGAGTATGTACCGGATCTTCGTGCGCGGCACCCAGGCGGGCCAATCCCATGCCCCTGCGCGAAACCAGTTTCGGGTTTTTTTGAGGCATCTGTTTCTGCACTAACATATCCTGCCCCATTGATTGACCTCGCAACCTCGGGGCGACGCTTTGGTCGTGTCAACTAGGCCCCAAATGGGCTAACTAGCTGTCTGAATCCAGAACACGAGCCGTCGTGTCTTCCCTAGCGTATCCGGACTGGTGAACCGCTGACCTCTTGGGAATGGGCTCAATAGCTTTCTAGTGCAACAACTGAATTGCGCGGCAACCAACTGAAAATAGAAAACTAGCTTTCCTCTCGTAAAGTAAGCTTTATTAGAAATTAGTCGGCCGAGACGAAAAATACAGCGGAAATAAATATCTCGGGATTAGTCAAACTTACACGTCCTAATCAGGGGAAGTACAGCCCACACAGTCTGCCCAATTTATCGTATGATGTGTTTACTATGGCGACGACGCAGGTCATGCTGATGCAGACTCATTGATCCACAAAATACTTGGGCGAGTCGGTGTGCTGAACGGGATCTGGTCGACGTCGTGATACAGGGACGCATGCAACCTCGAAAATATCACAACAACGAGTCATGATTCCCGCAGAATAGCCGCCGTGTAGCAGAATCGCGATCAGATTGATCTCCATCGTCTCGCTATCTCGAATTCCACAATAAAGTAAATGAAAGGGTACTTGGATCCACCCTAGAAGAATTTGTAGTGACGACTTCGACCACGGCATCGGTACATGACGCGGTCATGGATCTTATCTCCAGTTACACAACAAAGTCGCCAGACGCGTGTGATTCGGCATCTTGGCCCCCATCCCAGCATCCAGGACACAACCCTCATGGCGATACCCGCCAGAGCTAGAATTCAACCTTTTTTCTAATATTCCTTCTTTGACGCTGCACCAAGGCCATTGGCTCGGGATCCCACAGCCGTGGAAGGTTCGCATCGCCCGTTACCGAGATGTATCGTGCATGTCGCAACTGCCCCGTGGGATCTATCTGACGATGGAAATCTCCCATTGGGCCGGCGCGACGTTCCTATGGTGGGCTCGGGTAGATGGTGTATCTACATGGCTAGAGAAATATCGGGACCTAGACAGATGGAGGCAGTGTAATGCATGCACGGTAGCAGCAAGTATCTGGATCCTCTTTTTAGACTATGCTCAATATTGGCATAAGAGATATTTGGTCTAGTAAATGTCACTTGAATTAAATGTATTGAAAGAAACAACGCCGTTTTGAATTTCTTTGGTAAGACAATGTATCAAAATAGAATATCCTGAGATGTATGCATATCTGATATCAGATATTATCACGAACCAACATGATGACTGTGCAGCAAGCATACTCAGCACCAGTTAACCCATCTATTGCATTGGATTACGAAAAGATACGAGAGAAAAGAAGAAGAAGAGAGAAAAAAGTAAGAAAGAACGATAACACAGCATTCTCACTCATCCGTACTACATTGCCAATTCCCATCATCAATCGTCATCATCACGATCCAAGCCCTTGTTTCTTTCCACGCACAACCTCATGCACCCACCACCACCACCACCACCATCACAAACCACGTGGGACGCCTTCCCCTTCCGCAAAAAGCCCACGTTCCACAAAGATCTTTGTCCTACCCCACGTCCATGAAAAGAAAGGTCCCCACAATACAGACAGAACACCTCCCCATGTTCCCAACACATACACACCCGCCCTCGCTTCCCCCATCTCGCCCAAACCAAGAAAAAATCCCAGCCTGGCTAAATTCCCATGTACAACGTTGCACAGCCTCTTCCCACGCGCGCAACTTACCCTTACCAGTAAGCTAGCTTTTCCAGCAAGCCAAGGTAAAAGTGAAAGAGGGGAGTCTTTAATCTCGCGCTGCATAATCTAGCCTTTGTTGCACGGCGTTACCCGGGCGTTGCACTACATTATCTTACATTGCATGACAGCAATAGCAACAGCAGTAGCAGTAGCAGCAGCATTATTCCTGTATGGAAGAAATAAGGGCAGCACAGCACAAAGCATGGAACGCTAGAGAAGGGGGAGGGGGGCTGAGGTGAGGTGAGGTGAGATGAGTCATCATTGCTCTGCCTACCTGCGTGCTTACCTTACTCCCAGCTAGCCAAGCAGCAGCAGTAGCAGTAGCAGCTTTCGGTTTCGCGTCTCGCCAAACTTATTCGGGTATACGGGAAGAATGATATTTTTTTGCTGCCTGGCTTCCTTGCTCTTTCCCAGGAGAATGGGTTCACATGTGCTTGTGTGTGAGTGGAGAGGATAGATCGAGCGATGCACTAGGTAAGTGTATTATTTTTGGTCGGCGAGGTCGAGGAGCTGGGCAGTATGTACCATGTGGGGACCTTTTTCTTGGAAGTTCAGCTACCTTGCCTGAATGTGGAATGCTACCGTCGCTTTGGTTTTCTTTCTTTTTTCTGTTCTCCCTCTACTTTTGCCGTGTTTTTTTGTCTATTCGGTGATTTCGCTTCTGAAATTTGGGGGCGTGGAGAAAAAGAAAGGAAGGAGAGATTAGGGGGGGTGCGAATGTGATTTGTGTGAACGTCATTGTATTTCTTTACTGTTTACACACGTGGGTGTATGAAAGGGAATTTTTCAAGATGGAGAAGTTGAAGAAGGATGTGTGTCTTGCTAGGAATAAAGAAAAAGTCATCTCTTTACTCCAAGACCTTTGTAAAGTAGCAGTAGTACATATTCACAACACACCTTACAAACATCACAAATGCATAAAAATTTCACAAACCTCCCTATTCTCACCGTTCACACACCCCCGTTGTTTCTTCTTCCCACCTACTTTTTTTCTTCTTCCGCCAAGCGAGAGCAAAATAGCGAGATTAAGCCTATGTACTCAAATCACGCCACGATTCATAAATTCGCATAATACAGTAACAACGGCCAGAAGCCACAAAGAAAAGAAAATAGAAAGAGATCTTATGCTTACTAGCCATCAGCCATCAGCCACTGTTCCCGTTCCTCCCCTATTCATCCATGTTAGCCAGTTAATCTGTGGCGTAATACCCCCCCCCCCTTGTTCTAGCACCAAACACCCGTTCACTCCACCACCAGAACCATTACTAGCACTATCACCACTATTTAAAATACAGTAACACACAAAAATACATCACTTACCCCCACGCCAACCCAAACCAACCTGCCTCCATTCATTTCATGACGGGAACAGTAGCAGAAATATTACCAGGGTCCTTCATAAAATCGATAGGATAAATGTGTATCTACCCGGGTAGGCGGGATGATGTAAAGAGGGGGAAGAGTCGTAGAACCTTCTTCACATATATGCATGATTATGATGATATATTTCGTGGGGGGGAGGGGTTCAAAATTAAGTGATATGTATCTGAGATGAAGCGGGAAAGAAGGGTAGATCGTGCATGTGCATGTACATGTGCATGAGGTAGGGCTTGTGGGTAAAATGTGTTTGAAGAGGGGGAGTTTCCGGGTATTTTGGTGATGGGGGTGGGTATGGTGAGGGGTTTGGTGGGTGTGGGTATGGTTGTTGTTCCGCGGCGTAGGAGAGGGGGTGAAGTGGGTATTGGTAGATATGGATGTTGGTGTGGTTGGTTGATTGATTGATTGGTATATGGTTTTAGTAGATATGAGTGGATGGTAAGTATATAGGTGTTGTGAGTGAGTGTTAGTATGTAGCAAGAAGGTATGTTGGCCGATTGGAGGATAGTATCATACGTGTGGGTACAGCAGGATGGTTTATTAGGGTGATATTCCAAGTTCAGGATAGATGTAGTAACAATATTTGGCAAGAATTAATAAATGTATCAAAATATATTTCTTTGGTTCCATACCACTGCCATACATACAATACTAAATCTTGCTACCACTACTACTGCCGTGAGAGTACTACACCACTAACAACAAAAACCCTCGTATATATTCTCAAACCGGCAACCAGTATGGCATCAACACGAAAAACCATACTTTAGATCCATTCATCCCATTAACATATTCCCAAAGGGTAGCTCCATCATCATGACTTTCAGCCAAGCAAAAGCCACAGCAACAACAACAGTCACATGGCATGCCTCAGATAATCAAAAAAAAAACCCTTATCAAAGCCCCGGAAATCGCAGATAGTAAAAAAGCCTCCCACACATACACGCTTCTGAACCTCGTGTTACTAAGTAAGTGGCAACACCACTGCAACCCTGACGCCATGACTCGATGAAGAGTTGAGAGGAAATAATACGGCCGAGCGATAAGGTAAGTTTTTTTTTTTGTTTCTTTGTCAAAAATCCTCGACAATATGTTCCTCACCCCCTCTCTCTCTCTCAACCTAGCTAGCCCATGCCACAGCGACAAAATTCCGGACCCAACCGGCCGAGAAAGTGGGACACACCCATCCACACAACTCATGAATGCGGTCTAGCCTTGCACGAGCAAGCGTGCGCGCACCCGCGCGAATATTCATCCACGCACTCATTACAACTACATGTCTCGTTTACACGTGCATATTTGATGGTAAGTGCCCCCCTTCCTAGCTAGCACACACCCCCAGTTCCGGTACATGGCAAAGCGCGGGTAAAGATTTTAGTTTGAAACTCTTGTATGTACATTAGGTAGATCAACCTGTCGTTTGCGCATAGTCCTTTCCATGGGACGTCCGAACGGGGCGCGGGGGTGCTGGGTGGATGGATGGACGGATGGGGGTGGGTTCCAACCGGGGAAATGGCAAACGAGAAAAAAAAGTTACCCATGACGCGGGACTCCGCGCGCGCGTGTGATGATGGACACGGAGCTCCTTCGGCTGCACGTAATCGTCCCTTTGAGTTTGACTCCCCCTCCCATCCCCACACGCAAAAGGCCAGCGCAGAAAGAGAAAGGGAGGCACCAATTTCCACTTTCATCGATAGCCTCCGTACGCGGTGTCGCGCGGCTGTTCCGTACATTGTGCGGATAAGGTACCTTGGGATTACTACAGGTATGGCCTGATTTTAGAGTGGGTTGGTAAGGCATCTTTTTTGTCACCGGTGGCCGATCCCAGCCCCCAACAATACGTGTTTGGCGGCTAGCTGAACAATCTTGCCACTGCAGATATACCTCAACTACGCATCTAGGGCGTTGTATGGTTGTTTGTGTTTATCAATTTGCTCTTTGGGATAGCTGATGATGTAGAGGTACAGAGCCCTGGAACACAGGTACTTGGAGGCCGTTGGCGGCTGCGTTTATCGGGCTATTCCTGAAACGGACTGGGGTCTTAGCCACCAATATTCCTATACATAAGCCCTGCATAAATTGTCATCAGTGGTCGCTGGGGGTGGTGGCTAAGAAATGTTGTCATCTTTGTCGTGTGAAACCACGCCGGCGGCATTAGCCTTTTCGTGCATAGCCCCATTTTCAAGGCAGTGAACCATATCTTAACTTCATGCTTGTAAGCAAGACATGCCGACCGGCAAGCGCATATCGTAGCATGTCTGCTGGCCGGCACTTTTGCCCTGCTGACAGGCGCCATTTCTCCGCAGCGGGATCTCTCGGCGGACAGCCTACTACCCGTTGCTCTATTCCCGCGTCACTCCATGTCTATCCAATCAGCGGGGACGGAACATTGATATGCTTTGACCACGAACGTGGTCGTTGGGCCCAAGCATTCCGTAGACCATGTGAAGCTTGTATCGACTGATCAAGCTATTGACTTGTGCCTTGGAGAAGTTATTCTTGTGACAGGCGGTTGCCAACACAGGCCTGCTTTTGGTTACGTTTTGACGCCGGGCAAAAAAGGGCGTCAGCCCGCGCCACAAACTGGCTGCACAAGCCCTTCACGTCTTATCGTGGATTACTCGTTCTCGTGTTTCAACTGCAGGGTCCGTAGGCTGTGCCAAACGCGTCTTCTCGTGATGCGCTTGTGCGAAACCGCTGGTCGGTTCCAAAATAGCAACTCACGTATGGTCTAGGGAGAGTGCTGCACTCGTGTCTCATGGCGACTTCATCAGCCCTTTTTGTTAGTCGAGTAGGTCGCTGGCGGAGCATTGATGGCGTGAGCTCCGACAATTAGTGGTTCGTCGCCTTGCCTATAGTCAGGAGGAATACGAGCATAGGATGATCGGCCTGTAGAAACAAGTTCTACCCGTCTTACGACGTCATTACATGCTTCCAACAGCTTCCACGGAAGCCATGTTCGCATTATGGCCACGATGTGCAGTGCAGATGCGACAAGACCGTGCGGGTTGTGGAGGAGGCCTTTTGCGGGGCCACGAGTACTGTAACTTTGTGGAGACCGGACTAGTACGGCTACTAAGAATTACTATCGCTGGCAAAACAGGAGCGTCGTATTCGTGATTGAAATTAATCTGGTTCTATGCGCTGCTAGACGCGAGAGCATTAAGCCTCACATAGTGCGGGCTGCGAGCAGAGATAAGGGGTACTCGTAAAAGGTGATGACGATGATCCGCTGTAAGTGTCATGGGCAGCTCGGTTGTTTGCTTGCGGGCGCAGTGGTGAGGCAGCGGTTTCGGTCGCCTAATTCCGAAACGAGGGTGCTGAGTCGTAGGGGCGGCGTGTGGGGATTTGCGATTCGCGAAGCGATTGCGAGGGATATAAAATCCGCTCAGGGTATTTGCCATGTTTCAATGTTTTGATTGTTTCAATGGGCTGTAGCGCGTTTCTGGAATTATTTGTTTGCATATTATTCTTAGCAGCAAGGCGGGGATGGTGGCATCACGGCCGTCAGCAAAGGCAAAGCAGACGAATAATTTCCGCAGCAGGGCGAGTACCAGTCGTTTCTGTTGCGAGCGAGGCAGTAATTTCTCGCAAGGCAGCAAGTTGTGGCGCGCAGGCCGGGCCAGAAGCGAATGGCATACCAGCCCTGGTTCGGCCGATCTTTTGGCTCGAGCATACTTTTTTTGTAGCGATCGTCCTTAGGGCTGGCGTGGGGTAAGCCGGATTGGGGTTGGCTGCCGTGACAGGAAACACTTGGTGTCTCCCAATTGGAACTTTGTTGTCCAACATGCGTAATAGCACGCTGATCTTTCCGAGTTGATGGGCGACTTCAGGTAGCCATTGTCACGGAATAAACGCCTCTGTAGCGACATGGCTTGTTGGGCGCGGCGAGCCTCTTGTCAATATCGTTTGTGGCATGGCGAAGGAGGCGGCGGGCTGGCGTGGTGATTACGCGGTGAGGGAACGGTACATTGGAAGCATTAGTCGCAGTGGCCTGCCGCAGAGACGGCCAGCCAATGGCCCAAAGCGGGCTGGCGTGTGCAGAAGACGGTGAGAGGAGCAAGAGTTGGGTGCATGTGTGAGGGAGCGAAAAAGCACATTTAAAAGGCTGGCAGGTGACAGACCGCAAGTGATCGCCCACAAAGCAATTCCATGTTGAGTGCACAAGCAGGCTTGCAGTCAAAAGCACATGGTTGTGCGGTAGGGTAGGGGAGAGGTGAACGGACGGCGGGAGCAGTACCAGCAAAGGGCAGCATTGTTGGAAAGTGGCATGCTGGCGCGGAATGGCGAATGGAGCCCTGCGCCCGCTAGGAATGAAGCGGTAATGGAACCACGGGCGGGCAGGCAGGCAGGCAGGCAGTCACGTGCAGCGGCAGTGCGGATGGGACTCACAAGCGAAGGGGGGAGCAGGCGGAGCAGGCGGAGCAGACGGATCCGATGACGCTAGGCCACAAGCGGCACTGGTACCCGCGACGCCAGCCTAGGCTACGACGGCGCCAGTGACGCACGGGGCTCACCGTTCGAAACCCATTGCCATTGACGAGCAGTAGTAGCAGCAGTAAAAAAAAAAAGAACACGACCCGACCCACCCTGCACATACGCAGAACCACGACTACCAGGACCACAACCATGGCGGCGGCCATGGGCCATGGCCACGACGATGGCCACGAGGGACAGGCGGCCCAGGACGGGGCCTGTTACCAGAGAGCAGCAGCACCAGCAGCACCAGCAGCACCAGCACCAGTGTCTGGACGTGCTGCCTGCCTGACCTGACGTGGTGGGGTCCTTTTCGCCTGGCCAGTCGAGGCCAGCGTTGCAGCGCAAACCTTGACGCGAATCGATGCACACCTGCTCTATGTCTCTGTCTCTTACGCTTTGTCTAAGAGCACCCACCCACCCACACACGCGCGCACACACATACGCAGAAGCCGTCGAAGGTGCAACGGCGGTATGGACGACTCCATCTGTCGCCGCGTGACTGGCCACGTCCGCCAGCAGTGCAAGAAGCAAACCCCAGGTCCGCTCTCGCTGGCACGGGCGAGGCGCGCTGGTCTTGAAGCCTGTGTTGACTCGACAGGGCCTGGTTCTGTCTGTCAAGCACGACTCAGCCGCTGCTTGCCTGGTGCTGTGCTGCTGCTGCTGTAATGCTGCGGTGCTGCGGTGCTGCGGCTGCTTGCTGACAGGGCGGCGGCCGTCTTATCGCGTAGATGCTGCTGCTGCTGCTGTAATGCTGCGCATCCCTTCCTGCGCAAGTATGAAGACGCGAATGGGCTTCGTATCCGTCGCAAAGACGGGCTGAGCTTGGCTCACCGCTGGCTTGGGGTTGCTGGCGGACTGCTGGCTGCCCGCTGCGAGGGTCGTCGACACGGCGGCGGGCGACAGGCACCACACGGCGCGGGCTGGCGCTGATTCGACGCGAGCCGGGGGCAGGCGACGTGATGGGCAGTAAAGTAATATTGCCGTATTGCTGCTGCACAAGAATACATTACGGCGGCCGTCATTTTTGTTTTGCTGTGCGGCCCTAGGCGCGGTTCGCTGGCGCTAGCTCGTCGGACTTGTGGCTGACGCGGACTTGGTGCACCCATGCACGCCCCCTGCCCGCCTCAGCACGCACCTCGACGGCCAGGACAGGACCAGGACCTCCACCCTCCCACCAATCTAGTCCGCCGCGTAGATCTTCCAACCCATCCCTGCTGCCGCTGAGTCTTATCATCAACGCCGTGCAGATGCCCCTGGTCGCTCAAACACCATCCATGGCTAACCGGGACGGGCTCGACCCACCCAAGAGCCTGGCGCTGCATCTACCTGCGAGGCACTAGCTCATACCTCTGCTGCAGCTGGATCCCTCCCCAATTGATGAATTCATCGTCGCTCAAATGCATAGTCAACACGCCCACTTGGGAAAGGCCACCAGTTGAACCCCCTCTTACATTTTCTACCTCGAGACGTATTCACGCCGCCAGAATTGCCTTTTCGCGCGCCAGCTCACTTCCCCGTGACGATTGCCCGCTTTCATTGCTTGCGCCCGCCCTCGCCCTCCCCACGCTGCACATGTACCACTTGGTCTGTCCAGCACCTTGTCCCTCTCACACCACGGTTAGCGAACACGCTCTGCAGTCAGCTCCACAGCCATCTTGACACACAGTTTTCGTCTGACGTCCCAACGGAACACGTCTAAGATTCGCCCTGACGTTTGCTATTCCCACCTTAGCTCTATTTCTGGGCTCCACTCTATCCTCGCCCCATAGTAACACCTACAAGGACCAGCAACCTTCTGAATCTCTTGCCCACTACCCTGGCTTCCTTCTTGGCTCACCGTTACCTGCAGCCACAAAGCACCTCCTCCCCGCTTCTGTCCTCGCCACTCTCTTTTACACACGCCTCTTCATGTCCCCGCCTCCAATTCCTGGCCCTTGATCCTTTCCTAAAAGTCGGTACAACTCACCATCACTCTACTCCCTGCACACCGACCTCCACCACCACCACCACTACCGCCGCTGCCACCATCCATCTCCCTCTGGGCCACAGTCTTCTTATAACCCAAAGTGGTATTGAGTGGCCAACACTCCAGCCTTCCTCCCAACATGGTTTTCTGCACCTACTGCGGCCAGTCCTTCACCAGGGATGAACATCTCGAACGCCATATCCTCACGCGTAAGTGCCTGGCCACCTCTTCTTTTCCCCAGCCTCGACTGCTTGCTGACAGCTTCGATCCAACAGACACGAATGTGAAGCCATTCAAGTGCTTTACCTGCCACATGAGCTTCGCCCGACGGTACGTCTCCTTGAACCCGTTAATTTGCTCCTTGCTCTTCTCGTCATTCGGTCCTGGGTCGTAGAGATTGAGTTGCTGACCATCATTGCACAGAGACCTTCTCCAAAGGCATTACACCGTCCACGGCCGTAACCAAAATAACGAAGAAGGTCTCCCACCCCAGGGCATAATACCAAAGTCGGCCGGTCGTACACCCATTGCCTGCAGTAACTGTGCGAAAACCAAGACCAAGTGCGACAAAAAGTTCCCCTGTACTCGATGTGCTCAGAGGAACCTGAAATGCACCCTGCGTCCCACGCGGCGGGCGTCCAAGGGTGTACAGCGCGTGGGAGGCCCTGCTGAAACCAACAGTGGAGACTCGAGCGAAAGCGGCAGCACCACTGAGAACCAGAACACGTCTGGCAACGCCTCACCCAACCATGACCAACAATCACAGCAACCCACCGCACAGTCGTCTCCTTCTCAGATCCAGCAAGGACTACAATTATCCAATGGACAGCCTCCCTCTCAACGAACATCACAATCGCCATCGGCCACCCACTCGAGGAATCCCTCTATTTCCCAGCCAGTGCAGCCACCACCACACATCAGCCCCGAGGAGAAGACACTTCACCTGCCGCTTACTAATACACCGCCATTCTTCGACCAGTCTCCTTCACACGCACTCTCTCAAGCCCCTTCACTGCTCTCGCCGCTGCCTACACCAGTCACTGGCATGAACAGCTTCGTCTCTTCAACGCCCATGTCTGGCTACGATGACTTCGTCCGGACCGTGCGTGACCAGGGGGACACTGATAGCCCGCAGTTCATGATGGATCCATGGCACAATATGCCCATGGACACGGGATTTGACTCCATGCGGCTGGATCCCTCGCTGATGATGTCAATGAGCATGGACATGACCATGGGCCCTCCCCCAGAAGGCATCCTGGGAATGATTCCTGAAATGTCACCCGCTCAAACATTCGGCCATGCACAAACACCCCGTGTAGACGAATCATTCTCAGATCTCCAAATCGGTAGTTCGGCCTCCATGTTCTATCCCTCAAATAGACAATCCATAGCAGACGCAGGGGTCCCCGACCTCGGTGCAATCATCGCTGCCCAAGATGGCTGGACCGTGTTTCGCTGTACTCCTTCCATTGCCTCGAGTTCATGCCCACGCACTGCGCGATTAAACCTTGAGCGTCTGGAACTCAGTCTGAAGAACCATGAAGCGTGGAGTAGCTGGACCCCGTCATGGGACGAGTCTGACTTCCAGCAAGGAGGTCGGATAGCCGTGTCGAAGCTGCAAGAATCTACCCGCGACAAGCTCCTCGCCATCACCCAAAGCTTCCTGCACAAAGCTCTTGACATCCACAAAGACGGAAACAGCACCTCCAGCAGCGGCGAGTCTCCTGGCTCAACAGCTTCTCACTCAAACTTTGTTCTTCTGCCACCTGCTCGTGTCCTAGAGTACTTCCTCAAGTCCTATGCCAACTCTTTCGAACGCTACTATCCTACATCGGCGAGGGGCGTGCTTGATACCAATGAGCTGATGCAAAATTACAATGACAAGGCCTCAAGCTTGCTCATCCTCATGATGATTGCACAGGGTGCCATGACGATCCCATCGATAGAGGCGAGATGGCTAACTGGTGGCTTCACCGAAGCCTGCCGGATATCCCTGTTCGACCTCATCGAGAAGAACATCATCATGGCCGGTGATCCGATTGTACTGCGTGCAGCTCTCCTCTTCACTGTCCAAGCGGCGTGGAGTGGCGACAAGTGGCAGATGGACATTGCCATGGGCCAGCGCGGCATGTACTTTTCGATGCTGCGACATTCTGGAATCCTGGATGCGCGACCCCCAACGACCCCTCACATGAATGGATCTTCGACTACTGATACGTTGTGGAAGGACTGGCTTCAGCAGGAGAGCCGTAGTCGGTAAGTGCCAACAATCCTGCTTTCATCTGATCACGTGAATCATACTTACTAATCATCACCACAGTCTCATCTACTCATGGGTCATGGTCGATCAGGACTTGTCCCTGTTCCACGACACTGCTCCACTATTCTCAGTCACTGAGTTTGGTGCTCCCATGCCCGATTCGGATCGTCTTTGGCAAGCGCAGACCGCTTCCGAGTGGTCAGACATGTTCAACCAAGTCCACGAGTTCTCCAACGGCTACTCGTCGGTGGGCTCGGGAGCGAGGCCACCTAGTCTGAGGGATCTCTTCCGCTACTTCTTGGACGACGAGATTGTTGTTCAGGATGTGCAAGAGATTCACCTTACGCCCATGCATCTGCGTCTGCTTCTCCACCCCCTCCAGACTCTTGTGTGCCAGTACTGCCAGCTGCTTAGCTGCTTCTCCGACAGCGTCGCATCAAGGTCACGCAATCGAGCACTGACCGCAGCTTCGACTCGGGTGCGCCTCGAAGAAGTGCAAGCATTGCTGGGACGTTGGTTCGATCTTGCGCAACGGTACATGAAGGCCAACCCCATCTGCCCAATGATGCAGGCCAACCTTGTCATGTTCCATCTCATCAGCATGAATGCCGTCTCCAACTTTCCCGAGATTGAGCGTCTTGCACGACGAGAAGGCATCGACGGCTCGTACCAGCAGATGCTCTGGATGCACAAGAAGTGCTTGTCTGATGTGCAAGAAGCCATCACCCACGCGGGTCAGGTACTCCGTCTCATCCGTGAGATGCCGCGAGGCATTCGTCCTCCATGGTGGGCAGGTGCCGTCTACCGTGCCGCTCTCATCGTCTGGACCGACACACTGATCCAGAAAGAGTCGTTGAGCCCCAACCAGCAAGGCGCATTCCAACCCCCCAACGCTGCCTTTTCCATCGACCGCCTACCTGCTGACCACCCTACCATCCTGAGATACATGTCTCGAAGGGATGGCATCCCAGCCCTCACCAAGCGAGACGGCACACCTGTGCTACTGGACAACAGCTTTGCTGTCCTCTCGCACTGCATCGAGATTATCGACGAGGGCGTCGCTACCAGATTCTCCGACGGCATCCGCAGCAAGCTACAAAAGCTTGCGCGCGGCTAAACATCCCATTGCATCTTGTTTTCTCTTCCTTCCGGCGGCACCCTGGCATAAGCGAATGAATGTATTAGCGGGCGTTGTCCTCCATCTTCTTCTTCATCTTTCCATCTCTTTTCGGTAGATATCTTTCACACACTCTCGCTATCGGCATCGCAATATATGCTTGAGACGGGTAAATGGCAATGCATGTCTGCGTTGCAAGGCGTTCAAATCGTGGGTGGATATATTGCAAACGGCGGCGTTATCGTCGTCGTATTCGTTGGTCTTGTTGTTCTTGTTACGATGCTTGTACGTCTCGGTTATGGATCTTTTCTTATCTGGGGAGGGCCTAGAATGAGTAAGGGTCGTCGTCGTTGTCGCTATCCGACACGGAGTGCATACGGTATTGCACTGGAATAATGTATGGTACATAGACCTGATGATGAAATCGCACCGACTGTGAAACAATGTAATGCCGCTGTGTGCCTCGCGAGACTGGTGATGGCATCGTGTTGTTGAAGTGTGTTTCAGTTATCCTCGTCCGAGTTGTAGGGTAATGACTGGTAGGTAGGTAGGCAGGTAGTAGGTACGTAAATCTCCTATCAATCTGCTATCGATGATAAGATCGCTAACGGTACTGATGGTTAGATGGTCCTTCCTTCCTCCTCTTTCCCGTCGAATCCATGGATGCGGGGTCGACCAGTCGGCAGCCAGTCATGAGTGGCAAGGGAGAGGGAGCGAGAGCGAGAGCAACGAAAGTATCGTTCATCACTACGACCCAGGTGCAACACTTGTACTTACTCATTCATCCACAGCCGCCACGGCAGCTGACCGTCCATCCATCCATTCCGTCCCGCATGGGGTGTAGCCGGCATCACCTCCTCTGGATCTGATTTGCTTTTTGCATGCATGTGTTTCGAAACTGTAGGCCAAGCATGGGGTGCGTTGCGTCGTCATGGTCATTGGGCATCGTCGAGGTGCGAGGCTTGATGGCGGGGTCGAACTAACAGGTGCAGCAGGTATCTGTGTGGACTGGCGGCATGACGGTGGCGGGCGGGGTGAGTGGTCCTTGTTTTTTCTCACCGGACGGACAAGAGAGGGAAAGGGATATAATAAAAGTGGGATTGGGTGGGTAATGCTTTGATTCGGTGGCCTTGGAAGAACGGGGCCTTGGGGAGACGAGCGGGGGGGCGGCGGCGTTGGTGTGTTAATCTCGGGGGCGTTGCCGTTCAGCGTGGGTTGAAAAGAAGGATCGTCATCATGGTTAAGTAAGTCGTCGGGATTTATATTTTCGGGAAGGGCGTATTGCGTGTGTGTGCCGGTGTTGGTTTGACTGAGTCGGGGGAGCGAGGGAAACAAGAAATCCAAAGGGGAAATGGGGCGAGGGTGAAGGGCAAAACGTCGTTATTTAGACCTGGATCGACATTTACGACGGGCTCCCTGGTTGCAACACCCTTTTTTTTACCCTCAAGCGTTAGCAGCAAAAGACCTGTGTTGTGTGGAGCAAAATGCGTGGCATGTTGAGGCACGTCCCCCCCTCCCATCGCTCGCTCGATCCTTTTACCTACCTGGACGTTTCTTCGCCTCTCCTCTTTCCCGGACGCTACTACTCGGGTACCTCGTCACACCATCAACGCGCCGCCCTCATTGCCTCCCATAGCCTTGCTGTAATGTGTTTCGCTGGTGCCTGTAACTCCCCCGAGTTAAGTTAGTCGAGCCGGTAGCTCAAAGGACCGTCCCATCGCGTGCAGCCAACTGGGCATTTCCCACTACCCTCCATGGCCGCTTACTGTCCGGGGCCTGGGGAAAAAAAGGTTTCGTTCGGACAATGTCAGTCATTGCCGATTAGCGTTACGACCATGTTCCAATCCATTTGGAAATGATGTGGGGGCGCTTTGGTTCAAAATGGCCTTATGCAGTATGCTTTCGGTATCACAGGTGATGTCAAAAGCCGGCATCGACGACGTCTTTTGCCTGCATGTAGGTGCTTATGTTTGACAAGCTTACGCGTCTACCCTTTTTTTACGCCCTGGGCTAACTTTGTATCAAGGACACAAATATGCTATGGCCCCAAGCTAACTGGTTGTTGAGAGGGAGGAGAGAGAGGAGGAAGGGAGGAAGGAGCGTCTCGCGGATGCGGGAAGTGTCGCTCCCTCCACCACCACCGCTATCACATCCCAGTGCTAGCCACGACAATTGGTTTCATACTGACGTCGTTGTTATATTCCGGTAATCTGGAAACACGTAGATGAGATCCCGCACCCTGTTCTGGCCCTCCTCCTCGGCGCTTTCCCCAGAGGCTAGATACATGACTCTCGGTGATGTGCTTCCTCTCACCTATCATCGTCATCGTCACCACTACCATTGTCTGCAGGCCAAATACGAAGGGGTGGGAAACAACATGCCAAGGCGTACGTACGGATGGCTCCCCCACAGCCGTAGCAAGCAAAAAAGGTCAGACAGTCTCCGGGGCCGTGCATGGCCACCATGCCTTCCCACCCCCCTCCCCCCTCTTCCCATCGTCGGACATTGGGGTCCATGGGCAAGAGACTTTGGCAATGGCGTGGGTTAGACCTCGCGAACGTAAAACCCCTCGTCAGTTGCATTAAACGGTCGGTGAGTCGGAGATTATACTCGCCGTTAGTAACCCCGTTTTTGTTCTTTTTGGGCTTTGGTGGCCCTATGCTTTGCAGACAAAGGGTATGGTGGGTGCGTGGCAACACACCCTCTCTATGCCTCTTTCTCTCAATGACATAGCCAGCACCATGCCAGCGGGAGCAATGCTGGTGCAGATCGTCGTGTTTCCCGTAGGCTAGGCCGGGGCTTCGCAGGCCTTACGCTTCGGGCACTTCACCGGGTAGTATCCGAACCGTTGGTGACTGGTGTAGGTAGCTTTGCTGAGGGTGCTTTGCATAAAGGGTATCACAATCAGCCTTTGTTTTAATATGCTGGGAATTCTGCATTGACATTTGGTGTATCCACTTTCATTTCGTTTGCTTCACACACATACACACCCATAGTTTTTCTGGATGTTTAGAGAGACCGCTGTATCGATCGGGATATTCCAACAGCCCATGTTGGCTGACTGATGTGTGCGTCGGGCTATACGAGTTGTGATTACTACTAATAGGCGATCATCTTCGGAGAATACTCAATGGGTACATGATGCCTAGTCCAACACATGGCGTGGAGCCCTTCATCGGTGGCCTTTTTCTTGACCCCCCCCCCCCCCCCCCCCCCCCCCCCCTTTCCCCCCCTCCTCTCCAAGTGTGCCTGCTCTACGGAGAACGGATGGAGGGGAGAGCGAAGCAATTCAGGCATAGCTCAAAACATCCCCACACGTTGAAGCTTTTGAGACACGAGGTGTTGCCCCCTTACCGGGCCGGAGAGGCGCTTGTAGCCAAGTGGTTCGCGCTATGGTTACAGTTGGCACACTTGAGGAATGAGGCTCTCCGTCTCAGTGGCTGATTTACGGCAAATTTAGCACCACAAAATGCGGTCATGGCCTTTCTCAGACTGAGAAATGTGGTGATTATGACGCAATGTGGAGCACTTTTGTACAATGGTACTAACGTAGGCGCGGAAGCCATATGCTTTTCCGCTGTTTCACTTGATCATGTCTTTCTGCCATACAAACATGCTCCAAACTCTATTTTGGAACCCTCTGAGAAAAAGCCACACCGTTCGAGCCAATCTTGTACCACGCTCTACTCACGCACCCACCTTTACTGATACTCCTAAAGGCCTGGATTGGACGTGGAAGGGTCGCCGATACATCCGCATACACACTACAGCCAGACATCGATCGTGCCGACGTCGTGGTGACCGGTGCTCTCGCATGACGGCATCACCTAGCATGCTCTCTATGGCCAATGGCAGCTTCCTAGAACGATGGTGGTGGACGTTCTTTGGCCGCTGCGGTGCTGTCGTTGAGACACCACACGTCCCGCGAGTCCTCCATCTTGGCGTCTCCAGGATGTTGAAGTCAAGAGGCGCTGTGCCACGTCATGCAGAGAGACAATCGTCTCTTCCCCCCATCTTCCAGAGGCGCAATTTGGGTGAATACAAAGTCCGGTGTATGCTGCAATATCGTCGAGGCGCTCGTATTCGGGTGACTGTTAATATGCACACGCAGGAGAGAGATAGAGACAAAAAAAAAAAAGGCTTATCTTGGATGAGAAAAAGCTCCGGTCAATGGCTGAAGCGACATGACAAGACGCAGTCAGCGTGCCATTGTCACAGTTCTGGAGGAGAAGAAGATTACTATGCATCCAATGCCGCGCACAGCATGGTGGAAGAGATTGAAGGTGTGAAGTGGGAATTGATGCACGGACGGGAAAAAGAAGGGCTAAGGTGGTTGTCCGCGGATCCCCGCTATGGCCCGCCGGCGGGCAATTGCGACTTTGTTGGACTGCGACACCAGATTGGAGACACCGTGCCGACGAGTTGCAACACCCACCTTTTACCGGCTCTCGTCCGATCCCCCCAGGAGCATTGGACAGACGCGCCTATCAGCGTGTAATGCATGGGGAGCCATGGACTTTTGAACACTCTGTCTTTGACGACTTGTGCCGGGCCTCGAGCTGCTATCCGGAGATTGTGGTCTAGACCGTTTCGAGACGGTCACATGACCTGGTGAGTCTGGCTCTGAGGCTCTCCGGCTGCTTGCAGATGAGTGGGCCTGGATGTCTTGGATGAGTCTCGCAAGAAATACCATTATGTTCATGGTGTTGCTACGGAGTCCCGTAGATGCGGACAATGGACTTAGGCGCGCTCGTATCTTCCCCGGTTTCGGCCTCGACACCTCTGGGAGAGACACCACCAAGATGCGATTGCACCAACAAGCCTCAAAAAACATTATAGAGATTTCCATGCTTTACCAAGTGACATCCTGTACTCCCGTGAAACCAAATGCTGCTTCACAAAGGGTACCACTGCAACTTTGGTGTTGCGCGGGCGGGCTTCGCATCGCCCAATGGCGGTAGGCCGTTTCGCACTTCGGCCCCTCCTCCCGGACTTTGTCCCTGAGGCTCAGGCTCTCCTACGGGCACCACACTACGGAACAGCGCGCGGGCGCAGGTACACAGTTTCAGCCCTAGGACCGACTACTCTTGGGGGCGACCGCGATGTGCCGAACCGAAGGCAATGAGATGGGGGGGAAATGGATGCGTGGTGGGATAGCGGCGGTTGCTTGATGGCGAAGAGGTGCTCGTGGAGGGACTTTGTCCGCTGGAGTTCCGAATATCTCAATGGGTATATATGAGGGTATCTTGACCGTGGGAAGAAGCTATCATCATCACATCCACAACGCTCATCAACACTACCACTACACACCAGCCTTTCCACCCTTCTCCCAACCAACCAACACATCCACACATTCACAATGGCCAACATTGAGCAAACATGGAGCCTGGCCGGCAAGGTCGCCGTTGTTACTGGCTCAGGTACGAGTCAACCAATCTGACAGGGATGCCTTATTCATGCTGACAATCATTTAGGCCGTGGTATCGGAAAGGCTATGGCCATTGAGCTCGCTAAGCGCGGCGCAAAGGTCGCTGTCAACTACGCCAACGCCGTCGAGGGTGCTGAGCAGGTCGTCAAGGAGATCAAGGCTCTTGGCAACGGCTCCGACGCCGCCGCCTTCAAGGCCAACGTTGGCAACGTCGAGGAGACCGAGAAGCTCATGGACGATGTTGTTGCCCACTTTGGCAAGCTCGATATCTGCTGCTCCAACTCTGGTGTCGTTTCCTTCGGCCACTTCAAGGATGTCACTCCTGAGGAGTTTGACCGTGTCTTCAACATCAACACCCGTGGCCAGTTCTTCGTCGCTGCCGCTGCCTACAAGCGCATGGAGATGGGCGGCCGCATCATCCTGATGGGCTCCATCACCGGTCAGGCAAAGGGTGTCCCCAAGCACGCCGTCTACTCTGGTTCCAAGGGTGCCATTGAGACCTTCACCAGGTGCATGGCCATCGGTACGTCACTTCCTCCCCTGAATCCACTTTTTACAAAATACTAACACCTCTTCCCAGATGCTGGTGAGAAGAAGGTCACTGTCAACTGCGTTGCCCCCGGTGGCATCAAGACCGACATGTACCACGCCGTATGCCGCGAGTACATTCCCGATGGTGACAAGCTCTCCGACGACCAGGTCGACGAGTACGCCTGCACATGGTCCCCCCACAACCGTGTCGGCCAACCGATTGACATTGCCCGCGTCGTCTGCTTCCTGGCTTCCCAAGACGGTGACTGGGTCAACGGAAAGGTCATTGGTATCGACGGTGCTGCCTGCATGTAAAGCGGCTTAGTAAAGCATCGGGTTTTAGTTTGGCATGTGTATTGATTAGTCTTGAGAGCTGGCATGGTTCGGCGTTCTTCTAGATAAAAGAAGAAAAAATAAATATTCTCTACAACATTGGAGTATGCAACTGCTTGGTGATGGGGTACTGACTGAAGTATGCGACTAAGATGACTAAATCAGTACATGAGCTACACTGGAAGCAATGACGAAGTGATGATGCAGATACCATGTTTAAACAGCTACTAGTTACCAACAAGTAATACCTGTGCCTTTCCTACAACTAAACAAAAAAAATTTCAATATATTCTCCCCTAGCCAAACTTCACATCACAAGTGCTTTTTTTTTTGGCAACCTCCCCGCTTCCTTCACATCTATCTGACTTCCCTACTCCACCTTTTCCATTCCTTACTTCCAGTCTAATACTTTACTACCTCATTCCTAATTAAAGAAAAATTTATCCAGCACACTATATCCCTCTTCATGATGCTGATCACACGCTTCTACTGACTACTGGTACTACAATCGTTATTATTGTATTAATACTAGATGCAAGAAATGGAATAGTATTAATATGACGCACTTTTAGCAATGAGAGCAGTATCGGTGACACTCACAGGTAGTATGAGCTAGTATAATTCTATTGATGTAGTATTATTAGTAATATTCCATTCCAATTTTCTTTGAACCAAGAAAAATCAAAGAAAATTGGGAAATCCGGCATCTGTTGTTTTACCTATCGTTTACTAGGATAGTGTCCTTAATGTTACACATTCTGGTTTTGTGGAGTATATATGATTTACTTACTCCTGTCTACATTTACATTTGCATGTGGGTATCAAAGAATGTATCGTAATGACAGTGCTCTACTGTGGCGTAGCAATGAAATACCGGATAGACGCTGTGGTGGTGATTGAATGTAATAGCACAAAAGACAAGAATGAGGTATGTTTTTGATCCCTGATCGGGGGTAAATAGGGCACTAAAATGGAGATGCAAATAGGTGGGAAGTCGTTATTACAATCTATATGTAGATATTGTTAGCTATAATCTTGCTAGAGATAGTGTACTCATGGTAGGAGGATAGGGGGCAGCGAATACTACAAGTGTTTTTTTTTAGTATGAGTATAGAAACACCGTTCGAAGGAAAAGTTTGCTTCATACTGGTAGACAACAAAAACGAGGCATGATATAGGCAGATCCTTTGTGAATGCAATAGGTAGTCGTAGCGCGTCGATTGTGTTAATATTTCGTAATAGTAATAGGACATCGCAGCACGAAAGAAAGAAAGCGTACGGACTTCGATACGTAGATAATAGGCAAGTACGGTATCAAAGAGAAAACAAGTAAAGTAAGACCCTCTGTTATTAAGAGTTACTTAATCCGGTATACTTACGATAGATATCTCATACATATGTGTTGGCAGCGATAAGATATCACAGCACGAGAAAGATAGCGAACAGACTAAGACTCTCAATCGTTAGTCGATTGAGATTTGAATAGTTCAGAAATAGTGATGATAGTTCTTTGGGTGGTAGTTAATTGATTGTTCTAGACTACAATAGATATTTAATAGATACTTAGCCCAAATCTAATCACGTGATACATGCTGCACCACAATATACACCAAAAATAGTCACGTGAGCTTTACTATAGCATGCTATCAGATAATCTTTTGTGGGCTTGACGGGTAGTGAGAGATTTTAACATTTATAGATTTATAAGACGTTGAAGGGTATTCATTTACAATCCTGTAAAATAGGAAAATTCACAAAAAGGCATACATTGCCAGAATTAAAATACGCATTTCTTAGACGAAGTGGTACATCCACGGCGCAAAGAGTTGGGATACAAGTTTTTGCTTTGAGTAGAGTATAACCACATAATGTTGTGTAGGTCGTTTTCCCCAGTAGTTGAGCTGTTACAACTTTGCACATGCTGTGACAAGATGGCCTAACTCATCCTATTATCCATCAATGATGTCCACGAATTTGGCATTCTTTTGCTTCTATCTTTGCAAAGAAAACCCTGATTATTGTTGCAACGATTTAGGACCAAGAGATCGGCCTAGTACAGCAATCCTTTGTTCTTGTCCCGGTTTTCTCGGTTTTTGGGCATGTTGTATCGGGTGTTTATATCAACGGCGTTTTGGCAAGGTAGAATAACACGAAGGGAGCCTAGACAGTCGAAAATTGTAGTTTTTCTTAAATGACATTAGCGACACTTTTCACTCTACTTCTTTGACTAAACGATACATTCATCAGGTATATGAATAGACATTATGGATTTGAGAGAGAGAGAGAGAAGGAATGGTTTGAAAATACTAGCAATGAGATATTTGCGGGTATGCGCATACTTCAATATTGCAATGAAGCTACTGAATTGAAAACAATCAACAGAAGGAACTGTAGCTAGTTTGAAGCTTCTATGAATTTTTTACAGGATGTTAACACGTATTTATTGGTGTCAAACAAAATGTTAATCATGCTACTGGCAATGGGTATGTTGTACGCATAGGGCGGTATAGATTCCGCTTGTTGAGCAGGACGTAAGTCATCATTCAGTTTATGAACGATTGCTTCTGAAGCAATGCATGTATGCCACGTAACACTTACAACAGCGCAACCACAGCCCAGAAGAAGCTCGTAATACGTCCTTCTTAACTTGACTAATACTATGCAAAGACCCTCCTGTTACTTTCTTTCACTAGAGCAAAGAAGACGTACAAGGATGAGACGAGAGAAAGCTCCTTCAACACTCCCATACTCATCAAAAGCATCTCATCCTCAATGCTCTCTCCGACTTCGCCTATCTCCGACTTGCTGTCTGACCCCTGACCTTGCTTCACGGAGATAGACGCCAGCACCATGTACCTGCAGCACATTGATGCCCAAAGGCATCACCTACGCATCAAGTCTGCTTTAGCTGCAGTCGTATCCGACAACTCTGCACGACAGCACCTGCATTAGCACACAAAAAAAACGCATTCCAAACCACCTCACCATCTACTCGCCTCGAAATGACAAAAAAAAACAGGCCACTTCTTGCAATGCACATCCCCCCATCGCAACACCACGATGCGCATCTTACATGCACAACCAAAAATCTCATCACGCACCATCTCTCCATAGTTTACCTTTCCGCCTTTCCCCCCCTTTACCATTTCACTCACTTCTCTGCAAGGCAAGAAAAAAGAGAGACATGCCAGCGCACACCCACACACTACGTCGCTAGCCCGCTTTCCCCCCTCCTCCTCCAAGACCAAAAGCGATAAAAAACGCGATATGAATATCGTATTACCCATTTCTCCCCGATTTTTTAGTCTCTACCCGCCAAGCGCAGAATAGCTAAAAAAGAAGACGATGCATGTGACCGGCTCACAAAGTTTCCCCCTTAGTACATACATACGTAGTATGTCACTGCTGTCATGCCATTGGTCTATGACTCCAAGGGAAAGTGAGTCCAACAGTTGCTATTTTGTCATATGTGTATTTTGTGTGGTGCAGTGGCTTTTTTTCCCTTTTCGCACACACCTTACGGGAAAAGTTTTTTTTTTCTCTCAAAAGACTTGCAATCCCCCCGCCCCCCTCCTAATTAGCGTGACTAGTCCGAGTCGGTCGTGGTGTTGGTGGTGGGTGGTGGGCTAGGGTAAAGTTTATTATGAGCAGAGCTGAGGGCGGGTACAAGAGATTCCGGTGAGGAAGGCGATCTGGAGGCGTGTGATGTGAAAGCTTGTTTTCTCATTTTTTTTAAAATCCTACTACTACTACTACTACTACTACTACTACTACTACTACTACTACTACTACTACTACTACTACTACTACTACTACTACTTCTTTTGTGGGTTTCTTGGTGTTGCGTGATGGCAAGAGTGATGGACATGACAGTGCATGGTTTTGGCTTGTGTATACGCCCTTACTCGCTAGCTAGCGACCACAAAAGTCTGGAGATGAGATGCGAGGAGAAGGGTACTGTACCCAAAGTTCTTCTCTCTCGTCTAAGCTTGTTCATCCATCGCTTCTGGTCTGCCAAAGAGAAAACTGGGTATGCGCTGGTTTGGCGACGTGGCAGCGCTATTCGCGTAGCAAACACACCATGCAGGATATCAGACACACACATACGCAGGTTCGGGCATCAAGGACTCCGAAGAGCGTAGTCATCCCAAGTGCTATAACAAAGTTTTGATATCGAAACTCCACCTTGTGTGTTGTTTTTGCTTTTTCACCCCTTTTCACCCACCCAACCACAGCTAGAGCTAGAGTGAAGAAGGAAAAAATGACCCTCTTCTCTCCTCTCTTGATGCAATGTAATTAATTAACCCAATTCAACAGCAGACGATAGCGCATGTGTGCATGTATGTGTGTGCGCGCGCGACCCCCCGACAACAGGCAAACAAAGTTCTGGACTACATATAACACATCACACCGAGAGTGGGTACGTGACAAGACACCACAGCGGTAGCTCCAAAAAGCTCAGGGCAAGACATGTGGCGCAGGCATTACTAGGGCCAAAATGCAGGGTTTGAGGGCAAGGGAGGGCGGGAAGGCTGGGAAATTAGAAAATTGGACCAGGAACCACGCCACACAGACTTCAACTCACTCACATGATACGTACCACAAGACTGATGAATGGAGGGTCGGATGAAGGAACGCCCAGGAGCGCGTGTGTAATTTCTGGCGAGACATGAATCACTTTGCATGCTGGCAAGTGTGATGAGCCAAGACGAGTCGCGGGGTCGCTTAGTAGCCCCATTTTCTCTTCTTGTTTTCTTGGTGTCTCTTCTCCATCTCTTTTGAGCATTCTGGAGCATGGGTGTTGCTGTGAGTGTATGCAGGCGCGTGGTGGGTGGCACAGGCATGTTGCTGGTTGGTTGGTTGGGTTGTGGGTGGGAGGGTTGGCTGGCCTAACCCCAATGCTAAGATCTGGTAACGGTGATATTAGGAACGACATTGTCAATGCAAATCAATACAAATCAATACAATGGCTCAGTTAATTTCTCAACTCAGCGGCTGCGCAGATTTGACTCATGGAAAAATCAGCTGTTGTACGACGTCAAGTCACGTCAAAGTTGCCAGGATGCCACGGAACCAGCCGGGCGATTAATCATCGGGCACTGAGAGTAGAAACCTTGCGATACGTTGGTGGTACTAGCTCTTCATGCGATTTTTTTTGCGTCTTTCTCTACAGGTGACCGGCAATCAAACACTTGTCATATACCTTACCTGTCATGGAATCTCGCTTATTGCCAAGCTGAAACAAGCTCGGAGGAAGAGGAATGGCTGGCGCCCTGCAGCACCTGCGTAACGCCGTTGCAGCAGTGTTTGAGCCTCAGCAGAGAACGCGTACAAGGGCGGAAACGATGCCTATTTGAGGTTGAGGTGTTGGTTCGGTAGGCCGGCAAGTCGTCATTTCCCGATTGGGATGCGTTCGATTGCGCCAAGTTCCAGGGCAGACCTTGGGACAAGGATGCCACAAGCAGAAAGGGCAGAAACTTGTGCTGGTGATTGTTGAGAGGCTTTTTACTTTTGTATTCGAACGCATGAATGATCGGTTACGTCTGCGACAAACACATATACCTACTTGCCGAATGATATGTACAGGAAACATTTGCCGAAAGCCCATTGATACCGTCAGAGTAACATCAACCATAGGTAATAGCACCAAAATGTGCATGCGGGGTATTAGCAGGGTGTATAGTGGGCACCAAAATGTGCTCAGTTTTGCTGCCGCCTGATCTCATCCGGCGAGCAGGTGTCGACGGGGGGCAGCAAGCGCTGGTAAGAGTGTTCACCCAAAATGGTCGACTCTCTATGCTCGAGAAACGTGCGTATGCGTTCGTCGCGGTCTCCACTCGCACTCAGCGTGGCGTTTCTGCTGCGGCGGTACTCCATGCTCGCTTCTCGGTGGATCTGGTCCCGACGCTCAATGACGGAGCTATTGAACGTGGTGAATCTGGTGCCTTGGACGACACCTCCGATGCTCACAAAAGCAAACAGGAGAGCCATGAAGGTAAAGTTGGACATTTGAATGGTGCGGGCGTCGTCGCCCTTGGCGCCGCTGTTCTCGTAGTGCCAGCGCTCCCAGTCCTCCCATGTCGCATTGGTGCGGGGGTCGGTGGTCCAGCGGCGTGCATCAAAGTCCCAGTCGCGGTGTCGGGGCGCCGTGGGCGTGTGATGGTGGCCCGCCCAGCCGTGGCCCCAGGCATCATACGCCTTGCGTTTCTCAACATCCGACAGGATATCGTGGGCTGCAACAAGCATGCGATAGCGCTCGAGCCGCACATGGAGAGGCAGCTGGGCTATAGCGGGGGAGACATGGCCGCGGTCGGGGTGGTACAGCTTGACGAGGGCGTAGAAGCGGTGCTTGGAGTATGCATCGCCCTTTCTGCAGTGGAGGATCTGGTAAGGCGTGGGTGTTTTATGGGGCCTCTCGGGATCTGGCCACGTCAGCAGCTCGGCATCGTGGTGCTGGGCGTAGGTGCGCCGTTGCTGGCGTTGATATTGCTGCTGGTTTTGGTGGTGTTGTCGTGGGAGCGTGGCGGCATGAGGGCGCGCGAATGTATGACGGCATGACTGCTGGCCGAGGGGGCTCAGGTTAGTGTAGTAAGAGGAGGAGGGCGCGAGCACCAGCACGGATTTCTTGGACAGCATTGTCGCGCAATGGCCTGTGGACGAGCGCACATGCTCAGCCAGCGGGTGGGTAGGTTAGTCAGTCAGTCAATCAGTCAGTGCCAGTGCCTGCGTCTGCCAGAGCGCCCGTCAGTCAGCCCGTCCGTCAGTGCAGAGTCGTGTGGGGTCGCGTCGTGCGGGCGATGGCGGCGGCGATCCATACCCTGTGCCGCGCTAGCCCGTTCTCGGCCTAGCTGCGACGCCCTCAAGACACTTGCGCGCACACAGCTCCGCGCCCGGCCGTCTTCTTTGTCTCTGCCCTTCTCCCCTTTGCATCCACTGGCAAACTCTTCCGACGACGCCGTCGTTACACGACCGCCAGCCACCATGCATGTGCGGTCGCTTCCGTCGCCCTCTAGTTGCTCCGAGAAGACGGCCGGTGGAGCCTCGTGCTGCGCGATTCAGCACAGTGTTTGACGTGAACTCCTTCGCCTTCGCTTGCGCATGCCGTGCGAACTCTGCCCCTGCACCGACACAAACACTCGGGTCTGTATGCATGAACTACACCCTGGAATCCTCTCAGCCGCCGACTCTTCTTGTCGTTCGCAACGTCCGCACTGTGGGTTCCTGGCGGGGGGTGTCCATAACAACGCCGTCACCACCGAGTCTCGTGTGCCGCTTTCTCTCTCACACACTCTCTCCATTCCGCGTTATTACCAATTCGCTCCCTTCACACCACTGTCCTTCCCGTCTGACGCTTGCTTTTATATCTTGCTAATATCCCCTCACTGTCTTGGCCATCAACCCCACCCACACGCACTCTCTCTTTACAACAAAGGCCAACGTGAAGAACAATGCCTGCCCGCCATGACACCAACCGCCACCCCCGGGATGGCTATCTCAACTTGACCCGCCGCATGGATAACGAGGAAGAAGACCAGTTTGATGTCGATCTGACAATCCTCGACTTTCTCGTCTTCAAGGCCATCAGCCTCGTGTTTGAGTGGAAGTCGAGCACTGATCCCTACCATTCCGATCTACCGAACGCATTGGTCAACATGACAGCCGGTACGTGGGGGACGTTCCCCCATCGCTTTGACTTGGTCGCTGACAATGACAACCATTAGACTGGAGGAGCTTCCTCGCCCACAGACACCAGGGTCGCCGTCTGGATCTCAAGGCGTCCTTTCGATCACGCCTGCTGCAATTTGCCCTGCTCTTTACCCACCGCCTGCACCATGACGAAACTTGGACCACAGAAGCGTCACTAAACAGCTTGCGGGAGCAAAATAAGAGCCGAGGCGAGTACTGGCGCCAACGAACCCACCACTTGCCTGCGCTCCAACAGCCTTTTGATGCCCAGAAAGATTTTCCCCTATCCGATGGTGCCCTCTACGAGAACCGATCGGAGCTGGCCTCTTCTTTGAGAATGCCTCTGGATCAGCGGAGATGGGTCACCGACGTCGCCGGCACACCCTCTCTGCATTGTCTGCTCCCTGTCTTCATTGAGCTCACAGCCGCACGCGTTAATCTTGATGACGACTGGATGCCCACGAGCGAATGGTACAACCTAGCAGCGCAATTCATGCTCCAAGCAGTCATTGGCGAGTACCTCCGCAACGGCGCCTACGGTGAAGAAACGTTCAACACCATTTTCTCCTACGGCTGTCCCGGTGTTGAACGCTGGGCCGAAGAACCAGCAGATGTCCCTGCCATGCGGGCATTATTCTGCGACCAGAACAACCCACGACAAGAGAACCCCGAATGGACTCGCATCAAGCGCCACTATATCCGGGAGCTTCTGCCTCGGGACCGCTCTCAGTCAAGCCTGCAAGCTCTCGAAGCCGCCCAGCAGCGGTATCCATATGCCGCTTTTGAAGAATCATTGCTTTCTTTTCTGAGATATCTTCACGATGGCCTAGTCAAACCTGATTTAGCTCAAGTTGAAGAGGGCCGCATCAATATCGACGGCAGCGAGCTTTCAGAGGCAGAGTCAAGAGCCATGATTCAACGCATGGGTCTGTGAAATCCTCTTTTTCTTTTTTCTCTCCCTGCGCTTCAGCTTGCCTGTTTTCGGTTCACATCTTCGACCAGGTCTTCTGGAAACTCACACTTTTTTCTTTTTCGGCTTCAATCTCCACGTTATTCTTCACTTTTTCTTTTAGCTTCTTCCAAACTGTGGAGAATATCGATTCCCCTTGCTTTTCTCCCTTGTAGTGCTCGGTTCGCGCACTTCAGGCTTCTTTTACTTCTTTTCACCCCTTGTATCATATTTTCAGCTATGAGCCATGTTTCTTGTTCATACTCAAACGGCCCCCTTTTTTCTCTTCTTTTCTTCTTGCTCCGTTCGTCTTCGAACGCACCTTTCCTGTTTCATCAGTGTGTATTTGGAGAGTATTTATTTTCTCGGGCCGCTCCATCCAGATACGCCAACATATCGAGCAGCGCCTTCTTCTTCCTCTTCTTTTGCCACACCTCCTTTTTTTCAACCTTGATCTCAAACTCTATGTTTGCGCAATATCAAAACGAGAGCAAAGAAAGCAAAAACAAATTTCGTGTACGTTATGGGACTGGTAGTTATTGTTTTCGGTTTCTTGATATAAGTTTTGCATGGCTGTTGCACCTTCGTACTGTGTAACAACTGTACGCACGGTCTAAAGCTACGAAATTGAATAAAAAGACAAAAACAACTTACAAAACATGTATTGACCCTTTTCGGGCGCGTTTGAGTTCCATGGTGGATGTGATATGAACATTTTTTTTTATTCGTTTGGTTTTTTCTATCTGATTTGGAGAGACAGATACAGACATGACAGTCAATGACATCTACTCATACATACAAGGACGCTAACACGACAAGCACATACATACACCCAGTCGCCCAGCCAGCCAGAGACGCCCTAAAAGGCGAACATGTATATCATATACAACAAGAAGTGAAGTGAGGGAAAGAGAGCGCAAGAAGGAGAGAAAGGCGCCTAAAGAGCAGAATACACTGCCGTGCAACCCCTTCCACACTCGACCTTTTGCTCAAATTCGACAGTCCGCCCATTAAACTTGACCTTGTTCCGCGGAGTAATCTGAAACCGATGCATCTCCTTTTCTCGTAACTGTTTGCCAAAGCCGCCCGCGGCGACAGACGCGGCTCTCTCTTGCTCCGCGGCCTGGTCGAGCGGCTGAATATACGCTGGTGTAGCGAGATTGCTTCGCTTTCCCGAACCAATTTGGTAGAATTCGTTGTTGCCCCAGAAGAGAATGTCGCGCCCCCAGTTGGTGTCATTTTCGGTGAGCTTGGACTTGCGGCCGGAAACGGCCACGCTGGCGACGTTGTCGAGAACGGCGGCGGCGTGCGAGGCGCCGACCGAAATGGTCGAGAGGCGGATGGGAATGGCCTGATTTTTGACTTCGTCCCATTCAAAGAGGCCAGAAAAGGCGGGGACTTTGACGGGCTCGGCTTGCGTGTGCACCCATCGGCCGACGCCTAGTTGACCCGTGAGGCCGAAGCCGAAAGCCCAGGTGTCGGCGGTGATCTTGTTGCCCTTGGTGGCTTCGATGGCGAGGAACGATGTGTTGCCACCGGCAAAGACGTTTGTCACTTTGCCCTGCTGACCAGAGTAAAATTTCTGGGTGGGCAACAAGGAAGGTGCATCAATGCATTGGGCTTCCGCGTTGAATGGGAACCCAAGTTGGCCAGCTGTGTTGTCGCCAAACGTAAATGCGCGCCCTTCTGAGTCGCATACTAGACTGTGGTAGTCGCCGGTTGCAATCTTCTTGATAGGGAACCCCTTGAGTGTGGTGATTTCGTGCGGGAGATCAAAGGGACCAGCCGGTCGGTTCTCCCATGTCAGGCCAGGTATGCCCATTTGGCCCTTGCTGGGAAAGTCCTGTGAGCCTGAGGCAAAGGAAAAGACGCGACCAGCCGAGGTGAGCATCAGAGCGTGCTCTAGTCCGGAGCGAATGTCGGTCACGCGCTCACTCCACCCCAAGTTTGTGGGTGTGCGTTCACGATAAGAGATGTTGTTCGAGCCCCAAAACGGGATCCAGGACTTGGACGGCGGCTTGGGTCCGTTCTTTTGCTCCGCCTGGGATACAGGTATCGAGTACACCGAACCGTTGTTGGAGAGGCCGATGATGCGATCGCGCGAGATGGCCAGCGACTTGAGATTGTGCCCTGTCAAAGTTTTTATCGGCTCTGTGACGTTTTCCGCGAATCCTGTGCCCCATTGCAGAAGGTCGCCCTTTTCATCTATAGCTGCACCAAAGTTTTTGTCCAGCTTGATATCCCGCAGCAGCTTTCCGTCGAAGAAGCTGAGCCGTCTCGGAGTCTTGATGTACTTTTCGTCTGAATCGGGTGCGACAACCTTTCCTGCATTCGAGCCCCATGCATATACTCCGGGGTTCTCCCAGCTCTTGATTACTTGGTGATGTTGGGAACTGATGATATTCCGGTTGTCGTCGCTTGATGTAGCCTGCCGTCTTGGGGCTTCAAATTGTAGCTCTGGACCCTCTGGCTCTTCTTGCTCTTCGGCATGGACATCTCTTATGATGGACTCTCCGTTGCACCACTGCCATGCGGTGGCGGTGGCCCAGAGCGCGCCGACGGTGGCGAGGGATCGTACAAAGTGCTGCTGTCGCCGCTGTGCGTATGGATGCGCAGCCGTTCGGACCTGGGGGCGCGGGGCTCTGCCCGTGATATTTCTACATAGTCGCGGGGTGTGGCGCGTTGGCAGTGTCGCGCGCGAGACACATTTGGTACTGAGCATTGTGCCGCGTGAGGGGAAACTGGTGGGGTTTGCGTGGTGAGAAGGAATGTCCCAAGAGCTTTAGGAGAAAATTCAAGAGAACAACATCTGCACTATGCCCATAGGTCCGATTATAGTCACAAAACTGGTCATTGGGTAGCCTCGATGGCTCGTCGACATCTCAACGGCGGAATCGATGACGCTTCTAGGTTTTGGCATCGGCCTCTCTTCTCCACATGCCTCGGCTAGCCCAGATACGGCTAGTGCACTTCTGTTCCCCACGACACGTAGACCGAGCTCCGACGTGAAGCTTGCGTGTCTGCTTCTGCAAGGGACCGCCGTGCAAGAAACACCCCAATTGCGGCAACATGTACGAAGGAGATTCGTGGTACAATGCCTTCGTGCCGCGCGCCGCCAAGCCCCAGGAAAAGGGCAAACACCGCCGGAGGGAGAGCCTGCTCAAGCAGGAAAGCGTAAGCCCACCATCCGCTGCATGGGTACGTTTGAGCACTTCTGATGATTGTATTTGTAGGAGACTCAGGCTGACTTCGGGCGCACAGAGGCCATTGTAGAGACGGCAGAAGAAGAACGCCCTGGCAAGCTCAATGGTCCTCCACCGGCCACCGTGGCCAGACGTGCCAAGTCGTACAGCGACTTCTATACCGTCGTGCGGGCGCACTTGAAGAAGGAGAAGGCATTGGAGAAGAAAAAGTCAAAAGAAGACCTTAGCACCGAACTTGAGTTGGCCGAGTGGTATGGCGACATCAACGACGAGCTGTTGGAAGCCAGCCATGAAGAGTACAGGTATGCATTGCGAAGACAGACCCTGACGAGCTGATGGTTAACTTTTCCAGACGCTATCAGAACCAGCTTCACATGACGCGAAACCACCTCCAGAATGTCATCTCCGATACCACATCTGCCTTAGACACACTCTCCTCTCTCTCAGAATCATTCAAGATTGTCGAAGCGCAGACCAATGCATTCCGCACACAATGCGAGGGCCTCATAGACGACCAGAAGCGCATCACAAAACTCGCCGACGACATGGAGCAGAACCTGCGATACTACCTGTATCTCGAACCTACGACCAAGCGACTCAATGCGCCAGGTGCGGGCAAGATTGTAAGAGGCAAGGAGTTTGTGGAGATGTTGGCAAACCTGGACAGCTGTCTGGAGTACATGCAGGCTCATTCGAAGCACCGCGAGGCCGAGACATATCGCTCAAGATACCGCTTACTGCTCACGCGCGCCCTGACCCTTATCCGTGTTCACTTTACCGAAGCTCTGCGAGAAATCGCAGCGGATGTATCGAAACGGATAGCGGACCGACAATTGAATGATACGACCATGTCTGCGTTATTATACGCTAAATTCCGTGTTGGTGCGCCAGAATTGAAGAGCATTGGTACCGAAATACAGAAGCGCGCAGTGTTGCCCCCAGGGGCGGCTCCAGGGGCAGAAGCAGAGTATCAGAGTTTGATGAACGAGCTGTACCAGAGCTACTCAGCTACCCGTGGCCGACTCGTCCTACCCATCATAACGAAAAAGATTGGAGAGATTGCACAAGCTCCGAGCACATCAACTGACTTGGTCGCATTTGCTCGCAGTAGCATAAGTTATATTCGCGGTATATGTTTCGACGAATGCGACCTATGGCGCGAGTGGTTTGAAGGCGACGGTGGGTTATACGACTTTCTCGAAGCTGTGTGCGAGCCATTATACGACTATCTTAGGCCGCGGACGATTCACGAGACCCAAATACTCAAGCTATGTGAGCTCTGCACGCTGATTCAGACACGGTACATGGAGGAGGAAGAGGAAGATTCGCCGGTGGAAGCCAACAAACTTGACTTTTCTGTTATAGTGCATCCGGCACTAGAAGACGCGCAAAACCGGCTAGTGTTCTTATCACTAGCGATTTTGAGAGACGACATTGAAAAGTACAAGCCAAAGCCAGAGGACCTCGACTACCCCGCCAAGAACAAGAAGCAGGTGACTTCAGGGACGAAGTCGAGTCAACCAGTGTTATCTGGTAAAAAGCAGCCAAAGTCCGAAGTTCCACCAACACCATTGATGCCAAAGGCGCCTGCAGTCATTGAAGAAGATGATCCCGACGCTCGATGGAACTTCAACACTGAGGCGGCGTTTCAAGACTGGTATCCAACGTTGCGGAAGGCGATTTGGTTGCTCAGTAAAATATACAGGCTTGTTCATGTATGTATGCGATCGTTGGAGTTGGATCATCTGCTAACTGGTCTAGTCGTCCGTTTTCGATGACCTGGCCCATCGTATCGTTCACAGTACCACCGTCTCGCTCACTCATGCTAGTGGACTTCTTGCCAAGTCGACCTCGCCCACAGATGCCGCCTTGTTTCTCATCTCACATCTACTTCTCTTGAAACAACAGATTGTAGCTTTCGATATTGAGTTTGTCACGCCTGAGACAGAGGTTCAATACAACTTCTCCAGCGTGACAAATACTTTCTGGGAACTCCGTGCGCGAGGCGGTCTCTTCAACCCACGCAATCTGGTTGGTCTGCTGATTCCAAAAGTCGTGGAAAACATGTTGGACGCCAAAGCGGAAGTAGATGCTCGTTTGCGTCAAGCAATTAACGACTTTACCGGTCAATTCGTGACTAGGATGACAGCTCCAATCGACACGAAGAACAACAAGAAAGTACCCGTAAATGAAGCGGCTGCGCGCACTAGCAAGGTCCGGCAAAACATTGAGCACGAAACACCGTTTCTTCGATCGAAGTTGGAGGAATACATCACCGATGCGCGTACACGCGAAATGCTTGTCGCAGCTGTCATGGAGTCAGTGACGCAGACGTATGAGGACTGGTACGACACTTCGTACTCTGTCAGCAACCAGAACGGTGCTGGTCGGAGTCACAAGGGCAAGGGTAGGGAAGATGGTGTCTGGGATCCTGATTCGTTCAGCGAGTGGTGCAGTAATGTTTTCAAAGTAGGCACGCTGGGTCTGGGCATCGTGGACCACGAACAAGATTATGATAATGGGAACGACGATAGCGACGCTGATAGTTTGGGTGTTGCGAGTGGACACACTGGCACGGAGAGGACAGGTACTACGGGCTTGAGAATTAAGATGTAATGGGTGGAAGTTGGTAATTAGATGCTGGAACAAAAGTCAAACTTCCTCAAGCTACCTTGAGCAACAAAATATGACTACCATACTATGAGTCTGAAGTCCACCAATATCTCTTTGCCATGCTGCCACTCCCATTCCTCCTTTGTCATGACGACGGATGTATGTACAACCGCTTTTTTCTCTAGAACCTTTGCACCACGCGCGTTCTGCTGTTTTTGGTCATTGCTGTTTTGCTTCTTCTGACACACATTCTTTCGCCACCGACATGCATTTCGCTCGCGACGCTCAAGGATGTCGCTATCTTCGCCGGACTACTGGGGTAGATTAGCTTCAGGTCTTCCAGCGTGCTTGAATGAAGAAAAAAAAAACAAACAAAAACTCACCGAGCTCGTATATGCGGAATCTGTATCGCTGGATGCGAAATGGTAACACGATGATGTCGTTGTCGACACGGAAGCATACTTGGAGTCTTCATCCGAGGTCATAGTGGATTCCGTATCTGAGCAGGATAAATTTAAGTCCTGCTCATTGTCACGTCTACTCCTCGCCCGAGCAGTGCATTTCCTCGTAATGACCTTTCTAGCTTCTTCTTCCAGTCTTTTCCTCGTCTGCTCTCTTAGCTCTTGCAGTTTGCGGGGTAGCACATCGGATGTTCGTTGCTTCTTTTGCGAAGTCGTTTCTACGTTGACTTTTCGAACTGTTGGTGAGACGTCGGGAGAAGAAGGTATTTGGGTAACGAAGTTGTCATCATAGCAAGCTTCCGAGTCTGCTTTGAGCTGCTGTACTACGCTAAGCACGGAGGCCACGTGCGTTTTTGCGGTGTCGTAGGCGGGACCGTGGATATTGGAGAGGGAGACCTGGAAGGCCATGTACGGAGCGAGGAGGTCGAGGTATGGTAGGAGAGCTGGGTATGGCTGTGCTTTCAGTTGCGAATTGCAAGGAGGCAGCTGGATTGAGGCGGAGCTTGAATCGTCAGTGCTGGGCCTCGTTTTCCTGAGCCTAACTGTGGATTTGGTGTTGTTGGTTATGGGAGGAGGGGGAAAGGTCTTGAGCTTCTTTGCTGTGGGGGATATGGATTGGCTTTGCAGCGTGCGTTTCTTTGATGTCAGTCGTGTTGTTCTTCGTGGTAGATGGTCTTCCTCTTCCTCTTCCTGCTTCACGGGTGCTCTGCTATTCTCTGAATCACCCTGGTCGATGCTGCACCTCTTTCCTAGAAACGAGTTAACATTGCGTTCTCTGCTAACTGCTTAATTATGGAACGAGTAACTAGGTTTTTGGACTACAAGGAACTGCTCGAAACTTACTCTTTGACAACGCATTCCGCCGCCTACAAAGACTCGGTGTATCCGGTTCGCTCTTTTCACACTCATCATCTGCTGTTGATTTACGTCTCTCTAGCATCTTCTCATATATACGAGAAGGCGGCATCGAGCGTGATCCGATTGTTTTGATGCGAACCATGTTTCGGGTATGATAGTGTGCTGCAAAAGATGAAGCCAGACGAACACTCAAATATAGATAACGAAAACCGAAAAGAAAGGAAGATTGTGTCTGGAATAAACAAAGGCCATGTTTCTAGCTATATAATGGGTGTTTGACAATCTATAAGCGTCCAAAAAATGTCAGCAGATTCATCAACGAGAGCAAACTCGATGTTTGTCTTAGGTTTGGGGTCTATTGGCTGGCACGTTTGCACTGTTTGAAAGATGGTCAGTTGTCATGCAGGTGACTACGAAGATTTTAGAGTGCAAAAAGTTGGTAGTTGTCATGTCAGTTGGTTGGTAAAAGTATTCATATATTGCCCTCAGCCTTTGGATGACATTTCCAAGGAGTATGATGCACTTGAACAATATTACCACCTCATCACACGTGAGGTCTGGACCATAGTGAAATGTGTTGTAACATTAGTATGAAGACTTTCATTTGTGAGAATGAAGTCAAACGCTATATGAACTAATGGCCGCAAAAGATAGCACCAAACTCGTTCTTAGTCGCCCTCCACCAAGCAGCTTCCACAGCACCGGGACCGCAAACGTTCGAAGTCGTAAATGTCCATTCTAGGTTCCCATTTTCACCTCCACACCAAGCATTGGAGACCGGACAATCTCCCTCGAAATGCTTCAGATTATCCCATAGCCCACCGCACCATCCCGGAATTCCATAGACACCGGAGGCGGTGATGCGCCATTTATGCACAAATCCTCCCTCGTATGAGCAGTCGGCGCCGAGTGCAGTGGAAGCCATTCCCATGACGAGAGCAGTCTGGGTGATGATGTTGTTGAACTTCATGATGTACTAGGTCTTAGGACGAGGATTTGGAAAGACTATAGGGTTTGGAGGGTATGAATGACTGTTGCGATGTGCAAATTTTCTTTGTTTCTGAGAAGTGGCAGAAGTTGAGGAGATAATTGGCAATGAGGAGTGTTTTGATTTTTTATTTGGATAGAAGCCCCATGATATATACACAACGCCAAGAGAGTGGAGTTATCCATATCTACGAATAACTCATGTTTGAATTATGTCCATTGAAATCTATTGGTAGTAAATCTTGGCTTTGACGCAGTGCTGCTAAGTTTTATCCAATAATCAAAGCGTGTAGGGGACGGCCTAAATCAGTAGATACACATGTAGAAGTTCCAAGAGATAACAACGGCCAGCCTCATCTTTCTACCAAGGCTTTTGTGCAAACTCAAGTAATTGATTGGCTTTGGTGAAGGCCTTCACGGAATGTTCCCAATCCTGTTATTCTAAAATAGCACTCTATGTTGCAGATCGCTCGTGGTCATGAGGAATCAATGCTTGGACACTCAGCTGGACACTTTTCATTTCGAGATGCCTGCCTCGTATATCCATAGTCGCTTGAAAATTCCATATCTAGAAGTGCTGAGCATAGCGAGGGATCTGCGATGCCTTGGCGATTGGGGGCTAGATGTGACGGTATGATTGGTAACCATAGCCACGCACCAAGAATTCGGGGTCCGAAATTGTGGAAACTACTCTGTAGTGTCTACTAAAACTTTAAGGCGCCCACGGGAGTGTTAAGGCGTCCGATGGATTGTTAAGGCGTTCTGCAATGCTTGGCTATGTTCTTGTTGGCATGCCATGGACTGAGGTTGCCTGTGGCTTGCGACTACTCGACGCTATACTCTTTGGAGCCTTATCGGCCTTATGGGCCTCCTCTTCCCCCGCGACCCCGCGTCGAATGTTCTCCACATGCTTGTTGCGATTGGATGGGTTGGTGTTTTGATGGAGTTGCCACACGGTCTTGGTATTGCCCTGCGTCAATTTCTCTACAGAAGGATTGTAAAGGCCTTGCATGAACACCAAGCTTACAACTTGTTCTATCAAGCTGGGCAAGTGCCAAAGCTGCTACCTAACATGGGAACACCGATAGCGTATCACTGTTCTTTCCAAGAAGTGGTGGCCTTAGAATCTACTATTGATGAATAGGGGTGATTGTGCCAAATTCAATTCGACCCAGACATATATAAATTCGTATCTTCCTCTTGCAACAACTTAATTCACCTCGTTCTCATCCGACAATCAGAACTGATCAGTACATAATAGTTCCAATTCAGTTCTCTTACCCGTTTGATTGATTTACTCTTTCTCCACGTTCGTCTCTCTACTCCAAAATGCAACCTTCGAAGACATTTGTGCTCAGCGTTCTAGCTTCCACTGCTTCAGCTGCCACTTGTACTGCCGATAAAGGCCCCGCTACTCATTGGGTGGTTCGTGCCTCCGGTGTGTATGGCATTCCAGGTTGGTGCGGTGGCTTATGGGATAACCTGAACCACTGGGGCGGCTTATGCAACCCCTCATATCCTTATTGCAATGGGAAGGATGGTGAATTGCTTTGGAAGTTTACAACTGGTACTGCTTGCAACCGGGGCCATATTGAGTCGGTTTGGTATGATTCATTCTATCTTTGATGCGGACGGGATCATGCTAACACAACGGGCAGGTGGGAGGCTACTAAGAACGAATTTGGGTCTATCACGTGTCACGATGCCTGAAAGAACGACGCGTAGGGAATTTAAAGGCTTGCACAGTTATTCGCAAATCGGAACATTACAACATGGAGGAATTCTACGTTCCTTGTCAAATAGAGGATCTGACGCACTACTCATAATGCGCCATTATTGTACTGAGAAGCTGTAGTTGTTTCAAGACGTTACCAAGAAGTCATACTTAAGATTTCTAGCCAATTCCAAAATCGCTTGTGCTAGCTACTCTCATATCGCCGTTATTGACTGACCTCAGCGCGGGCTTGGTCGGGGGCCTGGGGGTGATAGGTGACAGTAACAATCACAGAAGCCACCAGGAGTTGCCCATCCCGACTGAGCATCAGAACGGCACTTCTCTCTTGTTAGCCACTCTCGTAATAAAACTCGAAACAGCCATTCAACTTACATAGCTACGGCAAGCAAGTTGGCAGAAGTAAAGATCTTCTGGACTGCAATTTCCTGGAGTCTATAGCTTCGATTAGTAAAACCTGCTGTATTGTAGCTTTGAATGTCATGTAGCTACATACCCCCCAATTTGGATCAGCTGGACTACATTGTTTTACATCTGCTCCACAAGCTGCTAGGCCTATGAAATAAGGTACAAGAAGCACACTTAGATAGCGCATAGTTACTGGGCCACTTTTGCGTAGTTGTGGAGAAGACAAATTCGATACAATCTATAGGTAGATATAGGCGATTTCTCCCAAACAGATCGTATCAGGGAACTTTCGGCCTTTTATAAGGAGTTTTTAATCCTATAAGAATTAGTATCATGTTAGAACGGACAACTAAGCCGAGAAATACGAAGGCGACTGCACACAGGTCTTTTCTTGGTGCTTATGGAGCTGAGCTTTGGCATCCCTAAAGGCTAAGTACACCGAGTAATTCATCTCGTTCTCGGCCAAAATGTTGCTCGATAAGCCGGCAACTTAACAAGAAGATCCTTCTGGGGGTCGTGCGACAACCTTATGCACACCTTTTCACGGGTAGTATTCGAGAGTTCTTAGACACATGAGATTAGAGATTATGCTTAGCATGATTTTGTAGGGAATGCAATAGTGATTAGGAGGACGCTAACCACACAACCTGTTCCAATTAGTGCTGATGTATGCCTCTTATCGTATTTCTTAGCGCTTACAGCTAACCCTATCATGCCACAAGCAATTCTCTCTACAAATTGCAGTAGGAATACGTGTTAACCCCTTTACTCCAAACCTTTCCCGCAATATTCTTTCTTGTTCTTGAATCTTAATCGAAGCCTAACCTTTTCACGGTCAGGTAAATCAAGCACAGTAGCAATCACAGCTACCATAAGGATTCGCCCATCCTGACTGAAATCTTACGGGCTTGAGGCATTTCTTCTTTGATATCAGCCACCCTTGTAATAATGTGTAGGACAGCTATTTGAGTTAACATTTCGCATGCGATTGTACACTGTTTAAGATCTTCTGCATTTCAGTTGCCTGGAGCCTATATCTCACATTAATAATGTCCATCGGGAAGGTCACAATACGGACTCCCTAGTTTGGGGTCGGCTAATCCGTAAGTATATCTGTTAGCAAAACCAGCTACTAGTTATATAGGAGCAGGGACAAGACTACACTTAGAAGGCGCGTTGTGTAGACATGGTAGGTACAATAGAAAAATTAACAGCGGGCTGTAAATACAGATGATGTCTTACAGATGTTAGGTATTAGAAGATTCAAAAATTCTTGTCCAAAGGGTCTCTAGAGTCTAACACGATGCTGCTAGAGCTACAATTTATGCCAAGTTATCACAGTTGAGCTCGTTCTGAGTGAAAAAGTCTCTAACCTGTGCGCCTTTCCCACCAAGGAAGGGCAAGCAGCACCACCTCTCAATACAACTGTAACACTTTAGAAGAAAGTTTTGTCCACGTAACTTACTATGTTTTACAAACGACATAAAAACTCCTACCACTTTACTCTATAGTACTATGTTGTATCATTTCATTATTCTGAAATGTTCACAACCAACCTCGTGAGAGATATGCGCAGTCTGGAATGTTCCCAACAAAAAAAGAACTCAGTCCTACGTAGATGGAGGGTAGTGACTGATCGCGTATACTTCAAGCTGAAATCTAGTCAAGGCGTCAGACGAGTTCTGGCGATCTTGTTGTTCGGGAAAAACTGCCAGAATAAGTTAATCGATGAAATAGAGAGCTACACTATACAGCGGCGCGTTGCTCGGGGCTTATCCGAAGATCTCAGCCTTGGTGTCTCTAAGTGCTAGACGTACTAAATACTCTTGTTTTCTGTTAAACAATTGGTAGATGCGTCAGCAACTAAACATGCACTCATATTTAGGGGCTGCGCCATCATTCCATGTATGCGCACACATACTATCACAGACATTGTTTATCGATCGATGACTATCTACAAGATAGGAACTGCTCTCAGAGTCATCATGCATGAAACGTCATGATGACTGTCAGAACGTTGACCCCGCATAATTTTACCCGGAACACTGCTTTCTAAGTAGCAGATACTGGCGCATAGCCTTCTATAGAATTCCCACCTAGTCCTTGCGACTGACCTCGCACTCGTACAAGATATTCCCACTAGCAGTACAATAGCAACAAATAACTCCTTCATTCCTTGCGTGCGACTGGTGGACCGAGAAAGACGTACATTATGGCAGGATCCGTATCCAAGAGTTCGCTAGCCGAGCACGAGCCCAAATTCTCGCAGTGGGTTCTGGCTATCACCTAACGTACGGTCATTTGCTTATCTTACTAAGGTTTATTGCGTCTCCCATTGCAGCTATCACGGTGATGAAATCGAAAACATTTTACGTTCATTCCGGCCTTCTCAATGCCGAATCAGAGAAATTACCCAAAAACCTGACTGGTAAATTCAAGGAGGCGGAGACAAAGGTTATCCCGTTAGATGATGAGGATCCTGATCTTTTCGGATTCTTTATCGAGTATCTTTACCGCGATCGCTCGATTCTTTCTCGCGAAGTAAAGCACTACTCCGAGTGTGTGACGTTGGCACGTCTCTATGCTTTGGGAGAGCGTCTTATGGCACCAAAATTCAAGGCCTATTCGCTCTGGAGGTTTGCGCAATCGCTATCCAACCGCGTAGTCATCTCAGAAGAGAACACTTGCGACCTGCTTCGAATCGCCTGTACGGAAATTACAAAGAGAACAAGAGAGGACCCCATGAGGGCACAAATATTCTGGTACGCAGGAACCAGGATCACCGATCTTCAGAAATTGGGAATGTTTCGTCAGCTCCTATGCGACATTCCGGAAATGGGTATGCATTTGTGCTTGTGGATAAACCAAAATCGCCCAGCAGTTCCCGAAAAGCCACATGAGCTTCAATATCCAAGGTTTGCGCCGGAAAGCGAGTATAGCCTAGAGCACCCCCCTGAAGAGGTTCCAAAGGAATGATGTGTAGCTAGAAAATTGTCCTTGTTAGGCAAAGGAAAAGATACTGAAGACAGCTGTTTACTTCAGGAAATATCGTCTCTACAATCTGAACTTTAGCACTCGACTTCTCGCTGCAAAACATAACACAGGGTTCCAGACATGAAATGAACCGGACCTGCTTTTGCATTCCCGATTGATCATCGCCCGACTTTATACTTTACTATCTCCATTCTTGTCTCAGCCAATGAGAAACCCGCTCAGGATTGTCGGGGAAGGGGTCGCAATATGTCTCTGACTCGCGTGACTATTGTTAGAACGGGAAGTTGTCCCGCTAGGAGCGGTAATGTTTAACGTCTATCTTAACCTTTTCTGTACTCACACTCAAGTAATTTCAAGGCCTCCCTAGCAAATTCTATGCCAGTGCGGGCCGGCCCTCTTCCGTGCTACAATCCGCAAATGCCACCTCACCCCTGATCCGAGTAATGGCGTCCACGAGTATCCTCCATGTACGAAGTTACTGGAGCGGATTTTGTCTCATATTAGCTACGCTGAGATTTCAGATGTTGGAATCTTGTTTTAAATAACACAGTCAAATCACAATGATTCCATGTGCTCATGCACTTTAAAAGTACCGAGAAGTTTTCATTATCAGGCTATACCTACGAAACTGAAAAGGGCGAACTACTCCCAGCTTCACTGTCGGTCTGCTCCTCAGAACCCAGCTTTAAATATCGTTTCGCCAACTTCGACAACTCCGTCACAGATGGATCCTCCGAGACATCCACAACCGTCGGCGTCCACGCCGATTGAATATCGCCCTCCAGTCCCGGATCCTTGTCATACTCTGTCTCCGGGTCTTCTATTCCCTGCAGGAGCCGTGATTCTTCAGGTCGCAGCTGGTTTTTAATGATGTGGTATAGGGTCCTTACGATGTAGTAATTGCGGCCTTGTTCGCGGAGGCCCTTGAGGGCGAGAAGCAAGCTTGAGCGCGCGTACTCTAGTTCTTGAAATGTCATTTCCTCGTGGATGCTGTGTAGGGACATGAAGCCTAGTTTGGAGAGTGGGGATGTCAGATAGAGATGTGCGTCTTCGAAGCCATGTCGGAAGTAATATATGCGTATGAGGACATTGATGTCGCGTTCGGCGTTGGCAACTATGTCTTTGGGGACAACCCCATTTTCCCACGTATCACTAGAAAAAGGTTGGGCAATAATCATAAGAGTAATCTGGTAGTCGAGGCTGGTATGTGCGTTAGTCGAGACCTGGTAACTGGTACAGAGTATACTCACTGCGTAAGGAAGTGGGCCGGAAGCACCATATACTTTGGTGTTAGAGCTGTAGGGAGATTCTTGTACCACTCCAGCAAGCGGCTCACGAATAGCATGGCTTGCTCTGTCGGAAGTTTTGAGTCTGAGCTAAATGATACATGACACAACTCGCCAAGAATGACTCTAAAGTCGGAAGTAGCCTTGAAGACATGCCCATAAGATGCTGTTGATAGTGTCGGGCTGAGGGGGTACTTGGTCCAAATCTCGCTGTACCAGGCTGCATTCGCAGATGGATCAGGAAGTTCGAAGTTCGGAGGTTTTGCCAAGAAAGGCGGACGGAAAAACTGCCAAGCGAGGTGGCTAATGCTAGTATCAGTTTCCGAGGGTCTCATTGGGACGGAGGTGCAGAATTCATACCTGTCGAAGTTGAAGAGACACCATGCGGTAAAGTTCCGGGCGTTGCGTTCCCGCTCCGATTTGACATCTGCATTTCCATCAAATAGTCGCATACCTTGTGCAATAGCAAGACCTTGCAAGCCAAACGGTGTACCAATTTTGTCCAAGCCGTATATATTGTAAACTATGTTGATGATCATTGCAGCTTGGATGGATGCGAGATTTCGGTATTTACGATTGATGGTTTGCATTTCCCAAATCCTTTTTGCCTCGGCGAGGAATCGATATCCAAGGCCATCGGGTTCCCAATATCTGAAACGATTTGGTATCTTCTTAGAACAATACTGTAGATGAAGGTCAGAAAGTTGGCGATTCTGAGAAAAATAATACTGACGCATGCATATGCCAAAAGGGCGTTCACCAACAACGATGAACAAAAAAGTGTCTTCCGATGTTCATTTTTTGGCTTCGCCATGTCCTCTAAGAAATAGTCCTTCTGAAAGACTGGCCAGAGGTGGTATTCATGCACAAAATATGCCGCAAGTAAGTCCTTCATGAGTGCATCATCCTTGCTGACAGTAGTCCATTCTGACGGCTTGACATGTTCCAATCGAGGCTCAACCAATTCTGCTGAGTGATACGGTCTGACATACTCGCTCCGATACTCTGAAGAAGTGTATTCTGCTGGGAAAACCCGATGTTCAGACTCTATACCAGCAGACTCAAGCGCCCGTAAGTGCAAAGCACGTTGAGAGGCTGCTTCGTATATCAGAGAGTCGAGGTAAGAGCTCCCAGATGTCAAAAGCAATGTTGGCATGTCTCGACTGTACGGAAGTTCATATCTGAGCCGAGTCTCTGGTGCAAGATGAAGTTGTAGCAGCAAGTCGCCATCTTTAGCGTGGCTCACAATGGCTCCAACATCTCCCCCAGCTCTTACTCGGTGGAAGAGCTCGATAGCATCTTGTTCAGGCAGTGTCCTTACAAGATCGACAAACTCTTTATGCTCTTGATACTTTTGCTTGACCCCGCGAAATTGACTCTGGGTGTACCTACAGGGTGTGTTACGTACAGTGCATGCGCGGCAGGAAGGTCGCTCTGCAGTACACTATCGGCTAGTCAGATTTCTGACAGTGACTCGATCGTTGGCATTTATTATGACCTTTGTCTTGTGGGTGCGACAAGCCTCGCACGCAGCTGATACTTTTTCTCTCTTTCGTGGGCGTGGTGGTGGCTCCACCGGAGGAGGCCTCCCTGCAGTTGTAGGCAATAGTGGGCGGAGAAGGGCGGCCATGTAAACTTATCTTCCGTCAGCGGTAACAAGCGCTTGTTGAAGATCAGGGCCGTTGCACCGAGCACTGAGTGCAAGACGTGCCAGCACTCGAAGACAAGTTGCCAATGCACGCCCCTTTGATGGTGAGCCGGAACTGGCTTCTCGTCCAACCAGCATGCAAGACTAAAAGCCAATGGCGGCTGATGTCATCCAATAACGCACGCTCATTGGGCTGGAGGATTTCTCCGGCGCACTGACCAAATCCCGTGAGGAGCGTGCACCAACTTATTGTCTGCTCGCATATAACCAGAGTGACTCGATGATAGCCCAAGATGCTGCTGATTAATGAATAACTCAGCCCAAGCTTACTACCAATCAAAAGGAATCAAGATTTGGATTAGAGTTCTAGACGAAAAAAGCAAAATGGCTCTATCGCAAGATTAGGAAAGGCGGCTCTACGTAACGGACTGCTCAAGATTCATGCCAAGCACTTCAAATCTACCATCTTGCCCTACTTCTGAGACATATTGCTATAGGGTGTCTTCTTGGTTGCATGTGTACGCTAGCAGTCAGCTGGGAAACCCCTATTCGAGTTGGCGTACTACTGGAAGCCTGTGGTAGCTTGTTGTAGATCCCAGGACTGCTGAGCAGATTCCGCGGAGCGATGAGCTCACTCTAGCTGCTCTTGTTGATAACCTTCTTGGCCGTCACAACTTAAGCATCCATAGAATCTCGAGATTGAAAGCGAGGAGCAGAGCGTATGAGGGTAAAGCTATCTAAGTACGCGATGTATCCAAGCACGTATCTCATGGTCCCTCATCTTGGCATGCAGATTGTCAAAGAATAGACTTTGCCTGAGGCTACAGTTAGTTTTATGGCGGTCGGGATTCATGCAGATCTGCCAGTGCAAGATGAGAAAGATAGAGATCCTATAGAGAGACTCAGCTCTCGCTGACGTATTTCTTGGCATAGAAGAGGCGGTATCTTTGGCCGCCTTTCTTGTAGGAGGATTGTGTCTCTCTATCCGTCTCTTGGTGTCTCGTATCAGCTGGCTCTCTTTCTTTTGTTCTAGGTGGAGCAAGATGGCCATTATCCGAAAGCAGGGAGGCCAGTATAGCATTGTTCATACGTAGACGACGTCACGACCTTCCTACGGCGATTAGCCGATGCAAAAGGTTGAGCGATCGACATGTAGAAAGGCCGCCCCTGGTTGGTCGGAATGTCGGTTCCGCAAGGTGGCTGGCCACTCAGGACGGGGCATGCTCACAGCTTGGCCACGGCACACGTGCAGCAGGTCTGGACAGCTCCCCCCATCGCCCAGCTGTCATAATGTCATTCAAACAATTCAATTGGCTCTAACTTTGCTCTCTCCTGGTCTGCCGCATCCTCGTCACAGTATACTCATCTCAACGTCGCAGTGTTGTGCGCATGGCCGCACAGCTTGCGAATGGACCATCCACCGCCTGCGCCCAAGGTAGCCATCCCTAGGATTGGTACATTATCCATCCCTCAGGAGCGCCAATCATCTATTGGCAGGCCGAAATTTCCCCGCGCTGACAGGGCGTGCGACAACTGTCGGAAACGCAAAATTCGATGTAGCGGCGAGCAACCACAATGCCAGAGCTGTGTGAACCAACTGCACCCATGTGTCTATCCCCAGGCACGCAAGGACCGTCTGAAAGAGTGGGCCTCGCCTTCCTCAGGTAGCCTTCGGACTGACCTTGCCTAGTGCTACAGCCCAGAACACGCTGCTCCTAGCCTTCGTGCGCGATATCACTGCTCACGTCGACGAAGCGGGACAGGGGAAGATAGATGAGCTTTTTGATTCGGTATGTTTTGCCTTCAGGCTACACAAAGCAGTTGATTCTGACATGTTGAAGCTCGGCAGGGAGCGTCCACCTGTCCAACAGGTCCATCAGGGGGACTCACTCGGGAAGCGGTCACGACCAGGCTCAGCAACCACCGAAGGAAGCGCAGAAGTTCTTAACCATCCCGGCGAGGCCGATGTCTCAGGCTCGACCGGCTCCAACGAAAATGCCGATCTCCTAGACGAGGACTTGCTTCGGAGCCGCGACTCACGAGCAACGGGCTATGTTGGTCAGAACTCTGAAGTGCAGTGGCTGCGCAGCCTCAAGACACAGTTGGCAAACGCAAGTCTAGGGGCTTCGACGCACGACTTGCCGTATGGTCCGCCTGGTAGCAGCAGTGAGGCTGTTGCCCAGCGAGCACATGCTCTGCATGGACGCCGAAACGCGTCTTCACTAAATGACCTCCTACATGTCACAGATTCCACCTTCTACTTGGATAGCGAAGATCTCGATGTCGACGTGGTCGTGGACCCATACGAACTGCCTCCGCCTGATGAAGCCAAATCACTCTTTGACTGCTACATGAATACCGTCCACAGTTCTTTCCCAATCATATCCAAAACCTTCAAGGACGACTTCAATAAATTCAACAACCGTATGAGACAAAAGCAGCCATACGATCTTCCACAGAAGTGGCAGGCTATTTTGAACTTGGTCTTCGCAATAGGCGCCCATTTCTCCCATCTTACGCAAACGCAATGGCAGGCGGAAGAGCGAGTCCATCTGATTTATATGACAAGAGCTATTCGCCTGCTAGGTCTAGACAAGGCTCCCATATTTATTTCTTCTCCAGATCTCCCGTTAATACAAGTACGTTATATACACACAACCATGAATCTTTTAGATCCTGATTGTTGTTTAGGCTACTGGCCTTCTGTCCTTGTATTACATGGTAATTGGCCATGCAAGCAAGTAAGTCACCAAAGCTTCGGGATCTGGAGAGTAATCAGCCTAAATAACTTTTGATAGAGCTTGGGTCATAATAAGTATTTCTCTCCGTTTCGCCTTGGCTGCGGGTCTTCATCTTAGGAATGAAGACCCAAAGGCGGAAACAGATCAGAAAGAGCACCTGGTACAGACATGGTGGAGTCTGCATGCCATTGAAACTCTTTTATGTGCTAGCATTGGTCGGCCTTGTGTCATTCCCAATGATGAATGTACTGTTCCTCTCCCACAAGGATCGTCAGATGAGCAAGCTCGGAGCGCTTCTCCATCTCGTTTGAAGGCTGCGAAGAGGGGTAATTTGACAAGTGGTGCCATTTCTAGAAAGTCTCCACAAGGACATAATGACGATGGGGGAAACCCTCGGGCTCCACCGTTTTTAGTTGCCCATGTCCAAATCGCAATCATTATGCAGAAAGCACTTACGAAGCTGTACTCCGCACGAACAGCAAGCGGCTCATGGGAACGGGTCCAGAGAGACATAGCCTCTTTGTCAGGGGAACTAAATTCCTGGGTGGCCATATTCCTACCGGAAGAACTCGAGTCTGTACACTCAAATATCCATCACTCTGTCCCACGGGAGCAGTTGTTGCTTGCTTTCAGCTACCATAGCACCCGACTACTCGTATCTCGCCCCTGTCTTTGCCGACTCGAGCGACGCATCAGAGGCCAGAGCAACGACTCTGCTCTGTTCAACAACAATACAGCTGAAGCATGCGTTCAGGCAGCACAAGCAATAACACGACTTCTGCCTGATCATCCTGATAACACATTTGCCTACTACCAAAGCCCCTGGTGGTGCATTGTTCACAATATCATGCAAGCCATCGCAGTCTTTCTTCTCGAGATTTCATTCGGCGAATCCCACATGAAGAAAAAAGGCCAGGAAATCGCAGCGAGCACCAAAAAACTCGTGCGCTGGCTCCAACACCTGAGTTCTACAAATACGGTGGCCGAGCGCGCCTATCAGGTGACAATCGATATTATCAAAACAGGGGCACCGCAGGTTAGTATAGACATCTCGGACATTCTATCAGAGGAGGCCGGGAACCTGCATCATAATCACCCACTTCCCGACATGCACATTTCAGGCTCCCACACCTATCCTTCAGACATGCACGAAGCCCCGCCAATGGACGATCTGGGAATGGGATTCTCCAACGACTTGAATGATTCATTCTTGTATGGACAGCAAGGAAATAACCACCACTGGTTCCCTCCAGATCCGCAGCATCTCATGCTGGACCCAAATATGCAGCTTCCAATGACTTTTGGCAATACCTTCATGACGAACTTCGACCAGCCAGATATACCACAAGATGCCAACTTTTATCACCCCGCATCGTACTCTGGATGAAAGCGTACAGATGTTCGCTCTAGAGTCATTAGAGGCAAGTCAGCTACATAGAGCGATTCAGAAAAAAAAAGAAGAGGGCTATGCCGACATCAGTTTCTGGCCGTAAGCCACTTAGTCTAAAGGAAATTCCAGGGCTGGGCGGATACACTTCATATTCAGAATCGAACACGAAATCCTCACTGCATTCTTAGCTCAACGGTTTCAAAGGTTAAAACACTTTTACTACTTTTGGTTTTGTATCGTTTCATGAGGTCCCTGCAGCGCAGGCCGCTACGCACATACATGGGTGGAGATATAGCATTGTGCCATTTCTGCACGCGGAAAACGTCTTTTTTTTCGGTCTGTATTTCCGATTAGCGTAGATGCATCTTACTCTCTAATACAGCAGTGCAACTGCACCATCTTCTTCTAGATTCTTTCTACAAAATCATTTACATATACATGATAAGACGTGTGTTTAGCCTATTTAGCTTCCTGCATGTGTTTCTTAATTAAGTAACCAGCTAACTAGGCAGCCTTGACATGACAGAAAGTTTAGGCTTTCGTTAGTGTTTGAAATAGCGCAGACTTAGGTCACGTGTTGCTATGTACATCGAGTAGGCGGATGAACTGTGTGTTCGAGTGGATGGTAGAATATTCCTTTACTCAGAAACGGCGCGAGGTATCTGTTTATTGCTGAGTTGAGCTGCTTGATACGCGTTTTAGTGGTCAAAGACGGAATATTTCCTACTACATATAGAGAGCTAGGTTAGTCTACTGGAAAGACTTCATAACACCTAGTGCAAACATCCAAGGCGGCGGACTAGATCAGGTCGTCACAGGGAAAACAACACCATATTGTATGCAGTTACGTGTGAAAATCTGTTGATATGGTTTGCTTCAACAGCCTCTGATGCAAGTCGTAAGTTTTTTATCATCCAAAAAGAAAATTGCATGATAGATTTAACCACATACAAAATTTCATTCCGTAACCTAAGGGAGCCAGGGAGCAACATCGCATACTGTAGTATTTCCTATCCAAACTACCTGCACACCACGCATGTCCCTGTTTTCATTCTCTTACCCAAACGACCTTCGTACTACTCACCCTCTATGCTCTGCCTTTCATCTTCTTCGCCCTATCACCAAGCACCTTTCCGATATCACGCTCAAGCCCAAGGCCATGTTCCTCGTGCCCACCATGACCCCTCATGTACGCAGAGACGTCTTCTGCAACTTGCAGAGACTGGTTGACAAGGCCAAGGACTCTAGCGCGAATAATATTAGGTGTGATTACTGGCTTTGTGGGTGACATCTTCGCTCTGCGAGCCGCTCCTGGTTTCCTTGCGGGACCTCTGGTCTTTGCAACAGCTTTCTTGACTGAGCCTTTGGCCTTTGGCTTGATGGTGTGGGATACTTTTGCCATTTGTGATTCGTGTTTGTTGACTGCTTTGCGGGGCCTTTTGCCTTCGATGATGTTATCTGGGTCATTGGGGTCACCGACGATGGGGTTGGAGGGGATGGGTGAGTAGTCTACTATTATTTCCCAGCCTTTTCCGCGTTGGTTCGTTTTTGCCTTTGGGGATGCTTCGTTCTCTGTTGTCGAATCTTTGGAACTGCTCCTGTTCTGACGCTGTGTTGTGGTAGACACGCGCTTGCTGCTAGTGGAATTCGCCATGGTGGATGTTTGGTTGAGTAGAGTTGAGAAAGGTTGGAGGTGAGAAGCAAGTTGTGCAGCGTAGTATAGAATTGATCAATGGGTTGGTCTTCATAGTTTGTAGAATGGTTGTATGGAAGGTACTTGAAAGCGTGAGTCTCACAAAGATCTGTGGGTATGGTACACGGGCGTCACATGGCCTGGCTGTTAGTCGTCTCGATGTCGCAAGAGCCCGTGAGACATTTCGGATAGTTAACAATGAAACAATATACTGCAGTCGGAGCATTTTGCGAAGAATGCAATTGTGCGTGCTGTACGCACATGGAACATTTCGCATTTCCATAGAATTTGATATCTTAATGTGGTATACTGCACATAGGTGCCTTGGTATGTAATAACCGTCTGTTTATTACATTTTTGCTCATTTCTTCGCAGCTGGCTTGGCTGGTGTTGACGCGGGCGCCTTCGCAGGCGGGGCCTTGGTGGCATCGGTTGGCGAACCTTTGGGTTTGCCATGACTGCTGATGAGATCTAGAAGATGGTCTCCCGTCTGCTTGCCCTGTATGAAAATTTAGCAAGCAACACCTTTGTTGGTGCAGCGCATCACGCACCTTCTCAGTGTCGGTCTCGGCGTCCCACCCTCGCCCAAACTTGGCTCTGAATGCAGCCAATTTTCCAGCCTCATCCTCCTCTACATTCAACAATTTCTGCGAACTCGGGTTCCACAGTGGCGAATTCCGTATATCTTTTGCGCTCTTGTATACAGGCTGCGGGTTTGTCGTCCGTATAGTGAAGGAGCTTCCGTCGGAGAGGGTTATGAGCTGGGTGAAGGTGTAGGGTCGCTTCGGTCGACGGAGGAGTGTCGCGTGTCGCACTTGGGTTGTTTGCTTTATCTGGGGCTGAATCGATTGGCGCAGAGCGCGCAGTGCGCCCATTGAGGGTACCGGAGACGCCATGCTGGTGGTGTGTGTCGGGGTAGTGTTGGGGGGTCGAGATGAAAGTTGCGGAGAAGAGACGGAGGTTTAAGCGGCGCTAATATTTCCGACATCCCAGTAAATCTTGTCTGCACAACCAACGTCATTCGCATCGCACACACCTTTTGTTTCCGCCATTCGAGCCTGTCTTGAACGCGAGCAGCTCTGAATACGGCGTGCACATGCGATACGTGAAGGCTGGGCTTTACGGTGAAAATGGCGCTTGCGCAGCGCTCGGCATCCCGCTTCTTTGCCGCCTTTTATAGATGGGAACTACACACCAGTGAGACTGCTCGAACGCTTTGGGGCGAGCCACAGTTGACACCAAGGCAGGAAGTCCGCGTCTGTGTGCATCGAATAGCAAACATTACCGGAACGGAATTTGCACCCCGCAGCATTACCACGCGACTCGCTTCCTCCAGCAAGGCCAAGCTGAACCACAAGTAAAGGATGAACCTATTGCCAATCCTAGCAATGATGCTCGAGGGACAACGGATGGAGCGAAAATATGTATGTCACAGCCAGCAGACAGTATACGAAAGGAAATCGCAAGCACACAATCAAGCGCCCAAGAGCAGGACGCCTCGCCCGAACTCTCCGAGGCAGAGATGAAGCAGGCTCAGATGAAAGACTCAGTACGCCAATTGATGCGCAAAGTGCCTAGTTCAGTCGCCATCATCACCGTCGCTCATATCGACCCCAAAACTGGAATGCATGTACCAATGGGCGTCGCCGTCTCATCGCTAAGTACTGTCACCCTCGACCCACCCACTGTTTCCTTCAACATCAAGGAGCCTTCCCAAACCCTGGATGCTATAAGGGCTGCAAATGGTCTTTTTCGCGTTCATTTTCCTGCAGCTGATCGAGGCGGCGCTGGTTTGGTTGACCTCTTCTGTCGGGGAAACCACGCCGATGCTTACAATATGCGAGCCAAAATGCTGAAACTCTATCAACCCAAAGACAAAAAGCATCCTAGCAGTACACGTTCTTCCGCGCCACAAATATTGAATGATTTCGTATTGGCTGCAATGGAATGCGAAGTCACCCATCAATTTCCTGTTGCAGATCATGTCATCCTTGTCGCAAAGGTCCATGATATAGAGCAAAAGGTTTCGAAAGACTCAGCCATCGTCTACATAGATAGAGGGTATCGGAAGCCTAAGGGCAACGCCATATTCTCCTCTGTGAATGCCAGAGCGCCAGCTACCACTGAAGGTGTCTGGTCAGTATGGGAATTCCCTTTGTTTCCAGGCGAGAAGGAGCGACGAAACTATCTAAAGGAGATCAAAGATATGATCAAAGCAGATCCTGCTTATTATGAAAAGCCCACAAAAGATACGTATCGAAGCATTGATGCCAGTCTGCCATATCCTGCGGCAAATTTTGGCATCAGTCTAGAGCTTCTTGTTGCAGAATGCAGAAAGGAAATGGGGCTCGCTGATGGACTCAGGCCTGGACTCCGGGGCCAACAGGTGCTGAGCGACTTTTACGGGCCATTAACGCCATCCATGAAGGACCAGATTGTGAAACGAGCGAAGAAATTGATCGCACGCGACTCGCGCTTCCTATCACAACATTACCGTATGCTTTTGCATAACCTGGGTGTCAATCCTAACAGCAGAGACTTCCTGCCTAGCGATATCATGAAGCCACTGCGAGCTGCTAACCTGATACCACCTTCTGAGCCGCAAACGAGCCATGGGGACCGCACGACAGAAGATATTCGGAAAGTCGAACAAATTGAGTACCGCCTGCAAGAACACCTTCGCAAAATGAGCTATCCGGATGCTTTGAAGGAACCCTTTGAAGATGCAATGGTAGCCATCGGCGAAAAAAAGGAGGCTCATCTCCATTTCAAGAAATGTCGTGCGCGCCTACTTACGCAAAGCCACCCTACTCTTTTCGATGCCTCTGCGATAGACATTACCGGCGAAGTAACCCAAGAAGAACTTCGTGTAGTGCTTCGCCGTATCCTCAACCGCCTACAGTTTCATTCTCAGGTTGAGTTCCGAAAGCAAATCCGCGTTGACTGGTGCGAGGCTTTACGACGAGTTCGCGTCAACCCTACCATTTCAGGAATGGATGTGGAGTTCCTAATGGCCAAGATCAAACATATGTTCTACTCTACAAGACAATTTGAAGATTTCACTTATGCGGTTGAAGAGATGATAAAGCCTTGGTTTGCTTGGAACATTGGCTGGGAAGATCTTGAGGAACGCGTCAAGCGGTTTGTTCAAACAAACCCATTGCGTGCTACGGCCTGGCAGAGGCAGGACAGACTTGCTGCTATGGGTCTACACTGGAATGCTACAGTCAGCCTACCAAATCAGGACAATCCCAACGAAGAGGCCAGTAAGCCTCTCAATGAAGGACTCATTCTTGATACACTTGTAGCAAAAGAGTTGAAGCGTCACTATGGTAATGGTACCGAAGAGGAGAATAAAGGTATCGCTAAATACCTGAAGGAGATGTACAACTTTGATGTTACAGACCAGCCAATCCAGTACAGCCCCAAGGAATCGGCATCTCAATCTTCAGGCGACGAGATGCAAGAAGCTATGATGGCAGATCTCACCCCTGCCCAACAACAAGTATGGCTTGATCCACCCAAACCAGGGTACAAATCGGGTAACACTCCGAGCCGTGGGCAGTATCGTGGGGGTTTCACTGCGCAACAGGAATCCCAGAAGAAATGGGGCACCTACTTCTTCGACCAACCAAAAGAGTCGTAACTGCATATGCCCTACATGTACATTATACCCTGATCAAGTATTGTAAACTAGTATAATACGTTACACACTAAATCTAAGTCTCGCAATTCCCTTAACAAACCCCAATATGCTCAATGTTGTTACTGTCTAAAGATTCTCCCTTATGACAGGGTGACGGCGCGTGCACGTGACAGCGGGTCGGATCAACTATGATGCGTGTAGCCTGGGAAGCTCCATCGCAATTTCCTAGTCGGAGCTTCCCCGCGAGTCTACCTCGCAAAGCAGCAACATCGCGACAAGTTACCTCTAATTACAAATATACGGACTCATACTACCACCTCTATTGTCGCACAAACTCAAAAACAGCAGTCATGAAGCTCGTCAGGTATGATAGCCCGGAACAAAACCATGAATTCCTACTAAAGACTTCGCGCAGGTTTCTTATGAAATGCCAGAATGAGACTGTCACGGTCGAACTCAAGAACGGTAAGTAAATAGACTTTGGCTCCGAATTCATTCTTAGTCAAATTGCCACTGGGCAACGGATACTCTGCTTTTAGGCGCGTCCTGTTTGGAGTTGCGCAAGCAGTCCCTGAACGGGCTTCCATTCTTTACCGCAAGAACACGAGTTCTAACAGTACAAAGGCACGATCGTAAACGGTACTATTACTTCTGTCTCACCGCTCATGAACGTCGCGCTCCGAGCGGTCAAGTACACGCCCAAATCTCGCGACACCGTAACGCTCGACACAATGACTGTTCGCGGTTCCACGATTCGTTACATCATTCTTCCTGACTCATTACCGCTTGATACACTTCTCATCGACGATGCGCCCAAGCCTAAGAACAAAGCAAGGAAAGAGGTTGCTGGTGGTGACCGTGGTGGAAGGGGAGGTGGCCGCGGAGGTGGCCGAGGACGTGGCGGTGGTCGCGGAAGAGGCGGTGGTGGCCGCGGACGCGGACGGGGCTTCTAGGTCTAAGGATGGGCCTACATACACAAAAGACAGTGACGCAATTGTACCGGATAAAAATCGTGGCACGATCGGAACCAGCGCATGTGGGACTTGGCATCACCAGAGTATGCGCAAATGGCTCGCACGCGACCCCGAAAGGACGCGCAATAAGATCACTATTGGATTGGCGGTAATTGCCCAGATGGTATAGCATGCACGGCGTTTGGCAGTTCAAGGATGGTGCAAAAGCTGCACCTCGAAAGAAGAATGATACCACTTTGAAGCGCGGATCTTGGCACTTGCAGTTGGTGTATATGTGCTCTTTTGGTCGCATGCTCACATACTACAGACAAGCTAGGAATTTAGAAAATTGGCATACCATCGGAGTTATGTACATCTACTCTGCGTCTTCAGGTGCTACTGGCGGTGTATCATCGACCTGAATACCACCCCTCTTCTTCTCGTGGCTATCGTGGAACGGCAATCTCCATCCACCCTCTCCTTCCGGCGTACTCAACCACAACCTCATCAGGTGTCTTCGCGGTGCTGGTGGTGCATAATCCTTGTATGCTGTTCTTGCATGGAATATGTGATTGTTCGATAGGAACTGGATGTCACCTACGTCCAGAATCATGTGCAAAGCCAATTTCTGGCATGTTTCTTCCAGGATCGTAAGGGCACGTTGTTGAGCTTCAGAAAGAGGAGGGATCAGACCAGCATCCGAGAAGCGAGTCAGAGAGCGGACAAAGTATGGATCCCATCTGTTCTCTGTCAATTTCTGCTTTGATAGTCTGCTGCTCACGGAAGACTCACTTGCTGTATACTCTGGGATTTTCACCCGTTTCAAGGTAAAAAACAGCTGTTTTGATCCATTCTTTCTGTCCCTTACTCGTCTCGCCCTTGCGATCAAAGTACCAGATCGGCTGGGTAAGGAGCTCCGCAACATCAGGGTGGTTTTCCTGGAGATCGTTCCACACTCGGTGACTACTGACCTACGACAGTATTAGCAAAACAAAGAACAAACAGAATGGAGAACAGTTCTAACTTACAAGATCACTCTCACCGCCCTCAAGTGCCTTAGCCACACACAACAACCCCACCAAATCTGCATCATCGGAATGGAAGAACTGCCGCGCATTCGTCCGATAGATCCTCACTTTATCAATTGCTGCCGCGTCTTCACCCAGGTCCTTGACATGTCCCAACACATGACCCCGACTATTCTGACTCACGAAATACCCAAGATATGTGCCCAGCCCCATGTACGCAACGGCCGACTTCGTATTCCCCCATTCCTGGACGGGCAGCCCTTTGAACAAGATGAAGCCTTTGCCATCGATAAGCTCTTTGCGCAACGGCGCCAGGAACCGCGAAAACTCTGGCAGTGGGAATTTCTCAGATGTGATGCCCGTCAGCGGTACACCGCTTTTGATAAAGGCATCGGCTGCAGAGCTGATCTCTGAAATCTCCGACGACGAAAAGACGTGTGTCCAGCGCTCGGGGTTGGATGCATACTCGGCAGCATTCCACGCGGTTGGGCCCGAGATGGCTTTTGGGAACGCGCTGTACGGCTGAAGCAGCTCGTAGATGGGTTCGTGCTGGCCGGAGGTAAGAAGGCCGTCTGGGAAAAGAGTCTTGGATAATTTGAGGTTGGGGGATAGGGTGTGAGGGGCTGGAGGGGCGGGGGCTGTCAGAGCCGGCGCCATATTGGGATCTATTTTATTTGTTTCTTAATTGAAGAGAAACAGCCTGGAAAGAAGCCGACCAGATCGTAACAGAAGAAAAAGAAACGCGCGAAAGACATCACCCCATCCTATTTATATGATTCACGTTCTCCATACAATAGATACCCCCTGGTCTTCCAAGACGCCCCGATTCCGATTTCAAGTCCCCCTCACTCAGATACTATCCTGGAGCAGATAAACGGCCTCGTATGACGCCGATGTGCAGATGAGCCGCAATTGCACCATACGGGAAGCACGTATGTGTGCGTCAAGCAAAAACTTACGCCCGTTGGCAACAGATTAGTCTCAAATGGCGTGCGAGCACGTATCCAAGGTCAGTGTTGACGCAAGAAGCGCCGCCCCCGCTTCTTTCCCCCAACTTCAACATACGCCCTGGTCTCCTTTCATGTATGTGGCCCGGTATGCAGATCCAGCCAATTAGCTTTAATTTTTTGTTATCATAACACTGCATTCGTGATATCAAAGAGGGGGTTTACTTTGTATGGAAGTCAAGACCGAAAAGGGGGATTGTGGCGGTATGGTAGAACAGTTGATTAATAGATGGACGTCGGGATAAACAAGTTGCGCTGCGGAGATGCGAAGCTAATTTTCCCCTCTCTCGCTCGCACCCCCACTTTAGTCGTCGTTATGTAAAGATATAGTGATGCCGAGAACGCCAAACAGGCGGTTAAGAGAACGCAGTGATGCTTGTAAATGAGTTTGTACAGCTGAAAAAAAAGTATATTTTTACTGATCTATTCCTCCAATTCGCTCGTAAAACTAAAATAAACTATAATAGCAGCAGGGTTGATCTTGTCTCCTGACAAAACCGCATGTACGTAGCTTGCTAGGCGTTTAGAAACTCGATAAGCATTCCTCCACAACAGCTTCCAACATGCCTAAGGCGTAGAACCGCGCTACATTGCCGTAGACACCCAGCCTCCTCTTGATTTCAGGCTTGTTCTTCGTGGCCACCCATTCTCCTGCACAAGCGCAGTGCTCCATGAACTCGTTGCTGCGCAGCCTCTTACACTTGGCGCATTTGAGATCCTGTGTGCACCATTCAAGCACCATTTTCTGTACTTCGCCAACGAGTTGCTCTTCGATACGCCGCTTATCGTATGGAGCCTCACAGTTGTCGCATTTCCATTTGGGCAGTACCGGGGCTGAGTCACTGTCGGGAAGAACAACAGGAAGGAGGGATGAGTCGCGGCAGAGATCCAGATCACGTGCGGAGGTGCAGTCGTCGCAGATGACTCCTCGGACGACGAGTGCAGCGCTGGGATTCGTGAACGTGGCTTCTGCGCTGAACTCGCGGACGTCGAAGAGATTTAACAACTCTTTTCGCAGTGCACGTGCTTCGAGCGATATCGAACGGTCCAAACTAAGGACTTGCATAACGCTTTTGACGAGCTGGAGAACCGGGTTGGTCAGCTTGAGGTGTGAACCCGGAAGCTCTGGGAAGACATAGTCGGATGCGAATAGAGGATCCAGAATCTCTGCATGCTGCTTCTTTGCGAAAGCATTCATCTGCTTGGACAGTGGCTTTGTGAACGACTTGGGCAGTATCTGCGTTTGCTCATTCGGATCTACAGTGAGCGGCCGAAGAGGGATTTGAGTTGGCCGCGGTGTAGAACCATCTTCAGGGATAGCTGGGCGCTTGCGTGCGTGCATGAGCTCAATGAACTCGATTACCCAGTCGTTGAAAGTTGGCTGGAACTTTGGTGGCAGGAATTGTGCAAGCTGCCAGCACATGATGTTTTCAACTGGTTGATTCTCGTCCTCGGTCACCTTGTTGCAGCCCTTGCCTCCGTAATTGAACTCGTCGTACCAAACCAGATAGTCCCAGTACTCCTTGATCTCAAGCTCCATGAACTGGAACAATGGCTTGGTCTTGATAGTCTTGATAATATACTGACTGTAGGCGTATGCATTGCCGATTTCAGCTTTGGTGGTCTGGAGGAGAAGACGGTTTGGACTGGCAAAGACAATGTGCGACCCCACTCGCTTGAAGTCGGTCATGAGTTGCTGTAGTGTTTTCTTCGACATCATCTGGACATAGTAATGTAGAGATCGGTCGTACAGGAAGGATCCAGGACTACTGACCCAGCGCACAAGATGCTGGACCATGACATCGGCCATACTAAAGCCGTGACCAGCCTGGACAGCTTCAACCCACCAAGCCTTTACCATCTCCCGAAGGACTAGGATACCTGCGCTTGCAAAGGCATTGTCTGAGTAGATGACACTAGAACCATCATTGGCAGAATCATAAGACGGTGCAGCAGGGTTGAAGGAGACTGAGTCTGAGCCCTCAAGCTCGTTGACAAGAGAAGATGATAGGATGGTGTTGATGGCAAGGTTGCGTAGGTTGATATCAATGCACACAGATGAGTAGGTGCCTGGGTTGTTGATCGACGGCATCTCCACAGTCTCGAGGGGTCCAAGGACATCATCCTTTTCGTATCCAGCGTGATCAGGCTTTGCTTGGCCAGACCACCACAAAATCACACGATCCTTCTGCAGCCGTCTAGCGTAGGCTATGTCAATGAGGAAGCGTGGATCGTTGCTCTCGAGGTTGCAGAGTGGGACATCTCCATAGCGAGCCAGTTCCAACAAATGAGCGACCCAAGATCCAAGATCAAGATAGTGTCCCACCAGCCGTTTCGCAATGAAGGACTGCCAACCAAGTGGTGGTAGCTGCTTATCAGACTCATCTGGGTTAAGCGACAAGATGGGCAGGTCTTTCAGTGTAGGAACATCGTGCGAGAGAAGAGCCTGGTTTGGTGACTGTATGACGACAATGATTGGTCCAGTCTCTTCTGCTTTCATCCTCTTGATCACGTCGCCTATTTCGAGTAAAGCTTTGCGCTTGGTCGTCACCACCGTAGTTTTGAAGTGAATGTCTTCCTGGTATTCGATCATAGTCTGCCATGGTTCACCATTGTTGTCTTCCATCCGTCGTTGCAGGGCATCGCGGTAGATGCGGTCGACGTTTGGCATACCCTGGGCATCCTTTGTCTTGTTCTGGATGATTATGTGCGCATCGCTCTTCGATGTTGAAAAGACACCGTAGATATTGCGGCCTCCGCTGCTGACATGGTACAGATAGATGTAGTTGAAAGGCGCCTCGGCGAGATAAGGTTCCTTAGTTGTCACTTTTCGCAATGCGGAGAGGTCGAAACCTTGCTCAAGACCTTTTCCAAGAACACCCTTTTGGGATTCGTCGAATGTGCATATGCTTCCAAGTTCTAGTATGGCGCGGATATTCAGTGGTACCTGCTTCTCATAGACGCCTTCGACACTGGAGTGGTTGAACAGAGCCGAGATGTTGTCTGCTTCGTGGACGTATGTCTCCTCTGACATCTGTAGCTTGAACAGATGAATCGAAGGATGACCGTTGGGCAAAGTATGGTTGACAACCTTTTCCACTGAACAACCACTGATCGACACATCCGGAAGATCCTCGCTCCTCAAGTTGAGGTATAGCTGTCGTGGTACGATGATCTTGAGGGGGTGAATCTTCTTGTCGATAAGCACGAAAGCCCTAACCTCGCCAGGTGTTTCTGTGGACCGTAGTTGTACAAGCTGCCATGTGCTGATGAAGAGAGACTGTGCCTGGTTCCTGAAGAAGCTACCGATGGCGTCCGATGAATCAATCGCTTTTTCTCCAAACAATTGCCGTCTGCGCTTTCGTGCTTCCCGTTGGATCTTCCACTTTTGCTTCTGGTAGACCAACCAACCAGAATAATCTTCGTCGATACTTGGCATGACCTTGGGCAAAGCAGCATAGGGATCAACGATAGGTACTGCAGGTTCGGGTTCTTTGCGCTTCGCAACCATCTTGGTAACGATTCCTTTCTTCATTTGGGATTGGTTCTGGGTCAACTTTGCAGATCCAAAGTCTTCGAGATCGCCATTGAGCTTGTTGTTCGCGACATTGGCATCGCCATTCGTAAGTACTTTCTTGCTGAACATGTCCGTCATCTTCGTTTGCTGCATTTTGTCTTCCTTTTGACGAATCCTGCGGTCAAGCCATTCGGGATGGGGCACCCTAGGAACAGGATTTCGGACTTTCTGATACGCTGCAGGGATGGTAATGAGCTTCTGGATAACGGAAGCCAGACGCTCACGGTAGTAGTCCCAGTCTAGTACTGTCCGGATGTCCATCTCTCCTGGATCGTCTCGCAACCACTTTCTCAGGAAGTATCGTTTCACCGACTCCTCAGCTGAGAATATAGACAAGGGAACAGCGCGCTCAGTGACAGGAGCGTTTCTCGGCGTCTTCGAGATGATGTACTTGCAGTTCAGTCCCTTGTCTTTGACCATCTGCTCGCCCAAGAACTCGGCGAGGCGTTTAGCGGTTGTGATAGCAGTCGACTTTTGTGAACCGTATTCCTCCAGTGTCTTTGTCATGCTCTTGTTCTCCACAATCAAATCAATCAACTCTTCATCGGCCAATGTTGCTCCACGCGTGTCGAGAATATCGAGCCATCTGTTCGCTACTTTGGCAACTGCACCGTATGTCTCCTCGAGGGTGGTACCTTCCAAGAAGAACTTGAAGATTTGAGCCTGGAAATTCTTGATAAGCTTCAGCTCACCACGGCGCTTCACTTCGAAACCTTTCAATTCAGCCAAACTGCCGTCGTGGTTGAACACCGCATAACGTTTCTTCAAATTCTTGTCCTCTTCTTTTGATGTTGGCAAAATCATGGCTTTGTAAGGACCGTCGACTTCGAAGAAAATGGAGTTGTCGCTGTGCTTCTCATACCGGAAATTCACTGGGTCTACCAATGTCTCGTACTGGTGGTTCGTGTACTGTGCGTGTACCAGGTGGTTCAACATGGTGCAAGGGTAGGAGATGGTTAGCTTTTTGCCGTTGCGAAGCTTGAAGGAAAAGTTCTCTGGGAAAGTCGCCGGTAGAATAGCCCAGATACCATCAGTGTCCAACTCCAAAGGTCGACCTATACGCTCTACAAGAGAACGTGCTAATTGAATGATGCGAGCACCAGTCAAGCAAGTAACACCAGCCATCTCCAGAGAGTACCAACGTGATCCTTTTCGCATGACGTATCCGTAGAAGGAGTTCAGAATGACCTTGTGGGCCAACTGCATGGAGTCGAACAAGACAATCATCTTCTTCGCCTCTTCAATCTCGGATGCCGGTGCGCCGGCCGCTTTCAAAGCCTCTGTCTTGCCCTTCCAGACTTTCTGCTTGCCCTTAAAGTCGTATCGTCGATCACGGAAACCGCTCACAGTATCAACATAGAATGGGTTCTCGCGTTGACAGATAATGGCCTCACGCTCGATTGTCGTTGCGTCGTGAACCTTATGGTAGATCTTCTTGGAGTAGTCTGTCAAACGTTTTCTGACTAGAGCGGCCTGTTCGTCTTCGGAAAGTTCTTGAAACGTCCGCTTTGGCGAGTTTGGATACTTTCCAGGGAATTGTTCGTTTTCAAGCGCGTTGCGCACCATGTTGTACTCGTCTCGTTTGGCTGGAAGATACTCTCCTCTCCAGGCCCACGGCATTCGGCGATCGCATGTCTTTCCAGGACGGTTGAAGTCGCAAGCCGCGCAATTCGACTCGTTGATCATGGAATCGGGCTGTAACCTGTTCGTAGTCATGATATTTGGATACATAGATGCAACATCCAAATGGTAGATAAGAGGTCGCTCGCTACGATTTGGTGTATTCTTGAGCTGCACCAGCTTCTCAACAATCTCAGCCTTGATCTCGTCGTAGTTGACAATGTCTTCCATCTTCTTCTTTTCTTCCACCTCAATGCTGAACTTGAGAGCAGCGTCGAGATCGTTCATCAATTCGTCGATGGCTGTAGGGTCGACTGCGAAGTTGTACGCAATATCGCTTCGGAACACGCCAGCTTCCAGCGCTTCGACGTGACCTCCGACATACGTTTCTGACTCAAGCAAATGGCCATCCCAAAAAGCCTCTTTCGGTGCCTGATGTTTGTTCGGTAGTACAATGCCTTTCTGGTATGCTTGCACCATCAGCAGCATCTCACAAAGAGTACCGGTACCCTTGCGCAACGCATCGTCTGGTCCAAGTGGTAAAATTTTGCACAAAGCGAAAATGAAGGGGTGAACATATTTCATGTACAGGTAGTAGGTCGCAACGGCATCGGAAACGGAATATTCGGCAAGAGTCTGAGGTCGTTCTGCTGCGTACGGCGTCATCAGTTCGGGGTCGAGTTCGTCAGGGTCATATCCCAATTTGGCCATTGTGACGGCCTTGAGACCACGACTTCCTTGTGGAAGGTAACTGTCTCGACTGACCCAAGCAAAGGCATCCATGTGGGCGCAGTAGTCGGACTGGTAGATATCCTCGTTGTTTTTCCTGAAACCGATTTCCTGGTACATGTCGATACCTTGTACACTAGCTCTTGCCTCAACAAAAGGCCAATCGAAGAAGTCTCCGTTGTATGTGACCATGACAGTAGGTTTAGCTTCTTTGATGTGCTCGAAGAATCTTTCTAAGACTGCCTTCTCGTCTGGTTCATTGAAAATCATGAACGGTCCCTGGTATTCCGGTTTTGGTGTGTACTCAAAATCCTGGATATCTTCTGAAACTATTTCGCGATTCGTGATCAGAAACCCCTGGCCATCAATCATGTACGATATCATCATGATCTGGTCGATCGCCGCGTCGGGAAACTTCAATGGAAGCTTTGTTGTTTCGATATCGTACGCCATCACAACAGGATCTGCAGGTGTGAGGCGGTCCTCTATACAGGTCATGCTTATTACGCCATGCTTGGCCTCGACCGTGTACCAGTTTCCAATTCGAACGTCCTTGTCGATAGCTACTCGTACGTGGTAGGGAACGTCGTATTCTCGAATGTCTACAATGAAATCGCTGGCGTCAACGGTAGTCGTAAGTCGTTTCTCGTATTCGTAATCTTCGTTATCGAAGAAGTCAAAGGCACCGTTGCCACTGAGTTGTGTTAGCGATGCGCCGCACGAAGCACCATTCATACGTACTTGGCCACCTCGGCGTATGTGTCCATGGCGTTGATGTTCTTCTTGTTTTTCTCTACTATCGGGGCGACGGCTTTCCGGACAGCCAGAAGATCGTTCACGTTTGCGAAGGTAAGCATCAAAAACTTTCTCCGGTACCCCGTGAGATGATTTGGCATGCTCAGGTCCTCCTTTTCTATGATTTTCACCGTCTTGACCAAGCCCTCATATGCCCTTTTGCAGTACTCTTCCACGTCTTGTTCCCTGCCTTTCTTGACCGCCAGGAGAAAGTACGGGTCATATTCGAGTGTCGCTTTGAACGTGTCGCCTTCGTCTCCAATGAAGTAAAAATCCACTCCGGCTCTACCACCAGGCACATCCTCGTCTTCGATTGTGGTCGAGTGCATGTTGACGAGCCATCCCACCTTCTTCTTTCCCGAATCGAAACGTGCAAAACCCATGGACTCGTCGATGCGGTGCGCCAGGCGTGTCGATTCCACCTTTTCATTTTGTGAAGTCGCTTCTCCGCTCCGTAATGTCGAAGCATCGACCGTCTTGGGCTTGCGTGGGCCGTAGGATGCGTTGCCCATCTTGCCTACCCGGCGGAAGGGCTGTCCTGCGCGTCGCGGCGCCATAGTGTGTGGTGGGGGTCGAAGGTAAAAGAGTATTAAACGTTAAATATGCTAACTATGCAAACCAGGGTATCATTTGAGTGGCGGAAAGACGGAAGAGACTGGGCATGGACAATTGGCAGTGAGAGAGTGCAGGGTCGGGGGGACTTTGAAGTGTCGCAGGGCGGATCTGCAAATGTCGGGACGCGACGCGCTGGAGCGTGTTCAACGCTTTCCCCTTCTCGGCAAATTGATTTTCAGCCACAGCCTGTGGCCGTGCAATGTCATGGAATCATGCATGCTGGATATTTTCGGGCCTATTCCGCAGCACCAGAAAGTGAGCGCCCACCCAGCAACTCACTCACACGCCACACGAACCCATAGCGATCGCGAAGCTACGCCATATCCTCCTGTCCCAATTGCACAAATATCGATTGCGAATTCTGCCTGCCCAGCCGATATTGACCACACATTCATCACACCACCATGTCCGACGATACGAGGCAGACGGTCGACGCAAATGCGCTCCCACCCAAGCCCCGCGCGCCTGCAAACATCATGCCAGGCGGCACTGCGCATACAGCAGGTGGCGAGAAACCGACAGACGCTGGCCCTACATATCTTGACGCAGTACGAAGTCTGGGTCCGGAATATTACCTAAACTTTCACAAGCGACCATGCGTACGAGACAGTCAATTGCAAGGGCTAGCGGCTGGTTTTGCAGGAGGGAGCTTAGCGGCTATAATAGGCAGTATGTCAAGACGGCTCGCATCATTGGATTGGCTTCGAGTCGAGGCGGGGTAGGGCACAATGCTAACATTAGAACAGAACCGGTAATCACAGCATCCAACTGGGCCGTAGCAACATGGTGTGGTGTTTCCGTCATCTCTTACCAAGTCTGCCAATATTACCGCTCCAAAGAAAAGGCCGGCATCAAACAAGCACAAGAACTTATGGAGAAGAAGCGCGCGAATATCGAGGCCAAGAAGGAAGCTAGGCGGAGAGCGAGGGAAGAGCAGGACCGGCTGGAGAGGGAGCAAAGAGCAGAAGAGGAGAGGAAACGGAGTTGGTCATACTGGTACCAGAAAAACGTCAAGTTCTGGTAGCAGACGGTGAAGAGGGGTATGAAAAGTGTTAAGCGCTGGTCACAGCATGTGTATAAGAATGTGTACATTACAAAACATGTTACGGCAGTAATGATTATGCGAGTTTCCGCAGCACCTCACTTATTCTGTTTTGGCCCCGTATAAAGAGTGTTTTTGAAAAGGAGTTGTAGTTCTGGTAACACCCTGTTCTTCATTGTACACCCAACCATGTCCACATCAATATATCTTGTGCAGTTGTGCCACAATACAAGACTGTGATGGTATTGAGGCTTCGGGGCAATTGCATCAAACGCAACGTAACTCGACGGTTGTGACTGATGGCTATACTAAGTGCCCGGAGCACCAACATCCTCTTCTGGATACCTAATGACCCGGACTCTAAACATCCCATCCCCTGCCAAGTCCCAAACGGCCAGAAACATTTGCTCTCGTTCTCCTGAATGTAACCGTACATCCAATCCCGGAGTATAGAACAGCTTCTACGGCCAAAAGTCGTTGGTAGTCTCACCCGAGATCACCTGTATCAGTGAGGCCTTTGACTGCCCACACAAGGAAACAAGCCCCTGATGTAGGACCAAGGTAAACGATTACTGTACTTCGTAGGCTTCATTGCCAGAGAATGCTCAGGAATGTTGTTGGAAAGGCAATTCCGGTGAACACGAGAGCCAATTTTCGACGTCGACGCACGAGGCCTCTATCACACCTCGGTACTGCAACCACGCCCAAAGTTCAATCCTTCTTACGCCATATCCTCACAATCATCAACTTCTCCCAGCCTGCTTTCTTGCCACTCGATCCTACAGTCTCTGCCATCCAACCTGAACCCCAATCTCTTATCCTCTGCTTGACTACCTCAGGCTTGTTCTGTGCGCACAACAGTACGTATGCAACTCCTCTACCGGCGCTCAGTATCTCTGGAATTTGTTCCAACATCCTATTCGTTACCACCATGCCATCTTCACCTCCAGCGTACGAAAGCTCCAACAGATACGAGTCTTGCTCGAATGAGGTCGCGTCTTTCCCCTCTGGTAGCGCATTGTACTTCTCATGGCTCGACAGATCGGGCAGCTCAGCTGGGACATATGGTGGGTTGAAGATGAAGACATCGACGGACTGTGGCCGGATTGCACCCGCCAAGTCACCGTTTACAACGTCCATGAAAACTGAGCGCCCATTGTCTTGCTCCTGGATTGCATTCTGAACCGTTTGGGCAGCAGCTTTGCAGGCGAAGCTATTGATATCAACCCCAAGTGTCAGTGCATCATGTCGGCCAAATATGGTTCGTGCATTTGCAGCAACAAAAGCTAGGACGACGCCCGATCCTACGCCCACTTCGAGCACCAATGGCGGGGTAGAAGATGCATCTCCGAATCGATCCTGCAAATATGCAGTTTCCGATGCGGACGACAGTGTGTCGAGTAGCAAGTACGAGTCTTCAGCCGGTTCGTAAACGCGGTCGAAGCAGACGTGGGAGGTTGAGGGCGTGGGCAGCATAGCTGTGATTTTGTCTGAAGATCGGAGTTGTGCGTGTGGGCCAATTGGAATGAGAGGAGATCAGAAGCACCCTAGTCTACAAAGCCGAGGCTGAGGTCATCACTTCTTGAGCGCAACCACATTTCTTCCGCCACATCATTTTGAAGCATCATTTACACAAAACCAAGCAATATGAGAGCTTGTATGCGATTACTGGCGTCTGCAACGGACGCAGGTGCATCGAAACCGTTCAGGCCAGCGCCGGCCGCCTTATTGCCACCAATACCACTGTACCGACGTCTACTACGGTCGCATCGAAAGCGGTTAGGTTTGGAGGAGCGGTTATTAGGCGACATGTATGTGAAGGCCGAGTTCAGGGCTCACAGAAACATCGATAACCCAGTACAAATTGTGAGTCGGGCATTGCTGCAAAAGCGCATCGCAGTGTCAATGCGCTAACATTCACAGATTGGCTTTTTGTCAGAATGGCAAACGTACTGCCAGATGCTTGAAGGAGACTCATGGAAGGATGCCAAGATGGACAAGGCGAAGATTGACAAGATGAGCGGTATGTTTTATCCTCCTCGCATGAGGCTCTGCTAATTGACATACAGATCAACAAATCGGCCAGTTGTATGAGCTTATGCAAGAGATTAAGAAACAATCACAAGAAGACGCCGATGCCGAAGACGCAAGAGTAGTAGAATTACTTGACAAGAAGCCTCCAAAGGACCAGTGAGGATGAAACATTGAATTCCGTCGTGCATCCACCGTTCGAGGACAAACGTTATTGGCTTCACATTATAAGACAAGCGAATAAACAACACACATTCAAGAGTTAGACTCGTGTTGAAAAGATTTAATATATATCAACAATTCCATTGTAATACTCGAAATCTGCTACGTCCGCTCCTTTCATCAACCGCTGATCGCTCCCGGGCCCATCAAGGACATTCTTGCGCCAAGATCCAATAAATCGCCTGCTTGAGCAAGCTTGTTGCGACACACTCCATTACAATTCTTCTGTTCATATTTCCAGACTTCAGAAGAGTGTAGAGTTGATATTGCTCGAGGCTCGTCCAAGCGTCGACCCTGCAGAAATTCAACATGTGCGGATGCACCCTCTACGACTCACCAACATGCGGCCACTCTTGGATTTCGATGAGCCAGCCCTGCGGCTTCCTCGCTGATCTTCTCAGCTGCCCCAATCGCCAGATTTGCCAGACTTTGATTGCACCACCATTCACATGTCCTATGTGCAACGGCGGCTTCGCGGATCAAGAGACGATTGAAATGGTACAGGGGCCCTGGGGCTGTAACCAGATGATTCGAAACCACGTTGGAGATCACTATACAGTTCCAGGCCAATGGGGGAATGCAAAACTAATGCCCGGTGGATTTGCAGGCCCTGCAACCCTCTCTGGTGCCATTGCTGGTGCAATGGTTCCCATGAACCATGTACAACAGGGCTTTGTCTCCGACCATAGGCTCATAGGCCCACAAATTCCAGCAGCAATTGGTCCATCATTAGTCGCGGATGGGCCTGTAATTCACGGACACGGCGTTGGACATTATGACCACGGCCACCTGAATGAGCATCATGGGTACTATGTCGATGAGCGGCGCAAGAGAAGAAGACACACGAGTCACTACAAGTACAAGTACACTGATCGACCTGCAGCGGATTGCATAGTCATGTAAGGAGAAAAATTTGGGCATAAGACCAGGCAGTTGTTTGGAAAGGATGTAAGGCAGAAGGCTTCAGCAGCGTGTGCCCCTTCAGCGCTCAGGGCACTCAGGGTGCTTGGGAGCAAATGTGGAGCAATGGCCAGTTCCAGGGGTAACTGCCAAAACACTCCTTCTGCAGCGAGCATTCATATAATATCAGATTATATCTCTAACTCAATATATCCCATTGTGAAGTATTTGATGGTTTGCAACCGCCGTCTCCCGGCTTGATGTTAGTCTGTCTCATGATGGCGCTCGACGAGGTGGTCGATGCTGCGGGTCGCGCTAAGACGTGCTAGCGCGGTTTTCTACTCGCTTACACCACAGTGGAAATTCTATCTTGTAACCTCAGCTCTTCGACAATACCACACAGCCAAATCGACCTCCACAACCGTCGCCATGGCCAGTACGTTGACGCCGTCCGCAACGGAGCCCACGATAAAACTAACACAGTCGCGCAGAATCCAAGAACTCGTCTCAGCACAACCAGTCCAAGAAGAACCACCGAAACGGGTACGCATCTCTCACCGCGATCGCACGCACGCCATGATCCCGATGAATACACATCGCCTCGGATCGAAGGCTCATCGATGCATGGAACTGAGAGCAACCGCTAATTGATGGCACTACAGTATCAAGAAGCCTAAGACCCACCGTTACCCCTCGCTCAAGGGTACCGACCCCAAGTTCAGGAGGAACCACAGGCATGCTCTGCACGGCACCATGCGCGCTCTGGTGCGTATCACCGAGGCCTTGCACGACACTACCCGGGATCCGCTAACATCCACACAGAAGGAGGTCAAGGAGGGCAAGCGTGAGAGCGCATAAAGGCCGACACGATTACGAGCGAGCGACGATGGCGGTTTTCGATTCCTTTATGAGACATCTGGTCGGCGTCAATGGCATTCGGACTTTCTTTGACAGCTTCGAACTCAAGGGATGGAAGCATGTGGCTTCACGCCTACCGCAGGCATGAAACAATGAATAAGTCGAAAAGTCAGTTCGGTCCTCCCAGCGCGCGAGTGTCCATGTGATGTGTTAGATTGGCCGACGTTCCGAGAGCAAGCAGTCAGGTAAGTGAGATGCGTGACCGAGATGCAAATCTCAACCCAGCCATTAGTGTGTACAGCAACAGAGCTCTTCCATGCTCGACCTGCTGAAGGAAAATTATCGTGGCAAGAACAATTCACCCCATCATTACCAAACACACTGCCTTTATTCCGTAAGGCACGTGTGCATGAAGATGGGGTTACATACAAACATTTCAGAGGGGCTTTTGAGGGCATGACTAGCACCGAGAGGTAGCTTATAAGAATACAATAATGTCATGAATCATATTTGAGTTTCCAGCTCTGCTGCATGCTTTGTTGAGGTGATGACGATTCCCAAACATGCATTCCGCCGAACGGGTGGGGCATGCTGGTGACCTCAACACCTCCACGCCTCTCACGTCCTACCTCTATCACCCCTGCGGAGTCGATACAAGAGCGTCGTAGAACTCCGACAACACACTCCGCACGCTCTTGCACGTCTCGCCGTGGAGGTAGGTAGGCCGAGTTCGTCCCGGTCGTGACCTTGTTGCACAGCCCTCCCGTTAGCAGCCGCCTTGCATCATCGGACTCGGCAACTTCTTTCGCAAAGATACCCAACTTACGTAGTACTCTCACTCACTCTAGTTCTCTTTTTGGACGACCCAAATCGCTTGCATCTCATCCTTACGCCCGCTCTCACGTCGCGCCTGACCACCAACCGACATCATGGCAACCCAAGCCCACTGCGCATACTGCTTCGAGAGCCTAGTCGCGAGCCTCGAGAAGCGGCCTTCCCTCTCACTCGCCAAAGTCGAATCCCTCTGGACGAAATACCATGAAAGCGGTGGAGAAGGAGCCGCCTCGGCCATGGCAGCCGACTCGTTGAAACCAGCCGCCATCTCGCGTATCCTCGCCTCTCCTTCGTCGTCGTCGAGTTCGTCCAGCCTACCAAGCGCGAGTTCTACGCCCAGCGGAGCCAGCGCCAGCGAAACACCCAGCAGTATGACGAGCCAAAGCAGTAGCATGACGAATCTAGCCGACAAGACGGCCGCCGCGCAAGAAGAACCCGCCCCCGCTGCTGAAGAAGATGAAGACGACGAAGACGAAGAGGAAGACGACGAAGCACACCCCCTCTTCGTAACCTGGAACACCATCTCCCGCTCAAGCCACGAGCGCCGCCTCCGCGGCTGCATCGGCACCTTTGAACCCCTCCCCCTCTCCACAGGCCTCTCCTCGTACGCCCTAACATCCGCCTTCGACGACACACGCTTCAACCCCATTTCCTCGCGAGAACTCCCCACACTTGAATGCGCAGTCACGCTCCTCACAAACTTTGAGCCTGTCGCCGATCCCATGGACTGGGAGATTGGGGTGCATGGACTCAGGATTAGCTTCACGGATAAGGGACGGAGGTATGGGAGTACGTATTTGCCGGATGTAGCCAAGGAGCAGGGGTGGACTAAAGAGGAGACGCTGGTGAGTTTGATGAGGAAGGCCGGGTGGGGTGGGAGGAAGAGCGAGTGGAGGAGTGTGGGGGTTAGTGTTGTGAGGTATCAGGGGAAGAAGGTTAGTTTGGAGTGGGACGAGTGGAAGAGGTGGAGGGACTGGGTGGGTGCGTAGATGAATGGGCATTTGGATGTGTGAGTGAGTGAGAAAGCCATTTTTTTTTTCGTTACTTGGAGACGACGGGAGGGCTGTTAGGCTACTCAAACTCGGTATAACACCACGAAGCCACTCAACTCAACGGGTTTCACACACTGCGAAAGACGAGACGGATACACGGAGTTACGACTAGATAGATTTCCTTTTCTTTTTCCTTTTCTCTGCTCACGACGATGAATGACTAACATGATCCAATTCAAATTACTCAACCCTTATTTTTTGATCTCCAACGGAAGTGACCATATGTCTTTGATACACACACTCACTAACTCAAGACACAATAGTTCTTTCCTTCCCTCCTTACTTTACCCAAGACGAATACCAAGTCAATCCACACGCCCAAACATGGCACACAGATGACAGGAACGAGAGAGAACCAGAACACTCGTCTTTGTAGAAATGGAAGAAAGTGGTGGTATAAGTGACAGAAAATTTCACCTCTCACAATCACTCGCTTCAATGCTTGATACATATATACATGGAATAAGGTTTGGAGAAGGATTTAGAAATAATAATGATGATGATGATGATGATGACGATGATGCATGCATACAAACAATCATTCAACCATACAAAGCGGCATGCCTTTTCTCTCTTCTCCTCTTTGTTCACACGTTCTCTGATTCATGTCTTCTTCGTCTTAGCATTAACCCCCCCCCCCCCCCCCCATCTTCCTTTCATGTCCTCTCTCTCCAAATTGCGAAAGTGCAGAAAAGGATTTGCCAGGGGTATCATTTGGTTTGCGCGAGCAAAAGTTTCCCCCTGTATTCCATGGGCCCAAAAAACGCGATAGCCTCTCCAGTCATTCTATGCAACAACAACGGCAACAGCAACAGCATTAATATTTTTACGTCATTGATAAACGTCTACATGACGTAAAGGAGGTCCGTGTCTGTGAGACAGTTAGCATGTTTTCCCAATTGATCCCTGGGCCTACAAGACCTACTGAGTGGATGACTGCAGCTTAATTGAGGCTTTTGCTGGTATTTGCCCTCGAGCTCGTCACGGATGCTGTTGAGTAACTGCACATAGCTCTGGTTGGGATTCTTGCGCAGTGAGGTAATGAACGCCCACGACATGGCTCCGGTGGCCTCACCGCCAATGCTTGCGTCGGCTCTGTTTGGTCTGGTCAGCATGCTATCAGTGTTCGGAATTTCGGCACGAGTGCTTACGAAGTCTGCGTATCCTTGGAACCACTCCACATGATGACATCAGCAGGACTGGTCTTGGTCCTCAAATTCTTCTTATACACCTCGTCACCATTCATGGCCTTCTTAAACAGACTGGTGGCGCCACCAATCATGCTGCCAATGTCACCACGCGCATAACTCGACACAATGCCAAGAAGGCCTTGGCCAGCTTCCTTGGCCAAATTGGGTTCCTTGAGGACACCCTGAGTGGAGTAAATGTACGGCAGGTCGAGGGCGGAACCCGAGTGGCAGGAGTCGAAAATGGCGGTCAGTCGGACTCCGGGTTGGAGAGGCGCAACCATGATACGGTGCATCTCGTCATCCACGATGTGGCCGGCAGTACGGAAGTCGACCGGGTAGATTACTTCGTCGTAGCCGTCGTCCTCGTCACCGTCCAGGTCCTTGGTTTGGCCGCCGTGTCCTGCATGGCGTTAGTATGTAGTAATCAGTGGATTCAGAGCAACGCACCAGAGTAGTGGAAGAACAAAGAGTCGTTTGGCCGCGCGTCCTTGACCAGCCAATGCATGGCTCGCAGTATGTTTGCCTTTGTCGGCTGGCTCATGGGGTTTTGCTGGTCGTCGGTCAGGGTGACCATGTCCTCTCTCTTGTATCCAAAGAACTCGTTTAGGTAAGTGCTCATATTCTTGACATCGTTGATGCAACCGCGGAGCTGGCCTCGCTGGCCAAAGTAGTTGATACCAATCAGCAGCGCTTTCCGCCTGCCGTTACAGGCCGAGTACTGGTACGAGTAGCCGTTGGGCGCACCATGGCCAAAGTTCTGAGCGCCGGTAGGGGGTGGTGGAGGCGCGTTGTGGTTTCCCTGTGTCCATTGGTTGGTGGTGGCCGTAGGCATCATACCTGGCCGCGGCTGCTGCTGTGGTGGTGGGCCTCCATAGTTGCCATATTGCTGCTGTGGTGGTGGTCCCTATGGCACGTCAGCCTGCTTCTTCAGTTTTCCAAAAAGTTGACCGTGAGTAACCGCGCCTTGGCGACCAAAGAACATACCTGGTTGTATCCGTATTGCTGCGGGGGAGGGGTAGGCTGTCCGTAGTTGTTGTTGTTGTATTGGGGCTGGGGGCTCTGGTATCCGTACTGCTGGGGAGGCCTGATGTCCGTTAGCACGCGGTCAGGCGTCGGGCGCGTTTCTCGTCTACTCACGGAGGGCCGTAGTTTTGCTGTGGAGGCGGATATCCTCCCTGCGGGGGCGGGCCACCATAGCCGCCTTGGGGCGGCGGTTGGTTGTATCCGCCGTGATACTGCTGGCCAGGGTAGTAGGACATGGCGGGCTAACAGGAGGACGGGTGTCTGAAGGTGTCGGGGTTTGGTGGAGTGATGGCGCAGGCTCGCGGACAAGGCGGGCGGAAGGCGGGCGTGATCGTCGACCAGATGGCCCGTTTGGGAGGGTCGTGTGCAACGGTTAAAGTACGATGGCCGCAATGGCAGAGTGTTTGGTTGAGCGGAAATGAGAGGGCGAGCAGGCGGACGGGGCACCTGAGGAAAAAAAAGTTGCCAGTGGCCGTTGTGCAGTGCAGCGGGCAGGCGGTTGGTTGGCTGGGTTGGCTGGTCAGGTCGCGAGGTGTTTGAGCGGTGGGTAGTGCGCGGGGCGGCGGGCGGACTATGGCTAAGGCTGAGCTCTGACCAGCAGCATCGACTCGGATCTGGCAGCCGTCGCTCTCCGTCGCCGGCGTGGGCCACGGAAACATATACACCACGCTCCTGGCCGAGAGTCTCGCTGCGACTCGCTGCGACAGGCGCAAAGCAGACATAGTGCCCGAGTCAGCGCCAGGGGTACTCATGGCACATGGCACCACGTTCAAGGCGGAGGGCGTGGTGGCAGTGGGGCCATGGCGCTCCGCCCCGGTGCAAGATGCGACTTGACTTGCATTGCATGCCGCCATATCCAAATGTCGATTGCAATTGCGCCCTCGCTCTCGTTCCGCGAGCCCTCGAAGCGGCGGCTGCAAGCACAAGCACAAGCACAAGCACTGCCTGCCCATCCCCACGCCATCCTACGTGTCCATGACTGCTGCGCGCATGCAAGCCGATGCCTCGGTGCCGCGACCCCCCTCGCCTTCTGCCCCGTCATTCGCCCAAAGCAAATAGTCTGCTTAATTTGGATGCTTGGTCGCGATGCATTGGGCACCTGTCAAGCCTCTTTGTGGCTTGACGTCGTAGCACGCGGCCAAGCACACGGCTCGCCAGCGCTGCAACTTAGACGCGAGACGGCATCGCCGACGAGCCCGGCAGTCACGTCGGATAGGAATTTATTCTGGTAGGCGAGCGAGGGTGCGTGTACATGTGCATGTGTGCGCATGCCATGATGGCATCATTCATCTCTGCAAGGCAGAGAGTGTGGCGTCTTGTGCATACCGTGGTCGTGAGCATCTTGACTACACGTCGTTGTATGTAGGTGTAGTAACAGCAGCGGTTAGTAATGGGTACTACCATCTCAACTCAGCACTTGTCCCTCGTCAAATCTCCACCACCACCACTAGACAACCAAACTCCGCGATTCCATCGGCCCTTCTTTCCCTCTGCCTCCCTCTGCCTCCCACAATTACCGTTACCCACGTGTCTCTCCCGTCCGATCACCCTCGTTCTGCCCGACACCACCCTGACCCCAAAGCAAAAACAGCGCCCCCACCCTGTACCCTCTTGGCGCCTTTTCCGACGCTCCCGCATACAGAACTCCCGCATAAGCATATCCCCTCACGCTCAGCTTCCCGTCCCAATCTGTCCACCACCCTCGTCGCCATCCGTCCTTTTTCGTCGACGCTTTTTCTCCTAGTCTCTCCCCCTCCCCCTCCCCCTTCTGCACAACAAAACTCACGCAACCACTTGTCTGCCAGCTCGTCGTTTGCGCCTACTGCGCCCCTCTTTCTCACCCTCTAGCTGCGTCAAAACCCTCCTACAGACTGGCGCTAAAAGAGTCCAGCCCATCTGGTGGCTTGCGCTGTTAGGGCTCCACGCCAAACCCTCACGACAAAACTGCCTCAACCATGCCCTTGATTGGCACCAGGCACAAATTCCTCTTGTCTGAATTCAGAATCGTCGGATGCAGACTGTCACTGTTGTTTAGGGGTGTGCAACGAGCGGTTCTGACCCTCACCATCCACATCCCCAGGTGGAGGCTGTGAACGTTACATTGACCCTCGAGCTGCTCTAGCTCCACCCGTTAGTCTTGGGGTAAGCATAGCTGACAATTGCAACCGCCTGTCGCTCATTCAATGCTTTTCGTCTAGCCCGCACTTCATTTCTGCACTCATACCATGCTTTGGGAACACACGTGCGTCATGATGCAAGTATTCCTTCCATTGTCAAGCTCAAGTGATTTCTTTATCGTACCGGTCTCGAAACATGGGGGGGGGTATAGTATTCCAACAAGCGCTTCTCCCGTCTTTCATGTCTCTCTCCCTCTCGCTCTACCCGCTGATAACAACAACGCTCAATCAACAATAAAAAAAATAGTCACTCCCTATATGCACCATCAACATTCCCAAGCCCGGATGCCACGCTGACAAACAAAGGAACAAACGCATACGCAGAGTTGCCGTCTCATTTCAAACGGCTCTCGCGCTAATCGTACGCAATCGTCTGAGGAAATAAGAAAAGTCTAGGAAAGAGAAAAGAGAAGAGAAGAAAAGAAACTGAAAAAGAAGAGAAAAATGCTAAAACATGTCGAAGCGTACAAGATCGTACATATTACATTAAGGTAGCAGGGCTTCAAGCCACCGAGTGCGGACGCTGTTGGCGCAAACTGGCTCTCGACGAATGAAGAAGTCGCAAACGCCGTATCGTGCGCCTTAAAGGGGTAACTGTTCGTGAAAAAGAAATCAATCATCAGTAGACGCCAAACCAAATGGTCCTGGCCATCATGCATGTGAGGGGAAAGGTGCAGATAGGGAGAGGGTCGATGTGGGCTCTGATGGAGAAGGCTTGGAGGCTTCATTCGCACCATCATCCTCATTGGCCTTTGCACCCGACTCTGCATCCTTGTTGCTTTCGTCCATTTCGGCTTCACGAGCCTCGCGCTCGGCATAAATCTTCTGTTTCTGCGCCTGTGCATTGGCCAGAGTGTCGATGTATGTTCGGAACTTGACGATTTCCCGGAGAAGGTACTGTGACTTGCGCTCCCAGTTGGCCATGGCCTTTGCGGCATTAGGGTGACGAGGTGAGAACTAATGGTTATGATTAGTAACTGCTTCTATTCCATGGACCGAGTGTTAGCTTACCGCTATGAGCATAGGCGCCCTTAGTTCATTGTGATGAGAGAGCTCATTCTCAATGTTCTTCACGTAATCAGTCAACGCCCTCAGCTGGTCCACCTCCATGAGAGTGCTGGCCATCATGCTCGATGCTGGCGGGCTCCAGTCAGAGAGAACCACCTTGTCACCAGGAAGCCTGGGCTTCGGGGCGCCCGTGGCATGGTCCATCGAACTACGAAGGGAGCTTGTGACACTCGGACGGGGCATGTGGCCCTGCACCGATGGTGCGCTGTCTTGTCGGATCAAGGCTGGATTGATGACGTTCTCACCCCACCCGTACTCCATGCTGCTGACGCCACCTGTCAATGGCTCTTTCGAGAGACGTGCAGACCAGTAATTGATGGTGCACACAAACTCTCGGCAAATGTCGGGCGTACCCACTTGGAACAGATGAACGGCGCCGTTGGGAAGCGAGAGAGCAAAGACATGTGGCCTAGTCTTGGAGTATCCGGGGGGCGGTAGTGCACTCGCAATCGTCTGTCGGAGCTGGAAGCTGTCCAGGGCCTCGGCGTTATCCATCCAGTTACCACCACCCACAACGCCACCAGTCGATGGCCGCAACTTGCTCTTTTGCCTTGCTGCTTTGGAGTTCATGCTGAAAGAAAACAAACGCATGCAGCCCTTTTCAACAACTGCAAAGCACTCGTTCCAGGTACGGTCCTTGGCTTTTCTGTCAACTGCTTCGAGATGTCGCTTGTGTTTGAGGATTCCTTCCTTTGCCCAAGGTGCTCCAACAAGTTCAAGAGTCTCGTCTTCCAAAAGCGGTGCGACGCGGGAGAACTCTTCGTCGCTCGCAATCGTCATGCCTTCCTCACGAATGATGGCCTGACTAAGAGCATTGGCAAATCCAATAGCTTGTTGATAGTCGCCAGCCGCAAAATGAGAGCCGAGCGAATCCACCGACATGGACGTGCCTGTTTTGCCGTACGAGTATCGGCTCCAACTGCTGGAGCCAGCGGGACTCCATACAGATTGATCGTCGAGGCTGGTTCGGCTTGATGCCACAGTGGATGAAGGGTACAATCTCTGCTTTGAGCGGTTCTTAGAAGCCCAGCGGTTGCCCATACTCCGCAAGTCATTTTGTGACCGACCCCGGTAGCTGGTGTTGTCCGAGGGTGCTTTGCTGAGCACACTTGGCGTGCGGCGTAGCATGCCCGTGACAGAAAGGTTGTTGTTCGACGGCTGATGGTGAACAACGAGATCGGAAGATCCGTGAAGAGGCAGACGTTGTTTGCGAATTGAGTCATAGAATTCCTTGAGCACCGTCTCGATCTGGAACTCCCATCCCTTCATGGGGCCATTGTAGGGCGAGTTGACCAGTGTATTGGACTCAGACACGGCTGAGTCGAAGGTAAGCAGTCCCTCTGATCCGCTCCTGGGAGGTGGTCGAATAGAAAGCCGGCTGCGAGTCTTCCTCGCCTCAACAGTCTCCTCTAATCCATCCGCGGTGAGGTTGGCAGTCTCAGGGCCTGGTGAACTGGGCTCAGATTTGTCATTCCAGGGCAGCGAAGGTCTACGGGTATGCGTAGATTGAGGCCTGAGTGTTTCGTCGCCTGCGGCCTTGACTGCGTCCTGGCATACACGTATGACGGTAGGAAGCGTGTTGCGGACAAACTGATTACGCGTCATCCTGGATTCGATATCGGCTAAATGCAGATCCGTGTTCAAGAGCAAGATGGAATAGCATATGGTGTGCACAACATCTGAAATGGAGGGGTTAGCTTTGTGCATGCCTGATTATACCGTGTACAAACCACTCACCAACTGCTTTGAACCCATGATTGGGGTTGCATTCACACCAGCGCTCTGAGAGACTCATGAGAATGCGGTCCACTTGCTGTGTCTCGGCTTTGAGGATAATCTTGCCACAGAGGTCGCGCATGGCTGCCAGGATATTGAAGCCAGTCCAATCGAACAAGTCCATGAAGGCCTTGCGTGTCCGCGTGCTCGAAAGGCCGACATCTCCCAGCATGGCAGCTGCCTGTGTCTTTAACGAGTCGTCTCCGCTGTAGATCTGGAATGCCCGTTCACGCTCGGCGTCGGTGGGCTCGCTGTGCAACGCTCGGTTTTCAACACGAGCAGGCATGGTGTCGGATTCGGAATCGCGGCTTTCAACCTGTACTATAGGCAGCTCAGATGCAGAATGGAAAATGTCATTGGGTGTGGTTGGTGTTTGCGTCTTGGGAGAGACTGAAAACGACTTATCCAGTGAAAGTTGGGACGAGCGTATGCCTTCCAAGGGCAGTGTCAGGTCGTCAGCAGTATCACCGAGAGTCTCCGAAACAGTCGTATCGAGCCATACACGCTTTTCGGCTGGGGTCCTCTTGCCCGACGAGAAGATCTTGTCTGATGCTTCGGTGATAACCCAGCCCTCATCCTCGATTTCGGATGCGGATGCGGATTGCGACACTGAGCCGCTTCTTGACGTTGGGTTCTCGTGTGGCGACAATCGGTCGAGCCGCTGGTCGTCTGATGGCTTGTTGTTGCTCCTTCCCTCTGCTTGCTTGGGGAAGGTCCAAGTGGGTCCAAGGGTCGGCCTCTGCACTTCATCCGCGCCACTGTACTCACCCACGGGTGTCGCGCGACCGCTGCGATCTTCATTGCAGCTGCTACTATCCGCCAGGAAGCTGTCTTCCTGCGGGGCGGGGATGGCAGATTTACCGTGTTTCAGTTTCAGTTTCAGCTTGGGGCTATTTGCACTGCTCAGATGAGAGACCCTCAATTGCTCGTGACGGGATGCAGGGGGCGTCTGTTCATGGCCTTGAGAGCCAGGGTTCACTGTGCGAACGGTCGCATCCTTGTGGGGCTTGTAGCCAGGGGAGAAGCCCTGTGGGCGCTCATCGTCTGCGACGTCATCTCCGGACTGCTCGTCCCGCGGTGTCTTGTCCCCGGTGCGCCCCGCATCATTGAGGTACGGGTTCATAACCTTACGTAGACTGCTGACACCTGGGCTTGGCTGGGCGGGTAGGACGGGTCTCGGTGGTGGGGAATGGTCAAGAGCCATGACTGGCGGTTTTGTGCTTTCCGACAACGACTTCTTGCGACGTCTGAAGAAGGAAGACGGCTTCTTGCCTAGTGTTGGTGGCTGGGACAGCTGCTGCGTGTCTGCATGCGAAGACGACGCGGTTTGGGGTGCTTTCGGTATCGTCTTGGTCTGAGCAGCGGGAGCGTTGGTGCTTGTGTTCGGTGTCGTGCGCGGTCGATTGGACGAATATATCGAGTTGACATCTGCGGTTTGCGGCTTGTTGGGGGCCGTTATGGACTCTGTTTGTGACGTGTTTGTTAATGTTGAGGTATTTGATGGTTGCGCTTGGGGTTTTGCAGATCCTCCACCAAAGACACGGCGGAAGAAGCCAGGCTTGGAGCTGGAAGAGGCCGCCGCGACCGGTGCTGCGGCTGGTGCTGCGGCTGGAGGTTGCGAGGAAAATAATGGACTTCTTGTGACTACGCCCGGTGAAGGGGCCAATGAATCCTGCCAGGAGGGTACAGGAGGAAGCTCTCGCAATCTGCTGGCGTTGACGAACTCCTCGGCCTGTGCTCGCATGCTTGGCCCCGGTTGACTTTTGTTTTTCCGCAAGGTCTTGTAGCTAGTGTTTGAGTGGGCACTACCCCTTCGGCCAGGCCTAGAGGCTTGGGACGATGCGTATGAGGGTTGCGGGGGAAGTGCTAGCGGGGATTGCGGCGGTTCCTGGACTCGTCGGGGTCCAGCTGGAACGGTTGGTTCTGGTGCGGCATCGTAATCGTCGTGGTAGTTTTGGTACGCGATGCGGCCTCGGTCCAAGACGGACTCGACTTTGAGTGGCGAGATGCGTCCCCGCTCACTTGCATTGCTATGGTCAAAACTCGCAGAGCGCTTCCCAAATCCAAGACGCTGATTGCCCAAGATTCCCGACTGCCCAAAATCGACGCTCGAGGACCCGCTGCCCATACTGCCTTTTGTATTTCCGCCTCGCAGGTGCCCCAACTGGCCGTACGAACCATTTACTTGCCTACTCGAAGGACCTTCTCTGGTGCTGCCCCTCCGCGAGAGGGGTACGTTGATGTTGTTGCTGCTGTTGCTTCGGCGCGCGCGCGAATGGTGGGCCGTGTATCGGGCGTAGTCTTCGAGGGTTAGGTCGTAGTCGGAAGAGCGCGAGGAAGTGTATGTGTGGCCGCGGTGACGGGCGCCCGGTGGTCGGAAAGAGGTATCTCGAAGGAAGCTGTCTTCTTCACCGTAGTGCTGGTACCGGGGACCTGGGCTGCCAAACAAGTTTCCAGAGGAGAATTGGTCGAGCGAAAGCAGCATGTTATCCACGACCGAGTCTCTGACATTGCCGCCCTCTGCAAAGGTGAGGTCATGGGAGTCGCGCAGGGAGTTGTGCTTGGGCGTTTCGTTCACGCGGTCGACTGGGGTGGCATCGTCGAAGAAGGTCTCCTGCTTGGGCGGGTTGGTGTTGAGGGCCTTCATTGATCTACTGGTTTTGAATGTCCTCGAGGGACCGGTGGGAGTCGAAGGCCGGGCATCGAAGTGAGACAGCTCGGCCATGGCTTGATACGGCGGAGCAAAGAGGAGGGTGGTGTCGGGCTAGTTCCCACACGCTGGCAATGGGGCATGCTCCAGGGTGTGCAGACAGACAGCTCTCGAGCCGAAGAGACGGGAGCGACTGGAAACCTTGAGTGGCCTGGCGTGGCAGCGGGTGGCTCGGGCAGGTGAGGAATCGTCTCAGTGGTGGGATGCAGCGTGGGTTGCGGCCGTTCGTCGTCGTCGACGAGACGGGAGCAGGATGCTAGGAGCGAATCAAGAGGTGTCGCAATGGCATGACACGCGCAGCAAACAGTCGGGCTAAACTAAGTTTACGCTGCTGGTTGCGGGGGGGTGCTTCAGGGGGTCCAAACGGTCGATGTTCTTGTCGTGTTGCACGATGGCGCCGAAAACAGCCACGCACAAGCACTCGGACGGGTGGCCGCAAACAGTGGTGACGGCGCGGGTCGAGGCAGGCCGACGGGGGGGACGTGAGGAATGCGCTGGGCACGACTGCTGGGAAAAGTACTGCAGCAGTATAGTACAAGTAGGGACGCGGTGGTGGAACGCGTCCAGAATACTCGTAGAAAGAAAAAAAGGGCCGTCGCCGAGGGTAGTTCCGATGCAGGAGTAAAGTAGACTAGCAACTTTTCGAGATGGAGGTGCAGGGCGATCCAAACCTTGTCGTGGCATATCCCTGGCCGCGCGCCGAGAGAGACAGACACAATGGGATCCAGGACGGGTGCGGTCGCGAGTCATGGATAGGGAAAAGGTCGTCGAGGCCAGCGCGGGCCCCTTTGCAGACACTCACGGCTGTTCCGCCCCTCGTGGCGGATGCAGATGCAGATGCAGATGCAGATGGGCGCCATGGACTTTGAAACACGACTGCCGTCTGCCCTATCGACGTCTACTACCGCTACATGTTACTGGTATGGCGGCAGCCCGCTGGGGGGGTTGCAGCGAATGGGGACAGCAGGGCGGGCGGGCTGCCCCTTTGGAAGCACTGCACTGTTCACTTGTTCGCTAAAGGGACTCCCCGGGGGGGCCCGTCTATAGGCTTGCCCATCCTGGTATTAACCATCATCTGGCGCCTACATACGTCGACGACGAGCCAATTCGGAGCCTGCCAGCGGTAGCCGCCGCCTCAACACAACATCGACACTCGTTCGGTAGTTTGCATGCACACACACACACACACACACACACATACATGTGCTGGTTGCCACGAGCAGAGCCAGGGCCGCGTCCAAGATATTGACGCGGCCGTGATAGGCCGCCGCTGCCGCCTAGACACTCAAAGGTCCGCCGCCTTCTGAGTCGCGCGCCCACCCCCCTCTCCACATGTCTACTAATACGTACATACGAATCCGACTGTGCCGACGACAGGTGTACCGACGCGTACACTGGCACAAGGGAAATCAGCTCCTGCTCGGCCAGGCTTACCACCTGCAGCAGCGCGCATATCATGAGACGACTACGGGACGCGCCTCTCAGGCATGCAGTCCGCCCTGCTCCGCTTTCCTGCATAACAGTTTTGCCCCTACCGTTGAGCCTGTGGTGCGCTACTTGCTTTTTTTCTTCTCTTATTTAGTACACAGCTGCCCCTGGCAGCACCGGAAAGTAGCTCCGCTCAACTATCTGCAATCTTAAAACAAAAAAAGGCTGTGTACACAGTCGACGGAGCTACTGACCGCCCCCTCCCTGCGGGTCATAGGGTGACAGGCCAGACTCGCTACCCAGTACATATCTCCGGGCTGTAATCCAACTTTGCTAAGAAAAACCTCCGTTTTACACACAGGGAACATCCCTCGACCGCATGCGCCATCTCACCAGTCGCCAAACGCCCTCCTCAGCCCCAGCACGCTACTCATCACACTCCTTCCCAAGGATCGCGGCCTATGCCGACTGCCGCACGTGACCCGGATCATGCCTAAATCCACGCCATTGCCATTGCCATTATGCCTGCCCGGCTATACACACACATTTGCGACATGCCCATTACACAACCAGGGTCCGCATACCAGGCGACCAGGCGACCGTATTTGCATTTCCGCATCAGGCAACCCATGCAACTGTTCCCCGTCATCCAATTGGCGGCCTTGGCCACCAAGCCAGGCCTCCCGTCACCCACAAGCTCGAAACCCTCGCTGCTGCGAACACAAAAGTTGAGCGATGCAGCCGCGTCCGTCCTCGATTGGCGAAAACCTTATGTCCTTTTGCGTGATCGACTCCGACCCGCTCCTGCCAAACACGCGCTTATTTACCACTATTGCCAGAGCCCTCTTCTTGGCCGATCCCGCTCCTTCCTCCGTCATCTTTTTCTCTCTCCCCTTTCCCACACCACACCACATGACACAAACACTGACACAAGCACCGCCACTAACCACCACCCACGACAAGCAAGGTTCTCGATCGACAGTCCTTTTTATTCGTGTTTTAATCTACTTCCTGCCCTAGCTCCTGTGCTGCTCTGCCCAACTACCTGATTCAGCCCCCCGCCGTCGTAAAACCAAAGTGTTACCGAATTTGCCAAAATTACACTCACTCTCACACACTTGCAAGAGTCATAGCGAGACGCGGAAGAAAAATAACACGACCAGGAATAGCAATAGCAAATGACGACGACAATGTGACCGCCCTGGATCCTTTCGAGTAATATCACGGCCAACTATACATTCTGCTCATCTCCCGTCTAGTCAACCAACCAGTCAGCCAGCCCAACCAAAAACACGCAATTTTCCCATTTGTCCGGGAGCACCCAAATTACCCAGCAGATCCAGAATTCCTTGTTTCCTGTTTCCATCACTTCACATGGTAAATGTGTAGCCCCACGCGTAGACCAGGAACATATCTTATCGCCCCCCACCCCAACATCTGTACCATGACATTACTACATGCACAGCTGCCCATCATACCCTTTCACCCGATTCCCCCCATCACCCTTGATCCTAGCCAAAGTCAGATTACCTATGATTTCATCATTAATCCAATAGCATCACACCCGTCTCTCTCTACCATTTTGTGTGTACGTTTTGTGCAGACTTGTACAACACCACAAAGTAAGATTTTCCCTCCCCCTTTTTTTTTCCTTCTTTCTACTCGACCAAACACAGCCATAATCACGAATCAGATGGAGCATCACATAATCTCCCATGCCATCACATGCCATCACTGTAAGCAGTTCAAGGAAGATCAATCCTATCGGTGCAAACACGGGCCTTCCCTTAGTCAGATACTATGTCGAAACCTGGAACATCACACCATGTGATTACTTGATTTGATTAACCGAAGCACACAATTGACATCATTTACCAATACTGGGGTACACAATACATATAATTTACCAACGCATAGGGTACTTACACGCGGCACTTGTCCCCCTTGATTAGAGAGAACATGTGATTGCTCAATCAAAAGATGTATGTAGCGCATGTGATTTCCCAGTACAGAGGTTACATACATATACACATGGCACTTGCTTCCTCCTAGTCAGAGAGAACATGGGAATGATTAAACAGCACATAATTTACCAGTACAAAGGGTACATGTGTAGGCAGGTACGGAAGCGGCGCTTCTTCTTAGTCAGATGGGTCCAATAAACATCATAACATGTATCTGTATGAATTGAGTTTTATTTGATTAATCCAAGCACACGCACAATTGACGTACAATTAGCATGGAATTTACCAGTGCTAAGGTAACGCAATGACATAAAATTGATGTCCTCAGATTACGGGATGTAGACACGGCACTTGTTCTCCTTCTTCTTTTTCCATCTTGGTCAGAATCGACCATATAAAAACATGGGAAAATCATTCCATCCAGTTTTCCTTCGTCCAAGCACACAATTGACATGTACTAGTAACACGGGGGTTCTGCACACACACACATATATACACATACACACAAACAGCAAGAATGGCCTAGACCTACATCATTATCACATGGTACCTTAGAATGCGACACTTGCCCTTAGTCAGGGAAATTGTAGCAATAAGAAAAAACAGGAGCATGTGATTGGTTGAATTTAATTTGATTTGATTCCATCCATGTGACCGCAACAACCGCCGCGCTTTTCTCCTTCTCCTTCTTCCTCTTCTTTATCCTAGTCGGGGAAACAAGTCGCGACGAAGGAATAAAAAGGAAGACCATGTCACTACAGCGCAAAGAAATGATATTGTATCAAGTGTGAAACACATGATTGGGGACTTGATAAGAAGATGAAGAAGAATTAATCTACCAGCTGAAAAATGTAGTAAAAACAATGTATGTATCAGCTGAAGCTACAGAGAAAAGATTTGAGAGAGAAAAAAAAACTGAGGATAATGTAACATGAATTTGTCCAAACCCCCCCCCCCCCCCCCCCCAAAAAAAAAACCCCTCGTTCCATGATAGTTCATGGTAACTGGATAGATTGTTGCATATTTTCCGATATGATGGGAAAAATAATCGATAGGAGACAAAAGAAAAAGCGCCGTAATCTTACTTGCCCTCGCCATTAATTTCCCCACCACTCATAATATCTCCTTCATTTATTGCTATTGCTCTGTGGCCGTGTCTAGACTTGCGTCCAATTGTACAGGGAACTTGGCCGAGAAACAGGACAAAAAAAAACGAATCATGCAAAAGAAAAGAGAGAGAGAGAAAAAAAAAGGTAATATCTTATTTCTCCATGTGACCATACGATCATGTGCACATGCACATTCACAATACCATGCACTGCACCCAGGAAATCACCAGCGGAAAAAAAAAGTACGGCAATTGCCATTGTAATAATATATTCATGACTCGCCAGTGTCATTTCTGCCTTCAAATCAAGGATTGGTTTATATATATGTGGTAGTAGTAGAATAATTACGAATAAAAAAGAAAACGCCCAACGACGCTCAATTCTAAGCTTTATCAAACCGAACGAAAAAAAAAAATTATGCACTTCCGAAAACACTCTGCTCAGGTCCACCGTCAAGAAAGGGAGAGAGATTGTTCAATCATGGACCGCGACCCCTCGAGATACCCAGACCCTGAGGCGCAGGACCATTCTTCTCCCTTTCGCTCACACTGCTGCGTCTGCCTGCAATACCAGATATGCTCTCGCTGCGTGAGCTATCCATGCTTTTTCTCATGCTGCTCGAGCTGGACCTGCGGCGAGCCTGCCGTGCTTCATCTGGGTCATGGGGGTTGAGGCCGCTTGCTCTTGCGAATAGATTAAGGACATCTGTAAGGCTGATGACCCCACTTAGTCTGCCCGAGAGACTAGCCCCTGGCATAGCAGAAATAGCCGATGCCGAAATGGCGGGCGCGACGGCTCCCGTGGCGGCAAGATGAGTGGGTGCTGTAGAGCTGACGGGCGTTGGACCAGCCATCCCAGGTAGCGGCGTGGTGGGCGATGGCGGGACAACAATTGCTGGTGTTATTGCTGGAGTCGAAGGTCCCGATGAGGCAGGAGATGGCGCGTCCACGACCCACATGCGGTGGGAGCGGGTAGCCACTAGCTTCGCCACGGTATGCGCAAGCGTGCTGTATGGGTTCACGTGGAATACTGGGAACGAGTCCTTGCCATCATTGACTCCACGTTCCGATAAGATAACGGATATGAAGTGGATGCAGGACGAGCGGAGCAAGGGAAGTGACGTAGATTTGGTCAGGAGCTACGAGTAATGTGTTAGTTTCAGACATATAGACACGGGATTTCAGAAGCTTACCCGAACATCCACATGTGATATGTTGCCAATGACATTGTTCTGTGCATCAAGGACGGGCAGGGATGAAATGCCTTCGTTGTTCATGAGTTCGAGAGCGGCTGCCAGGGGCTTATCTCCGCTGTTGCAGTGATTAGCCAGGTACTGTTGTCAATGGGCATGGAGCTTACTTGATAGCCAGGACCGTCTTTGAGCCAAGATTCAAGTCCTTGATCAGCTGGGGGTAGAGCTGGTTAACGGCCGGGAAACTCGAGCGGTTCTCCCAGAAGAAGCGGACCAATCGCAGCTGCGTGAGAACTCCAACAATGTTTGACGTGCCCTGCTCGGCAACTAGAACTCTGTGTACGCCACTGCCAAAAACTTCAATCGCCTTGGACAGGTCTGTCGTCTCGTCAAGCGTGATCAACGGCTCTTTGTTGCCGCCAATGTCTTTGACATCCTTGAGGGGAATGGGCTTGCCCTCTCTGCCTTTGCGTGCAAGCTCGTCGAACGAGGCAATGTCTCTCTCTTCAGGGTGTGCGAGGCCGACTACGAGGAGGAGGTACGCGTTGAGGTCGCTGTAGTCAAAGGTTCCGACTGCCTGGCGGGTATTGGCATGTTCGCGCAAGAGGACAACATTGGGGGCGCCGCTTTTGACGAGTATCTACGCAGGTCAGTATCGAGCCTGCAAGACGGCGAGGAAAAAGGGGGTCCTCACACTCGTAGCATCCTCGACGCTCGTGTCGTACTCGACGAACCTCACCAGCTCCGGGTCGACAATCTCACGAAGCTGGATCGACTTCCAGTCGCGCCCGCTGAATTTGGGGTCGCCGCCTTTTGTGGGCGGGTTGCTGAGCAGATCTTGCAGTGCTTGCTGGGTGAGCGAGGGCTGGCGTGACGCGCGCGGCGATGTGGGGGTGCCTCGCATGTGCTCGACGAAGCTGGAGCGGTGCGACGAGAGCGGGCTCGGGCTCGAGGCCATCTTGAGGGCAGGTGGCGGCGGAGTGCGGCCTACAGAGGACATGGAGCTGCTAAGAGAGGCATTCTTGGTGTCGGGGCCGTCGGTGTGGTCTGCCATTGCTGCGACGCCCGCGTACTGCAGGATGCGGGGCTCCGCAAAGGGTCGTGTCTGGTGTGCCGGAGTCGGGTAGAGGGGCCTGGTATAGAGGTCAACGGTGCGTGTGCGTGTGCTTGTGCTCGTGCTCAGGGAGACAAAGCGGCGCAGACGGGCGTGCGACGGAAAGCTATGCTGTGGATGGGGCCCAGTCAACAATGGCGTCGCCGCATGTGAAGCAGAGTCGAGGTGGGGAGCGCTTGCCCGCGAATGCAGTCACCGCAGATCGTCTCGCCCGCCCGACATGGCACTTGGCCCGCCTTTGCTGCAGCCAGAATGCGGGGTGTGTGATTCGCTGCATCGCCCTCCCCCCCGTCGTGCCTGTCGCCCAACGCCTCTCTCTTCTCACCTGGTGGTCCGTCGACATGGACTCTCGCGGTCTCGCGGGGTGGCAGCAGCTGTTCGCGACGCCCACGCGCAAACCCCAGCTTATTCGGCGGCACTTCCAACGTCATGCTGTGCTGCTGCGGAGCCGCCCCAATCGCTTGCGCCTGGCCCCATTGGCCGCTAGGCGTCTTTAGCTAGTCACTGCCGCCGTTTCACCTAGAGCATCCAGCCGCACATGCAATATCGAGCTGTAGGCTTCAGTAATCGTGTTGCATTCATTGTACTCATGACAGTCTCTCATGGGCCATGCGCCCTTCCTTGTCCATGTTAAAATCGCAAATAACAATTAACAAGGCCACCTGCCGTGACCGTGACAGCATTCCAAACTCCTGCCCGAAATCATAACCTAATAAGCACAGTCACCTTCGTCCTCCTAAGCATTCTTTTGCTGCTCAGACGCTGCTGTCTCTGTATCTGCCTGGTGTTGCTGCATGCGCTCGCGGATGGCATCTCCTGACGTCGAGTCGCCATCGCGGGCATTGGCAACGGGCGCATCGCTGGCAGTGCTCGACATGGCTTGCGTGACGTTTGACATTGGGCTAGGGGGAGCCTGATCTCTCATGTAGCCAGGCACTGCACTCGCCTTGCCAACAGCCGGACTGCCGAGCTGGCTGTTGTGGCGAGCTGGTGTCCTCGCGCCCTCACCAAAGCCGACTAGAGAAGCTGCCTCGTCGCTGAAGCCGCCCATGCTCGACGTGTCCATGTCCTGGTCCTCGCTCATGCGGTCCGGCTCATACACATCGCTGCCGCTGGCCCAAGTTGTGCGACCGCCAACGGATCCAGTGGCACTAGCGCTGCCCACGGTACTGCGCTCACGGAACAGCTGGGGCTGGTTGTTTGCATCAAAGTAAGCTGGAGGAGGATTGGCTGCGCTGCCTGGGTTAAGTCCTTGCGACGTGCGACCAGAAACGGCAACACGCTCCAGTCCGGCCAGCCGAGAGATGCGGTCGGCGCGCTCAGCTTCGGCCGGGTTGCGATGGTGGGGGAAGTGGCCGCGGTGTCCATCCTTGATAGCCACGGTAGAGAGCTCAGACATGGTCGTTGTGACGGAATTGGGCGTGCCCCTATACGTATCGCATTAGTCGCCTTTCTCAATGCCCAGCCCCGCCGAGTGCATATGCCTTACGGAGCGTCTCCCGGAGTCTCATCTCCAGACGGCGGTGGAGGGAGGTTGATCAGCGTGGGCGCATTGGCGGTCATTGTGAATGTATCGTGTGTTTTGCCTTTGACGATTGTCTGTAGAGGGTAATAGAGTTCAGGAGAAGAAGCGCCGCGACGTTGGGCGAGTTGCAGGGACGGCCAAAACCCGTGACGAATGACGAATGACGTAGCACGTACCGAGCCGCGTTGGTTAGCACGAGGTAGACGGCGACGATCCTACCCACGCCGGCCCAGCGACCGCTTCTGCTTTATACCATGGATCACTTCTCTCGGCATACTTCGCTCTCGCCCCAGACTCAGCCGTCTCATCTCGTCGCCTCATTCTCGGCTGTGAGAGGGGCTTCTGACGGTTGGCTGGCCGTCTGGATGCAGGGTCCTACCCTAACGCCTGGTGACTTGCTGATTCGCTACCGCAATTGTGGGACTACGTACCTCCATTCCAGCCCTCCACGCTTCACTCCTCTCTCCAACTGCCGTCTCCAGCACGAGCCCATGCTCACTTTCACAATCCACGCTGATCTTACTTGAGGGATAAACGCCTATGCATAAATCCCTTTGACCAACTAGTAAACTCGCATTCGCATCAACTGGTGACTCATCCCCTTTCCACGCTGACGTACCAGGAGTGGCCATTCTTGCATTCCTTGAAACACATATTCCTCCATTCCTTCGCTCTCTTTAGTCGTCCAAATGTTGCTGCACAACCTCGGCAGTACCTAATGCTGGTCTGCTTTGACCCGTGCACATGACCTTGTAGAGTCAACAGGAAAAGTGCCAACCAAGTGTCAGACGTCATGAGCTAGGCGCCGTACGACGGCCAATCTTACTCATCAAGCCGCCAGCGTCAAGTTTCCTTGCTTCGACACCCCTTTTCTGCGACTGAAATGGGCACACTTGCTGCCTGTGTGCTTGGAGAATTAAGTTTATTCCAGTTGTGCAAGCAAAAGGCAAACGAACACATGGATACTCTATATGCGAAATTTGGCCCGAAGTCACGAATGAGTGATTCAAGAAGTAGCAAAGAAGAACCTGGCCAATCTGCACCCTAAACACTGTGACTATTTGACAAAACTATAACAAGCACCGAGGAGACTAAACAGGGAAAGAAGAGTAAGGTCAGAGGTTTGAAGGCAAGATGTGTAGTGTGGCGAGGGACTTTGTGGATATGGCCTCGAGGATGTATGAATCAAATGGTTGACAACTAGATTAGTTTGTTGGTTAGTTACTTCGTTCATATTCATGATACAATGCATAGAAAGAGAAATAAAGTGAGTAAGATGATATAATTGTTGCAAGCCAAGAAGAGCTTTCCATTCAGAAGAAGTCTTGAAACTAGAGAGAGATAAGGAAATAAGAGAGAAGGCTACAAAGTACAAGGACTGGAGATCATCCTAGTCATATCAGATAAACATGCGCCCCATCTCGTCTTCTTCTTACCCTTGAAAACGCCAATCAATCATGCATATCTCGGGTATGGGGGGGTCTTTGAATGAATAGAGAAAAGAGCCCGAAAAAGACAGAAAAGAAAAACCAAGCAGAGCGAAAGTAAGACAAGACAACAAGAACGAACCGTAATCCAGTCCAATCTGTTCCAGTCCAATCTGTTCCAGTCCACTCCATCCAACCGCATACCACTCGGTTCCATGTTACACTTCCAAGCCTCCCACCATGTAAAACAGCAAATACGCCTCAGCAGCAAGGACCTCTGCCTCACTAACAAGTACAACCTTGCTGTCGTCAAACATGAACCAATCGCTACCTTCCCGGCTGTAGCTAATATAATGCCCAGAGTCCATTTTACCCTTGTGCACAACTACACTACTGAGTTCGTAGACGAGGGCATTGGCGGGACTGTTGATGTTGTAGTTGGTAGGTGGAGCGGTACCCGAGGCTTTTGCGGCGCGCACGGCGGCCTTGTGGGCGGCTGTGTAAGGGTATAAGTCTAGTTTGACGGGGAAGCGGACGGGTGTTTCGATCTTGGAGGATGTGGACTTGGTGTGCTCGAAGCGCTAGAACAAGATTTAGTATGGACACACGTGTTGTTAGGGTAGGGATTGACAAACCTTGAGGTGGATAGACAAGACTGGGGGCAGTCTCTTGATGCTGAGTTGCTTTGTTGCATTCTGCGGGCTGTCGCAGTTGCGACATGTGTATTCAGCTGAACCGAGTTTCTCCTTTGCGGTAAAGCGCTCGAGGCAGTCGCGGAGATCCAGGGGCACATCTTCGCCTCTTTCAGCATTAAGCTTTCGCTTCTTGCTCTGGATCCGCACGTCAAGGCTGAGGTCCATATATGGGTCCTGGGCGGTTGTGACGTTGCGGCAGCTGTCGCATGTCACTGTGCTTGACAGCTTCCCGCAGAATGTCTGGTGTATTACGCATTTGCAGTCCTCCGAGTCGTCTGTCGAGCCGCCATTGGCTAGGTGCAGCGTATTTAGGATAAACTGCATGTACTCGTGCGCATCTTGCTGCTGGTAGCCTGCAAGCGCCTCGCCGGCTAGCCAGCTTCCCATGAGCATGCTGACGGCGCCAAAGCCCTCCGTCTTCTCAGACGAATGAAACTCGACAAACATTTCGTCGAGGGCGCAGCTCACACACGACTCCTTCTCGCAGTCTGTCTGCTTGTGTCCCTCGGACAGGTAGAAGTTGCGTATGAAGGGGTTGTGGACGAGGGTCTGGAGGATGACGCTCATGAAGCACGTTTGGCCCATGTTGTAGAGACCGCGCAGGCCTATGGCGCGGCAGGGGAGAAAGGTGGAATTGCTGATTACGAGCTTGTGGTCTTCGGTCGTGGTCGTGTCTTCGTGCTTGCGCTTCTTGCCTATATATCTGGGTCAGCCAACACACGTCGTCGAGATATGCCGACGCGGTATGCGCACCCTTTTGGAGCCTCAGGATTTCCAGGGCCTCATCGTAGATAAAGTCCTGGCAGTTGCCACAGTAAATGTAGCCATCGCGCGATTCCACAGCTGCGATCGGTCAGTCTTTGCGCGCATAGCGTATAGTGCAGCAGCACCCACAGAAGCAGTGCGACTTTGTCTCAAAGTGCAGGTCGCGGTCGGCCTCGGTCATGATGCTGGGGCACTGCAGACACAGGAACAAGGGCCGCAGCGACACGACATTGGCCGCGTCGGACGTGGAATTGTACGTCTGGGCGATTATACTAGGCTTCTCGTGGATATTCTGCAGTATGGCGCGGTAGTGCTGCAGCGTCTGCTTGCGCGCGTTGTCGAACATTTCGCCCATGTGCTCTGCCTTGCCGTCAGCGACGTGCCGCGAGCTGGGCAGACGAGTCCCAGCCACTTACCGCATCCATATTCAATGTGCGCCATCTGGCTGCTAGGCACGATGTTGCCCTTGGCATTCTTAACGATTTTGGGCGAGGCCAGCGCCGACGCCTTTGGGGCGACTGCTATCGTGTCCATGGTGCCGACTCAAGACGGGTGTGTGTATGTAGTCGCTGGTCTGCGTCTCTACATGCTGCTGCAGGGCGGGCTAAGCATCGGAGGCGTCTCCCAGCGACAGAAGCGCAATAGCTGGGCCTAGGCCGCGACTGTGGTGCGCAAACGTGAGGGGGTGGGATATTTCTGGGGTTGCGGCTGGCGGACCTGCATGATGGCAATCGTGTTGACCAGCACATGCGCCACTAGCGGATCTCCCGTCCCCCAGTCAGCCCGTCCCGATCCCGACCAGTCCATCAGCCGCTGATGATTAATGTCACTGTACATTCGACCAACCAAGTAACCCGCGTCTCTCGTTTATCGATCTGGCAATCCGGTGACGCAATCGTGCTCTTTTTGTCGTTAAACCCGTTGTGCTTTGTCAGTGTCGGTTGCACTCATAGTAGAATATGAATCATCGGCACTTGAGCTTGACACCAACACATACGAATTGACACCCTATACATATGTAACAACAGAACGACAAGTATGCGCTCACGAGTTTCACAGTGTTCAAATGCGAGTACATCGCAAACTTCGCTCCCAGCCGTCCCTCGAGGTGGACATTCACCAGCGAATCAGCAACGCGCCCTAGTCTCCCGTTCATGACTCGTATAGCCTACATGCAAGGTACAGTACCTCGGCCACTTCCCCGCCATCAAAACGACCACAGGAAAGCCGACCATTTTTGATTCAACAGCACTCCCCAAGTCGCAGAACCCTAGATACCATAGCGCTGTATGCGCGTGACGCCATTGCACCGAGCATTACGCCGTTTAACCTGACTCTCTCCGTCAATTCCGGAAATCCCTCACACGACAGGTCAAAGTCGGCGATATCAACAACAAGTTTGAAAATGGCGCAATCAGCCACTCTCCCAGAGTCAAACACTGCTCTTACATACACGAAGCCGTCTTCTACCCCACATCTAACACACACTCCCGTCCCCACACCTGGCTCTGACGAACTCCTCATTAGAGTTCATGCAGCGGCAATCAACCCTGTCGATATCCAGCTATGGGGCAACCCTGTCGTGGGCTTTCTAGCTGGAAGCAAAGAGAAAGGTATTGGACGGGATTATTCGGGTGAGATTGTCAAAGTAGGTGAGGACTTGAAGAGGGACGGGTGGAAAGAAGGTGATGAAGTGTTTGGACTTTGTAATAGGCCTGTAAGTCTGAGTCTTTACTGATATGTCTTCCTGTTTCGACAAAACATCTATCATACCACTATTCATTTTTCGTCTTCCACTCGTGACATTATGTTACAGACACTGCGACACATACGTCATACTGTTCATTCATTTCCCATCTTTTACTCATACAACTCTCTCTATCATAAACACTGCACTATATCAAATTCTAAACACAAATACTACTATATCTCTCCCCTACATTCCCTATGTCTCCCGTGCTCCCTACACAGATCAGAAAAATCTAACATGGACTAACACGACATTCTCAAAAAAGACTGCAGAAGGCACAATAACCTCCTACCTCGTCATCTCCCCCTACAACTGCCCTATCGCCAAAAAGCCTTCTTGCCTTCCCCACACGCACGCCGCCTCCATCCCCCTCGTCACTCTAACCGCCTTCGCCTGCCTCGCCTGGCTACCCCCAGCCTCAAAATCCCCAAATACCCCTTCTCCTCGTAGAGTCGTCGTCTCGGGCGCCAGCGGCGGCGTAGGAACCTGGTGCGTACAGTTGGCGAAAAAAGTCTACAACACCCACGTCACAGCCATTTGCTCCTCTCGCAACGCAGATTTCGTGAAAGAGCTAGGTGCAGATGAAGTCATCGACTACGCGACACAGGATGTAGCGCAATCATTGCTATCAAAGCGTCCTGGAGGCAAGAAATACGATTTATACATTGACTGTGTGGGTGGCACGGAAATGTTCAAGTACTGGACGCAACTGCTACATCCACATGCAGCGTACATTACCATTGTGGGCGATAAAACGGGGAGAGATGCTATGGGAGGTCCGCTAACGTATTTTACGTATCCGGCGCAGGTGTTGAGGTTTATCAGGGGGTGGATGGTGGGGCCTAGGTATGCGAATGTGTTGTTGCTCCAAGACAGCAGGTGTCTGGAGCAAGTTGCGGAGCTGGTGGAAAAGGGCGAGGTAAAAGTTGAGGTGCAGGAGATTGTGCATGGGGCGTTGAAGGAGGAGGGGCATGTGGAGGCGTGGGAAAAGGTGAAAGGGGAGATGATCAAGGGGCGGGTGAGGGGAAAGCTTGTACTGAATTGTTTGGAGTAAAGAGAATTTATTTTTTGTGTGGTGTAGCAAGTTATGATATTGTGCTTTGCTATCTAGATATTGGTATATACATCAACGTTTTCTGCTTTCCTACGTTGCTCCTGCTCTGCCTCTAAACCACATCCAAAAACGCTTAACACTGGAGCTTGGCGGGTCCAGGAATGGAGTATGGGCCGTTACCCTTGGGCTGGCCCTGAGCGTTGTAAATGCTAACCTTGATGCCAGGGTGGTCAGCCGAGTAGCCACCAGGGAAGCTAACTGTGTTGCCAGTCCTGGATCCAGAGCCCGAGACGTTGATTTGAGCGCATCCCTATACAATTGTTAGTAATAATCCCCACTGGGTACATGTTTCAATGGTATCTTACAATGTAGAATTGAGCACCGCCAACTGAGCCAGCACTGTGCAGCGCAATCAGCTCAGCACGGAGAAGGTACTGGCCTGGAGCGACGCAAGTCGGCATGGAGAACTCGGTCCATCCACCGTTGTTGATCATGCGGTCAACACCCCAGTTACCAGAGCCGTCGAGACCGTCTTCAAAGACCTTGAACCATTGCAGGCCCGAGGGAGAAGCAGTGGCAGCGTTGGAAACCTTGGCCATGTAGAAGATGGCGGGGCCCTTGTGGGACTTGGCAATGGGGTGGTCGGGGTCATTGGCAAATCTATCAAGTGTTAGCCATGTATCTATTTGGAAGTAGAGTAGCCAAAAACATACTGAGCTCCTCCGACAACGTGACCCCAGTTGACGCCGACCCTGTCGCCGGGCTTAACGTCAATGACCTTGCTCGAAGAGGAAGCACCGGCGTTGCAAGCCATGGCGCCATCGTTGACATTGGTAATGGGGTTGTTGGATGGGGCAACGCGGATGCCATTGCCTAGGCCAAAGTCTTGACCGTTGACGCGGACGCGCTGGGCAATGGTATGGGCCGACCCAAGAGCGGGCAGCAGAGCAGCGGCAATAGCGAGGAACTTCATTGTTACCAGAAAGAATGGCAGTGGTAGTAGGTAGTGAGCGAACGATAGTGAGTAAGTGATGGACAAGATGCCTATCATCGTCGCCTTGCTCTTCTCTTATATATATGCTCTCCTATGATTTCACCATGGCATACTAACCTACTGTCCCCGTCCAGTTGTAATGATACCAAGCCTTGCAGTCATCAAATGCAATCGCTGGGCGGCAATCTACTAGCGCCACATGCACACGACAGCGAGATGGAGTGCAGCAATCGGCATGCACTCGAGGCTTTGCTGACGGCACTTTCGGCGGCTGCCGTTAGCAAGCTTCCACTTAGAGGCATGGCATTCAATCAAGCGGAGCGTATCAACAGGCTTGCCCAGGCTTCGATATACGTTGTTTCGAAATAAATGCGCCGTGCAATCAAGCAGTGGGCTGGCAGTGCTTGGCAGTGGTAATTGTGTGCTATCGGTTAATATAATTGCGCGATGGAGGTCCGGGGCCAAGGACCTCATGACCGGTTGCTGGCAGCGTGCCTCCGTGATTTATGGCTGCATCGGGAATTTTTTGTGAATGCTCCTCCGAACAGAATTAGGAAGTTGTGTCTGGTCATGTATCTTTGAGTTGATATCTCTGTAGGTGTACATCTCTGCCTAGTCAGTTATGCCTAACGGACCTACTCCTGCGCCAGTGTCTCGTCATTTCTTTCGCATACATGTTAATCTCTCATTCAATACCGAAGCGGCGCAACATTTTGAAATGTAACCCTTGCTGCGAAGAGGCATTGTAATGACGTGTGGATATCTTGGTGGAAATTGACCTTGTTCGAAAAGTCGGGTCGTTATTACAAACATCCGCGGACCGGTCCCGCCTCTTGTACAAGTCAGAGTCAATGGGGCTCCAAAATCCTCGAGTTAGATACGACAATCCTCTCTCCTGCACATTTCGGACCGCATGTGGGACGTTTCTTCTCGGAGTGGTAGTGGATAGGCACTTGGGTACCGGTCAGTGAGGCAGTGTGGTAGGCTTTCCTCAAAGGCTCCGCTGTGGATGAGATTAGCGACTACAGACTAGCCAAGTGGAGAATACTAGGCGATATTCATTTCAAGCACGCTGCAGCTGTGCGATAAGGGGACATGTCTCCAGTGGTGCCCCTCGGAACGACATGGGGTGTATATAAGGACATCCCCTCTGCAACAGTCAGCCAAGTCAAGGGATCAGACTTTGCGGAACGCTCTGAATGCAAGTAGCATGGTACCTGCAGCGTCTTGCAGCGATTATCGTGCAATGGTAGATGACGACAGTCGATCAATCCAGCAGCAGTAGTTCCTTGATTCACTGTTTCATTGTGGCGGGCTAGCAAAGCTACGAGGTGCTAGGGCGACGGTAGTGCAAAGGGTCTCTCAGGGTCAGGGTGCAGCCCGACGAGAAACCTGGATAGAGGCCGGTAGAGACATACCGGATGGGTAGCTATGGATGTGGATGCAGTGATCTGCAGGAGCTGGAAGGATGAATGCAAATCACGACTGGGCCGGCACGTTCGGATGATTTTCTTGTCCCCCCACAGGGCGTGGCGTCTCCACGTGTTTGGCCAGCGAGTAGACGGCGAACAAAACAACGAATAGTGGGCTTGCGGGCATCAACACAACAACATGTGCCCGTACTTTGGGCATCTCGCCGCGCCTCCGTCGTCAAGACAAGACAGAACAAGACAGCGGGGCGATTGGTGGCCTCAGGCTCAACGTCGCCCGGCAATTGTGCAACAGACATGTGGCGACGGCCGGAACAGTGAGCAACCGGAGACGGCGGAGGAGCAGTGGTGATAGGTGGAGCAGGGCGAGCAGCGGGAGCAGCGCCACAGGCTAAGGGAGCCCAAGTGCTGCATGATGACGATGACGGCCGCATGTTGTGCATTACATCACCTGGGGGGACATGTGCGAGAGTCTCTTCATTGCCGCAAAGCCGCCCCCGCCAACACCTCGTACACTTATTACTGCCTGCCGCCGTGCTGCTGACGCCCAAGACGATAGACTCACCAATTCGGCGCGGGAGCCCATTCTGCAAGAAATTGACGCACTTCCATCGAGCCAAGGTGCTGATCTTGATACCTTCAACTTCCCCATTCCCCTTTCGGGCGTCTGCCACTCTACGCTGTGGCCTCCCCGCGGCACCCTTGGCGCGGCCCTGTACGTCACCACCAGCCACAGCACCCACGCGGCCAGGGTGGTGCCCTGTGTAGTTCAGAAGCCTCCGCGACTACTGTTACTCTCCTGCAAACACGCCCCTACTTGTAAATATACATATATATATTTCTCAGGGTCCACTCCCTTGTCGCGCTGCATCCCACATCCGCCATGGCTATGCAGCGACCAGTGACCCCCTCGGCTACCTACTCGTCGGTACCCCAGGTCGACGACCCAGCCCACCTCAGCCGTGGATACGGCAGTGCTCCACAGAACCATGTCGGCATCAATGACTTCGCTGCCTCTCCGCCAGCCGCCAGCTATGAGCGCTCGCGCCTCGGCCGCTTCGAGGAGGACTTTGACGCGCGCACCCGCGGCTCTTCCGTCATTGAGGGCGACATGCGCCCCCGCTCCTCTTCGCGCTCCTCGACACTTAACCAGGGCACGGCCCCTTCCCGCAGCGGCACCCTCAAGAAGAAGGGTTCAGTCAAGAGGAGTGGCAGTATCAAGCGCAGCGGAAGCAGAAAGTCGATCCATGCAGGCAGCATTCGTGGCGTGACCCTCGAGGACCAAGAGCGCGGCTACGACCGCGAGGACAGCGTCTTCTACACACCCGTGCCCACAAAGGGCTCACCTACAGAAGTCCTAGCAGAGCGATTCCAGGGTAAGTCGCTGTATCCATACCGGTAATCTCAAAATGTTACTGACACTCGCAGCCTGGCGCAAGTTCCTCAAAGACCTCATTACCTACTTCCGAGAAGTCGCCGCCTCCTACGAACACCGCGCAAAGTCGCTCGTCAAAGTCTCCAACGTCATCAACAACACCAGTGCCCCGTCTTCGCTCCTGATCGAGGGAGGCTTGAACGACGCCAACCGCATCCTCCGCGATTTCCACAAGCAGGCAATTGCCGAAGCCAACAAGGCCCGTGATGTCGAAACAGACGTCATTAACCAACTGAGTGGCCTGAGGGCCGATCTTGCGCAGAAGATCAAGGAGATCAAGTCACTTTCGGGTGACTTTAAGAACAATGTCGAAAAAGAAAAGGAGATCACTAGAAAGTGTGTGACTGCACTCGAGGAAGCACTGGCAACGGCCGAGGCAGACCCTACAGCGGCTGCCGGCAAGGGCGATCCATATGTTGTCCGTCTGGGTGTTGAGCGCCAGGTCGAGAGGCAGATTGACGAAGAAAACTATCTGCACAGAGTCAGTAATTGCATATCCAGAAGACTATCAGTGCTAACAAACTTAGGCCTACCTCAACCTAGAAAACTCTGGCCGCGAACTCGAGTCGATTGTCGTTGGCGAAGTCCAAAAGGCCTACAATGCTCTGGCCAGCATCCTGAAGCGCGATGCCGACGAGCAGTACAACACAGTGGAGAGACTGCGCAATGGCCCAATTGCCATGCCCCGTGACCTCGAATGGAACAAATTTGTCAGGAGTGACCCTCACTTTGTCGACCCTGATATGCCCCTGCGCAAACTCGAAGACATTCAGTATCCCGGCAAATATCACCCAGCTACCATGGAGGTCAGGGCTGGTATGCTCGAGAGGAAGAGCAAGTACCTCAAGTCCTACACACCAGGCTGGTAAGTAACAATATTCTTCAACAAGACCTCTCTAACAAACGCAGGTACGTCTTGTCGCCAACCCATCTTCACGAGTTCAAGTCAGCCGATCGCATCTACACTCAACCGCCAGTCATGTCCCTGTATCTACCAGACCAAAAGCTCGGTTCTCGTTCCCAGCCCGGAAGTTCCTCGCACAAGTTTGTTATCAAAGGCCGTCAAGCTGGATCCATGCACCGCGGCCACACTTGGGTATTCCGGGCAGAGACGTATGAGACCATGGTGGCCTGGTTTGAGGATATCAAAGCCTTGACCGAGAAGAGCGGAGAAGAGCGCAATGCTTTTGTTCGCCGACACGCAAGCGTTAGGAGCACCAGCGCGGGCAGCGCCCGCTCGGCAAGCTCTGATGGTGGCCTCGAGGAAGACGAGGCAGACGCAGTCCCCTTTTCAGCCAACCAGTCATTGAACGAACAACCCAGCAACCAGTCACCGGCACGAGCGACACGACCTTCTCCAGGTGGGCGATTTCCGTCTGATTTGATGGTTAACCGTAACTTACAAACACCTCTCTCGCCATCTAGTGGAAGCTCAGAGATCGGTCAGGATTTAGCAACCATGTCCGGAGGTCCGCCACAGGAAATGCACCCCATGTATCACGCGCATACGCCCCATCAGCCCAGCGAACCTGTCCAGCCAATGCAGTATGCTCAGCCGACTGCACAATACCCACAACACGCATATGAAGACCCCTACGCTACCCAGCAATCGTACGTCCCTGAACACCACGACTACCCAGTACAGCCTGTCCACAATGAGAGCTACGATCCACCATACCATGACAACAATCAGCCCATTCAACGCCAAGATAGCAGGAACTACGGCAGCTGGATGGCGCCTGCCGCTGGTGGAATGGCAACTGGAGCCCTAGCAAACGAAGCATACCGCAGGAAGCAACTGGCACAGCAACATGCAGAAGCCCAGCAACAAGAGATGAACGGACATTCAGAGCAGCAGCAGCGCTCTGCTGAACAGCCTCAGACGCACTACGCACAACCTTCTCATGAAATCAAGCCTGATCAAATCGACGACACTGGTTACGTTGCACCATCTGCACAGCCAACATCTGCCCCAATAGTGGCTCCCATCATGGAAAACCAGAATCATCATGAGCAAAATGCGCCCCAGTCTCCAGCCGACACGTCGTCTTTTTTAGACGAGTCTGAGGTAGGCGCCGCCCCTACCTCTGGCAAGACTGTCAATGGCGGACCTGTTCCTGTTGGATTGGTAGACACTGCAGATGACATGGCACACCCTGGCATGGTTAAGAGGACTGGTACCGACTTCAGTGTTAGTGACCTGCATGTTCCGGGCGAGTATCCCAGAACCAGCATCAGTGATGCCACAATCACTCCAAGGGTGCCCAATGGGACTGCAACGTAACAGCCAGAGATCTTTCTCAAGTACAATTGATTGTAACGGCATTGATTGATCACGGGTGACGAAGTACACGACTTGGTTTATGGTATACGGCACGGGCACATGGTACAGGCAGGAATTTTGGGGTTTGGGCAAGAGCATGGGATACACCTGGGTCGTCTATTCTGTGAAGCATGTCTCTGCCTATGGCGATTTGATCTTTACTCGGCACGATTTCCTTGCTTTTCTGTGATTCTTCTTTTTCCCTCGTTTCTGAGCGAGAGAGCTTTTTCACGCTCGTTGTGCGGGTTTTTTTTTCTGCCACCGCTCCTCCTCCCGCCATTTGATACCCAGCGATATCCCCCATTGAACAGAGTATACATGCTTTTTTTCATCTCATGTGCTTAGCTTAGTTTTGCTTGTTTCTTTTTCAGAATTACACCGGAATCAATTGCAGTACTTTACAATGCCTTAGCCTTTGCAGGGATACAGCATGATTCTACTACGTAAATGTTTCCAGCATGTGGTATTTCTAGAACACAGATGCATATTGTATCCCTAGTACAGAAACACGAAGCCAAGGTTTCAAAGCAGACATGCTGTACGAAAACCCATTGAGGGTTCTGTTGAAATTAGTCCGCATGCGGTGAGGTGAGGTTGTGCACATGCTCTCTCTCTCCCCCAGCAACAATGACCCCAGCGCATTCCGACGCAAAAAATATCCTCCGTGTTTCGAGCCCCCAAATGACGCAAGAAACGAACCCATGGCAACGATCAAACACACCGAAGGGATGACACTTGTTTAGATTAAACGTGCATCACCGAGGGAACGCCCATACACATACGCACAAGAGTCAGCAAAGTAGTTTGCCGCGGCGTCCAAAGGGGGGATGGGTGATCCAGACCTAGCACTGTAGGATTCTAGACCCTCACCCGATCTGACTTTCTACGTGCACATGGCGTTTGAGAGGAGCGATCGCGGACTCGTATTCGGTGTCTCCGTAAAATTCTCAGACATAGTTCCCCCCGCTTGCTCGCTTGTGTACCTAATGTCATGTATGTATGGAGCTGGTTTGCTTGGCTGGGGGGCTGTGGAGAGAGAGAGAGAGAAGAAAAAGGGAGAGGGAGGACATGGGGTGATGGTGTCATGATAGGGTTCTGGAAACACGACTTGTAGAGTATGTTGCCGTAGGAAGGGAGGGAAGTGCAGGTGGAAATGAGGCCTTGTGAGTGGTGGAAAAAGGAAAGAAAGGTTGGAAATGTAAGAGAGGAGAGGAAAGAGGGGAAATCTGACATATCTCTTGAGAACTCAAAACATAAACTTATTATTGTTATTTTGCGTCCTTCTCTGTGTACCTATCTCTATAGTAATGTCTATTTCTTCATGTACACAAGTATCTATCCATCCAAAGAAACAAAAAACACGTGAAAACAATCCCTCGTCCACAACGGCCATAACGCCTGCGCCTCCCTTTGCCCTCCCCCCCCCCCCCAAAAAAAAGGCCCGCACCAGCCACGTCGCTAGGCCAAGCGCCAGCCCAGCCCAACCAAGCGCCAACCCAACGCCGCGTTCTCTGTCTCCCTCGTTCACCCCAGCGTGCCAGAGAGCAAGCACAGCAAGAGCCCAGCCCACCCCTGATCTTCGCCTCCCCCCCCCCCTCGCTTACAAACAACCTCATTTCCGCACTGACAAGTCTATTATATACGCAAACTCCACAAAAATTCCCATACACGTGCGAAGTCGGGATTCGTCCGTTTGCGGAATGTACATTCCCCAATTTCATAAATATATATATGTATGCACACACAGACACGGACACAGACGTTATAAGAGCACACACATGACATGTGAAGATGATGGGGGTTTCCCTGGAAATGTTCTTGTGAAAACGACACGTGATTGATCCGTCAGTAAATTGCACAAAAACATTGGCAGACAGGACATGTGCGCATGTGCAGGTAGGTGTACCGAATAAGGGTTTAGTGTTGCGCGGTGGGGGGACACACACACAGCCACACAGAGGCGGAGGAGGCGGGGAGGGGGGGACACGTAATGATGGGTTTAGTACGCTTTGTACCTGCATTGCCCTGAGCTAATGCGGAGGTTTTTGCCCTTGGGGTCTCTGGGGCGTACCGTCATTGGGTGCTGGAGTAGGTAGGTACGTACTACGGTAACTACTCCGTAGCTTCAGCTTTTTTAAATAGGTTGGTTGTTGGGCTTGGTTGCGCAACTGTTCCCCTTTTTGGAATAAGAGAGCGAGCGAATAGGTGGAGGGAGAAGGAGGGGCTACGGAGAGAAGACATGGAGAGCGACATGTGAATGGATGGATGGATGAACGAATGAGGGGGTACGCGCTTCGCAACACGGTGTAGCCGTACGACTCTCAGCGTCCGGTGTGGATTCGCCTAGTGGGGGGAGATAAACCACCGTCGCATTTTCTCGTTTTGATTCCAAATGTTTCGCAGAAGCAAAACACGTGCATTGCGAGGTTTTTGCTTTTCAGGTACTTCATCTTTATAGCGTGTCCGAGACAAGAGCGAGCGGGGGGACTTTTTTGTGCCGGTCAGTATAGTCGAAATAGATGGAACAATGGAAAGATGGAAGGAACGCCGGCAGGGGACACAGAGAGATGGAGACATGAGTGACAGCCAGGGGTGTGCTAGCACATTGTGAAACATGGGTTATGGGGGTGTGAGAAGGCAATCACGCAATCTGAACATGCAAGTGATGTTGTAGGGCTGAGGGAGAAGCAACGAAAGGCCAAACTCCCCGCTATCATGACAGGGGAAAGAAAAGGTAAATCGAAAAAAAAAGAAACAAGACAAAAGAAAGGGCAGAGGAGGAGGGAAGGGGGGGGGGGGGGGGGGGGGCAAGACAAGAGAGAGGGGTGAGGGACATTGGAAGACGAAGTGACAAAGACAAAGCGAAATGCTAATAACCCCCCATGACCAGTAACGCCGACAATAACAGCGAACGCCCTTCTCAGCATATCCCTACCAAACACACCTCCTTCGCCCCGTCTTACCCGCTCACACCAACAGGCATAACACTGGCAAAGAGAGAGAGAAAAAGGCCCGGTAGCCATCGGCGTTTACCACCCATCTTTAACTCTCCCTCTCTTCTTCCTCGCGGCATACCCACCGTGGTACTCCACAACCATGATTCAATCCACCGGCCGTGACACCCCCAAGCGGAAAAGAAGCAGAATGGAGCAAGAAGAAGAAGAAGGATATTAAAAAAGAAGCAAAAATAGCGCAATATATATGCGTTTTTTTTTAAAACCCAGGGAAAATAACCCGTGAATCTTTCCATTGCGCGCGCGTGTGTGTCGGTACTGTATGTAGGGTGTTTGCCCGCCTCACTTGCAGCAGCGATCTACAGCAATGCCCACGCGCGCATACATCATAGTTGCCAGGGCTGGAATTTATGGGCTAAAGAAAAATGCCGTTTTTTTTTATGCATATCGCGTATGAATGAATATGCGGAGGACTCTGACTCTCTCTTTCCAAATGAAATGAAAATGCAAGGAGACGAGAACGACTGTTCAGTCAATCACAATCATAATCATCTGGCTCTCTCGCTTCCCGTCTGACTGTACTCCCGCCTGCGTGCACACCGTTGTACCCACGAACCTTTATTTGCACACACGCGCGCGTGCATGCATGCATTGCACGTACATACGCACGCATGCATATATGGGTACATGGTACGTACATGAACATAGCCTAGCCGCTTGCACCCACCACCCACACCCCCGGATTCTTTTGCCACCTAACAAAAAGACAAAAAAAAGGGCCAACTGGTGCGCTTGCCAAAAGGGGGAATTTGGGAGTAAAAGTTTTTTTTTGTAAACGCCCGCGCGATCTACCTTACCGTATTATATGGGGGGTGTGTCGTGTGAGGTGTGAGGTGTGTGGGGGAGGAAGGGAGGTGGCTGGTGGGTTACCTGGTGGCTGGGTGGGCACTACTATGGTAGAGCAGATAGATATCACGAGAAGACTGTCTTTTAGTATCCGTATTCGCAAGATGTACACGGAAAAGGGTCTTATCACGATTATATTCATCTACCCAGTCATCTGTGTGTAGTACGAAGTGGTGATTGCATGCATGCATGCATCGAAGCGATACGGCAGTAATACCATTGACAATGATGATGATGAGGGTGACGACAAACAGCATTAACAACACGACAACTATAGCCCAGGAACACCAAACCATCTATCTATATGTTATCTTCTTTCGCGTCTTCCACTCACATTATTACTAATAAACGTGGCATAAAAAAGTTTATTGGCAATGACGACACCAACGTCCAACAAACCACGGAACACTCTCCAATTCAGGGTAAACGCGAAAGAAAAAGAAAGGAAGAAAGAAGAAGATGCAGACGACGAGCTTACATACGTATATAGCCAGGGGTGTGGCACTTGTTGGGGGGAGGGAGCATGCACGCTGCAAGGCGATGAACTATATAATATAGTAATAGCTAAGGCAAAATAAAGCCCCCGTCAGTCCGTCCGTATCGCACCGTAAGGAGCGCATTCCGCAAGTCCATGTGTGGGTATGGGTGTGGACAACATGCGTGGATTATGGGTTAATAGACAACACTATTTTTGGGGTTTGAGTTTTGACCCCGGGGGGTGGGAGACGGGGGAGGGAAAGGGAAAGACGGTTACGTGGGTTTATCTTGGCTGCTACTACGTACTACATATGTACTAGGTTTATAGTTAGGAAGGGGGGGGGGGGGGTTTAAAATTCGTGTGTTATTGGAAATGACGACGACGATACGACGGATGGCAGCAACCCACGGAATCAGCGAGCGCAGGGCTGAAGAGGAAAGGGAAGGGGAAAAAAGCTTAATTTCCCGTTCCCCCCGCCTGCAGCGCCGCCCTAGGTGGGAGACGCCCCCCAGAGACGGGAAGAACGGAGTGCAAAGGAGGATGAGACGGCAGGGAGGGGAAGGACAGGGGGTGAAAACAGGTGGTGGTGAGACTGGAGAATGCAGCACAACAGGGTTCGCGTGACATACATGGCAATGTGTGTCATGTCACGACTGCCGTATTGTCTGCATCCTGTGCTCTCTGTTGGGAGTGGTAACTGTCACGGGAATAATCGCCGTACCCATTCATCGTCGTATTGACACATCTCTCAACTTCGTCAAGCGCTTGCTTTTTTTTCAACAGATACCGTGTTTGATTAATTTTTTGATTGGCCGAGGTGATAGATAGAGTAGCTAGAATCGACTATGGGCGCCTGTTTGATCGGCAGCTACTACAATGAGGACAGTCCACCACATGATGTGTGTATGTGTGTTGTGTTGTGTTGTGTTTGTGTGATTGTAAAAGAGAGCGGCAGGACAGAAACTAATGCCTTTGAGTTGTCTGCTGGAATAAGGAATGGCGTGGACGTAATATTACCGTCCGGTATGACAAAGAACAAGATAAAAGGAGCGACCGTGGTGCCCGCAGAGTATGTGCGCCAGATGAAGTAGTTTGTAAAGTTGCCCATTTCAATTGCCCGGTATCTAACACCCCAAAAACGCCCAGATAGAAGGAAATAAGAAAAGAACAAAAGAATTCGGGAATATAACACGGAGAGGGACGGAAAGACTCTGCTGCTACAAATCTTTCTTGTCCTCGTTCAATGCTGGCTCAAGGTGTTTCCGTCGTACTGAATAGTAACGGGCTAAATCGCAAGATGATTCTTACTCTCGTCGTCAATGCGTGATCGCGCACACCAGAGTGCGAGACATGAGATGAAGGAGATTAGGTGTTTGCGGTGTCGAGGGTATTGAAGTATTGTTCGTCAGCGACTCCTGTCGTAGAAAGGGCTGATGTCAAAGGGCGCGCGCTGGCTGCGCCGAGTGCCTTTTATATTGGCGCTCATACATTGGTGACCTGCAGCGAGTTAGTTAAACATCTAACATGTCGTAATTCCATGCGCGCCTACCTTCAATATCCGCCTCGAGTAGTCCTCGTTGTCTGCGATGCTACCGTTGCTCTGCCTTCGGTCCATGAAGCTCGGGTCCAGACGTGAGTCATTCATGGACGAATTGCTGGTGTGCAGCTTGCCGCTGCCAACAAAAGAATTGACGTTGGCGGCATTGCGGCGATAATCCTCTTCAGCCTGCTGCTGGCGCTTCCGGCGCAACAGGAACCATACACCGAACAGGATAGCCGATAAGGCTAGAATGCCGACAACAACACCGACGGCGATGGCGACTGTGTTGGGTTTGTTATCTTCAACGGGTGCTGCACTTGGAGTGGCAGAGGCAGAGGCTGCAGCAGTAGATGTTGACTCGGCGCTAGATGTCTTTGCTGGCATTGAGCTGCTGCTAGATGATGATGATGGCTGGAAGTAGTCGACCGAATTCCTTGTGTTACCCGTGAGAACAACCCACAGAACATCTTTACCACCACCTGAATAGAATTAGCATCGTCGACAGAGCACGCATAACATGTTGTACTTACAGCCGGTCGTGTCGTCACCAGAACATGTGGTGCTGCACGTCTCGTTCTTGACTTGCCATGCCTTGGCAGGAATTTCGTCTCCGCACCAACAGTTTTCACCGTCGGACAAGCCCATGACGTTCTTGTCAAGTTGCAAACATACGAGCTGGCAATTACCGGGCGACTGGAAGTTGTAGGGGCCGTGGTTTTCGAGGGGTATGCCCGTCTGGAAGCAACCGACACTTGTCATGGCGCTGGCGGGCAGCGTGACGGTGGGTGTTGTGATGGGGTTCTTGATGGTCTTGGTGCCTGAGTCGGCAGAGACGGCCATGATGATTGAGGCCGCCGCGAAGGCGGAGGCAAGGCTGAAAGAAACCATGGCTGGGAGATGGCGGGCTGATGCTGTAGCGATGGGCGTGATGCAACGGCCGGCTGGAGTGCCGGGGCGCGTGGGTTGGCGAGCGTCAGGTCAACGACGTGTCGGTTGACCGTGACGATGACTGCGAGTGGTGTCGCACCTTAGGGTTTTGCGCAGAGGCGTGTACACATCCAAGGCCGTGGCAGGCGGAGTCAGCGAGGGGGGTCGAGTAAGTGGCCGGGTCGAGGAGGCGGTCGACGGGGAGGTGAGCAGCCAAGGAGGACGCGGCGGCTCGCGGTGCGTGGTTGGGCCGGTGTAGGTAGGTTTGGACGAGTTTAGATGTGGTGTTGGCGAACAGCGGGTATGTGAAGTAGCGGAGGAGCTGGTCGTCGTGATGCTGGCGATGCACTTCAGCTGCAGGCTCGGTCAACGATGCCCAGCTGCCTCGACTGGTGTTGAAACAGAGGGCGTAGGGGCAGGACAGATGTCGCTGAAACGGTTCGGTTGCCCCGTGGAATGCACCCCCTAGACGGCACGCAAAAGGAACGAAATCACGGGGCGAGAAGGGGCTGGGTGGGAGAGACGGGGACTGGAGCGGGCAAAACGATTGTGGGAGTCTTTGATGATTGACAGACAAGAAGCAGACAAACGAGAGGAGGCTCGGGCCTTGACAGAAGTGGATCGCAGGTGAAGAGCAAAGGAGAGGGTGCCCCCAGTCGGGATGGGCATGCACCCGGCCAGGAGAGCAGGAGCCAGGCTTGGCAATTAGCGCGCGGCGGCGTGCGGCAGTCAGACGCATCCGCAGGCACCCACGCCGCACACGCACACGCACCGCTCGTCGCCTGTGCCTAGGAGCGCGCGAGCGAGCCTGAGCCTGAGCCTGCTTGGGCCGCCTGGGCTGCTTGTGCCCAGCCCCGTGTGCAGCCTCTCGCCCTTCATCTGCTGCAGCGCGCTGCCTCTGCCGTACTGCGCGACGCACAACGACCTCGACAAGCCGCTGTCACGCCCCCGGCCGATTCGGGCATGGCGCGCCCCGCTGCTGCCAGGCACGCCGCCGTGATTGGCTCCAGCCTGGCCAGTGGCGTTTCACCAAAGCCACAAGCCTGTCGGGGGTGCGTCAGGGGGGCCTGCCCACCGAGGCAGGAGCGCGCTGCCCTCGCCGGCACCGCGCGGTCTTGCAGCTTGCCTTGCACTGGCACGCCCTCAGCGGCGCCGCCAGCCGCACGCCCACGATGCTTTTGCTTTTTCGCCCATGGATGGTTCCATGGCCGCCTGGCCGAGAACCTCTGCGCGATCCACTCGTGTGCCGTGTTGGGACCAATACTGCTCACCACTAGCCCGCGGTGGGGTCGCCCACCACCGAACCAAAGGCGCTGCTTTGACCGTGCCATGATGCTCATTAAACACCATGCAAGCCATCGCCCGCCGCCTCATCCGGCCCTCGCAAGCACCGGCACTGCCAAACATGTGATGATGGGCGTTGCCAGAATCCGGTAATGCTGCTTATGCCGCCCTCGATTGGGCCACACGTATCACCGCCTACATAGTATACGCACTATACGCACTACACTGCACATATTACCGCCCAGGTGCCTGCCTCTTGCGTGTGTCGACGTGCCTGCGTGCCTGCCTCTTGCGTGTGTTGCGCGCCTCGTGCCTGCCAATCCAACGCCAGTCCTCTCCACCCCGCCCAACGGCTGCGCCTCACAGCCAACCAACCCGCTGACGGGTAGCTACTAGTAGACACACGTCAAAATGCTCTTGGTAGGCCCTCTGGCCCTCGCCAGACACGAGTGCATACCACACGGGGTCAAGCGAGCTCCCTCCAAGACCTATCGCCGTGTCAAAGTTCCCCAGCTTTGTCGCATAATCCCGCCGAGCAGGCCCAAGCCTGTATAGTTCCAGCCACCAAACCTCCATCCCGCCCCTCTTAGTCAGTCGGTCACGTGCATCATCGCCTTCCCAATCCGGACGTGAGCTTCCATGGCCGCACAAGCCTTACGCGCACTTCGATGACCACCACCCCGCTTGATGCGCCGTCCGCCCATTGCCTGCCGCCGAGCAGCGCAATCCCTCCAATTGCCCGCCGCTCACCACATATGGGTTTCTGACGATCTCCTCGCCCTCGCCCTCAATAGATTTTTCCGCAGCTCATGCCCGCACCAAAGGCGTCATGGCAGCCACGTCCCGGGGCCATTGGAGGCACGCAGGAGGGCGGCGAAGCGTCGAATGACCGTCTCGGCCGGTTTCTACCCTCAAGACCATCTTCCGTCCCTGTTCAATCTGGGTGCCTTGTTCGGCTTCCGTAAAGACACACAGCCCACTTGGAGATACGAAGCGCCAACCTTGCAGCATCGTGCCGAGACAGTCGACATACGTACGTCTGCGCAACCCATCATGGTCTACCCAGCTAACAATCGCAGCGAATCAACCGCCTCCAACCTGGCCGGCATCGCCATCCGACCGCATACCAAATGAGCACCCCGCTTCTACCACCGCGTCCGACCCGTTCGCCTTTCCGAATCCTTTCTTGCAGCGTTCCACCCACATCAAGTCGCAAAATCATGGGCTGAAAGTAGGCGTAGACGAATCAGAACACAGGACTGGACCTGAAACTTCTGCTGTTGCTACAAGCGGGGACCTAGAACACAATGGCGTGCATACCTCAGCCCACTTTACGGACTTCAAATCCCGAGTCGCACATGCAGGAGGCCTATCCAGTACTGAACGTAGCAGACTCCTTGTCAATGCCTGGAAGTCATGTCGCCCGGACCATCCCGATGCCTGGGTGTACAATACCATGGTAGTCGAGTACTTGAGCCAACTTGGCTGGGATCCCACAAGCATTCTCTGCAAGCTCAAGTCGTTCAATGTTCCTCCTACATATGCGCCGCAAAACCTGCACCTCCTGGATTGTTTGGAAAGATACTCAGCACGCTTTCCGCACGCTTCCAAAGTCTGCCATCGGGTATGCATGAAGATAGCCGAGGCAGCCAAGTCTGTAGATGCCTCGAAAAGCGCGTCACAGGATGCCGAGCTTCTCCATATAATCCGCCTGGCACTACAGGATGCCGTTCTACCGAGTAATGAGATCAAGCACTCTGTGGCAGAATCGGTGGTTGCGGTTGCCGACAAGATCCAAAACCCTGACGTTCAAAAGTCGTTGCGCTCTATCCTGACAGGTACCAACAGTATAGAGCAAAGCGTCAACCTCTTGCTTGCACGCGCTGCTACAAATTACAGTCTCTGTGCTGCTGCAGAACAGATTCTCTCCTGTCTTCCGCCAAAGCGCCTTGAATCAATTGTCCTATCAATCACTTTGTCTCTGGCTACAGCTGTCCAGCGGAAAAACAAGCTTTCGAGTGAGATATATGCGCGTCGTCTGAGCGCATGGCTCATGGTCCTCGAAGGTCTGGGTGCACAATCAGCATCGCGTGAGGCTGGCACAACGCCTCTGGAAGCTGCAATTGGAGCGATAACGGAGCACGTCTTTACAGGCAACAAATATAGCATGACGCAGAGTCATGTTCTGCTTCATGCGTTGGCATTCCAATTGACACGGAAAACGTCGTACGTAACTGTCAGAGACAGGATGTTACAACACATCTATGCCTGTGGTACACTCGCACGTGCGCAGCAAGAACCTCTAGGATTCGAGGCTACTCTGGGATTTGTCTTTTCGCGACTGCGAAGAGAGAAGTTGCCATACAAGCCACTGATAGGTCTAACTGCAGATGTTTTTGCTCGCCATGCAAGCCTGCACTCTGTGTATCGCCTCTTGTCTGCCCTGAACGAGCATGGATTTAGTTTGAATGCCCCAAGTGTACAGTCTCTAGCTACAGAAACTGTCGTCTCTCTCGCGCAAGACCCCAAGTCCATGGACGAACGAGCTCGCCAGCGCCACGCCTTCACTCTACACACTTGTCAAAACATACTCAGCCTTCTCGTCAAGCTTAACACTTCTTCTCCTACAAGCTCCCTCTCATCAGCCAAGCAACAAGTCCATGCTCTCCAAGCCGATCGTGAATTCGCCGAAATCCTCGACCGCGCCTCAGAGAACCACGCTCTCCCACAAATCTACGCTAATCTCTCTACCAATCTCTCTCCCTCTCAACGCACAATCCTCATCCACCAACTCGCCCACTACTACTCGACCAGCACTACACGCTCCCACCGCGAGACCTGGCGCTCAATCTACTATCTCTACAAACACCTGCAGTCGCACTCTCTTCCGATTGGTCCTTTATTCTCCAAGGCCGTCGTGCGCGCTTCCATTATCCGTCCCATGATGGAACACCGCTTCATTAGCGCTCGCCGATTAATCTGGGTCTGTCATCTTGTCGCGAGAATCGAGGGCGAGAACGTAGCAAAGCAGGTTGAGCATAGTTATTGGGTATGGAGAGGAGGTTTGATTCAGCATGCGAAGCGTGCGCAGGATGCCGCGGGGGGTGATCGTAGGGACAAGGCTTTAATAGGGAGGATGAAGGGCTTGGGTTTGATTTAGAAGAGAGATAATTGTGTGCTGTAGATTTACATCGTGAAATAGATGAATGAAAAAAAAAATAGGTTCTTCACGTTTTTTACGGAACACTCAAGTGACACAATATTGAATTTCGTAAGAGCCATATCATAGCAATTGCACAAGTCATCTAATCATGTCAAAGAAGAGCACATCACTCCTTCCACACACTCGTCTCCCTCGTCTAATACCTCTCAATCAAAAATGCCCTCCGCTCGTTCTCAGACATATCCGCCAACATATCCATCTCACTCTCCTTCATCCGCAAATAATCTCTCACCAGCGGCGGCGCCAACGCCTCATTCAACGCGCCATCTCTCCTCAGCGCATCCATGGCCTCTTCCAAGTCCCTCGGCAGCACTTGCGAAATACCCATTTCAGCACGGGCATGTTCATCCAGCGATGCAGGATTAACAGCAACGTCGAGTTCGGGATAGGTAGCTGGATCCTCGTTTGCGGCTAACCCGAGGATACCGGATGCGAGGAGAGCTGAGAGTGCGAAATACATATTTGCTGTGCCGTCGAGGGCGCGGAGTTCCCAGTGGCCTGGATTTATGCGGCGGAGGGGAGTTTCGCGGTTTTGGGTACCCCATGCTACCTGTTTGTATTTTGTTAGCAAAGAAAAGGAAAATTCTGATTTCAGTGGTGGTAGATTGTTTACGTACCCAGGTACCTCCTGTCCATGAGTCATCTTTGACTCTTGCATAACTGACTTCCTGGGGCATGCTGAATGCACAGATGGCAGGGAGATGTCTGAGTACGCCTCCGACAAAGAACTGTAGGTCGTGGTCTGGTGGGTGCAGACTGACGTGTGCATGTGCTGCCGTGCTGATGCCTTCGAACGGGTGCGGATGCAATGTCGCTCGCAGGTCATGTAGACTGGCTATTTGCGCGATTGTCTGACGCGCTTGGATGAGTGTGTCAATGGCTAGTAGAGGTGGTTGCGGCGGCAGCACGAATTCGTATTGCCCTTGGCCAGATTCAGCGTGGAATTGTTGAATCTCGATTCCCATGTCTTCAAGAGCGAGCACAATTTCACTTAGGAAAGGCAGCTGGATCCATTGCTCTGGTGTCATAGTACCCCATGCATGTGTCTTTGTTATCGGCGAGTAGGGTTCCGCTTGGAAGGGGTTAGTAGGTGCCGAGGGTGGGTTCCTGGAGAGGAATGTGACTTCAATTTCAAACCCAATGAGAAGAGTGGTTGAGTAGTTATATTGCAGGCTGTTGATCAGAGTCTCCAGAATGTTGCGAGGATCTTCTGGTAGGGCAGAGCCGTTCTCTGCGCGCCAATAACTGAGCACTGTAGCAGCTGGGAGAGGGTCTTTGTTGTGCGTTCTTCGAAGAGAGCGTAGGTCGGGCTCAACATAAATCTGACCGGTGGTGTTCATAACCGGAGTCGGCTGGTCGTTTTGCAGAGTGCCAGTGTTTCCTTGCGAGATACCTATGCGATCGCCTTCGGTAATCATACGTGTGAACTCTTTGATAGGAACAATACGACTGCGGACTGTAGCCATGTAGTCCAGCCATTGCACATAGATGAACTTGATTTTGGGATTTTCTTGTTTGAATTTTTCAAACACCTGAAGGTCGTATACTTGCGGTACCTTTGGCGGTGGAGGAAAAGCCGGTTGTGCGTAGGGAGAGGTTGGTGGACTGGTGAGCCCAGGAGCCGCAGCCTGGTCAAATCCGGGCATATTAGGTGCAGGGGGTGTCGTCGGTGCTTGATATTGTGGAGCTGCTGCAGTAGGCTTCATATTATATGTGAGCTCTACCGGCGATAGCTGCACAGTTTCGTCAAATACTGCCTCATAGCGCAGGTCGTAAAGAACGTTGGAGTTGTTGAACATGATATCTTTCGTCATACCAATAGCTTGGTGTGGGGTGAGATCACCTCGCTGGACGTATTCGAGTAGTAACTAGCACAATCAGTACGTTCAAAATTTAGTTGAGCAATGGCGACTTACTTCGAGCCAGGCCTCGCGGAACTGTATATTGGCGAGCCAGTAGGTCTCGGGAAACCAGTGGCCATCGCTAGAGTAAAGAAGCTTGCTACCAGGAACCAGCTCCAACGCTTGTCGCAGAACCTCTTTCTGGCCATCTCTGCTGACCATGGGGAAAACCTCGCCAATATCCAAGTACACATGTCGATATACAGTTGCGAGATAGCCGGCTTCACGCGTGTATGGATATGCCGAGTGGAGGATGACAAAAGGCACTTGGGGGTAGTTTTCTATCAGTGGCTGAAGAAAAGCAGGATTTGATTCTAGCAAATTGATGTCGTTGTCGCCCAGACCGGTATGCAGCTGAAACGGCTTTGCCAATGAATCCGAGTGTGGTAGTCGTTCCGAAAGAATTTCCAATGTTCGCAGTACCAGGTAGTCATTCAGGTGCTTCTTTTCAATGCGGTAGCTTCGTTTGCGGACGCAAGTTTTTACGTAGCGCTCAAAGGGGTGTCCTACTGCCTTTGCAGCTTCCTCATATTCAGGCTCGATATCCAGACCTGTGCGATAACAAATGACAGACTTGAAGCCAGCAACATTGTCGTCCTCTATCGCGTCTTGGATTGCACGCTCAAAGTCCTCTGTGAATTTGGTCCAGATCTTGGGCAGGAATTTGGTTTTGATCAGGTCATCTTCCGTAGCATCTCGAACGAGACTTTCCATCAGCCGTTCAGCCACCGTCTCGATGCGCACGATGCGTTTGGTGGGCGCCTTCGTGTAGCGGTCGTGGTAGTTGTAGGGAAAAACTTTGTCTGGTAGAGCCAGTCCATCATCAATGAGTATGGCGTGGACATTCTCAAAACATCGTTGGTGCAAGCGTTCAGAATTGCTCCGGAGCCATTCCACTCTCTGTTCGAGGATCTCTTCCCAATCTGCGTCTTCTCCACACTCGTACAGCTGGCGCAATTGTTTGGCTGCTCGTAGGTGAGAAAGCGACTTGAAAGTGTCCCTCAAAGCTCTTCCCTGGGCTTCCGTAGTTATGGTTTCGAATGGTATTGTGTCTATGTGCGAGGGTAGGATAAGGTTGTGCGCATGGTTGTCGATAATAGGGTAACTATTGACGATCGCGCGCAAGTGATCGACAGTAGGCCGAGCTGGAGAGGTAGTTCGACTCATGGTGACTTTTAGTTGCTGCACGCTATGTGCCTTTCTAGCGCGCAGAGGTATTCTTTGGTATCTTGGTCTCCCGGTACCTTTACACAACGCTTTGATGATCCGGAAGGTTCAAAAGCAGTCTACAGAAGAAACCTTTTGGTTCCCGGGTGTGGGGATCAGAAAAAAAGCAAGGTTCTTGTCGCTCTCTGGCGCATGGGCGCTGCAGGCATGATCCGGGTCAGGTGCGATATCCGTGAGGGTGTTTTCCAAGGTCAGTCAGATGACGTCAGTGCTAGCGGAAGCTGTGGATGGGCAAAGCAAACTGCACAACCTCTCAAGAACGCACGGGCTACCACGAACGGATGGATGCTATTTTCGTTAGCAAAATACAACCGGTCATAGTGCGACAGAGAGGACGTTGTCAGTCCAATGAGTGTGGTGAGGAAGTGGGGGTAGTGGTTCGATCTCGTGAACACCAGCCCCTCCAACATGGATGCACATCCACACCTAGTGGCGCGAGCAGCTCCTGGTACAGAGAACAGAGCCTAGTAGCAAAAGACCAGTTCTCTTTGTAAGCATGCAAGTCCCATGTTAAGACTAGGATATCAAAACCGTTGGTACTCAATATTTTTAGAGTTTGCATCCATGCACGTTGACTGCATACTAACAAAACTCAATAATACAACGGCAAGCATACCCTAGTAAACGGGCTGCATGGGCTCAGACTACAGGTGGTGAGAGGTGGGCACATGCGGTAACTTGATTGATGTACCACGCGTACGCCAATAGTCCAGGTGGAACAAATAGGGTTAGCAGGGCTATCGGGTGTCGAGGAACATTGGGCATGCCGCGCATACCACTCAACAGGGGCCAACAATTTAGACGGGTGTCAAACCATGACTAGGGAACGATGGATAGTGTGAAATACACGAGTGACATTGAATATGGCTAGATTTACGTTGATATCTGACAGGGTCTTGTTCGATACTCTTGGCAGAACTCCCTACGAGAATGGAGCGGAGCGTTCCACAGGACAGTTTACAAACGAATCGACACGCATCAACAATGCACTGCAAATGAACCATATGCTTCTGAAGATTACAATTTCTTTCAAAGACGGACAAAATCTACACTTGACGACTCATGTGGTCGATTCAAAAAAACCACGATACAAAGGGGAATAAAGCGTAAACCCACGCAAACAATGCAAGGATATAAATGGCAAGTCCAACCGACAACCCAACCATACAACCTTGATCATGCTAAATCTCCTACTTACAACAGGACCATGGCCATGCCAGAGGCAACGGCACCAATAATGTAGAGACCGAAGCCAAAGCCACCGCTGGAGAACTGGGAAGCAGAGAGAGCAGAAGCAGCGCCAGCAGAGGCGGAACCAGAGCTCTTGCTGCCGCTGCTACCGGCAGCGCCAGTAGCGGCAGCAGCGTTAGCAACAGAGCCGGTACCCTCGGCACCAGCCTGCTTGAGGAGGGAAGAGCAGCCAGAGGCAGTGGGGCTGGGGTTGGCAGACTTGGTGGTGGCCTTGCCCTTGAAGTTGCAGCCGCCGCTGTTCTTCTTAGCGTAGGCGTTGGCGGCGAAAGACAGCTGCTCCTTGTTGGAGCACATTCCGTAGACACCGTAGGGACCAGAAGTGGCGTTCTTGTTGATACCGGCGCAGTACTGACCGTTCTTGAGACCGCAGATGAAGCCGAACATGTCACCAAAGTCCTCCTCCTTGGTGTCGTCGGCGACAACGCACTCAAGAGTCTCCATCATGCACGAGCAGAGGTTGGCGTTGGCAGGAGGAGGGAGAGGGTCAGACTCGGCCTCCCACTTGGCAGGGGTGACCTTGGGGCAAGCAGCAGCGGCAGTGTTGGATGGGTTGTAGTCGGACATCTTGACACCAGTTGGGCTGGCCTTGGCGATCTGGGAGGACAGGTTGTCAAAGTCGTCGTTGGGCACAGCCTTGCCATCCTTGATGGAAACGAGACCAAACTTGTTCTCTTCCTCAAAGTACATGTAGACAATACCACCAGACCAGACGTCAACCATGTCCTTGCCATAGAGCGCACCAACCTCGGTGAACTTACGGGGACGAGGAGTGTTGCAACCGTACTCGGCAAAGAAGACGGGGACGTTGTACTTTTCAAAGTTCTTGGTCTGCACGTCGTAGCCGGACTTCTTGAAAGAAGAGTCACCGCACCAGGAGTAGATGTTGTAGCCCCAGAAGTCGATGGCGCTGCCTGGGTCACCACAGTCGAAGTAGTTGGCCATGTTCTCACGGATCTCGGCATCGTCGTTGGTGGCGTATCCGACACCAATCTCACGGTAGTTCTTGCTCTTGATGTAGGCCTTGGTGTCACGGACAGCGGCCTTGACAAAGGCACTGGCAACAGTGTTGTTGGGCTGGTTGCTGACCTCGTTACCGGCAAAGAAACCAAGGGTGTTGTCGTACTTCATCATCTCGTCGACAACGCTGGTGTAGCGGTTGTAGAGATCGACAGTCCAGCCGGGGTCGTCACGGTTGATGGAGAGTCCAGGCTCAGACAAGTCAGCCACGACATAGATGCCAGCATCTGCGAGCTGGGTCATGCAGTCCTTGTGGTCCTTCTTGGGGTCAATAGCATAGACACGGATGGTGTTGGTGTTAAGCTTCTTCAGCATGGCAATGTCGCGCTTGCATGCGGCCGAGTCGGCGAGGGGGTCGGTGATGTTGATGTCATCGGGGTTGGTCGAAGTGGTGTTGGAGTTGACTTCCTCTGCTTGTTGTGAGCTTCATCTTCTTGCACGTGGTCTGCTAGAGGATGCGTACGTTGGTAGGCGACACCCTTCATGAAACTGACGTAACGTTAGCATGGCTACAGGAGACTCCGTGTACGTGCTGCTACTTACAATTGTTCACCGCTGTTCTTCATGAAGAACTTCTGGCCCTAGACGCTGTGAGACACTGGGCTATCGGACCGGGGCGCGAAGCGCGAAGGCTAGGTTACCTTGATGACGATGGGGTCAACGGCGGCCTGCACGCCAGCGAGCAGGGCCGTGGTAGCGATGATTCCGCGCATATCGGTAGATGGGGCACAAGATCTTTTCCAAGATTCGTCTTAGGGGTTGGCAAGAGCTTAGGTTGAATCGCCGAGAGTCAAGGTGAAGGGGGTGTTTAGAAGTGTTTGGCAAAGCACAACTGGGGGTTCAAGAGAGTGTGACGCAACAGCAAAAGTGGCTGTATGCAAAAAGCAATTAACTTAAGCAGGTAGAGAGTGACAGGCAAAACAGAAAAGTGAGTGTAGAAACAACTCTGAAGCGCAACGAGTGAAGAAATCTAAGGCCTACCAAGAATACCAAGACCGATCAGCGGGCTCTCAGCAGTACCCCTGATGCTAGCCTTGTTTCGTCTTAGTGGCTTGTGCGCGGTTCGAACGCTTGGCGTTCTGCCTTGGCGGCGCTCGCGAGGGTCGCGCCTGTCATCGTATCAAGTGGATGCTCCAAGGCTGCGGGACAGCCGTTGGGTGTTGACAAGACGCATGTTCTGGGGGAGAGGGCAGTAGTTCGGCAAGGCTGGCCACGAAGGCGTCTCACCATCCGACGAGGCTCAAGGTGAAAGATTTGTCCTTGTCCGACGCGTATGCACAATTTCACAGCCACTCCACTGAGATTCGCCAGCAGCCCCACCGCGCATCATGCTGCTAAATTTGCCTACAGTATGCCGTTGCAAATGACCCGAGGGCGCGGCGAGCGGCCCCCGTACGCGGCGATGGATTTGCAAGAGGGAAGGAAGTTAGCCGATACGGTCGAGATTCCAAACAGCGGGGCCCTCGGCCATGGCAAAAGCTTGGAGGGAAGCGGGCTTTTATGTATGAGGTTTGTGTGCGCTGTTGCACCATGTGGTGAAAGAAGCCGCACGGAGAGGGGCCGGCGCGTGGAATTGTTGGACGCGCAACATGGGGGCAGCTGAAACCGGCCACTATGGGTGGCGGGGGCCGCAGGCGTCGAGGCGGCCAATGGCGCAGGGCTGAGGGTACTTTTGCAACGCCGCTCTAGCTGGCGACGGATCGGCCAATGTGCTCAACTCGGTTCCAGTCGACGGCTGCATTAGGCAATGGCAAGGGGGATGGTTCATGCCGAGGGCTGCCTCTCCTATATTGCGTCTGAGGGCAATGCAAGGAGCACCAGCACACGCGGAATATCTTGTACACAGACAGCCTCGGTGAAACGTCCATGCGGCGACGCGACAAGGAAGGAATGCTTTCTTGTTGGCACATGGCCATGTTCACCGGCCAGGCGCCAAGGGCGAGTGCGCGATGGTGCTGGCACACACATATCGATAGCGGGACGACGACGAGGAGCTGGTTCACCGTACTCCTAGCCTCGAGGGCGATAACAGGATCTACACCGCGTAGGCGCGTGTAGGCGTAACAATGAGCACAAGCACAGCCTCCCGGCCGGCCGGAGTGCCGGATTCTTGCTTCTGTAGCGCCGCTCATTTGCCAGGCTTCCCAACCGCCCAAACTTGGAACTGGGCAGTCTAATATAGGCCACGGCATGCTAGGCCCCATGCCGGCTTTGATTGGTATGCAGTAGGCGGTCGAGAGGTCCATGGCCCTGCAGCGACGTCACTTTGGGGGGCGAGGGGGGTGGGTGGTTGGTACCTATGTATACACGGCCAGCGGTGAGCATGTGCAGGAGAAGCAAAAGTGTTTTGTGCATGTATGTACACTATATGATATGCACTGGCAATGGGCTACATGGATAGCGCAGTCCGAAGCACGTCGTGGCGGCGGCGGCCGTCCGAGGGGCGGAGAGAGCGGACGGCAGGCGGTCGGTCGGAGCGAAGTGACAGGCTCAACAGTGTGCAGTAGCCCCCTTTGCACGGCGACGCCAGGCACCGTTGACCTGGGCTAACGACATGGGCGGCGGCGGAAGGGCGCCACGTCGCGATTGGCCGTGCGATAAGAAAATGGCGCTATTGCTATCGTCGCTATCACTCACGCTCGCGGCGGCGGGCAGGGCAGGGCCGCGCAGGCCAGGGCAGGACGTGGGCGGGAGCTTTCTGGCCTGCCGCCTCGCTAGGCGTGGTTTGATCAGCGCGGGGCGCAGCCCAGTCCAGTTGCAGTCCTAGTCCCGTGTCGGTCCACAGCACCATGCACTGTCATGACGTGACGCGTGTGTAGTAGGAGCTGGTCGCTGCCCGCTGGTGTGCTAGCAGCCAAAGTGGGCAGAGCCAATCCCGCCAGGCCCTGAGTCGAGTCGCATTGCATCGCAGACAGAGGGAGCGAAGAGGCTGGTGAGGTGGGCGGGCCCAGAGAGCAGCAACACACACACACACACCTCCGGACAAGACGAGACGGGCGGACAGCCAGACAGCGCGGATGACAGCTGGGCATCGATAGTACAGTAGTACCCCGTCGATTGCAGCCATGGCGTACCAGGCGGGGGGCCTCTCGGCGGCAGCAGGGACGGTGCTTCTGCCTCGCTCTATCTGCTTCTGCTTCTGCTTCTGCACGCAGACGTGCTTTTGCTGCCGTGGTGCTCCTCAACGAGAACGCCTACGAGGGCCGACTGCGCGAGATAGCGGGCGTTGGTACAGTGGTACACCTGCTCTCTACATATGTACATACGGCACATTTACCGCCAGTGCGTAGATCGGAGATCGCAGGCCCTTGGAGGGGGGCATTGACCGCCCACTTTGCCCGCCACGGCGTGCACGACAGGCGAGGGAGCGGACGCTGGCGCATGGCACCTGTTGGGTCGCCCATGCGGGTGACGGGCATGCTTTGTAGTGAGCGGTAGTGCGCACCAGTGCAGTCGTCGTCGTGGCATGCCGTTTTAGAGTGGCGACGCAATAGCCGGCACAGGAAGGCTACCGATGGGTACACCCATGCGCACCGCCTCTGACGGCGTTAGACTAGCTTGGCGGGCGCGCCTTTCATTTTCAGGGGAAGCTGCTAAAAAGCTCTTTGCCTGCCCGTCCCCATTCACCACTGTCGCTCACTCCCCCCTCCATAACCCCCCAATCCCCCATTCACCACAGTCCCATTTCCAACCTGCATTGCCTCTCGTTTAGCTGCGTTGAGGTTGTGTAGCGAGGCTTTCTGCGGACGCTCTCGACGTTGTTGGCCGAGAGCTTGCACCACGCAACCCTAATTCCAACTTCGCCTCCCGCAGAGCAAGCGCCGGTTCGCCGCGCGTCTCTCCTGGCAACCACGACGCCCCAGCTGCACCTCCAGCTATCCACTCGTTAGCAACACACCACAACCTACAACTGCACCTCCTGTGCACTTCTGCAACTCTGTTTCTCGCGCAGCAGGCTATACCAACCCGCCAAGCCGCTGAATCCTAGCAGAGTTTGTTGTTCCAAGCAACAGCCTCAAAAGCCTACGCAATCTCTCCGCGCCCCCCCGTCGCTCCCGCAGCAACACCACATTCGTTCTCTCACCTGCACTGCACGCTTCTTGCCGCAGTAGTCAATCCCTTTCCGCTTTATCTCGCGGCAGCCGGACTCTCGACCAATTCGTCTCTGCTGCACCTAATGCCCATTGTTTGAGGTACTTTTCGCCCGTCCGCCCTTCCGACGCCCATTGTTTCAGGTTGCGCCCTAGCCCACTGCGACAGTTACTGACATCTCGTCCCGCAGATTGCACATCCCAACTCTAATAGCTTCCCACGATGTCCGGACATCCGCAGGGAGGCCACTACGACGACGGCTACGGCCAGGCTCCTGCCCACGGCCAGCAGGGCCAGGACGCATACTACCACGACGACCAGTACGGACAGTATCATGATGACGGTCACGGCCAATACGCCCAGGGCCAGCACGGCGATGCCTATTACGACGAGTCGTACGTGTTGCCACGCGTTTGCCCCCTCTTCGCGACGATCAATTGCTAACGGCGCTGCAGTGCTTATTACGATGGCCAGCAGGGCGGTCACTACCAACAGAATGGCTATTACGATGAACGAGGCCAACAGGGCTACCAGGACGAGTATTACTCGGATCAGTACTACGACCAAGGCGGCGCGCAAGACGGTTACGCACAGAATGGGTACGAGTTCGTCTCCACTGCACCTTGGTGTGTCGACAGAACACATGCTAACAACGCAAACAGCCAGCAACCTCGCCGCCGAGCTCACGACTCTGAGGAGGACTCTGAAACTTTCAGCGACTTCACCATGCGCTCCGACATGGCTCGCGCCACAGACATGGACTACTACGGACGCGGCGACGAACGGTACAACAGCTACGCCGAGGGCAACCGCGGCTACCGTCCTCCTTCGTCTCAAATCTCGTACGGCGGTAACCGCTCGTCTGGTGCCTCGACCCCCATCTACGGCATGGACTACTCCAACGCTCTTCCCGCGGGCCAGCGCTCTCGCGAGCCATACCCAGCCTGGACTGCCGAAGCTCAGATCCCTTGCACAAAGGAGGAGATTGAGGACATCTTCCTGGATTTGACCGCCAAGTTCGGTTTCCAGCGCGACAGCATGCGCAACATGTACGACCATCTCATGACTCTGCTCGATTCGCGTGCTTCTCGTATGTCGCCCAACCAGGCTCTCCTGTCGCTTCACGCCGACTACATTGGTGGCGAGAACGCCAACTACCGCCGCTGGTACTTTGCGGCCCATCTTGATCTCGACGATGCGGTTGGTTTCGCCAACATGAACCTCGGAAAGGCCAACCGCAGGACGCGCAAGGCCCGTAAAGCCGCCAAGGCGAAGGCTGCGGCAGCTGGAGGCGAAAACAACGAGCAAGAGACACTGGACGCCTACGAGGGTGACAACAGTCTTGAGGCGGCCGAGTACCGCTGGAAGACGCGCATGAACCGCATGTCGCAGCACGACCGTGTGCGACAGATTGCCCTGTACCTTTTGTGCTGGGGTGAGGCCAACCAGGTCCGTTTCATGCCCGAGCTCATGTGCTTCATTTTCAAGTGTGCCGATGACTGGCTCAACTCGCCCGCTGGTCAAGCCCAGACCGAGCCAGTTGAGGAATTCACTTACCTCAACAATGTCATCACGCCACTTTACCAGTACTGCCGTGACCAAGGTTACGAGATCCAAGACGGCAAGTACGTCCGACGTGAGCGTGACCACGCGGCCATTATCGGATACGATGACATGAACCAACTGTTCTGGTACCCCGAGGGTCTGGAGCGCATCGTCTTCGAGGACAAGTCTCGCATGGTGGACCTTCCCCCTGCTGAGCGATACGTCAAGCTCAAGGACGTCGTCTGGAAGAAGGTCTTCTTCAAGACCTACTACGAGCGCCGTTCGTGGTTCCACATGATTGTCAACTTCAACCGTATCTGGGTTATTCACTTGTCCTCTTTCTGGTTCTACACTGCCGCCAACTCTCAGCCCGTGTACACCAAGAACTACCAGCAGCAACTTGACCAGCACCCAGAGAAGGCCGCCATTCTGTCTGCCGTCGCTTTGGGAGGTACTATCGCTTCATTCATCCAGATCTTCGCCACTATTTGCGAATGGTGCTACGTGCCTCGCAAGTGGGCAGGTGCTCAGCATCTGACTAAGCGTCTTCTGTTCCTCCTCCTGGTCTTCGTCGTCAATGTTGCTCCCAGTGTGTACATCTTCGTCATGGACCAGCGCACTGGTACCATTCCCAATGTTCTCAGTGGTGTCCAGCTGGCTATTGCCCTCGTCACCTTCATCTTCTTCTCGGTTATGCCTCTCGGTGGTCTGTTCGGTAGCTATCTGACCCGCAACTCTCGCAAGTACGTTGCCAGTCAGACCTTTACCGCCAGCTACCCTCGCCTCACTGGCAACGACATGTGGATGTCTTACGGTCTTTGGGTTCTTGTCTTTGCTGCCAAGCTCGCTGAGTCTTACTTCTTCTTGACTCTGTCCATCAAGGACCCCATCCGCATTCTGTCGCACATGAAGAAGCCTGACTGCTTGGGTGACGCGATCATCGGCAACATTCTCTGCAAGTACCAGCCTCGAATCTTGCTTGGTCTCATGTACTTCATGGACCTGATTCTCTTCTTCTTGGACTCTTACCTGTGGTACATTATCGCAAACATGTTGTTCTCCGTCTCGCGCTCTTTCTACCTTGGTGTGTCCATCTGGACTCCCTGGAGAAACATCTTCTCTCGTCTGCCTAAGCGTATCTACTCAAAGGTCCTGGCGACGACCGACATGGAGATCAAGTACAAGCCCAAGGTTCTCATCTCTCAGATCTGGAACGCTGTGGTTATCTCCATGTACCGCGAGCATCTCCTTGCCATTGACCACGTCCAGAAGCTTCTGTACCACCAGGTCCCGTCTGAGCAGGAAGGCAAGCGTACTCTTCGCGCCCCCACCTTCTTCGTGTCTCAGGAAGATCACTCGTTCAAGACCGAGTTCTTCCCTGCCCAGAGTGAGGCCGAGCGTCGTATCTCGTTCTTCGCCCAGTCTCTGTCCACTCCCATTCCGGAGCCTCTCCCAGTTGACAACATGCCTACTTTCACTGTCCTGATTCCCCACTACGGTGAAAAGATCCTGTTGTCTCTCCGTGAGATTATCCGTGAGGATGAGCCCTACTCCCGTGTCACCCTCCTCGAGTACCTCAAGCAACTTCACCCTCACGAGTGGGACTGCTTCGTCAAGGACACCAAGATCTTGGCTGACGAGACCTCTCAATTCACCGGCGAGGACGAGAAGAACGAAAAGGACACCGCTAAGAGCAAGATTGACGATCTTCCCTTCTACTGCATTGGTTTCAAGTCTGCGGCTCCCGAGTACACTCTCCGAACTCGTATTTGGGCTTCTCTCCGCTCCCAGACTCTGTACCGTACCATCTCTGGTTTCATGAACTACAGCCGTGCTATCAAGCTTCTCTACCGTGTCGAGAACCCCGAAGTCGTCCAGATGTTCGGTGGCAACTCTGACAAGCTCGAGCGTGAGTTGGAGCGTATGGCCAGGCGCAAGTACAAGATTTGCGTGTCTATGCAGCGTTACGCCAAGTTCAGCAAGGAGGAGCGTGAGAATACCGAGTTCCTTCTCCGTGCCTACCCCGATCTGCAGATTGCCTACCTTGACGAAGAGCCTCCGGTCAACGAGGGTGACGAACCCCGCATCTACTCTGCCCTGATTGACGGTCACTCCGAGATCATGGACAATGGCATGCGTCGTCCCAAGTTCCGCATTCAACTCTCTGGCAACCCCATTCTCGGTGACGGAAAGTCTGACAACCAGAACCACTCGATCATCTTCTACCGTGGAGAGTACATCCAGCTTATCGACGCCAACCAGGACAACTATCTTGAGGAGTGTCTCAAGATCCGCAGCGTTTTGGCTGAGTTTGAGGAAATGACCACTGACAACGTCTCGCCCTACACACCCGGTCTTCCCAACACCAACTTCAACCCTGTTGCCATTCTCGGAGCTCGTGAATACATTTTCTCCGAGAACATTGGTATCCTTGGTGACATTGCTGCCGGAAAGGAACAGACGTTCGGTACTATGTTTGCTCGTACTTTGGCTCAAATCGGTGGTAAGCTCCATTACGGACATCCTGATTTCCTCAACGGTATCTTCATGACGACTCGTGGTGGTGTCTCCAAGGCCCAAAAGGGTCTCCATCTTAACGAGGATATTTACGCTGGTATGGCCGCTCTCCTCCGTGGTGGACGCATCAAGCACTGCGAGTACTACCAGTGTGGTAAGGGTCGTGATCTTGGTTTTGGTTCCGTCCTCAACTTCACCACCAAGATTGGTACTGGTATGGGTGAACAGATGTTGTCCCGTGAGTACTACTACCTGGGTACCCAGCTGCCTCTCGACCGCTTCCTGTCCTTCTACTATGCCCATCCTGGTTTCCACATCAACAACATGTTCATTATGTTGTCGGTCCAGTGCTTCATGTTCGTCCTCATCAACCTCGGTGCTCTCAACCACGAGACGATCCTCTGCTCGTTCAACAAGGACACTCCCATCACCGACCCTCAATGGCCCAACGGCTGTGCCAACTTGGTTCCTGTCTTCGATTGGGTCTCGCGTTGTATCGTCTCCATCTTCATTGTGTTCTTCATCTCTTTCGTTCCTCTCGTGGTTCAAGAGTTGACTGAGCGTGGATTCTGGCGTGCCGCGACCCGTCTGGCCAAGCACTTCTCTTCTGGATCGCCCTTCTTCGAGGTCTTCGTCACACAGATTTATGCCAACGCTCTGCACACCAACTTGTCGTATGGTGGTGCTCGTTACATCGGTACTGGTCGTGGTTTCGCCACCGCCCGTATTCCCTTTGGCATTCTGTTCTCTCGATTCGCTGGACCATCTATCTACATTGGTGCTCGTTCCTTGATGATGCTTCTCTTTGCCACCATCACCGTCTGGGGACCATGGCTCATCTACTTCTGGGCGTCCCTGTTGTCTCTGTGCCTTGCGCCCTTCCTCTTCAACCCTCACCAGTTCTCCTGGGACGACTTCTTCATTGACTACAGGGAGTACCTGCGCTGGCTGTCTCGAGGTAACACACGATCGCACAGTGCCTCCTGGATCGGATACTGCCGTCTCTCGCGTACCCGTATCACCGGTTTCAAGCGCAAGGCCCTGGGTGACCCCTCGGCTAAGCTCTCTGGAGATGTTCCTCGTGCTCGCTTCACCAACATCTTCATGAGTGAGGTCCTTGGTCCTCTTGTCCTTGTCGCCATCACCCTGGTTCCCTTCCTTTTCATCAACGCCCAGACTGGTGTCACTGAAGCCCGCGACAAGTCCAAGGAAGACACCAACTTGCCCCCTCCCAAAGCCACTGGCGCCCTGGTCCGCATTCTCGTCATCGCCCTCGGACCTGTTGCCGTCAACGCTGGTGTCTTGGCTGGCATGTTCGCTCTTGCTTGCTGTGCCGGTCCCCTTCTGAGCATGTGCTGCAAGAAGTTCGGTGCTATCCTCGCCGCCATTGCCCACGCCATCGCCGTCATTGTACTCCTTGTCTTCTTCGTCGTCCTCATGTTCCTCGAGGGTTTCAGCTTCCCAAGGGCCCTTTCCGGTATGATCGCTGTCGTTGCCATCCAGCGATTCTTCTTCAAGCTCATCATCACCTTGGCATTGACTCGTGAATTCAAGGCCGACACTGCCAACATTGCCTGGTGGACTGGAAAGTGGTACACTATGGGTTGGCACACAATCTCGCAGCCTGGTCGTGAATTCCTCTGCAAGATTACCGAGCTTGGTTTCTTCGCTGCTGATTTCATTCTTGGACACGTTCTGCTCTTCTTCATGCTGCCCATTCTGCTGATCCCCTACGCCGACAAGTTCCACTCGGTCATGCTCTTCTGGCTCCGACCTAGGTACGTTCTATCCACATTATATTCTGAGTGCTTTGCTAACATGATGCAGTCGTCAAATCCGCCCGCCCATCTACTCGCTCAAGCAGACCAAGCTCCGCAAGCGCCGTGTTGTGCGCTACGCTATCCTCTACTTTATCATCCTTGTTGTCTTCCTCGCCTTGATCATCGGCCCGATTGTGGCTGCGAGGTTCATCAAGCTGCCTGCCGACTTTGCCTCCAAGCTACCTATGGAGATTCTGCAACCAACAGGCTACAACAACAACGACACGTCGACAAGTGTGACTGGCAAGTGTGTCGGTGGACGCCCTTGCCCAGTCTTCGACGGTGGCGCAGACTCAACAGGCGGAGGTGGCGGCGCTGCTGCCACGACCGATGCTGCTGCTCGCCGCTTCCGCCGTTACATGGCGTACTAAAAGTGCAATTTTGTGGATGCTTTTTTACTACCTTCGCGCCTTGCATTGTACAACTTGGGCGAAGCATGAGCGTGGCGACATGGTTTGGGACCCGTAATGATTGTAATATTCGGCTCCAGCATTTTATTCGTTGTTTTGTTTGGGCGTTTGGCGGCAGGCATGGAAGTGTCCATGAACCTGCTTTCTCTCTTTTTCTGAACAAATGTGTCTCCTTTCGAGGTTGACTTGTCTGCACATACACTACAATGGGGGTTGTTTTGGTTCATCATGGGCAGGCGAATATATTAGAAAGTGAATGCATTACTGTTGAATATATGAATGCTTCTAACTTGCTGCATGACGCTGACTGTGCACTGCATGCTTGTGATTGTTCTCCTGAGCGTTACGCGGTCATGGTCGAGGCCTGCCTGGGGTTCCGGAGGTGCCGGGGGGGAGATTGGCTGACCCTGAAGACGTGGCGCGCTCATTTGTGTTGCTCTCCCCCTGGCGCTTAGCCACAACTGCCACAGCCCCCCCGATCTTGTGCATGCAACTTCCTACCACGGCTGCCTCTCACCACACGTCTCGCAGCCATGGATCTCAGCGAGCTGCAAAACGTTACTCTGCGCTTCCTCGCCGAGGCCAATGCGCAATTCAATCGCATTCCCGGATCTGCCATTGCCGTGCGGTACATCAAGTCGAGTTACCGCAATGATCCTGTTCGCAGCGCCGTCGAGTTGTTCCTGTTCCTGTTCGCGGTGAGATACTTGCTCGCGCCCAAGTACAGCACTCAGAAAAAAGTGCAGCTCACCGACGCGGTACGTACATCTGTTGAGCCTCGGGCACGGTGCGGTGCGGTGACGAGGAACACTGACAGCGGAACAGGAGATTGACGAATTGGTTGAAGACTGGACGCCGGAACCGCTTGTCGCTCCCACGACGGCGCTCGAGGACTTGGAAAACGAGAAGCGACCCGTCATTGTTGGGTGCGTCATACTTCAGCCTTTGTCGTGTGACCAATGCTAACCACGAGCACGCAGACCAACGGGCCCCAAGTGCAAGCTGTCCAACGGCCGTACCGTAACGAACCTCGCCTCGTATAACTTCTACAACTTCCTCTCCAACGATACACTCAAAGACAAGGCTATTCAGACACTGCGCACGTACGGTGTCGGTCCCTGCGGTCCTCCGGGTTTCTACGGCACGCAAGATGTTCACATGAAGACTGAAGCCGACGTCGCAGCGCACCTCGGTGTCCCCGCTTGCATCATCTACGCACAATCCTTCTCGACGATAAGCAGTGTGATTCCCAGTTTCAGCAAGAGAGGAGATATTATTGTTGCCGACAAAGCGCTCAACTTTGCTGCGCGCAAGGGTATCCAGATCAGTAGGAGCACGGTCAGATGGTTCGAACACAATGACATGGACGACTTGGAGAGCGTGCTACAGAAGGTTGTCAAGGAGCAGGCGAAGAAGCCGCTGACTAGGCGATTCATCATTACCGAGGGCCTGTTTGAAAACATTGGCGATGTCGTCAATCTCCCCAAGCTGGTATGTTTGCGGTGGTTCCGCAGCCTCTCAGGCGTCATATGGCTAGACTAACGGTAAATTCAGATTGAGCTCAAGTACAAGTACAAGTTCCGCCTCATCCTCGACGAAACCTGGTCCTACGGTGTTCTTGGCCGCACCGGCGGCGGCGTCACCGAAGCACAAAACGTTGACGCGTCGGAAGTAGACATGATTATCGGTTCTCTCTCTGGTCCTCTCTGTGCTGCAGGAGGTTTCTGTGCCGGCAACGAAGAGGTTGTCGAGCACCAGCGCATTTCTTCGGCTTCATACACCTACTCGGCTGCTCTCCCTGCATTACTCAGCACAACGGCCAGCGAAACGATCAGCATGCTACAAGAACAACCAGACATTTTGACAGCACTCCGGGAAAACGTCAAGGCGATGAGGGCGCAGTTGGATCCCCGAAGTGATTGGGTTCGATGCAGTAGTTCAGCGGAAAACCCAGTCATGCTTCTTGTGCTCAAGGATGAGGTCATTGAGAATAAGAAGCTGAGCGTCGAGGATCAAAACCAAATTTTCAGGGAGGTTGTTGACGAGGTATGTCTTGTTGCATTGCGCGGGCAGAGATTCGGTTTTGGCTAACTATCATTAGTGCCTCACAAACGGCGTCCTCATCACAAGACTCAAGTCTTTCCCAGTTGGGCTTGGAATCAACCCCAGAGACGCGGGATGGCAGCCCAGCCCCTCACTCAAGGTCTGTGTTACAAGCGGGCTGACGAAGAAGGAGACGGAGAAGGCTGGAACGATTATCCGACACGCCATTACGAAGATTGTCAGTCGACGAAAGTAAGACTTGTGGGAAATTATGGAGTATTAGACCGTGTTAGGGAATGATGCAAGGCGTTTTCGTAATATGTGTGCCGGCCCACTCACTGGCGCCTGCCGCACATTGTATGATGCACGCTGAGGTATAGACTTTGATGTCATTTAGAGATTCTTGTAATACATAATCAATTTCTTCATGACGTTGCTATGGATGCACGCCTGTACTGTCAGCGCAGAGGAGACGCCTTAGCAGTTGTTCCAAGCACAGTGTGAAAAGCACTCCAACTGCCGAAGGCGCAAGAAGCAAACCATGGCACTTAGCCTTGGCAAGCGCACGGAGAGAGGCAGTGATGTGGGTGTTTCAAAGACGGAAGTTTGCGTGTGGGTGGCGCAGGCATGTGAGATGACGTTCTAGCTAAACTTGATCTTGTAGGCCGCTCCGGGGCCAGGCGGACATGTGTGCGTACGTGCGTGCGCACACGAACGCCCCCCCAAGCCCCCTCCCCGAAACAAACGTCACCGCCCATTGCCCTGCTGCGACTCAAACAACAAGCTTTTGCTGGACCCTTGACTCTTGCTCTGTTCTTTTCCTACGCTCTCGCCCACACACTGACACTTTGTTCTTCCTTGCTCATCTGCCTGTCTGTCCTCTCCTCCTCAATCCTCAACACCTCATTGGGTTTCGGCTGCGGCTGAGAGATATATTGCGCTGCCTGCTGCTTGTTCGTCATACGTAGTATATACCATCGGCGAGACCACGCTACAACTCCAGCGACACATCGACAGCATTCCCAACCACGACCGCGCATTCGAGCATGGCACAGCGAAGAAACGGCGGCGAGTCGCATACCAAAGACAACATGGCGCCTGCAAAGGGTGAGGGTACGTACAAACGATGCTCGAACAAGGGCGTAAATGCGAGAAAAGAAAAGGATTGAAAGGCTAACACGTCGCACAGCGCAAGACAAGCAGGTCCGTCTGCTGTCCCAGGAGGCTGGGCACTTTTCTCTCGTGCGCGCTCTCCATCTAGCCGATTTCATTACTGAGCTGAACGGTACGAATGCCCGCTTTCTGTCCCCCTCTATAGCATTGTTATTTGTCAAAGCAATGACCCAATCCCCCGCTCTCTAGAGCGCACACAAGCACAAATAATAAGGCACAAAGTAACTGACATGTACCTATTGCTAGGCTTCTGCGGCGTCATGTCCATCTTCTCGTCCCTCCGCTACTGCACGCAAGCCGACCACACCGACTACACAAACTTGTACTTCGCCCTCTCCTTCATCCCTCTCGGCCTCTTCTTCGATTTCATGGACGGCAAAGTTGCGCGCTGGCGCAAGAAGGCGTCGCTCATGGGCCAAGAACTCGATTCCCTCGCCGATCTCATCTCCTTTGGTGTCTCCCCCGCCGCCGCAGCCTTCAGCATGGGCATGCGCACCCCAGTCGACCACTTGCTTCTCACCTTTTTCGTTCTCTGTGGCTTGACCCGCCTCGCGCGCTTCAATGTTACCGTTGCAATGGTGCCCAAGGATGCGAGCGGAAAGAGCAAGTACTTTGAGGGTACCCCGATTCCTATGAGTCTGGGTATAGTTCAGGTTATGGCGTACTGGGTGTACAAGGGTTGGACTATGGAGCAAATACCGCTGGGACTGTGGATGCAAGGTACCGTGTTTGAGTTTCACCCGGTTGTTGCCATGTTTATCCTTCATGGATGCTTGATGGTTAGCAAGAGTGTGAAGATTCCTAAGCCTTGAGAGGTTTTTTGTTGTTGTTTTTTCGGTTTTTCCTTCGTCGAGGTTTCTTGTTAGGATTGGTGGTTGGAAGGGGTGGATGATGATGATGTAATGAAGGGGGGTGGTTATTTATCATTGTCGTTGTTGCGAGCTTCAACGCTTGCTCAAGAAAAGGAACGCATAGAGATGTCTTGGATTCTAGGCTGCGTAGGTGCAAAAAAGAGACGGAAAAAAATAGCTTCGGGGATGGGACAGGGTGTGGGGAGTTGCACCAGAGTTTGCGAGAGATACCATACCATGATGAGGCTATGATCGATTAGCGACTTGAAAGCGGACATAGAATACGATGATACCCTATTATCAAATACACGGATGCCACACACATACTGAGGACATGAGCTTGGGGGTTCATGGAAGAGAAGGAGAGAGAGAGAGAGAGAGAAGAGAAGAGAAGACGATCAACTGATTGCATACGTGTACATGTGCTACCGGCAACCCTTTCCCTTCTCCCGCATAAAAGTATATAGGAACATGAAGTTTAGGGGGAGGGAAAGTGATATCCAAATACCTGTTAGTGTATACCCCTTGGTGGACCGAAATAGTTAGACAACACTCTGGCGCTCTACACAGTAAATGCTCGTAACTACTTACACCTATAATATTACTACTAGCTCCTACTTAGTAGTAACTAATACTACTACTTACTGAGCTCTAATACTCACTTAACACTAATACGCACTAAAATGTAGTAGGTAGTGATTTATCAGACATGACTATATCCGGGTATCTCAGTCGACGAAGAGATGTTTGGATAGATTGATCTAATGCGCAGATGTATTAGTTATTTAGCCTTCTAGACGAATGAAAAAAAAATAGTGAATTTTAGTGTTAAAACGATAGGACAGTAGAATAAGCACCCAGACACCAAAACAGCGTAGAAGATATAACCTGCACCCCTCTTTAGCACCGTTACGGGTTGCAGGAATTTTCATGTTTTCAGTCTTTGTTACATGCTTTCCTTTACCCTTTTGGTATACGCTTCTCTTGTCTCTCATAAGTCATTGTTTTTCTCTTTCCAGTTCTGGGTCATGTGATTTCAACGCGCAGTTGCAGCGGATTTTACAACACTATGTAGACGTAAGACACAATTATAGCTTTTTTAGAGCTTAATTACGAGCTTTTTACCAGAGGTAGATATCCAACAGCTCATATGTGAGTGATACGATACAGTAATTACAGCAGTTTTGAGCTTGGTTACGGTAATAGGCCATCCCTACTCAGACTAGGAAAGCCCTATGCCCATGCCTATCCTTTGCATAAAGAGCGCAAATGGCTCGTCGATCCATCTGCGGTACCTGTGAAGAAATCTGTTCCCTGGGATATCGCAAAATAAATACATGTCATATATGTTAATCTGCTGCCTCTCGTGCCATCCTCTCTCGCTTTGCTTGGTCACGTCTCCGCTTGTTTTCGTTCGTCTTCTTTCTTTCTTTCTCCCTCTCTTTGAACGGTTTCAGTTTCGCTCTTGCACGCGTTCCGTGCCTCGAAGCCTCATTGCGAGTTTGATAATTTTCTGACATAATCTTCAAAGAGAACGTATAGCTGCCGTACACGTCCCTAGCTACTTGTGTATCCCAATACCTCGATGCATCCAACAGTTTGACGTTCACACTTTTCCTAAGTTCTCTGATAGCTTTCAACGTCTCGTTCGAAACGCGCGGGTTCTTTTCCATTCTCTCATCGAGTGGGGCAGTATCAAGCGTCGGCCTTTGAAAGAAGACCGCCAGCGTCTCAGGGTTGGCTGGGTCAAACTTCTTGAGAAGCTGAGTCGGGATAATAATACCGGAAGAACGTTGCCAGTAGAAACTGAGTATGGAGAGAAATGTCTGGCGGTATGGTTCTTTGTGGAGCAGGACCATTGCGAAGTCAAGAAGTCGTTCTCGAAAGGTGAGAATTTTCTGTGCGTCTTCCTTATCTGTACCCCGATCTCGAAGAAATCTTTCTGGGTGAAAACTGCAGATAGCAAGACGCTTGACGGTGGTCTTCGTTTTGTCCGTATATTCCACCAATCCGCACGGTAGCTTGGTTACAGTCACGACTGTGCCATCCCTCCAAACAACATCATGGGTGATGTTTCCTTGCTTGAGATAGCGCCTGTACGCAGAGGCGGCTGTGTGACCAAGTATGAGAAGAATGTGGGCCTTGGACATGTCCAAAAGCTCGAAAGCAACCCATTTATAATAGGATCTTAGACCTTTGGGCATTTTGTTCAACACGTAACCTTCAATTGCGCCTTCTACTGTCTTGCGATCCAGTCGGCGAGGGAAAACGTCGACGTGGAATACGCCTTCGGTTCGGATGTTAGCGGCATTAAGACCGAATTTCGAATAGAGTGTGAACATGGACTGGTTGGTAATGTCGTTCACTGTGCCGTAGCGCAAGTGTGACGTCGAATCTGGATGTGGTTCGTTGGGTACGATGAAAATACCGTACATCGATCGTCGAAGCTCCCAAATGGCTTGACAAGCCCACCTGGATGCATATCTAGCCAGTATGATACCGGATCTGATAGTGCTGATGTGGGTCTGCCTTGCGCTTAGGTGGCATGAAGGAAGACGTCTGAGTTACGCTGGCAAGTACGGAAGCCGTTGAGAAAGCGTGCGGGAAACAGCCGAACGCACAAGGAACGTGCAATAAATGAACAAATGGGATTAGGAGCGTACAAGTATAGGTATAGGTGAAGGAGAGAGTAGGTGAAGGAGAGAGTAGGTGAAGGAGAGAGTAGGTGAAGGAGAGAGTAGGTGAAGGAGAGAGTAGGTGAAGGAGAGAGTAGGTGAAGGAGAGAGTAGGTGAAGGAGAGAGTAGGTGAAGGAGAGAGTAGGTGAAGGAGAGAGTAGGTGAAGGAGAGAGAAGAAACTTAGTGGAGGATGAAGGAACAGAAAGGATAACAGCAGAAGAGAGGGCGTGTGTAGGCGACTAGCCGGAGAATCGAAGACCCGGAGGCTAGCCAGTGCAGGAGCTAGTAGAGGCCAACGCAGGCAGGCGGGCGGGCGGGCGGGCAGGTGCAAAGTGGTAAGTGCAGGTGCAAAGTGGTAAGTGCAGGTGCAAAGTGGTAAGTGCAGGTGCAAAGTGGTAAGTGCAGGCGCAGAGTGGTAAGTGCAAGAAGGAGCATGCAGTAAAGGCAGAAAACATTCTGAGCTGAGAGTGTAGAGGGCCATGTAGTAAAAAGAGAGGTGATAATCACTTGTGAGTGCAGAGGGCAATGCAGAGTAGAAAGAGAAAGAACAATCGCTGCAACTGCGCGTTAGAATCACATGACCCAGGACTAACTTAATGTTCTATCAGTCTTACAGCTTCAACAAGAAGAGTCTAGAGACAAGGGTCTCTCTCTTCCTCTTCTAATTTCCATTCGAAGCGAGTACATGTTGCTACGAAAACGACACAAAGAAAGACAGCATGCGAGAGAAAACCATACAGTGTTGAGGTTCAATATTCCAAAGTTCAAGGCTAAAGGACAGTGGTATCATGGTTTGAAGGAGAGCAACAAGCGAAAGAAAGAGATGGGTCTGAGTGAGAGAAAGATAACGGTGAAGAAAAAGGAGCAGTCTCTCCTATTAAACTAAACTATGTTTTCTTCTCCACCTTCTTGGTTGTAGGGAGGATAGAATGGAAGAAGAGGAAGAGGGAAGGGAGAAACCCCCAATGTATACACTTTTGATGCCCAATCCATCCAAATGCCGAGAGAAAATATATTGCAGCCTCTCTCTCGTGTATATATGTTGCTGCGCAAGAAGAAAGGACAAAAAAGAGACGAGCTTGAACAAGGTGTTGATGTCGCTCGAACGTGTCAAGGTTGGCTGCTATTGGCTTTTATACCCTAGGTTGATTATACCCAAGATATTATCACAGCCAGAGGAGTCGCAGAAAGGCAATAACATTGCCAATGGTGATGACGTCTTGCTATTGCGAGCATGTAATAGCAAGCGTCTGTCAGTACGTGGAGTAGGGTTCAACGTCCGTACCCAAGTGGTGGTAGGTAATCCACGTCAACAACATCATCGCGTGATAATGAGGGAGAAGCCATCGAGCCACTGAGCGCAAGATCCCGAGATACCGCCAATGGTATAGCCACGAGGCGGAATGAGCGTGTGTCTGTAAAGTGTTAGTTGACACAACAAATTGAGAGATTGCAATACATACCCGCTGCCGCCATTCGGATTTCCATACCACTCGCTCTTTCTTCCCAGGCTGGTTAGGATTTGCAGGCCGTCAATCCAGAGGCCAGCTCGGAGAGAGAAGCCTAGGAGTAATTCTCCCCTGCGTGTGTCCAGGGCAAACTCCGAGACACTGCCTCCCCGCTTGCCGAACATCTGAGTGTCCTTGTCCTCATAAATAAACTCTATTCCATCTACAGCATAGCCATGGTAGACCTTGATGCGGAGTAGGAGTTTGGTTTGGATGTGAACGTAATCAAAGATGATCTCCTCGGGCTTTGAACCTTCCATCTGCGAGTAACCTAGCTTGCTACCACGGTAGCCCCAACGGCCATCTGGCAACTTGACCCGAGCAAGCTTTTGGTTAGAAAGCTTGCCAACGTCTTCGATAATATGCTTGCCGCCACCTGCAGAGAATACCTCAACTTTCAGGCGAGACTTTTGCTTATCAGCAGGGAACATGGAGCGGAGAGAACCTTCATCCAGCGTAATCTGTCGCGGGTATTGGCCTTCCAACTCGGGAAACTCTTTCCAGTGACGGCAAACGTCGTCTCCTTCGGCATAGAGCTCTATCCATGCAATACCGGATTTGGAAGTTGCAATCACACCGCCCTGACTGGCATCGACTGTCCACACTTGTACGCTGTCGTCTCCATTTACGATTGGGGCGTCAAGGGGTATCCGGAAGCAAGGGTGGAAGCGGAACCGTAGTACGTCCAACTTGTGCCATCTGCACTCGTCGTTTGGCAAAACTAGTCGCTGACCAGGTGACTTGGTCCGGGTGGAGTAGGGCTCCCGGCAAGTGAATGTACGGTTTAATGTGACATAGTCGCGTAACATGACACCCGACTCCTGGTGCGGGCAGCCGAAAAGATGCCCCGTCTCGTGAAGATGTGCTCCGATACCAATGTTGGCGGCTTCCCAATTGCTTCCGGACTCGTTACAGTCGTTTGCGACAACAGAAGTATCGGTTCGTGTACAGTCTTGGAAGGCCTGGAAAACTTCCTCAATGCTCGATGGATAGCTGTGGAGCGCATGTGACCCAAAGATGGCAAGTTGCAGATCACCACCGCCGCCGCCCAGAGCTGCATGACCCCGCACCGTCTGTGTCTGAGTATCCCAGTGTGTGTCGAGGAACAGACAAGAAACGTAATGCTTCTGGCCTGGCACAATGTGGAAATAGTCTCTGCACGCTTCCATGGCAATGTCAAACAACTCGTTCTTCTTGGTTGCCGGTCCATACTGTTGTGCACGCTCGAGATCCCTAATTTCAGCGACCGATCTTCTGGAGCGAATGATGTGGATCTTTGCCTGTGTCCGATATTGATTCTCAGCCCAGTCTTGGTAACTCAGGCTACCGGGTTCCCAAGCATCCTCGAAGCGAAAGCATCGGCGGCCAAAACCATAGCGCTTCATCTGCTCGCCCGTAAAAGCTTGCCAGAGGTATGCAGCCATTCGAAATTTCTTCACTGCGAGGTCCAAACCATTGCCTTCACGCTCAATGCGCTCGGGTGGGGCATCGTATGTTCCTGGGGAGTCGTGTCCAAGTATGATTGCAAGCTGCAGAGGTGGCGAGTGTGTCAAGGGCAGGTAGTTTATATTGATAATAGACGCATGCGCGGGGACCGAGGTGTTGGAAGAGGAGACTTTGGGAGAGGAGAAGTCGAGGCGGATTCTGTTCCAGCCAGGCTCGAGATGCACCAATGCCTTGAAGTAGGACTCGTGGACCGGCCAGCAAGTCGAGGGGAAGCGGCCCTGGTGGTGGTTAACTGTAAGAGTGCCGTCCAAGGGTCTACTCTGAGGATCGCCGACCTGCCCAAAAATGAGCAGGACCTGTTGATGCACCTGTATAGTGTCAGCATTGTCCAGCCACCACGACTGTTCACATGTACCCATGAGTTGTCCGAGACCGACAGGACACGCGGCGCAAGCAGTGACGATCTATTCAAGGAGCCGTTGGAGCCGGCAGATACTGGCGATGCGATGCCCTGGATGCGCTTGTTAGAGGGCGGTTCTACCAAATTGCCACGACTGCCTACATTGGTGCTGTAACGCTTGACCGTATCAACACCTGGCCGCTGTGGTCGCGCGTGCGCCGGCGCAGGAGTGGGGCCATTGGTCACGTCTTTGGTGTGGGTGGTGAGCTCTTCGGTGGTCGAGGTGCCGGGGGTAGTAGAGGGCGTCGAGGCGACCTGGGATGAGTTCAAGGTAGAGGCAGAGGCGCGATGGGTGAGGCTTCTGCCATTCTGCTGCTGGGCACCGTTCTGGGGTTTGTCGCCAGCCTTTACCATGCGACTGTTCCTCCTGCCCAGATTTCGCAGAAACGAAGGCATAATGTCGACTACGGCGCGGTGGGATACTTGGCGAACTATGCAATCATGGAGTAGGTAGCGAGCGACGGAAGACGAGGTATGTGGAGCTACTAGAGGGTGCTGGAGAGGACGCGTAATGCGGCAGTGTAGGGTGCGTGCAAGCGAATGGAAAGCGGTTCTGGCAATGGCTATGCTACGGCGGGGGGGCAGGGCGCGCGGGGACGAGCGAGTGGAAGCAGAGCACGCTGGACGCAGAGGAAGGTGGCAGCAGCAGCAGCAGTGGTAGCGGTAGTAGCAGCAAGTAATTACGGTGGAGAGGGCGCCGGCGTGAAGTACGGCGATAGTAGCCTGGTTGGGCCTGCCAACGTCGATCCAGGCTAGCACACCCGAACGGGTGGTCTGGGGAGGGGCGGGCGTGGGTTGCTGGCCGTTGCCAGTATCAGAGCAGGAATCGGAGGGGCTGCTTGCGCCATTGCTACCAGCGAGACGTGCCGGATGGCGCGGGCTGGGCGAGCAGGCGAGGTGCAGCGGTGCGAGGCCATGTTGAGAGGCACAGGCACGTTACCACTGTCGGCGCGACTCACGACAATGACGTTGCCCGCCAACGCGCCTTAGCCCTAGCCACAGCCCTAGCCCGTCCAACCGGCCGCCGGCCCCTAGGCTGCATCGGGACAGGGCCAGTCGTGCATCGATGACGGCTGATGTGGTGTGTCGTGGTGCTTCGTCGTCCATGTCCATGTCCATGCCGATGTCCATGTCGATGCGCATGCTGGAAACTGGCTGCCATATCGATGTGCCGTCCATACCTACATATGTACCTGCGCGCGGCCGTCGCCATCTGTCATTCCCACTGCCCGAGGCCATGGTCCACATCCACACGTACACACATACCTCCTCCATAGTACATACATTGATTGCCTCATTCCAAAAGGCCCGTATGGCGTGCACTGCACGTGAGCGCCCACGCCAGATGCTGCACCTCTCTCGCGCTCTCGCCCTCGCCGCCCTCGTCGTCATGTGCCCATCGGGTGTAGCTCGTCACGACGGGCACATGCAGTGAGCGCAGCGGTGCGCAGCGGTGCGCAAGGTAGGGCGACGGCGGCAGCGGCGAAACGGGGCCTCGCGCGCTGAAACAGCCGTTCAATACCGTACCGTACCATACCATACCATACCAGACGGACGCCTTAGTCAGCGGCTTTTCGTTACCACAGCCACCACACCCGCACCCCTGCCGCCCGCCAACCCTCCCCTCAGGTCAAGACAACTTTGCTTGTTGCAGCCAGGCCTCTGCACCAAGGCTCCAGCGCCGGATCGGAGCCCGCTATGCATTCACTAAGGGATATATCCTGCCCCTAGTCGGCTCCCACACCACCTGGACTGGACCTCACGCCTGCGTCGCCCCGACACCACGGGGCCTGTGCTGCCGCAGACTTTTGAGCTAGTCCCCTTCGATCCGCTCCTCACATTCCTTGCCCGGCCGTCACCTCAGCTCCGCCCAAATGCTGTTTCGCCTGTAGCGACTCTACTGAGACGTCAGCCAGGCCTTAACACCACCAGTCTTCTCCTGACTGCTCCTCGCCCCCCTTCTCCTCGCCGCCGCACCACCCAACCACCATGGCTGCCGAACAGGATGAGGTTGCGACAAAGGTCCTGCGAAGGGCCCAGGTCTCAAAGGTACATACACTCACATCTCCCTGCCGACCTTCCCCCGTCCCTCCTCGTGTGTGCTGATTGTGTGCTGTCCAGATGACCCGGACGCTGCAGAACCGCCTTGCTCTGGCCAACGTCAAGATGAAGAATGGCTGGGAGAGCCTCAGCCTCGATGCCATTGAGCCTGTCATCGACGGCGCTGAGCGAAAGCGTAAGCGCCCCGGCTCCAGCAACGAAGCCATGTCGGATGTATCGAGCGTCTCAGAGCGCTTCTACCAGCCCAGCGTCCTCGGCTCGTCCCCGCTCCAGGCCCCCATCTTCTCCGACCATGCTCGCCGCTCCGAGAGCCGCTCGGGAAGCAGCTACAGCCAGACCAAGCGCACCCGTTACAGCCGTCCCCCCAAGTATCCGGCATCGAGCAACCATGCCCGGGTCAAAGTACGCACATCATCCGGCACCGCCACCTCGTGGAAGAACAGCTTCCAGCTGCCCGAATCCTCGCCTGTTTACCATCGTAGGCATGCCCGTTACAGCCGTCAGCATGTCCCGAGCCTATCCTTTGTCTCGGAGACATCGACCATCGCAGACCCCCATTCCCCCTTACTGTCCGAAGACGACGACGAAGACCTGCCCATCATGTCTTTCTCGCTTAACCGATCGCACTTCCAGTCTTCGCCCCCGAGGGCTCCACGCACACCGCCTCCGGATGTCGCTCGTTCCGCACGTCTACGCCAGCGTGGGTTCAATGCTGCCGGTGCAGCTCGTGAAGGAAGACAGGGCGATGACGATGCAGACTTGCTCATGTACCTGGCTACGTCCCCCACACCGGTCCGGCCAGGTCACCAGAAGCCGCAGATGCTTGCACCATCCACTCCCCCGTCTAAATCCACACCTCTCCCTTCGTCCATGATGTCCACACCAGGCGGCGGAGTGTCTCATTACACAGGTTTTGGATTGGCGACACCCTCAACAAACTTGAACTTTGCCGAGTTCCTCAACATGACACCGAGCCCTGCTCAACCCAACCCATCATCATGGAACCGCACCCCGGTTGCAACCCGCACCCCTGCTGCTGTCCGAGAAGCACGAAGACACCTCAACTTTGACAACATTGTCCCTCCCACTGGTGATGGTCCACATATGCGTGCTCATGTTGGAAAGATGGATGGCATTGGCATGGAACTCGGCGGTGAACTCATTTCGTGACCGTCAGCGCTAGCCCATTTGCACCCATCACGATATATTTCCTAATAAGCGCTTAGGCATGACACGACAACGACAGTGAGTGCTTTTCATCAAGTGCCCGGTCACTATTGAATGCGCAACCGCTACCGACCTCTCCTGTTGATTTGGTTTTTCTTTGAAAAGCATGGCGTTTATGGCGGTTTCCCCAAGGCCCTGACTGGTCCAGGGTTTTTGGATGGCAGATGTCGATTTCTTCATACCTCATGCATTATTGCATACGTTTTTTTTCCTCTTTACGTTTGCTCTACCTTTTTTTATCGCCCGATTACCCCTTGGTGGCAGCTTCAAGCTAGCGACCATGCAAGCGATCTATACTACCCCATTTAGCAGCATTTTCTATCCGAGCATCTATTTCAGTCACTGTATTCTAAACTCCCTTTGGTTTTTTCTTTGTTTGGTTATCGGCACGGCGTAGCATAGTAACCGCTACAGCGCATTAGTTTTAGATTAGGACCGAGGGTCTAGCCAGGCACGAGGAACATGGACCTGCATCTTTCCCGTAGTAGAGCCATGCACGAGAAACAATCCGACGCATTGAAACATTTGCACGCCACGATTTTTGACGTATCCGTGATGTCGACCGCATGACTCACGACGAACACCATTTCCGGATTTCTTCAGAAAAACCCGCCGGACAATAATATAGCTCCATGTGGAAAATGCATGTCGTCAATATGTGCAGTACATAAGACCAAAAGCTCTCTATCAACCCAGCCACCGATATTTTGCTCCCCCGCCTCCCCCTTGGACTTACCTTCCCTTTCCAACTTCCCACGCAAACTACCACGCAACCCCTACCAAACTCTACCAGAAACACCGAAACCAAGCGACCCAAAAGAAGCTGTTTTGCGCGCAACCTTTTCGTCTCCCAATCCTCCCATCGCGCTGATTGGTTGCAATTAACGTGAATGTTTTACTACCCGCTGTCTATGTAATATATCCGGGCATAGCTATAAAACGGCTTCTTCCCGTCTCTCTCTTGCTCTCTCGAGAGAAGGAGAGAACAAAGAAAGATTCCCACGACCATGGACTCGATGTTTGTTTGCTCTATGCATGATTCGTCAATTGCCCCCTATCTAGCTAACAACACCAAAACTAGATACACACACAGCTAGTAGCGGAGCAAACTTCATGTCATGTTGATTGCCAAGAGCTATAACCACCATACCTATATCCAAACCCTTCCTCCTGTCCCTTTCTTTACCTTCCCTTTCTTCGTTGCTCGCATGTCAGTACACCTCGCGAACGACTCGTTCCCTCACATCTAGCCAGCACATGATTGGCTACAGCGTGCAACTGTATTCCTGTGTCATTGTCACACCAGGCCCTCTTAGGCCTAGCACCACAGCTATATTAGGCAGCTAGCCGAACTTCATTATCATAGGGAGCTTGATTCGTTGCTATGCGAACTGTATAGAAAGGGCCCAGCCAGTCATATCGAGAAGGGTGTGAGTTTATTACACGCCTGATGATGTAAGCTTGATCTCTGTAAACATGTATCAATAACTAGATATACCACAGTAAGTATCGTATTGAATGAGACGGTTGGTTGGCTAGTTTAGTCGGTATTCCCGGATATGAACAGGTACGTATCTTGATATACGACATGGGTGTGAATCGCCGATTTAGGCTGCTTGGGGAGGTTGGCGGGCTAGCTTACCTGCTTGTTGGTTGGTTCGGCTGCTTGCCATGTTGTATATGTGTGGCTGGGTGTTTTCTTTAGCGCCGTGCGCCGTGTGTCGTACGGAAAACGGGAACTGGAACGGGTACCTTGCCTACTTTTGTCTCATGTCATCGTCATGGTGATTTTGTTTCGTTTCGCCCGTCGTATATGGGTAGTCAGGCGGTCGGTCGCCTGGGTTGCGTTGTTTGGACGCGTGGAAACGGAATCGATTCCGCTTATTTTGTTTGTAATAGATACTTGATGGCTTCACTTTGCAATGGCAAGGCGTGATTCTCGGGCTGTCCGACAGTCGGGTAGGCTGTGTGAGAGCTGTGGGGAGCTGATGGTTGATGAGATGACGTAGCATCTTTCCCTCCACACGACTCGTAGACAAAGAGAAAGAAAAGGAAAAAAAAAGAGAAAGAAAATTACCATCCCTTCGTTACAGGAGCGCCTTTTGCGCCGCATCCGTCGTGTGCCTGTCTGCTAGCTTGGGTCCGAGGAGCGAAGCTGCAAGCAAGCAACGGGGGCAGCAGCGTGATCTCCGCACCACCCATGTACGTATCCCGCCCTCCCCGTGTCTTTCCCCTCTCTCAACTCTCGATCCTGGTGATAATCCATTTTTTGCTTTTTCCGCGCACTTACGTTTGCCTTTTGCAATCGTCATGCTGCGCCTGCGCTTATGCCTTGTTTTAATCCCCTTCTTAGGCCAAAACCTTGTTATGGTAGTGCCGCTGTAGGATTTCCGTGCTAGCAAGTAAAGCGTAAAGAGGCCATGGCGATCATGGCGCAGAATGAGATTTCGCTCGTGATCTTGGAACCATGGGTGACCGTGCTGCGGGTATGCGGGATGGGAACATGGATTAGAGGATGGATAGACGCAGGCGAGGATGCCATACACGTGGCTGTATTAGGCAGTTTGTGTTGATACTTGTAGGGTCTTGTCGCAATATGTAACACTGAGGGATCTCCTTCTTTGTTCTTCATCGCTATACTAAGCGCCGAGAAGCGGCTTCATTCTCCTCTTCGTGGCTATTGCTAATGTCCATCATACGCGTGCTCATTTCGTTACTATACATCAAATCCAATCGGTATCTCGTTTCATCAGTTATGCCCCAGAGTTCCTTCGTTGTCACTGCCGCTGTTCAAATTACATCATACATGCTGAGCGTTGTCGCATTCGTGGATACGTCGCACATGAGTTATGGGAAAAAAGTAAAGAAAGCTAAAAATGCCAACAGTCAAGTTGGGAAAGAGAAGAGAAAAGTACTTTAATCAGGCTGTCACGATCATCGGACATAGGAGTTCGAGTTGACCTGGCTCGCCATGACCATCATCCAGATGAGAAAAACTGTCCCAATGATCCAAAAGGCGAATTGGGCTTGCCAGCATTGACCTGACACAGCTTGGTTAGCCACCCGTTCATCCAATACTTGAAGAAGAGTGAAGCCACTTACAGATATTCTTCTGCTGCAACCATGCCAGTGTCTCGACGCTCGGTCCTTTTACATCAAGGTTGAATACATAGGTATTGCATTGGTTGTTGATGTTGGGTCCGGCAAAGAGTTGTATCGCGGTTCCGATGACGCCGGCGATGAAGAGGACGAGCAAGATGAAGGAGAGCAGCATCATGATGCCGGGTAGTAGTTTGCGTTGCGCAATATAGACCAGCTCGATGATGATGAAGAGTATGGCGAGCGCGCCCACTGTGACGCCGTAGGGCATGATCCTGTGCAAAGCCTCATTAGCTGCTGTTGTCGTCGAGGCTGAGTGTGTCCACCTACCATGGCGTTCCCAATCCCATCTGGTTCTGTGTATCCATAAATTGCGCATTCACACCTAATATCAATCCAGCTGTCACCAGCATGACTATGGTCCAGATGTTCAGCTGTAGGTCCGGCCAGTAGTACTTTTCCCGTACTACTACGGCTGAGCCTACAATCGTGCCTGAGTGTCCTGCGCGCGCCATTGTACCGGTCTATCGAGTCTTGGGTTTTGTCGGATGAACCTGAGGTGCGCTTCCGATCGCGGTCGTGTCAGGATAGGAGTCTCGTTGCGCTCGTGCAGCCGCGCAGTGTTCCTTGGGACCTGGGTTGGCGTGCCGTGTTTCCCGTCGCTTGTTATGCGGTAACTTGGCGGCGTCGCAATCCCTTCTGCTATACTCAATCGCACAAGACCTTCAACTCTTCCAGTAATATGAATTCTGTTCCTCACGACGTTGTCGTCGAGTCAAGTCGCGCTGTCGTACGATGGACGTCAGGATTGGCGCAAGCGAAAGAGTGACGTGACGGGCGTACGTCAAAACAACGTGGGATTGCTTGCGGGGAAGAATGCGGGAGAGCTCTTCGGTGCCTGAAGCTTTCTTCGAGATGTAAAATGAAGAAGAAAAAAGGAAACAATGGCGGTCAGGGAGAAGCACAAGTTGCCGAAGCCCTAGGAAACCTGTTGTTGTGTGAACGCTTCCGCGGACGGCCGCGACCACGGTGGGGAGGTTGGGTTGGGATGGCTGGTACAATGCAAATGAGTTTATTGGTCGGAGCACGAAGCTCCATCGGAAGGGGGCCGGCTTCGCGATCGTCTGGGATGACTCGGAGCATTTGATAGTTGTGATATTGACATCACTGTGCCCAAGCATCCATATTGCTTTTGCGCATGTTGAGGATGCTGACGTTGGTCATGTCACTCACGCCCTGAACTGTTGGCTGATCAGGGACCAGCAACTGCACGCGCTAGATGGTCGCAATTCAGACGGGACGGCATACAGCCTTCGATACGTGCTTAAATGTACTTTTGATGGCCTGTCTAAAAGTTGGACTTTTCGTGCTCTCCTTGCCTCGGCAGCGTGGCGCTACCAAATGTTCACCATGCTCACCGTCTTGAAGGTCATTCAACTGCCCGTCTTTGCGAGTGTATGTAAACTTGAAGTAATTTGGCTAGAAAAAATAAACCCGCGTATTCGTCTCAGAAATGTCCGCCATAGGGCGCCATATTTTCGACATGTTACAGTGATTCCATCGCAACTCCAAAACGCCGCCAAATGATCATGGTATCGGTGGGTAGTCGTAGGCTCGGCCAAACCGACAGCGCAAACGGTCGCGCTCTTCAGCGTGTCCCGGATGAGGTGGTCGTCGTCCCAGGCCGAAGCACTTAGTATCCTCCTCGTCCACGTCCGCCAAAACCACCGCCACCGCGTCCGCCGCCTCTTGAGAAGCCACCGCTTCCACCACGGCCTCCACCACGGCCACCGAAGCCTCCACGTCCGGGAGGTCCGCCTCGTCCTCGCGGTGCGCCACGGCCGCGACCGGCAAAGCCGCGAGCTCCACCTCGGGGTGCTCCGCGGCCTGCGCCGGCGGGCTTCTTGACCTTTGTAACGCCTCCGACGGGCTTGGGCTTGGGCAGGAACCTAGCTTCTGTTAGCGCCCCAGATTGAAAGATTCTTCAACCACCATACCTATCGAGGGGGAGCAGCTTGTCGCCTCCAATGTAGAACTTGTCGCCGGCCTTGAAAGACTTTGCTTGTATGCCTTCTTGCGGCTTGATGGTGAAGTAGACCTGGTTCAACGGTCCCATGATCTCGTCGACTTTGCCAATGGGCGTCTGCAGATGGGTCAGCCCATGTTTCTCCTTGAATGCTGTATCCGCCATGTATGTACCTTGTTCTCCAGGTAGATGGGCGCGTTGAAGTAGGGAATCTTGGTGTTTATCGATTCGCAGAACATTTCGTTTTCGCAGTCGTGGACGAACTTGCCCATTTCTAAGGAGCAATCAGCTATAGTCTCTTCGCTTCCAAGTGCTTCTCATACCGACGACTGTATCTGGAGGACCAAACGAAGAGGCTCCCATTCCACCGCGTCCTGTCGCGCATTAGCTGGGAAATCCTGCAAAGCTCCAAGCATGCCGTGCATACCTCCACGCGAAGAGAATCCACCACGTCCGCCGAAGCCGCCGCCGCGACCGCCACGAGGAGTTCCGCGAAATGCCATTGTTTCTGTTGTGTCGAGTGTGGTCGGTGCGCGAAAGGTGAGCTTGATCTAGAGCTTCGCGAAAAGTTCGAACTGAAAATGAAGTTGGAAAGCCGCGACCAATCGGTCCCACGTTTCGCCGACGCATCCTTACCGCCGCATAACCCCACCAAATGCACCTGCCAAGCCCAAGTGGGCTGTCGTGCGCGCGGAGTCTTTTGAAATTGGGTGTGAGTCTGACGTTACTTTGCACCCAGATTCGATTCTCCCGACTGGCTTGGAGTCACGCCAGGCCTCCTACTTGCGACACGGCCCATTGCATCCGCACCACGTCTGGAGTCATCCACCTTGTGAGGGACTGACTCACAACTGCCATTTATATATACCCGCCCAACGCGCTTCGGACTCGACGGCACCAGCAACATGGCGGACGCCGTCAAAGATGCCGTCAACTCGGCTGTCGAGGGAGTGAAGAACATGGCTGTTTCTGCTGAGAAAAAGGCCGAGGAAAAAGGAAACAAGGCCCCGAAGCCCAAGAAGGAGAAGAAGGCTAAGGGTGATGGCGGCGATGGCCGTCCGTTGATGCTTGATCCTCCCCCGGCCTACATCGACCATCGCATCCAGATCTTGTGAGCCAGACATTGCAGATTTTGGAGAAACTGCATGCTGACAGCGGCTTAGTGAGAAGCTGAAAGCCAAGTACGACGAAGAGATCGCTCAAAAGCCCCGCGGTACGCAATTGACGTCTAAACGGAATGCTCTTACACAGTACTGACATTTTCTCTTTGGACAGAGAAAATCACCATTACGCTCGAAGACGGAAAGAACATTGAGGGCGAATCATGGGTCACCAGTCCCGCGGACATTGCGCGAAACATCTCAAAGAGCTTGTTTGAGCGCACCGTCGTCGCGCGTCTGGACAAGGGTACACCAGAGGAAACACTATGGGATCTCGAGCGGCCATTGGAGAAGAGCTGCAAGCTTGAACTTTTGCCATTTGACGACCCTGAGGGCAAGAAGGTCTTCTGGCACTCGAGCGCACATATCCTGGGAGAGGCCTCGGAGCGTAGGTTTGGCTGCGATCTCTGCATTGGCCCTCCAATTGAGGATGGATTTTACTACGAGGTTGGTGATGTTGCAAGCGTCTAGAGACACAGCTAATGGCATTGCAGATGGCACTCCCGGACAACGGTGCCGTTGACCCCGCCGACCACAAGCCGCTAGAGACCATTGTCAACAGCATCATCAAGGAGAAACAGGTCTTCCAGCGCTTGACCCTGTCCAAGGATGATTTGTAAGACCCGTTGCTTGTTTACAATGAGTGTATCTGACTTGTCTCAGGCTCGAGATGTTCAAGTCCAACAAGTACAAGCAACATATCATCAAGGACAAGATTCCCGACGGTACTTTCACTACCGTATACCGTAACGGACCACTCATCGATCTCTGCCGAGGACCACACGTACCGCACACTGGAAGGATAAAGCAGTTCAAGGTCATGAAGAACTCGGCATCATACTTCTTGGGTGATGCCAAAAACGACAGTCTACAGCGTATCTATGGTGTGTCGTTCCCTGACAAAGACGCGATGCAGCAGCATCTCAAGTTCCTCGAAGAGGCTGCCAAACGCGATCACCGTAAGATTGGAAGGGAACAAGAGTTGTTCTTCTTCCATGAGTACAGTCCTGGTTCATGTTTCTTCCTTCCGCACGGTCAAATCATCTACAACACCCTGCAGTCTTTCTTGCGCGAGGAATACTGGAACCGCGGATACCAGGAGGTTGGATCGCCAAACATGTTCAACTCTGCACTGTGGAAGATCTCTGGTCATTGGCAACATTACTCCGAAGACATGTTCACTTTCGATGTCGAAAAGGAGAAGTGGGCGTTGAAGCCAATGAACTGCCCTGGTCACTGCCTGATTTTTGGACACCGTGAGCGCAGTTACAGAGAACTGCCCATTCGCATGGCTGACTTTGGTATCCTACACCGAAACGAAGCCAGCGGCGCGCTTACTGGTCTTACCCGTGTACGTAGGTTCCAGCAGGACGACACTCATATCTTCTGTACCCAAGACCAGATTACCGAAGAAATTTCAGGTCTGTTCGACTTCCTGAGAGCGGTATACGGCAAGTTCGGTTTCACATTCAAGTTGAAGCTCAGTACCCGTCCAGAGGGCTTCCTTGGTGACATTGAGACCTGGAACAAGGCTGAGGCAAAGTTGACCGAAGCATTGAACCAATTCACCGCTGAGGGTGGTGGTGCCTGGGAGCTTAACCCAGGTGACGGTGCTTTCTACGGACCCAAGATCGACATTACCATCTCTGATGCTCTCAAGCGAGAGTTCCAGTGTGCTACTATTCAGCTCGACTTCCAGCTGCCGAACCAATTCAAGCTAGAGTACATGACTTCTGAAGTCATTCCCACAAAGGCCAAGGAGCAAGCACAGGAAGGCGAGCAGAAGGAAAAGGCCGAAGGCGCCGATGCTACCGTCGCCAAGAAGTCGGATGAGCCACAACCGGGTTATGCACGACCTGTCATGATCCACCGTGCCATCTATGGCTCCTTTGAGCGTTTCATTGCGTAAGTTTGGGTCCTTGTTTTACACCTACAACATTCATGCTAACCGAAATTAGCATCCTCACAGAGCACTTTGCCGGACGATGGCCTTTCTGGCTCTCACCTCGCCAAGTCATGGTTATTCCTGTCATGCCTGGCGCAAACGACTATGTCAAGGAAGTTCAAGCTGTGCTCCGCAAGCACCGTATACACGCCGACATCGACATCAGCGGTAACACAATGCAAAAGAAGATCCGCACAGCACAACTGGCACTATACAACTTCATCATGGTTGTCGGTGCTGAGGAGCAAGCTGCAAGGGCTGTCAACTGGAGAAATCGTGATGACCAAGAGACTCAACAGCGTGGCGTCATTGTACCGCTCGATGAAGCTGTCGAGAAGCTAGTCAAGCTGAGGGACGAGCGCAGACTAGAGAACAAGGTCTGAGTCTGTTCGAGTCACGAAGAAAACGAATATGGGTAGGGTGCATATGAGGCGCAAGAGGCACGAAGAACCTATGAATTGATGAAGCATGTGAAGAGGCGCGGCTGGCTTGTGTAGCTTTTTCTTTCTTTCTCTTTAACCAACTCTTTGTGAGACGTCTAGAGAAGACTGAATCGCGCTCTTTGGTTCCTGAAATAGGAAGTCTTGCAAAATGAAAACTGTGAAATAACAGCGTTTGGCGTGAGGTACATTACCACATACGAATAATAGTCATGGTTATGCCCAGGGTATAGGAGAGGAAAAGGTAAAGCTCATGCAGTAGTGCCTTTTCGAGTATCGGAAATGCCGCACTTTTGTTTCTGACTCGCCTAGGGGGAATCATCTTTCTTGACTCATGATTCTACCTTGGAGTTCAACACAGCAAGCGATCCACGCTGTTATCGAGGTTGTGTTACTACCCAAAACCAAAGCACTGGTGGTGATAGGTAGAGATCAGCTCAGGTCCACGCCAATCACACTAACAGAGTGCTTGGCTCCACCCAAAGAGCTGGATTGTCGATACTTGCTTCCACCTACACTACCATCCCTGCTTCGCTCGAGTCGAACCTCGGTTACTCCCACCCCTCTGCTAATATGTCACTCTCCCATTATGCCTTTGCTCATAATAACCCCGTTATATTTCAAAAAACGACGCAACGCAGTAAGAGAACGACACAAGTTGACAAGAACGCCATGCGAGGGTCCATGTTGCCTCGAAGCAACGAAAATGACGAAGTTTGTGATACAGGTTAGTCAGAATTGAAGACTATCGGGAGAAACATGTGCCTTCTAGGATACTGCTGGAATCTACTTGAGCAACAAGATACCTTTCCACGGCCTCTGTACACCCTTGAATAACCTTCCTCACTCTTCAACTGATGCAATCTAACTGAAATGAGCAGTTAAAGGTCACTTTGCGCAAGAATCCAGTTTCTGCCAATTTTCGAGTACATCAAACTCCAATTTAAACACCCTTTGTCTCCTCTACTTCCAACAATACCTTAAAAATTCAACTTGCTGTTCAACCGAATCCTCTCACCATATTTGAGGAACAAAAACGGAACCGGAATCATCGCCGTCGCCACGAACCCTAGCAAGCTATTTCCCCATCCATAGCCCATGGCCTTGTACATATCTGGACTACTCAGCGGGAGAAATGCCGCAAACAAACTCCTCAGCACTGTGTTTGCCGCCATGGCACTCGCAGCATGCACGGTAAACACATCAACGAGGTACGTTGTCGCTGGCATCCACATGTACAGGATGCCAGTCCCGGTAATACAGGTTGCGATAATGGGCGTTATCCAGTGCACCTTGTACTTGACGCACCAGCCGTACATGAAAAGGCCGATAGGAATCAAGACGGCGCCAAAGCACATTAAGGGCATGCGGTGCTCCGGCTTGAAGTCGCCACGTTCAATGTGTTTCTTGACCGCCTTGTTCCCGAAGTATACGTAGGTTAGCTGCCCCCCGAATGCGCCTATGCCTACTCCGATGAAGGAGAGGCCGACTATGCCGCCATGCCAGCCATATTGCGTTTCGAATACATCCGTGAAGGTGGTGAACAGGATGTAGAAGTAGGAATATACAATGGCAATGTATATCGAGATGAGGAAGACGATTGACGACTGGAAAAGCATCTTGGTCGGGCGGACGATGGTGTATTTAAAGAGTTCAGAAGCGGTCATGCCGTTGTCGAGTTTGGAGCGGAGCTTGGGGTTCCCAGTTGAAGTTCTAAGCCGTTTGGCTTTGCGCTCGAGGATAACGACGGCAGAGGTTTCGGACATGAGGACGAGGGCCATGAGAGAGAAGGCACCACCCTACACGGTCAGTTTTACTCTCACACCAGGGAGATTCCATGAGAACAAGTGACTTACCAGTATGGCCACAAACCAAAAATTCCATCGCCACCCTTTTGCAGCAGTAAGGAAGCCACCAATGATGGGACCGACACAAGGGCCGACAGCTGACGGATACATTAGCTTTAAGTCTTCTCTCGTGGGAGTTGCTGCTGTTAACTTACTAGGACCCATCATCCACACAGCCATTGCAGTTCCCCGCTGCTCCCTTGGGATCAGATCCGCGATTGTGCCGCCGCCCAGCACTAGTGGTGCACCCCCAAAACATCCCATCAAGAGCCTAAACGCTATGAATTGGCCCATGTTCTCTGCTTTCGCCGCCGCAATCGTAAAGGCAACAAAAAGGAGGTTGCAACTGTGATAGAGCGGTAGCCGCCCATACATTTCAGACATTGGCGCGATAACCAGTGGCCCGATCGCATAGCCCAGCACAAACACAGACACCACAAAGCTTCCCAGAACTGTGCTTGTCGAGTGGAACTCGCGCATGAGCTGTGGCACACCAGTCGCAAACTGTGAGCTCGCGAGCGGTGTGATAAACGTGAGTGCGGATACTATAGACACTGTGCCCCATTTCTTGAACGGATGCCAGTTCATGGGATTCTCCGGATCGTTGGGGCCGTCGAAATCAACAATATTGGGATCCCGCTCTGGTTCGTCTTGTCCTAGCTGGGTTGCACTGGATACAGAAGAGCCACCGACAATGCCCCTTTCAAGATCTTTCTCTTCGTCCCGCGCTTCGTCGACATAGCCTATATCACTCGAGATATCCGCATCGTGGCCTTCCGCAGCTGCCTGTTCGATTATTCTATCCCTTGAAGGGTCATGGGGTTGTGATGGTTGCTCCGGTTGTGTCATTGTATCAACTGGTGGTGATAGATGCCTCTGGTGTAGGTCAAGCAGTTGTCATTGGGCACAAGAGAAAATCTTTCCCAGATGAGCCTTGAGGTAAAAAAAAAAGGTAGGTATCTTCGATATAATTGACAGTTAAGACGTGCTTACATGCTTGGCTTCAAGCTTGTACATAGTACATGAGCATCGGACGTTCGGGGTTTAAACGGAGAGTCGACATTTACAACACCGAGCGACCACAGAATCGGCAACGATGCTGACCCGACCATGACATCCTGACTGATTAAAAGAAGAAAGAAGATCCGACTAGGTTTGCTACTAATGCAAAGTGGTCAGTGATCAAGTTATGTAGCTGGAGATATATCTGCATCACGTCTATGGCTTGATGTAGGAAAAGATCGTCATATTCGTACCCAGGACGCATATCTTTTTCCTGTAAGAAGTATGATTTTTCAGCCTCAAGATACGCGCTGCAGGCCTCTAAGATCTCCTTGAATGACATGGGAAGCGTTCCACAATGAGTGTTTGCTTACCCAATGTATTTGCATACCCAGCTCTCAACGAAACTCTATCGCATGTCTCGTCATTTCTCATGCAAGAAAGTCGGTGTTGTCAATCACCGGCGGGCAAGGAAAAACAAGATATTACCTGGATACATTGCGTGTTTATCCGAGATAACGCATTTTTCACATGTAATCTTACGAGAGCCGCAGAAAGTATTACTCGAATGCCCGACTATATGCCCAACGTCGGCCGAGCAGGGAGAAGGAGAGTGTGAGATCGAGAGTGAGATCTAGCAGCACGGCGAGCACCTGGGGCTCGCTATTTGATACTCTTGTGCCAGGGGCAAAGGATGGGGGTAGTGGAGTCGCTGCCCCATCTGTTTCTACCACCCCCCGCGACCCAGGTTGGCAACCACACCTGACGGCGACACTTCGGCGGGAAGGGGAACGACATACATACAAATCACACGGAAACCCATGACCGTAGCTTCGGAGGACCCACACAGCGCCACAGAACATGTGGGCGGATGGAAACGCATTGTTGCATCGGAGGGTGGAAAAAAGCCAAGACAAGTGTCACTCCGGTACTGCACTGCAGTGCTAGCGTAATCTCGACGGAATACCTGGCACCCGGATTGTCGGACGGTGACGGTAGTCAGTCAGCGGTAGGGCCCGTACGTCTTCCTCCCCGCTGCGGCAGATCGGCGCGTGTACGTGTAGCGGATTTTTCAGAACTGAAGCTTTGAATTTTTTTATACACTACTACTATGGTAGGTATACATACATATACGCTACATTATGCATTACGAGAACTTTTCCTTTTTTTTGCCTATAAGAATAGAATAGCAAATTGGCCCATGGTTTTTTCGCTCAGATAGCTCGACTAAACACTTTTTTTGTTCCTTTGCTGAGAGAAAAGAAGAAGGAAAGAAGGAAAACAACAGATGAGTGCCTCTCTGACGAACCCAAAATCTTTCCTAAATCATATCATGGCGCCATGTCGATATGCAGGCTGCGGTAACGGCTCGCCAATTTCATAATTGCCGAAGAAATCAAAACTGCTCTTGCGCCTCTCTTCCATGGCGTCCTCCAGGTCGCGGCTGATGCAGATTTCCATGCCGCCGCTCTGCTCAGTGCCCTTGCGCTCAGTGGACATTTTGTAGCCCACGCCTGCTGAAGAGCTTGGTAATATTGCGGAAGAAGGACTGAGGTATGTTGATGTGGTGTGCTTGACTTTGCCCGGGAGATCGTTTTCGCCTAGTAAGCCCAGCCAGCGGAGTTCGGCGCAGCGCTTGAAGATCCCTTCAAGGTCAAAGAGATCCTGCATGGAAAGACTGTACATTTTGCCGCTCCGGTATTTCCAGAAGAAGAGGACCGATAGTTCAATCGTTTCGACAAACTGCAAAGGCTGGACAATCTTGTCAATGGCGGCTAGCAGGTTATACGTCATGCGCGTTTGGTCCTTGAGCATCCTATCTCGGCTCCCGTTGCGCAGCGTCGTGTAATTCCACTCCAGGTAGAAGCGGATGTGCGTGGTATGCTTCAACATGGGCAGTTTCAGAATGTGCTGCGAGAACTCGAAGTAGTCATTGTTGGTCCGGGTATTGCGCAGCTCGGCGTGGAGCTTGACTTTGCTGCGGCGAAAGTAGTTTTGCAGGAGCTCTTCCCGGATTTGCTTGTTGATTAGCAGCAGTTCCGGGCGAAGCCGCGCCCGTTTGGCTACCGAGGGTCCATAGCCGAAAATGTCATGTCTCCAAGGCTCGCCGTTTGACATTTCAGCACTCCATAGACATGTGTGCAGCTCTGGGCGGCTGCCGGCGGATATATTTGGCAGCACATAGTCGAAGATTTGATCTCTGATTTCGCGGGGAAGCGCCAGCAGGGGCGAGCTAAAGGTGCTAGGTGTGAGTTCGAGGAGGATTTCGAGTTCGCGGTACAGCATACTTTGGCGATGCTTGTACAGGCCATCCGAACTCCTGTTCGAGACCATTGAGAGCTTGTTGCTCGCTCGTTGCTCGACTGTCGCCATGTGTCGTGTGTGTTATGTTATGTGCAGGGTTGGTACCAAAGAAAAGGGAAACGTTGGCCACTAGTAGCCCGAGTAAGCGTGCTATAGATAGATATCACTGAGGCCGGGTCAATCCCAACTAATTAAAGAGAACGGATGGGAGAGTGTAAGTGTGGACAAGGACCCGCGGTCGTCGTCGTAGTCGTCGTCACCGTCACGCACGACGAAAATTCAGGACTTGTAGGCTGGATTAAAGTGGCATTGACAAACTCCTTCGCGCTGATACCGCGGGTATACTGCAGGATGTTTCGCGCAAAAGGGGACCATCTGCGACGCCATTGCTTTGCGATAGGGGCGAGTCATCCATGGATGGTGCCTCCGCTGACAGTGTGCCTGCCGCAGGGACCCGTCGCAGGACCCGTGCAGCCTTGCGAAGAAGGGATAGCGCATCACGTGTCCAACGGTAAGCGCAAACTTGTAGCCATCTCGCTGGCTGTGACACGTTTCAGCTTGGCGCTTCAGCAACGCCCCCCTTCATCCTCCAATCCTCCCAGTTTCAGATTCTCAAACACGTCGGGAAAAACATGGCGCCTTCTGGTTTGCTGCTCGCCGTCCCCGCAGGCTGACTTCTCGCGGACTCGAGGCCGCGCTCGTAAGCCCAAGAAATAATAATTAAAGCCTCGTTGGGGGGTGTGCGGCGCCGTGTACGAAAGCAAAAATGCATCCCAAACTCTATGTCCATTAAAAATAGTCTGTATTGCAACTAGCGCTTGGTCAACTAAATCTACCCGCGTAGAAAGAATGTGCGAGGCTGAAGGGGAAAACAAAAACAAACAAAATAAAAAGATGCTTTTACGTCGCTCATGGTCTAAGGGGGTATCATAACAAATAAGACAAAAGCTCATGGCGCAGCTCAGGCCCATCCTCCTACTCCACCATCTCTGTGTCGAAACACTGGCAGTCAGCAATAGTGCCACCAGGCCTCCATCCGCTCAGGAGCGTAGGACACTTCCAGGCAATGTCCATGTCCGAGCACTGGAACAGCACATTCCAGATCCTCTCCATCGTATATCCAAACCACGGCTGGTCCATTGAATCTTCCCGGCCCTGCAGATAAGGTTGCTTATGCGCCCAGCTGTTTTCGTCGACCAAAAGCTTCCAGAGATCTTCATAGATTGCTTTGTCGATGCCGCGAATGCGCGCGGCGGTGACAATGAATTGGCCCTTGTAGCTGAGCAGGACACCATCGCGCACCGAGTGGTCGATCCGAGATTGAATTTCCGGAAACAGCATTGTCTCATCTTTCCAGTCGTATTTATCGCCGCAATCTTCGCTGTTGCAAACGTTGCCTGCCCATCCGAGATTCAGGAAGCCAGTTTGGTTCGCCCGGAAATAGCGTTCAAAGAACGGGTAAAACTCGCGTGGATTATGCACGTCGGCCTGGAGGAAAACGGTCCGTTCGGCAAGGTTGTCCCAGCGGGTGACAATGTGGTTGAGGTATGTCTCGGCCTCTCTCCCCACGTTTGGGAGCTTGATGACGTTGTGGGCGTTTGTCTCTCGCTTGACTCGCTCTTCGTCTGCTTCGCTATCCTTGAGATAGATTGTAACAAGCGCCTGCGACATGTCTGGCATGCTTTGCAGCCTTGATATAAGCGAGGCCACGTCAGATGTCGGCTCTTTATACATGCTGATGACAAGCTCCACAGGGCCATTTGCTTCATATCCTAGATCCAGTTGAGGCTCAATGCCCGGGTATTGGCGTTGTCCAAAGTTGAAGCTCACATACGCTGTCCAAAGCATGATCAAAATCACGCTGCTGAAAGACGATCGAAGACCACGGCTGTGGGAATCAGGACGACTCGCCGGTATCCCTGCCACGCCGGCCTCTTCACTGTCGTCTGATACAGTTCTGGGCTGACAGGGAACCATATCGTAACTTCCGTAGGGATCCTTCGGGTGGCTTGCTTGTTTCCAGCCCGCATCGTAAATCTCATCGCCGCAGACGCACAGGATTGCAAACATGTAAAAGCACAACTGGTGCCAGCTCGAGTAGGACCGACGAAGCGAAAGAGTGGTAAAACAGCCAACAGTGGCTGTCATGGCCAGCTGCATCAATGCATCGCGTATACGTTGGGAAGATGCATGGTCGGATACCTGGCAACTGTCCACAGGAAACAGCACTGAGCCTCCCAGCAAAAGCGCTGCTCCGGTTGAGAAGGCGTTCACGGCACGCAGCAACGCATTTTCCCTATCAAAAGGGTTTCCATGTTCGGTGGGCCAACCGCTAATTGCGCAAAATGCCGCGACTAGGGCGCCCATAGCAACGAGCCAGGTCACATCTGAGCTTCGTGTTGGCGCCTCTCCTGGGTAATGTTTCGCAGCTAATTTCTTCAGGGCGCTCGCCAGTCCAAGCAAGAGCACGGAAAGGATCGATGCGATCAAGCTGGGAACCATGAGCCGATATTCCATCAACAAAATTCCGGTGCAAGCTAAAAAGAGCAGAGCCAGACGCACGGCGTCTGTGCTTGAGCGAGGTGTATAAGCAAACACGTGCAGGATGAGACCTTCAGCGAAGAAGGCAATTGTCTATCAAATCAGTACTACGCGCATGGAAAAAGTTGGATAAACTTACCGCCATCATGCACAACAGGGGCAGATTTGAAGTGTGCAATACTGCTTGTGTTAAGCATAGTGCTGATATCGCTTGAAGACATTGTGAAGCGACCAACAAGAGCGTGGCTTGAATTGGTCGATCCCCTGGACGCTTTTGCTCAATGTTCTTTTGCTGGTTCCGCCTCCATACACGCGAGATGAGGGCGAGGATGGCCGTGGCCCAGAGCTGCCAACTATACACTTGCAAAGGGTAGTGCAAATTGCTTTCGACCAAGAGATTCCTTGTGGTCAAGAGGGAGATGGTAGCACATGATAGCCATACTAGCTGTTGGTGGTCCTGGATTCGTTCGTATACGGTTCGTCGTTGGCATTCCAACAGGTCGTCTTGGTTGATACGTTCGGGGCCATGAGGTGCGGTCATAGTGTTGTGGTGCAAAGGGTCGCTTGTGGACGGAAGAAGGAATGATGCTGTGAGGGTAGGACAGTAGCTGTAGTGCTAGGCGGCTTTGTCCAAACCCTTGCTCGGGCGCCTGATGGAGTTGTGGGCTAAGCGTCAGATTTTGTAAAGATTAACAGGTGGATGCCAGTACGTGTGACTGTGACAACGCGGGTCCTACGTGGGTCTACCAATGCGGATGGCGGACCGGCGTAGCAGCAGTCGCATCCCAGCAGATCCTAATGCTGCATATGAGGGGCACAGAGGACAGGTTGTGCGAATCTTGCGGGAAAAAGGCATCGTCTAATGGTTTCGAGCAGGGCGGTGGACGCTCCGCAAGCGAAGGTTTGCTAGCATTTCACGACACGGACTCGGGCCGTGTTGAGCCCAAAGAAGGAGGTGTATCCGCAGATCAGCCGCAAAGCCTTGGGTGAGGGGCGCTGTATGGGGTCGTGGAATTGCGTATCTGGCCGAGCAGTGGCTTCTTTGCTGGCCTAACAGAGGGGCGGAGTCGTACACGGCCCTGCACAAGGCATACTGTGGTGATACTGGCGGCATAAGAAGCACTAGGCCTGTTACGCGTAAAGTATGGGGCCTAGAGTCGATCTTCCCATGGGCCTGCAAAAAGGGGCGCAGTCATCTACGCGGCAACTATGCGCATTCGTCCAATCAGACCGAAGCTTGGCTAATTAGTTACGAGACGACAAGACTGTGCACTCCGACGCAGGTCCTGCAAGCGCGGTGAATTAATGGGGACCTTGCTGCGGGAGGCCTTAGCAGAGCGGAGCCATGCGAGAGAGGGTCCATCCTCATTCCTCAGGGAACATGCAAAAAAACGCGCAGCGAAAAAAAAAAAAAAAAACAACCAAAGAGGAAAGAAACAAAGATCCAAACATCTTTCAGCGTGACGCAGGGGAGAGAGAAAATAGACTTTCAGCCCCCAGACAGCAGCAGTGCGACATGTCAGAAGTGCCTGGAATGGGGCTAATCGTGGATCTGGCTTCTAGACGCGCTAATGGGGGGTGGGGAGACATGGGCGTCACGGGACCTGCCTTGGTCACCTAGCTAGCCAAAGCCGTTGCCTGATCCACTCTCCTAATGTCCCTCTCCCCCAGACAAAAAAAAAACGCTTTTTAGACCTGCTAACCCACTTCTTATCTCGCTCCGATGCAGGCATCAACAAGGTCGCCGTCCAGGCAAGCACGTGGGCTACCTAGTTAGGTTGATGTGCCAACGTACTGTAGAGTTCAACTGCCGCATGTAATAAGGCCGTGCCTCCTAGCTTTGTCGAGCCTGGAAATGTCTATATCGGGGTTATAATGTCCGACGCCAGCGCTCCCGGGGTAATGGCAGGAGCAAAAGATAGCGCTCGCAAAATTTCCGTTATTGGGATGGTTGGCATGCAGCTAATTATTCAGGAAAGTCTTGGTTCTCTTTCGGAGGCTCCGATTGTTTCGATATCGTTGTTAGTTGTGGGTATGTAGGTAGCTATGTTGCTGCTGTTGTTTGTGGTTCTCGACGAGGGACAAGGAGACTTCCCCGCGACAAGCGCTCAGGGGAGAGAAAGCTGGAGTACGTATTGCCCCGGACGCGATTGCGCTGGTGCTACACCTGCTACGAATGATGTTAGAACTTAGTATATTGCTCGTAGCCTTTGCCTAGCACATGGTCAAGATCGCCGATCATAAGGCTGACATACACACGCTGTCGATGTATAGTACCAGGGATAAAAAGGCCGGACGGTTCTTCTTCGGCTGACTGTAGCCTTGAACGACTTCTTCATCGGCGACTTGGAACGTGATTGTGGAGATTTGCGACGTTGTTGTATTACTATATCATCTTTCGCATATATACAAAAGTGTAGGCACCAATCGCGAGCTGCCGCAATGATCGTCAGAATTATATACATTATACCGTCCAGTGATTACATCGACATTAGTTGTAGTACGTTACTAAGCATCATATACTCATGGCACTTCCATTACTGCACACCGCCTGCATCGATACTCTGAATAACAGGGTATAAGGGCAAATACGGGTTGTACACACTCTGACACCTGCCGTTGTAGTCTGACGTGGTACCCTTCTCGATCTGGAGCTCTTTTCCTGGCATGCCCAGAAGTCCAAGGGAACCACTCTTGGGAGTAGCCTTGGCCCATCCGGGACTTGCCTTTGGGTTTTTGATCCACTTGACAAACCATGCATGCTGGTAATCGGCGAGCGCCTGTTCCTCGGGTGTGACGTTGACCACACCCGCACCTGAAAAGACATCCTTGCCGCCAAAGTAGAAGGGGATCTCACCACCGTGGGTGGGTACCTGTACGGGCAGGGGAATGGTGTTGGAGTATTCGGCCATGAAGCGGTAGATCCAGGTGTCTTGCTTCTTGCTGCGCACATCAAGCAGATGGTCTACAGGGCAGAAGAAACGCGCGTCACCGTACTGGGCGCCGCTCATGGCAGAGACACTTTCATAGTCGGAGATGTTGTAGGCAGACTCGAGGAGGTCGTACGGGATCTCTGCAACGTCGGCATCAAACGTCCTAATCCATTTGGTAAAGTTTGTGTTCTCAAATCCATATACGAGACCGAAGACGGATCCTTCATGATTGGAGTTACCCGTCAGAAGAGGAACGTGCGACGCGTACTTGCCAGCCGCGAAGCGAGACTCCAAGTCTCGGAAGCGGGTAATGTTATCCACGACAGGGGTGAAGTATGTGTTAAGGCTGGAGTTGAATGACGCGGTCTGGAAGGCGTACATGTCCACTTTGCGGAGGCAGTCGAGCTGACCTTTACCAGTCGGGCAATTGACTTCCTTAGCAACAATATCGAGCACTTGATTGGTGGGAGCATTAGCTGGACCACTCTTGGCGTTGGCAGCCATCTGTACCGCTCCCACGAGCCAGGTGTCCGGGTGGTTCCACAAGTAGTAATCAACCTGGACTGAACCAGAAGAATGGCCTCCAAAGACCACATGGTCGGGATTGCCTCCGAACTGCGCAATGTTGTCGCGCACCCACTGCAGGGCCTTGTCGACATCAAGGATACCAAAGTTTTGCGATTCTTTCGAGTTTGCGAGCTCGGCGGAATTGGGGTATGCATAAATGCTCTCGCGTGTATTGAAGCTGACAAAGACGACGCCCGAGCTGGCAAAGTTGGTGCCTATGTATTGGGGGTCGCTGCTCGATCCCGTGACCATGGCGCCGCCATACATGTATACGAATACGGGAAGACCGGAGTTCTCTGAAGGCGGAGCGTTAGGACGTAGGCTTTTGTGCGCGGAACATGGAGGCAAACCTTCTGATTGGACATTCGCAGGAGGCACCCAAATGTTGAGGTTCAAGCAGTCCTCACTTTGGACTGAGTATTTCGCATTGGTCACTGCTTGCGGGCATGTCGGGCCATACTTGGTGGCGTTCAGGACATCTCCCTTCTTCAGCTTCTTGGCATCTTTAGGAGGCTGCCATCTGTCAAGGCATGTCAGCCGAAACATTGCGCGTTCATGTAATCTCCATCATGAGCATACCTGTTCTTTCCTCCAGTTGTTGCGGCAAACGGGATTCCAAGAAAGACCGAGTTTCCGTATGTGTCGACGAAGCCTTGGACGGTACCCTGCTGCAGTGGCGCAGTTCCATTAACCACGGTTGCCTTTGCAGTCTTGTGAGGTAGCGGGTTTCCAGCTGCTACGGCAGCTTGTCCGAGAACAGCAGCTAATGTGAGGCTGTGTAAGCCATTGGGCGCAAACCTCATGATGCAATGCAATGCAGGTGTATAGGTGGAAGGCTAAAGATAGAGTTTGGTGGAGGAATGCAGATCAGACCTGGGGCGCCACACGGCTATATAACAGAGCAGAATGTCGGCCCATAGCAGCTAAGGAGAATTTTCTGACCGCCAATTAGGAGCACAGAATACGTCTAGGTTCAAACGAGGCGATAGCGCATTGGAGCTGTCAAGGAACAGTGTTCTCATCTCCGTCGTTGCAGTTCCACTGTGGACCCTGAGGGGGGCCTTTTGACTGGGCGTGCCGCGGCTCCGGGACGCTAAGCGGGTCATTCGCTTATCTTGACTTCCCTTTCGCCCCCTCTCTGGCCCATCAGTCGATTCACCACCTGTATATACTTAGCAGCATAGTTAGGCTTTATCGCCTCCAAGTCTAGACCAATGCATATCGTGACTCTCGCCAGAGTTCAGCAGCGCCTCGAATGGCTTTCTGCTATGTACCACCAGTCACGGCTTTCGGACCAATATCCGCGGCACAACTTCGTACCTAGACACTGTCGATCTGGGTAACAACTTGTCACCTGTAGGGGGGAAATTAGGAAAGAATCTCCTGCTTATCCCAGCGCAAGGACCAACCCCCCGTGGGGTTGTCCGTTTTCCATATAACCCAGGCAGCGGATTCGGATCAGGAACACTTCTGCCGATGCAGTTCACGGAAATACCATCCCTTGTTCCCGTGGCTTTCGTACGCAGAACTCTGTTAAGATTTGGCAGCGCTGATCTTCCCCGGACATACCTGGGACCGATTTTTTCATGTGACAGGCGTACTCGATCAACATGTCTATAGATTGAGGTTGGTCGCAGTGACTGCTCTTCATCGTCGTCACTCCTCGCCTAAACACTATGCTTCTAGTATCATCCCTCCAGTCCCTTACAAAGCAGAACAGGTAGTGCTGGGCTTCAATTTGCTAAAACAAAGCAATCGACCGTTCAAGTCGGTGTACATGCCAACGAAAATATACACTATGGGCACAGACGCCTACAGAGTATGCACTTTCCAGGTTCCAAGGAATTCATGCGCGTGCTCACTACTCCATAGATATCATGGTATATTTGCGCTGCAGCCACGCTGCCATTCATTGTCATGCGCCTGTGGTTTCGATGGCGCCGAGTCGGCAAGCTGTCCATCGATGACTACCTTGTGCTCCTCGCGCTAGGATGCTTTTGTGGCGAGCTCGTCACGCAGCAGATAATGTGGGACAATGGAATGGGTGGCAACATGTCCAAGTTGACCGCAGCACAAGTCGAGGGAATGAACAAAGCCATCGTCCCTGGAGTGACCATGTACATCACCACTCTCTGGTGCATCAAATTCGCCCTTGTTTTCTTCTACAGGTCCATTGCCGTACCAGGGTCATACATGGTCAGCATGTATAACGCTGCATTGATTGGTCTGGCCATCACGTATGCCATCCTCTTCTTCGATGTCATCTTTCATTGTTACCCAAACAGCAGGCGATGGAGTCATGACCCGAATAGTAAGCCGCTCCTCAATACCCACAACTAATCACTTTCTAATATCGTGTAGAACGATGCGACAAAAAAGCGGTAGAAATCAATTACTGGTTGACTAGTCTCTGTAAGTTTCGGAAGCCGCAAAGTGGCTTTGGCATTGTAACAGCGCTAACATCAACACAGTAAACATACTATCTGACTTTGTAATAATCTGCCTTCCCATCACCATGGTGTCCCGTCTTCAAATGGCACTCAAGGAGAAGCTCGCTCTTATTGCCATCTTCGCCCTCGGTTTCTTTGTAATCATTGCTAGCTGTAAGAAGACGCCCTACTAGCACCCCTAGCTTCCACCTTGCCGAAACTAACAACACCAGGCATGCGAGCGTATTTCGCTAAACAAAACCACCAACTACTCACAGTTACCGCTTCCTCGATTGAGGCGTCGGTTTCACTCATCGCAGTGTGTCTCCCTGCCGTACGGTCCTTGCTGTTCGGCAAAGGCATCAACAACTCGGGTTCCAACTATGGCCGCCACTACGAGTTATCAGGGTCTCGGCTCCAGGGCAACCTGACCAACAGCAATACTCCAAACTTTCGGAGTGGCAATCGTGCGGCATCATCAGGCGTGGGCCAACTACAGCTTCGCCACCACGCCACTGGATCCGAAGACTCGTTAGTCTACGACGAAGGCCTCGGCATTTCCGGACTTATCATTCCTGAAAAGGCGATTACCGCGGACTCACATGTTGTTTCCGTGTCTGAGGACAGTAAGAGTGATGTCCAGAGCACAGAGGTCAAGAGCCCTTTTGTCTGAAACGACCGTGCCATTGTCTTGAGTACATGTATTGGATGAAATGAGCTTTTTATGACTGCTATTACTATTACTATGGCATCTCTCCTGGTGTACATTTCATTGCATAATCCACATTTGACGACTGTATTATAGATGTGACCACGTATGTTGATGTAAGAATTGAACATGTCATTTCCTCATGCATGATCCAGATTGCACAACTGGGATGAAGCCACACCAGTAACAATAGCATCAGCCTAGCAAACCCGTAAAGCAATGTAAACATCAAACAATATGTAATAGATTAAATGGAATTCGTAACTCATAACGTCATTACAGCACATCATCCACAGCTAATTCCCCGGTCCCGTAAAATTGCCAATAAACACCACCAAAATAGCACAATACGCCGCCGACGCGGCAAAAAGCTCATGTCGCGCCGCCTTTGTCAGCAAACTCATGGCCGCACTAAACAGTAGCGTAAATACCATGAGTACACCAACCGCATTAAAAGTATCCCTCTTGTTGATGTCCACAGCCGCAGCGTTGTCCGCTTTATCGGCAGCAGAAGAACCAGATTCGTAATGTGCGGCGGTATTGGTAAGTTGGTACATTGTTACGACTGGGACGACGAGAAGACAGAAGATGACGACAGTGATGAGGACGTTGACGAGCTTGTCGATGCGGCTAGAGCTGTAGAAGGAGACGTAGGGGTTTGTTGTTTTTTCTTGGGCTTCGGGGGTGCGGAAGTACTTCTATTGGCAATTGTTAGTCACCAAACCACATGATATTGAATTGTGGTTAAGAAGAACGTACCTGTAGCGGAAGTGATTCTGTTCGAAACACCTTTTGCAAAAAGCGATCGATCTGGCCGATCATTGTTTCGACGCCACCGTCAAATGTCGCCCATTCGCGGCCGTTGTGCAGAGAGACAATGTCTTCTTTGCTGCGGAGAGAATCCATTTCAGCGTCCATAAGGGGCTTCTCATTGTGGCAGTAGCGGCGGACGCTGCGGTAGTTTCTATCTGAAGGTTTCTGAAACGACTCCAGGGTGCGGGCTTTGATGAGGACTTCGTCTTGACATTGACGTCAGTATGCACCTCGAATTATTCATGATGAGAAGACACTTACCATACTCCATTAGTTTTGTTTTGATTTCACGAAGGACGATACGACGGGTACGTGGTGAGCCTTCACCATCAGGCTGTTGAGAGTCAAAGTCCCGTGACTTCAAACGAGTGGCATCTTCATCAAAGTCGTCCCAATCAATTTCGTCCAGCTCTTTTTCCAAACTTGTGATTTCATCTTGCAGATCGAGCAGGACGCGCGAATGCAAGTAGCTAAACGAGCGGTAAAGAGCAAAGTTTGGTTCGCTGGATTGAAAGGCAGCTAATCTGGGGAAACCATTTGGTGTTTGTTCCACTGCTTATGGTTAGAAGCAAGCGGTTTGCTGGTAAATGGCTTGCTTACGCTTTCGCGTTCGATTTTCAGTCACATATTCGGGTTCCGGCTCCGAGCAGAATGGTTTTGTTATACGTTTGAGGAACTGAGGGCGCTTTTTCCCGCCTTCTACCAAGGGTTAGTGTTTGTATAAAGCACACACATTCGGCACCCCATCACAGTTGGTTCAGTATCTCAGAGCCATGCGTACATACGAGTGCGAACGCCAGAATAAGCTCACATGCTATAGCTGCATGCTGGCTAGGATTGTGCGGCCGAGGCTGTATGGTTTGGGGGCCAAAATGGGCGAGCAGGATCACGTACGAGGAGGCTGTGCACTCTCAATGTCGATCGAATCCGTTCGCACTGACGGCTGGATCGTGGAGTGGGTGTCTTCCGCGGTTTCAACGAAGCCATCACCCCCCAGTGTTGCATCGGTGTCTGTAGGTGATGCTGGGGATTGAGGAGTCTTCTCATCGGACAAGGTCTCTCCGGTCATGGTACGGGGAGGGGTCATGGTGAGTTTGGAAGGGCTGCGCAGCTCGTACTAAGCGAGAAAGCAACAGCGGCAAAGCGACAGAGAAGATGAAAACTTTTTTGCGCAGAAACAAGAAACGCTCAGATGAACATTAAGAACGAACTGTGGCTCAACAAAGTGTGGCGGAACGGCAATGTATGTAGGATTGCAAGATGATGCATTGCGAGATGTGTCAAGGGCGGGTTGCCCCCTCAATAAACTCAGCCCCCAACGCCCCAGACGCCTGTTCCACGATTGGTTGAGCGCATGTCTTTCGCAGCTGCCTGGCATCATTCCAGTCAGCTCAGCCACATGCCATGCTGTCATGCTCAGCTCCCCGGTTTCAATTCCTTCTCGCGAGTCCAACCGCTTTCGACCTGTAAGTTGTAGAGACTCTTGAGCTGGTATTCAATATAGCCTGCCGGATTGGCCCTGCGATTGTAGACTGTAAAGACGCCTTTTGTTCGCATGCCGTTGACAATGACTGGCTTCTGGACGACATCACCCTTCTTGAAGCGCGCGCTTGCCTAAGATATGTTAGACGTTGCTAGGCATTGCCTTCGTGACGGCAAGCCCGGGGCTTACCATAACCGCGGCAGGATCCACGCGCACGCCGGACTTCGTGTCTGGGATTATTGTGTCTGGAATTGCGTCTTCAAGTGATGAGGCGACACAGTCCTCGTGTGGCTGAGGGTCAGCTCCGTACGGCGGGGACACAGAAGCTGCGGAAATCATCTCATCAGCCTGCAAGGGCTGGTCTTGGAATGTGGTGGTAGCCATTTCTTGCGTGGGAATGCGAAGTGAGGCAGAACAGCCTTGTGGAGGGAGCCCTCGAGGACGAGAAGAAGTGGCTGTTATTATACAGGTCCTTGTTGCTGGCCTCTCAAAAGTGCGCTTGCTGCAGGCCCATGCAACACAGATTCGTGACCGATATCGATTGTGGTTGGGGGCCCATTTGCCTGCACAGCCGCTGCGTTAGCAACAGTGACACCAGCGAGCAGTCCGCGGCGCAGGCACCTGCTTGCTAAGCAAGCCGGCGCAATTAAATGCCATTTTCCATTTGCCATGGATACCGTTCGCATAAAGCGCCAAACCAAGGCGGCATGACAAAGGTCGAAAATGGATAGTGGTCGCTGAGCTTTCGGCCCCCAAAGCTATCGTCGGTGGAAACTGGCGGGGCGCTGATTGGTGGGCGTGGACAAGGCCCTCCATCTCCGCGCGATGGCAGCCGTGCTGCATGTCCCACCCAATATGGGGGCTGAAAGCCGCAGTGAACGCTTTCATTCATTATGGGCGCTGCTGCAAACCTCGCGCTCTGCAGCAGCGATTCGTCCTCATCCTGAGCCATGGCTCTCTCCGCAGACACCAGCGCACACGTCGTGGACGCTGTCGCGGCTGACATTCCTCGCATCGTGAACCCGTACCCGAACAAAGTCATCCATGCCGATATAAGGATCCAGTCCATTGATGAAGAGCCGAGCCAAAATGGCGCCCTTTCGCAAAGTAACGGGCGTGTCGTCGACGGCGCTCCGAGCGCGGCAGATGTCGACTACCAGGAGAAGGCTGCAGAGATGCAGAACTGGTGGGCCGAGGCCATTGCGCGGAATATGGATCTGCCAGAGGGGTATTCACATGTCGCAGTGTTGATTATCAAGTGGGCGGATAACCTCGACGAGCTCAAGACGGGAGATGAGGTGCGTTGGACAAAGAGAGTGTCGGGAGTACGTCACCGCTGACTTGACCAAACAGGCCCGAGAGCTCGACGCCCTCTTCCGCGACTCCTTCCACTACACCACCTCCATTGTCGAACTGAATGTCGGAAAGAAGCCACAGCACCAACTCGATAGCTACGTCAGCGACTTTATCTGCAAACACGACGGTCCAGACAATCTCCTTATTGTATACTACACTGGCCACGGCGTCTTCAACGACGAGAAGAAATGTCTCGAGCTCACAGGAAGTCTTCACAACAATGCTTTGCTGCACGATAGAGTGCTTGGAAAGAATGCCCGCGCAACCTGGAATAAGGCAGAGGATTTGCTCCGACATGAAGATGTAGAGGGTGATGTCTTGACCATTTTGGATACGTGCTACTCGAGCAACTTTGTCAAGTCTGGCAGGGACGGACATAAGCGATTCGAACTCCTAAGTGCATGCGCAATTGACCAAACAACTGAGGCCCCCGGAAAGAATTCGTATACACGTGCGCTCATTGACGCCCTCAAAGAGCTTCTGAACGAGGACGGTGATGGCCCAATATCGACCTTTCGTCTGTACCAGCGCATCAACATGGACCCCAGGCGCAAAGATACGCCCTCGCAGATATGGTCTCGCGGTAAAAGCACCCACCATAGCGAACAGCACATCTTCTTGGCGCCTCTAAAACCTGCCAAACCCCACGCCCTACACCCGCCAGGCTGGCGCTCCAGGCCCAAGGGCTACCTGACTTTGCGTTTTGGCCTCCGAGATCCAACATTGAACCAGCAGCAGATTGAGTTTATGACCAAGGCTCTTTCCAAAGTATTTGCCAATAAGGCACTAATGGGTCTAAGGAAAATTGAGTGGGTAGACATGGAGTCTGCACCACCAGTGTCACACTTTGAGCAAGTTGCTTCGATTGTGCGAGTGGTGGCTCAGTGGAAAAAGGCCGTTGTCAGAAGAAAGGAAGAAAGAGAATCACGACAAGCTTCACAGTCTTCAGCTACCCAGTCTGCATTGCCACACATAAACGTCGAATCGGCCAACGCGTTGCACAAGCGTGCACGCGCAGAGGAAGACGCGGACGATCTACCACACGCGAAGCGATCCTACCTCGACACTTCGCATCCTCTCTCGCCGCCAGTATCGGAATCATCGCGTATCGGCGAGGACATTTGAAATCACGAGTCCCACTGACCTTCCAACTTTTTTCCTTTCTTTCGCATTCTGTTTTCTAGCTATGTAGTCAAAGATACCCTCAGTCTTACTTTGCAAACAATTATGCATAATCCCAGATCCAACCTTATCGTTCCATGACTACCGTTCCGTCACCTCCCTTGCTCCGCTTATTCCCGCCGTGTCGTGTCGTGCGCTTCGCTCACGCCGGCAGAATCCGGTGGTGTGATGTCCCGCGATCTCACCACCACCACCAAATTAGCACTTGCATAACGCCACTCTCGCAGCATTCCGTTGGCAAAAAGTCACCCTGCCATCACAACAACACACGACTTTCGTTATCTTTCTCTGCTTATCGATGCGCGTACGTGGGCTTCCTGAAACACCGCCACTTTTCTCCTTGCTAGCTGAAGCCTGTGTGCCCGTATATAAAGTCTGTGGGTAAGTCGTAGGTACTTACTTTTGTCTATCATCAGCACCAAGCAATCAAATCAACAATACTCATTTATACATTACACACAACACATCCAAGGTCGATCATCAATCGTACCAAAGACAACATCAAAGCAATGACTGCAACCACAATCATCGCAGCTGTTAGCACAAACCAACACGACCATACCATTGGCCATTGTCGCGCTCAGCGACATACTTTGTACTCGCAAACCGAGACAAAACATACACATGTTCCAGTCGTCACTGCACCGCAAAATACTGGTGACGAATGGAACGAAAGCCAAGAAGAGCTTGCACGATGGGGCTTAGCTACTGAGGAGTCATCATCGACAAAGGCACCATCAAGTACCTCGTCGACACCCAGGAGCGAAGTCCAAGGAGAGGCATTGAAGTATGAGGACGTTATGAAGTTTTGGCAGTGAAAAATTGACTTCATAAGGAGGATAGTTTGGGAAAGGCAAAATGCATAGGATGGAATTTTCTTTTTCATTGCGAGCATATATGCATTAGAAGGAATAATTGTTTTGATTTCCTTCTGGCGGGGTTCTTTTTTGGTTGCGTATAGATCATATGGTAGAGATATACTATATTTCAATTCAGAATGTTCAGGAATACATGTTTGCTATGTTGATACTTTTTACCATGATACTTTCACCATCTTCTACTCTTTTGCATATAGCATGTATCCACGTCTTAGGGTACCTTTGTGTTCTGGTATAAATAGCTATTAGAACTCTGTGTAATTTACTACATTGTAAAGTCCACTGCGTAAGCGCGTTACAATCACATGACTCAACAAATTCAGATCGCTGTGGTAGCAGGGAGCAGTGGTAATCAGTGGTGATTGGCAATCAATGGTAACTGGGAACCAGCGGTGACTGGCAATCAGTAGGGACTGGCAACCAGAGACGACTAGCACAAGTGCTTCACGTGATACAAACGCGCACACCACTGACTAACTGCTCTCAGTTGGTTCGGTCTCATCAAGTCGTTGACGATGCTCTCCGTACCCTGGCACCACTATTGTACATCTCCTACTTGAGCTATTGCGCATGTCTCTGACCTGATATCCAACGCTATCCGTACGGATGGCTTTGTAGTGAAACGAACTACAGGGAGATACTTGGCCAGTGAAATGTCCTGCAAAGATGCCCTGAATTTTAGGCCGTTCAGAATTAGCGGAGCTGTGGGCATCTAACAAAATGATTTGATCGTTTTTTTTTTAATTTTTTGTCGTTGCCAGGGCATGGAAAATAACATTTCGCTGACATTGGACGGGCTTGGGAGTATCCGTCAGCTTACTTTTAGCATTGCGAAAACGAGTGGGCCTTCCACCATATCTGATCTCTACAAAACGATCAAATAAGAGCTTTTAGTTGATACAGTGTTCCCCTTTCACCCAGCAGGGCAAAATACACTTGACCTCGCTGTGTATAGTCTTGGAGGACAAATATTCCAAGTCACCTTTGTACGTAAAACTACATGATTAAGTTTATTGGATCTAGTTCGCTTACCTATCAATAAGCAGACTCATTGCTTATAATCAGTAGAAAGAAGTTCGTGTCTGGTCAGAACAAGTCGGCATTGGTAACGTTTTAAACTTAAATCCAGCCCGAAATCAGTAGTTACAGCCGAGTGCTAAGCCAGCTTCTTCGAAGCAAGCACACGTAGACTGCTAGCCCCGCAACACTTCAGCAAACCTACTGTTTTGATGCATGCAAGGAACTGAAAGAGAAAATGGCATCAAGGACGTACAGGAAGGAACAATAACATTCAGGTGGCTATGAGTTCGATGCATACACCCGCATATCCGTGGGTGTAAAGGAGTAGCTGCATATGTATCGGCGTGTAAGACGAACGCCACAAGGTAAGATTGGAATACATAGGCTAACTTCCTAGAGTCATGCGGGGTATATCCCAGAAAGTCGGTTGGATGTCCCTCTTTCACATATCCTCTGCTAGGCTGCAGCGATTGACCACTTCTGTGGCCTGCAAGTATGATCACAGGACCAATTTTCGCCACTCAGAACGCGCAATGACGTAGCTTTCCGATAGTAGATGAGACTTTGGTGAACTTGGGATTTGAACTTACACCAGTCACATTTTCTAGTTCAGAACAACGACAAAGATTACCTGAGTCACTGCAACATGTCTAACCAGGTGCATTCAATCTCACAAGAGCCTTCGGGGAAGCCTGTGCCTTCAGCCGGTCAAGAACTGCCAAACCCTGTTGTGGGTTCACGAGAGCCAGACCGCATGGCGTACAAGGATGACGAAGGAGTTGAACACACCATCTGCATACCCTCCGGAAAGTTTCAGATAGCTTGTCAATATTACATTCATAAGGATTGGGACGCTCTCGGTCGATTTCCGCAATGGCGTAGGTATCATTGCCGCATGTCCTGACTGTGCTAACATGATTTGAATCAGCCAAGACGTCAGAGCTTCTTCAAGTGGAAAGGAGCATGATTGAGAGCGACAACGGAGCAAAAGATGGTGCATATAATGGGTCATCAGAGGGTTAAGGGCCAAAGCTTGCAATGCAGGCTCGAGGGGGGGAGTCGGAGCAAAAGACTTGACCATAGGCTAGCAGGATGCTTAAAATATATGAGCATCGCTTACTGCCCTTACAGGTTAATCAAACTGCACCACTTTTAGACCTTAAACAGGGTTGGGCGCCAAAAATCACTTTGCATCCTGCAGAATTGCCGTTGGCAATGACTGTTGCCTTTTGGCTGGTAGTCTCAACACTTGCGCTACTGTTACCTCTTGTTTAGATAAAATACCTAAACATAATTACCCTCATCATAAGGCTTCTGCATTATAATTTTTGGCGTGTACTAGTATTAAGTACGTGGTAGAGCTTAGTCCGCAGTGGTGTTTAGTATATAGTAGCGTTTAGGAAGTAGTAACATTACATACGGGAGTAGCACTCACTATGTTTAGAAGGGCGGAGTTATCCGACTATTTCAGTCAACCAAAGGACCTGGAGGAATGCGTAACAATTAGCTACAACCCGCTGGCGAGTGTAAAATCTGACCCGAAGTACACTAAGGATGGCCTCATTTGCGAAAATAAGACGATGGGATAATTAGACAAATCTATGCATATGTTCGAAGGTATGAAGGTAGGAAGAGTAAAGGAACAGCTCATGAAGGGATATGGCTCCCATCGTAGTCACATGACCATGTCACATGATCATGTCACGTGACGTGTACTGCTTACTTCTGTCGTCTACCCCACCTTATGCAAGTCGACTGCACTAGCAGCAGTTGCATTTAGAGAAATAAGTCCCACGTAAAACTATGATAGACGAGCGTACTTGTCCAGTTAGAGGTGTGAGAAAAAAGGGGAGGAGTGTGTCACAGTGCAGCCAACTCGATGAGCCTATGGAGCCTACGGGTAAATGCAGAGCGCCTAAGAAGTTAGAAATTAAATCAGTAGAGAGAAAAAAAAGCAGACAGCAAATTTGTTTCGCAGCAAGTCCATGGGATAAGGTTGAAAGTCTGTGGTGTTGTTTCCAGCGATACATACTGGAAATATTGTTGGGATGTCGTGTTGCAGCGCCCTGGCGTGCGTGCGGCAGCTAGCACAGCTGCACCCAAAATGCCCGAAACCCGCGCAAAAAGAAGCGCAACGCCGTCACAACATCTCCCAACCCTTGAAAAAAAGGATAATATACTCCAGATAGTGTTTAGAAGCAAAAAAGACGACAACGGCAGGATTCGAACCTGCGCGCCCGAAGGCATATGATTACTGAATAATGGACTATTCGAGTCATACCCATTAACCACTCTGGCACGTTGTCTTGCTGTGCTTGTTGTTTGATGGAAGACAAGAGAATTAAAAACAATGTATAATGCATCACCAAATTTTGGCGTTATGGAAGGATGGTTCAACAATTTTCAATGCCGGATGAACCAGACCACATGGGGCATGACTCCACCAGTGCACCCACACTAGTCTTAGCACCATGCATACGTTGGTGCACAGGGATGTCAGCCTCTTGCTTATGATTTAGATATTCCTGAAATAATATTTGTACACAGACAGGAGCTGTCCTGTTGTCTTGTTATTATATTACCGCTATAAGGCAAGTTTTCCTTAGATTTTTACACCTAAATTTATCTCTTACATTTACCCTAAGAACACCCCCCTTAGATTTATAGTAAGTAGTTATTTTACCTATATAGTGTGTAGTAGTAAATCTGTCTTTAATATATCCTGTAAAAGAATATCTACGAATTTACTAGACGTGTTCCTATTTCTACTTACACGCGGATGAGATAGCATTGGTGTCCGGGAATGCCAAGGCTCCATCCACCAAGCGCTGAGCGATGGATTTGGGTACAGCAATCTGGTTGAACCATTTGTGAGCTCGATAGGTGGTGGGACCGCGTCACGATTGTAGAGTTATATTACTCAATGATATCCAATCTCCGTTCGCATAAAAAATCTAAACTATCTGAGGTTACATGTGTTAAAGGAGGGCTGGTGTCGCAGGGTATGTTTTTGAATTTTCACAAGGCGATAGCATAGGCATGTTAATTGCGCAAACCACAGCACACGAAGGAATAAAGTGATGAAAGCGCATGAGATGTTTTCGAGTCTTGAATCATTTCATTTCATGTCCCAGCTGCTACAGCTGTTCATAGCCACTAGTCTATTCAGACCCTTGACACTCCTCCATATCCTTTGCCAAAGCAAGCGCTTAAGCGGCAATGGTAACCTCAACCTCGACACCAGCCTCGATGTTGATGATGATCTGCTTGACGACCTCAGTGGGGGCGTGGAGGTCGATGAGGCCTGTTCCCGCTGTTAGCCATGCTCATGCATATTTTTCAGACGCAGCACTTACGCTTGTGGATGCGCATCTCGTATGTGTCCCAAGTCTTGGAACCCTCACCGCAAGGGGTCTTGCGGGTGGTGATCTTCAGGTGCTTGGTGGGCAGGCGGACGGGGCCCTTGACACGAAGCTCCTTGTTCTTCGCACGGTCGATGAGCTCCTGGCAGACCTTCTCAAGGGACTTGACATTGCGGGAGGTGAGGGTGATTCGGATCTTGTGGATCTTGGGACCTATGCTGTGTGTAAGAATGTCGTCTTGCGTCAATGCCATATGCGCAGTTCCTTACCCTCGCCAAAGTCCTTCTCGGGCTTGTTGTAAGACATCTTGTCGGGTTGGTGGATGGAGTGTTGTTTGTTGTAGGTGCTGAGTGTAGATTCCAGTCACGACCTGGATCCTCGATCTCGGTAATGTGATGACTGGGGTGGCTTTGCGAATTGGCGACGGCGTTCGTGGTCGTTGAAATCTTTCGCGACGCCGAAATTCCGTGTGGGCGGCGGCCGCCAAGATTGCGGCCACTAGCGCCGGATCAGGCATCGCTCCCTTTGATCGCTCGGCAGCCAGGCCCATGAGCCATCATGACTACATGACTAAAGATGGACACCCAAATTTGAATCCCCATAAAGACTGGCTCGAAGATACTACGGTGCGCTCGTAAGCCTCTGAACTCATTTCAACAATCGTCCTTGGAGCCGCCAAAAGTAATGTCACTACCCCACTTTGCGCCATTCCCCGACGCAAAAGTCAGAAAGAGCATACTCCCCGAAGAATGGCAACTATATCTGGATTCCTGGGCCTCATTGGCTGAGCTGTACCTGCGATCAGGGGATAAGCAATTTGAATCAGCAATACAAGAGAAGGACACGCTCACTCCGTTTCTGACGTCGTTTTTTCATCAGCTGGCACATGATGACACGCTAGCATCGAGCGCAGCAACATTGCGAAAGAAAGCCTTCTTCCTGGTACACAGAGTCCTTTCAAGAGATGATGTCCCGGATGCTCTCCTTGGATGGTCAGCTCTGTCTGATGTCTGCCATGTTTACCCGAAGAGCGAGCAACTCCGTACGCTGTTGCAGGGTTTATGGAAGCGAAAGGGCGCAACCATTGAGAAATCATTTCAAACCGCAAAAACATCATTAATCAAGAACTTGGAGTCAAAGAGACCAGAAGAAACCGAAGGTACCCTTGACAGGATAGCTCCCCTTCTGAAAGCTTCGACGGACGCTAGTATGTTTATGCTCACGGGATCCGACTTCTTGGATGCCCTTGTGGCAGCGTACCCTCAAGTACCCCAAGGAATGCAGAAGAAGCTAGTCACAGTAGCATATCTTGGTCTTACAGCAGCATTAGAGGGCCCAAAACCGAACTACTCGCTCCTTTCCGATCACTTGTATAGCCTGAAATCCAGCGAAGAGCAAGAGCAGAAGAAAGAACCAGGCAGGAGAACTCTAGTAGCAGATTTGGTCACGAACACGCCTTTCTTGGAGAAGGTCAGGGATAAGGCTGTTGCGCCAGAAGGTTCAAGAGTAAAGAACACTGCAGCGTCGCTCAGCACGTTCCGTCAAGCGGGTGTTGCCCGACCTAAGAAGTTGATACGGAGAAAGGTGGACAAGGGTAAAGCGAAAGCAGCCGAGGATAGCTATGGTCATGGTGCGTTTACTGGTGAGATTCATGTTCATCGCATGAGCATCATCACTCAGATTCAAGACCTCTTCCCCGATCTTGGTGCTGGGTTCATTGTGAAGTGCCTGGATGAGTACAATGACGATATTGAGCAAGTCACTGCGCATCTGCTTGAAGATTCGCTGCCGCCTCATCTTGCTGCAGCCGATCGCAGTGAAAAGCTGTACGTATTCGTTTTCCAGCATTCTTCGAACGACCATACTCACAAAAGCAGGCCATCTCCCACCACAGCACCACAGCCACTTCCACCTCCACAATCCAGCCAGTACATTCCAGAGCGCCGTAATGTATTTGACGATGACGATTTCGACAAGCTCGCTGTCGATACATCTCGCCTTCACGTTGGCAGGCGAGGTCAAGATCTAAGCGCCGACAAGATCCTCTCCGACCGTAGCAAGGCACCCGCCAAATCATCTATTATGGCCGCCCTGGCTGCTTTCGACTCGGATGACGATGAGCGTGACGACACATACGATGCGGAAGATGTCGGCGCATCAGTCGATACTGCTGCAGCTGGACCAGGTGAAGATGCTGATCTCGGCGATAAGAATGAAGAGGCTTTGTTCCGCGCATATAACATGACACCCGAGCTATTCGGTCGCGAGCCAGAGACACGACGTGGCAAAGCACGGGTTGCGCTCAAGAGTGAGACGGGCATGACGGATGAAGCAATTGAAGGTTGGGCAATAATGATGGCACGTAATCCAAAGCAACTACGTCGTCTCGAAGCGAAGTACTCTACTTTCCAGGGCCAGCAGCGAGAATTGGCGTCAACCAAGTGGGAAAGTCCTGCCGTTTCTGGAGATGAAGCCAGCGGTGATGGATCTGGTGGCCGCGGTGGAAGAGGGGGTGGTAGAGGGCGAGGCAGAGGTCGCGGACGAGGCGGATTTGGTGGAAGAGGCGGTGGCAATGTGGCTGGTCCTAATGACGACAAAGCCACGCAGATTTCGCGGCAGAGAAAAGAGGCAAATAAAGGGTCGAGTGCCAACCACAACCGGAAGGCTCAGCGAGGGAAAAAGATGGCCAGAGCAGGATTTCCGGCCAGCTAATTTCATCGGAGTCGGAAGAGTTTCTTGGAAATTCTAGTATTAACCCAACCATAGATTTTGATTGGTTATTTCAGAATAGAGTTTTATGTTGCTGAGTTGGTTTGGCGCTCGTTGGGTGCTTGCTTGCCGCTGAATACCAACATCTCCTCCATCTCTATTTGCAATATAATCAAACAAGGCATTAAGAAGTGTACCAGAGTACAGCGAGTTAGTATTACATACTTTTCACCTATAGATTCTAGTTTCCTAATAGGCTATCACAAAATTAGGTTTATCCGATGAAGTTCCGTCATGCCTGATGCTGACACGAGATTTGCAGCCCCCCTAATCTAGCTCTCAAAGCCAGTACATCCGTCCTCCTTCAATTATTTTGCAGGACTTAGAAGCTGTTAGCTTATCTCCTGCTTTAATCATACATTACGAGGTATAAAAGCCACTATCTTGTATGTGAGCACTTATACTAAGAGTAGATAGATCTAGATTCATCAAACGATCTCTCTACCTCTTAGCCCATTAAAATATTTCGTTTTGGTATTTTTTCGCAGTTATTTTCGGGCATACCCTTAACGCATGGGCTAGCATATTCGTCACTGAAAGCAAGCCTATCCGTACTAGCATAAGCTTTCGGGGCAAATCACGCCAGTCCACACGCACGGACGCGGTACTAACAAAACACGTTAAGGATGCTATCCTCTCATGTGGACTGATGTCTAGATTATTTGCAACCTAATACTAGTTCCTGTAGATTGATGGATCTAAACAAATATTTGCGCTGCTTTCTACAAGCTGCAGGAAGCATGTCGTGCAGTTCGCTAGCACCCAGCGTAATGAAAAAAGAAAGCACAAGTCACCAACACGATCAATAGCCTATCAACCGGCCCGAAGACACGCAATCGCCCTTGGAATCAGGTGCTAAGTCATGCTTAGGCTAATTACATCAAGCTAGGATACATATGTAGTACAAGATTAGTTGTCGGTCCTTTTCTTTTATATGCAGAAGTTAGCTAAGTTAGTACTTTTTGAATTGTAGCAAATACCTATAAATGCAAGCAAAGATCTTTTTTCCCTATATGTGAATCATTTCAGCTGTTCTGTTCGCTTACCAAGATGCATTTATCTATCCCTACTGCAATTCTTCTCGCTTCCCTGAGCCAAGTAGGCTACGCAGCTAAATCGGCCTATGTCTGCTCAGCTGGCAGTTGGGCAACTGGGGCGTCTTGCTATTTTGTTGGCGCGAAATCATTCGGTCTCTGGTATTATGGTAAAGGATCAGGAAGACGTGGTCGTCATTATGAAGTCGTAAGGGATCTTGTTTCTAAATATGCCCTGTACAAGTAACTGACACACGTAGAAATATTGTTGTTTGCCAATGGATGATGGACCGCTTCTTGCCAACTTCTTTGACAAGTGCTATCAATATAGCCAAGAGCAGCCTGTAGTTTCTCGACCTACAGGGAACCCAAAATCAATCCTCCCGGATTGCCCAACTGACCTACAGTGATTGATTCACTGTAAGTTAACATTACGGAACAAGCATGCGAAATAGGAAAAAAAAAGATGTTAGAAAATATTTCATGTACTCTAGAATTAACTCGGACTTGATAAGCATTGCATTTGTTATTGAGTGAGTATTACCACATAAAGTTTGGCTTCGATATTAGGTTTACATCCACCTTCAACTACACGCAATGTGATAGAGAGTATATAATCGCCTCCAGTGATCACAGGATTTACTGCAGAGTTAGGTATTAGCCTTTCGAAGAAGCTCCGTAATCAATGAAGAAAACTCATGCCAAAATCCTCTTCAAGCTTCTAAACTGTGTTTACAGAGAGTCAAGCATTCTATGCAAATACAGATGACCACCATTGGTTCTGTGGACAGGGGTTTATGTCAAGTATTCGTCTTGTGTCACTTCATATGTAAATGGCATGGAGTTTATTGACTACATTTAGCAATGAATAGAGTTACGTAAAGGTCATTCACGTGGCATAGTGAACAGAGAAGCACCCATCTTTTCATCTAAATCATCAAGTTTGCTTGCATCTGCTTTATAGGTCAGTATCCTTGACACTGCTTCACGATCCTGTTCTCCAAAAAGAGTCTCCACTATTATGCCTTGAGAATACTGACCTGCCCTCGCGCAGGAAATCCAGCAAATTACGGGGCGTTGTAGTTCCTGCCGAAGACAACAATTGACATACTCCTAATCGTGGTGGTACAAGTAGTTCTGTGGATGCTGCTGGTACTTGTAGCTCGAAGAGCGCAGGTAGTACTGCAGGATCCCCGAATACCTGCCGCACTGACGATGCAGATGACGCTGTAGAAGTTGGTGGCACTCGCCGAGAAGACGACCGCCTTGTAGTGGCTGCGGGATGACCTGGATGCGGCAAATTGGGCTGTCGTAGCATCTGGCTGTTGAGGTTTGTCATCGTCAGAAGTCAAGGCAATCACTTCATGGTCCGTTGCAGCGGCTGCGGCGGGGCTGGCGAGGTTGGTCATTCTCTCTCTCACCTTTATGGTAATAAAAATGGTAAGAGGGACTGCTACTGGGGACCTGCCCTGCGCGAGCTTCGACTCTCGCTGGCCTCCGGGTTTTCCGTTCTCTGGGTTTGTGTACTGCGCGCTTTCCTGTTCTACCGCCCGTGCCTCTCACTTTCTCTCACCTACCCCACGCTTCTTCTCTCTTCTACTGTACACCTTTCTTCTCATCCTGCTTCTCTTCTCATTCTGTCCTTTACGCCAGCTCTTTGTTCCATATTGTGTTTGTCTAACCACTCCTCTGTCGCACCAAGTAAGTTTCTATCACAGCCTCCTTTCTACAGGGCTGCACTTCAACCGCGCACTCGCTCCTGTAGTGCTCAGGTTTTACCACATCTACGCCTTCAAGAGCTTGCTCTCTAACACCCTTGACCTTCTTACGTCGCACCTTCACTTCACTTACTTGCTCTCAGTGCCCCCCAAGCGCAAAGCAGGTGCAGCCCACCGCCCCGCTGTATCAGCACCGTCACTCTTACCAGTATCCGCATCGGCAAAGCGCTCTCGAGAGAACAACATTACTACTGCAGACCACAAGATCATCACCATAAGCTCAGAAGACGATGACGATGACCTCCCCCGACCGCCCCCACGAGGACGCAAAACTCAGGCGCTGAGACCCGCTCAGACATCGCAACTGCCAGCCGCACCGCAACCACCAGCCGCACCGCCGACACCAGCTACGTCAGCGCAGCAAGTATGGCCTTTTCGCTCAAAGAAACCGCTACAGGAACAACTTGCAGTGCAACTTCCTCAGTTAGAGGAACCCCTGGAACTTGAGCAGCGCCCACAAGATCCACTACATGTACAGCAACCAGAAAGCCTACAATCACAGCGGACGGCAGCGTCGTCGGTTCAGTCGATTGCCACGTCCTGGAGCAATATCGGAGATTCTCTTAGGGATAACAATTCAGAGACCAGCGACGCCTACCTGGAAGAAAAAAAATGTTATGACGATGGAAAAGTCATGTCTCTCACAGATGAACAGCTTTTTAGCGTCTTATCTGGGCCAGAGATTGCGAAAGTTATCACCCAGACAATTCCCGCTCTTGACCTCTCTCGGCCACTGATGCGCAAGTTCAAAGAGACACTCCAACAGGCTTTTGGGTCTGCACCGCCGCTGCACATACCCATCCATCAACGTAACCCAACAGACTGGCCATCAACAGATCCTGTGATGGATCAGCTATGGAGAGATGCTGTCGCTGGGGAGCAAGCAATCCCGCTACCAGGTCCTGCATTTTCGTGGCTCGACATGACACCTAGCAAGTTATGCAAGCCGTTTGGGAGCCTGGACGATCGTATGATGTGGCTATCTTCATTCCCAACAGCTGATCCAAAATCAACTGTCCATCTAGATTATGGAACCGTCAACGACATGTCAAACCGATCTATGGCTGCCCTGTATGCAAAGTTCGGTCTCGATGAAGCCAATGTGCGATCTGAAGAGGCCTTACATGTTAACATCTGCTCAAGGCGATTAGATTGTAAATCTTCTCACGGCGGTTGTGAAAGTCTTGTGACTTCGTCGCTACCAAGCGATCTTCGGGAACATTGGGAGAGCTTTGCGTCTAACCTGATCTCAAAATCAAAGGCGCATATTGTGGTTGTTTTCGGTCATCCAGCTACTGCAGTCTACAAGAAGTATCTGGAGGAAAAGAATATCACCTACGACGCCTTCTGGTTAGCCGGTTTCCAGCGATATGAAGCCGAAATGCCATATGCCTGTTTGGAGTACACCGATAAATTGAAAAACACTGTGAAGCGCCTCACTATCTTCTATTTCCATTTGGAGTCATCCTGGGGAACAAAGGTAGAGGACACGACGCCCCAAGTCAGAGTTCATGCCTTCCGAGAGCGCCTACTTGACCTCACTATGGTCTTGCTGTACGATAATGCATACCGACAGGCATTCCTATCTTCCCAGAGATATGTCTGGCAGCTGTCTACCGGCATCATCGTTCCATCGGAGGCATTCGAGAATTTCGATCCAGCGAATCCCGACTCATTATTTCAGTATTTCCAAAGACCGACATTCGATGCAGGTCCACTCAAGAGATTTGTGCAAGAGAACCGGAGTGTTCCTGCAGAGAAGAAGATTGCTATTCAGAACTTCGTAGCGGAGAATAACACCAATCCATCCAGGGTGCTTGCTTATTGGGATAGTCAAGAAGCGAAAGAGAGGTTTGGTGGTCATACTTTAACGTTTATGGTGATGGCAGAAAAATGGTTCTCTAGCAGCGCAGTTGCAAAACGAGCTGCGAACCGAAATGCGGAGACCTTGGCATCTATGCAGCCACTTTACCAGATCCCGGGCAATAGATTCCTTGAGAGGTACATCAAGACGATAAACTCAAAGTACGGGCCCTCAGGGGATTAGAACTTATACTCCATGGAAGGTGGTTAGACATACATCCGGGTGAGCTCGTTAAGCCGTTCCGTAGTTACTTGTAATTAGTAGTTACTGACTCCTAGAATACTACTACTCCCTAAACACTACTGCTCTTTAAATACTAGTATGTACTTAGAACTACTAAGCGCTTACTGCTACCCCTAACTGGATATAATGCGGCCGTGTCCAATAAAGACGCTTACATTTAGGTATTCCCCCTTAACCTTAAAGATATCTGGTAGATTATCGTATAGTGAAGAATTAAATAATTAAGATTGTTAGCTGTAATAAAGCGTAATTTAGGGTACCAGAGATAATGTCTATTTCCTTTCGTGTTCAAGAGATCTATGAGTTATGTCGTTGGCTATGCTATGTATAATTTGATAGGGCGGTTTCATCCGACTATTTCGGTCCACCAAGAGAGCTACCACAGCAAAAGCTTCTTCATAGGTACGCAGCAAAGCCGCAAGTCCCGCAGACCCACCGAATTTTTTGCGCAAAAGTGACGGAAATTATCACTACTCAATAGCAGCTGAAATTCCCCGAAAATAACCTTCACCCAGCCCTGAAAATTTGATGGGGGTGATCGATCCGTATGTACAGGCCATGCGATCAGACAAGCCACGATATGCCCTCATCTCGCGATTCCCTGAGGTTCCGCTGACCAAGTGGGGCATGGCCATAGTCAACCCCACCTACCCACACACCAAAATCTTCGAACCCGGCTCGTGAGCATGTGTTCAAGACCTTAGTTCTTTCGAACGGAATTATTTGTGAAGGTTATATTTACAATGATACACGTTTCTTCCATCAAATCTTCAGTAGTATAGTGGTCAGTATTTCCGCTTGTCAAGCAATTGACAGATCGCGGGAGACCGGGGTTCAATTCCCCGCTGGAGAGCATCTACTTTTTTGCCTTTTTGCCTTTTCTTTTTACCTTTAGTAATATGGTCTGCAGAGGGGCGGACAGGTTGGGGCTGAGATGAGATGCTGAGCACGTGATCTGCCGCGCTAGACAGATATTGGTCGAAGCGACAGTCTTCCTTTTTTTTTTTTTTTTTTGCAGAGGCTACATTCGTACTACTGCTTTTTTAAGTGCACCTAGCAACTCTATGCTACTGCTGTCGAGCAGCAAACGCAAGTGCATGGAGTAGTGCGTGGAGGCTCATGTGTTTGGAAATCAATGATTTTGTTTCTAGCGCAAAGAGGAATTAGGTACCACTAGTTAAATAGATATCTACAAATATAATGAACTCCTACTGCTCATCAGGCTTACAGAATTCGTCCTACAAAACGGTGAACTCCAATCCGTTGCTCGGCACATGATGGGCGAACCTTGTGCACTTTGATCAAATATAAATGAAACACATTCCAGTGCTGAGAATTAAACTACCGATAATATTGGCTTATGTAAAAGAATTCCTCTATCTCCTTGCGATGCAGTCATTGAGTCTGCAATCTACAGACCAATATTACCTTTTATACCAGAGTCATTGCTCTATTACCAATTGCCTTTACGCATAAGGTCTATAACCACAGAAATACTTGTATTAGAGAGCCCTAGGCTAACAAGGAATTCCGCAGCTAGCGCGATTAGCACACTTGAACCGGTGAGAGAAGCAGAAGCGATGTTCAATTGATGATCCATGGATAGGAGCAGTTTCGTGTCCCCACCACTTACGGAAATCCCGGAAGCCCAACTGATGGACCAGTCAGACACTAAAATGGTGCATGGCTGTGAAACATGTTACGCGCTACCATCCGCTGTTCGCATGCCCAATCCGCAAAGTTAGAACAGGTATGCTGAAAACAAGCTTCTCACATGTCAAAAGGACCATGGTTGCGCACTGATACAGACAGATCAATCCGAAGGTGCTGCTACCATCACTCAATGACATGGTTTAACATATTTGGAATAAAGATGCAAAATCTCCCAGCGAATCAAAAAACATCCGACAACACGTTGATCACTCTTTGCTTCCGTCTTTGGCCATATGACCACATCGTTGACTCGTTAAAGTTGCAGTAGTGCTCGGGCACCATTTTGGCACACACTGACAAAGCCACCGACACATTCGAAAACTTCCATGGTAAAGTCAAAGACGGCGTGTTCTCCTGCGTGATTCATTTCCGACCATGTCATCTACACACGCGCCATCTATCTCCTCTTCTTCTAGCGGAAGAACAATCCAGCTGAGAGGTACATTCATACGTCGCGTACCACTACCCCAAATGCCAGATGCAGGTGCAACCACTAGCGTCTGGGGTTTAGTCTCCCACCGAAATACCATCGAACAAATACGAACCGAATGGGCGTCAGCCCTCACGACACCCTATCATGAGCCCTACGAGCCCTATGAACCCCATCACGTGCGACACAACTACCGTGGTTAATCGCAAGCACTCTCCCGTAAAAGCACACGACTACCAGCCGTCGTCGGCTCCCCCGGTCCAACGAAGCCCATGTTTCCAAATGCCGCAGCGAACCCCACCACTCTAGTGCGCCTTGCTGGCTGTCACCACACGGCCGCGATACGGCGGACGCAGCAGCGCGAAGGAACGTTATTTTCTCAGCCGTGGCGACGTGGCGCTCGAGAACTGTGCTGTGGTCGCTTGGGCCGGTCGCCATCAGCGCGCCATGATTCGTCAGACACAAGCGCCACTAACTTTGCCAAACTGACCAATTCTCGTGCTAACACCGGCTTTTGCGAAGCACGCTAACGCCTTGCGCTGATACGTATGGCCAGCACGGTTTCTGGGGTCAGGTACCAGATAGCTGGCCATGCATCGAAACTGGGTGACTGGGTTAATACACCCCAGGGGCCCGCATGACATTCTGGAAGGACGGCTTGTCGTACCATTTTATCAACAAGTGACCCCGCATGTTCCCACTACAGTATTTTGCAATCCAGCATATCCCTTCTCTCAATTTTTCTTTCTTTCTTCTGCCTTTTTTCCTTGTTGCAGAATTCCTACTATCACTCATTTCAACCTCAGTCCTTCTTTCGGAAGAAAAGTCACCCACCACGACGAAATTCACCAAGTCACTCCATTCATTTTGAGTCAAACACACCATCTCATTATCATTTGAGTACACCCATCATCAAAAGTTTACTGGAAAACACTCCGCGGAGTCTATCGAGGATCGATAATACACACATCATGGCACCTACACCAAGTACCTCGGACATTCCCCAAGCCCCACCAGCCGACATATCAATCATCAACTCACGCAACGATGGCTTCAGTCCCGGAGCCATCATTGGCATCGTCATCGCCATTGTCTGTCTCCTCCTCGCCGTTCCTTTGATCGCTGTTTTACTACGCCGCTACGAAAAATCCCGTCTTCGCGAGACACCAAAGATCCCAGACGGCAGCGATGCGAGTCTGAGGAGCATTGGAGAAAACCACAGCCTACAACGCATTCTTGTAACAAAAGAGTTATTACGCTCAAGCATAAGAATGGAGAGGGTTGACTCGGGGATAAGGAAACCGGAAGAAGTGTATGGTGGTGGGAGGGAGCGCGAAGGGTCCTGGAGCCATACCGATGTCCAGGGCGGCAACTGGAAGTGAATGAATGAGACGTCCTTCGAACATGGCAGCTAAGCTCGATGCGGCTGACCGGTCGGAAATGAAACGCATCTAACGCTCGTTACGCCACCATCCAACGCGGCCCCAAAGCCAAAGAGGCTGTCCCACTAAACGCGACAGTCCATCAACCCAACCCTGTTTTGTCTACGCCGAGTTTGGTCCTCACAAAGACCATCCTTAATACTCTCTCATATCTTCGGTCTATCCTTTAGCCCTCAATGCTGGTCAGATGTACAGGGCCGCCCGTTTTACAATTGGGTGTATATAATTGTCGGTGGGGTGCGCTAAGCACTCTAAATCGTGCTGAAGTGCCGTCAAAGACCGAGTGGTGGCAAACCCTCGGAGAAAACGCGCAAAGCACCATTTGCTTTCTTTGCTTCATTAGAAAAACGCTTCATCGCTCTATAGTCTTCGATACAGATGCATTTGCATCCGCATGTTCTCAAGCTCAATGGGATATTTCAGCCTGTCATCCAGTCTGAACCATCGGCTCTCGTCTTCTTTGACCTTTTCCCAGCTTGCTATTTCCTCTTTGCCGCGCTCGTTCGTGTTGCTGCTAGCTTGTTTCAATAGTGTATGATCGAGAAGCCATTGCATAGGGTACTTCTTCTCTGCTCCGTTCAAAGTGACTGACGAGTAGCTTCCAGGGCTATCCACAACCAGGAGTAGTGATCCAGGTTTCAAGATTGCGGTGATTTGAAGCAGGAACTTTTGAGTCTGGGGAAGCGACGTTGTGTAAAGCTCGTTGAGTGTGAAGAGCAAAGTTACGATGTGTGCTTCTGCTAGCCGCGAGGTCATGTCCGATGTAGATGCTTGCAGAACGTCATGTTGATGGAAAGCAACCGCTATATCTTCTGGTTCCATGAATGGCACATTTGCAGCTTTCGCGGCAGCCGAAGCGTACTTTGACAGTGTTGGCGCAGTCGTGAGATGTGTTGCCAGGTTCTCCACTACCACATTCCAATCTGCGATATCAATAGCCGTTACCTCCATCTTTTTCAGACTCTTCTTCGCATCTTCTCCATTTCCTTCTTCTTTCGAACTCTTACTCAAGAGCAACTTCTGTAATCCTCCCAAAGCTACAATCTCAGCCCCAGCCCCACCACCCAAACACACTACTTTCCGACTCTTGCGAACCTTATTTTCAGCACCCTCAACTCCATCTTCTTGAGAATTCAGGTCCAGATCCTCCTTCAAATCCCAGAATAGATCAAGGTACCCCAAAGCGCGACTTGGACTCCACCTAGCCGCATACATTTCCAAATACTCTTTCTTGCCAAACGCAGTTGCAAAATCGCGATTGTACAAATGACCTTTTACCTCCTGTAGCAACGGTGCAAAATCCGTACTTAGACACTCCGCAAAGGAATCGCGGAAAATATTCAACAAGATTTGCTGAAGTTCGATTGGAATAGATTGTTGGATACCCGTGTTGGTGGCAACAGCATCTTCAGTCGAGCGCCGTTCAGGACGTGCTTTGGGCGGCTTGTTGGCTTCTCTTTGCGCCTTGCGCTTCGCGTTCAACTTTGAATTTGGGGCCATGATTTCGAAAAAAAAATATCGCCGTACGTATTGGAAGACCCAGAGTCAGAGAAAGTGGATGCGGGCATGGTGAAAGTCTCTTTATCGATAAGTGTAAGCGAAAAACGGTTGTGATTCGCCCTCCCCTCTTCATCTCCGCAATCGGAAACCGTTCCGATGCCTTGCTTGCCTGACTCGGGTCGATAGCAGACGGTGGGCTCATCAACGTACAGTCTGAGTCACTGCTCTTGTTTCTTTGGTTACCTATAAAAGTACTGAACCGGTATCTTGATCTCCATTCTTAGCATACTTTTCACAATGCGTGTCCCTTACGTTCCCGATCCCCCAAACTTCACGTCCGAAGAGGACAAGGCCGTCGAGCAGCGAGTAAGAGAAAGGCGGGGTGAGAAGGGACTGATTGCTTTGGATCGAGCATTGCTTCACTCGCCTCCAGTCGCTGATGGTTGGTAAGCACAGAACAAATGGCAAGATGTATACATGCTTGTTGAATGAAAGCAATGATATTGTGGTAGAGTTGTGCTCACAGTGCTTCCGAGCCTGACACAACTATTGAGTGGATCTATGGATCACATCACAATGTTCCAAAGATATACTAACAGCATGCAGGAACTCATTCCTCGGCTCCATCCGCACAAAGACCAGCCTTCCCACTTCCATCCGCGAAACACTGATCTGCCGTGTTGCCGTCTTGAACCGCGCATGGTATGAATGGGAATCTCACTCCCCAATCCTTTCATCTGCACCAGGTACATCTCCCAACTACCATCCAGTCGATCATAATGACTCACAGAATATCCAGACGTCACAGCAGAGCAAGTACAAGCAGTTCTGGGCTCGCCACCTCGTGCCCCACAAGCAGATATCCTTGGGTCTACCCTAGCTAAGCTGGTAGCGTACACTGATGCCATGACGCTCGATGTACAAATACCGGATGCAGTATTTGCAGACCTGAAAGAGACATTTGAGGCACAGCAGATTGTCGAGATTACTGCCACAGTCGCTGCGTACAACTGTGTCAGTCGCTTCCTTGTTGCTTTGGATGTCGGTGAGAGAAATGCGCAGACGGGTCCCAAGGAGGGCGGAAAGGAGTAGATCAAAATGTGTGTCGTATTTGATACGCGACAAATATACATTATATACGATGTATGTCTTTGAACCACTTCTTCCGTCTGTTTTGATATTTGGCTTTGGAGGAATATGCCTACCATTTTACTCGACCCCAACTCAGCTGCCTATCACTCTACCACATTCACGCCTTCCTGCTCTGCCTGGCAATCTTCCTCCTCTGTGCCAACATGTGCGAGAACAAAATGTAAGATCCGGGCACGTAGATTGCCAAGATAGCCCAGAGCCCATATCCAAACCCTTCGCTCCTCGTGCTTGCCTCTGGGATCGCTTGGTACACCAGCCAGCATTCAGATGAGATGCCAAGCGGGTAGAGCACGAGAAAGGTGTTGTATCGGAGCCATGTCCAGAGCTTGGGTACGCCCATGCCAGACAAGGAAAAGACAAAGTAGGAGTAGCGGATGACTTCGGTGACGGACCAGGCGAGCAGCATAGTGCTGTAGGCTGGGGAGTGACGCGTCGAGAGGGGGAATGCCGGGGGCGATGCGATCATGTGGACGAGCAAGTAGCGGGAAGCAACCTGCATGAGGGTTGTCATGACGGGTGCCCTGACGATGCCTGGTGCAATTGTTAGCTCTTCTACGCTGTTAAGAGAAGAAGCATGGGTTAGCATACCAACCAAGCTGTGGAGCACTTCGAGTCCGGCCAGAGTCTGTACAGTTCTCGTGTAGTTTTCAAGGTTGTCATATACTTTTCCGCTCGCCAATCCCCTCTGGATCGCAGTGAACCAATCGCCCTTGCCGAAGATCATGCCGGCCTTGTGCGCATTCATAATCTCATGCCCCCCAATTATGACAGTCTGGTACAGGACGCCGGCCCAGAGCGCGGCAGACACTGCGTTGTAAGCAAGGAGATAGGCATTCTTTGCTCCGGATTGCTTCGCAGGTCTTTGGTCGTTTGGCGCTGCTGCCTGCGCGGTTTTCGATTTGGAAGCCATTATAATTTATGATTGAGCGTCTCCAGTTCCTTGACCTTTGAGGGGCGTGAAAAAGTGCAAACGCAAAGATGACTAGGGATGGAGTCGGCTGCAAAGAGTGTGCGTACAGGAGCCTCAGGCCTCGGCTCGGGTACCTGTCAGATCCTTGCTCGCTTGGCGCGGCTGATGGCACGAGCCATGTGCGATGATCTCATGGTACCCTTTTAAGTTTTGCGCATTTGCGGCTCTAGCCTACCTCTGATGGTTTCTTAGAAGCAATGAACGAACGAAAATAACTGGTACGACCCGCAAAGTTTTACAATGAGCATATGTAGTATACATTTGCAGGTATGAATATTACATCACGCTCGCTCGCATCCGCACATGAGCCCTGCAATGTACAACTTGCATTCCCTAGAGCACCTGACGCTTCAGGAAGAAAATAAACAGTCTGGGAGAGCCAGGTGTGATATAAAACTGGAAAAGAGCTTGCTAGAATCCGCCTGAACGCCAAACTATGCAAATGCAACACGCTTGAGCACTGACTTACGTGGACTTTGAGATGAATAACATGGAGTGCAGACAGAAAAGAAACAGAGGATGCACGCCTGGGTATCTTTGAACATCCCAAGTATAACAGAGTGGGAAAAGAAACCCGAAAAAAGGAAAAGCAAGCCAGGAAGCTGCAAGCATGTACATGTGTCCTTGGGGTAAAGAGCCTCGGACCGTTAGAGAAAGACCTGGATCATGCTCTTCTTGTGCGACACGTTCTTGTCGCAGCCGTCAACAACACAAGTCTTGAACGGGTTGGTATTGGTGGGCTTTTCCTTGCCCTTTACAGTGCGCTTAGCAGCTCGGTTGGCGGTACATTCTCCGCAATAAACCTGCTGATATTAGCTTGATGTTCGAGTACACTTTTCAACGACGACTTACATGGCCACAAGCTTTGACAATCCACACCTGTCTCTTAATCTCATCACTACCGACACACAGCTCTTCATCGCAGTTTGGACACACGAGCTCACCCTCCTCATCGGGGCTCCTTGTGAAACCCTCTGGTGCTTCTGGCGGTGCATCGTATGTTGGTGGAGGTGCTGGTTGTTCACGTGGTCGAGGACCCAGTTCAAACCCTATAGTGTCAAAGTCCATGACCGGCGCCACAAATGTGCCCAAACGGATATGTGCATGACCCCGCGTTGTGTTGCGGGCAGGTGGAGTGGGCTCATGGAAGCGGCCGGCAGTACGATTGATTTGGGCATTGAAGCGGTCAACCTGGGCTCGAAGATGTGTAAAGCGGCCATTGAGTGTGCCAAAGAGATTCAAAACATTGTCCAATTCGCGATTCCTGCGACGCCGGATCTCGGCTTCGGGTAAAGCATTCTCTCGTAAAAATTCGACCTCGTCACCGTCGGAATTGTTGCCGCCAGAAGCTGGGCGCGGTAGGCGTCTAGGGTCGATTGTTCGAGACGAGATGAATTCAATATCGGGGGAGCTTGGTTCTGGTACTGCTGGTTCTTGGGCTGTTGGTTCTGGGGCTGGTGTGGCCATCCGCCACTCTTCTTGTCCATTGTCGAGGTCAATAATGATGTCCATGCCCCGCGGTAAGCGGGTCATGGCGTTGTTTGCATGAGCCTGAGCACGAATACGATTACGTTCAGCAACAATATCGTCGTACGGGTAACGGGATTCATTCGATCGAGGCAGGCCAGAGAAATTTACATTGTCGATTCCATGTGGATGCCCATACCCAGGATCGTCGGCGGTAAGGTCTATAACATTGTCGTCGTTGAAACCTTGGGCATTCTGGCGGGTAACAACGTCGTCATCGAATCGTTCGGTATCCTGGCCGATGACAGGCATTCTATCATCATCCTCGTCCCCTGTCAGATCAACTGGTCCAATGTTCTGCTCCCTTGATGATCCAGCTGGCCATCGAAAGTCAAGTCCGTCTCCTACGTAGCGGGTTGACGAGGAGGCAGGGAGGCCATGGGTTTCTCGTTGCATGGCCGGAGCAATTCGCATAGGGGGCCGGGCTGCGCGCAAGGCAGACTCAAAGGCAGATGGTCTCGTGGGCGGCTGTGGGAGGGCGGGATTGAAGCGGGGATAGAACTGTGGGAAGGGACTGCGGGAGGCTCCTTGTCCTGGATCCGGGCGGGCGGAAATGTAGTTGGTGTGTCGTGCGGTGTTCGTCTGGCGAGGGGGTACATCTTCGGGGTTGGTGAAGGGTTCCGCCCTCCAGGACGGCGAGGCAGAGCCCTCGTCCTCCATTTGTGCATGTGAGCGCTGTATCGAGTCTGCGTCAGCCTTTATTCACCGTGCCGCCGCAAGCTTCCCGTCCATGGCTGGGCAGCACTCACTTTCTGGCGTCTGTGCGTGTGCCCGAATGGCTGCTCTTCTCCGTCCATGCCGGCTGTGGGCGGTGTCGTGGAGCGACGGGCGGGGGTTCTGGTGCGAGGGGGGCACGAGGGGGGACGCCGTCGAGCAGAGGGCCGTCGTGTCGTAGCGCAGGTGTGCTGAGGTCGGCGAAACTCGTTGTCCCTGGTGGCAAGCAAGGATGGCGCTTCGGGAGCGACCCGACATGACCACCGTGACAAACGGACGGCACACTTCCCTCTCACCTTCACCGCGGGCCGCAATCTGAAACCGTCAAAGATGGCCTTCTTGCACGTTCCACCGTGTTCCATGCACCGCGTCGCCATGTCCATCACCAGAGCAGACGGTGCGTCGTCTTGCTCGGGGTCCAAGGCGTGCCCAGAGCGTGACGTAGTACCACTCAGCATTCAACCCGTATGCGGAACGGAACATGACATGACTTCTCGATTGATAATCCGAGGTACAAAGCCCCGGGCACTTTGCACTGATATTGCTACATACAACCCAAATTGCGCCCCCATGTTTTTTCAATCAAGAGCATTGCCACTCGTCGGCTGGCTGCCTCCATGCTACTGCTTCAGCCATTTCAAGTTAACTCGCCAGCCAGCACTACTCCCTACGGTAGTCCAACCAAAAGGCCTCTGCCAATCACTGGCGCTTCCACCATCTTTCCCTCACTTGCGCTTTGTCGCCTAGAACCAACAAGCCCTCTCCAAACCACATCTTCCTTTTTTCCCCGCGAGATGCTAGTATTACGAGTTTCAATGTCTATCGGGCCCGATTCTAAGGGGCTGCCAATACTGCCAGACCACCCTCTGGTGTCAGAGCGACTACGCTCTCGGCCTTTCCGCTCCATGCAACGTCCTTGGCAGGTAGTGCCTTTCTCACAAGTTCGGCCCAGCTCTTGGTTGCCTTTGTGAACTGCTGCACCGAGACACTGCCAGTGCCTCCAATTGCCAGGTACATGCCACTGTAGTCCCATTCGCAGCACGTGACGGGGCTTCCAGACTCGAGTGTGTACAGGACAGCCTGCTTCCGGATGTCCCAGACGGATACGCTGGTGGAGCCCTTTTGCACTACTGCGAACCAAGTACCGTTTTCTGCAAACTTGAGATCCACAATTGGGGCGCCAGTTTCTAGCTGCGCCATGGCGGTTCCGGTTTTGATGTCATAGATGCGGATGTTGCCGTCTGAGCTTGCGACGAAGAAAAGCATACCGTCGACATGGAAGGCGACGCAGGTGATTTCGGCTTCGACATAAACCTGAGAGACCGTCTTGAATGAAGCCAGTTCGTGGACGGCGTAATGCTTGTCGGCACCTGCGGTTGCCAGCATCCTTCCACTGGGGTGGACGGAAATGGATGTGATGGCTCCGGCATGCGATCCTACCTGGCCAACCTCGTTGCCATTTTCGAAGATCTTGGCGACGCCAGCTGATGTTCCAACCACTGCACGACCTTCACACCATGCCGCTGCTGTGACTGCGCTACCGGCGTTGAAGGTCTGTGTGACCTTGCCCTCGGCCAGCGCATAGACACCAGCAGTGCCGTCAGATCCACCAAACAGAACCAATCCGCCTTCTTGTACAGCAATGCTGCTGCTGCCTGGGTACATAGCCTCGGTTGTCTTGACCAGGTCGTAGTTGGAGATGACTTCGCCCGTGGCCCAGCCTTCGGGTACAGCTCGTTTTCGGCGCGAACCAAATAACCTGAACTTGTTAGCAAGTTTCTACTGAATCGCATACAGATTACCTACTCTTGCTGTGTGTCGTCAACAACCTTGACCAGGTCCTGGGGCAGGCCCTGGCCATCAACCTGCATGGCATCGCCCTGGCCGCCTCCACTAATGGTGACATTAGACAAGGCCTCGCGCGCCTCATCCCGCTCTTTCGTTATCCGTGCAATCACTCGTGTCGCGGCATCGTTCTGGTACAGCGCAGTGCTCAGCTCTTGTCTTGTTTGCGCCAAGTGTTGCTTGAGCGTGTGTGTTTCTAGCACCAACGCATCCCATTCGTTTTGGAAAGCACTGAGCATGGCGGGTATCGAGGTGAAGTTGGGCGCGCGGGGAGTGACGACATTGGGCGACTTGAGCTCGATCAGGTCCTCGGGCGCGAGGTCCTCGCCCGTGACAGGGTCGGTGTGATGTTCTGCAATGTGCGCTTCGATGAGACGCTTCTCAAAGACATTGCCGGATTTTCGCGAGGCAACGGGCTCGCGGGGAGCTTCGCCAGAGATTGCGCAAAGCATTTTGACGTGTTGTTGGTGGTTGTGATAGTGAAGCTCGATACCAAGTCGCGTTTGAACTTTTCCAGAGCTGGATGCGCGCGCTAGCCATGTGGACCGTGCGGGTGCCAGGCATCACCACGTTATGTTCTACGTAAGAGCATGATGATTCCATTGGTGCTTTCAATGCAATTTTGCAACGAGTTCTCATCCAAGATTTCAAAATGAAATTTTGTATGCTGAATGCTAGATTGAATTAATACGTGACCGCTTACAGCTCCAACGACCAAGGACCATCAACAGCTTGGCGAAATCGACTATACAGACATACTTCAAGCCGGGGCATATATAACAGGTACCATATCCTTGGCCTAGTACAAACTTGAGCATGTTGAAATACCCTCATTTCAATACAACCAATCGGTATCTCCGTCGGCTTCCAAGACACAATCTGCAAAGGCGTGAAGCGGCTCAGCGGTAACATACCACCTGCTTCGCCTGTCCAAGTTCAAGCAAAGATCAGCTCAAGGTAGAGTAATTTCTGCCAAGCAAATACTCTTCTTCACTGAATTCGTCCCGCTCGCCGTCGTCCTCGGAAGCGGAACATTGGCACCAGGAGCGATGTAATAGCCCCGGTCCGACAGACAGCCAATCGCCGTGTGGGCGGGCCGAGATGCACCCAACCGGATTGCTCCAACAGTACCCACTTTTCCCATCCCGCTCCACGTCGGACTAGACGACCTGATATCCTCCACTTGTACCCCAGAATTCTCATTTGCGTGCATATGCCTACACAGCCGAACTCGAAACGGGGTCCTGTCCCGGCAGACAAGCACATCTAGCGCGCGTCTCCGGGCCCAGTAACGCCATCATGTTGCTTCTTTGGCAATGGCATCGTTGCCAAGCCCTGCACTGATGCCACCCCGTGATGACGGTATTGCGGGGGAGTGCGTCTTGGGTGCGCCTGGCGCTGTTGTAGTTGTGCAAACGGAGAGTCCTAACCCAAATCACGTTTCCTGCATTGTTGCCATGCTTCTTTGACTAGTAGATGTGACGGCACGGGCTCAAATATAAAAGGCACGTCGCTGCCTCGAAAGATCAGCATCAGCTCTGGTTTCTGTCTTTCCCAAGCATCAGCAGACACCATGATCACCAAGGGACTTCTTGTTCTTGGGTCGGCAATCCCTGCCTTGGCAGGTCAACTTGTCCAACGTCAGAGCTCGCCTCTCGAAGACTGCCCTGGATACACGGCCAGCAATGTCCAGAACGATGGTTCCCGGGTCACCGCAGATCTTAAACTGGCTGGCACTGCCTGCAATGCCTACGGCGAGGATCTTACTGATCTCAAACTAGAGGTTGAGTATCAGACTGGTATGTTTTTCTTATTACTCCAACCTAATCCCAGCATACTAATTCCATCGACAGAGGACCGACTTCACGTAAAGATTTACGACGCTGGCGAAAAGGTCTTCCAAATTCAAGAGTCGGTCTGGCCTCGCCCCTCGGATGATGAAGACACCGCTCCCGAGAAGTCGGCTTTGGCCTTCACCTGGACCGACAGCCCGTTTTCTTTTGCCATTAAGCGTAGGGCGACCAATGAGACCCTGTTCGACACCTCGGCAGCTTCCCTCGTTTTTGAGTCGCAGTACCTTCGTCTGAGAACGGCTCTGCCACCTTCCCCTAACCTGTACGGTCTTGGTGAATCGACTGACTCCTTCCATCTAAACACCACCAACTACACGCGTACTGTAAGTTTTGCCCCCCCCCCCCCCCCCCAAAAAAAAAACAATCACAATACTAATTTACTTAGCTTTGGAACCGAGATGCTTATGGCACACCACCTGGCAGCAACTTGTATGGATCTCACCCAATCTACTTTGATCACCGCGGCGAGAATGGTACCCATGGTGTTTTCCTGGCCAGCTCTCAGGGTATGGACATCAAGATTGATGACTCCGACGGCCAATTCCTTGAGTACAACACTCTTGGTGGAGTCTTTGACTTCTACTTCCTTGCCGGTCCTGGACCAAAAGAAGTCGCAACCCAATACTCAGCTCTTTCTGGTCTCCCTGCCATGATGCCGTACTGGGGTTTTGGTTCTCACCAATGCAAGTACGGATACCGTGATGTCTGGGAGGTCGCCGAGGTCGTGGCAAACTACTCTGCTGCCGACATCCCACTTGAGGTGAGATTCAAAAAATTTGGAGCGAAAGGCTTTTCGTACTAACTTTCGTAGACCATGTGGACAGATATTGACTATATGGAGCTTCGCCGCCTGTTCACTCTGGATCCCGAGCGTTACCCGCTTGAACTTGTTCGCCAGCTTGTTGATTATCTACATGCTCACCAGCAGCACTACATTGTCATGGTCAACTCCGCTGTCTGGAGTGGCGATTACGATGCCTACAACAACGGTGCTAAACTCGAGGTTTTCCAAAAGAAGAGCAACGGCACGTTCCACCAAGGTGCCGTGTGGCCAGGTCCTACCGTCTTCCCCGACTGGTTCCACCCCAAAACCCAAGAGTACTGGGATGGTGAATTCAAGCGTTTCTTTGACCCTGCTACTGGTGTCGATATCGACGGTCTTTGGAACGACATGAACGAGCCTGCCAACTTTTGCCCATACCCTTGCTTGGACCCTGAAGGTAGGTCTCCTGACACATGCGTTAATTTGCCATACTGACAATCTAAAGCGTACTCTGTGGAGTCCAAGAACCCACCGGAGCCGCCGCCAGTGCGTGATTCTGCAGGTCGCCGCATCCCCGGCTTCCCAGCAGGCTTCCAGCCGTCGTCCAACTCTAGTGCTGCAAGACGTTCGGTCACAGCTGGCCCATCGGCTGCTCGCTACATCAAGCGAAGTGGCTCTAAGCGTCAAGCGTCCAACAACACCCAAGATCTCGCTACGCACCTTGGACTCCCCGGTCGTGACTTGATCAACCCCAAGTACGAGATCCACAACGAGGCTGGCTCAATCAGCAACAGGACGCTTGATACGGATATTCAGAACTATGATGGCACTTACCACTACGACACTCACAACTTCTGGGGTTCAATGATGAGCATTGCTTCTCACGTATCTATGCAAAAGCGCCGTCCCGAAAGGCGTCCGTTCATCATTACCAGGTCATCGGTATGTCATATATTTTTCCTGCTACGCTCTCAAAATGCTAATTCTTGGATAGTTCCCTGGTCTTGGTTCTTACCTCGGAAAGTGGCTTGGTGACAACGTCTCCGAGTGGGCTCAATACCGCTTCTCGATTGCCGGCATTCTCAACTTCAACTCGCTTTTCCAGATTCCCATGGTCGGTCCCGATATTTGCGGTTTTGCAGGAAACACTACGGAAACTCTGTGCGCGCGCTGGGCAACTCTGGGTGCTTTTTACCCCTTCATGAGGAACCACGCTGGCGACACTTCCATCCCCCAGGAGTACTACCGCTGGCCTTTGACCATGGCTGCAGCCAAGAAGGCTATTGCAGTCAGGTACAGGCTGTTGGATTACTTCTACACAGCTTTCCATCGCCAGACCACTACCGGACTGCCCAGCTTGAACCCACTCTTCTTCCACTACCCCTCCGACCCTCAGACCTTCGCCATCGAGCACCAGTTCTTTTACGGCGACAGCATCCTCGTCTCGCCCGTCTTGGAAGAGAACTCAACTTCCGTGTCCATCTACCTACCCAACGACACCTTCTACGACTACTGGACCGGCAAGCGCGTGCAAGGAAAGGGCGAGTACGTCAATCTGACTGACGTTGGCTTCGACACCATCCCTCTCCACGTCAAGGGTGGCTCTATCCTGCCTCTCCGCGCTGAATCCGCAAACACCACCACTGAGCTGCGCAAGCAGAACTTTGTCCTCTGGATCGCGCCAAACGCCACCAACCAAGCCACTGGCTCTCTGTACCTCGACGACGGCGACTCGCTGAAGCAGGCCTCCACATCCATGATCACCTTTACCTTCAACAACGGCGCCTTCAGCATGACCGGTGACTTCGGTTACAAGACCGACTCTGTGATCCAGAACATCACCATCCTCGGCACCAACCAGAGCGTCCAGGGCCCCGTTTCCCTGACGCAAAACTGGCAGCACAACTTTGGTGCTGGCGCCGGCATGCCCGAGTTCACGAGCAACGCAGCGCAGAAGCGTTTTGGGCTAGGCGCTTTGTGGGGCACGCTCGTGACTTCGGTCAGTGTCTTGTTGAGCTTGTAAAAAATGGCGATGGAGGGATTTTGATAATGAGAGGAGTAGGGAGATGTATATAGCGCGTTGGCTGAATTTTAGCTAGTCTGAGAGATGAAATATTACTTTATCATGCGGACAACTATGGCAATATCCATACAAAGAGACCTTAGTGTAACTAACCCCAGTAACGAACAACTATACTACCCAATATTCTTTGTCACCTTGCTCAACGGACTCTTCCCTTTCTTTTCCATCAATCTGGACGCTTGCAACTGCTCATGCGTTTTCCACGAACACCTAGTGGTAGGTGGTCTGTCCCCTAACTCTCCTTCAGCCGTCAGCTGCGAAAGCTGCTGAAGCCTCAGCATAATTTGCCACAGTATTCCCCCTTTGGGGTTCTGGAATTCATCATCCGTCTCGAGGTATTCCTTTAATTTCAGTCGGGAATTGCATAGTGTGGCGGCTGCCGAGTCTTGTGTTTCTTTGGTCTTTCGGTTTCTGGTCAGATAGCCACTTTTAGGTTGAGGGGTTTGGGGAGTCTTGGGAGTCGTGGAAGTGTTGGGAGTTTTGGTAATCTTGGAGGTTCTAGAAGCTTTGAGGGTTTGGAGAAGCGCTTCTGTGGAGGGCTTGGGATGGGTTTTTGAGCGTGTGCGTGAGGAGACTGGTTTGTCCTGCCTTCTTTTTCTGGCGGCGGCGCGGAAGAGACGGCTTTGTATGCGCTTGCACACTGGGGAGAAGGAGCTCATGACGAAATGTACGAGAGTGTTTGTTTCAGAGTTTGTGAAGTTGAAGAGAAGACGTGAACTGTGGGATAATTTAGATGGGGATAAACTTTAGGTTGGAACAGAGTCGCTGAATTACGCTGTTACAGTACACTGTAATGGAGCAAAAATTGGTTAGTGTCATTGTACTTGATGTAGGGTGGTGAAAGCGAAGTGGGCTTGATTCCATGTACTACTCAAGTTCACTGGTAGATGCACTGACGTAGGCCTCTTCCCAATGGTTCCTAGTTTGATTACGGTGCGATATGCCTGCTTTGATTTAGTGAATACACATACGAGGTGGTCCCCAGACAATGCTACAGTTTGATAACTCCTGGATTTCCTCAATGGAACCGACCTAACGCTTCCGCAGTTGCCCTAGAGTAGGATGCAGAATATGTTTACTGTGTCAGAAAAGACTCAGATATGTTACACTGTTTAGTCGTCGTGAGGTGATTAGGCGTAATTAATAAAGACAACCACAGTAGATGATGGAGTTCACAGGACACGATGAATACAGGAACGGGTATCTTCATTGGGTAGCCATGCGTTATCCGCATCTCTCTGACACATTTGATCGTGCCGTGACTACCATTTTCATGTTTCCTGTGCCAAGCGTCTTGGTGCGTCGTCGAATCGACGGCGCGCCTGGGTCTTGGGCCAGGCTGGTGTGGTGTGCGATGCTTTCCATACGACACGCTTCATTTCTTGCCCTTCTTTTTCTTCTTACCTCCACCTCCTCCAGCCTTGGGTTCAGGTGCGGTGCCTCCCATCTTGACATCGCCGCTCTCGTCCACCTGTGGTGTTGATGTGCCCTCGCCGCCGGCTGGCATGCTCAAGTCCTCTGTCGTTTCCGGTAGTGCTGCCATGTGCCTTCCTAATCTTCCCAGGTTTCCAATTAACCGTCCAACCTCGGCGCCCTTGTTTGTTTGGTATTGCAGACATGTGCCTGACTCTGGGTCGTATGTCTTCAGCGTAAAGGTGGCCGTAACTTCTTCGGGATCCTGCGCCGGGGGCGCTGGTGATGAGGCTCGTGTGGCGTCTACTGGTCGCGCTGCCTTCTTCTCTTCATACTTTTGTCGCTTCTTGATCTTGGAGGCTGTGGGCTTGAGGACTGAGTACTTGGATGTGATTCGTGTCTGGCAATTGGATTAGAGGAGCGTGTCGCGTGCGTGACGAAGGGCTTTCTCGTACAGTGGTTGGGCGGGCTTTTAACAGCAGCGACGACTGCTCGTACCACTCGGCACTGGTAGTGAAGTAAGGCATTGCGACGATTGTGGGTCGTCTGGGGGCACAATGGCAAGGTGGAGGGAGGTTTGGTAGCTTGGGTATGCGGGCAACTTTTGGCGGGGTTGTGCTCGGGCGAACGTCGGTCTCAACTCGCGCCCTCGCCCGCTCCAGAACAAGACTTACCAGGCAACTATAAACGACTGCTCACGACACACAGCAGCCACTAGCAGTATTGAACTAGGCTATAGTGCATGTGGAGCTGACATTGAGCCCTTCTCGCATCTTCTCTACAAGTTTGACTCACGGCTTTCATGACTCCAGCGTCAAAAACCTCTTTCTACATTTCGTTACTGCAGTTGAAAATAGCTTTTCCTTGAAGTATTGCTCTTTCCAAAATCACTGGGGACAAAAAAGGAAGATTTTGTGAGATACGACGCTATCTTGGCTGTCGAATAAGTTGGGTCTGCACCACCGTTCGCCGTCGACTCCTAGCATCAACCCTAACAGCTGACCTACAAACCCTAATCTTGGAGTCATGGCGGAGGGGATTACCAGAGACATCCACAACCTAGACCTGGAGAATGAGCCTGCTCCTGAAAAAGGACCCACCCCAAGGGCCGAACTGGAAGCTACCATCCAATCTTTAGTCGAACGGGGAAAGCGTTTACACGATGAGGTAGAAACATATGTCGCTGCGGTACTTGAAAAACAAAAAGTAGGCAAGATTCACAATCCAGTCGAGTACGTAACATCAGAAAAGATCGATACAGTCTGCAGTACCAGCGCAGTGTCATTCTTGCTCACCATTCCCCAATATATTTTCAAAGCTCTAAGCATAGCTAACCTAACCAGATATCGTAACCTACGCAATGACATGCGAAACGAACTAGCCTTTCTCCAGAAACTAGCAGGGTCCAACATGGACGAAGAGAAAGCCAGACACTACATTGTCTCGTCAAACCTACTCTACTACGAAGCACTATGGAGCGCAGCAAAGCGCTCACATGGCCTCCAAAGCTTCAGAAAATACTTCTTCTGGGACCGACACACAGCCCCAGCTGGAAAGCACACAACCAAAGGCCTTAGTTTATCCAAGGGCAGCCAAACCAAAAACAAGACTGCCGCTCTCGTTGATATTGTTGCCGAAGAAGGCAGCGAGTGGATTCGCGTTTCGACCGTTTCTGAAAAACGCATCTTGTTCGACCTCGCAAAGCTAGGCTGGGTCAACGACCCAGACTCGGACGAAGATGAAGACATGCTAGATGCACGTCCAGTTGACGACGATGAAGACGACGAGGACCAAGTCGACGTGGTACGGAATGCTCGTCAACTTGCGCGAGCTGCCCAGGCAAATCCTATCCGCGGTCGGCCGCCAAAAGTCCGCTTCGTACTTACCAGAGTGGAAGCCGGAAAATCCCCGCCTATTGACAATGTCATCAACAAGATCCGCGCTACAGGCGCCATCGTGCAATGCGGCGATGAGATACCGCCTGCGTCCTCGATAGACGAAGTGTTGCCTCAGCTTCTTATTGACCGGTCCCGCGCTCTAAGCAATACCCTGAATATTGACTGCACTATTTTACTCGCTCTTATATCGGATATATCCCACACGCCCTGTCCAATACTAGACTGGTACCCTGGAGAAGTCCGCGCGCAGATTCAAGAGGAGGCTGAAGAGCATCTATTACCGACGCATTTGTATCCAGCTATCCAAGCACATCCCATGGTGTGCACGCGTGAGGCAGCGGACCAAATGAACCTGATTGTACAGACTCTAGCTACAGACACGGAGAAACTAAGGGCAGACTTGTTACTGGGTCAGGGAGACTGGGCGGCGCGGTCTTCAGAGGAGCTGGTTGCGGAATGGGTACGTTTCTTCATTCCCTTGTACGGAGTCACTGCACTTTGGACGGTTACTCACACTCAGCACAACAGGCCAGTATATCCGACCATGTACCCCCAAGTGGATTTTCCCTCCCCATAGTCATAAAATCCTTCGACCCCTCCACCATCACCTCCTCCCTTCCTGCCGTGGCATACATCATAGCAAAAGAACTCGGTCCACTGAACACATCTATCTTCCTCTACGGCTGGGCAAACAATCTCACCACGCTGAGCGCCAACCGCGGTCGAGCCCGCCAAATCGAATCCATTATCAATGAGCATGGGCTCAAGGATGGCGAGGCAGGACCCCATATCTGGCTTTGTGGTGAGTCGCGCAGTTTGATTGCAAAGCATGGGCGGAGGAAGTGATGAGGTGTTCAATGGACGGTGAGATACGAGATAAAGGAAAGAAAGGAAGAAGAATATAGAAGGCTGAGTTATCGTAGTAGGGGCAACGCGCGCGTTTAGAAAGCCACGGCCGGGCGAGGGCACGGATGAGCAGATACGGCTGTGGCAGAGAGGTTCGAGGGGTGCGATATGATGTGATTCATGTATTATCATGAGAAGGGATCTTTGTAGCATGTATAACCGCACATGTAAGAATACTTCGAACATTGCCCAAAGGAGACAAAAGATAAAAGGCAGCATACACACATTGAAGTAAATAAATAAAAATATCATTACATTCAGCTCACTTACATGATTATCATAACTCAATATTTTTTTCGGTTTCAACGTGAAGACGTGTTCATATGCTCAAAGCAATCAACAAACAACACAAGCATAAACACAAAATTCCACCATACGACATAAAGCTCACCAAGTTCGGAATTCTAAAAAGTATCCTTACCTGCGTGGCCTTACCTTGATGCTACATCATTCAAGAGATAGAGAGCAGGAAGGAGAGAAAAAAGCAATTGTTTGTTTCATGGGAACCACTTACTCACACATATACCTACATTATGTATGACCTACCCCAAAGCAAGAACGAAAGAAGAAGAAAAAGATGAACACAAAAAAGGTATAATGGAAATAAATCAAAAACAAGGAGGATGAAGCAAAAGGCTAATAAGACATGCGTTGGAAAAGAAAAAGATCACCTGTGTGTCCTACCCGTCGTCAAGGAGATCATAGTTTTTTTTTGCTTTTGTTTCTTTTTGGTGATGTCTTTTTCCTGCCTGGCAAGTAACGCGTGTCGTCGGAGTCCTGGCGGGTTTTGGGGAATAATGGTAAGTTGCCGTGATGGGAAAATTATAGCTTGTCCGGTATTTTTGGTGTTGCTATACCTTTTGAAGCTGCCAATAAGACGTTGACTGAAGGGGACCATGTGGGAGAGATGATGTGAGATGTCGACGGTGCCTACGGGGTATGTGTGGTCTGGTGTATGCGCTTTCTTACCCTCCTTTGCTGCGCTGCTGTGTAATCGAACGTCAAGAGCTGAACAGAGTCGATCTTACCCTCATTGACGGGAAAGGGCTGGGGCGAAGAAAAGGGAGGTAACCTTTGACAAACCCTTGCACAAGATGGCTTAGCCATCTGCCAGGCTTAGTATCTTCGTCGTGTTCGTGGATCGTCATAGCTGTCGCCGTCGTACGCGCGTTTCCGTGAGCCTTCGTCCCGGCCTCCATCCCGGCCACCGTCTCGACCACCGTCTCGACCACTGTCTCGACCTCCATCTCGGCCTCCGCCGTATCCACCATCGCGGTCACGGTCGCGGTACCGATCTCTGCTGCCGAGCGGTTCATTGTTAGCGCCGCTGGATCCTCGATCGTAACCGCCACCACCTCTTCGGTCATCATATCGTCCGCTGCCACGATCGCCTCCGTAACCACCGCTTGATCGGTCGCCGCCAAACCCACCGCCTCGTGGACCGCGGGGACCAGCTGGAGCGCCATCAGGAGGTCCATATCCGTTGGATTGATATCCGATGCCTCCTCGTCCGCCGCCATAACCGCCGCCACCACGGCCTCCTCCACCGAAACCACCACCGCGGAAACCTCCTCGATCACCACCAAAGCCTCCACGGCCTCCACCCCGTCCGCCAAATCCACTATTGAAGCCACCGCCACGGCCTCCAAATCCGCCAGGGCCGGCTGGAGCACCTCCGAAACCGCCAGAACCGCCTGGGCCACGGGCAGCTGGGCCCTTGGTGTAACCACGGCCACCAAGGCCACCACCAAAGCGACGTGGACGCCAGCCGGAAACTGTGCGACCGCGCTCAACATCAACGAGAACACGTCGGTCCTTGATCTTGATGCCATCTGTCTCCTTGTATGCAGCCTTCATGTCCTTTTCGCGCTCGTACACAATAAAAGCATATCCGCGCTTTCGCTTCTTAGGTGGCGCGTCGGGCGGCTGGGTGACGTCTTCCACGATGCGGATGCGCTCAATGGGACCGTAGCGGCCGAATTCGCGCTCAAGGTCATCAGAGGTCACGCCGTAGGATAGGCGAGCTACAAACAGTGTTTTGAAAGCGTCGCCTTGTACCTTTGGATCTTCTGCGGGTTTATCTGTATTAAAGTTAGCGATATGTAGTGTTTGCGCGCTGCAAAGTAGACATACAATTCTTGACACCCTCGGTGATGAGCTTCTCCTGCTTCTCCTTCTTTTCGAGCTTCTTGCGATCGCGTTTCTGAAGCCAGCTATCCGTCGGAACGTAGCCATCGTTGTCCTTGTATTCTCTCAGGGCGTCCATGTACTGGCCGATGCCGCTAATCTTGGGCGTGCAGCGCTTCTCGGGCGCGTGGTCGGTGGGCTCAACCCAGCGCAGCGGCGGCCGCGGGGCGAACAGGTTTAGCAGCATGGGGGGGAGTAAATGCGTCATCTTGGATTGAGCTCTGGAATGCGCTCCAGATGGCGATGTGACGCAGTTGGAATTATGGGCGGGTCGAGGGAGTGACGATGGAAGGGGTTGGTGGTCCTCGGGGGAATGTGATGCTTGGGCGACGAAGTTGCGACGCGGAGTTCGCACTAGCGCAAACCTAGGCTGCGACGACGGCACGTGACAGCGAGCAGGCAGTGCGCGCCCAGACTTTGGCCTCCAACATTTGGCAAAGGTACCACGGTCCTCTCCGCAATTGCACGCCCAACATGCCTCTCGCGGCACTCAAGACGGTCGCAAAGCCTCAGGTAGGCTCCCGAGATTCATCCAGTCGTCTTGCAATTCTAGCTGCTGACGCACAAATGCACAGAATGGCGTAGGCGCCTTTGTCCTGCCCTGCAAATCCTTGACCTTCCACTACTGCAACTGGTGGGGTTCCTCGCGGGGCATGAATGCCTTTATAAAGTCTTCTCTACCGGCTTTTGCAAAGCGCAACCCTCAGATTGAAATCTCCGTCAGCCCACGACCAGCCCACCACCCCGTCATCATCGCAAACTACGTCAATGGTACTCAACGGTCAATATGCGTCAAGAACCTGCAGAATGAGGGCGTACGGGAAAAGGCCGAGATGCTGAGGAATAGCACAGGAGAGAAGAACAGGAAGCTGGACGGACGCCCAGTGAAGAGTTTGAACGAGAGCGTGAGGGGTGTCTGGAGTCCATTCCACGGAAGCAAGATCAAAATATAAGGGTTTGAGGCGGCAGAAAGATGATCACGTAGAAATTCAAGTGATTGGAGATACAAGGCACTTTTCATTTCGGCTACAGCAGACCAAGGTAGTTCAACTAGACGACCATTACGGCCAGCCGAAACAAGGCTCGGATATAAGCGAACGCATGCAAAGACGCAGATCTAAGTGCAGCATGCACATCATTTGTACAAACAGTGTAACAAATAAAAGAACATCACAAGTTACATTAAGCTCATGATTGGTCTTCGTAAGCGTTCATTATGCTCAACCTATGTGGTTTCTAGCCAAGTGGTATTTCTCATAAGATCGTCACTATCCTTCCGGTGCAAGCTTCAGTCACCTAAAGACGAGCATCACTCCGGGGGATTCATGCCTGGTGGCTGTTGATAATGTCAACAAACGCAGGCTTCAAGCTGGCACCGCCGACGAGGAAACCGTCAATGTCGGGCTGCTTGGCAAGCTCCTTGCAGTTCTTCTCAGAGACACTGCCACCGTACAGGATGCGGGTCTTCTCAGAAGCCTCGGGGGAGATCTCCTTCTTGAGCCACTCACGGAGAGCGGCGTGGACCTCCTGAGCCTGCTCAGTGGTAGCGACCTTGCCGGTGCCGATAGCCCTGGTATTTGTCAGTATCATGTTCAGTACTCAACTCTTGAGGTGCTGGCATACCAGATGGGCTCGTAGGCGATGACAATCTTGCTCCAGTCCTTGACCTTGTTGGCAACGGCCTTGAGCTGGGTGGTGACAACGTCGACAGTGGAACCCGCCTCACGCTGCTCCAGGCTCTCACCGCAGCACAGAATGACGCTCAGGCCACCGTCAATGGCAGCTTTTGTCTTGCTGGCGACAAAGTCGTCGCTCTCCTGCAGGATCTGACGGCGCTCAGAGTGACCGAGGATGGTCCAGGTGATGCCGCTGTCCTTGAGTTGCTCAGCTGAGATTTCACCGGTGAAGGCACCGTTGGGCTTGTCAAAGACGTTTTGCGCGGCAACTTCGATGCCCTTGCGGAGGTGTTCGCGGGTGAGGAGGAGGTAGAGGGCCGGTGGTGCGATGACAACCTCTGTTTTGACGCATCAGCTCGCCGTCTTTGCGGTGGTGTGATTCAAGTTCCAAATTTTCTTACCAGTGTTCTCATCGAGCTTGGCCTTGTTGAGGTTCTCGACGATTTCGGTGATCGACTTGATCGTACCGTTCCTTTAGGATTGTTAGCTCTTTGCCGTCGTCGTGCAGGTACTCACAGCCCGCGTTGTAACGTACATCTTGAAGTTTCCACCGACGAAGAATTGGCGACCCATTTTGGCGGTTGTTGATATGAGAACTGACTAAAAAGACGATGTGTAGGGGTATCAAGGGGATTCAATCTGAAGTTGAGGATGAATGTGTTGAGAAAGCGTTGTCGAGCTGAGCTATAGCAGTTGTTAAAGTTTGGCGGGGGGGTACGCGGGGCCAGTGACGTCTTAAGTGTTTCGCCGAACCCGGGCTTTCTTCTGAAAGAATGGAGACTCGGAACTCGGTCCCCATGCTGAAATTTCTTTTCCCAATTGGCAACTGTTGTTATTCCAGCATGTGCTGGATGGGCACCAAATCAACGACCGAGTGATGGACTGCCTCGTTCCCATTACGTTTTGGCAACTTCTAGCATGCGGATAGCTACAACGAGAGCTCAAGTTCATCGTCTGCTTAATGTTTGCAGACCCGACGAGAGACGAGGATGACCGAATGCCCCACTGATCGACCCGAAGTTATCCTTTGGCCAAGCCTCGCACAGCCAACACTTTCGGAACTTCACATGTACTGCACCGTAGCCTGAACCACAATAACGCCATGCCTAAGCCTGTAGGACAACCCGAAATCGAGGGAGCGCCTGTCGTGTACGGTCTCTCAGTCACCCCGCTCACGCAATGCGCACACTGGCACTCTCCGCTCGACATCATCGCCATCAAGCATTTCTGTTGTCAAAAATTTTATGCCTGCATCAGCTGCCATGATGCACTCGAGACACATGAGTCTGGCGTCTGGCCACATGCTCGACAAGATGAGAGCGCTGTGTTGTGTGGGCAATGTAGACATGTCCTGACCGTGGATGAGTATCTGAAGAGCGGAAGCAGGTGCACTAAATGCGGGAGTGGATTCAACCCGGGCTGCAAGAACCATTGGGGGCTGTATTTTGAAGTAGGCGGGGACAGCATGCAGACTTGTACTCGAAGTTAAGGACATTCATGCGTAATATTAATTTAGCGTATATGGCATACTCTAAATACCGACCAAAACCGTATGCGTGTTGCCCTCATCCATTCCCTGGTCATCTCACATTAGAGTATATGCTAAATACATTACCTGCCGTCCACCATGCTATATGCAAAAGACAACCTTTCGTGCGTCCTACTCTTACTGGATGTTATACATGTCTAATACTTATTACGTCTTGCACAAGATGGCTTCCCAGCCAAGGGTCCACTTTACACTACCCATGATAATGAGCAGGAGGGAGAAGCCCGTCACAACGCTCAAACTTGCGTACACATACGCCGCTTTCCTCTTCAACGTATCGATCTCGACGATCCACGTCGATACGGTCGTCAAACAGCCGCAAAATCCATCCATGATGCCCTGAAGCACCTGACAGCCCACCACACCCCCGCCAACAAGACCTGTAGTGCTCAGTGTCACATGCTGCAAGTCATACGCCATGCCAATGACTGCTGTACCAAATGTATTGACTGTAAAAGTGCCAACGGGGAAAGAGGGATTGATGGGGTTCAGGTACAGGGAAATGTAGTACCTGAGCAAACATCCCACTGGCGCGAAGACACAAGCAAAGAGGGCCTGACTGCGCCACGCATCCTTTGGCGGGATGGAAACCATGATGATGGCTCCGATCCATACACCCCAGCCCAAGACGACAAAAATGGGATCGACAACGCGGCGCATGAGGCGAAAGGGTAGCGTGGGTGTGATGCGATCTAGCGCTAGCGCTAGATGCGCGCCAATGTGCAGTGCGCAATAGCACGTGGCTATAGTTATTATAATAGTAGCACACAAGGCCAGGAACGAGTATCCGCCGTTCCTCGATACAAGGTTTCCTGGAGAAGGGGCTGGAGTGTTTGGTGCCGGCGAATACGGATGGCTGACAGGAGCCTTGAGATCGTTGGATAGTGACAAGAACACATCGCGGATGAAACTCGAGAAGCTAGTAAAGGAGCCACAAAAGCCCGTTGCCAAGCCAATATACATTGGTATTGTCTTCTTCACCTTGCCGTGGCGCGCCTTATCGGCTTCTCGGGGGGCAGGCTCATCCGAGGGCTCCGGCAGGCGCTCTCCCTGGTTGCCCCATTCTGCAGCGAAAAGACGGCGGTCTTCAGACAGGAAGCCCATGACCAGCGTGCCAGCCACGTTGGCCCATAGTTCGGAGAAGGTTACGGGTGCGCCGGGATAGAAGGTGAGGGCTTGGAGGCCGAGACGCGCTAGTGTGCCCCAGATGGAGAAGAAGATCAAATAGGATACCGTGTAGAGCTCGGTCGCCAGCCGAGATGCTCTCCGTGCGCCTGGTGTCGGTTTCGAGTGCAGGTAGCGCTCGGCGTAGTTGTCTGCCTTCTCAGGCGCCATGCTGGGCAGTGCGGTAAAGCTCAGTTGCGAGGCCGATGGCGAGTCGTGTGTTGTGCGTCCTGGCAGAAAGGAGGATCGTTTCGACTGTCGACCTTGAGGCAGTGGGGGGTTGGCATGATCAGGGTCGGTCACTTTCCGGCCCTGCTCTGTCGTCCTGGGTCGTCGCAGTGCTGGGGGTAGCTTGGGTGACTGGGCGTTTTCGTTGTACAGATGCAGCCACGACTCTGGGACTAGGAAGTCATCTACGTCTGGGGCCTTGTCGGGCCTGGAGTCGGATGTGCTCCGCGAAGCCCGCTTGCTGGCCGAGTTCCTGTCCTTCCACCTTGCGCTGCTGCTCCCGGTGCGCGAGCGCTGACGCGTATATGGCACGTTGGGGGCGGGCGAAGAAGTGGATACGGGCGAGGGCGGTGCAGAGTCAAAGTCGGCGTGGTCGGGCGCAGGGCCGTTGAGGTTGAAGTCGTCGAGGTCGAGGTCAAAGTCGTCGAGGCGCTCAATGTCGCTGTGGGTGCGCGCGGACAAGCGCGGGCCTGCCGATGTTGGCTCGTCCAAGAGAAGCGAGGAGCGCAGCGATGAGCGCTGGTTGTTGTAGTGCGAGGTGCGCTTGGAAACGAAGTCGTCATCAGCTGCGCCTGTCGTCGGTCTTGTTGACGGTGCTGAGGCCCCATGGTCCGCCATCACAGGCCGTCGCCCGGGTGCCTGCAGATGCGATGTACAATGACGCGGGCCGGTACCGTTGACTGGGACCCGCTCAATTCATCCCACCTTGGGCCAGGAAAAAGTCGTAGAGGTCGCAGCAGGAGAGCAGGAGACGGGCGCTCTGCTGGAGGCGCGGGTGCTAGCGTGTGCCCGCGTGTGACGTGGGTGTGGTGCCCGGCAGTCGTCGCCGTCGACCGCTTGCTGAAGCAAATAACAAAGTATATCGCCGGTCACGGCCATACTTTTGGTTGCAGGGCTATCGCACTACCACGTAAGGCGCCGAGCAAATAGCGCGCAGGCGGAAATGTCCGATTGGCACCAGCGAAGGACCCTGTCGAGGCCATGGATGCAGACACAGATGCACATGCACATGCACATGCAGATGGGCCAGCGGCGGTGTCCGAGGCCGGGTGACTTGTTATCGCCCAGCCGAGTATGGTGGGCGGGCAGCTAGCAGCGAGCTACGACTACTACCTACATACCTGACCTTACCTTACCTTAGCTGCTGTATCCTATCCCATCCTATCTCAAGCACCTGCCTCATTTCCGCAGTCCGGCCTGGGCTGATCGAGCAAGCCATCGCTCCCGCCAGCTGCGTACACGTATACGTTTATATCTGCGAGCTTGACAGCCTCGAATTGCTTGCGTTGCGCCGTCGACATAGCCGCACGTGACACACCGACTCAACATGGCAAACATCAACATCCCCAAGAACGCGCACGTTTCGACGCACCCCTGTCTCCAGGCAAAGCTCTCGCAGCTGCGATCAGCAAGCACAGGCTCTCGTGATGCGCAAACCCTGGTGCACGAACTCGCCCTCATGGTGGGCTACGAGGCTCTCGCTGCGGGCTTGAAGTCGCAGCCGGGCAGCACAGTACGTCTCGATTCCACTTGTGTACACAAACAAAGGGCGGGGGCGGGGACTGGTTGTGCTCGGCGAAACAGCCCTCAAACAACGGTCGTCTCCCCTGCATGCGGGGTACACGGCATTTGGCCCATTGCACTTTGATTGACATGAAGACCACAGGACAAGTCGCCCTTGGGCTACGAGTACACGACCAGCACCACGTCGCCCGCGCCCTCGGCCATATCGCTCGTGCCCATCCTCCGCTCTGGCCTCTCCATGGTCCCTGCGCTCTCGTCGCTACTCCCCACCCCAGTCCCCATCCACCACTTGGGCCTCTACCGCGAGAAGTCGACCCTGCAGCCCGTCGAGTACTACAACAACCTGCCCTACCACACCCCACACGCATCGGGCGCCACCAAGCCCCAGCCCGAGCTGGCCATCATTGTCGACCCCATCATCGCAACTGGCGCTACGGCTTGCGCAGCCATTGACACGCTCAAGGACTGGGGCGTCAAGAGGATCATTGTCTGCAGCATTCTAGCGACCGAGGAGGGCCTGCAGAAGGCCTGCAGCGAGTGGGAGGAGGGCGTCGAGGTGTGGGTTGGTGCGTGCGATAAGGATGTCGACGAGAAGGGCATGATCAAGCCTGGACTTGGCGACATTGGAGATAGGCTGTTCTTGACGCTGGGAAAGTAGGCCGCTAGCATTCATGAGGGATCTACATATCAAATGTTCAAGTTGGGATCCTTCGTAATCGCGCACATTGGAGAGCCAGGCTGTGTCTTGCCTACATATCGCTACACCTACTTTGCGGACCCATTATCGTGAAAAGGCCGTTTGTTTTCCCCTCCGCCTTGCTCAGGGGGCGGCTTGCCAGCTGATCGACAGACCTTTCTAAGGTTTGAGCTTGTCAGAGCCAAGTCTAGGCGGTAATGTGTTGTCTATAGCTGTGGCAGTGCTGCTTCCAAGACTTGGGCTCAGCCACGTATGACGCAAGTGTACCACGAGCCTGCTTCTTGTGTTGTTCCATAGACCCAGCCCTATATATACCTGGGCGCGCTCTTGTTCCAGACCCTCATCCTACCCAAACAACAATTCTAGACCGCACCAACTCCACACATTCAACCTACTCCTACTCCTACTCCTACTCCTACTCCTCCTTCTACAAAAAACCAACCAACAACAACCAACCATGGGTCTCATGTGGCACAAGGGCTTTGGAGGAAAGAGGTTTGGTAAGTCATTCCCGTCTCTTCAGACGCACCAGATGCTAACAGAACCATAGGCGGTGGTGTTGTCGCTGACCGACACGGCGTTCGACGCGCCCCCTTCCGCATCTCCTGTGGCCGCTTCTCTTGCTTCCGTTAAGCAGCTGCACACTTCTCGACAGCAACTCACGACCTGTACGGAGACAGAGCTCTTTAGCAACATTTAAGCGCTTGCATTTTCAGTCCTCACGATCCTACATTTTGATGTTTTTTTTTTAGCTTGCGGCGGCGTTACGGCTGGGACACAGATGGCGGCAGGCCACTGGGAAGCTAAGCATGGTTCTTTCACACAACATGCAACACTACAAACCCCTGCGATCAGGCCCATATATCTTGAATACCCTCGATAGCCTAATACAACATGTTCATTTGACTCTCCGAATGCTGAGCTGGGGTCTACAAGCAGCTGAACAGAGGCGCCCAGCCTCAGCTGGTATACCTATGACGTAATGACTCATCCCTGTCCGAAGCTCCACCTCTCTGCCGTTGCGCGCCACCATTTCAAAAGGCATGGCGGGGCACATGGCGCCCGCAGAGGTAGTGCCTAGCTAACAGCAAACTCCATGGGCGAATATCGTCACGGTAACACCTCCAGATACAACAAGATGCGGCGCATCCTCATCATCAATCCGAATTCCACGGAGCAAATGACGGACGGCCTTCGGCCGCTCGTCGATGCGCTACAGTTCAAAGATGTCACTCACAACGCCACTTACTGCTACAAGCCCGGAACTAACCGTAGCTAGCAGACCGCACACGGTTACTTCACGGCACCATCAGGCCCGAAAAGTATCAACAACGAAGAGGATGCTGCCGAGTCGGTGAAGCATTGCCTGCCCGCGCTGCAAAACGAAATTGAGCGCTACGATGGTTTCCTCGTTGCCTGCTACTCGCAGCATCCCCTAGTACCACTTCTAAAGGAGCAAGAAGCGATTCGAAGCTCACGGAAACCCGTTACGGGCATCTTCGAGGCCAGCGTCAGCACGTCACTGCAGCTTGTACACCCCGAAGAAAAGTTTGGTATTGTCAGTACAGGCAAAGTGTGGGAATCCATCTTGACAGACGCCACGATTGCATATTTGGGCACAGGCTCAGAGGCAAGCAAGCGTTTTGCGGGCGTCGAGACCACGGGACTCAACGCTACGGATCTACACGATGCGCCTGCCGAAGAGGTGCGCAAACGAATGAAGGATGCAGTGAAGAGGCTTTTGAAAAAGGGCAAGGTCGGTGCAATCTGTCTAGGATGTGCGGGAATGGCTGGCATGGACGAAATGGTCAGGGAGGCGTGTATAGAGGAGCTGGGAGAAGCCGAGGGCAAGCGTGTCCGAGTGGTAGATGGGGTTATGGCGGGTGTTGCTTTCCTAGAGGGCGCTACACGTGTCGCATACTAATTTTGGTACCGTCTAAACGCAAAATATATCACAGTTTCAGGTTTTCTACATATATCTATGTCGAGTTTCATCACTGACTGTCGAAACATGACGCCAATAGTCAGTACGGAGGCTAACTAAATTTGGTATGACGTATCGTCGACGGTCCATGAACCGGACCGGTTGACACAGCCCACCTGTTCTCATGTCAGCCAACTCTCCACTCACTACTTGTCTTATTCGATATTGTGTTTAAACAGGAGACTTTGTCTCTTGGTCGTGCGACACACCCTGAAACAAGAACTTCAAAAATTCGTTGTTATGCAGTCGCTTCCGAACGAGCTGCTTGCACACATTGCCTCGCATCTGGACCTTGAGCCTCCATCGATTACGAAATTCAGTCATGAGCCTTCTGGACATTTGACACATTCCGAGTATAGTCCGCTCAAGAGCCTGTCTCGGGTATCATGGCAGTGGAGAAAGATTGTTCTGCCCTTCCTCTTCCGTTACTCGCGCATTCCGCTTGATGAGGATCCGCAATGGGTGCCCATGGATGCACGGCTTATTGATAGTATGCAGGAGCAGTTGACCAAGCTCAGCAATCACGAGTTTCTCATCTACACGAAGCTGCGCAGCAAGTTCAAGAGTAGCTCAGGCTTTGCATTTGGGGAAGCCATGGATGATGTGCTAATCAGTCTATGTCGAGTCCAAGAAGGAGACGAGTTTCTCAAGGCGGTACCAAGCATCATGTGGCTTCCCCATCTACCAAGAGCATTTACAGGATTTTGCCGGTTTGTTTCGCAATACACACTCAAGCACCATATTAGGAGCATAGTGGTGTATACAGAAAAGGAATGCGAGCTGCGCCATGTGCCCAGCGCAGATGCACCATTAGCACGCGGAGTATCCGAAATCTGGATGCAAATATTCTCCCATCTCGAGCCCACACGTGTTGTCGTTGCTGCTCCCCCGTCGACCATGGCTGGGCTTCTGGACACACAGCTGCTAAGCAACGATGCCTGGGCATTTGAAATGAAGATGCACTACATTGAGCTGCTCCAAGCCGAACCGCCTCATACCGAACACATGGACACTCAATGCCGACAATGGGGCTCTTCTCTTGTCCATCGAAGGCCATGGTACCACGTGGGCTACAACGAGGGTTCTTCAATCGCAGCGTATAGCACCTACGAATATCATCTAAAGCAATCACCAAAAGTGCTGTTTCTAACATTGCTACGCCTAGCCAAAGAAACGCAAGCATGCTGCAACATTACATCCTTTAGCCTCACTAGTGTCTTTCCATTTGCTGGTAACATCACTTCCATCATCCGCGCTCTCCACCGGATCCCAACGGTAAACAAGATTTCCATTCAACTAGCGCCAGGTCCAGAGAACAATCTGCTCAGCGACAGCAAGAGGAGAGGAAGAGCACTGTCAAGCGATTTTTGGCTTGAGTGGCGCGAGAGCTACAAGGTGATTGCAAGTTATCTAGGTGTATTCGACTTCAAGGACGGCTCCGAGTTTGTGAGCAAAGACTGCTGGAGCAAGCAGCTAGCTATAGAGGTGGAAGAGTGCATAGACTTGGTGAGAAAAAGGGGTGCTGGGTGGAGGAGTGAAGAGGGTGGGAGATGGGTGCGGGACTATGCATTGGATCGGAAAGAGACGGATGTCGAGATGGAGGAGAATCCAGTCGAGAGCTGATGATACAGTGAGATCACTGTATAATAAAAAAACAATGTATGCACTCAGATGTAAAGAGTACGCAATTCATTCAAGGAACAATATTCATAAATGATAAAACTCGAGTGAAGTTACTAGAGCCTATCAACACATGTAGAGCTAGGCCACTAGTAAGGGCAGCGTCCAATCAGCGTCGATTATCTAGTACGTAGCCCCACATACACGACTGTCTCCTCTCTCACAAACACCCGACGTCATGCCAAATTTCTGATTCCGGATAACCCTGCATCGGCGAATCTCACAAGACCTTTCCGGCCAACATACACTCACCGTAATCATGGACTCGTACGTGAATTGGACTCGACTGTACATATGGCGAAAACTAATGGCGGGCCAGACTCACAGCCTCTGAGCAGCGCGAGCTGCAATCGCGCATGGAGAAGAAGCAGATGAAGGAGTTCATGAACGTAAGAAACACACGGATGCCATGTGCTTGAGTATTGTAGCGCTGACGAATGGCAGATGTACTCGAACCTCGTGCAGCAATGCTTCGATCACTGCGTCAACGGCTTCGAGAGCAAGTCGCTCACTTCGCGCGAGGAAAACTGCGTGATGCGATGCGTGGACAAGCACATGAAGGGCTCGCAGCGCCTAGGCGACCGCTTCCAGGAGCAGAATGCTGCCATGGCGCAGGGCGGCGGCATGGGCGGAAGGTAGAGGTCGAAATCTCTGCGGCGCCAGAGGCGGTCCAGCAACGACGAGCCGACGAGCGACCTCAATGGCAATGGCACAACGTCAGCGCTTGAACATGCTGGTGGCGCTGCGATGCGCTGGCAATGACGGTCATGTGTACTCTATATATATATACATGTGCAAAACGAGTCTTGGGATGGTTCTTCGCTGGGAGCAGCAGAAAACGGAAGACACTAGGTCTAGCAGTGTCGCCTTGAAACGTTCAGTCTGGTATTGCCTGTGTTTTGGGGCCGTGGGGAAAATGTATAGCCTACATAAGTGGGTGGTGCTAGTCATACACGTACTGCGTGGTCCATGTAGTAGTGGTAGTAGTAGTAGCAGCAGCAGCTAGTATGTAAGCCAGGCAGGCAGCCATGTGTAATATAACGCACTTCCCGACTTAATAAGCTCGTATGTGCCATTGAGGCGGGCGTGGTTCTCGGGCGACCTTGAAAAAGCAAAAGAGAAACGTGGATATCCGCCGTGTCGCCTCACGCCCTTGCTGGTGGCATATTATTAGCCAGCTTCCATGCTCGAGGCAGTCAGGCGACGCGATGCCGTTTTCCCTTGATAGGCCCGCAGCCACAGCTGGGCGGGCAAGGGGCAGCCACTCGACCTACCTCGCCGCCCGCGCCAGGTGTGCGATCATCACCTACGCATACGCAGAAGAGCGGCCCTGCATGCTCTTTGTCGCCTCGAGCCCCAGTTTCAGCCCTGCTATCGCATGCCGTGAAGCGTCCGCGGACACGCAAGACTGCGCAACTGCTTGTCCCCCTTAACCGCTGACGGTCCCCCAATTTGAGCCAGAGGCAGAGTCGCGTCGCTCGCCCGCCCGCCTGCCCACCCACCACGCACGCACACGCAAGCAAGCACGCACACGCACCCGCACCCGCACCACGACAGGCACCCGCAACCGCTGCCCCAGAGACTCGCCCGCGCATCGAGAGCAGCCCGCGCCCGCCGCCGCCCCCTCGCGCCGCCCGCCTGCTCCAGAAAATACCCCCCAAGCGCTCGCCAGCAGAATACGAGCAGCACCCCGCTGGAGAAGCTCGCGCTGCCCTCGCTACCAACCACGGCCGACGTCACGTAGCGGCCCCCAGATAGCTGCCGCCTGCCCACTTGGGGTCCACCTGGTACCTGGACAAGACCACTCCACACCACGCTGCGATCGACGACCGCCCGCGAAGACTCCTGTCTGAAGAGCTGCGACGCTCTTCGGCCCGCTTGCCATGCCCGGAGGCACGCACACCAATCCCCAGACTCCGCGCGTGCGCAATGGAGAGCCCCAGCCCGCCCCGTCGACTGCAACTCCGGAGCCTGCCTCGTCCAAGCGAGACCTGACCTCGTGGTGGAGGCAGTTCAGCAAGCGCCCCGCGAAGAAGGAAGACGACAAAGGTATGTCTGAGCTGCTGCTGCTGCTGCTACTGCTCCTCACTACCACTGCTACTTACTCGCTCCCTCGCTCCCGCCCGCCCACCCCCCAGCACACGCGCGTGTCGCGGCAACCGCCTGCCCCTGCTACGCCTGTTTTTTTCTTTCGTACTGTCGCGCGCAACCACTGACTGACTGCTGTGCGCGCATACAGACCAGGCTCTCCCGGGCATCTTTGGCGTGCCCCTCATACAGAGCATTCCCTATGCCAACGTCGCAATCTCGCTCTTCAACGAGCACGGCGAGAGCTACATCTACGGCTACGTCCCCATTGTCGTCGCAAAGTGCGGTGTCTTCTTGAAGGAAAAGGGTCAGTGAAGCCAATTCCGTGTGGCATCAGCTGTTAACAGCGCACAGCAACCGACGTGGAGGGCATTTTTCGGTTGGCCGGCTCGGAAAAGAGAATAAAGGAACTCAAGACCGCCTTCGACACCCCGCCAAGATATGGAAAGGGTCTGGACTGGTCGGGCTACACGGTTCACGACGCCGCCAACATTCTGCGCCGCTACTTCAATAACCTCCCAGAGCCCATAATCCCACTGCAGCACTATGATCCCTTTCGAAACCCGCTCAAGGGCCACCAGGCGGAAGCGGTAGGGCCCTGCGAGGGCCAGGCCCCTTCAATCGGCGGATTTGACCCAGACGCTGCTGTGCGCATATATCAGCACCAGATCAAGGCTCTGCCTTCGCTGAACAGACAGCTACTGCTATACATCTTGGATCTCCTTGCCGTTTTCGCCGCAAAGGCTGATGTCAATAAGATGACTACGTCGAATCTGGCTGCCATCTTCCAGCCAGGTCTGCTGTCTCACCCGCAGCACGACATGTCACCGCAAGACTATCGCCTTAGCCAGGATGTGCTCATCTTCCTCATTGACAACCAGGATCACTTCCTGATTGGTATGGAGGGCACAGCTGTCGATGAAGGCACCGTGAAGCATATCGAAAGCGGACCAAGCACCCCACAGGCCAGGACACCCACCACTCCCGGTCGCAATGGCAGTGGTATTGGTCGTTCGGCTTCGACTTCGAGCGCTGGCGCAGAAAGCCTCCGCATGCATGGTGGGGTCCGCAGAAATGTGTCAACGTCGTCGAAGCGCTCCCGTCATTCTGGTGCTGTTCCCAGTCCCATTACTCCGGCATTTGCTTCGCCGTCAACCTCGGGAGTGCATCGAAGTAACACGCTGCCTACGAAGCGTTCTCCGGCGATAGGCAGCCCTCGTTTCCCTCCACCCAAGCAATCTGGCCCAACCCCTGTAGAAGAAGTAAAGAGTCCTCTGCTATCGCCAGAATCTGCCAACGCTCCCGCGCCCCATGCGCATCCCAGAGAAGAGGCTGAGCAGCACCAGCATCAGCCCGAGGCCATGCATGGTAGAGCACCTGCGGTTGAAGAAACCCTAGCAACACAGCCTGCAGAGCCCGAAGTGGCGTCTCCCAAAAGGGCCCAGACTCTCCCTCCAAACAAGATTGAGATGCCAAAACCTTTTGAGCCTGCTCATGTGCATGATTCTTTGGCTCCGTCAGCAGGCCTCAATCACCAGGGTGGATCTGCGCTTACTCCAGCGCTCCAAAATATACCAGGCGCTTTCCCACCTGCCTCGCCTGGAGTCATTCCACCAAGCCAGCCCACTACGCCTAATGTCGCGGCGCAGGTTGCGCAGTCCCTGTTACCACCGCGATCTACCACGCCTGGTAACGACCAACGCAGCCCTCAGCGTAGCCCTCATCTCACGCCTACGCGCGAGCGCTCAGAGTTCCTCGAAGGACCCGTCGATTCTGGTCCACCAGTCGAGATGACGCCTGCTGTGCGCACATTTACGCAGATCTTGGCAAAGGTGGCTGCTTCGCCCACTGGCGATTCCAAGGATTTCAAGGACGGCCGCAAACCTAACAAGCTTCAGAAGAAACGAGGGCCAAACGCCATTAGCCAGAGTACTCACAGTTCTACTCATTCTCTTGGTGGCAGTGAGACGGGCTTTGGAGGGTCTCAGGTGGCCCCAGGCCCTCCTTCGCCTTTGCATCCGCCTCAGCCTCCTTTTGCACATGGCCATGGGCATAGCCATGGACATAGCCATTCACAACCAAGCAGCTCCAAGGAAGCTCTTCAAGATACGAACTCGTCACGGGCGTCTGGCAACACGCTCAAACCCAGCATGTCCCCTTCTGCTTCGTTTAGGTCACACTCGACGGCAACAGAATATTCGGAGACGGAGTTGGGTGAAGAAGCGCCGAAAGAGGAGAAGCGTAGCTTTTGGAAAGGTCATAAACGCGGTGAGAGCAAGGCAACGCCGACAGCGAGCCAGACGGACTTGCGGGGCTCGGTTGTTGGTGCTGATAAGAGCATGAGCTCGTTTGCAAGCAGCTCCGGGTTTACAGGTGGTGGGCGACGAAGCGGTCAGTTCGAGTCGATTCAGGGTTCAGAGACGTCCATGGTTTTTGGCAGCCCGCCTGACCATGACAAGTCGGAGAAGAAGGGCGCTTTTGACTGGTTCCACAAGCGGAGACAAGATCATAGGGAGCGGGCTGACCGGAGGGAGAGGGCCAAGAGTCCACCTGGAAGCTCCAACTATCTGCCTCAGAATATTGCGCAACCAGCTGAGAATATGGTTATCCGTGGCCGACCAGCGGAGATGGCCCAGTCTCCAGACGAGAAGCAGCCCAAAACGGACAGGTCGAGCGACGTGACGCCCACAGGCCCAAGTCCCACGCCGCCACCAGCGGCTGCTAAAGCAAGCCCTACGCCACGAACCTCGATGGGGCTACGAACAGACCTCCCTGCTGCCTTGACGGAGCCTATCTCTGTGGCGCGATCGCCAGAAAGAAGTCAGGTGTCGTCACCGGTTGTTGCTACGGCTCCTCAGTCGTTTCCGGAGGCGCCATCATCTGTGCCAAACGTCGAGAGCGCACCTCAGCCTCAAGCTGAAGTGCCAGCGCAGCCGGAAGCGCCAGGTCCAGCGTCAGAGCCTGTGGAAGCGGTCAAGGTTCCGTCTGGCCCTACGCATGCCTCGTCAGGCTCAACTGTTACCATTACTCCCCAGACGGCAAATCAAGAGACGGGTCCGGATGCCGCTTCAGCCGAGAAACCGCCATCACCGCCAGCAGCAGCACCAGCCTCGTAGGGAAAGGGATGTCAAGAGTTGTTGTACAAAGCACGATACATGGGATCATGAAGTCGTACTGATTGCTAGCGCAAAATTCTTATCGGCACGGGGATGGAGAGGGGAGTGTGTCTGTGTAAGTGTGAAGAGGTCGTTGTGTAGAGCAAAATGTGGTGGAAAGGGACCTTGTTATTGTTGTGTTGGAATACATTCACGAACAACGTGACTGCGTTGAAGCGTGGCTTTTTCTTTTTTTGCATAGAGAAGGGATATTGCTTGTTGTAATGGAACGTGAGCGTGAGCATGTGAGTGAGTGTTAGTGGTAGTGTGAGTGTAAGCATGGGGTGGCGATTGGATTAGGGGGAGTGAGAACAAGAGCTAGTAGTCTTGTGTGGGTGTTGGATGACCCATGGTTCACATTGTTACATAGAGAGGATAAGAGCAGGGTAGATGGGGTCTATTGGTAGTGTGGATAGTATAGCAGTAGGTTAATGGTATGGAGAGAGGTGGTGGTGGTGGCCTGAGACATCTGATGATATGGTACCAAGTTTTCTCCTTTTTTGTTTTTCTGCGTGAAGGAATCAGTCGACCATGACTATACACAGCAAAGTTTTGTTGTGTATAGATACTTTACACTTAGAGGGGTCTAAGCATACAAGACTATCTAGGTACACGTACCAAAGACGCATAACAGAATGCTACCTTGACCGGTGTGTAGTAGCAGAGCAGCCAGAGAAGCTCACCAAAGCCAGAGGCTAGAAGCCGCCATGTAACCTAGCATACCATAGTACTATAATAAGCGCGCCCCACTCGTGACACTATGGCCAGAACGGCGGTGCTTGCGGTCCTGCTGCGTTTATTGAAGTCGAAAAAAAAAGTTCCAGAGCAAGAGTATACGAGTGCACGTGTAATGGCATGGCATGGCATGGTCCGAGAGTCCGCTTCTGCCCGCTTCTGCCGCGTGCCCCCCGTCCAGACTAGCCGGAGCGCAAGCCAGTGCGAGAACGATAGGAGGAGAGCAGTGCGGTATGGGTACTAAGTACTACACCTAGCAATCAGCCAACGGGGAGCGGGAAGCCTTTGCTGGATTTAGCGTGGCGGTCGTGGGAGATAAGTGGATGGTGGTGGCGACTCAGAAACCCGCATGCAGACTATGGCCTTCTTTTACGTTTAGTGGCCAAAGGGGCTTTGTGCGTGAGTGAGAGTGAGAGAAAGGATGGGTGAGCTGGCTTTTGCGCTGGGACGGGAAGACGACAAGGCTATTGCTGATTGGGTGCTAGCCGGGGGTGTGGGTTCTGTCGTAGGTGGCAAGGGCTAAACGAAGTGGGGGCACGGCTGGGCTAGGCCGGCTTTTCTTGCTCGTGAATGGTGGGGTTTCGGACGGGTAGAGAGGCTGGGGGGTTATTTTAAGCAATTTTGGGTGCGCCCGTGATGAGCGAGCCGATCTGCAGCCAGAGAAGCATGGGATATGCGTGTTGTGGTGTGGTATGGGGTGAGAAAGGTCGACTTTGGATGGTGGAATGTAGGATTGAGTGGCAATGGGACTTGATTGTGTTCTAGGTGTACACACATATAATTGCTATTGCATGGATGAACGATTATGCGAGACGGCTATCAAAGAAGGAAAAACAAGATGGGCAATGATGAAATGATGAAGTGATGGCTTAATGGAATAATGAATAACGGTGATGGGCAGTAGGGTTCACGCCATGGCGGTGGCTGTGTGTGTGTGTGGAGCCGAGTCGAGTGGAGCGGCAACGACGTCAAGTCTGAGTGCTCGTGCTGGAGCTGTTGGCGCTGCTGCTCTCAGCACGGGTTTCATGGTGCAACAGAGCATCTCATTGCCATCACACCGGCGTCGCATCAAATGACGTCCTGGGAGAGGATAAGCGAGGGCAGTTAGAACCCGTTGCGTCGCATATACCGATGTACCCCCGACATTTATGTGCCAACTTTCTGACTGCTGAACCGTGTTTCATGCTCTCTTTGTCTGCCTGCTGACCTCGGACGACGGCCTTGATTTTATTTTCCTGCTGCGTTGCTTGCTTGCTCAGCGGATAAACTGGGTGCTTCTTCGGAGGATTCGCGTTCGTATGCGTTAGTAACAAAAAAGGGCACACGGGCTATTGGTGCACTGCCCGGGGCAACGACTGACTGCGACCATTGAATGATGACTGCAGGCTATGGCCACGAAGAGGGTCCCCCTCGGCATAGTCGGGACTGTCGGTCGGCGGTCTAGTGCGCGCCCCCCTTTGCCAGACGCACGCCCAAAGACAAGGCAGGCGGGTCGGAGCCTCGTGTTTCTGTCATGTTAGTGCATGTATCAGCAAGCTGGCACGCCTCTAGCAAGTAGTTGGGGCCACCACCACCTTCTGCCTTAAGGTCGGATCTGCCGCCGCTCTTTTTTTCCGCCTTGCTTGCTCCGCTGAAACCCACCAACAAACTCCCCCCTCACCCTCAACCCCCCCAGCTCGCCCATCTACATACATTACACTCGCTGTCGATCACTCGCTCCCCCGATCTCCAACGACACACTTTCGTTTTTTATCGTGATTGCTTTCTTGCCGGCTCACGTGTGCTGCAAGAACAACCTTTGGTAGCAGAAGAAACCTAGCCTGTGGCGTCTCGACTCGACCTCCGGTTAACTCAGCCACCCGGAGAACCACCGAAACTTGTGTAAGCGCGTCCTCAGCACCGACATGGCAACTATCTGGCCATATGGCCTTGCGGTTGTCTTCATTTATCTTATCGACGGCCCATTCGGCCTCGACTGCCGTGTCGTAGTCATCCGCTAATCCCGCTCGCGCAGTTTCTTGGTTTCTTTCTCTTGAGAGAGAGAAAGACTCAAATCCACCTTCGCTTTTGTTGTAGCGCATACGTTCCCCAATCATCACGATGCGTTCGTTCTACCAAGTGGCCGTCTTGGCACTACCTATGCTCAGCATTGCGGGAGCTGCCGAGGTCAAGAAAGACGCCGAAGTTCAAAAACCCATATACGCCAGCGCCCAAGAAGCCTTCCAGGACCTGTTGAATGCACTGCCAGAAGAATCCCTGCATGCAGCGCTGAGCGGCCTCAAGGACTTCAAGAATGGTGTCTTTGAGTCGCACCACCGCGGCGTCGAGCACGTCCACAGCAGCAACCCGGAGCTTGCCACCAAGCTTATCGTCGAGGCCGTCAACGACTTGAGGAAGAGGCAAACGCCTTCCAACGGCACCGTCCCTCTTACCGAGAGCTCTGCACCCGCGCCTACGCCAACCCCAACGCCAAGCCAGAACTCACCACCTCCTGCCGAGTCGAGCAATGCCCCGCCTACCCCCGGCACTAGCCAACCGCCTCCGGATACTGTGACCGAGACTCAGACCAAAGAGAAGACTACAACCACTCAGCAGACTACAACCCAGCAGCGACCAGCCGTCATCCCTGTCGTAGCCACCGTGACTCAAGATGGCAAGACCATTGTGCAGACCACCCAGGCGCTCAGTCAAGTCACGGCCTCTGTCGCCGTCACTGTAGTCAAGACCAACCAGCAAGGCAACACGGTTACTACAACCGAGAACAAGCCTGCCGTCATCAAGACGACAACCGACAGCCAAGGTCGCACAACCGTCACCACGTCGGCTGCAAACTACGCCCCGACTGCTGGAGAAGTGCAGACCACAACCAACGAGCAAGGCTCCGTTTTCGTAACCACCTACACCCCTGATGGCGGCCTCGTCAAGAGCATCAAGCTCATTACCACGACGGATGCCCAAGGCCAGCAGAGCACAATGACAACGTACGAGTTTGTCGACCCTGTCCAGGCCACATCTACCTCCAACGAGAAGCCCACTGGTGCCCGTCCTGACGGACCTTCTCTGCAAACCGGTGCTGCCATGAAGAACGGCCTCCCATATGCTGCCGTTGGTCTCGGAGCCATGGCCCTGTTCTTCTAAGCCGCCTTCGTCGCCTCCATCTTACACCTTCTCTGATCGCTGTACATAATTTTTATTCCCTTTCATTCGCCCTCTCTCTCTCTTTTACGCCGAAAACGAATTCCCTACTTTCTGTCGTTGTCAGTTAATTCGTCTCTTTGATGACAACGCTCCATTCTTTTGATACCCCCCACACACATACAGATACACTTGTACTACATACCTACGACACTCTTTTGCTTGATAATGAGGAAGAAAAATGGGGTTTTGCGGGCTTTTATATGGGATACATTGGTTGGGCTGCTTGCTTTTATTGTTGGTCTTGTTGCTTTGGGTGGGTTAGTAGTTATAGGGGTAGGCCTTTTGGTGAGAAGGAAATATATACATGGATGGTGTTTAGGGAATTAGCTGGTCGAGTAGTGATCAAGTGGTGGTCTTGTTGGTAGAATACAAATATGAAGAAATATGTCTTGATTCAATTGCTTTGCTATTTGGTCTAGTTTGTGATGTCCTTTGGAAAAGGCATATGTACATGTTAGAATGAGAGAGCTACACCTTTTGTTGATCATTTCCAAGACATGGAATAGTGGTATATCGTGTCGCATTCATCCATTCATCTTCTTTTCTTTTTCTCCCCTTTCCCTTCCGTCTGGTGTTATTCTTTTGGTGTTCTCGGTAGTCCGGACGTCATGTTTACACACGTCCAGCGCATCTTGAAGTAAATCTCTTCTTTTTCTACACTTACTTCACGTCGCTATTCACAAACGTTCGTTGTGTACACAGTTACCTATCTTTTGTGCTCTATGGCTTTGTAAAATCTGCTGCGTTGGCGCGTTGAAATCACATTGAGAAAGGAATGATGGAACTACATAATAAGGAATTTAGCTATATTACGAGCTATCTAGCCTTTATATCAAGGGGTAGGCGCGCCAACAAGCATATCAATACCATTAACGTGTGACGCTGTGTCAGTAAGTAGCCAAACACATACTTTGGCAACGTTCGCCGGATCAACCACGTGGTTGAATTGTTCGATTGTCTGTTTTGCCATTTCCAAGCCTTCCTTTCCGCCAACAAAATCAGGAAGCATGGGAGTGTCGATGACACCTAAACGCGAGTTAGAACGTCTGATATGTACATACATTTAGAGGGAGGGTGGGGGGAGATATAATAAAATCTTACCGGGAGAAACAGAGTTGCAACGGATGCCAAACTTTGCTACATCTCCACCAACCGATTGGCTGAAATGCTTGACGGCGGCCTTGGTAGAGGTATATGTGTATATCATGGGACCGTGCAGATACGAGCCTAAACTGGCAATGTTTACGATGGCTGGGTTGCTGCCCGCTGGCATGTTGAGCATGGCGCGGACCTCTGCCCGAGTACAGTAGATGGTACCCTTGAAATTAACGGCAGTAACTCTGTCAATATCTGCATCGTCCTCGAAGACGATGCATGGTGCTTTGCCAGCGGCATATGCTGGGTCTTTAGGAGTCGACTGAGGAATGCCGGCGAAGTTGATGGCGCCGTGGAGGCCGCCTGAAACCTCGACTATCTTGCTGATCCATGCGTCGACAGATTTGGAGTCGGAAACATCGACCTTGGTTGTGTAGACTTGGGTGGATCCGTTGATTTGCTTGATCTCTGCTGTGATGGCATCAAAGGCTTTGTCGTTCCAGTCTGCAATCCATATAGCTGCGGCATTCTGGCGCGCGAGTTCGCGTACTGCGGCGGCTCCCATTCCAGACGCACCGCCTGTGATGGCGAAGATGCGCCCGGAAATTCCTGTTTGTGTGGCAGTCATGGTTGCTTGTTTGGGGATTTCGAAGAAAGAATTGGTTTTGCTGAAATGAGAGAACTAGTGTCGTCGAATGAGACTTTTGCTTGTTCTTTTCAAGTTTACATATATATATATGAGACATGACGACTACGACTACTACCACATATTGAAGCCGGAGGATGAAATCACGATATCCGAGCATGGTAGCCATGTACAGTTCTATTGCATACGAGCACTAACTAAAATGGGTCATAATATAGATCACAAGTTCAAGCCTATAGTAGAAAAACAGTAGAAAGGGCGCATACAAGATCATCAGCCACATACATTTGCTGCAATTCAGCCAAGAGAGCAAGGTTGCTCACGGAATCAGGTAGCATCCGGTGCCTCCCAAGGCCTTCGGGGCGCGGAACTGCAGGCTTCCTGAAGGTCATTGCCTGAGATCGATTCTAATCTTCCCATCCGAAGCACTCCGCTCCTTGTTAAAACGAGAATAAAGGGCGCGGTCATCCAAGCAAGAGGTACATATACGGTCAATACGGCGAATACGGTAGAGGTGGGTCTAGGTTGTTATTGGATGACGCCGAGTAATACTATTACCCCGCTCGGTACGTATAGCTGCACCATGAGTTGCACCACATTCTACTATACCCCGCTTTGCGTTCCTAAAAGATGAGTAAATGTAGTAATAATACTTCTCTTGGTACCGGCTTCTCCGGTATTCGGTCTTTATTATTGAGTTAGTGTATTAACTAGCATGGGGACTACCTTGTACATGAGTTATGTTTGAGTAATGATATATAATAACTCTTGAATTCATCTTCTTGCAGCATGTTGAAAATGTATATATATGTACAGTATTGTGTGCATTGCAAATTTATCTTACCAAGAGCATCTACATAGGCAGGACGAGAAACAGAAACGTGTGCTGCCTACGACATCATCTAAACTTTTTTGCACAAATCACTTTCAGCTCGAGAGTCGAAGCAAAAAGTGTGGTATTTGCCAAATCACCAGCACAACATGGCAGCACAGTTTGAAACAAAACTGTTCATCAACGGCCAGGTTTGTTTCAACCTTTTCCAATTTATTAATACCTATTCATCCTTACGCAAACTACAGTATGTGCCTGCCAAGTCATCTGAAAGACTGAAAGTCTACAGCCCCATCGACGATTCTCTTGTCACAGACGATGTGCATGTTGCAGGTTCAGAGGATATTGATGATGCCGTCGCCGCAGCTAAAGCAGCCTTCCCCGGGTGGGCTGCGACACCGCCAGCCAAACGAGCAGCTATCCTTAACAAATTTGCGGATCTCCTCGAAGCCAATGCCGACACTATCGGGTTACTACATACCACGTGCAGCGGCCAGCCCAAGATCTTGTCAGTCATGAGTGAGATAAATATGGCCGCGCAAATCTACAGATGTAAGTATGGTTCCACAGTGTATTGATGATGAACCTTTATTTTTATTTTTATTTTTCCAAATCCTTACACTATCAACAGATTACGCGGGCTGGAGTGACAAGCTTCTCGGAGACGTTTCGACTGCAGTGGACGGTTTCCTATCCATTGTAACGCATGAGCCGTTGGGTGTGTGTGCAGCTATCTGTGCCTTTAACGCGCCCATGCAAATTCTATCCATCAAGTCGGCACCAGCACTGGCTGCCGGAAATACCATCATTGTCAAGCCTTCGGAGAAGACGCCCCTTGGCTCACTGTTCCTCGGCCGTCTCATCAAAGAAGCTGGGTTCCCCGATGGCGTCTTCAACATTGTTGGTGGCGCTGGCTCGACTGGCGGCCTTTTGGCCTCGCACATGGAAATTGACAAAATCTCGTTTACGGGCAGTAGTGCTACTGGCCGCAAGATTGCGCAAATGGCGGCGCAGAGCAATATGAAGCGTGTTCAGCTCGAGCTGGGCGGCAAGAGTCCTGCCATCGTGTTCGCCGACGCTGATCTCGCCGTTGCTGTCGAGTGGTGTATGCGTGGATTTACCGTTTTGAGCGGCCAGGTTTGCATCGCCACATCGCGTGTCTATGTTCACAAGGACATCCGCGAACAGTTTGTTGGGGCGCTCAAGCAGGCTTTGCAGCAGCTCGAAGCTACCATGGGGGATCCAAGAAAGGACAATGTATTCTTCGGACCTGTCGTTGACAAGGTCCAATATGAGAGGGTCAAGAGCTACATTGAATCAGGAAAACAAGAAGCCACTCTGGCATACGGCGGTGAGCATGTTGATTCAAAGGTAAGCACATTGTCTTGATCTATCTCTCTAAGCAACAGTATTCCTAATCAAAAGAATACAGGGTTGTTACATAAAGCCAACCATCTTCGTCGACTCCAAGCCTGATGCCAAAATCTACAAGGAAGAAATCTTTGGCCCCGTCGCCATCGTAAACGAGTTCGAAGACGAAGACGACGTAATCCGCAGGGCAAACGACACTCAGTTTGGACTCAGCGGCGCCGTCTTTTCTAAAGACATTTCTCGAGCTTTACGCGTGGCCTCAAAGATTCACAGCGGTACAGTATGTGTCAATTGCACAGTCACAAACCAGATCGAGGTACCATTTGGAGGCGTCAAATCGAGCGGTTGGGGTCGCGAGAACGGAAAGGATGGTATTTTGGCTTACACGGAGCGCAAGACTACATTTGTTAAGATTGCTTAGGCACATGGCTGGATATGGTGTTTTGGTATTCATTAAATCTACTTTGACTGCAACAAAATCTAGTTGGCCACAAACAACACTCTACAAAACTCCGTACCTTCAACCCTAAGACAAGTTACAGTACCTCATTTACCAAAAGCATGTACAATTGCTGACGTAACGCATTCATTCAATCCTGCACTCCCTTCTTACATACGTTATGTCAGTCACGTTACCTACTTACCCACGCCTACTCCTCTCCCCATCTATCCACTACAGCAGCTATGATAGGTCCGGGTACCTGGGGCTGACCTGCATAACCTTTATCGAACCTGCATTGCAGGACCTACCCACTAACTACTGTATGTGTGTGACGACGGGAATGCAGAGTGCGGACCGACCCTTGTTTTTCCATCCCGTCATGTACGTATGTGTATGTAGTTTAAAAGGCTAAAAAGGAGGGATCGATCGATCGATCGATCTCAGCAGCAACACGTGATTCGGGGTAGTACATAGACAGCTTAGCGGGGGGAGATTTTTTTTATTATTGTGACTAGTAAAAACTTAGGCATTGACTTTGTTCCTGAAATTGGCTGGCTGTTTCTAGCATATTGGCAGGTAGGGGAGTTAACGGGGTAAAACACTCTAAACAAGAAACAGGGCCGTTTCGTTTCAATCGTTCGTTGCGTGGGATAAACTCACGTGATAAAAACGAGGGGGACTCAAGGTTAGGGGAAACCGTAGTAAGTAGGTGAGGGGTATTTGATGTATTGAATCCAAACCAAACGTGAAAACAAAAAACGCCACTGATGTATGCTTGAATGTTCTGATACACCTGCTCCACCCCACCCCACCCCACCAACCACCCAACCTACCGTAGTTTCATAGTTACATACAAAAAAAGTGTAAATGATGCCTAGGATGGATTTGCCTAAATTTTGCAACTAACCCTCCCCTTTTCCCTTATATGTAATACAGAGAAGAAAGAAGATGTAAATGTTGGCATTAAACAACGTAGTCTACCCTTGGTCAAAGAAAAGCAACCGTCTCTCTCTCCTTTACCGCGCCTTTGTAGCGATAAAATACTCTACGCTTTCGCCTGCCCAGCTGACACTATTGGTACCGGATTCATAGCGTTCTTCGTCAAACAAGCCGGCGATGCTCTGCTCATTGCGGACACCCTGTTTGGCGCCGCCTCCGAAACTCTCGAGACTAACGACTTTGCAGCCTTGCTTGAGGTCGAGGAATTTTTGTAGGAGCAGGTTGTTCAGTGTCTCACCAAAGACCTTGTTGTTAACCAGCACAACATCGGCTTTGCGGAGGACTTCGTCGATTTCCGGGCTTTCGAGAAAATCGCCTTCGATGAGCTCGATGCGGCCTAGGGCAATGTTCCAGAGTTTGGATCGTGCCTTGAGTTCTGCGGCTTGCTCTGAACCCAGCGAGGCGGCGAGCTTCATTTTCTCAATACCCCAGCTCTCGGCGCCGGTCTGTAGTGCTGACTGCAGGACTACATTGCCGACGCCCGAGCCAAGATCGACAAAAATGTGGGATGAGTTAAGGCCGGTTTGGGAAAAGATCTTGTGCACAAAGGGAGTGAGCAGTTCGCCGTACGTGGTTTCCTTGCCTGCGACTTTGCGTAGGCGGTGTGCGTGCGGCGAAACAATGCGGTTGTAGCTTTGTGCGGTGATGCGCTTGACCAGGCTAAGAGGGACGGCGTGCATGTCGTCGAGAATGCGGGGTATCGTGCCGTCACTATACCGGTCTTTGATCAGTTTGTTAAATTTGGAAAGCTCCTTTTGGAACAGTTCGGCGTCGTCTTTGGTTACGGCACGCTTGAGCAGGCGGACCGTACCGAGAGCGTCGGACGAGAGCTCCGCGGAGAGGTCTGGTGGAAGGTAATGTTGTATGATCTCCTCGATACTGAAATAAATGTCTTCTAGTGGGCTGTATTCCTCATCCACCTCTTTCCGGGCAACGGCCTCGAATTTCTCTGGCCGTGAGGGGCTGGGATACTGCAGCTCAACGACAAGCTTCTTGTCGGTTCCCGAGAAGGCTGGCTTGTATGCCTTGGCCACGTCGTCTTTGGTCATCTCGTAGCCATGCTTCAGGCATGTCTTGCCCGATATTGCCTTTTTCTTTCTAAAGGCGGCATTCTCCTGGGCCTGCTTCATCACTTTGTCTGTGGTGCCGTTAGTGGATCCGTTGGAGTGGCCGTTGGATGCCTCGTCGGCGGCAGCGTCGGCGGAGTCTTTTCTGTCGGGCTCTTGGATGCGTATGCGCCTGTTCAAGTCCGGCTCGAGTGCGCGGTTCAGCCCCATGGGCTCGGTGCTGTTGCTGGCTGGCCGTGTGCGCCGGCGCTTGACACCCAGGCGGTCGCTGTCGTCATCGTCGCTCGACTCATCACTGCTAGCCCACTGGGGCGTGTCGGTGCCCTTGCGTTTGCGAGGGTCGACACGCGACACGGATACCGACCGGGGCGCAGGTTCCCGCGAGTTTGTTTGCGAGCGAGGGGTTGACTGGTAGCGGTTTACGGGGGGCCGTGATGCGCTGTGACTGCGCGAGGCATTGCCTGGTCTCGAGTGCGGCGGGCGTGGCGATGGCGAGGCGGTCGACGTGGGGGTGGGCGCCTTCTTGACGAGGACGGTTTTCGTCTTGATCTTGGGTTTTCCGGGTGCAAACATGACGGCGGCGCTAGTTGGGAGACGAAGGAAAAGGCGTGCGTAGGCACAAGAAGCGGGCAAGTGCGGCGGGCCGGTGCTGAAGTGAAGGAGTGTAACGGCGAGGGCAGCAGCCGGCAGCAAGGCGAAAGGAGCGGGAAGAAGGCAGCAAGAATCCACTCAGCCAATACCAAGGGCGTCGCACGCGCAATCGAGAAGATACGTGACCAGGCCCTCCCCAAGCCTGCACGCCCGACAGGGATCGCTTCGCCTAGTCCGCCTTGGCACGCAGGACCCGTGGCCCTGCTTCAGCCCATCCCGACGTCAGCCCATCGTCCTCGACGCCCTCAGCACACGACCGTCTCCCAATCGCCGCCGGTACTCAGCCCTGTGCGGAGCTTTTTCTTTTCTTCTCCTCCTCAGAGCCATGACACGTCACGGAAGAATGCCTGGCAACGTTGCGCTCACAAGACGGTCACGTGCCGTTGGCTCAACGTGCTAGTAAAACTACCGGCATTCCGCACTACACACAACCATTAGCTCATGCTAGTACCTTATATCCGTCTTTAATATGACGTGGCACGAGACTGACCTTTTTTTCTACTCAATGCATCTTAGTCGTTGCTTTGGCACTAGGCAATGATTGCAGCGCTTGGAGTCTCGCCATGCACCATTGCGACGAGCCATCTTGGAATCAGTGTATTCATCCCCCGTATTTCACAGTAGTTGTGCACATGCACTGCTTTTCTCGGAAAATAGCGTTTCTTTTGAGAACCAGCAAGTTCCTCCATAGTAACAAAGAGCCTTCGCCAAAAGCTCAATTAAAAGCCTCCACGCTACAAAGGCACCAAAGTCTAATCCATAGCTAATGTAATAATACATCTGATTGAACATAGCAATCAGCCCATCATTTTGCACTTCAACGCCGACGGTCTCGACTGCGGCTTCTGCTACGGCTTCTGCTCCTTGCGCGCCTGCGTCGGTCTCTGTCATCTCGACCTCGATCACGACTCCTCTCACGACTCCGGTCCCTGCTCCTCTCTCGGGGCTTCCGATTGCGGTCTCGGTCCTTGTCATCAGCATCTGCACTGCTACCACCTGGCTGGTAGCAGTCGGATTCTTGACGTCGACTGCCTCGTTCTCTGCCGCCATCCCAGCGATCATAGTCTCGAGACCTGTAGCTCCGTACGCGATCGCGACTATCATCACGCCTGCGAGTCCTGCTATCATCACGCTTGCGATCCCTACTGTCGCCACGCTTGCGGTCTCTACTATCGCTGCGCTTGCGATCTCTGCTATCATCGCGCTTACGCTCTCGGCTGTCATCACGTTTGCGCTCTCGGCTGTCATCGCGTTTGCGCTCTCGACTATCTTCGCGCTTCCGTGTCGTGGCACCACTAGCTGCGCCACCACCAGGTACATAGCGATCGATGTTATCGGGGCTCCTGGAGCGGGAACGGTTGCGACGACGTACAGGCGATCGATCGCGGTCTCGCCGGTCTCGCGAACGAGAGCGGGTGCGGTCTCGACGTCGCTCCTCTCGAGCCGGCGAAGGGCTCCGTGTCTCGTAGCGTGACTTGCGGCGGCTAGTATGGGTCTCTCTAGAACGGCTACGACTCTCGCGACGTGAGCGTCTGTCGTCCCGCTCCCGGTCGTCCCGCTCGCGTCTTCGGCCATCATGTGAAGGCCTGTACGAATGTCTGTCGTCGTCCCGTCGAGACCTGCGGTCGTCTTCGTAGCGCGAGGAGCGTCTGTCGTAACGGCTTCCGCGAGACAATGAACGACTTCTGCTTCGCCTCCTAGTGCTACGGGCGACACTACGGGACCTTGAGCGTGCGCGTGACTTGTCTGACTTGGATGGCAAATCCGGTGGTCTGTCCCATCGAGACTTTGCGTCGGCTGATGGAGCATCCGCCATGACCGTGTCTTCATCCTTTGCAGGCGTTCTTGGAGCCGGAGACATGGCTTCTTTGCTAGGTGACCGCTGCGTGGACGAGGCGGACTTGTTCTCGAGCTTTGCCAGTCGAGCAGCCACTGGGTCTCGCGGTACAAGTGACTTGGGCGGCTGTGCTTTCCTCATGGGTGGTTCGAGTGATTCGGAGCGTTCAAGTGCTGGGCGCTGGCGTGACTTCTTCATCTGCTCGCTCTCTTGTAGTAGAAGCTGAAGTGCCAGATCGTCGTCCACCTTGATATCTTCAGGCTTGATGGACGTGCGGCGGTCGCGCGACCTCGACCTTGTTCTACTCCTTCGCCTGCTTCTGTCACGTCCGCGACGATCTCTATCACGGTCGGGAGTTCTGCTGCGGCCACGGCCGCTACGGTAGCGTCCGCGGTCTCGGTCAAGTTCCTCTTGTATGCGACGTTCTCGCTCGGCATCCTCTTCACGGATCTTTTTGAGGCGAGCCTCTCGGCTCTTTTCGTGCTCTTCCCGTTCCTTCTTCAAGCGCTGCCGCTCCTCTTCCCTCTCCTTCTCGATCCGTTCTCGGTCCTGACGTCTGCGCTCTTCGTCTTCTCTCTCACGCTCTTCACGCTCCTTGCGCCTGCGTTCCTTTTCTTCTTGCCGAGCCTTCTCCCGGGCCTCATCCTCTTCCTTCTCGCGCCGTCTACGCTCCTCCTTCTTGGCTCTTTCTTGACGCTCTCGCTCACGCTCTTCTTCCAGCTCCTTCTCTCGTTTGGCCTCGCGCTTTTCCCGTCGCGCTTCGGCTTCTTGTGCCCACTCCTGTTCAGTCTTGCTGCCTCGCTTTTCTTCCTCGGCGGCTGCTTCGGCGCCAATTTCCTGGATGCGGTATTCGCGCATTTTTGGCAAGCCCTGTTCCTCAATCAGGCGGTCCAGTAGCGTGGTGACGGTGCTCATAATGTTTGCGTAAATTTCGTTGCGTTCGCCCGCGCCTTCTATGAGGGTTGCCGCAATCCGGGGGTCCTTGGACAATAACGAGGGATTGCGGTCAATCTCACGGTCGACGAGCTCTTTGAGGGCAGACTGTAGTTCATCTTTGGCTGGCTGGAGTCTGAATGTTAGTATATAGTGTAGATTGAGTGCAGGATTGCCACCTACGCCTGATACGTATTGCTTCATGAGGTCCCTTCGTATGTCGTCGTACGTGCCCTTTTTACGGAACATGTGAACCAAACTGTCGATTGCTGATCGCTTTGCCTGCGATAGCGGCAGCTCTGAAGGCCTCAGTTTCTTTCGCACATTCGTGGCGCCATCGCCTTCTTGCACGCGCTTGCGCCCGACTTCGGCCATGGTTGATCACCCGTCGTTGCGATCAGTCGTTTGGCGACGTGTGCGGCTGGTCGCATGCAGGAGACGGGGGTTGAGCGGCCAGCTGGGCAGCGAATGACGTAGGGGGTGTTGGAAACCGCTGCGACTATGCGCGTCCCCCAATAGGAAAAGGAGTGTAGCACTTGAGGCTGGCAAACTGGGTATTAGTGGGAGTCGCGAAAAGTGACCGTCGCGGTGCTGGGGTCGGCGGGCGTTGGCTCCGCTCCCGCGCGGGTGGTTCTTGTCTTGGCAACCCGGAGCTTGACATTGGGGCTTTGGAAGCCAGAAACCTCGTACCGCGGTGACAGCGCGCCCTCACCACACTTTCTGCAATTGCTGCTGCAGCACCTCAATTCGAGACCCCTCTCTATACACCACACGACTGCGTTCTCGGCACATTCACAATGGTCCACAAGGTCCTCTTTTGGAGCGGGCTCGGTACGTCTGCCACGCCCTTTGAACACTCACCAGGAACCCTACTAACCCCCTCCACCAGGCGTTGCCGCACGGCTATGGCAGCTGGGCATTGAGATGCGCCCGCTCTTCAACAAGGAGTCTCTCTGGGTCTACCCCATCTACGCCGGCATTGGCGGCAGCTTCGGCTACTGGCTCACAGGCGTCGAGCAGCGACAGTTCCGAATCCTCGCCGACCGACGAGACGCTCTGCTCGAGAAGCGAGCACGAAGGAAGGAGCGTGAGGAGGCTGCTGGTGGATCCTCATAGGGGCCCGTCACAGGCAGAAGCACGACCATGGAGTGTGAGGGGTAGTTTGGGAATGACGTTTGGGGTGGCCGAAATCACGTCCAAGGCATCACCACAAATCGCACAAGTGCTGTGGCCATTACAGGTTTCACGCACCATTCGTGATGAGGCAAGATTAGGGATGAATTCTCATGAGGGAGGGGTGCGCGTTGGAAGCAGTCTTCTACCATGTCTGAGCTGGGGGCTCGTTTGTACAAAACCCTCAATGTTAAACTCTTTGCAAAATACAAAACATCAATCTTTGCCAGTCTACTCTTGAAAATGCGAGATATTGCCTAGTTGAGTAACGCGTCTAGGGCCGCCCTAGCAGGTTAGTGCGAGGGTCTATTTCAAGCTGATGAAGGAGCGACCACATCTGGGGTCAGATCAGAACACCCTGTCACGAGCCCTCCGGCATGACTTAAAAGACATTCATCCACGGCCCCTGTGGTCACCTTCATCTGCGCAACTCCCAACACCCACATCTTTTGCCATGACTGGCGAGGCCTTTCTCACGCCACATGGCGATAATACAGCACCTGCCTCACCCACAATCAATGGCACCCTCAAAGCCAAGGGTATTGTAGTCTTCTCCGGTGGTAGCGCTGCCAATAACTTGGTCGATGTGTTCAAGACGGTGAGGGAGGACAAGAAATGCCCGCTCAGCTATGTCATCCCTATCAGCGATAACGGCGGTAGCTCGTCGGAGCTGATACGCGTCTTTGGAGGCCCAGGTATGCATCTTTGGTAGAAACAGAGAAAAAACCTGTACTGACAACCATAGGTATTGGTGATGTGCGAAGTATGCTAGTGGTATTCACAGAACAATGCCTCTTGTATTGACCAAGTCCAGGCCGTCTCGTCCGTCTTATCCCGGATGATCCAGATCATGACGATAGCGAAAAAGCAGCCATCAAAATATTCTTCAACCACAGATTACCAAAAGAACGCTCTTCCGCTCGAGAAGAGTGGCTGCAGATTGTAGAGGCCGAGCATCCGCTATGGACTAACATTTCCACGGCGAAGAAAGAGCTAGTGCGGTCGATGCTGAATGTTGTCGCATTCGAGATTATCAAGCGGAGGCGCCCTTCATCCAGTTTCGACTTTTCTGGCGCAAGTATCGGAAACTTGTTCCTGACCGGGTATGTCAGCCATTCTATCCAAAGTCGTTTTCAAGACGCATATTTAGTCACGTGGCCGGGTCTTTGCCGCTGTTCATTCTGATATTACAAGTTCCCTAATCGGCGATGTCAGTAGTGCTAACCTTCTGCAGTGCGCGACTATTTACCGGATCTTTCGAATCAGCGATCTATCTACTCTCAAGTATCTGCTCAGTACCCAGCCATACATCTGTTCTCCCCGCAATCAACACCAACTTTACACACCACATTTCCGTCGGCCTGGCGAATGGCGATGTAATTACTGGTCAAAACTCCATATCTCATCCCTCAATATCAACAGCACTAGTATTCGGCGGCGCACCCACCGAGATTGACGAGACAGAGCAACATGACCGCATCGAAGACGCCAATCTGCCTGGCTCTCTTCCCACACTTCGAAAGCAATACATTACCTTCTCCAAAGCCGATGAAGAGGAGTTACCTGCAAGGATCGAAAGACTGTGGTATATTAACCCCTACGGCCAAGAGATTCGTCTCTCCGCAAACCCCATGGTCCTCAACTCATTAAAGGACGCTCAAACCATCATCTACAGCATCGGCTCCCTCTACACATCCATCATCCCCTCTCTCGTTTTGAAAGGAGTCGGCGAAGCAATAATGAATCCCTCAATCCGCTACAAGATCCTCATCCTCAACTCGACCATCGACCGCGAGACCGGGCCATCGTCAAACCCCTACTCGGCGCTCGACTTTGTAGCCGCAATTGCCAAGGCATGCGAAGAGTCAAAAGGTGTGTTTGGAGCTCCCGACAAGGCAAAGTACAAGAATTACGTCACGCACGTGATTCATCTCCAAGGACCGGGGACTCCGGCGGTCGACAAAGACGAGCTTAGGCGAATTGGCATTGAGGCTATTCGTGTGTATGGGCGCAGGAATGAGGGCGAGGGATTTGTAAGGTACGATGAGAGGGGCTTGATTCAGGCGTTGGAGGTGACGATGGGCAAGAGGGATCCGAGGGTGCCTAGTCGGCGCAACACGCTGGAGGGGCCGGCAGGATAGGCTCGGGATGTGATTTGGTGTACGTAAGACGTATTGGGTAAGATGTGGGAGGTGTTGTCCTTAGACTTGGAGGCGTGGCCTTGGTAAATGGCTGCGTTGGAAGCGAAGTATTGGGTATTACCCTCATTGATGAGTAGCTTTTCTAGTTGCAATATGTACGCATTTCATGAACAGAAGTCTCTACACCAGTGAACTATGATAACAGACATTATGCGAAAGAATCCATGGATACTAAAGCCGCAGTCCATAGCGGTCCAAAAAGGTCCTGTAAGCTGATCCTACAGGACTAGCCCAAGCTTACAGCTATCTTTGCAAAGAGTGCTTACGAATTCATGTGTGGAAGGACAACAAACGCTGAGCCATCAAAACGTCCCTCATCTCACCCATGCCATCACTGTCGATCGAGAGAATGCGCTGGCAAAGTGCCCAGAAGTGTGATACCGGAAGTGCACATAAGATCGTCGCCTATAGACGTAACATTATTGGATTCATGGCAGACTGAAGGACTATCTTGGCAGTGAATACAACATGTGAAAAGGCAAACTTTGAGAAGGCAACGGGACTTGGCAGGATAAGTAGGTATGGGTGTTGCAATTTTCGCCCGTGTCTCAGGTCTGCATGTATGCGTCCATCTCTGTTCTGGATTGGTTGTCAACCATTGCGAGCGCTCAGCCGGTTTTCTGCGCCTTTTTTTCGAGCAGAAAGCCGCTCGATGCTTGCTGGGGTGATGGAATTCGGAAGCGCTACGGTTCAAGAGCGTCATTGTGACTGGCTGATGGCTCGGACCGGTAACTTCCGTATTGTTATCGGAAGGTTAAGACAGAAAGTGTGCAGTCTTAGTGGCGTGTATGTTCCAGACTGAAATCCGGGGCAGGAGGCAGCGGGGAAGGGCGCAGTGCATGGATTGCGCGGCTTGCGTCCGGTGGAGGATATTACGCTGTAAAAGGTCATGGTATGCCGAATTCGTCATTCTCTTATGATTAGATGGCGATAAATCTGGCTTTGGTTCTGTTGCCAGACCTTTGGTTGGTGCTGCGACAGAAAACAGGCATGAGGCTGAGGGCTTGAACGGTCAGATGGCAGTGTGCATGCTGCATGCATGATAACTCCGGTCAACTCGTATTTTGAGGTCGTCCACCATCATCCCATAGATTAGCATCCGCCACGTTGTGTCCTCAGGATGAGGGTGTGGAAGGGTGCATAGAGGTGCGTCGAAGTCCAACCGGTAAAGATAGCGCTGCGTCGTATTGATGGGTACGGTTTGGGGGACTGCGAACTCATGCTACCAGCCGCTCTGCAGCATGCGCAATGGCAAGTACTAGGTGTTAGCTAAAGTGTATGGCGTCCATAGCCCGCTGTCATTGTTAGAGATAGCATGACATGCGCGAAAGCCGAGAAGCCTGGTAGGGTGGGGTATGGACCATTGGTGTGTCGTGGCCGAGGTAAACGTAGACGTGCATACGCGGAATGTTCAAGTAAGTGGACATACAGTCTTTGTATAACAAAGTACACGTAGGGACGACTGAAGGACTTCCAGACCCATGTTAGTTGTGGTACTTCGGATGTAGGCGAAACGGCAAGCGGGGCCAAGGGCAATACGTGGAGAAGTACGCTAAGCAGAGGGACTCTCAAGTGAGGCGAGACATTTGGTAACCGAGCTTGATGGCTACCAATCAGTTTCGCTGCCCATGGCAGTTAGACGGCTGTCGCGACCTCGGGGATGGTGTGGTGAACCACGCACGGACTTAGAATGGGACGGCACGCGATTAGTGTCCCCAGTCGCCTGGAACTACTTTGAGCATCAACCAAACAGCGTGTCCTAAATTTTTACAAAGTCATGCAACTAACTTGCAGTACACGAAACATCATTGGTTAATGATATACTACTGGACAGGTGCCACAAGGGAATCGCTCATACATGGGGACATGTAATGAAATTGTCACCAGGCTGCGTTCAGGACCACCTCGCGAGTCCTCCATATGCATGGCACATCGCTTACATGCACGTTTGAAGGACCTCTCAATCTTCCGGTAAGTTTTTTGAGCCTCAATCAAACGTGAATGGCTGCTGTGATGTGTGTTACGTAGCAAGGCAGCAGGCGAACGGCCTGTTTACCCCTCAGCCTGGTGGCTTGGACCGGTCAGCGTCCTGTCACCAACGGCCAAGCAGGGCGTTCGAGGACCGTTAGGCTAGGCCAATGGACATGTTTGCTGTATGCACCTTGAGAAAGGAACTGGCTGTGATTGTCGTAATCCGACGAGGTCCCTTATCTCCCCTTGCATCAACATGGTAACACCATTGAGGTAGAAGCATTTGTGTAACCTCGAAGAGGCTCAAAACAAGTACGAAGTATAAAACTTCTGCCAGTTTCTCCATTATCTCGGCCAGATCTTCCACCTTACCTTGCTCTTCACTTCTCGCAGCGTGTCTTGCGAATTACTTTCTCTTTTGACATACATTACTACCTTGTCATCATCTTTTCTTAGTCGATATCATTCCACTTTGGGATCTTCCCATACCTTGTACATCATGGCCCACCAAATTCCCAGGCCACAGGCTCAGTACCAGAGTTCAATGCCTCAGCAGCATCAGAACACTGGGCAACGACAAGGCCCGAACGAACAACAAAACTTTGGCGAGAACATCCCCAAGGTTTCTCAGACAACAAACCCATCCAGTCAAGGCCCTCTTCTTATTGCTTTCGTCATGGAGAAGCCCAGAAACGCTACAACCTGGGAGGATGTTGTACCTGAACAGCAGCACGTTAATGTTTACGACCTGAAAAAGGAGGTACACAAATTTCGACGTAACCAAAACAACGTACAAAGAGCTTTGAAGGAGATCACATCTCCCAATTGCCGCAGAATCATCAATGAGCTGGTGGAGGAGCAGAGTGCTATACTCGCCGAACACAATCCTGGTATGGAGTACAGGATTGCGAGTATTGTCAACAAGTTTCGAGAACGCAGATCTTTGACATACCGTGAGAGACAGCTCATGCGTGTGGATATAATCCTAGAAGCTGAAGATTCGGGTTTCCAAGCAACAAAGCCTGCAGCTGGAACAGTGACCGATGGATTCATCCCAACACAGCAGATGCCTCAGCAGATGCCTCAGCAGCGACCTCAACCTCAACATCCACCACCACCTCCTCCTCCTCCTCCGCCTGCACCTGCGCCTGGTATGGGACCTCCGCCTTCTGTCGAGCCGCATCACCAATCTTCTTTCAGTCAAGGCAGAGCCCATATGCCAATGCATAGTCAACAAGCGCCCCCTCCCCCACCACCACCGCCGCCACCTCCAGCTCCAAATGGTGCAAGACATGGGCAAGTTCCAATGAATGGCGCCGCACCACCGCCGCCACCACCTCCAATGAACAATGGAAGAGTTCATCCTGGTGCAACAGGGCCCCATATCCCCCCGCCCCCAATGCAACACCACGCACCGCGAGGTCCATCCGGCATGTCTGGTAGCTACCCCCCAAACCCCCAAACTCCAATCCCAGTACCGGGCGCGAGGCCAGGTATGGTACATGAGAACATCGATCCCGAGATACTCAGGAATCAGAAGCGTAGGAGCTACTCAGATGTCTCTGAGTTATCTTCGGAAAGTGATCTCAGCTGGGAGGATGAGTCCGAGGAATCTAGCTTCATAGATGTCGAGAACGACATGCACGTAAACACTGGATACCACGGGCGTGGACGAAACATGAAGAAGTCTCAGAGAGCCCCAGGCCATCGTCTGCAAAGCAAAAGCAAACGACGCCACGATAGCCACGGTCAAAGCCGAAGCCGAAGCCGAAGCCATCCACGCAGAGTCGTTCACGAGAAACACACAGCGAAACATGGCAAGAAACATCGAAATGGCAGTGATGTCGACGAGGGATATTTTGGCAGACGTACTCCGGACAGATCTGGATCTGTTTCGCCGCCCGCAGGTCATGTCCCACCCAACATCCACATCCACATGAACACCAACAACATGACAGAAGATCGCACAAGAAGCGGAAATGCCTCCCCAGTCAATGGTTACCACGAGAAGAAGAAGAATAAGACCAAGAAGGCAGGGAAGGTCTACACTTCTCACGACGACTTGTCCGACGCGTACTTGGATCAAGGAAGCGGCACAGAGTCTTACTACACATCGTCGGTTGGCACTGCTGCCGATGGTATGTGGGACACACCTTTAGGTCTTCGTTCTTCCCAACGCGAGCCCAGTCGACGGAAGCCCACTGGTACCGCACCCCAGCGACCCCGTGACTCCTACGAGCCTTCCCCTCGTGACTACCCGCAGCGTGGTCCGGAGATGCGCTCAGCACAGCAACCAAGGTATCCCAGAGAAGCACCAGAAGACAGTATCCCAGCGCCTCATCCTAACCTCCGTCGCCAATCCATGCATGACCGTGACTACAACCCTTTCTTCCCCGACCAGCATCATCAACAACCACCTCAACCTCGACCTGATCTCCCCCACCGCAACCGCACTACACCAAACATTCCTCACATTCCTCCTCCACATATCCCACCTCAGCCCACGCGCGCCTACTCTTTTGCACAAGACATGCGTGGAGACCCCCAACGCCCCGCATATTCCGGGCGAAACTACGATAGCAGCCTAGATGCCGAAGCACAGGAAGAGCAAAGCATCCTACGAGATCTCCAAGCATTGCTTGAATCAGCGCGAGAAAAGGAGAAAGTAAGGGGCGAGCGACGAGAAGCAAGTCACGCCAACAACAACGCCAACAACGACATGCGCGAGCTGCAATCCTTGTTGGAATGGGCGCGCGAAAAGGTCAAGGAAAGGAGGGCTAGACACGAAACAAGTCGTGCTTATCCGCCTTCTCCTCGTCTCAATCCCCAAGCTACCAATCGTGCCGACGATGATTTGAGAGAGTTACATGCAGTGTTGGAGTGGGTGAGAGAGAAGAAGGAGAAGGAGAGGAGGGAGAGACGGGAAGCAGGGTATGGATTTGCTCCTCCTACTGGTGGAAATGGAAACAGGAGTGGGGGTGAGAGCAGGAGAGCTGTGTACGATGATGATGAGTGGGATGCGAGGAGGGAGAGGGTAGGAGCAGGAAAGTATGATGGGTATGGGAGGTATTGAGTTTTCCGCTCAACTGAGGACTTTCTTACTTGGATGTTGGGTTAGATGGAGTTTTAGGGTTTCTTTCTTAGTATACTCGTTACATGAGAAGAGAAAACCAGAGAAAAAAAAGACTGCTGGATGGTTATTTAGCACAGGCGTCTGGTTTGGGTTGGGTTGGGTTGGATTGGATTGGAGTTGAAGGTATACGTAGTAGGCGCATCACAAATACATACATGCATACACCTTGATACCTCTCAGGATCACGAACATAAGAAAGTGAGCACATTAATCTTTCCTTGTCGACAAAAAAAGACCCAACATGCGTTCCCAAGGTAGGCGCGAACCCAACTTAGCCCACTCCAGCCTAGCCCCGCCAAGCTCTCCACCCAAAAACGGCACACTACGCCTTCCCCCAGCGCTCAAAATCTTTTCAACACACCCACCCACCTCAAAATTTTCACCCAAATACAACAGCAAAAAAAGATCAAAAAATAAAAGCGTATAACAAGCCCGACGTGGGGGTCGAACCCACAACCTTGAGATAACCAATCGAGTCTGTTTAGGACGTGAAAGCTAAGAGTCTCACGCTCTACCGATTGAGCTAGCCGGGCAGATTTTATTTGCTTCTTTGATGGAAGTAAGGAAGAACAAATGCCTTTACATACTCACTGCTTTGCTTTTGCTCTGCAAACTTTTCATTTCATTAGTATTAAAATTACGGTGTAAACTACTTTAGCATTATAATGTTTTCTCGTCGCTTTTTGTTTTGCTCTTAATTTTCGTCTTTTTTTTTGCCACACTTCCCCCCTTAATCCATGCATTGCCGTTGCTGTATCCCTTGAACATCGCCCCTCATGTCCCCTTGGTATTTATCGTTTCCTTCGTTTGTGCATGTAATGTGCGTGCATAGTAAACAAGCGTTTCCTCGTCGCCCCAAAAGCAGGGCGTGAGGATGATAGATAAAAATAAATACGTTGAGGGAAAAAAAGAAGAACCGAGTCGAGCATTCTCTTGATATTCCTCCAATCAGCAACCGAACAGTGTACGGATACGTGCCGGAACTTCGCATGCAGGGAGACCCCTTTCTGTCATCCTTTGCCCTAGTCCCCCGCATTACTCATTGTTGAGTAGCTTCGGGGGCGAAAAGAAAGTATATACGAAAGGTAGAACAGGGGTAAAGGGGCTTGGCTGTTAGGAAGAATAGAGGAGAATAAACGAATCGGTTCACATAACGAGGGTATTGAAAATGTTAATGTTTATCATACACGCACACACAAAGGTATAGTTAACCAAAGGTGAGGGGGAAGAGAAGGATGACAAAGGAAAAAAAGCCGCAATGCCACAAAACGCTCCAGCAATGCTGAATCAGGGGGAGAAGCTGGAGAAAGGGGAGCATAAAGGCCGTGGTTCAAGCACCGATCGCAACGATGAGGAAGGTGATGACGATAACAATCATACCACCTCTGTCGTGGGTGGGGGGCCCGAGTCTGAAACGCGTGAGGGTTGCGCGTAGTGCTGACGAGGCAACAGGGTGCATCGCAACAGGTAGAAGCAATCGCGCCGACGTGCCTACGTACAAACACAGACCCATGGATGAGGTGAGACGGCTGTCCCAGAATAATACGCATTTCACCCGGGGATCCACATAGTTGCGCCATTGTGCCGTAACCTCGTCCCATTATTCCCGAAATCACGCTCTACCGAAGCGTTAGTTGCACGTCATCAACCGTTCTCTTGAGCACGTCCTCAAGCTTCCACCTTGGTGGCTTGGGAATCTTCTCTTTTCCATCTGCAGCGTTCTTCTGGTCAAGCTCCTCGGGTTCAGCACCACCAGCGACACCAGAGCTAAACTTCAATTGCAGAAGCTCGCCAACCTGGTCGCAAGCTGTAAGCATGCGGTCGAGGTCATCCTTGGTATGCGCCGCGCTAACACAGAAACGGGCTCTTGATGACACCAAGGGCGTAGCGGGGTAACCGACAACGACAACAGAGATTTTACGCTTGAGCATCTCGTGGGAAAAGGCAGGCATCTTGGCAGGGTTGTAGAGCATGACAGGGATAATGGGCGAGTCGTCGTGACCGTAGACGATAAAGCCGAGACGCTTGAGACCTAATCGAAGGTAACGCGAATTGAAGCACAGACGCTGGAGTCGCTCTTCACCTTGACCCGGCACTATTGAACCATCGATGATACGGAGAGCAGATGCGATCTGGACGAGGACGGGTGGTGCAGGCGATTCAGCGAACAGCATGGCCGCATTGCAGCTCCGGAGCTTGTCAATAATTGGCTTCTCAGCCGCAATGTAACCACCGTTGGCACCAAAGGACTTGGTAAGGGTACCCATAAGAATGTCGACTTCCGCAGGGTCAATACCAAAGTAGTCGCATACACCACGTCCACGGGGACCAACACCACCAACAGAGTGGGCCTCATCAACAAAGAGGTGGAACTTGTACTTGTGTTTCAAGCTGATAATGCCCGGGAGGTTGCACATGGTTCCCTCCATGGAGTATAGACCTTCGACAGCAACCAGAATCTTCTTCCATGGGCGGTGTGTGCGGGGTTGTCCTTGGGAGATGGCTTCGCGGAGCTTGCGCTCAAGATCACGCATGTCATTGTGCTTGAACATGGTAACCATGGCTCCTGAGAGACGCGCACCGAATCGGATAGACGAGTGGTTAAGCTCGTCGGAGATCATGAGGCAGCCCTTTCCGACAATGGTAGGGAATGTAGTGGCGTTGGTAACGAAACCCATGGAAAAGACCATTGAAGCGGGCTTGCCGACAAACTTGGCAATGAGATCTTCAACCTCGACAGTGAGCTCCGAAGTACCGCTGTCTGAGCGAGGGCTAGCCATTGCGACACCGTATTTCCTGATGGAAGCTTCAGCTGCGTCGGCACAAGGACCTTCTGACTGGGCGAATCCCAGGTAGTTGTATGAGCTCATGTTCAAGGTCTCGGTGGTGGTTCCCAGCATCTTGAAGGTGTTGTTTCCATCGTCAGACTTGCGGTCGAGCACAGTGATGAATCGTCCTGGGACACCAGTGGTCGGGCGTGAAAAGCAGTCGTTGATGCGCATCTTCAACCGCCTGGTGTAGAAGTTGTCAAAGTCGCTGTTGAGAGGGGCATATCCGTCCTTTTCCTGCAAATGGCTGTAGTGTTGCTTCCTGAAGCGCTTGCCAAAGAAGTCGCGAACATGTCCGAATACTATTAGGATTAAGTAGCTGATGTATGTAGTGAGAAGGAAATAATATGGCGGCTCGTCCTCGATGGGGTCGCCAAACTCGCCCTCGAACTTGCTGGAATAGCGGTGCTTTTGGGATCCGAGAGGACCAAACTGGGCATGGGCTCGTGTAAGGCGGCGCTGCTCATCCGCCGAAGGGGGTTGAAAGAGTGTCTTGGCCTCGGTGGGCATCTTCTCGGCGGTAGCCGTAGTGAGGTTGATGGTGGGGAGAGAGATTTGCGAGGGCGAGGGCGAGTTGAGAAGGGCCTGCTGCTGGGCGACAAACGCCTCGCGGAGGACGGCGGCTTCAGAGCGCGACTTGGGAGAGCCGCCAAAGAGCGATGTAAACTTGTTGCCCTTGGGGAAGGAGGCGCGACGGGCGGGGTCACGCTTCTCGTTGAGAGGATCGTGGGGATGAGTCGGGGTAGTGGAGGCGAACGGGTTTATGCTACGCGTAGGCATGGCAGCAATTGCTCCGAGAAGACGGTGATGGGCAGGTTGAAGCTACAGAAAGACCGGGAGTGTCGTCTGGTACTCGAGTATTGTCCCAAGGCACGGAGTCGCAACGCGGATGTTTGGCGGTGAAGAACGTGCGAGGCTAGACGAGGGACAATCAGCGGGCGACTCCCAAGCAGCAAGATTGGCAGTTGGGCGCCAGGGAATCGGCGAGCAGCGGCAGGCAGGCAGGCAGGCAGGCAGGCAGGCGGGGGTATGGAGGGGAAAAACAAAAGAGTGAAGGGTGTGGGTGAAGCTTGGTGAAGCTTGGTGGAGGGAAAGAGCGAGACGGATGCGGTCACACACATGCGCCAATGGAAAGCGGCGGGAATGGGAACAGGGGAGGGCGGGAGCGTCGGATCGTGATAGTGACGGGGAGTACCTACTGCGTACGTTGTGCCAACCGGACCAAACAACAAGAGAATGGATGGTCTACGTCAGACCGGCAGCGAGCGGCAGCTGGGAGTAGCAACCTGAACCAACGCTCGTCGAGTTGCTAAGCGGCGCGGCGTTGGGTTTGGGCTTGCCAAGGTGCAACCGTGTGGTGAGGAAAGAGGTCGTGACGTGGAGACGTGTAAGGCGCGGGCGGCCAGTTGCCCCTGCAGAAAAGCGCGCACAAGCAAACAACACAGCCACAGACGCACACAGGCACACACAAGACAAGAGATCGGGGGGGCACAGGCAATGAACGACGAGAGACGGATATGGGGTGCAGGAGAAGAAAAATCCTGCCAGGCACCGGCACAGCAAAGCAAAGCAAAGCAAAGCGACGGCTGCTGCACGCCCTCCCTTATCAGTGCCGTTGGCAAAGGGGCGTCGGGGCTTGCTTCAAGACTCAGGAGTGCGCAGCGTACGCGCGCGTGGTTGGCCGGCCGAAATGAGCCGCCCCGTTGCTCCCTCGAGCATCCAGTCACAGCCACAGGGCCCGCCACTGGGCCGCCACTGAGCCAGGGGCACACGACGCGGATCGCTGCCCCCCTCCCGTGTCCCCCCCTCGTCCGGGCCCAAAGCAGCGAGGGTGAGGGAGAAAAAGAAGGAAAAAAGCGTCTTGCCTACACAGGGCACACCAGCCCTGCATCCAGACCACACCAGACCACGGCACCATCGATTGGCCGCGCCGTTGCCCTGTCCCTTCCGGGCTTTGCACGTCATCGCCATCGTCACCCACTGCAAATTTCGCGCACCCTCTCACATTCTCGTCGCCGTGCCTCGTCGCACCATGGACATGCCTGCCCCCTCGTGCCTGACAGCACATCCAGACCGACTGACATAATCAATGCATCTGCCCGCTCTGTCAGGCACTGTCAGCGGAGCCATCGCCTGCCGCTTATGCGCTTGGCTCCAATAAGCCGAGCGCTGTCACACCACTCACCATCCAGCCAGCACTGGCGATCTTATAGGCCCCATTACCATCTTGGGTATTGTCCCAAACTTACTCGAGTCCTGCGTAGTATCCGCACGCCCGTCGTCAGTGTCATGTCTACACACTACAAAAGCCTCGCGTTCACGCACAAACTCGCTGCTGCTGCGACGCCGTGGTTCGATTGGTTGCGCTAGCTGTCGCAATCTGAAATCGCTCGCGTGCCCGTCGCTCGACGGGCTGACCCGGATGCACCTTCATTTTGCGCTGTCAAATGGGCTTCTGGTCCTGGGTCAATAATGTGCGACCATCATCCTTCGCGAGATTACGATGGACTCCAATCTCGTAACCCGGCATGCCGAAACACTTGTCCATCTTAATTTCACTCCTCTATATCATCACTCTACTCCCCTCTCCATTCACACCCCCATCTCTCGTATTCCGTCCGCCGTCACGTCCGCCATCACGCTTGTCACTCGCTGTCATCACGCTGTCAACCACATTGAGCTTAGTTTGAAATGGTATGTTATTGTCACTGATTCTGCTGTAGCAGAAAAAAGCACTACAGCATCCGAGACCCCATCCAAAACAACAAGTCAAGCACGCGCAGCGGCTTTGCCTTCACATCGCCCCCTGCAACACACCTTCACACTGAAAAATACGGCATTCCTCCACCTGGCAGGAAACACCAAAACCCCCCTTGGGAGAGAGAGAGACACGGACAAAGGAAAAAAAGAAGGCTAGCTCGCGGGAATAAGAAGAAAAAGGGAATGCTAAGAAAAAACCAAAAGACAGAAATGAAATTCAACAAGGACGACCTGCATTTTGTTGCTGACGTCTGTGCAAAAAACACCAGCAGCGCAGGTTCCACCAGCCCGCCCTTTCTCTGTGTATAGGCCCTAAACCGTCCAAGACCATTGCAACGCCATATCAATAACCAATCCCTGTATGGTGGTCGTCCAATTTGCATTACGAAGAGAAGATGAGTGGTGTGAAAAGGTAAACAAAAAAATGCTGGTGTCTTGCAAAAGCCACAAGATACACCAAAATGCTGAAAGATGATGCGACATGTCCAACAAATCGGAAGCCAACGCGTGAAGCAAAGCAACACATTAACTACAGGCGCGCGACAAGCATGATAACAAGCACAATAGACACTCCAATGACGCTCCCGCCCACTGTCTCAAGCCAACGGGAGCTCCATCGTGCGTCGCGCTTCCTCATTGAAGAACAACGACGACCGGGTATAAGAAGAGCAAGCAAAAGGATAAATTGACAAACGCACGTCGACGCCAACCCGGCCCGACCCTTACATCTGGTGATGCTCGGGCGACAGGCTCGACGGGTCAATCGTGCTGAAAGACACCAAATTTTGCATGTCCAAGTCGTCGTTGTTCTCGTCAAGTAGGGGCGACCTGAAGGGCATGTTCAGGCTTTGCTTGGCATACATGTCCGTCATCTGCAGCGCCTCGTCCGACATGCCATTGTCATGCGACATGGGGTACACGTCGGCATGGTTGTCGCGTCCATACGAACCCAGTGGGGGAGACTGGTTGGCAATGATCGGGTCGGGATGGTTCATGGCTGGCATGGGCGAGTGACCAGGTGCAGAGTGAGGGGGTGGTCCCATGGGTGTGTGCACATAGGGAGGAATGTTGTACGACCCATAGTTGGATGCCGGCGCACTTTCGTTTGGTGGACCAGACGAGTAGAACGCAGGCGTGCCGTACTCGGAAGGTGAGTTGGTCGTAGTGGCCGACATGGGGTATTGTCGGTAGTCCATGCCGTATCCAGCAGACGTGTCGATGCTCAGGTGAGGGCCAATCGGGCCTGCACTCTGAGGTGTCGGCGCGAATATTTCTGGGCTAGGCATGTATGGCGATGGCTCTTGCTGGATGAGGAATGACGGCATGGGGTTGCGGAGCATGGAGAAGTCCATGGCAACAGGTACCGAACGACTGCGCTGGCGCTTGTGACCACGAGGCTGGAAAGGCGCAGGCGCAAGGTGCGATTCTTGAAACACGGCCATGTGCGGGTGCACCAGGTGGTTGGGTTGCGAGGCTGGGCGGTGGTTGATTGGCGACACTGGTGCCGAGACAGCAAAAGCGTTGGGGTCGTACATGTTGTGTCGGTTCTGAAACGATTCCAGTGACACGAGTTTCGCCAACTGCCCACTGAGCACCTTGGGGTGACCACCCAAGTGGTGCACCATAATGTTGGATGCCTGCTGATCCTCGGTGAAGTCGCCGCATTGGAAGAAGCCACCAGAGCCGGACGAGTCCATGAAGAAGTTGGGAGGGCGGTTGAGCTCGACAATCAGGCCTCCAGGGCGTTGCGATGCGCCTTCGGCGTTTGCTGTCATGTCGCCATTCTCTAATGAGATGTTCTTGATGTATGAGAATGGGTACTCAATCTTGTAGCCAGCAGAGTCGTTGTTGATGTAGTAGGTAATGCAGCACTTCTCGGGCGAGTAAAAGACAACCAGGTCCATAGCGCTTTGGCCCACTCTCCGCCAGCTTCCGATGCTCAGCGAGCGGCAAGCGAAGTGGTGGATGACAACCTTGGAGTTGTTGGCGTCGGTGTTGAGCAACATACCGCTGCCGTAGGGCATACCGCCAGTTCGTCCGAGGAAGTTTGTTCCTATTGACTTTCCAGACTCCATGGCCTGGAGGGCAAGATATCTTCGCATAGACTCTGGGATGTCATTGCAGTCATCACCATTCTCAATGCTCTTCTTAGCAATGTTCTTGATCTTGGCGCGTCTATGCAGAATGTTAGTTACTAGGCACTCTCGCAGGCATCTCCTTGCTCCTACCGGTTCTGGAACCAGATCTGTACTGAGCGCTCAGTCATGTTGATCTCGGCGGCTATCCTTTCGCGAGTGGCGGCTGTGGGAGTGGGGTTCTTGTTGAATTCGACCTCAAGTGTGACCAGCTGGTCTTGGGTAGCCCGCTGCCTCTTTTGATTTCTTTGCTGCTGGGTGAGGGTGCTCTTGCGCGGCGGTCTGCGCGGGGCTGACCCCTGGGTAGGGGTCGAAGTCTGGGCTGGGGGTGATGGTGTAGGGGACACCATTGATTCGTCGTTTGACTGCATGTCGGAATGCGTGTGGGGGGGTTTTTTTGAGCGCGGAAGCAGGACTCGAATCGATTCGGGATCAAAGGGGTGGTGGGATATAGAGGGAGCAGTCGAGCTAACACCTCAGTCTATCGATGTTCGTAAAGTGTCGTGATCAAGTTGCAGTCCAAGCAAGAGTGGATGCAGGAAGTGAAGGTAGGCAAGCTGGCGAGTTCAATGGTACAGAAGCAGGCTTCTGTGTGGGGCTGAGACTCTAGACACCGTCCAGGCGCGCTGTGTATATGTACGTGTGTGTATGAATGGAGCTGCTGGCCGAGGAGCAGATGGGGGGAGATAATCGTCCGTAAGCGATTCTAGGTCGACAGGGAGGGAATTGAGAGGGATATGCGAAGGAGCGGACAGGCGAAGCCTAATGAGGGGGTCTAGAAAGGAACGTGGGCAAAGGCCGAAAGGAGCGGCGGCACTTCGCAGAAGTCGACAGAGAAAGGGAAACGTAGTAGAGCTACCACACCGACAGCAGGGTGACGATGGGGAATCCGGATGTAGGAGCTGGGCCTTGGGTGTGTAAATGAGTGACCGTGGGTGGGAAAGGGGAGATTAAGGGAAGGGGCATGAAGCCGGGGGGAAGGTGCGCGCCGGCTAGCGTGGGCTGGGCAGGGCGCTACGTGGCCCAGGATCCCATCCACAGACTGTTTTAGCCCAACGGCACCACTACTTGACGCCAGGCGCGAGACCGGCCGTGACGCACCAAAATGCTTTTGTCCTTGCAGCAAACCATGCCGGCTCAACCTTGAACGGCTTCCACGCCGCCCTACACCACACTGAGCGACTGTGGCCGGCGCGCGGCACGCCCTCCTGCGAGCGCGCCAGCCATCCGCAACGGCCGAGGCCACGACGACTAGCAGCCGAGGCCGCGCCAGGTACAGCGCCCCCCCTCGAGCCACTCAGCGCGTCGACCAGGGTCGACGACAGCATCCCCTTCGACGGCTCAGGAGACCGCCGTGCGATAGGGCAGTCCTTGCCGCGACCCTCGCCGAGCTCTCCAGTCATCGCCAGAGTTGTCTAAACGAGAGCCTGCATGAAGAAGGCTCGTCGGTGTGTGCGCGTCAGGTACCCAAACAACATGCTCCACCCGTGAGCAGGAGGCGCTGCCGGTGTCGTGTTTGAGGTCTTCTTGGTCTAGTAGCGCTCACCGCGCGGGCGCCGCGGTACAGAGGCACGACAGGGCGCACTGACAGCCCGTTCTAACTTCTTTCCGGCCATGGCCAGCGAGGGCGAAAGTGGGCAGGCGGGAGGAGAGCGATCTCACTCTCGCCCGCCCTGTGGCTGCCTTGTCGCGTCGCGCCGCCCACGCGCACAAATCCTGCCTCGCCCAAATGTTTGGCCAGAGCGCTCCTTCTGGCATCGTGAAGGCTTGATTCGGACTCCTCGTCGCAGATCGCCCGGGTAGGCCGAAGACGAGAAGATCGCGACGACCGTCCGCGCCGGTCACGTCTGAGCGCATGCAACCTGACACACTCGGCCCAAGCCCCACGGAACAGAGGTGATTCAGATTTACCCAAGTTGTGCTATTTAGTTGATATCCATCACATCGGCGCGTAGTCAGCTCATCGGCCGTCTTGTCGCCCTACAGCTGTCAATCTGCAGTACGGCTCGCTTCCCTGCACTATTGATTGCGAGGCGTGCGCCAGGCGGGGCGGTGTAAATCGTGGAACGCGTCGACATGTGAGCGACAACAACCATTAACCCGGAAACTGACTCTCGTCCGACAACATGATCGGTGCCGAGAGCGCTCGGTACCGGATCTGCAGAAGCCCTCTTGGTCCGAAGTTTCGACATGCACATACAACGTTGCGTCAGGGAAAATGTATCCGTCATTCATCCTTCAAGCCTGTCATATGTCACGGCTTTCTGTGAGTCGTGCGACGCCTTTGAAAACAAGCCAAAACAGGCCCAAGGTTCTGTTGCCAGCGGCGAGTAACCCCACGATTCGTTTCAAGGCTACACCGGCCGGAACAAGGCGCGCCATAATGCATACATACGCCCTCACTTACTCGAGTCCTAGCCTGGGATGCGCCTGCCGCACCCGCACAACAATGAGTCGTTGTCGCTGTCGCAGGAACATTAGTGCCGGTACTTACGTCGTCGTTTGGGTATGCGCTCTTGATGCAACCGGCTTCCAGAAGCCGGTTTAGGCAATGCTTTGGCCGCAAATAGGCAGTGAACACACTTCTAGAAGACTAATCGAAGGGTAGCCATGTCTCATTTCGGCGACCACTGAGTACTAGGTTCCGTGGCCCGAGACAGATGGTGGTTCGCACCATCTCGACCTCGACGGCGCAATGACTCATCGCCGGTGCTTGTCGTCACTCAAGAGGCGTACTGCAGCTCGATACCAATCGATCGGAAGATCTGCTCTCTTCTCTTTAGGTCCAGGCTGGCGCCAAGCGTGAAGAGGAGCTCTTTGATTCTGCCTTCCCACAGCACTCCGACGCGCCAGTCCTGATCCACCTTGGCTTTTAGCACTCCAGACACCTCGTCTTTGGGCGAAACCGTCGGATGTTTCCAGTCCGGATCCAGCTTCTTCTCGGCCCACTCTACGTCAGAGGTGTTGCGTAGACGCCACAGTTCGCACCCGAGCTGCAGCTCGCTTTCGTAGGAATAGAAGTTGAAGTCGAAGCGCGAGCAAAGCGCGAGGTTGGGGCCGGCCTTGACTGCGTACGTGGAAGAAAGATTTCCCATCAATGGGTTCAATGTAAGCGTCATGGTATACGGAAAACCCACATGGTTGGGTAACGTGGCAAACCTCAATCCCGTGCTGATGCCGCCGCTCTTGTTGAGTATGCCATAGTACAACTCTGCGCCTGCACTAAAGCGGCCATATGCAGGCTCCGTCTGCTCCACCGTCACGGGTTCTGTAGGCGCAACTCTGGGGTCCGGTCCGAAATTATATAGGCCCCGCACGCCCATCAGGGCTGAGTCAGTGCTGTACATGTACTCCGTACTATATTTACCAAAGTCGTTTTGTAGAAGAGTAAGGATCGTCCCGCCATTGTTGAGGTTGGAGTCGCTCACAGCGGCAATCCGAAGCTGTCGTGTAGGCGTAAGGCGGCGCAGATAGAGTGCTTCCAGCCGGGACTGAGGTAGGAAAACGCGGCCGTACAACAGTGTATCTGTCATTGCTTAGTGTTGGCATCCTTGGACGAAGTTGGCAAGCTCACTCCTGCGGTCTATCCGTTGACCAGCATGCCAGACTTCCCACCACCAGTTTTCGTCCGGTCGCCTCAGCTCTTTTGCATGTTTGTAGCCTCGTATGACACTGTGTAGGTCAATGTGCGAAGTCTTGAACTCCTTGCGCAATGGCAACGACGAATATAGGTAGGAAACCGATCCATCCACAACGCCCACACTGCCCAAGGTGTATGATGTCGCAAAGTTTGGAGCGGCGAGAGAGGATATTTGCATGCGCATTCCTCGGGGAATGTCAAAGTCGAGCAATGCTACAGTCTGAAATCAACACGTCGTCCGGAAAGAGACCCAGGTGTGACGTACCTCGTGCAGACGCGTTCAGTGCGCCATAGGAATTGTTCACATTCCAGTGCGATGCCTCGTAGAATGCATGCTGCACACTCTCCATGAAATCCAACATGTCTCTGTCATGGACAAATCATCTCGAGCGAACAATGGGTAGAGGTTGGAGAGTTTAAGCCTTCGGAGACGTGAAAGATCCACATCGGAGTTGGGCCGCGGCTGGACCAATCGGTGGTTCGCCAAAATTCCCCGCTCATTTTTTGGAAGATGCGACCCGGACCTCGAACTTTTCTCAAGCACCACCAGTAGACCGCGACGCCCTCAACAATACCGCCAACATGCCCAAATCAAAGCGCGCGAAGGTCGTTCACCTTACCAAGACGGATAAAAAGGGCAAGGAGCTCTCTTTGAAGCTCTTTGCCAGTGTCCAGGAAGCAGCGGATAACTTCCAGCACATCTTCGTTTTCTCAGTGGAAAATATGCGCAACTCGTACCTCAAGGAAGTGCGCGCTGAATTTGCAGACAGCCGGTATGATATGCGAACCTGTTTGGCCACATTACCGCGTGTTACTGACATTGCGCAGATTCTTCTTCGGCAAGACCAAAGTAATGGCAAAGGCGCTTGGCCAGACACCAGCAGAGGAGCACCTCACCAATCTTTCGCAGCTCACTGAGCACGTCACCGGCAATGTTGGTCTCATGTTCACGGACCGCGACCCTAGCGAGATCATCGAATACTTTGCCAACTACTCGCAAACCGACTTTGCGCGTGCTGGTGTAGTCGCTACACAGACCTTTACCGTGCCTGCTGGAGTCGTCTACTCGAGAGGTGGAGAGCTACCAGAGGACGAGGATGTGCCTCTACCGCACAGCATGGAGACTACCATCCGCAAATGGGGCATGCCAACAAGGCTCGACAAGGGCAAGATTATTCTGGATGCTCCGTACACGATCGCCGAGGAGGGCAAGCCCATGAACAGCCACCAGACTGCTCTGCTCAAGTTGTTCGGCGTGGCCATGGCTGACTTTAAGATTGACCTCAAGGCCTACTACTCGAAAGCGACCGAGTCGGTGACAGAAGTCGGAGCTATGGAGGAGTAAGCCTCAGACTGAATACAATTGCATCATGGCGGCGTTTACGGGCGTTGGGTTTGACGGGTCAAAAGTACGCATGTTAGATGACTTCTGCAAAAGGGTCCAGGTCGCCTCTACGAGCACATTACAATTATACCCTTTTATGTTATCGCCAAACTACCTTTCGGATCTACTCGTTCCCGCGCCTCATCTAGTCATGAAGTGTTGACAGCAAACATTACAGAAGTTTAATCTGCTGACATATAGTCTAAATTGCGGGCCGCTACATAAGTACCTAAAGTACCGCCAAACCAGCCACGAGACCTCCAACCATGATCTTGATAGCCTCTGGAAAGTTCGCTACAGCCGCACCCGTCGCTGCTGGAACCGATGCACGCGTTGAGGTCTCTGCAGCTGTAGAAGTTGCAACCGTAGAGCTCGTAGTACGCGACTCGCTGACAAACTGAGATGTAGAAGATGCAGGAGATGGCGAAGACGAAAACAAGGTGTGCGAAGTAGTAGAGTTCCGCGAGGTAACGGTCGAAAGCGTAGAGTTGGCCACAGCGCTAGAAACGCGCATTGCCGAAGAACTGCTGCAGGGTGTAGTCGTAGCGAAAGCGCTTGAAGAGACATGCACAGCAACAGTGGTCGAGGGGTACACAAGACCAGTGCTGGCGAAATAGGGCGCCGTGTCTGGGTCCCATGTTGCGACTGGATCTAAAAGCAGATTATCAGCAAACAGTGTCTCTTTTTCTCTCGACTAGCCATCCATAACGGTTTGGCAGAGCAAAGAGACATGGGGAAACTCACATTCCGACTCATGTGCCAGCGCAACGGCCACCAAGCCTACTACAGCGAGAACAAACTTCATGGTCGTTTTTTTCGTGTTTCAGTCAGAATCCCCCGTGACAACTCGTAACAGCGTAAGTTTCTAGTCGGCGAAAGAAACTAGCCAATGTGGGCGTGCTTTTCTTTTGTGTCTTCGTATGAACAGAAGTCGCAAGCAGTATTAAAAAGATGTAATCGATGATTATATCAAAAGGAGGAGGGGTAGTCAGGATGAGTAGGTAATGACCGATGGTGTATATACAAAACGCGCAGGAGCAGACCAAGGACGACAAGAAACGACCATTCACAACGCAGGAACGCGGCGTGCATATACAAGAGACAAGCTCGAGGAAAAATAAAGAAGGACCAAGCTCACAAAGGGAACACCCATTCACCCTTCTTTATCGCGCACCCCACAACCAGGCAGGCGCCGCTCCCCCTAAAAGCCCAGACTGAAAAGGCCAAAAGGGATTGGAGATCTCTCTCACATCGTCACCGCACAAAAGCAAAAAGAGAGTCAAGGGCATTTGCTTTTACCAATAGAGGAGCGAGAGCAGTCCGCAGAACGGGCAGCGCTTTCATGCTCAGCTAGAGTTGCTGTCCACTCAGCGCGCCCAGAAGGTACCCATTCTTCATCTCCGTTGGGGCCCTATAATACGTGTTTCGGGACCGGGATGGCGTCCTCGCGACTTCGTGTCTACGTACTTGGACAGGAAGGCGACGAATCAAAGCACACAAAGAAAAAAATATGTCGCGAGGGTAGGAGCGCTACGTGGGTTGTAACCGTAGTCCACAGCTGTATACGGGTTCACGTGAGGGGCAGCGCGCAGGGCAGCGCGCCTATTAGGACGTTGTATTCCTTGCCCTGCTTTCTCAGCCTCTCTCCCTCTCTCTTTTTTTAGTTCCTTCTTTTGTTTGTATGCTTATTTTTAGGGAACACGGTAGCCACCCAGCTGGTAGGTCACGAGCAGCCAACGACTGGTTCAGCAAAGCTACGGTGCATACAGGCAAAAAAGCAAGGCCTGTTGATGGCGGGCGCACCTGCAGCAGCCTATCCACAACGGCCGGGTCCGGTTGGGCTGAGTGCTAGGTTGGGAAAAAACCGGGTGTCTGTGCTTTAGAGGGGGGTGAAGGGGGGGGAGGAGGCGGCGTGTCTTGGTACCTGGGTCACCTTACTCCACATGCCAATGCTGCTGTGCTGTTGTTGCCCCTGATGAGCTGCTGGGAAGCGTTGCGCGCTTGGCCCGGAGCGGAGAAGGTCTGGCCGCGCTGCATGCGGGCATACATACTACTACACGTACATGCATGCATGTGCATGCCGATGTGTGACGTGCGGGTGCGGGCGCGGACGCGGACGCGGACCTTTCTAGTCGCCTTGGAAAGGGAAGGGGGAAGGGGAAGGGAAGGGAGCGGACTTCGATTGCCCAACCAGCGGATGAATGCAAGAGAGAGGCGGGACGGGGAAGGACGTTGGATCAATCGGAAGACTGGGGGTAGTGGGTGATTGACAAGGTTTTTTGCATCACAGCGTGTTTTAGATTTATGGTGGGGGGTGGGGGGCGGCGAGAAGAAAGAAAGGCACACATGTTGGACGTCTTCTTTCATTCCTTCAGCCAGCCCAGGCGTCAGCGTCAGCGTCATTGTTGCGTGGTGGGGTTTTTCGTCATGGCGCATTTGCACAACTTGACATGCTCTCGATTTGCAGGCTCCGTCCGATGAACAAGGACGCATCCTTCGGGGAAATACAGGGAAGAGAGCCTCTCTTCGCGCTGACTATGGAGCCATGTACGTACCCTATTTCGCCGCTGACGGCCGTTAGTATGGCTACTTAGCGCACTTGCTTGAACGCAACCAAGCTTTGTCCCTTTCTTTGGCGCTCACCAATTTGCTATTATCTCCACAGTGATTTAAAAAAAAAGTTGGCGTCGCATTCGTATTCAGACTGCCGCCAGGTATGTCAGTGTGTGTGTGGAGGTGGAGGTTCCTGATTATCTCATTCCGTTTTCGTGCTACATGTGACGATAATGCATAAACGGCATGGGTGTGTCGATGTGAACTGATACAACGCTATTTCTTGGTCTGACCCAATGTCATTGACTGTGCTACACGCGTATGTACATGACTCTTTCTTCGGACCATGTATGTACTATGTGAAGTAGTAGTAGCAAGAAGTGCATGTAGGAAGAGTACATGTTAGTGTAGATTAATAACAAATATAGATATAGATATAGATATATATACAACGATCCTCCCGTACCCACGTGCAAACAGACGGCGAAAGCCCACACGCTCCCAAGACGACAGTTCCTCAATGCGCGCAAAACCAGCACGTGGGAATTGCACCGAACTCGCGTGGCATAACTTCAAAACCAAACGAACACTTACTCGATTGGTACGGAAACGAGGTGCGCTCTGGCACTTGGAAAAAGCACCGAACTACTCGGGAGACCTTCCACTTCAGCCCGTGAGACTAATCTACCATCGCGATACGCGTCGCTGAGGGCCTAATCTGACTGACGTGTATGTATGCATGCTTAGGAAAGGGGGGGGGGGGGAAAGAGTCATGTACACCGCTGTTGCTGCATGTCATGGTTGAAGAGAAAGTAGAGGTAAGGGTCGTAACTCTTTATTTCTCGTATATGGCTCGGGTAAAAATACATACAGTAAGAAGAAAGCACGTAAATGTAAACGTAACGTAACGTCATGCAAGGTCTTGTATCCCGTCGTGAGCCCTTCTAATGTGCAGCATTTCCAGCTAGCTGTAAAAGGGTTCCAGGCTCAAACCTATTTATAAAGTATTAATGTCATTCATCAACCAGCTTTTGGTCGCTCGCCAACAACGACATCGGACCCGCTGTCGCCCAACGACGACGCTACAGTCTCGCTGTCGCTAATGGGCGTAGTTTTGCGATCAAGCTGCACATGACGTTAGCCAAAAGAACATATACTGACTTTGGAAGAGCAAAAAAGAAACTTACCCATCTGACCACAAATGCCATACCGGTGAAAACAAAGCACACGACAATCATAGTAATGCTGCCCTTCTTCCAGTACGGCACGTCGGTAGCAGGGTACAGCACAATGCCCCACCAGGTATATAGAATCTGGCCGCCCATGTTCATTGTATACAAGATAATGCTTCGGGCGGCGTCATCACCAGTACGCTGACACACGGCGTTTGCCCAGCCGTACATGATGGGATTAACGATGAAACTTGTACCGCTGAGGTAGTACGCGGTAAAAGTGCCTGCATCGGAGAGGTTGCGGACGAGGAGGAGGGCTGCGGTGACGAGTTGTAGGGATGCGGATAGAATGACCATGGGAATGCGGTGGCCAGTGCGGTCAATGAAGATGCCTGCGCCAATTTGCGAGACGATGGCTACTGCTTGGGTGCCGAGCGGGTAGGTATTGATGGCGGATTGGGAGAAGCGTTTGGCATGGTACTTGAGCCAGAGAAGGAACATGCCCTTTGGGGGTGTTAGTGTGGGGTGAAAAAGAGGAGGCGTTGGAACGTACTTGGAAGGCAAAGGCCTCGAGCATGCCGCAGCTGATGGAGAATGCGGTAAATACGTAACTGGGATGATGTTAGAACTGGCCATTGGATGTAGTTAAGACAAGTTGCTGCATACATGGTAGGCTGTGTAAGGACACGCTTAATAAGACTCTTTGGACTGATGCTGTGGGTGTTCTGCTTCTTAGGTGGTAGACGAGAAGCAGCAAATTGCTTTTCCTCTTCACTAAGGTAAAAGACTTTGGCATTTGCTGGAAGGTCGGGAAAGGTAAACTGATCGCGTTAGGAGTGGAGAAACACCATGCAGCTAATAGTTACTTACAAGGCCAAAGATTCCGATTGGGATTCCCATCAAGCCATCTGTGTCGCATGTGTTAGTCGAGTTTTATGGCATGAAGCGGATGTGCATACCGACGAGAAACACCCATTGCCAGCCCTTCAGACCTGCAGTGCCCTCCATAGACTTGTGCATAGCCGTCATCATGATACCTGCAAACATGCTTCCTCCTTGTCCAACTGCAGTGAAGATGGCTGCTCGTTTCGCAAGTTCAGACGGTTTGCTAAGAAGATGGTCAGCCACGGATCACCGAGAGCAGACTGTGAGGTCTCAGAGACTCGGCAAGCTGGGGCGAACTTACTACCATGATCCCACCACGTACATAGCTCCACTGTACAAGCTGGCTTCCATGAATCCTTGGAAGAAGCGGACTGCAGCCAATTGTGAGTAGTTCTTGCATGCTGCTGAACACATAGTAAGGCCGGACCAGAGGATCAGAGTGACAGGAAGCCATATGCTAGGGCGGATCTTTTGGATGATGAGGCCATGAGGGATTTGGCCTACAACGCTTCTGCAAGTGGTATTAGTGGAGAGCACGTCGGATGATGCTAAGAGCAACTACATACCCAGCAGTAAACAATGAGAGCAGCGTGCTGTACTCATTCTTCTTGAGGCCAATATCTTCCTTCAGACCAGCAACGTAGGCATTGGCAAACGCTTGACGATCTGCCTTGCATTAGCATCCGGTGTTACTAGAGCCCACGTATCGGCAAAGACTTACCGAGGTAGTTGAAAAAGTAACAAGCACAGCAGTACACCTGAGCTCGACTTAGCTACGAACATGCGACATTCGCAGGCTAACTAACCATAACAAAGAAGTCTAAACTCATCAATTAGTATATCTATGCATTATGTTTGAGGATTAATACAAACATACCAAGCTTCAAAATCAGCTTCCTCTCCATTGCCTTGGTCTGGTCGCCGCTATGGCTAGAGCTCGACCCTACCAAAACAAACGTCAGTACACCAAGCCCCATTACGTCCCACATTACTATCAACCACGAAATACTCACGTCCCAGGAGCCCCATATTGAGCAGTGAAGAATCTGTATGGGCAGCAAAACGATCTGATAAGGAGGGGAGACCCTGATTGATGATTGATTATCAGATCGACGAGCTACAGATATGATGTGATAGGTACCAGCTCGTCACCTTTTATTGCATCTGATAAGCCAGCATAAGCGTGCCGAGCCTAGCCTCCAAGCAGCGGCGCATGTGCAAAATTTTCCTTCTGGAGCTCTTGGCTCGGTAGTGGGACCGAGCATCGGCCGTGGTTTAGCCTGTTCGGTGCGCGTGTGGTCTCATTATCTGATCATGCTTCAGCGGTTTCCTCCGACTTCGCGTTGGATGGTAAGAATGTCACTGTTGTTGGCAGCTTGAGAACTAGGAATGTGCCTGCATGTTGGGGTGCAGTGGAGAGCTGAGCTACCAGCTACTGCAACCACTGCAGTGGAATTTTAGAGCTGTATGTATGCAGGTCTAGATGCGGGTAGACTGGGGCGCTCCGCATTTCATCCGCATGCGTAGCGCGCGTATACCGGAATTGGATGAGGAAGTTTGCGGATCTTGGGTTGGGTATGCATTTCCGCGGACGCGCTGTTCGGAAGGTCAGGTGCAGATGCTCCGTTGTACGCATGATGTAGCCACAATCACGTGCCGTTAGGAGACACCGACAGTGCGCTAGGAAAGAGGAGGGCCGATCCGCGTATGGTGCAGGGTAGTGGAGTATTGTGGATGAAAAAACCGATATCCATTGCTGTTCGCTAATCGAATCCAGTGTATGGGCTTGGGTATATTATAGGGGGAGCAGGGAGTCCAGACATGCGCGACTCATCGCTAATAAACACGGGATTGGTGGCCAGTAGTTTGCGCAGCACTTTTAGAAGCGAATTGACATAGTTGCCGATCTTATCGTGAGGTTTTGTTTGTTCATATTGGAGGATATTGCTAGAGGGGAAACATTCATGCGAGAGCTCGTCCATGTATGGCTACACTGTAAGACAAGGATGATTTGCCTGAGTCAATCGTCGTAAGCGGAGATGACAATTAAGATGATTGTCTGGCATCTGATTCAAGATTCTCAGGCAAAAGTCTCTCGCATATGCACATATGCGGCAGTGTGCACTGGTACGTCGTCCAGGTCTTACATATTCCATCCGTCCCAAGTTGCGTAGATTTGCTTAAGACGAGCATGTTCGTCAGGGCCGGAGAAGATCGAGTCGACTGCTCGCTCGCACAGCGCTTTAATGTCAGAACGGTCAAGCTGGAAATGCTCAGCTGCAAGATAGTACTCCTGGGATAGCGGGCTGCAGAAAACACCAACATCATCAGTCTACAACATGTCAGTCAGTCACAAAAGCATCATGCACGATAAATTAAACATACACTCAAGGCGACTGGAACGCTGCTGTGCCGCCACATTCCAAAGTGATGATCTGAGTAAGTGCCCGTGATCATCTTGGCATGGACGTTGCAGCTAAGACATAGTTCGACCCCGATGTTGTGCTCCTTGATTGTCTGCTGGAACTCTTCTTTGACGTGGATGACATGACCAAGTCTATCTGGCTTCCACGAAAGCAGAGTCCGCAGTTCCGTGTCTGAGGAAGAAGGCTCGCTCTCAGCAAAATGAAGTGTCACCTTGAGACCTGCAGCCTTTGCTCGAGCAAAGCTATCGCCGAACACACGGACATCGCCTTTGGCGGGATCGCCGCAGAGGTCCATGCCCACGACCCCTGCAGACTGGTACTTGATAGCGAGATTGACGACTTCTTCAGCTTCTGAGGCAGTGTAGCGACGGTCAATGGAGAGAATGAGAAACACGCGCATGGTGTTGCTGCTGTCATCGTTGTGTGCTTTGAGCACGTCTAGCACGGTCTTGACATAGTCTTCCTTGGAGACGCCCTGATCGGGGATTGCTCTTGGAGTAGTACGGAGTTCAGTGTAGACGACGCCATCTTGCTGGAATTCGCGTAGGACAGCTTTGGTAGAGTATCTGGCCTAGGTCAACGCCTAGGTCGCCAGTGCTTTTGAAAAAGAACATACTCGATGCTGGGAAGATCACTGCAAAGCCGGTAGATGTACGAAGAAAACAAGGGGAAGAATCTAGCGAGGGCGTTAGCTGTCTAGGTCAGCCACATGTGTAAGTGGATCAGGCGGGCTGCGACCATCGGTTAGAGGAGTGGTCATGACGTTGAGTGCGACTCAGCGAACGGGCGAGTACTAGTGTAGGTATGTGTGTAGTAGGCAGGCAAGCAAGCAAGCGTACGTGTTGATATCATAGTCGACCTTGCCGGGCGGGATGGCCAGCAGGGGGTCTTGGATGTCAAGCTGGGGGTGCAGAGTCTTTTTGGAGGACCAGATGTCGTGCAGGCAGTCGCGGCTGATGCTGCCAGTGAGATGAGCGTGGAGCTGAGTCGCGGCGTTAGTGGCGCTGCGAACCAGAGGCTAAACTCGCTTGGCGGGTGGGCTCCCGGATCAGGGGAAGGAGCTGTCGGCGTACCTCGATCTTGGGCAGGCGCCTCGCAAAGGCAGCGTCGACAGGTCTGGCAGGAGTCATGGCGGGACTGGCCCAAGGCGAGATGCGACGGTGGTGGTGGTGGTGCTACCACTAGGTGTATGTATGTACATAGCGAATACACGGGCGATGCAGGCTATTATCTGACGGCGCCGCCTGGACGCGAGGAGCGGCAGTCATGGGCTTCCTCGATGGGCCGGCGTGGGCGCGGCGGACGAGGTGGGCGAGCGAGGGGCGGCGGGTCGGGAAGCCAGAGCAGGCGTGCGGGCAGGCCATTGGCCCAGGGCGCATCGGGAGTCCCCAAAGAGGAGGCGCGCTGCAGGAGATTGCAGAAGGCGCGCCCTGTTGGTCAATAGCGGGCGGGCGTGCGCAGAGGCACAGGAGACGAGAGCAAAGCCGCGTCGCCAGGTCGCCATGGCGCGCAGAAAAGGGCCGCACGCTCGCTCGCTGCCAGATGCTTCTCGCGCTCTTACTCAGGCATCCCCAAGGCACACTGTTGCGCCCTCAGCTGCGCGCGCGCAAACACACGGTAATTCATCAGCACCCCGCCCGCGCTGCCCGCCCGTCGGTCGCCACCCCCCGTCGTTAAGAGTGCCGAGCGTGGTGTGCATGCCTGCCCGCCGCCCGACTGCGACCAACGGCTTCTGATCTCCAGTGCTGGCTGGCGTTTCTCGGCTAGGCCAAGCTTGACCTCACCCCCGGGCCGCTCCTGTAACCTCGCCCATCTCCAAAGCCCTCGCATCCCTTCACATCCTCACGCCCACGCCCACGCCCACGACCGCAAGTGTCTGTCGCTGCGCCAGGAATTGACTTCGCTCTGCGCGCCTGCCTGCCCGTCGCTGCTGCTGCCTCTTCTTGTCGATCGCTTTGACACCCGCCTCTCCCGCTGCCCGGCTCCACCGCGCTCCCTCGCAGGCCCCTGGATCCGCCTGTCTCGCCCGCCTCGCCCTCTCGCGCCGCCTGCCCATCTGAACACGACCCGCGCCGCCACCACCAGTCCCCATGGCCGACATGAACCAGGAGACGATTCAACAAAAGATCCAGCTCGCCCGACGCGACGCTGAGGCGCTCAAGGACCGGATAAAGCGCAAGAAGGACGAGCTTGCTGACACGACCCGTACGTGACCACGCCAGCCAATGGCCGCATCGCACAACGGCACCTCCAATACTGCATTGCTAACTCGGAGCCCCAGTTCGCGATGTCGCCAGAGACCGCGTCGAGGCGCTGCCGCGCCTGACGATGAAGACGAAGCGCACCCTCAAGGGCCATCTCGCCAAGATCTACGCCATGCACTGGTCGACGGACCGCCGCCATCTCGTCTCGGCCTCGCAGGACGGCAAGCTCATCATCTGGGACGCCTACACGACAAACAAGGTACACGCCATTCCCCTGCGCTCCTCGTGGGTCATGACGTGCGCCTACTCGCCCTCGGGCAACTACGTGGCCTGCGGTGGTCTCGACAACATCTGCTCCATCTACAACCTGTCTGCGCGGGAAGGCCCGACACGTGTGGCACGCGAGCTGTCTGGACACTCGGGATACCTCAGTTGCTGCAGATTCATCAGCGACAAGCGCATCCTGACGTCGTCTGGTGACATGACGTGCGTGCTGTGGGATCTCGAGACGGGTTCCAAGGTACACGAGTTTGCCGACCACCTCGGCGATGTCATGAGCTTGAGCATCAACCCACTCGACCACAACCAATTTGTCTCTGGTGCCTGCGACGCCTTTGCCAAGCTGTGGGATATTCGACAGCAAAAGTGCGTGCAGACGTTTGCCGCCCACGACTCGGACATCAACGCCATCCAGTTCTTCCCCAACGGCAATGCCTTTGGAACCGGTTCCGACGACGCCTCGTGCCGCCTGTTTGATATCCGTGCCGACCGCGAGCTCGCCTCGTACCAGGTACGTACCACTTGACATGTGCAATATTTAGCAGCGACTGATTACTAATGCACACTTTGGCAGATCCCCGAGCCAGTCTGCGGCATTACCTCTGTAGCCTTTTCCGTGTCTGGTCGACTGTTGTTTGCAGGTTACGACGACTTTGAGTGCAAGGTAAGTGTCATGATGCGAACTGTGTTGTCATACACACGACTAACGAGTGATTTAGGTCTGGGATGTACTGCGCGGCGAGCGTGTAGGCACACTGCAAGGACACGACAACCGAGTCAGCTGTCTCGGCGTCAGCAATGACGCACTCAGTCTCTGCACTGGTTCATGGGACTCGATGGTAAGCTTTTGTGTGCGTCGTTACACTTTGGAGCTGGAACTAACTGGGGACAGCTGCGCATCTGGGCCTAAGCTCCAAGCAGGCCACCGAATACCCACGACGCCATGTAACGACGCCAAACGGAACGTGTGCGCCTAGTCTTAATATTGGCAACCTAGAAAACACGACCGCAACCTTCGCCCCCAAACTCCTGGCATTCCATACCCCTGCTGAAAGTTAGCTACCCAGGAGACTTCTGAGTGCTATACTATTTTAAGAATATAATACACACACCCCCCCCACACACACCCAGTCTTGGAAACATTGACGCGGCCAGCGTGCCATGTGGTGTTGAGGCGCCTGGAAACCTTTTTCTTCTTTCTTTCTTTGATTGTTTTCATTCATCATTTTCGATTCGATTTATGCGTTAGCTTGCACGCCTAACTTCGTTGGTGTTTCCTTGTTTTCATACCATTGATTCTGATACATTTGGATGGCAAGGCGAGTATATTTGTTTTGTTTGCTCGGCCTTGTCGGTTAAGAGGAGGGGGGCGGGCTATTGTGCGCACATGAGCAAGAGCTTGTCCGGGAGAAGGGACCAAAAAAGCGATGGACATAGTTGTTGCACTTGTTAGGGATGAGTGCAAGGGGCAGAGAGATCAATAAAGCATGTTTGGAAGTGTAGAGGGTGCAATGGCTTGATACGTAACATGGTGGCTTGGATGGGCGAGGGCGGGGATGGCAGGGACGCATCATGGGCGAGTGGTGCATGTGATTTGAATGTGTACGATTTGACTGGGGGTGTGGGAAGATGACATTGTGGGTAGGGTACAGGTAGTTAGCGAGTTTCCATATACCTCTTTCTTGATGTTTACTATAGTATGGTGCCGGCGGCCTGTGCTGTGCGCAATGGGTTGTGGTGTGAGTAGTGACGACATTGACGACGGGTAGCGTAACGGGCATTGTTTTGGTCAGCCGGGCAGTGGTGGCCATTCACCGCCACGCTGAGGGGATATTGTTGAGGCATTAAGAGCAGCAGGATGGGTGATGGTTGGGCATGGAGCCAGGATAGCCCGGGACGACGAGTTACCGGGAAGGCACACCGCCATGGTCGTGGCAGTGAGAACTGGTGGAACGCGTCCAGGGTCTTGTTGGTGGCAGCCATGACGCTAATCTTCATGGCATTCTCACAGCTTGATGAGCCAAAAGTAAAAAAAGGGAACGCGGCCCCCAGCCTGGCCAATGCAAGCCGAGGTAGACCCTTTTGGCTTTGAGGGTCAGCAATGCACATAAGGAAGCTCGGAGATGATGGCACCAGGGAGAGTTCGTGTGCAAGGCATTAACATTAACGGCTGCAGCGAGCAGGAGCACGCGCCAGAGTCGGGCGCATTCATGGCAAAGTCCAAGGCAAATGTGCAGGCGTCGGAGAATAAACAAGTCTCGCTCTTCATGCTTCTAGAAAGATAATCGAAGGCGTGCATAACCGGGGGGCCCCACGGCGCCAGGGGCACAGCAGCAACCCCTCCCCTGCAGGCTGCACGAGGGCAGATCAGCGCACGCGGCGCCAGAGATGCGATACGACATGTCGAGAGAGCATGGCCCTCTGGCCAACTGATCTAGGCCAGACTCTGGCGGCATCAAGAAGCCGACGGGCTGGGGCGAGTGAAACGGCCACGGGCGCAGCATGAGCAGCGCAGCAAAGTCTCTCGAGTGGTGAGGAAGCTGGGCAGGCAGGCCGAGCAGCAGGCTCGTCGACAATGTGACGGCGAAGGGGAGGACAGCAGGCCATGTTTCAGCCCTGGGCAGGCTGCGTATGCCTCGAGCCAGGCAGCGCCCCCAACCAGCAGCCAATTGGGCGAGTAAGCAGCACAGCACGTTTCGCCCATCGACGACGCCGTTTCGAGCGAGCGTCGCAGGCAGCCCAGCGCGCCAGGCGACCCACGACATGGTCAAGGTCAAGGACAAGGAGTCGCCTCTGGCTCGCTCTCTCTCTCGCGTGGCCTCGAGGGCAGACGACGTCGCACGTCGCCATCAGCCCTAAACTGTAGCCATTGCACGCCCTTTCCGCCGCAGCCCGCCGCCCAATGGCAGCCCTGAAACCGGCGCTTGCCAGCTTCCAAAATAGCCCCGTAGAGCTGCCGCCAAGCCTGTCATACGGCCCTCCTCCATCCCAGACGGCCCCAGACCTCTCGAGCAGCACAACCTTGCACACGCACCCCTTCCTTTTTTTAACCCTTCCAACGCGTCACCCCCACAAGCTCGAGAGCACATATAATCCTGTCCGCCCCGCTTCCCATTGCCGCTTCTTCTTCTTTTTCCGCCATGAATCAGCAGCCTTCCGCCTCTTCGGCCGCCCAAGACGAGTTCAACGAACTGTTCCGCGACAAGGACATTGACCACCGCCATCCCGAAGACCGCAACGACGACAGCGACCTTTCTGAACCCGACTCGCCCGGAGCCGCCGCCGACTACCTTGAGAAGATTGACACCGACGACGAGCTCGACCTCCCCGCCGACATGCGCGCAAACTACTACATGCCCAACCTCCGCTCAGAGGCCAACACGGGCCCCAAGGGCGTCATCGCAGACGCCCAGGCCTTTGAGCAGGCCAAGAAGCAAGCCAGGCGCTTCACTTGGAAGAAGAACACCCCGCCCACCCAGTACACGGTCAAGGCCTACCACGACGACAAGGCCGCCTCGAGCGACGACGACGAGGATGCCGGCTTCATGAGGCAGTGGCGCGAGGCCAGGCTCAAGGAGCTCCAGAACGTCGGCGACAAGATGCGCTCCAGGACAAATAGCCCCAGCCGAAAGGTCTATGGTAGCATGCCACTGGTTGATGGAGAGGGTTACCTTGATGCCGTTGACAAGACTGCTTCGGGAACTACTGTTGTTGTCTTCATCTACGACACCGACGTATGTACATCATGTTTGTTTATCCGACGATCAATTGCTAACACCATCACAGCCAACCGCTCAAGTCTCCAAGCAGTTTGAGTTCTTCATGCGCGAAGTCGCAAAGCGCAACGACACTGTCCGCTTCGTCAAGATGGACAACGTCGACGCCGAAATCGAGGACGCCGGCGTCCCTGCCATCCTTGCCTACAGGGGTGGTGAGAAGGTCGCTGACATTGTCGCTCTCGTCGATCAGTTCCCTGACGACTGCGAGCTCAGTGCTATCAGCCTGGAGACTCTGATGAGGCAGTGAGTAAATTCCAAGCCAGTATGGCCAACATTCAGCTAACCAATGATCCCTAGACATCGCATTCTTTGAGAGACATGTTGAGATTGCTCCATATCACCTATCTCCTATCCAGCATCTAGATACGATGCCATCCCTGGCTTCGGCCCTGCCTTCACCGTTAGTTCGGTGCTATACCGGCTCAATTATGTCATTCGGGCATTTTAGAGTTGGCCATGGCAGTTTCAGTACGATACATATGCGCCCCGGCACTTTTTAATCTCCACCCACATGATCTTCCACGCTACGGGTCTAGTGTCTCATAGACTGAGTACACTCTTGCTGCACCCTTCATGGAGCCATGGGTAATGCACATAACGATACACATTTCCATGACCGTCTTTTAATCTCACGGACAATGCTGTTTTCTTACTCCAAACAGCCCGTCCTATTAACGAGGAAGGGATGGAAAGGACTTCCTTCCTTGCACATTATTGCACGTCTGGCGTTTGGGGCGCGCGCGCGAATTAGACTTTGGGAATTCTCTTTGTATTTACGAACTTTAGACAGGCCTGGGGGGACCTTACACATACCATAGTAAACCAGGTCCTCCCATCCACTACTACATATCATGACCACATGACCTCATCCCTTATTGGCGGGCATGTACAGGTCTTGGTTCAAAACACTCCGCCACATGTTTGGAGTGTTTCAATATACATCATACACACATATTCTTGATCTCTCTCTCTATCTCTCTTTTGCATAACAACCTTGATCCTTGACCCCCCCTCTTTCCTTAACAACCAAGAAATATATGTCCGTATCCTCTAAACTCCATACGCACTCGACTGGTTTAGTCACGGAATACGTACATACAAACCAACTACTCGCCCTCGCCTTCGCACTCGCCGCATAACTAGCTAGCTAGGCATCCATCCATCTCTCTCTATCTCCGCTTTTTTCTTGTCTTGGCTCTTGCTTGACTGTTTTACCTACCGCGTACTGCGCACACACTTACGTACGTGGCGGGAAAGGCGGAAGAGGGCGGAGAGCCCAGAATCTGATACATACATACAAGGCTGGTCGAGGCTGAAGCATGGCTCGGTATCCACATGCGGTAGATAGATGGGTATCTAAACTTTTTTTGTCATGGAGAAACAAGAAATCCACGTGTCTCGAATTCACTAGGTAGAAAGATTTGCCGGGTACACTGCCCGCTTTTTGCTTACTCGTTGATCAATATACTACCTGGTGTAGTGTGTCGTGGTGCTGTGGTGGTGTCGGTGCATATGCAAGCTGTGCCACATACGGCGGTTCGCAGCGTGGGCGTCTCGCAAGCGCCCATTCCCCCATCTCTCATCCTCCTCCAATCCTGCCAGTCTCCATCTCCTGCATTCCTTCCGCACCCTGCTGTTGCCAAATATGTATCACGCCTTTTTGTTTTTTCGCGCCTTGCTGCCTGCATTTGCGCAATGCCACTTAAGAATGCTGTGGCATCCTGTCATGAGCGTATTATGAGCCTGTTTTTTGCTTTTTTGTAGTTATTTCGAGTAATACCCTTTTTTGTTTGTTTATTTTGCTTGGTGGCTTTTTGAAAAGTCATGCCTTCTTTCTTGTCGAAATTTCGCAATCGTCATGCTGCGAAGAGTGAGAAGAGTGGGAAGAGTTCAGGTGGTGGTGGTGGTGGTGGTGGTGGTGCTGCTGCTGCTGCTGTAAAGGCGACAAGTGCCGTGCCCGGTCGCGGCTCTGGTCAGTCGAGTTCTGGTGCTCCTCCAGTTCGAAGTACTGCTCAGCCGGCTTTTAACACACCTGCTGGTCAGGCGGCGAGACGACCTTCAAATACCCCTGTTAACTCTGCGAGACCGCCGTCCAGCACTTCTGTTCAACTGCATGAGCTGTGTGAGCGGTGCGGCAAGTTCTTTGGCGAATGGCGGGCTCTTACTTGGCTGCAAGAACGTAGGGGAGGGCAAGATACCACATCATGGCCCATCGTACGTCTTTGCACAGTCGGCCTGTCGGTTCAATCGGCGCCACACTGCCATTTCTGCAAAAAGCTGGTTGCTCATTTGCAGAGTCGGGCTGAGCTGAGGCTGCCGCGGGTTGCTGAACATGAGGAGGTTTATGTGAATTTGAAGACCTCGAAAGGGATGATTGAGTTTCTTGTGCCGAACCCCGACAAGAAGAAGCCTACTAGTCGTGACGAGGATTTTCAACTCGTTGCAATGTATGGGATTAGGCCTTATGAGAGTGAGTTTGGCGCAGCTACTGCTTGAGACTTTACATACTAACAAATGTAGATGGCAACGCTACAGCATTCGATAGCTACATTACCACCAAACAAGTACCACTCCATGCTTCCGAAAACATCTCCCAAGCAAAGCAATGGTTGCAATGCTGTCTCACACAGCACGCGGAATGCCGTAAATTCCACAACAACACCGTCTCCAATCCCCATCAGCGCCCGACACGAGTCTTGGAGATCACCCCAGGCAAAATCCGACTCCGCTGCGATCTCAAGAACGAGCCTTTCCCATACCTCGTCCTAAGTTATATGTGGGGCACAAACTTCAAGCAGCAGCTTCGTCTCGAGAAATCTAACATTAGCGATTTCCAAAAAGAAGTACCACGCGACCGGCTTGAAGCCTCAGACGTCTACAAAGAAGCCATGAGAGTGACGCTGGCACTCGGCTACAAGTACCTCTGGATCGACTCCCTCTGCATAATCCAAGATTCGACTCCAGACTGGGAGTACGAAGCCGCCCGCATGGCCATTGTCTACGGAAACGCTACATGTAATCTCGCATTCTTATTCCCACCAAACTCACCAGAAAAACCGACTCAGCGTGGCGACCCGCGAATCTGGAGTCCGTGTATCTTGCGACCTGCCAAGGGCGCCTCATTGCCGGCCATATACATGCACGAAGATACAACGACCGAGTTTCGAAAAGAAATCGATAACTACGGTAAACAGCGCGACTGGCTCGTTCAACGCTCCTGGCCGCTGTTCCACCGCGCATGGACATATCAAGAGTACCTCTTAAGTCCTCGGACGTTACTCTTAGGCCATAAAAACCTAATGTGGCATTGTTCTCACCACTTTTACGACGAACTACTCGGTCCTATCGCCGCTCCAAACACCACTTCTCCTCCTATTGCCGCGCCGGAACCTGCTACCGCAATAACAGCCGTAACCGTCGACCCAAAACGCGGCAAAGACCGAGGAAAATCCAGATACTTCTCTTCCACCATCTACGATGTACGGGCAGCAGCTACACAATCTTTCTCTCATCCCAGCGTCCTTTCTTTCCTGACCGACTGGCAAAACGTCGTAAACGAGTATCGCGGACGCAACCTCTCTTTTGAGAAAGACCGCGTTATAGCATTCGCCGGCATCGCAACCGCATTCTCGCATTTCAGCCAACTAACCTTTCTCGCGGGTCTATGGGCAGAAATCGCACCCGCGGCACTCCTATGGCACGTTGAGAAAAAACCGTCTTGGCTCGTTCGTCTCGAGAATGCGATTCCAAACGGGACAACAGTCCCAGATTCGCTTTGGACAGGAGAAATAAGAAAGGATAACAACGGAGATGATGCCGTACCTATAAAAGTTAAAAACCAAGATCCACCAAGCTGGTCCTGGTTCAACATCCCTCTCTACAAATTCTACCAAACAAAGTTCCTGCTCAGCGACGACGAGCTCTTCGTTCGCTGCAAAGCCATCAATTCGCCTAGCCTAGTAAACTGGGCGGATATATACAGCGCTAGTTTACGCTCTTTTGCCTTCCCAGGCCATAATACTACTACCGCTGGCAAAGCCCCAGACTCGGCAACACACGACTTTTACGGCGCACAAATCACGCTCGCAGCGAAGATACTCTCGGTAAGGGAAAACTGGGCTGCTGATCTCGCGGCAAGGCTGAACTTCATCCAACAAAGAAGTAGTAGCAGTGGGGCTGATGGAAAGATAAATTGGGATCCCGTGTTGGAGTATTATCCCGACAACGTTTCTACGTCGGCGGCGGCGGCGTCGCCGCTTAAAAGCGCAGTCTATGCATTGATATCTGAAACCCAGGTTGTGCGGTGCGCGGGCAAAAATACCGTACAGCGACGTTTTGCGGGGCTGATGCTTGTGCCGGCTGAGCAGCAGGGACAAAAAGGGTGTTGGAAGCGGATAGGAGCGTGGAAGTTGCGGTTGAATGTAGTGGGTGTTAGCGTTGAGGCGGGGAATATCGAGGCTGTGGCGCGACGCTGGCGGGAGAGGAGCTTGGTGGAGGGAAAGTGGAGGGATGGGGTGGTTACGTTGGTATGAAAAACGGGTGTGTAGCATGGAAAGAAGATGTGATGTGAAACATTTAATCTACTTGAAATATAGACAAATGAAAAAAAAGGGGGCGTGACATAGCTACATGGCTCTAACATGGCCATATCCCTTGCTCAAGATCCGATCCACATCACCGCCATCTTCTTGCTGCGCCTCAGCAGCAGCAGCATCACCCTGACTCTGCACCCTCCTCATCACCAACTCGTGAATCTCGCCCTGGCTCTTCTCACTCTTCTTCCTCAAAAACTTCTTGCCAAACCATCCCTTGCTACTTCCACCCTCACTTTCATCCGCCCATCCCCAGCCCATCTGTAACTCGGTACTGGCCTCCTCCTCAAACCGCCTCTTGACATCAGCATCCTTTTCCAAAGCACGGAAAACGTCTTCATCCGTGGTAAAGAACGCTGCGCGGAGACTCTGCACTGCGAATTCGAAGATGAGGACGGCGAGGAGGATGACGATAAAGGTGAGCCACCATGCAAGCGAATTGCCCCAACCGTGGATGAATGCGTTGCTGACGTAGTAGATTTTGTTGCCTGGGTCGTAAGACGCGGATAGAATGAGGTTCCAAAGAAACCAGCCGCCGAGGGACAGGACGATTGCAATGGCATTTGTGATTGTTTTGCTGTGTGTCTCAATGAACCTGCTAGGGTTAGTATTAAGTACGCACTTAAGAGAAGACGGTACTTACTGTATCTTCAAGTTGATGAGAAAAACGGCAATGGTAAAGGTCAGACTTCCAAGTGCGAAAATGGAGTTATCTTCGGTCCATGGCGCATGTCCATACAAGCTCCACATGCAGAAATAGACGACCATGGCTTCAGCGCTGGCCATGAACATCCACGCAAGAAAGACCTTGAAGTTGAAGCCGCCGTTTCGTTGGCCTATGCTGTACAGCTCAGGTACAGCAAGCAAAGTCGATGCCGATAGATCCTTCTCAAATATGCCCATAAAGATGACGGGCAGCGAGGTAAAGAGGGTGTTGAACATGGAAAGAGACCAGGATTCGTAGAGCGAGGTACCAGTATAACCAGCGCTTCGTTGATAGAGAGCTTGCGCGAGATAGAAGAACAACTCCTTCCAGAACGTGCTGACGGTGTACTTGCATGTGCGAATGTAGTTCCAATGTCCGTGGACAAGAAGTAGCTTAGTCAAGAACCGGAATTGAGCAATCGAGTAGTCGCTTGTTCGCGCTGCTTGGAGACCTTCTTTGCCAGTAATACCAATTCCAACGTGCGCTTCCTGGATCATGGCAATGTCATTGGCTCCGTCGCCAATCGCCAGCGTGATGCTCTTCTTCACGCGCTTGCGGATGCTCTTGACGAGCTCTGCCTTTTGCGATGGCGAAGCACGACAGCAGATGACGGAGTCCGCCAATACGGCCAATTCGTGGAACAGGGCATCGAGGGTTTCGCTTTCGGTAATCTTGGACAGCGTCTGACCATCGACTACGACGACTGCATGGGCTACCGTACCCCGCGAGATGGCCAGTACAGCCGAACCAATAGTCTCACCCACCTCACCAGCTTCATGGTCGAGGATGGTGACTGTAGAGAATTCCTTGATCAGTCGGCATGAATAGCCAATGTTAATGGCCGTCTCGCGTTTGTCGCCGGTTAGCATCCACATTTTGATCTTAGCTCTACGAAGCTTGTCGATGGCCTCAGGTACACCTTTTTGCAGCTTGTCTTCGATGGCGGTGGCGGCACATAGGTCCAGCTCCTGTTCAATCAAGTCGCCAGCCTCCTCAATTCGGCGTGTGCGGTCGACAAGGCTAGTCGTAGCTTCGATGTAACCCTTCTTCCACGACTGGTAGTCATCCTCGTTCAAGAATCGGTATCCGTAAACTAGTGTACGAAGGCCCTCGGTCGCATACTCGTTGATGTGGTGAAGGCAGCGCTCAATCACTGCAGTATCATCACCAGCAATATTTTCGTCGACCATGGCTTCCATGTCCTCTAGTTGCATCGAGCTGCGAGCCTCTGAGAAAGCCATGCTGAACCGGTCTACGCCGGACGGACGGGGTGTCTGCGCAGGGCTGCTTTCCACAGATGACAAGTCCATTCGATCATTCTGGCGCTCGCGCAACCACTGATCCACATCATCCCTCGCCGAGTGAGATGCGCGACCACCAACACTAGGGGCAAAAGATGGCCTACCTAAACTGAGACTGGCTCTAGTAGCTTGGGCAATTGACATGCTTCTCCGACCATCAATGCTGCTCATTCGACCCGCAACGCTGTTTGAACGCTCAGCATGTTCGCTCCTCCGGGCTATCGCATACTGTACTTCCATGCTTTTGCGTGCATTGGCACGCCGCTCAATTTCAACCATCTTCTTGTTGGCCAGTGAAGCCAACTTGAGACGCTGCATGATGATTGAATCAGCACCCTTGCAGATGATGCATGCTCTGCCATCCGGGAAGCGCACAACGATTGACATCCGCTTCCGCTTGCTGGAAAACTCGATAACATCCAGTATCTCGTACACTTCCAGAACAGGCTCAATCTCAGATCCTGCGGGCATGATCTTAAGCGTGATGGTGTGGACGTCGCGGTTGATCAGCAAGAAGCCCATATCTTGCGCAGCTTGCACTAGCGCAAGCTCATCCGGCGAAGAGGCCATGAACTGAGTCTTGCCGTCCTCTTGGACTTCTGGCAAGCAAGTATGACACAGCGCCAGCGAGAGCAGAAACATACGGGCCTTTTTCGAGAACGGCGTGTGTGGCTTTCTTTGAATATAGCGAAGCATGTCTTGGGTGCGTAGCTCTCGTGTAGTTTTGGCCGGCTCAGCTTGTTCGGTCACTTCCATAGTCGGGGCTGCAGCTCCATCAGTCGAAACGGCTTTGGCTGATTTAATACTTTGCCTGCGCTGCTTGCCCTTCTTTCTTGCCTTGTGGATTAGCTTCTTTTGGGCATTACTCTGAAGATCGGCATCATGCAGCCACGATGTACCCGCAACGCTGAGCCTCCGGAATTTCATCGAGTTATCTGTAAGCGTGCCCGTCTTGTCGGAAAAGATGTAGCTGACTTGGCCAAGCTCTTCGTTGATGGTTGAAGTCCGTGGTTCGCAGGGAGTATCTGAGACTGGGTCGTACATGTCAATGTCCGAATGCAAAAACCACATCTGCGCCAGCTTGACAATCTCCAAACTGATGTATAGCGATAGCGGAATCATGTTGTTAAACATGATGATGAATGCAGTGATGCTAGGGAAGAGAGCCACCGAGGTGTTGGCGAGATACCACATCTTATCCTCGTTACCCTGCCAGAGCCGGTACGCCACAGCGTTGAAGACTGCGAGTAGCACAACGAATACGACAAGAAGAACGACAATGCGGTTGACCAGACCTTGTAGAGCTGGAGCTTTGATACGCGGGTTTTTATTAGCGTTCATACGGATACGACATTCTTCTCCAGAGTAGATGACCATGCCAATCGCGTCAGGCGTGTTCCTCAGGATGCTACCTCGGAAAATGATCTCGCCGAGTGTGAGCGGCGCCTGCTTTCCGTCCAGTATGACACGACCTTCAAAGTTGTACAAGTCTCGGTTAGGGTCTTCTACAACAAACTCGGCTTCGGTTTTCAGGATGTCTTCTGGGTCGATGATGGACTTGGAGACGGATGCAGCCGTCTGCTTACTCTTGAGATTCGTCTCACCGTCCAGTGCCATGGTCTCTACAAAAGCGACATTGTTCTCGCCGTTTGAGTGGAGGAGCGCCAAATCAGCGGGTGCAGTGTCGTTTCGATTGAGCTTGACGATGTCGCCAACGTTGATGTCCTGCCATTTGATCCTCTCCCAGTTGAGTGTCTTGGGTGGGCCTGTCCGCAATACTCGGGCCTCTCGGTTGTTTTCCGCTTTGTCGAGCCGATACCTCCTCAAATCATCATATCCTTCCTTTGCAATGGATAACGTGACAAAAAACATTAGCGGTACGATCATTGTAAATTTACCAGTAGTACTAAGGCCGGGTATCATTTGCAGAATGGCAATGACGAGAAAGTAAAAGTTTGCTAGCTTTGAGAACTGGGCCACAAGCTGACGAGGCACAAAGTTCCAGGCAGAGTAGCGTGTAGATCGGATCCAGTTGCTGGTATACACCTGTCCTGTCCGCTCGTCAATGAGAGGCTCTTTGCGAGAAGGGTCCAATTGGATGTGCCGTCCATCCTTGCTCGGAGGTACGTCTTTGATGCGGAAGATGAACTTGCGGGCCTGCTCCGCATAGTCCTTGGCTTGTTTGACCATGCGCGACCGTCTGCTTGGGCCGTTTTTCTTCAGCCAAGTGTTGAGGTTGGGGAGTACAATTGGTCCGCCGCCCAGCTTGGATTTGGAGCTGTCCGAGGCCGAGTAGACTTGTTCAAGTGGGTGGGGCGAGACGGTGACAATGGTGTCTTCGCTCTTGGATGTTGGATATTCGTTCAGCCCAGCACCTTGCATGTTTTCTGGTCGCGAGCCTTGCCCAACCCTTTCGTGCAGCTCAATGTTTGTGTCTGGTGAGTTTGCTATTTCGTGTACATTTTTCCTGAACAAAACGCTACGCAATGAATACCCACGGTTGCGCGACGTTGGGGAGAGGGGTGAGCGGGGCGGGAGCCCTCGTCCCAAACTTCCAGCCTCGCCATCTCGTGAGACCTCTTGCGTGCCAATACTCAAGTCTGGTTTTTCAGGCCGCTGCCCTACGCCAGAAGCCCTCCCCGCGTACGCCATGTCGTTTGAGCGACGAGCGCTCGCCATACTTCTTCTGTTGGCTGTGCCATCTCGTTCGATGTCGGTCGAGAAGCGCACCCGAGGCGACTCATCGGTAGTAAGGCGCGCAATGGCAGGTCGCGCCGTGTTCTCTATCGCTGAAGTCCGGGAGCGTGGCGCAGGGTCGTGATGCCCTGCTGGCTGCTGAGGGCTATCGGTTGTATGAGGCGAGCTGGTGCCGTCTGGTGCGCTTGGTGTGGGTGCTGCGTCGTCCCCGCCAGCAGAGCCTGAAGCGCGCCGTCGCACACCTCCATCTCTGCTACCTTGAGTCTCGGTATCCGGAGCGTCTCCAGCCGTCGACATTGCGTCCAGTCATTCCTTGGTGGTGCAAACAGGAGTTCCTTGGGGGGTGGGATGCGAGCCTCAGCCTCAGTCGTGCCACCGCTTTCGATCAGGCCCAGTCTCTAGCGGCTCGTCTGCAGCGTGGCGACGTCAAGTCTTTCGAGGGATTACGTGGCGCGGCATGCGCAAGTCAACGACTGCATGTTGAGAAATGTTCAACACTGAGCAAGAGGGCAAAAACAAACAGTCTGGCCGTGCTTCGAGGTTAGCGCTGCTCTCATTTGCCAGGACGTGCAGGTGAGGCGACAGCTCCAGCCTTCTTCTGCATGGTGGCCGAGGTGCGTCTGGCAGTTATTTCGGGCCTGACGTAATGAAGGCTTGCTGCACCCCACTGCCCCATACGTGCGCCCCCCTCGCACTTGGGATGCAGGCGGGCGCGCCATATCCATGTGTGCTTTTTGCCCGCCCATCGGCCAGACCCACCCTCAGGCTGGTGATCTCATGCGAACAATTGGGGCTGACTTGGGGAAGTTGAAAAATGGTGGAGTAAGCCTCGGCCGCCCTACTGATTCGTTGGGGATACGCCTTCCGTATCGGGCCTTAATTTGATAAACGCGCCCGGCTCTAAGATTGCCGTTACATGCGGGGTGCACTTCGGCTGCAAAACGTCCTTGGCAACCCTGGTGTTAAAAAGTCTATTATATATAGTCGATATTACTAGCTTCTAGGCGCCATTCGCGGGCCTAGCCTGGGGATACTCGCTCATGTACATACATACATACACACACACGGAACCACAAAGGGAACATCACCACCGACAGCACTACCAAGCAATGTCTGCTCCAAATGCATACCATTCAATTGCACCAAAAAAACACTACGCACTACGCCAAAGTAAACCCATTCCGATTTTGCCAATGCTAATAATGCTTCGCTTTAAAAAATAATGTGGTATAGTCTCCTCACTCTTCCTTTGCCTTTGCAGGCCTCCTCCGCAAGTCTTCAGCACCCCTAGATTTCCTTTGCTGCCTCGGAGAAGCATTCTGAGTAATAGTAGTAGTGTAAACTTGTCGTGGTATCCAGTAGTCGTGTCTCTCATTAATTATTGCACCTTTGAAAGATTATGGAAAAAACCTGAAAATGAAAATGAAACAAAGCCCAGCGCCATGCAATATGCGGCCAGATGATGATGAACAACCCAACTGACGATGATGATGATGATGATGATGATGATGATTGTTGAAAGGATTAGGGAATAGGTATGATCCGCATGTCCTAGGTAGCGGCGACGCACCAGTGGCGGTGGAACACCCACGCGCTCTTCTGGCACTCTTTGCTGCAGTACTTTGTCCGCCGGCAGCGACGGCACTTGGCAAACTGGCGCGTGTACTCTTCCCAGCGGCCGCACTGGTAGTATGCACACTGCCGGATGCCTCCACGGGAGTCGTCTTTCCTGCAGAGGTTGCGCATAACAACGCTTGCCCAGTACTGCATGTCTGATGTGTGGTGGCGGACCGTGAATTGCTCGACCAGAGGGAAGATGTTGAAGTCGTCGGGCAGCTCGTATTCTTCCAGCTCTTCCTCTTCTTCTTCGCCTGCCTTGGGTGTGGATGTCTCGCCGTCTAGAAGCTCGGTGCCAATCCTGAGCTTAGGCACCAGATGCGACTTTTGAAAGTACGTCCGCAGGTTGCAGTACTTTGACACGTAGGCCAGGAGCTGCAGAGACATGAGGACATCTTCATCGCGGGGCATGGCGGCAAGCACGCTAGCAGAGGCGTTGCGTTCTTGCGCGTAGCGTGGGTACCATGGTGGTGGAGGGTTGGTGTTGACAACGTTGATGGTAGGCTGCATCGGCGAGAATCCAGTAATGGGGTTGTTGGGCGGAGTGTTGGTTGGGTTGATCAGACTGCCATCCAGCGCTGGACGGTGAGTGATGTTGAAGGTCTCGTTGTTCTCGTCAGTGCCCTCGGAAGGCGCCGCAATGGGAACGGGCGTGTTGCCAGCATCCAGCATCTCTGGGTTGCCAACAATATCGGCCATGTTGATCTCGTTGTTTTGGATGCCCACAATGGGCTCGTTCACAGCTGGGCCGGCCGCTGTGGGGACTTCTGCGGACATGTCTTCTTGCGGCGCCTCGAGATCCGACTCTCCAGACACGGATAGCTGATGGCGGATGGATGGCCGGCGACGGGTTCTGGCCAGTCCTGCTCTTGGACTTGTCTGGCGTGTCTGCGGGGCACTTGGCGTGGTGGGTGACTCTGGTTGAGAGGTAATCTCGCCTTGCAAAGCAGGAAGCATCGAGGGCAGGCGATCAGCATCTCGCACCGGCCGCAGCGCAAAGGCATCAGGAGCTGTGTCCATGGACGGCAAAGCAGTTACTGATGGCTGACCGAGGTTGCGTGTGTTGTTGGCAGGCGCGCCAAACAGCTGGGCGCGGTTCTCATGGCTGCGGTGGTGATGGTGGTGGGGAGGTCGGCCACGAGCAAAGGTTGTGCGCTCCGGGGGTGAGCTGAGTGAGAAGGACGGGACGGGAGTGGCCTCGCCTAGGGGAGCCTCGATGGGACGGGGAATCTCGATTGGAGGAGGGATGATGCGTCGTGAGCGGTCGGCTCGGTGGGCGGAGCTAGAGGCGGCTTCACCCGTCCGTGACGAATGGTGGCGGCTCGATGTGCCTAGGCGCGACGACTTGTGCATCTCGGCCTCGGCCCTCGCCCGCATCTTGTCGACGACCTTGATGTAGTTGTCGAGGATGGATGCGATGACGGGCACCATGTCGGCCTCGACGACACGCGTCCTGACGTTCTCAGAGCCTCGCACGCCGATGTTGAAGATGCACTGGAAGGCCAGGTTCCATTTCCACATGTCCATCATGTCCTTGCTGCGGCCCTCCTTGAGGATGCATATCAGGCGCTCGATGCCGCCATCGACGGTGAGGATGTCCCGTATGCGGGCGGACGAGGTTGTGAGATAGGCGAGGTGGTTGAGCGAGTTGATGAGTGGGAGTGTCGATGTGCAGTCGAGGGCGCGGCGGTCGTAGAGGGCGGTCGTGATGCCGACCGACGCCTTGTTGGCATTCGGGATGCTGAAGTTGACTTCGCGCATGGTGTGTGGGAGGAGTGTGCAGTCGAGTGGTGTGCCGTGGGTGCGGACGTGGAGCGAAGATGGGCGGGTCGAGGGCTGCAGGAGCTAGTGTCGCATGTGGTGGGCTGCAGACAGACGACGGGCGGACGGCGGTGGTCGAGATGGGCAGAGGGACGGGCAGTCGCAGCCAGTCGAGGTGTTGTTGTTATGCAGCCGATGGGACGGACTGTCTCGGGGCCCGTGTGGTGGTGTGGTGGGTGTGGGTGTGGTGGTGCTCACAGACGCTGCTTAGAGATGAGATGGCGGTCCAGAGCAAACGCGGGCGACTTGGGGGGGAAGGATGCAAGGGGGCCCGACAGGCTGGTGAGACGGATAGCAGCCGAACTCAGACGAGACGGGGGGCTGGTGAAGGGCAGCAATGGGTGAAAGGGGGGGAATTTACGAGGTGCCGTCGCCGGGAGATGAGGCGTGTTTGCTGTTGTTAGGGGCGCCGGGATGCGAGATGGAATCGCTGGGGGGGCGGGTCGAGGCAGGAGCCCTCTCTCACACAGGCAGCGTGAGGGGGCGACGGCCACGCGACAGGGCGGCTCGCAGCGGAGGGCGCTCTGGTGGAGGGCGCGGGCGTGGTGCAGCGTCGTGGGCGGGCGGGCAGCGGGCGGTGGTTTGGGGGGGTTGTAAGGCTGGTGGTATGGGATGTTGGCTGAGGCTGGCGTCGATGAATGGGATGTCGAGAGGCGGTTCGGGTGAGAGGTCATGGGCAGGTGGAGCAGCTAGGCCCACTGTTAAGGATTGGCACCGACCGCCGAGAAAGGGTGGCCGACCAGTGCTAATTTCATGCGCGCCCGGCGGGACACGCACAAATCAATCGCCAACAGGAGCCGTCGCAGCCTACCCGCGCAGCCTGCCTGCAAATAATCCGCCGAGTCACGACGAGCAAATTAGTCACCGTGTGCGTTGTCGGCGGCCCTCTGCCCTCGCTGCCGCTGCAGTAGCAGTGGCAGTGGAAGCAGTGATAGCTAGCAGTGTGTAGATGCAGTGCACGCCCTCGACGCCAACATTGCAGTACTCACACCCTCACCCACGCCGTGACAAGCTCCGGCCGCCTCACGCCACAAGTGGCGCGCTTCCGCCGACGATGCGCCCAAGGATAATTTTTTGCATGCGGCGTGCTGTTCTGGTTAAACAGCGTCATGCATGCCCAGGCGCGCCCTCGCGCATTACCGCAAAGGCTCTGGCCGACGTGGCGGCTTGCTGCTGCTTCTGCGCCGCTGCTGCAACTGCTACTGCCACCGCTACTGCTACTGCGGTACTGCTGACAAAGACGTGAATCATGCTCTCCTTGGTCCTACACTCGCCTCCATGACTCAGTGAGCCTCCCGGCCGTGGTGATATGCCTACCGTGCTCGCAGCCCTCTTGTTTCGGCACCTGCAAACAAGCACAAGCGTGCTGCTTGGGCGCATGGCTAGCCCAAGCCTACTGCTCTGCGGGGAGCCATAGGGCCTCGCGCGCCGCGTTTCGTCATGGCCATACAGCGACATGCATGTCATGGAGAAACCCTGTGCCCGGCTGAGAGGCTGCTACACGACATAGCCCGTATACGCGAACTGTTCAGTGCGCGCCCACCCAAGCCCCAGCACCTCGACGCTGCTGGCCATCGCAATTTCACCCCTCTACCCTCGTTTCCCAACTCCCGCGCGTCATGTCAGCCTCTCCCCACGAGACGCGAGTCCAAGACTTTGCGTCGGCCCCGCCAGCCCCTACCGAGCCCGAACGCTCTGCCTCAGACTCGGCTGCTCCTCCCCATCTGACTCTCGATACCCAGATCAATGGCGAGCAAAGGAGTCGCGGCCGCTCGGCCACCGCTACCACGGCCACGTCTGCAGCGCCCCCGAACCCCGATGGCGTCCTCTCCCCGGACCGCTTCTCGGTAGACTCGACCCTGCGCCGCCGCATCACTCGATCCCACACGGTCAAGCACTACCAGTCTCCCACGCGCCAATACCACCACCAGGAGCCCGGCGCTGAGCCTGGTGTCGATACCAAGAACGAGAACGAGTCGGCAAACTACCACCACTTGTACGCGCGATGCCAGATTACCGTCGTCGACTTTTCCGACGAAAGGGTCGAGTGCCATGAGCTCGACAACGACACCCTCCAGGACTTCCTCAACTATCCCAAGGAGGACTGGGTCGCATGTCGCTGGATCAATGTCAATGGCTTGAGCTGGGACGTCATCCGCACGCTTGGAAACCACAAACAACTGCATCGGCTGGCAATTGAGGATTTGATGAGCACCCAGAGCAGGACCAAGGTTGACTGGTACTCAGACCAGGCGTTCATGCTTTTGACCCTTTCCAAGCTGGTCCGCACCCCCGTCGACTCGGATTCAGAGAGCGACTCGGATTCCGATGATGGCGACCGCCGCTACGAAGCCTCTCGATCGCGATCCCGCTCACGGCATTCCCACAAGAAGAAGAAGCAGAAGAAGTCGCGGAAGCCCTCATTGTTCAAAAGAGCCAAGAAGATGCTCTTTTCCAAAGACGGCAGCAGAGACAAGATCAAGAAGGACGATATGATACACACGTTGGATGGTCTCGAGAGACAGCTTGAGGGCACGCCGCTGGAGAAGGTCAGGATTGCTACACCTCCCGCGACAACCGCGGTGCGTACCCTCCAGCGCTATCGTGGCGGATACAATCTCGACCGAATAGTGTACCTGGAGCAACACTCAGCTCTGACTGAGAAGCACCTCACGGTCAGTGTCGAGCAGGTCAGCATCTTCCTCCTTGCCGATAACACGGTCATTTCCTTCTTCGAGCACTCGGCCGACGATGTGGAAGACATGATATTGAAGCGACTGCGGACCGAAGACACCATTCTCCGCCGCAGCCAAGACAGCAGCATGATTGTCCAGGCCATCATCGATGCAATTGTCGATTTGGCCATTCCCGTCGTAGCTGCCTACGAGGATGCCATGGGCGAGCTGGAGCTCGAAGTCCTCGAGGAGCCAGAGATCCACCACAGCCAACTCCTCTACCTCCTCACGTCCGAACTTTCCATTCTCCGCAACACCATCCAACCCATCGTCTCACTCATCAACTCGCTTCGCGACCACAAAGCCGACCCCATGACCCAATCCCTCCTCAGCCATACCAACTCCAACCTCGCTACACGCAAGACCATGACATCCATCAACATTAGCCCCCTCGCGCACACGTACCTCGGCGACGTCGAAGACCACTGCATCATGATTACCGCCTCGCTCGATCAAATGCGCCGCGCAGCCGACAACCTCATCGACCTCATCTTCAACATGATGGGCGCCTTCCAAAACGAGTCGATGAAGATCCTCACCGCAACCACCATCTTCTTCCTCCCCCTTACTTTCCTCGTCGGATACTTTGGTCAAAATTTTGCCCGCTTCAACGGCGTCCAACACCATTCCGACGCTTTCTTCTGGGAAATCGCCGTCCCGGTCATGATTGTCACGTTGCTCGTGCTCATGGCCGACCGTATACTGAGGAAGATTAGGCATTGGAGTGGCAAACTGAAGCGGAGAGAGGCAAAGCGCAAGGCGGTGCGGGCTGGCAAAGTCAACGGCAACGGCATCTTGGGCGAGGGCATTGGGCTGAGCAATGGCGCGGCGAATGCGAAGCATCATGCTAAGCGGAGGCAGACCATGTATACAAAGGGCAACATTGGATCTTTTTAAACGATATACCGGGAGAGAGGGGCGGGGTGCGAAAGCTACACATACATCCCCTTCCTGTATTTATCTTTCTCTCTCCCTCTCTTTTTTCTTTTACATGTAAGCACATGGCTAGACTTATTTTTTCCTTGTTTCGCGAACACGCACATGTATCGTAGAGTGTATGTAACGTAATACCTTTGTCCTTCACGTTTTTGGTCTGGTCTAGAGAGCAGATACCCCAGCAATCAATCTTCTTTTCGCATATATACTCAACCCTTCAAGAAATGGTGTCTCAATAAAAAAAAGTTCATGCCCTACATACCCTTCAAACATCTTCAGCTTGGCACGAAAGTACTCACTCATGAGGACATTCGCGCAATCATTAATCGTTGCGTCAAGTAAATTACTCTAAGAAGAAGAAAAAAAAAAACTAAACATTTTCCCATCAATAAGCTCTATAGGTATGTTGTCATTGCCACGCCTAAAAACAATCCCAGTTCTAAAACTATATCTGAGGATGAAAGAAAATTAAAAGGAAAAAAAAGACATGCAATGATGCGATGCATGAAAGCATGTCCACCACCCATCCCGGTACCCATCCCACTTTTCGTCATCTCCCTACATTAAACCAGGCCCAAGCCACCAGGTACAAAAACATGACTTGGCTTACCGCCCTTTTCTTCTTTCTTCCATGGATGAATGATGGAGAGACCTTGTAAAACGCCACTTCAATGCGTCAATAGTCTTGAGTCCAATAGGGAAAGACGAGAAATTCCGGATATCCCAAACGACTACAAAATAGATCTAGAATGAAGATGGCTTCAAAAAGCGGCGAGAGATAGAGAGAGAGCATCACCGTTTACTGGACTTGCTTAATCTTGCACTTCCATCCAGAGTTTGGCTCGAGCAGCGGGAGACTATTGCTATACGTTAGTACTAATTCCGCGCATCATGTCGAGGGAAAGAGAAAAATCTTACCTGGCACCCAAGCACCATCCAAGCTCGTTGTCCTTGATCTTCTTGGCAATCTTGACTTCACGGTCAATAGGCATGCCGTATCCGCTCCTCAACAGCTCAAACTGGAAGTTGAGGTCGAGGCACCACTCTGGGCGGCCCTTGAGCTCGTCGAGCGCCTTGGGCACGGCCGAGAAAACGTCCCAGCCCTTTTCGCCCGCGCACACCTTGTCGGCGAGATCCTGGAGCTCGCGGAGAGTGAACGACTCGGGCATGCCAAGCTCCTGGGTGCGGTCGTAGAAGTACGAGAGGAGGTAGACAGCTTCAGTAGCAAAGGTCTGGGCAAACGGCGGTTGGTGAACACCGCGGAAAGCACAGGGGGCAATGGCACACGCATCGTCCTTGTGGAGGGTCTTTTCAGCCAAGCCTCGGCATTGTGTTGGTGCGGGTGTCGAGGGACCAGTCATGTTGACAGTGACCGAATCGCCCAGCTCGTGGCCCTTGGGCATGTGGACTTCGACTTCGCGCGACATACCAGGAGCGATGCAAGGGTTGACAATGGGCTTCTTGAGGTACTCCCTGTTGTCCTTGTGTGTCTCGTGGAGTCCAGCGAGGATGGTGCTGTGCAGGTTGTTGCGAGCCTCCATCAAACCGTAACCTAGGTACGAGTGCTGGTAGAGATCAAAGTTACGGTTGCCAAAGTTGAGCTCGTACTTGTGGTCGCCTTCGGCAAGCTTCGTTGGGAGTCCACCGCGGGGAGTGTCGGGGAAGGTAGGCTCGAAGATGATTTGCGTAGAGCCACCACCGAGATCGAGGACGGCGGCCGTGGGGTTCTTGTCAGGGCCTCCAATCTTGCCAAGGAGATAGTTGACGGTAATCCAAGCGTACACACCCTCCATCTCGCCGGGCATGACCTCGACACCATTCTTCTCTTCCGAGACGAGCGGGAAGGGGTAGTCGTTCTCCAGATGACGACGCACAGCAGCCAGGATATCGTTGCTCTTCTTCTCGCCAAGTTTGCGCAGGCCAGCTGTTGCCTTTACAGCAACAGGAGTGCAAGATTGGTATTCCTTTGGCACGTTCTTCACCGCCACATCCATGAGGACGTCCAGACTCCTCGCAGCGGCCTCCGGGTCATCAGGATACGTCGAGAGTCCAGAGCCTCCCTCCTTCTTGGGTGTCATTTCAAAAACCTCATTCTCGAGCTCGGGGCTGGGGCCGCAGTTGTTGAACTTGTACACGTGGATACGAGAGCCAGTGCTGCCGGCGTCGATCATGAGGGCATACTGGATGAGCGGTTTGTCCTTGGAGTAGGACTTGGTGCACTCGGCCTTTGCGTCACCGGCTGCCGTGTTGCCTCCGGGGTGGGAAACAGCTGCAAGTGTCAGTCACGTATTCGCAAAGCCCGCGTTGTGTACATACCGCCTGGGCGTGGGATGCTGCTGCTGGGCGCAATAAAGTACAGCACGAGCAGTATAAAGGCAATGACACCACCCGTCTTCAGGTAGCGCAGGCGCTGCCCTTGGTTCATGACGGCGCTGCCCTTGTGGTCGTTCATGAATGCGTCCGAGTACGTCGAGCGATGGCGCGAGTGTCTGGCGGGCTTCTCGTGAGGGTCGTCGTCGTCGCTGCGATTGGCGTCCAAGCTGCGTGGCAGGGAAACGGAGACACGGCGGCGGGGGCCAGAAAAACCAAAGTAAGACCAGATACCGGGTCGTCGTTGGCCGGGGACTTCAATGCCGCTCGACATGGAACTATGAGGAGAGACGAGGGCAGAAAAGGGTCCGCAGGTTAGGGCGCCGGCATACAGCTGCGCTGCGCTCCCAGGATGGTCTAGTGTGGGGTGGCGAGGAGAACACGTAAACGTACAAGGAGGCGGCGACGTGCAACACGAGTCTCCATCCACAGCACCCGGCAATGTCGAATCGAGTGCGGTTGCTTTGCGTGCGTGTTCTTGGGCCTGGTGAGTAGCGTCCCTGCAGCTTGGCGTCGACTTTTGGAAGCCCGCCCCTTTGCGGCCTCACTCCACCGGCGCCGAGCTTCAGCTGCCGGCGCCATGCCTATTATCATTTACAGCGCTGCACTTCTGTGAGCCTATAAACCATCATATAGCATGCAAACAATGATACCTCTTGGGTGCATGGAATTGCTAGTGTCAAGATTGCATCTGCCCTCCCATTGCTCCTCTTCAGCACGTCAGTCGACGGCTCGTATCTCTCTACTATCTAGCACCCCTCGCTCCTTTCGCCCAAACGTGCCCTGAATCTATAATGCAACCCTGACCGAATTCCATGGGCATGTAAACGCATTGCGCGCGTTTGCGCTCGCCATCGACATGTGCCAGGCGGATCGTAGTGTGCCAAACGTCCAAGGTCTCCGCTGGCTGTCTTGGGACAACACGAGATCCCAGCTCGAAGCTCCTCTAGACGTCTTCATGCCTGCTGTGCGGCGCTTTGTGCTGTTGTGATTTCCTTTCTGCATCACCGCCTCTCATCCAAAGGATAGCCCAGCTCGCTTCATCACGCTCTCAAAGTCCTCCAGACTGACCCCGCCAACGTCTTTGCCCTGGGCCTTGACCCCGCCATTCGCCTCGAGAATCATATCCTTCAAGACGTCATCTGGCACGTCTTCTCGCAACTCCTTGGCGACTCTCCTAAGATGCGCTAGAGTAATGGGTCCCGCAGTGCCGTGAGTGAACAACTGATATGCTGCCTGGACTTCCTCCGCATTGCTCTCGTCTCGGTATTCATCGTCCTCGTCATCTTCGTCGGACCCTTGGTCTTTGGAGTGTATAGCGATCGCAGCGTATGAAAGGAAGGGAACGAAATCAACGTAGCCGGTGTTGAGCGGATCGATTGTAGAGAGAATGGAAGACATCTCCGACTTTTCCGGTGTGAGGTTCAGAGAGCTTCATGATCATTAGCCTGCGCGCACTACTCCCAGGCGCCTCCGCGTACACCTACATCAGGCACCTTCGCACATCGCCCCTCTTCAGTACCCCTTCCTTTGAGTCCTCATGGTCTGGATGCGAAATTGCAAATAGCCCAAATGCCTCCCGTATCTCGGCCTCTTGTTCTGCAGTTAGACCATTTTCCTTGGCCAGTTTCGATGGGCGTTTGGCAGGCGGTCCACGACGGGTTGACGGCTGTGATGCTGATTAGCGCATATTCCAAATAATTTAAAAGGAGTTCAGGGCCATCTTACCATTGTGCACTGGCAGTGAAAAGACTCTTTTCGCGCCGACGGTAGATGCACTCTGTTGCTGTTCTATGACGCGTATGCACGAGCCAGCGCCAAGCAACACACTCGCTTCCAGCCACCTCCTTGCAGCTACGTCTTAAAAACATTTTAGGTGCCTTCCTGCCTCCTTTCTTCACGTATGCCGGTGACTCCTTCTTATTTTTGCTTCTCGAGGCATACAAGTGTATGTATTTCTCTTCATCTATGTACGCACTATTTTTGGACACGTCGCCAATCTCTTCATCCGCTGACTGATGACAGATTTTACCTCTGCCAACCAATTCCGTCGCCTCCTTCCTTCGCGCATCATACCGGATCTAAGACATGGTCTTTTGACCAGATCAGGATCGCATCATGCATTCACCCGACCACTGGCTGTACGATGTACCGGCTTCGTCGCTGGCTGTGTGAGGTGACTGGCATTGCCCCTGGTTGTGGGAGGTCACCGGATTCGCCCTTGGTTGTACACAATACCCATGCTGGCTACCGACTGCATGATGCATCACCACACCAGCTTCCGGTTGCATGATGTGAGCTTTTCTATGCTTAAGCCGAGACAATGAGGTCTAGCTAGCCTCTTCGTCATCTATGGCAACCCTTGGAGTCATGAGACGTCCCACACTAAACCAGAAACCGCTATCCCACGGATCAATACCTTTGTTTGCAGCGCGTCGGCGGACATCGAAATACCATTCCTAATGTGCTCAATCTCATCCCAAGCCGTGTGCACACGTCGTTCGATACCCCACCCGAACCAGCTCCACCGTCGATTCACGGAACGAACCTCGATCCACCGAACAAGAGTCCGATACCCAACGGTATCTTCACAGGTACCGATCACTGAACGGAATGTCCACAAGACATACGCCTAGCTTGGAGATTACTCCACTAAAATTATACCTTCGTATCTCACGTTGGTACCAAAAAATAGAATAACGCAATCTCTCGCGACGACCTCAGCAGTAGGGGCGGCTTGTTCATACCCCGGCCCCGATTGTTAGGCTGGTCAAGCCTACACCGCTGCTCTCGGGCGCTCTTGACAGACCGAATCGCTCCCTACCCCAACGAAGTCGGACAACCACTAAGCCTATTGTGGTTAGACCACTAGACTGATGTTGATGCTGTTGATCGATTTCTTTCGTGTAGGGGGTAATTTGGTCCATGGCATTTACTCTGAGGTGTCGCGCGACAATTGTTAGCATAAAGAGTTTCGTTGGTGCTAACAGTGCTGTCGATAATGAGAATATCGAAGGTACTGGCAGTATCGATGGGCTCGCCCACATTTTCGTCCCTACCTTTGGTAGTGGTGGCGTACCTGCAGCTAGCAGTGAGAAAGACAACGATAAAAAGTATTGCAAACCCAATGACTGTCGATAAGCTCGACGGTCGCTTAAATACTCTAGTTGCAAAGACTAGTCTACTAACCCCTGGAATTGGGAAAAACCCATGACCGTCGATAGGCCCAACGGTCGCTCCAGGTATCTAGCGTACTAACCCCTGGAGTCAGAGAAAGACTTACGACCGTCGATAGGCCCGACGGTCGTTCTAGGGCTCTAGCTTGCTTACACTTCCAGTAGGAGAACACGACACGATGCTTAGGGCATTGCTCGCCTGATTCGACAGGTTTCAAAGCTATGTACCAAACGTTGTTAATCTTTTCACGATTAGTGACGAGAGATGGGCCATGCCTGACGATCGAAACCCTTTTCTAGACACCAGCAACAGGATGAGTGCGGAATAGACCTGATCAAATTGTCCGCAGCTGACTGCTTTCGGGTAGCCCAGCTGGTGGTCAAGACATCCATGCGATGTTGCACAGCATCAGTTGACTCTTTTTAAGAATTGGTTAGTGTGACAGGGGAGTTGTACTTAGCTCTTGAGTTAGGGACAAAAAGCTGTCATTCTTGCTTACTCTTGTCTGGAGATGCTAATTGTACGTCGAGACGTCGACGTTCAATCTGTGGGCTTTCGAGGGGTTCACTCCATCTTAGGTTTCCACATGCTCATCTCGAGTGTGGCGGTAACCAGGACAGAGATCAAACTGATATGGCTATATCACTTTATACTGCTTCCAAATTATGCTAGAGCTTGCCAACTAGTTTCTCTTCGTTGGCAAGTGTGGACAGGGAAGCAAGATTAAAACCAATACGCCATCTGAACTACAGATGGCGGGCCATCGATCCGCAATGTCTCGCATCACAAAGGTTGTTTGCGTGATTGGATCAGGCGAACATACTTCTGAGACTACACGGCTTTTCATTGCACAAAGCACATTGTTCTATGCTAATTAAACAAAACAGCAAATACATTGCGGCCCGTTCTCGGTTGTCATGACAACCACGACATATCTCGGATGTGTTGATTCAGCATCTAAAACTGGCGATGACCCAGCGTGCCATGTCCATCAGTATCACGTGGTACAGAAGCATCTCCCGCTGCATTTGATCGCCTATCTCTCGTTGGGCAAGCCCTGAACAGGGGTTTCGGCTGAGTTGCCGGGCTAATATCCGATAGCGATTTGGCTGGACATCAAATCTGAGTCCGAGAGAATAAGGATCCAAAGCCGGGCCGAGATGCGGCCGGAACTACGTTTCAGCCTTACCACAGCTAGCTCAAACTCCTCAAGCTTAGCCTGCTTGCGAAATTGCAAGCAATAGGACTGCTTGTTAGAAGCCATGCTTAACTCGGGTGTTTCATGTCATGACTTAGCCCATTCGAGTTGTTGACACGCCCTTCAGTGGCATATTTGGGTTCATGTCTTCCAAGAATGCATTCAGTGCACTCCACTTCTAGAAATGTCAATGCTGTGCTTGCTAAGTGTCAAGCAGTAGACTTACGCGGTTGTCATCATACCCCAACTCAGGGCCCAGAAAAGGGCAACTCTTGGCAACCTACTCGGGATATATTCGGCCGAAGGGGCTCCAAGTCCGCACCCATAACCTACATAATTCATCCCAGTCTTGATACAAACTTCGTTGGGACACTAGTTTCGATTCGTACTATTTCCATATCTCCGCTTCTCTCTTTGCCCCTTAGAAACTGCGTCATTGTGAATCGAATTATTGGACCGATTCATGTCCCTTCTAGTTACCAGAGGCTTGTTATATCTGTCGATTGATTTCTAGAAATACCCAACTTCGCCCCGCCTTAGGCAGCAAATTATACTTTCTCATTTAAACTTTCCAATGACTGTGCATCGCTTTGACCCCATGGATATAATTGCTCCGCTTGCTCAATCAATTGACGACATCTCTCATTTCTCGGTTTGATACTTAGCTGATACGGGACCGGATGGCTCACAACACCCGGCTCAAACTTAATTCTCGGTTCTACCGTCTTTCCATTTTCGACTAACTTCTCGATGTTGAAGACTGCGAGCGATTGTGCAATGGTGGTGAAGAGTGCATTGTCTGCAATGTAGCGACCAGGACAGACGCGCCGACCATATCCGAATGTCCAATTTCGAGGATCAGGTTCTGGGTTGTGGCTTGGCGTTGTCATGTAGCGCTCAGGCTTGAATGCCATTGGGTCTGGGTATACAGCAGGGTCGTGTGTAAACCACCTCCACCATGTCAGGTACATTGCAACCTCGATATGAAGCTGGATGTGGGTGACTCACCAGATGTTGGGCAAAACCATAGCTCCTTTTGGGATTCTATACCCATTAATGCTGTCCTCTTCTGTGCAGCAATGTGGCACACCCATTGGCGCAACAGGGTGCCAGCGGTGTGCCTCTTTCACAACTGCCTCAATATAAGGCAAACTGTCCTTGTCACTAGTAAGAGGCAGTCGATCATTTCCAACAACGCGATCTAGCTCTTCCTGTGCTCTCTTCTGGACGTCTGGAAAAACAGCCATGGCCAAGAAAAATGTCATGATGGCTGCGACCGATGTATCAGAGCCACCCAGGTACATCGAAACTGACGACCACTTGTGTACGTGCTCCATTGAGGCTTCTGTACCAAGGGACTCGATAGCTTGCGACATGAAGGACGTCTTTGCTTTTTTGTTTCGCATCTGCTGTTTCACCCAAGCGTAGGGCTGTTCTGCGCTGCGCATAAAGCGTTTTCTCATCTCACGCGCCGTAACCTTAAAACCAGTGCCTGGACACCAATCGGGTAGGTAGCGCACTTAGGTAACATCAGTGTTGGTCAGGTATATGTGCAAGGTATCGTTTGCTCACAGAAAGGCAGTAAATCAACGGTCCACTTTCCTGGGACACCTGCGATTGAGAAGTCTGCCATTGCCTGCTCAGCCATATCAACCAGCGGATCTGGACCTCTTGCATTAGGAGTATAACCATAGGTGATTCTTAGTATCACGGCGCCAGCCTCTTTTCTAATATGTTCGAAGAGATGCTGTGGGCTATCCAGTAGATTTAGTAGAAAATGTGCTGCTTCTTCATTTTGTATGCGGTCAAATACAGCGAGTGATGCGTTAGACCCAGCAATCTTGGCAAGATTGCGACGGTGCTGTCGGAAAGCCCAACCGGGTTGCAGGAAGGCCAACATGTTTCCCCATCCAATCCTAATGGTATTAGCTTTACAACATGGGTCATATGAACGGGTTTTGCTGAGGCTTACATATCGCCCCCGAAAACCTGTCTCGGTCTTCCAGAGTAAACTGGCGCCTTGTCCTTGAGGAGCTTCACGGAGATATCCGCATCATTGATAATGATGAATGTTTGGCCCAGAACCTGGAGGGAACTAATCGGACCATAAGCGTCTTTGTGCTTTATCCAATGTAACCATTCACGATCGGCTGGCTTGGGCAAGTCTTTGATATTACCCAAGATTGGAAGGCCTTTTGGCCCGGGGGGAAGAGGCAACCTGTTTCTCTTGGCTAGGACATGTCGAATGAGGAGGCCCAATGTGAAAAGCACAAAAGCAAGACCAACATTAAGGGCAGAAAATGAGGGCATGATGTAGCTGTGTCGTCGCACTCGTGTAACAAGGTAAAGGGGAAAATGCAGAGTTGAGAGGTTCATAACAACACATCCAAGAAGAGGAGAAACAAGCTATATTAGCTTTTTCTGCCGGGCAAAGAGTTGCTGACATGCTTATGCAACCTGTCGCATTCTCCGTATAGAGGTAGACTGATGCAGACCGATCATAGCATGCATGTGATTCGAGATAAGCCAAGCACGACGATGCACATATGCCGCAGATGTGATATCCGGCAGGACTGACCGCTTTGTTACCCGGCGAATCGTTTTGCATCATTGATGCAACTGATCTGTTTCTGATCGGTGACCGGCTATTCCCGCTGTTGGCATGCAGACACAAACGTGGGGGATGAAATGCTTTTACCATCAGTCGTTTGCCCAGCTTGGGACGTTGACTCAACTACAAGATTCGATTTGGTCTGAACGCTAATTGGCATTTGCACCAAAGATCTGTTGGAGACCAAAGCTTGATAGAAACCGTTATTCCCGTGCAGGGTGCGGAGAAATACACCACTGCAACTGCACACGACCCGCCTGCCAAGTCGATGCCGGCTTACCGATGCTCAGGGCGTAATGCATAAATTGCATGCATGGGGCCGTGCATACCCGTCATGCTGTGGGAACATGCTCCGCTGCGAGCGGGCCGGTGGCGCTAAACCCATTTCGGAAAACGCTCTGCGAGGCATCGGCTTCTGCAGCTTACCACGCATATGCATCACTGGTTCTGATCCATGTAAAGAGGCCTCGTGCTGCTTGCCACGTAACCGGGCGTATTGTGACTATTGATGATTTTTGTTGAAGTTGAAAAATCTGTCCTTTATGAAACCTGAAATGACTCGTATCTCTACAACTGGACTTCGGCAACCGGCTTTCTGAGATATCTGATAGTTCTGGATAACAAAAATTCGATCCTTTCCTGATCTTCAAAACTATCGTTTCGTTGGTATTTTGCAAACTTTGGCTTGTCTGGATTTTGAATACTCTGTCCTGTATAGATCAGATCTGCGGCGCTACTTCGGCAATCATCACCCCAGAGTCTATCCAGCTTCCCTGTTATCGTCCCCTTCCGTAGCATGTGCTTATCTTAGCAGTCGGTCGTTACATCCGTAGCTAGCGCGTTCGCATGCAATTGAAAATTGAAGCACCCGTTTGGAACAACGGTCATATCGCTGTCACATGGAGACCGCGTTCAAACACATTCATACCAAGACATAGATTAATACATGCTATCCAACCCTCCGTATCACTCTTGGTCATTTGTTGTCTCTGATAGGGGTCATAAATTCTTAGCAGAAGCTGATCACGCGATTGTCATGTGATCTGATGTCCTAATCCAGACAACCTGCTTCACTGCAGTCCCTGCCTGTTTTCTATCGCTTCTCCTTCTATTATGGCTATTGGATTAGGAATCGAGATTTTGTTCCTTGATTGATTTTCGAGAGAATCAAGTTCACACCCTACTCGACTTGGCGTTACCGCACTGAAATGAGCCTTCCTTAGTGCTTACTTGACCCCACAGTTTTAATTGTGAACGACATTGAAACTTACTCAAAAAAAAGCTAGCCTGGAAAGGTTCTGGTGCTGGAACCCTCAAGGTTCTTCTATTATACCTTGAAATTGATAGATTTGTGAAAACAGAGAGTGGAATCCTGAGATTTGTCTTGTCCGTAATCGATGCCAAGAAACCTGATCTGCCCATTTGAGTAATCATATGCCGAGAGACGCTAGCGTACTAGTAAGAACAAGGGTTGAAATCAAAGCACTTCATCTTCTGTCCTGCAGTGATCGATACCTAAGAGTAAGTTGCCTATTTCGGCAATTTCATGCCAAGAGACACCAGTCCATAAGTGTAGACAAGGGTTAAAGCATCAGAACTTCGACTTTCTCATAAAGTGGTCGATGCCAAGAACCGCAGTTGCCTATTTGAGTAGCTACACGCCAAGTCATTTTGAAACGTACTAGTGCACTAGCGCGAACATGTGGTAGACTCAGCTTTCTGTTTGCAGTGTTCAACACCTAATCGACAAAAGTGCCTAATCGGGTAAGTTCAGTGTATATACTCTCAAACCTCTGTGAATTCAATTAAACCTATTTGTCGATACATCGCTTGAGTCTTCACAAAGTTTTTGCTTGCTTCGAGCTATTTTTGGGCCTCGATCTGAGCCCTATCCTCAATGATACCCTTACGCCTCGAATACCTGCGTAGCCGGCGTATCGTCTCCGTCCGCTTCAATAGCATTGCGTTTTGTTTATCTGAAGAATGCCAAGTGAAGCCTATTGGTCTATAATACGTTCTTGTCATTTAAGGGAGTTCTACTACTGTTCCACTCGTAGGGCTTTTCTCAACCCACCAGTGAGCGTATAATCCGGAACATACTTCGTCATCATCCTGCCGCGGAAAAATCCTTACCTAAGCCACTAGTTGTGAATGTCTACATGGTACAATTTGGTACGTAGTTTTGCGGTATCTCCTGTAACAACTCGTATTGCTCGTTTGTTGTCGCATCTAATTGTTTTGCGTGATTCTGATAAGGTAAGGAAAGATGTAGCTTCTTCAGTAATGGGGTGAGGAATATTGCTTCCTTGGCTGTTTGCGACAGCGATGGTAGTTCACCCTCTGTTGTTGATGTGGTCATCATATCCTGGTTGCTTGCTTGCCGCGCGACCAGCCCTCCAAAGAACTTGATTATGTACCCTTGTGAACATTTCTGGTCAGAAGTATTATCCGCAAAGGGCGCGTCGCTCGCAACCTCCAACGCCCATTCACACGACACACAAATCCCACCGTGCCGTAGGAAGTCAGGGGTACTTCGACTTTGACAAGGCATTATTCTACATGTGCTTCATTTTCCGCTACATTAGAGGAGTTTCATGTGCCTTAGCACTTCCTGTACCTGTTGCGCTGTTGCTATACAAGAGTTAACGTAACATTATCGCAAGCGCGCTCATCCTGAAAGGGTCGCATCAAGGGGACAGATCATACCATCACTAGCAGGGCGTGCAGCTACAGCCCTCTATTGTGCTTACGCCTTTATGTTTACCCATTAAGTACTTTAAAAGCGCTAGTAAAGCTAGACATGGATAGAAGTTTAAGGTAGATGTGGCGTCTGAATTTATATCTAATCACTCACCGCTCGGTGCTTCTCCAAAACATGCTTTCTGCATATGGCTAGCTTATTACGGTAATTTACTTGAGTCAGCACCGCGCTAAGCGTGTAGCAAAGCATATTCTAGTTGCCAATCACAGGCCTAGAGTAGTGGTAACTGATTTTTCGCAAATCTTCTCTGTCTATGCGTGATATAACGTATCCATGAAGAGCTTAGTGTGCTATAAACAAGGCTTAATTAAAACAGTGCAAGATTGCAACCTCTCAATGTCCAAGGTGTAAGTTAGACTATGTATCTCAGCAGTTTCTCCGTGCATACGGCATTATCACTGAGACGCGTTTACATAGCTGTGCGCATCAATAGCTCTTAGTACGCAGTAGCTTCTTTGCTATAGTTGCGATGTTGTTGCGCGAGCACGGCTTGAGAGCGCATAAGACATTACCAAAACCACTACACGCGCTTCTCCAGCTAACAGGCGAGTAATGTTCACAACATTTCTTTAGGTATCTACTTGGATACATTTGACTTCCTTAATGACTAACTATACTTTAGATAACTCTCGTATGTCGACGTTTTAGAATACCTATTCAACCTCACGAGCTATATTGCGCCTGGAAAAAAGTCAAAGCGAAGAACGACGTCCAGCTCCTAGATCTCGATTGGATGTTGCGTGCGCTCCTTCTTGAAGCCTATTCATGCGTCTTTTAACCATGCGACTACACAATGCAATGACTATAAACAACCCTGCAGCCTGTAACGGTGCTGAAGACTGGTGCAGCTTGTAACTACTACGCTGGTCTGCTTGCCTGATATTGTGAAGCCATTCTAACCGTTACAATGCTAATATGATGATACGCTGATACACTGTTCTAGCGCTCTGGTGCTGTTTCAGCGCTGTTCTGGTGTCCTGCCGGTTCTGATATTTGTCACGTGACTCGACGTCTTAGCAAGCCTAGCTTAAAACGGCGATTCCTAATATCTATCAACTATGGTAGACATTCTTAGAGCTAATTAGCGTTGAGTTTCCTTGCACAAGAAGCCCCTATCAGAACCGACCATAATATGTAGCTCAGGCTGTAACTAGAGATCAGTGTCAAGTTGCACACAGTAAAACAAGCATTTAGCACACTATTAGAAGACACGTTCCGTGACTTGGGCCTACTCATGATATTCCTATAGCGGCTACAGTAGAACTTGCACATCTCTGGCGAATTGGCTCTTTGGTATAGATTGTTTAGCCCCAATATTAAATTCGCCTTGCCTACTAGGGCGATACTCGTTAGCTTCCCACCAAGTCTTATTTTGATCCCCTAGCAGCTGCATCGTCTTGTATTGCAAGAGCTCGCATTAAGCCGTTTACGGGTTTTCCCATCTCTCATCACGGGTCTCAATGCCCAAATCTTCACCAAGATGGTTGACCTGACGAGCCAGCTTCTAGCAGCAGCTTGGCCACGCCATAGTGACCATACTTCAAAGCGAGTTGGAGCGCTGTCCCATCGAACCTGTCAAGCACATCAGCTTCCAGAAGCAGCTTGACTACTCTCTTGTGCCCTTTCTCCAAGGCCAGTTGCAGTAGGCCAGCATATAAGACGTTGCAATGTATATTCACATTGGCGCCATCTTCAAGTAACAATCTTGCAATCTCCCCGTGGCCTGCTTATGTAACTATCTGGATCGAATCGACCGAATGACTAGCTGCTTTCAGTCGATTCGATCTCATCAAGTAGTTAATGATGCGAATGCTCGAAAAGCTTTTTCTATGCAACAATGGTGTAATTGGTGACTGCTCTCAGTCGGTTTGGTCTTATCAAATAGTTGGTGATGTAGATACTCTAAAGCTACGTTTGAATGGGTCGGTTGTTTAGGGGTCTTCAAGTACCATGGTTTCTGAAGGTAGGCAAGATGAATTTAGAAGAGTCAGCTGTAATTGGTGAGTCGCGCTAATACATCTATATCCATTATCGTTGGCGAGCGGGCCAGCATCGAGCAGTGACATCACTACATATTCGTTACTCTTCGAAGAATTCCGGAGAGCCGCAGTGCGATAGTCGCAATCATCGATCTTATGATCCTCAATGTTGTTAGGAATGACATGAATTACTAGCTTGTAACGTGCGCAAAGCTGACTTGCATAGCTATTTCGAGTGCGCCGAGACAGGTCCTGTTGCCCGCGATGATGCTCTTACAAGCACGAAAGGGACTTTCACATAATCCTCGATTGCCTTATGACGCTGCCAACAGCAACATGCTATAAAATGTGGTTTCTACGAGTGGAGGCCTAGATTTCTTCATTAGTATGAGAAGTGTTGTACGCTGTCTACGATCAATACAGCTGAAGATTACCAAAACTTAGCTGGTGTTATTGCAGAGATGATCGCTAGCCAAAGAGCGTAAAATTTGACTAGTACGCCATAGTGCGAACACAATATGGTAATAATTGAGATAGCTAGTGATTGTAGCCCTGGCAGCATATTACAATTGGTTTCTGCAGGGGCTTCTCGTGCAAGAAGAAATTAATGAGAGTTAACTCTAAAGAGTATCTGCTATGAGTAGCAGAGCAGCGCTAAGATGTTAGAAATTGCCGTTTTAAACTAAGCTCGTCAAGACTTTAGGTCACGTGACAACGGCAGAACCCCACATCAGCGTATCGGCGTAGTAACGACTAGAAAAGCGTCAACATGGTAGACCAGCGTAGCAGATATAAGACGTATCCCTCTTCAGCACTGTTACGAGCTGTAGGATTGATTATAGTCATAAGAAGCTCGCCAGGCACCATAATCAGGTTCCCTTTTGTTTGCATTGATCATGGGGGAGGCATGACAATGTAGGAGGTGTGTGAAGTACGATAATGAAGGCATGTATTAATTGACATGGGGCGTTATAGTAGAGCTACCTGCCTAGCATGGCCCAACCACGTGGTGTAGCAGGTATCACGTGATTAAACTTAGCCCAGGTATATAGCAGATATCTATTGTAGCCCAAGAAATCAACTAACTACTACCTAGAAAGCAATTAACGCTAGTTCTCAAATACTTAAACCTCACCTGAGTGCTGATTGCGGGTCTCCAAGTGTTCCCTATCTTTTTCTGTGCTCCGATATCCTATCGCTGCCACAGTACTTTCAGGTTCTTTACATAATTTCTTAAATTCAGCCCAAATTACTGTCACTGATGCTTAGAACTTAGTTGAATAGTTTCTCGCAATACCATAAGCTTGCCTAATATCGACCAAGGTGGATGTTGCTTAAATTCTTGACACGCAATGTAGCCAATGGAACTAGAAGCCTTACTGTACTTCTTCCTTTTCTTCTTTGAGTCGAAGATACTCTGAAGTATCTGAAACCTCTAGATAGTGTCTTCACTGGCTTCGTCAGATATCTCGTCTGATGTGAAACTCAGCTGCTTCAGACTATCGGATCGCGATACTGTCAAACATTGTTGCGCTTGGCTCGGTCTTTGACTGAGTTATAATATTTAATTCAATCGCTTCTGAAGTTAAGCACTATGGAACGGTGCCCTCTGTTGGACATTTTAGATGGACCTGGAAAGATAGTAGTATGTACGAGAAGGTTTCTCAGGTATATGCCTATGGAACGCGCCAGTGTAGGAAATGGAAATTTTGTTTAATTCTTCATCCCTCCCTCTCCACAGCTATCCCCTATACTCAGGTACTATAGGAAATAGTTATATTTCTGAATCACGTGATTTCAACACGCAATTGCAGCGGATCTCACAACACTATGTAGTACACAATCAATGATATCTTTAGGTACTTTTCTTAGCTTACTCTCTCTTGGTTGTACTACCTTGATATCTATGGGAATTGCTGCACTGTTGGTAGCTATCGACTACTTATTATTGTAGTGTAGCAAATATCACGTGATTTGATTTGGGCTAGCTATGTATTGATATCTATCGTAGCCTAAGAGAGTCCACCAACTACCACCCACAAGGCTATCCGCACCAGTTGTTAGCTATTTAAATTTACTGATTGCGGGTCTCGGCCGATCCCCTATTATTCTCGTACTGTGATATCCTATCGCTGCCACAACATCGACGGCCATGAGAGCCACTGCTCTTTCGAACTTCAAGATCTTTGGAAGGAGAAGAGATTTATTGTTCTCTGTATGCCTTCACAACCATCTTAACTATTCCAGCCTCTTTATGTCTCCTGCTTCGCGCCGTTAAAGCACAAGTATAGTGACGCAGTTTCAGGTTGCGTACGCAACCGCACCAATATATCCGAAAGGAGGCCTTCCTACTAGTATTCAAAGCTGTTTCAACTACAAATTCACGAATAACAATAGCCATGCTGTTTTAAAAGGCGCTAGTATAGTCCCACACAGCCCATAGGTCGTGCTATTAGAGCTTGATGTGTCGATGCAGACGCCTGGGAAGCGCAGATACCACGCAACACCAGCGAATTAGAGGCTCAAGTGCAATCATTCGACAAAGATAGAGAGTTTACCCTGGATCTTCTGCAAGTTGACTGGATAAAAAGGTTGCGTACTTAACCAAGGAGGCTCAGCAAATGGCATATAAAATGGTGCTTATTTTTAATCTCGATAGCTAGTAGGACTTTATTATATCCGTAGATCTATCTTTTAGTAGTATTACTCGTCTTCTCTTCGTGTGTAATGAATCATACGAAGGTGCTTATGATGGAGAAAATAATTACCCTTCAAGAGGATCTAGACGTAGCAAGGAAGCGAAAGAGTTGCAAGGAGCAATACGTAATGACAGAGAAGACTCTTGATATTAGCTATGTATAAGACTTATTCGCAGAATAAGCAGGTATTAGTGGTGGTGACGGTGAGAGTGCGTCAAAGGGTGTACGAGGAGAAAGGCGATGTGAGCGATGTGGGCATTGTAACTAGACTGGTCACAGCGCTCGTACCTGCGCAGTCGAGATAGAGAGTGATAGAGGTAATAGCGATGCGGATAAATAACCAATCATACTATAATGGTTGATTGACGGCGATAAAGATGCGTGATATTGTCTCGACATTGACCCGCTAGTGCAAAGCGGTTGACTCGCTTTGCATACCTAACTAGCTTATGAATTGCGGCGATGTAAAAGAATGAATAATTCAAGTGTGTTACAGTATTACATGCATGATTTTGAGCCATTGCGTTCTTTTCGTACTGCGGTTTTAAGTCCACCATTTCGGCGCATCAAGGGACGATAAGCCTGCTACTACGCGACGAACGCTAAAACAACCAAAACGCCAAAACCGCGTCGAAACACCAGATCAGCGAACCTGATAAATTGGCCGCAGAACGCCAGAATACCAGCAGGATGTTATAATAGCGGCAGAGCGCTATGATAGGCTGAAAAGCATGTTAGTGAGGGATGGCGCGAATAGCGCCAAAACTCCAAAGCAGCGCCAGAACGCCAGCATGCCAGAATAGCGCAACAGCACAACAGCGCAACAACGGCTCAAACAGCAAAGACAGGGCATTGACATCATAACAGGTACAAGCTACACCTCTTTTCTAGCACCAGTATAGGCTTTAGAAATGTTTGCTATCTATTTTTACTATAAGGTTAATGGTAATTTTGCTGAATGCATCTCCAAACAACACTACTGGCTTCATGCAACACCATGTTTTATTTTATTTACTACTAACATTCCTTCCGATAGCTTTCTTTATAGAAGAATTGATTATTGCATATCGCGATGCGATAATAATGCTTTAGGCGAGTATTTACTTAATTTCATAGTTGTTTTTCATGTTTTCTTTATCCAGCTTCGTGGTTTTGACGCGCGTATGTAGCGAATTTCACAACGCGCTTGAACTACTTTCTTACTATCTTAAAGCGATCTCTGCATGTTGAAAATGCAATGCAATATTGAAGTCTTTTGGGGGAAGTTTTTGCACTAGTTACTTAGTATGATAGATAGCAAAATGCTGTTCTTTTCAGGACTTTTGGTATTGGTATAGGTATCGTTGTTGCATGCTTGATAAAACATCAATATCACTACAAAAGTACATCTCATACATGTTTGGGTATTTCTAGCATAAGAACCAACGCATATGCAAAGACTTTTGCATATGTGATTAGACCTAGAGAGCTGCAAATATCAAAGTGTAAGACAACTAGCATGTAATCATCACGGTATGGTAATAGGCCTTCCATTATGCTACTCTTCAACAGCGCGCTATGCAATCATAGCCTGGAATTGCCTCAATTATTGTCCTGATGTGCGCTACGGTACATGAATGCACCAAGTAAAGACCAAGTATAGATCACGTCTTAGCAAAAATGAAATTGAAGTATACGATTGATTTTAGGCTTCAGCATAACCCTATATTAGCTAACTATGTCACGAAGTCGCTGAGGTAGCCGCGAGGGCTTAGATCCTCGCGGATGGATGGATGGAGGGTGGCGGCAGCGGAAATCTTGTGCACATCACAGCATGCAACACATATAATAGGAGTACAATTATTGTATTATAGACACTACACATCTTTTGCGTTAGGACTATAAAGATACGCGATTCTTGGAAAACGTTGTAAAGAGCGCGCGACTCTTGTGAGGAGACTATGAGTGCGTGAGGGGGTTATGGATTGTGTAAGGGGCTATAAAGATTATGCAACTTTCGCATAGGGACTATAAAGACCACCCGATTATTAAAAAGGAGCTTAAATGATTGTGCGATGCTTGTGAGCAGGTTATAGGGTGCGCGAGGGGACTATGAAGTATGCAACTCTTATGAATAGGCTGTTAAGACTGTGTAGCTCTTGTAAAAAGGCTGTAGAGATTTCGCAATTCTTATAAAGACAAAATAATGCGCAACTCTTGCTAAGATGCTATTACAACGCGTAACTTTTGCAATAGGTTGTATACTGTGTAAATTATGCAAGGAGCTATAGAGCGTAAGGCTATTATCAAGAGGCTATAAAAACGCGTAAGGCTATTATCAAGAGGCTACGAAAACGCGTAATGTTTATAAAGAGATTATATAAACGCGTAACTCTTATAAAGAGACGCAGAACCGCGTAGCTCTCGCGAAGAACACACAACCTTTACAAAGAAGCTACTAACACGCGTAACCCTTGCAAAGAAGTAGTAATAACGCGTAAAACTTATAGGGAAAGTATAGAAACGCATGAGCTCTTACTATAAAGCTATACAAACGCGTGAATCTTGTGAAGCAGATATAAAGACGCGTTGCTGATACAAAGAAGAGCTATAAGGACGTGTAACTTTCGCGAGGGGCTATGTAGCGTGTAACCTTCTTGGCATGTTCGTGTACCTTGCATCTGTGTCCTGCTGTCTGAGATGTGCATATGGTCCGTGCACTCGTATTTGTCAACAGAGCGGAGCTTAGTGCGATGTCCGTGCACGAACAAAATCCACAAGTCTATGACATGGTCCGTGCAAAAACCATCATAATGAGCCTATTAATCCAATTTTGTCATAGTAGGAGGATTTCCAGTCAGTCATTCGCAATGAAGTACCTTTGGACCCAGATTTGTGACTTGCTGAATTTTCATAGTATCTTCTGCACGGGGTGTGATCGGTTGCACAATTGACAGGGGTTGAGATTGCTGAGCTTTCGTGGCCCTGCGCAGCATTCATACCTCACGACGCACTTGCACATCCCATCATTCACGCCAGCGCGGGCACCGTACGCCCTTGTCGTCCGATCGAACCTCACAGCGAGATTTACATTTTCTTTCGATCTATTTTTTGGGCTATCAATTCCAGTTGCCATTTGTATGCAGAGCGCGCAAGTATTCTTGTTGAAAAATTTCGGAGCTCTCTGCAGGGTGATATAGTTTCGCAATGTACTTGGATGGCCGCATTCTCCCAGCAGCCCGGCAGAAGTTGAGGTGGTCCTCGGTTGTGGCTCATGCGACTGTCCCAAGAACCCATCCCCACGCGAAGCGAGGATCCTTTCCGAGAAGAAATCTCCGATCCGTGCGCATGGTCGCGTAATCGCCGACATGTACAGTTCTCCCAAGATAGAAATCTCAATCACGATACACAACTTCTGACTCGACATCTCGAATGCGAATAGGAGTGGCGGTTGTCAGGCGCAGGCTACCTCACGAGCGAATTAGCCGAGAGCCGCGTTCAGATCAATCTCCAAAGTGCTGCTTTCGTGCTGCGATGCGCCCGCACGGTTGGTGATCTTGGGCGCGCTCTTCTGCCCCTGACTGCAGCCGCGGGCAGCCATAGGCAGCCACGTCCCCCACGGCCAACGTATGTGTGACGACTCGAAGCTCCAGCTCCGATAAGGGTCTGCATCTGAGAAAGATTCAGAGAGCCATAAGTCGCAATGAGCAGATAACGTTGGTATTATCTAGAGGTACACAGCGCATGCGTGACGCAACTTGCAGTCGCCCGCATAGGATGGGACGCGGCAAACTTCGTGCCCACGTACACAACCTTCAACCAATATGCACATCACCTCGCCGCAGCAGTTTGAATATTCAAGAGCAAAATACCGCATCAAGTTTTCATTGCTTCAAGAATTATGCTAGCGAATCTCCATCACCAAGGCCTTTGCGCCCGTAAAATTGTGCTCGTACTAATCGCCCCAGCCTGAAAGCGCCACCCAAGGCCGACTAGCAGCACCGCGAATCGAAACCGCGTGCTAACAAAAACCGTCGCAGTGTCGCGCTATCTCTACACCACGCTCAGAATAATCACAGTCTTTCCCTAGGCCGTTTGCAACTTCTACATGCGGGTCAAGACGGTTGCGACAAAGCTGCGACAGCTTATATGAACTTGCGGGAGCCTCAATACTCAACAAACAAACACAGTTATTCCGCAGCATCCGTGGCGATCCGCTTCATCCACTCTCTCTCACCAAGGCTTTGCGCCAGCATCCATGATATCCAAATATCGGAAGATCACGAATCTATATTGTGGCCAGAGAGTCATGGGAGAGGCTTCATAGCATTGTGCCAGGAAAATCCAAAGCTGCGTGTCACCCGATTTGTAAGCCTATGGGTAATGCTTTCTCAGTGGGTCATATGCGCTAAACCTATCTGGAAGGCACGAAAGAATCCTTTGAGAGTTTGGAGAACAATCGTCCAAGTGCACAATACATCACACAATCGATCGGTGTTTGGATGGTGGAAGCCTTGGCTTTGCCATGTTTAGGGATGCCCGTAGATTCCCTATACGCTTGTACTCGATGGAGAACCTATCTGCGAACATACAACTCAAGTTTTCAGTGTGGTTCAGCGAGACATGGCATGGCTACATGCAGCTTCCCTCTATTTTCCAGTCAAACAGCTCGAGAACCCCAATCTGCGAATCATGTCCCATGCATACATGGCGTACGGATATGAAGGACTACCTGATGCAGTTCGCAGTCTTTCAATGAGCAGCTCACTTATTCGAACCAATTTTGACACAGGCCCATCTCCCCCTATTGAGCCCTTAGGCAAACTTCAAAGAGAATGTCAAGGTCATGATCATTTTATGAAAGCATGAATACTTTCCAACATGGAAGAGTTTCAAATGGTAGAGCCTTTACCCCCTTGGGCCGTTCTGCGTTGGGGGTATGTTATTTGATCTTCTATAAGAGATGGAAAACATCATTATTTGATAGTGGAAGTCCAAGGGTGAGACATCAGTCCCGTTGATTTTCAAGTTACATTTCTTATGATATTTTCTAGTATTTTTACTCCCTTCGTTCTTCACATGTTACAGCATTTCATCTTGTATACTTAGACTTCAATCCAGACTACTAACATGTAATGTGCCAAAAGAAGCTATTCCAATAAAGCCACTGTTTCGTTGCTATACACTTGTTTCATGCAACTAGAGACATGTGCAATTGAAGAAAAGCTATAAGATAGTGCACAGATTGCAAATGTGAGAGCTAAGACTGTACAATGCAAAACTGCCTCTAAGGTCATTGATGCTATATAATGTCTCAAACAGTTCATGCAGCGGCAACTTACACTTGCAAACATATAGATACTTCCCCTCTTATCAATCTCTAACACATTACAAATATTTCAAGTTGCTCAATGTGAGGCTTTACCCAATATTAGTTACTCCGCCTTACTTGCTCAGGAAAGGGGTAAATATGTAGCGAAAATAGCTGGTAAGGCTCACTAGCGATCCGTCTCATGGATGCAAACACTGTTCCGGTTTAACTACTCATTTTCCTATCTATGCCGTACCTACTCAATTAATCTTCTCGCGCAACTGATATCTAATACGCACCCTTATCAGTACACAAAATATACGATATCCGCCAGGAAGGTATCTTAATACTAATAGCATTGACTGGTGGGTGCAGATAGCCATCAATACTACACAACTACTGCGGCACCTTACATCTCATCCAATAGCGCACACTGAAACGCATCGTTGTCGTGATCGCAACTTTGGCGCACGGTGTGATTCAGGTGTTGTTTTATAAGCATCATCATTAGGTATATTCGCGCATCATGATAACGACTATGAAACACACGACAACAAACGAACACTGATTGCAGCCTTAGCTGTATATTACGATCAGTTTTCGTGGAGGCTTTTCATGCAAGAGGAGATCGACGCTGATAGGCTCTAAGAATCTCTGATGTGATGGGCAGAGCAGTGCCAGGATATCAGAAATCACCATTTTGAGCTAGGCCGGCCAAGGCGTCATAGTCACGTGACGAACATCGAAGCAGCTGCAGAACACCAGGACAACCAAACTAGCATATCAGTATCGCAATAGCCGGAACAGTACTATAATGCTGGGCTAGAAGACTAACTCGTACAGCATTGTAGTATTAAACCAGCAGGTCAGTGTATCAACATGGTATCAGCTAGGGTTAGGGTGGTAGCGATCTCAACAGCTTTAAACCACGGAAATATGATAGCAATGGTAAATTGCATCACACTGCAGCACTTTCCAGATTGCAAAAATTTGTATTATGCCATCAACAATTACGTAGCTTAGTGGGCCGTTCATGTTTGCTTCCTGATGCGTATGCACGGGCTTTGACATAAGCTCCGCTGCACTTAACCCTATACTTTGATATTGCCAAAGATTCATCAATCCGAGGTACGTTGGAAGAAAATATTGCCGACCACAGCCCTTTTTCGTCGAAAGTGGAGATTGGAGTGACGTAGGCGCTAGGCAAGGGTCAAGCTGCTAGTGCTGTGCTAACAGCACAGATCCCCCTCTCCGAGTTTTCAAACTGTTGCTTTGCCGGACATCATTGACATTTCAGCATCCGTTCTGAAATAAGAGTTTAAACACTGTAGGGTGTCTAGGAGATGCACGCCAACTCGATAGACTCTCAGACTCCAATACGTCGTTTCTAGTGTTGAAAATCTCCAATTCCAAGATCATATAGCACTAATCGGGAAGTGGGGGTTTCGAAAATTTGCCCCGAAACTTGAAAACCATAAAACCCAAAAGAATGGCCCGATGCCCGTTACTACAGCTGGTGGGTACGGCAACCTTTCCCTTTTCGTATCGACAGATTTTGATGATTGGGTAACAAATGCTCGATGCGCAGCACGGTCTGGAGCAACAACCCCTTGTTCTTCTACCCCGCATTCCCCGTCCGAACATACCCCATTCACAGTTTCCCCGCTCATCACGTGCAGATCTCGTCGGATGAGGGACGCGTCACGGGAAAAGAGACGCGACACTTTGGAGCCTTACATGCCGTGCCGGCGATTGAGGTAAGGTTCAATTGCCGACGATAGGTATAAATGTGACTTTACGCATTTTGAGGCTGGTGCGATATTTTGCATACAAAATGTTTCCACGCACGAACCGCTCCCTCTCTCTTGCTATCCTAGCTTTCTTGCAAGCTGAGGCTGCTCATATAACTCAAAATGTGAACCCAATTCTTGTCCCAAAGTCAGCGCCTGAAGATGCTGGTGTCCCACTGGAGTCATTCGTCTCATTTTCCTTTGAGCTGTCGTCATGGCCTGATTTCGCTGGCAAGTTAACCCCTTTATGTCAAAAAAGTCAGCCCTGTATTAACCTCGGTTTTTTGTAGGCAATCTGTCACATCCAAATACCTTCTCAGCGAACCTGATGAGCAATTTGGGTAAGCTGCAAGGTTCAATGCCAATTGCCCGTGTGGGGGGTAACACCCAGTAAACCACATCTTGTTCGTTTGACGAGATACAGAAGGCTGATATGAGGTGTAGGGATATCGCAATTTTCGACGCATCTCAAAAGACTGGTTTGGTGGGTATCATTCGACCAAACATTTCAGCAGACTATCCAACCATCATCACCATTGGTCCGTCTTTCTTCGAATCGTATCAAACTATGCCCGAAGGCGTGAAATTCGTCCATGGCTTCAATATGGGCGCTAATTCTAGCGCTGCGCGAGCTACGACTTGGGATTCTGTCTCTTATGCGTGCAAAGCAATCGGCAGCAACCTCTTACTCTGGGAATACGGCAACGAGCCTGATCTATTTCATGCTGCTGGCTATCGTCCGCGCGATTGGAATGACGCAGACTATGTGGCTGAGTGGCTCAACGGAACTAATGCTATTGAAGAAGCCACCAAAGTAGCATGCCCAGATCTTGGAGAGACCAAATTCATGGCACCCAGTTTTGCGGGTGTTGGAATCAATGACTACTTCACCTTGAGCCCTGTCGACTCCTGGCGAAAAGGATTGGACAAGAAGAAGAACATAGAGATCATTTCTTCGCACAACTACATGGGCGTCTCTACCAACCTTGGTATCACGCTGCAAGGTACATTGATGAATCACACGAACGTCATTGCCAAGGCAGCGGAACAGTTGAATGTTTCGAAAGAAATTAGAGAATCTACAAATGCGCCATCTCCAAGCATGCCGTTCATTCTGGGTGAGCACAACTCGCTTGCTAGGCAAGGAAGACCGGGTTTGAGTAATAGCTTTGGGGCGGCACTATGGGGTGTTGATTGGAATGTGTATATCGCATCACAGAATATCAGTCGCTCTCATATGCATCAGGGAACGAACTATCGGTAAGTGCGTTCTTCGCATGTTCTCGACCTTGGGGCTGATGAGAAACACAAAGTTATCAATCGTGGCAGCCAATAGAAACGAACCTTACGGTCAGAGGAACAAAGCCGCCATACTACGGCAACCTAGCCGTCGCAGCCTTCATGTATGGATCCTCATCTTCAGGCGACGTTCAGATCTCGCACCTCAACTCTTCAACTGAGTTGTCCACTCAGTACGCCGCTTACGTCAACAAAACCTTGAGTCGACTCTTGCTTGTGGATCTCCACACCTACAACACGACCGATAATGGCTTCACCACGCCATTTTCTCGACCTGTTGAGAAGCATACGTTCAAGTTGCCTAGTTGTACAGATGGTAGTGCTCATGTACAACGGTTAATGGCGAACGGTAGTGATGCGATTACAGGTATCACTTGGGATGGCTACAGCTACAACTATGAGTTGGACGAGGGAAACCCCGTTCGATTGAACAACGTTACTAATGGGGAGAGTGTGCGTGTGCACGAAGGCGGTATGATCGAGGTGGAGGTTCCTTGGAGTAGTGCGGCTATTGTCAATCTGGCCTGTTGAAGTTCTTATGAAATCTCGGAACATCGGAATATCGAAATTCTTTCCATGTGCTTGTAAGGGGGAGTGAAGCACTCTGCATTATCTTTTCCCGCGACATATCCTGTATGGTAGCAAGAATAAATCCAAAGAATCTCGAGTGAAGAATGCCGGTGGCGCAGACTGGATGTCGCGTTCGTAGAAACGCGGCGATTCCGCTTTGGGCATTAGTCAGGTGCTAGCGCGCTTTCGCGAGCTGGGGCCTTCGCGAATCTTCTTTTACGTCACCACTGCCGCCTACAAAGCCTCAACAACACCAGCACCCTGACGCTTGATGCTTGGTAGTCTAGATACATAGCTTGCGCCTAATCTGAAATTGTGGCACAGATAGATTTCGTGAGCAGCAGAACGTCATATCGTGAGGTATAGCTACGCGCGCGCAAAACACGATGATGGACGTGGAGCTATACGTCTATGACCTTTCACAAGTAAGTGCTACCTACACTGTGTCTTTTTGCAGTCTACAAGTCCAAAGAACCGCGTCTCAGCGCGTCGTAGTACATGCGCAACCCTCTTGAGTGGAGTGCTCGTGCTGACGGTGCTAGGGTCTGGCGAAAAGCATGTCGCAGTCGTTTCTCGGAATACAAATCGATGCCATATACCACACATCCATCGTTTTTGGCGGCATAGAATATTACTTTGGACAAGGAGTACAGACGTGCAGAGCGGGAGCGACGCACCATGGACGGCCCATGGAAATCATCAAGCTTGGGCAAACTGCGCTTCCCATGGAGGTTATCCTGGAGTATCTAGAGTCCTTGAAGAAAATTTACACACCAGAGGTGAGTAATGCTAATACATGATTACGATACGGTGGCTAAAGCGCTTCTAGTCATACGATCTCTTTGCGCATAATTGTAATAACTTCTCCAATGACTTCGCCATGTTTCTGGTTGGCAAGGGAATACCAGATCACATCACTTCTCTTCCGCAAACGGTTCTCAATACACCATTCGGGCAAATGCTCAAACCACAGATTGATGCTGCTATGCGACCAATTGTACAGGCACCCACGCCTCAGGCAGGTCAAGTACAGCCCACGAATGCCCGTACACCAAACGGAACAGCGGCTGGTTCTTCCGATGCGAACAAGACCGAATTGGAGATGAGCACAGGGAAAGTCAACAATATCACATCACTGCAAGAGCTGGATCGCTTGCTGGGACTTGCGAAAGACCGATGTGCAATCATCTTCTTCACAAGCTCGACATGCGCTCCTTGCAAGCTTGTATACCAGCCTTTCGACGATCTCGCAGCCGAAGCAGGAACAAAGTGTGTCTTCATTAAAATTGACTTCAGCCACTCGGATGGGTCTATAAGCACCCGTTACCCCGATGTACGCGCAACACCGACGTTCATTACATATCTGAAAGGCGAGAAGCAAGATGAGTGGAGTGGGGCCGACCCAGGGCAGTTGCGGAACAATGTCGAGATGTTGCTTAACGCAGCGTTCCCACCGCATCCACACCTAGATAAGAGTACACCTTTGCTGATGCGGCAGAGTCAACGGCCTATCAGGTTCACAAAGGTTCCGCCGCTGGAGAAGGTGGTTGCGAAAATGGGCGATGTCGGAAATGACCCTGCGGTGTCAGCTGTCGTATCTTACATTCAAGTACGAGAAAGGTCAGGGGCCATCGAGGCACCGTTAACTGAACTTCCAAAGTTCGCCGAGTTCTTGCGAAACAGTACATCCAAACTCCCGTCCGAGCTTTTATTCACCGCATTTGATCTACTCCGAGTAGCTATTACTGATGCCCGTGTCGCGGGATTTTTCGCAGAGGAACACAAAGGCGCGACGGGTACGCCAGCGACGGTATATCATCTACTTGATCACGTTGATAAACTGGGTGAGAACGCGCCGTATCCACTTCGACTCACGACCCTGCACCTCGCATGCAATCTTTTCAGTGCACCACTATTCATCCCCCACATCCTCTCACCACCACTCTCATCAACTCTGATCTCCATCTTGACCACCGCCCTTCTCGATGAGAAGCATCCCGCTCTCAAAGCTTCGGCACTCAACCTGGCAATGAACCTGGCTTCTGCCAACCATCAAGTACGTATGAAGAAGTACAGCGCCAATCCCTCGCCCTCTCTATCATCCGCATCCGAACTCCCGGATTCCGAGCAGGTAGAGCTTCTCGCATCGCTGCTTGAAAACATCAGTACCGAAGAGCAGTGGAGCGACAACAAGAAGATGGGTGTAATTAGCGTCGGATGGTTGGTGTACTGCGCTGACATGAGTGGTGAGCTGAGGGATTTGTGGCGGGTCATGGATGCGGCTGGTACGTTGGGTAATGTTGATGCGCAAACCACGGAGGATAAACTGCTAGTAAAGGAAGTGAAGAGCTTGTTAGAAGTATAGAGGTTTGAATAGAATAGAATCCAATGCGATTGATTTGCTGTAGATCATTGTCTTGATGCCTTATCTCTTGATTTATTGATGCAGACATGTTCATCACCCTTGCTTCGTATCCCGAGGAATTGAGATGGATATCGGAATCTCATGTGCAATAGAATGCTGTACCAGCGAGAGATAGTGAAGAGAACCGACAGATTGATGCATTTTCATATATCGTCTGTCGCTGGGGCATAGTTCTATAGGCGCAGCTGCCGCGCCACTAATAGGCTGTTAGACTGATGGTGCAGAGCTACCCTGGCATTTCATGAGATATATATCACCTAATATCAGATTTGCACTATCCCATCGTTGGTAGAGGGCTACAATCCTACATCCTGATTGAAGTTTCAGCTACGCATTGAGATAGACAACAGGAGTAATTCGTCGTGCTAAGGACATCAATACAGATAGGATTTTATTACCCCTACCGCTATTGGCTGCACTGATACCAAGAGGCAACGAGCTGATCGTGATCAAACTTGAACCGCTATGTGCTGATCGCAATTTCAAGTCTAAGACGCTAGATGGAGATTGTAACCTTTTCATTAAACAGGCCAAGTCCTATATCGGTCACGTGACGAACACGAAAACTGTTGGAACTATAGCAGTCTGCCAGAGCACTGCATTATCAAGACATATTGGTAACATGTAGTAGTTGTATATCGCATCAATATTTGCTACTATTACATGCTGTGTCAACGTCTATGTAGTAGTACTTGATAGGGTTGTGACCGGAGTTTGAAAAGTGAATGAAACACACCTCAAGGTATACAGATGCAATACACTAGTGATGCAGAGTTAAGACTTCAGGGACTTGCATAGAAAACAAGCAAGATACCTAGTAGTCTACCAGACAACTAAAATCCATCAAATTTTAAACATATCAATGCAAAATGTCATAAATACACGAGATATTGTGTTCAATAAGGAGATTATGTTCAACAGTAAGACTCAAGACCCAATGCACAGGTTGATGCACAGCACCCTTCAAGAAATTGCTATACTGGTGATAAAAGCTTTTCAACGGCTTGAACAAACTAACCTAGGCTGGTGAATAGCTAGAGGTTAGGCTGGGTTGGGGTAGCCTCACGTGATACCCTAACCCAGCCTCTACCTATCGTTCGGAGTTTATCTTAGTAGAATCTTATTTTACCAGGGAAAACTAAAATAACTATCTGTAATGAATAAAGTAGAGTTTAAGACATATTTTGAACGCGTAGAAGACGCATATTCGACGTGTACCTTACGCGTACTATTCGTGTCCAAGACGCGTTTTAGGCGCACTGTAATAGATTTACTTAGACGGGGTTATGTGACTAGCATGAACCCAGAATTAGATAGGAGGTAGAGCAACACCTAACCAACATATCAATATCCCAGCCTACCGCTATAGAATGCCAATCAGACACAGTATCTATATATCCAGGTCTAGAGACAGAATGTCTATAGGACTACCAATATCAGATTGAGTACAGCCACCAAGCACCCAGACGGCTGGAGATGAAAGCTCTCCACGACAATACGTTCTGAGGCTGAATACTAGAAACATCAAGATGTAGGATAAGGCATTTCAAAGTTCCGATTTTGTCTTGCAACGCGCGGCTGAAGCAAAGCTTAGATGTTAGTGAGCACTTGCTCAATTTGAACACGCTACTTCGTGCTCTATAATAGCTAGATATCAATACCTACAGTGAACCATTATGATCAAGGTTGAAACTCAATTGTGAATGGAATGATTCAATAGCCACTTCTGCCCCCCAATAGCACGCCCACCACAAGTTCCTCTCTTGCAACATAACACGAGCTAGTATACGTACAGTATGCAATACCTTCTATTTGAATTGTAAAATAATCTGTTTTTGAGAGCTATAGAACAAGTAAGCTTTGTGGAGGTTTTGGTGTTCCTGCGCTATAGGTAATTCGGCGGTCTTCGGCATAGTCGGCAAATGTAGCTCTGAATCTCCGAACTTGTTAGAACAACAAAGTTTTGTTAAACATAGTAAAACCACTCCCTTCTTCAATCCCACACAGTATACAAGTTTTTCACACACTATGAATATAGAGTTTTCAAATGAACATGCTGTACCGACAATGTAGCACTTGGAGCTACACGATTTCAACAGGGGGTGTGCTGTGGAAGATAGCTTTGAGGCTTTTCTCATTTGCAACTTGCAGTTTCGCTTCATAGCCCTGCTACATGTAGTCTATGCGTGCAACAATGCAACAGATGGAATAACATCTGCATCACAACAACGAATCTCCTTTTTTCAACACTGTGTTGCTCCAACACCGCTACATCCATCGATGGCGTGATTGCAGTGTGGCAATCGCAAGATTCAGAAGTACAATTTTTTCATATCGTACAGTTGCAAAAGTTTGGAGTTGTAGCCTCTACGTTGACGCACCGACATCACCAAAGAACCTCGTCATGGGTGCTTGAAGTGGTAGTGCAGTTGTATCGCCGCCTGCGTCACCTGTTATCAGAACCACTAAGTGCGGCCGTAACATTGCACTAACAGCATAGTACAATCAGATATAATTGTTTACTAACACTTATACATCTAAGGAGAAGTTAATCCTGTGATAAGAACTGTTATGTAGAGCCCTGCAACTATGTCTTTTCAAAGGCGCCAATATTCGTGGGCGGATTGCATTGGCTGAACCATTGCACACACGGATTGCCTATAGTCCTCGTTCAAAGTCTGCTATAGATGTCGTGCCTCGATGAAACAAGGATGTTCTCCTTGAGAACGACAGCTAAACCAACGTTTGATATACGCAAAGATGACCTGTTAATCTTTTTATTGAAAAGAAATACTCAAGGGTAGAAGAGCTAGGTTTACTAGTGAATTAGCGCCAACTTAAGAAAGCAGCAGATGATATCTCAACAACATACTAGTTAAACTTCCTATACCGAAGCTAATTTAGAGTTTTCTCTTCTTCACAATCAATCGTAGCTTGTTCTAAGTAGAAGATGTGCTACCTCTATCTAAAATGTGCCTCAAACTATGATTGGAAATATATGTGCTGGATACCTTCAACGCTGCTGCGAAGCGAATTCGAACCGCTTAACAAAGTGTCGAACCTATCAGTGCTACAATAGTGAAAAAACATTTTAATTCTTCTGGTCCTCCTTTCTCACTTTCTCCTTATTTCTCTCTCTTGCTCTCTGGTTATTTTGTTTACTTTGCGCTATTGAGATAGTCTTGACGAAAACATCACGTCTTAGATAGTATCAGCAACTTCGTATCCTTACAGATTATGCGACACACTCCCCAAGATCCTATTTAGCTTTCGAAAAGGTATTGTCGTCCTCAGAACATACTTCCTATTTCTCTATATTAAATTGTGAAGTAATATCAACCAGGCCTAGATTGCGCACAAAATAATAATGCATTGGTACTAAGAGTAGTTTATGAAAGCTATCTCCTGGTACTTTGCACATACACCTCTATTAGACATCAATAACTATAACTATGTATCAACGCTGTCCCCACTAGTTGCAGATGTTATTCTGTCTGAGCTTGAAGATGATTATGGTTTCTCCTTCTGTGTCGCAATGCTCTAACTCAGGGGTACTATGCTGGGGCCTGTTAGAGACCTCTCGGGCCAGGAGAGCCGTAGACTTGTGCCTAGGAGAATATAGCATTTACCTGAACCTTAAGGTAGACTACAAAGGTTTGCCTTATGATTTTATATTGCGTAAAGAGAAGACAAGTCCTACAACTCAAAAATAGATCTACAAACAATGATGAACCCCTACCAGAAGGTTTGCTGTATCCCATACTATACCAATATATTTTCTCCCACCTACTTGACTACATTACATTCTAGATGAAACTTTTAACCTTGTAGATGCTACAAAGTATAGTAAGTTAGTGTTCTGAATCAAACTGTATCTGTCTAAACAATCGATAGGGGCCTATTCACTCTTCCACCGCCTGTGATAGCGACAATAAATCCATTATAAGTCGTTGAAGTGGTAACAATCACTAGTTTCAATAAAGACTACATAGTTGTTTCCTTAAATAGCTTCATTAGCTATCCTCTCGTCAACCTTCGAGTGTCTGGATTATCCATAAATAAGGCGCAACTTGATAGCTTCAATACTTCTCCAAATGCGACTCGTTAAATTTGTCTTCCCTGTTTTAGGTACCCCAGCGCTTATAGACACGAAACTCACATGTCTCAATGTGAATACATGGCAATTGTCATAGTTATTTCTTTTCCTACTCGTAGATACCTGTTGCAGCATTATTATACAGAACACGTGTCTGAAGTATTTGCATTATTACCTATTTCTTAACGTTAAACTAGCTAAAGCAAGCTATTCCATCCTCATGGCCTGCCTGTATTTCAGTGTCTTACATTGAAACTGAAAACTCGGTGGCATAGTATTCAGTTGCACATTGTGGTGTAATAGTTGTTGCTTTATTAGGCTTGGGCTAGATGTATATGAGATATATACCGTAGCTTTGAGCAATGGATCTGCGTACATTAGTATGTTTCACTAATCTGTGATCCTGATACCTGGTAGGGGCTTATCAAATTTGTAGATTCATTCAAAGCATAACTACTCGTCTGGTCGCGTTTAAATAGATCATATATCGTAGCCGAAGAAAAAAAAAAGAGATTAACTAATGACCGGAACGCTAACCCTGCAAGTTCCTGTTCTTGGTTAAGAGCATTCTATCAATCATGCGACAACAAAACTCATGCTATTACCAAGATTTCTAAGAAGTTGCAATTTAGTGTCCATATCCTAGGAGAGGCAGATAACAAGGTTTTCTTAGTATAAGTAAGTATTATATCGTGCTGCAAGCATGAAATGCTTGTATCAGATGCTAAGGCTGGTAAATAGGTAGGGTTAGAGGCTGTGTAGGGGTTGAGTATTTGCGTCACGTGATCAAATGTCACAATACTCTGACTCAGGGGTACTTTCTGAGGATGTACCAGATGCTTTTTTGGGCTGAAAGAGCTTCAGGCCTATGCACATAGTGCGCGCTTGCAACTACAAGCAAAAAAGCCGCACCTGGTTAATCAGCGCAGCCGGGTAGGGCTGCCAAGACTTGAGTGTGGGTGTGGGTTAGATCACGTGATACGACTCTCCAGCCTTTACCCCTGCCCAACCTACACCCACCTTTGGATACTCTATACTCTGTTGCTAGCCAAAGTTGAGTTTTATGCCTTTAGACGCTCTAGGCGTTAAGGTAGAAGCTACTACTAGCGCGAATTGAGGAGTATAATTGGTGACAGGAGGGGCTGTTATCCAGGACTGCATACCTATCGAGTTATTTGTATGAAAGTCGCGTTGAGTACTACTCCAACGTCTGGTAAGTACAATGCCACCTTATCATTAACAAAGTAAGTGTTGATTGTTTATTCCTGTATTCTCTATAGTTTTCACACTATCTATATAGTCTTTTCCCACTTTTATTTCATTGTTCAGAGTTCTTAGATTTCCGAGAATCTTTGGAGTTTCTGAGCTTTCTGATCATTTTCAGGATTTACGGATTTATGAGATTTTGAAACTTCTTTGCAATTCCAAGAATTCTTGTATTTTTTTTAATCTCTTTTACGTATTAAGAGCTCTAAGATTCTCAATATATCCGAGATTCTGTAGAGATATAAGTTTCTCGATTTGGAGCTTGTCTTTGTCATGTTTTCCAATTTTTCACATTTTCAGGCATTTTTCAAATTTTTTTTTGAATTTTCGGAAGTTTCCATACTTTGGAGAATTTTTCAACATTTTCGATTTTGGGGATTTTCTCTATCTTTCACATTTCTAGGCGTTTTCCAATATATTTAATTTTCTGAAATTCTCCTATTTCTCGAGATTTCAACATTTCGAGATTTCGAGATTTCGAGATCTTCCACATCTTTGAAAGCTTTCAAAATTCCGAGATTTTCAACAATCTTGATTTTTTTTCACTTTTTCCTCATTTTTCATTTTTCCCTCCATTTTTCAACTTATCGAATCTTTCCAACTTTCGAAGTTCACTTGATTTTTCGATTTTCTCACTTTTTGTACCTTTTTTTTTTTTTTAAATCTTTCTATGATTTTTCAAATTTCTGAAATTTTCGAGATTTTTTCACATTGTTTACATACTTTTCTCACTTCTGTCGCTTCTATCTTCTTATTTCTCGAATTTTATTGATTCTCGACGTAAAGCAGTGTTTCAGTGGTGCTTCAGCGAAATCTCGGTACCACTTCGGTCAATCATAACATTATCTACTTTCTCCAAACATTATTGTGTTTCGCCCCCTCTTCGCCCCCTCTTCGGTGGTATTTCGGTCGCTTCCCCTTTCCACACTTTCTCTTTTTTTCTTCGTTTCTTTGCTGATGACCAACATAGTGCTAGTATAATCCAGAATTTCTATACTTGTAACACCGCTCATAGTGTTCGATGCGAATTCATTCTATATTTCTTAAAGTCCTTTTGCAATAACATATCGTCCATTCCCATAACATCAGCATCTCTCTTATTTATTACCATGTCTCTTAGCGAAAGCTTGATTAGAGGGAGAGATTGCTGTAACTAGTATCGTATTTGGTACGAAAACATACGGCACAGTAACTATAGACATTTTGACATCGGTCTCAGTAATAGGCCATCCCCATGTAGATAGCAGTAAACGCGATACAAGAAGTTGTATAACTACCTGATATTATTATCTGCGATGATTCTTATTCTTATGCGAAGAGTACGATTCTTCGCATATCCTACACAAAACAGTTTGTGCTTACAACAAGACATGATTTAAATATCTTCACGCAAAATTCGTTATATTGTAACGTAGAGTGGCAAGCGGTAGTAGATGTATTAGTATAGTATAAATTGCGATGAGTCCTGACATTCCCTATCAAGGTTCAGGTGACCTATATATACTCTAGGCGCGGGCATAGGGCTCCCTCAGCTCGAAATATATCCGATAGGTTCCGAATAGTACCCCTGAGTTGGAGTATTGCTATAATGACAGAAAGGTTTACGCAGATAAATTGTCCGGCACTTGGCGGATACAGCCTTAGCCTTCCCAGACACCAAGCAAACCGAACAATTTCGTTTCCAGTTAAATTGGTACTGCATGTGCTAGATGAATGCTATGTACCAGCTGAAGTAGCCTGTAGTAACCACTAAAAAGGGTCAATGAGCGGAGGGTGATGTAGAAGCATGCTGTCGTGACGCTAAGGCTAAGGGTGAAGATGCAAGTCAGATTAGTAGACAGCTCTTACGCTGGTAAACGGGTAGGATGTACCCAACCCTCACCCATTTCTTGGCAACCCAACCTCTACCCATTTACTTGCCTAATTCAACACGAAAAATGATTCATATGCGACGCATTCTGTGGGCGCGAATTGCGCAGCGCAAAAGCGTCGCGCATTGGCGGGAAAAGAACAACAAAAACGCGTCGCACTGCAACAAGTCGCGACACGCAGTTAATTTCGTACATGCACATCACAATTACCCGTACCAAGATATATACAACCACCCAACTACACACGCGAATCATCGGATGTCATCAATATTACCGTCGCGCAAATATCATCTACGCTGAAAATCCCTTTTCTAGCCCTCTCAACCAAACACCCGCCGCATACGCGCCCGGATCTGGAATCTTCGAGCGATCGCTTCCATCCTCTGCGATGTATGTCGCGCGACCAAACTTGGGCTTCATATCCTTTGTGCCGTCCGCCTTTTGCTCCGCGACCTCTACACTCTTGCCAAAATCCTTGGTTTCAGCCAGCATGTTGATAAAAGGGATGAGAACATCCATGACGGTCCTGTCGCCCTCGCGCGCACTAGTATAGTTCTTGAGGTTCTCTAGCGCAGCCAGCGCGGAAGACGCGAAAGTCGAAATATCGAGCGGCGCGTTGTTGGAGAGCGTGGCTGTCGCAAGCGCGTTGGTAAAGGCTGTGACGAGGATGGATAAGATTGCGCCGAGAGAACCGCCGACATCTTCGACATTCTCGCTTATGCTTTCGAGCAGCGCAAGGATAGGGGGTGGGTTTTGCTCAACCGCGTCGATGTTCGCGAGGATGCTCTTGCATACGCCAGCGACGGCTTCGCCGCAGTCGCCATCGCCCATTTGGAGGTCGTACTGGGTGATTTTGGGCTCGGCAGCGAGCGCTGCTTTGCATGCTGTTCGCAACGCAGGGATGAGTGATGGTGGTGTCGCAGGGCCTTTGTGAAGGGCTGACTTCTCAGAGAGGGCCGCATTGGCCTTGTTGCGCATCTCTTCCGTCTCCTTGTTGATGTCGACTGGCTGGAAGCCATTCTTTGGCCATGCTGGAGCGTTTGTCGGCGCATCCAGTAAAGCAATAATCTCTTCGTCCTTGACCCCCATAGCCTTTGCCATTCCGCTCATGTTACCCAGGGTAATGCTGAAACCCTGAGCATTCAGCGACGTCTCGAGCACACCAGCATAAATACGCGTCGGCACAATCTTCCAGTCGCGCTTGAGAGCTACCAGCGCCAGATTTACCAACGCATCGAATTCCAGATTTGAAAGGCCGCCGAAGTTGTTGACGAGCATGACGACGTTGTCATCGGGGTTAAACTTGACGAATGCGCGATCCGAGTCGGAGGGGTCGAGAAGGTACTTGAGCATCTCCTTGATCACGTCTTCTGGGCTGGGCATTGGGTGAATAGTGCGCAGGCCCTACATTTGCTCGTTAGTATGGCGTCCTCTTGAAAGCGCAAAGGGTTGCTTACCGGCTCGTTGTGAATGCCCATGCCGACTACGCACGCGTCATCCTGCACGCTCTCAAATGCCTCTCGTCCCGGAACATGGCAATGGTCCAAACTGGTTCCGATCGTAACCAGTTGGTCATTTCCAAGCTCGCCCATCTTACGACACCGCTCAAACGGCCAGCCCTGCAACGACGCGCCACCAATGAGCTTGATAACCAACAAGTTACCTGCTAGACCTCGTCGTCCGACCTTTCCGCTCTGCGCACGACCCAATGCAGCGTCTTCTGCCATGCAGACGACGTCGACCTTGTACCCCAGCGCCTGGCCCTTTTCTCTCGCCAACCCAAAATGCAGCATGTCGCCTGTGTAGTTTGTGATGCAGAGAATGATACCCTCCGTGCTGGGCACATTCCTCATACCTGCCATGATCTGCTTTGTGCTCGGCGACGCAAAGATGTCTCCACACACAGCTGCCGACAGCATGCCATCACCAACAAAGCCCGACCACGCGGGTTCGTGGCCCGAACCGCCTCCAGAAATGATTGTGACTTCATTGGGTCGGTGCGAAAGATTGTACACGACGCGATTGGCCTCGTCGAGGGCCATGTGTTTGTTTCGCGCGCATAGCGAGCGCAGCGTGTGCAGCACGACGCCTTCGGGGTTGGGGAAAAAGTGTTTCCGCGACATTTTCGGCGGAGAAATCTGTGAGTAGCGAAACTATGATTTTCCGTTGATTATCTGGCGCGCGTCAGCCATGCGCACACAGTAACAGTACATGTTACAGCAATCCTCACGGTGGGATATGACATTCACAACGTTGCGCATGCACTTACATGTACACCAAACTCAGCGCAAGATCGCACACACACCAAAACTCAAAGGTCGGGAAAAGCGGGAAAAAGGAAGACAAAGAATAGGTATTGAGTTCTGCCAGATACCCCTCAGTCGGGCGCGCATCTCTCCCTTTATAAACCTTCGCCTTTCCCCGCTCCCCACTCCCCGCCATGGATAAACATGGGCATATGCCACGCCACGAGACCCCGCCCTCATCCAGCAGGCAACACGAAAAGATAACATCACGCGTAGCCGAATGGGCGCCATCTACTTACACTACTGACGCCATGTTCGGTCCGCAACAACAATGTCAGTATGGAATGCGTAAGTCGAGGTATACTGCATTAAGGTTAAATGTGGGGTGTGGGTTAACAGCTGGAACCAGTGGACCTGGGTTTTGCGCCGGGATTGCTGCTTCAGGAAAGCCGGTTGGGAGCGGGAGCTAGGAGTAATTGGAGCATCGGTCTGGGCTCCGAGGTGCGCGGGATTCCGTCGCTAGTGGCTCGTGCCGGGACCACACACACAGTTACCTCGAGTATCCGTTGCTTGCTTGAGGCTTTTGAGCTCTCGGTGGAGATTGTACACGTGTTGGGGAAAATTGGTGAGCTGCTGATGATTATGCTTCGAGAAGCTTTTCCGGTAGCGATACATGGTAGGCGTTCATGTCATCCAATGTGGTTATATTTCGATACGAGTCCGTGCACGCCATGTATTGACAAAGTCAAGGTTGCGAGATTGGCTTGGTATTGAGCACTTGGCATCTTACTTGTATTTAGCCGATCTTAATAATGACGTGATATCTATACGGCATATTCTCTACTATCCATCGCCCATGAGCTTGACAGCGTAGCAAAACCCTATGAATGACTTCAAACAGAATGGAAGCATGGCGACCTCGACCACGACCACCTAGTCAAACATGATCTTCTTGCCCTTCAACAATGTACCCCCAAGCAGCTTGCCGACTGCGTATCCAATGTAAGCTCCGGTAACGATGGTAACTGGCCACTTCTGCCATTCGCGGTCCCTGTGCATCATTAGCATCGCATTGTTATGATTTTTGACCCGCTTTGAACGACTGGTTGCGCGAGTATGCCGGGAAGAACTCACCAGTCCAACGGAATCGGTACGGCACCTAGCCACGCGCCCAGTACTGTGCCAATCAACCCTCCATACACCTCATCCATCGGAAGAAGCAGCGCGATAATCTGCCTCCATGTATCACCATCCACACCGTGTACGTATACCAGGGGCAGGGTGCTCAGGAGCGCTACATGCGCACCGCAGAGCAGGGTATGTGCGTGATGCGTCGATACGGGTGCGCCGAAGAGGACGAGGATACCGGTGAGGAGCGGGGTAGCGGCGAGCGCGGTCAGAAGAAGCGATAAGAAGGCTGGCTGTGATGATATGTTAGCTCTTGTATCCAAATGGCGGCTTCCAGCGGATCTCCGGCAAAGCTGGCGCCCTAAAGAAGACACGTACAACAATCTTCGAGTTCAGTCCCTGCTCCAGCTTCGTTGGTGTCTTGCCCTTCTTCTCGCCAGGCTTCTGCTTCCTTATGGAGGGCGTGCCTCCCGTCGGTGGGAGGCACACAGCTACAAAGGCTATTTGCAGCACGGCGAGCGGCGCCAGGGTGCTGAGCAGTGTGGGCACCGGGTCCGCGACGAGAGCGGGAAACTTGAGCGCGTATACGGAGAGGATGAGGATGGGATGAATGTGCGTGTAGAGACGCGCCGTATCATTCTTCAATGGCTCAATTGGCGCGGCCGTCGGTGCCTGCGGCTTGGATGTCGCGTTTGCGTTAATTACGGTTGCGTTGGCCATGTTTGCGGAGTACACCGGGGATACCAAAGGGACGCGAAGGTTGGAGACGACTCGAAGAAGTGGCAGCTGAAGATTGAGGTGTCAAATGGAGTTTTGGAAGGAGTGGATGGCGCCGGGCCCGTTGGGGAGCTGGTATTGGGTCGTGGCAGGACAACATGGCCGACCGGAAAGTTTCGAGATGACGCCGGCCGTGCTGCGCGCTGATTGGCTCACCGCCCACCTCCCGACCGCGCACCCCAATGGCTCGCACGAGATGGTCTCAACGCTACGAAATGGCATTGCACAGCTTTACGCGTGTGGCCAGAACATTTGATGATTCATGTATTCATTTTGATCGTCCCGCGTGGTGATGCTCGAGACTTTCGCACCATGCGCGCAGTGCTATGTAAGTTTGGTGCTGGCCATGGCTACGTGTGCGCCAGCAACCTCACGACTGCTCTCCTTTCTTTGGGACCAAGTTTCTCAGCGACAAGTCATAAACGACATCCTCCACATCCTTGACACGATACTTCAGCCCATCGCTGCGACGGCGCAAGCTGTCGTTCTTGAGATTGAGAATCTGGAAGCCAGCATGCAGGTCTTTGACGAACTGGTTGATGAGCAGCGGACGCTCGTAGTCGCCCAAAGTGACTGCGTTGCGCGCGAGACGTGTCTGCCGATGTTAGCAATGAACTGGTACCGGCTTCACCGCGCATATCGACGTACAAGTTCTTCTACCAGCGTCATGAGCGAATGCAAGTACTCCTCGAGCGAGAGATGGAATTCATCACGCTCCTTGAGGTTCACTGGGACTATTTGACGGTCAGCGATGCGTATTTGATGTAGTACTTCGAACGTACTCTTAAAGATCTCGCCAAGCTCCTCGACGGTCAACAGCCGTCCACATTGTACAGGGCCACCCTCGTACTTGTAGCCGCCTAGCCAGCCCCAGAAAAGGATGCTTTCGCACTATGACGCTGTGAGCACTATGAGCTGGGTGTTGCGGGAGCAATGAACTTACTGCGCCCTGCATCTGACGGCTCCACATATTGTTAAACTTGTAGTATGGCATCTTTGATGCAGCTTGCGAAAGCTTGGAGACGGTATCGATCACATTGTCAATGGGCTCTTGAGCAGCCTTCAAAATCTCAGCTACTGTATCGTGGTTAGCTAAGATGCTGCTGTCGCATGGCGCTGCGACTAACGTTCGCTGACGGGCGTGGAGTGGGCTCTTGACAGCACGAAAGAGACATTGCGGTCTAGAGAAGAATGTTAGAAAATCTCCATTGGTCGATTGAAAGCGCTTACTGTGCTTCTCCAGCGCCTGGATGATGTCTCGCAGCTCCTGTCGCGTCATGAGTACGCGGTCACGTGCAGCTCCGGCGGCTGCCACTCACATCTCTAACAGCGGCGTCCTCGTCAATGCGCGCTTGGAGGTCTTGGAAGATGGCCGGGTTGACCATGCCTGATTGCGCTGCCATTTTGACAAATGCGTAGAGGTATGCAAGGATGCTTGAGTAGGGTTTGCAGTTGTGGCAGAAAGTTGATGTTTGCTTGTTGGGCAAAGCAAGCGCGGCTACGAAAATTTGGCGTCACGCATCGTACACCACGCGACGTCGACCTCTGAACACACAAACACATGTACCGCACTTTACTTGGACTCCGATCATTTTGAATGCATCTACACATGCGCCAAAGCTGCTTTCGAAAAACCCATTCAAATACCTGTGCGGCATTTTAGACGCCAAGACACGCATTGCTCGAACGAAAGTCCACGTTACAGGCATCACACGCTTGAAGAAGACATGGTAATGTTCATATGACAATGGTACAGCCTAACTGCATACATTCCTCATGCGTATCGCATGGGATTTAAGCATTTCCATATGTCAATACGTCATCTTCATGGTCCCTGCCTTAAAATGCCACACAGCTGCCCGTACCACCACATCAAGTCAGTCTTGAGAGCAACTCCCGTATCAATCCTCTCCTCATGCTAGTATTTCCTCTGCTTTCTCACCCGCAACTGCTTATCCCCAGCTACTCTATACCTAACCTTCAGCTTCACCAGCCTTCTCATCTTCTTCTGCCCATGCCCATCTCCCATTTCCCCAGCATGCATGCTCGATACATTCTTACCCATCCCTCCATCACAGCTAGTGCTTGCCAGTCCTTCTCTCGCCCAAAACTCCCGGTATAAAAACTCCACCTCCTCGCAGAAAAACCGGAAACTTGGTATAAACCCCGCTTCTTGCGTAGTACCGTGCTCGCGCCCTTCAATAAGCATCTTGGTATCGTAGAGTAAGCACGTCACCCAGCTGTCTTGCTTCCACTTGATTTCCATGCGAAGACGCTGGATGACGAGGTTTGGCTTTTGTGGATGGCGTTTTTGGTGACACCGATGTCGTTGGCGAAGACGCGGTGTGATGGCGTAGAGGAAGAGTGGGCTGTGGAGCAGGAAGTCAAGTTCTTCTATTGAAAGTATGAAAAGTGTATTAGGAAGAGAGGTGGAGAACGTACCTAGGAGCTTTTCATGGTAGTAGGTGGAAGATCTTGAGGCAGGTTGTCGAGTAAGTTTTAGAGGTGAGTACGTAGATTACTTTCTTTTACGGCAGTTGGTGAGAGAGGCGGCGGTTGGAGTCCGTGGGGTATGGCGCTCTTGGGGTTGCGCTTTGGCGTGGCTATCTTCATGGTGGGTAGTATGTGGATGGTTGTTGTGTTGAAAGCTGAGCAGTAAAATATATCGCAGTGGGCGGAAGCTACTAGTTCATAAGTATATCTTGAGTGAGTGTGAGACTGAAAAGTTATGTTTCAAAGCGATTTTAGTTGTGTCATCTCTCATTATGGTACCTTTGGGCGCGTGCAGCCTGTAGCAAGTGCATTGTGAAATGAAGGTGAAGGCCGTGAGCCACCATGATAACAAAACCTTGGTAAGGCTGCAGTCAGTTGTATTACATCTGGGCGTTCTTCCAGGTCCGGAACATCCACACCGCTAGATATGTCGCTGTACATCCTCAAGATATCCCCAATCTAACGAGCTTTGGTTATTAAGAAGTGGTTGGGCTACGATGCAACCATACCAATTGCCAATCAACCCCAGAAAAATTAACCAAGCGTCTGCCTTCAGAAAGGTAAGCCTCCAAATCCGTCCGCTCTTGAGAAAATACCGAACTCTTTGTACATGCCGTTATCAGTATGAACCGGCAAACCGAAAGCGCCTAACATCCGGCGAAGCGTATCCAACAACCCCATTTGATCTGCTCCTGTCCTCAAGCACGGAGCTAATCGACCGATAAAGCTCTCTGGTGCCGAAACCACGCTTTAACGAGCGGGCTGCCTTCTAGACGACTTCCCCGAGATGATCTCGTATGCCTTGAAAGCTGCCTGCTCGAACCCCTCCCTGCACAGGGCCATGACTTCCCGACAGACCATCGGATCTCTGCCTCCCTTTTCGCGGAGCTCACCTTTGAGGAAGACATGAATACCACCATAACCGGAATGTGTGGCCAAACACATGTAGTGGTAAATGCCTTGGTGGCCGATGCAGAGGAAGATTTGGGTCATAGAGGAGATACCGTTGGGGCCAAAGGCGCCAGCCCGGCCACGTGAGATGATCATGTCAGTCATGTTGGCTATCAGATTACATTAGCGAAGAGGGCAAATCGAGACGAGAGCAGTAGGATGGTACTGGTAACGTCGAAAAGCGCTGCGCCATGGTGAAACCACCACCTGGATAAGCTTTCTTGCAAGAGAAGAAAGACGCGGTCAAAGACCATTTCACGGGTGATATCTATCAGCGGCTCGCGATAGATTTTGGGAATATACATCTGTGGTCTAGGTGCTGGCGGGGCAATGCTGGGCATGTGGCCCGCGGGCGGATACTGGTGTTGAGTTGCATGTCCGCTGGCATAGGCCATAGATGGAGGGAACAAATGGGAGGGGTCGAAAATTGGAATCCCAGGTGCTACTGGTGGTAAGCGGTGTGGTATTGGAGGGGGTGCATACGTTGTCGCTGGTGTTGGGTTGGGAGCTGGAGGAGCGCACATGTGAGTGGACCAGTGGTGGTGACCAGTAGATTCTCTTTCCAGAACATCCTTAGCGTACTAATTGCATCATTAGCTGGCCTGATCCAAAGTGAATAGTCTGGATGGTCGGTCATTTTTGAGGGACGAGGCGGCGGAGGGCAAAGTTCGACGGGGCGAAGTTCGATGGGGCGTACGAAAAGTGCGATGAGTTACGAATAGTGCGTATATTTCCAACGTCCAAAACTGAGCAAGGGTTGGGAGAAAGTGTTGCTTGCAGTTTCTGTGAGGTGCGTTGTGAACGCGTATGTTGCGTGATTGGGTCGCCAAGGCGTACTTACTGAGGCGTTGGTGACTGCGGAAAGTCCCCAGAGCTCGACACTCGGGAATGAAAGCACCCCGAAAGCCGGTTACCTTGCATCTCCTAGTATTGTTCTTCGTCTGGAGATGTCAAAAGTGCTGCTATGATCGTGAATAGCAACTATACAAGAGTAAAGAAAATTTAGGCCCGATGTTTTTATGTACACGATAGTTTGCCCAGCAGCAAACCACCAGGAGTATTACGCTACTGCTGAGACACGGCGTCTGAGTCTCGCAAATCCTGATGATTGATAAAGGATACTCTTCGGCCTGGGCAATACGGGTATCAAGTTGCGCATGCTACGGCGACGGGTGGTCATCTGACAGGTGTCAATGGAGTTTGCATGCCAAACCGTGCTGTGCATGGGGAAATTGCTTTCTCTCTCAGCGTTAAACGATGCAATCAACAACATAGCTTCCATGGTCTTCTCCAGAGCTCGTATCAATAAAGATGCAGCCCCGTGACTGGCGATGGCGACATCGTGGCCGTGTGCGTGGTGTTGTTTTGCTAGTGGGGGGCCCCATGCCCAAAATAGCGGCGCGCTAGTCCCGCATGGTGCTCGCATGGGCCTGCACGCACCCGCCAGTGGAGCTCGGCAAGTCAACAGGGCATTCACTCCTGACAACCGCCCCCCCGTCGCATCCCTGACCCACGTCGCATCCCCCCCACAGCAGCTTCTTTCGTTGCTGTTTACTGCGGACCTTCACTCGTTAAGCGTCTGCACCTCCATTCGCTATCGATACACCCGTCGCACACGACCGCGCCCTCTCCACGATATCCCCCCGCCTGGCAGCCTCGAGCTCCAGTCCGCCGTCTCCCGAGCGACGCCAGCCATCACCGCCTCTTCCCTCCGCGCGCCGCGACAATGGGCTTCGGCGACTTCCAGTCCATTTGCGAAAAGGCCTCAATACCAGTATGCGCCGTCGTGGGCCACCAGGCCGTCAACAATGGCGTGGGCATCCAGACGCGCTGCTATGCCCGGACGATTGAGATTGCAAACACCCTCATTTTCGAGGCTGCCAACGACTTCATGCACATCCTGGCGCTGGTCATGACGGTCGTCATGATCATTCACGTGCGCTCCAAGTTTACGGCTGTCGGTACGGCGCAACGCCATCTGCAGACTCGAGAGCACCGTCGCTAACGCACGCTAGGGCGCAAGGAAATCACGACCTTCTTCTACATCTACATGCTCCTCACCATCGTCTCGCTCGTCCTCGATGCCGGCGTCACGGCGCCCAGCTCCGCCACCTACCCATACTTTGTCGCAGCCCAGAACGGCCTGGTATCGGCGCTATGCACATGTTTATTGATAAACGGCTTCGTCGGCTTCCAGCTTTATGAAGATGGCACCACGTTGTCGGTGTGGCTGCTGCGTCTCAGCTCGCTCACCATGTTCATCGTCGGCGGTGCGGTCAACCTGCTGACCTTCAAGGGCTGGGCCGGCTTGAGCCCTGACAACCCGATTGGCGTCTTTGTCGTTACGTACATTGTCAACGCCATCTGCCTCTTCATCTACACCGTCAGCCAGATCATTCTCGTTGTCGGAACATTGGAGGATCGCTGGCCTCTGGGCGATATTTTGTTCGGCATCTTCTTCTTCGTCATTGGCCAGGTCATTCTATACGTCTTCAGCGACACCATCTGCGAGGGCGTGCAGCACTACCTGGACGGCCTTTTCTTCGCGACCATCTGTAACCTGCTTGCTGTCATGATGGTTTACAAGGTGAGCGGACTTTCCGTTGTCATGTCTCTGCGCGCGCTAACATACATACAGTACTGGGACTCCATCACACGCGAAGATCTCGAATTCTCCGTTGGCGTCAAGCAGCACAACTGGGACATCAAGGAGCCATACCCGGAGGATGACAAGCGCGGTACCATGTACCAAGACTCCGACTATACCCCTTCGCTCTACCATCAGCCTTATGGCCGCAACTCGCATTACTCTGCTGTTGGACACTGAGCTCGCTGCATGACCTTTTTTTGTTTTACCCTCGGATGACGTATGTTTTGCATTGATACTAATTGTTAACGGCACGAACTGGAGTTCGCGGCGTACGAATGCTTTGAAAAAAGCTCACCCGTACTGTTGTAGCACTACCGTATTGGCACGTATGACGCTGTCACAGCGTGGGAGGATTGGGGTTTGAGTGGCATTGGCAATGTGCTACTTACCCAGATGGAAACACGACATGAATAGCACCCTAGATAGTAATATGAATACATCCATTAGTCCAAACTTTTACGTCCCTGATTGGTCAATTGCTTGCTCACGCTCGCTCTTCCGACAGTACAAGACGGAAATGCCCCACGCGGGGGACCCGCACACCCAGAGCCGATGCCAAGTACGTTATCTCCTAGTTTTTCCCGAAGATCTAAAGGAAATGTCCTTTCCCTTGAACAAGATTCTACCCACTATTCCTTTGATTCGGCTTCTACCCCGGCTTCTAGTAAGCTACGTATGGAGATGCTAGCGCGCCGCGCGATCTGCTCCCCACCCGATGACCGATGCATCTTCGGACCGTGCTTTCGGGACATCCATGACACCGCCAGATCTCGTATACATCACCTAATCTGTTGAACGGCTACGTTCTTTTTTCTTTGATCTCACTTTTGTTCTCCGCTCCTTTTCATTTCTCCTTTCTCCTTTGCTCTGCACCATCTAGTATTTGCCAGACTTTCCGGGATCTTGTAGTCGACCACTACGGTCAGCAAGGAGATGCCGAAGACGGATGTTTTGATTGCTGGTTCCGGCTCAGCCGGCATATTTGCAGCGACATGGCTAGCCATATACGGGGTGCCCTTTACAATGCTTGAGCAGCGCCCAGGGCCGCTCAAGGTTGGTCAAGCCGACGGAGTCCAAGTAAGGACGGTAGAAATCTACGAATCATTCGAATTGTCGGAAGAACTCTTGCGCGAAGCCTATCATGTATTGGAAGTGTGCTTTTGGGGTGTTGAGGAAGATGGTAATGGAAAATCAAAGGGTGGTATCAAGAGGAAGGCCAGGTCTTTGGATACGGAGAAGGGCTTGAGTCATTTACCGCATGTCATTCTGAACCAAGCACGAATGAACGGTCTGATGCTAGGGAAAATGGAAAGCATACTGAAAAAGCAAGGAAGATGGGTAGAAGGTGCGAGCAACGGCATCGAGTACGGGTGGTCTGTCAAGAGCTTGGAGATTGACGAAAGCAAGAAGCACGATCCGGATGCGTACTGCGTCAAGGTTGTTGCGGAAAAGGATGGAAAACAGCAAACTTGGGAGGCAAAATACGTACTTGGTTGCGATGGCGCGCACTCCACCATTCGGAAAGCTCTCGACATCCGCATGCTGGGAGACACGACTGACACTGTTTGGGGCGTGATGGACATTTTCCCGCTCACCAACTTTCCAGACATCCGTCGTAAATGCACGATCCATAGCGACTCTGGTAACATTGTCATTATTCCTCGCGAGGGTGGTGAAATGGTGCGCTTTTACATTCAGCTTCCAGCCGGCGTTCAACCAAAGACAGTAAAGTTGGAGGACTTGCAAATCCAAACCAGGAAAATATTTGCGCCATATGCAATGGAATACGCAGACGTGTTCTGGTGGAGCGCATATAGCATTGGTCAACGTGTCGCGGCCGAATTCCATGCCCACAACCGCGTCTTCTTGACTGGCGATGCATGCCACACACATTCGCCAAAAGCTGGACAAGGCATGAATGTGTCCCTTCAGGATGGATACAACATTGGCTGGAAGCTCGGATCCGTTCTTTCTGGGCTCTCTCCCCCGTCACTAATCCCAACCTATGTCACGGAACGGAGCAAGACGGCAGCCGATCTTATCGCTTTCGACAAGGAGTTAACCGAGCTATTCCATCGGAAGGAGAGGTTTGAGGGCGAGTTCTCAAATTACTTCATCAGGAGTGGTAGGTATACTGCAGGGTTCACAGCACAGTATAGGGATACAATGATTACTCGGTCCATAGAGCCTGAGAAGAGCACAGCCAAGGCTGTGACGGTCGGCATGAGGTTTCCTAGCGCGCAAGTCATTCGATTCTGTGATTGCAAGGCTGTGCAGCTGCAGAGCGTAATGAAGAGCGACGGACGCTGGAGGATCGTCGTATTTGGCGGTGATCTCAATCAGCCGGAGCATCTGGCACGAGTGCAAAAGGTGGGCAAAGCCAAATCCAATTCAGTATTTCATGAACTAAACGTTGAGCAGCTCTCCAAAGCCCTTGAAGCTGTTACACGCAAGTACACGCCAGCATCGAAACACCTCGACAGCATCATCGAGCCAATTCTGGTCATGAGCAGCAAATTCCAGGAAACACGGCAAGAACAAATACCCGATTACTTCTGGCCTCCAACTGGAAAATATGGTATCCGAGGTAAGCCCAGTTATATCTTACCATCAAGACTTTCTAAACTGATGACTATGGTAGATCTACACAAGTCATATGTCGACGACGATCACTACAACTCCGGTCCCGGTTACGCATACGAGAGGTACGGCGTGGATCCAAATGTCGGCGCAGTGGTTATCGTGAGGCCTGATCAATGTAAGGTATTCTTGACATTACGAGGGAATGCTGCTAACCACATGCAGACATTTCCAAAGTCACAACGTTGGACGACTTTGACGGCATTGCCGAATTCTTTGCGGGCTGCATGATTGAGCAATCGCACAAGACTGAAGCAAGCGCTAGGCTATGACGAGTCTTGTTTAGAGGTGGGCTACACTGCAATTAGATGTTTTGTATATTGCTTGCAATGTTTCGTGGTGTCTAGTAGACTACAGCAGACCGCTTTTGTGTATATGCAAGGTACTGAATTACAGCACATGTACTGCTGACTTCTCCGCTGTGTTTATCAATGCATTGTTTCATTGTCTGCTCCGGCATGTCCTGCAACGGTATGTCTCAAATGACTGCTGTGACAACCTTCTCTATAACATCCCTTGTCGCCGCTTTACATCCATCTCTTCCTTCCTGTATTACATCATTCTCCAACTGCAGACATAAAACCTCCAACATTTCTCGATTGCACTAGTACCACAATAAGTTAGAGCATCCCAACTAGCACTTTCTCCGCATTCAATCACACGACTAACACACTTCCATAGCAAGATATCCAATCTAAGACCTCTCCTTCAAACACGCGTCCCAAAAACCTAAAAGCAGAAGAACTCTAGAAGGTTTAACATAAGACCCTGCATCCCACCAACACATCATGACTCGCACTCCCAAAGCCCCTTCCCTACCTGCATCGCACAACCGCGCATCCAGCGCCGTCCTCCGCACCCATTACCATCCCCCCTTACACTACAGCCCGGCCTTCATCGCCGCAGCAATCTACACTGCAACCCACAACCTACCTTTCTAGGTAAAGGATACTAATAATGCCTCACGCCACATCAAAGCAAGCCCAACCCATTTCCCTTTTTTGTTACGCTTGGTGTTTTGGCGCCGGTGGGTGCGTGTGTGTGTGTACTACGGCTTACTTTGCCAGCGCACAGGATTGCACGTACGCAGGGGACGTGGCTACGGCGGCCGGGCGCCGGTGGCGGCTAGTAAATCCGGGTTTCGGCTTTGGGAGCCGAGCGTGTGGGCGTGAGGCGGGTGTGGCGGAAGGGCCGGATTGCGAGTGGATGAGACGGGTTTTTTGGCCGTGGTGGTAAGGGAGCTACTGCTAGTTGTTGAAGGGTAGTGATGCTTGAGTCAGGGAGGTATGTGGATAGATAAGGTAGGGTAGGGCCGTATGTGGGTGTGGGAGTTTAAGGTTTGAGTAGTTAGTGCGTGTTTGCATGATTTCAATGCATATATACATTCGATAGATAGTCGAAGAAGTTCGATTGTTATATGCATTGGTATTAAAGATAGCGAATATTGGTGTCGTCTTTGTATGCTGTTTTGTCATTTTTGATTTCCAGCGGTAAGTTACTAAACAAGCTTTTCCTTAGCCGCAGCAACAAATGCATCTACTCGTCTAGTGCATTTTCCAACTTAAAGTACACCCCTCTGCACAAACACCACAGGAATATCCACCGTCTTTGCCCTCAAGTACTCGCAGACGTTCTTCCCCAGCGTATCATACGTACTACAAGCATCGTACCCGCGATCCAAATGATCATGTAGTAGGAAATGCACGGCTCTTATATTCTGCATCTCAAACCGGTCAATTGGCTTCCCTTTGTATTCTTCTGGTCCTAGCAGCTCCTTTATTTTCTCGATGGTAAGTAGACTGCGCAGCCACTCCCACTCGTCTGCGTGTCGGACGAAGAAGCCCACGTTGGCATCCGAGCACTTGTCGCCTGAGCGGCCGAGAACGATGGAGCCGAGAGGAAGTCGTGCTGTAGGACCAAAGTATGAGAGAGGAACTGGAGATGTGGTTTCGTACGAGGGTTGCTGACGGGGGTATTCGCGGAAGGAAGGGGCAAGCGGCATATCGATTGATTTCTTGCCGTCTTTGAATCCGTCGGCTGCGTCGCCTTCCCAGATGCAGTGGACGCGCTGCTGGACGGCTGACTGCGGGAGGAGAGATGGATGGTACTCATAGTATGGTTTGCCCTCTGCTTGTCGGACGTCATTGCCAAGAGACGCGCCGGGGCACGACATGAGAAAGTTTACCATGGAGACGCGGAAGAAGCCTTTGGGGTTGCGCATGTTGAGTAATTCGCGGTCGCGGGATTGAGCGAAGATGCGGAAGTCAACGGTTGCGACGTCTTGGCTTCTTGCGTCGATGGGAGAAGAGCCGTTTTGCATGAATTTGAGAAGAGTGAACTTCTTCAAAAGTTCGTCGCCAAGTTCATACCGAATTTGCTCTTCGATCCAACGACACTTTTCTTCAATATGGAGACCGACGAGGTAGATGTGGTACTCGGCTTGCCAGCCTGCGAACCCGGTAATGCCGACCTTGGTCGTAGGTGGAGGAGGAAGTCCTTTGACGCCAGAGACCTTTACTTGATCTTCACCAACTTGCTCAATTTTGATATCGGTAAGGTCAGCTGTGACGTCGCAATTGTAGTAAAGCGGTCCTTGGATCTCATAGAGAAGTTGCGATGTGACTGATGCGACAGTCATGCAGCCGCCAGTATTCTTCTCCTTATACATAACACCCTCGCCTTTGTTGTCAATGGCGCAAACGGGAAAGCCCATGTTGATGTGCTTCCCTTGAGCGAGGAGACTACGAAAGTCGGAGCAATAGCCGCCTGATACATAGGCAGCACATTCTAAGAGATGGCCTGAGAATGTCAGTAGAAGTCGAACAAGTTCAAGAGAATGCTTACCGATAACCAAAGAACCAGCTAGCTCGTTGAATTGGTCGCTTGTCCATTCATGCCACCATGCCGCAGCACCAATAATAGGTGACGCATCCGAGACACGTCCGGCAATGACAATATCAGCGCCCTCAGTAAGAGCTTTGGCAATACCCAAGCCACCAAGATAGCATTGAGCACATACCGGTTCAAGTCCCCATTCAGCTACAGATTTGTTGTGCATTAGACTTTTGAATCCCTCGCCCTTGCTTAGCATGCTTTTGACAGTGCCAGTGACATCGTCGCCTTCGATCCAAGCTACTTTGAGGGGATAGCCAGCTTCTTTGCACGTCTTGTCCACCAACTGTGCGAGCAGCTCGGTATCCGACGCACCGGCATTAACACAGATCTTGATACCGCGAGTTGCGACGTCCTTGATAGCAGGAGTGAAGCAGTCCATGAAGTTCTCAGCAAACATGGCGTAGTTGAGCTTTTCCTCAAGAGTGCGAGCTTCGAGCATCTGCTCCTTGTTGCGTATCTTTCCGGTACCGTGCATAGTCATGGTCATCTCCGAGAGCCAATCGCCGACAATGACATCGACATCGTCTTTTGCCAGGGACGCAATGGCCCGGACGCGGTCTGAGAAGCCTCCCGAGGCACCGCCCACGCGGACCGGTCGGCGGGTTGCTGGGGCCATTTTGGATTTGGATCAAGGAGAGGGGAGTATCATTCAAAAAAGTTTCAACGAAGGATATGGCAGCGGACGCCATGATGGAATATATTTGTATGCAGATGCATCGAGTGCTGTGTAAACAAGTCGTGTATATCCGGCAACTTTTGTTCAACGGCTGTATATACCCGCATGGTGAGTAAGAGCCATTCGCGGATAGTTAGGGAAGCTCTACCCCACTTGGAGCGAACAACCCCGCCTAACCATCAATGGTGAAGATCAGTCTAGTCCCCCGCTCTGGAATTTCCGGATTCGGTATCCGAGCATCCCCGAACTCTTTGTCGGTAGCAGAGTGAGATTCAACAGTTTGTCACGTTGCGGAATGTCGGTATAACATAACAAGGGCATCTGACTCGACATCAGCGCTATGGTCAGAGAGGCATGTCACCGACCTGGTCCTGCATTTCCGAGCGGGGATCCTGATATACATACAGTGTTTCGTCATATCTCTCTAACCTCCAAAACACTGGCTGCGCTAATCTCGGATTCGAGACCGAGGGGTTATAAAGGTTAGTGGGCGCCCAAGAAACTATGAAGCTGTAGGGCCGATGCCGACCCACGACGCTTATCGTGAAGTTAGTACTCTTAAACAACGTGTCAAAACAACTTTCGGCCATGATTTTGCAAAACGGACACATCGACAGCCGTGGTGGTGGTGGTGGTGCAGCACCGACAGCCGACATGAAGCCCTGGTCCCACGTGCCTTTGGGGACGGTGCACGCTAGACGCACACTAAGCACTCCACACCCCTCCCCTAACCCAGTGTCGTCCCCCCGCGTCTCCACAATGTCGCAGCTGGGCGCCGCCGCCAGACAACCACTCAACCATCCCGCGTCGCCTGCCACCTCGGCTTCCAAGGACATTGCAGAGCTTCCTCCCTATCTACAGCGGCACGTACATCTCGGCTTCAACCAGGACGACATCGCCGCGCTGCTGAGCTCCATCGACTCGAGCCAGGATGCCTCGTCGTCGTCTACAACGCGGCTAGCGCACCTCCCCGCCGAGCTGCTGCTGCATATTGTCGAGTACGTACCCGTCGACCACATCCTTGACTGGCGCCTCGTATGCCGTGGTTTTCGCGATGCAATCGACGGGCAGGTCCTATACCACCAGCTGCGCCGCACAAAGTTGGTGGGGTACCTGGGTTCGCGCCATGAGCGGCCCATGGACGTTCTAGACGATGAGCAGTACGAAAAGATTCACCTTGTGCAAGCCCGTTTTCAGCATATCGAGAAGGGTCCTGAACAGGATACCAAGGACACAGCAAACAGGAATAAGCCGATATGGAGCAGCAAGTACGCCGTCTTCAGCATCGACGACACATGGTACGCTCACTTCCACAACATTGGCGGCGCAGCATCGCGACAGGGCGATACTATTGAGGACGCCGATGCCCAGTGGATGATTACCCTGGACCAGTTAGAACTCTGTAGGCCTGAAGACGGCTTCGGCACCCTACGATGGTGCATCTGGCTCGACGACGCGGTGATGGATCTCGATTTCCCCGTCGAAGTCGGCCGCTTACATTTTGACGTCGACGTCAACCTCAACAAGCGGCGCATACGTGTAGCATGGAAAGATATGCTATTCCGCTTCCTGAAGACCGAACGCGCTCTCCGCATTCTACTTGACGAGGTACGCATATGCATCCCACTCCAAGTATACCTGCTAACACGTCCGTCGCAGAAACGAAACGAAACTTTCACCTTCAGCCACAGCGAAGACTGTCTCCGTCTGCTCCGCCGCATGCGCCTCGCCGCCTCTCTGAACCCCGCTGATAAGCTCGACCGCCATACACGCTGGTCACTTCGACTCTTACACCCGCTCTTCGGCCGCCCCGTCAACCACACGCACGCCACGACTCTCGAAACAACCGAAGACGACGCCCTCCACATGCTGCTCTTGCTGCGCCGCACCGCATCCATGACACCCCGACAACTCCGATACTTGTCTACACTTGCAGCAGATTATCGCGCAATGGAGTCGCAGCTGCGTTCGCTCGACGATGCGTTTGCAGAGTTCAAGTCGTACATGTCGATGCCGGGGTTTCAGATGAATATTTTGCTGCCGGCCATGATTACGAATGCGGCGCATGTGCCTAGGAACCCTGTAGCGTGGCCGGACGACTTGAGGGTCAAGATCGAGACGCAGGTGGCGAGGTGGAAGGCGCAGAAGGCGACGGTGGATTCTTTGACGACTATGCTCGAGGCGAGCAATGAAGCTATGGGGGTGCCTGACGACAGCTTTGATGAGCTTGGAAGTGACTTTTGAAACAATGGGCTGTTGCTCAGACTATTGCTATTGTTGTTATTTTGTACATATTATTGTTGGGTCACTTCACTATTGGGTACACCTTGTGGCGTTAAAGGTCATCTCTCCAAGAGGTTTGAGGGTCACGGGAAAGGGAAAAAAACCAAGCACCGCACATCTTTTTCGGATACCGTCGTTCACGTAAACCATATTATCATTAAAATTACAACATCCTGTTTCCAGGCGCTGCAAGCCATAGGGGGAATCCATGCCATGTCTTGAAATCAATAACCCATGCTGTATGTCAAACAAGAAAACAAACTGCTCACAACAATGCGTCCCGAGGCTCGTCTACATCAATGTCATTTGCCTCCTTGCACCCAAACCATGCACCACATCCCGTGGTGGAAAAACAAATCCGACACGCGTTCTTATTGCAACACCTTTTCACGCTGAAGAAAAGGTTGCGCCGCAAACAGTGCTTAGGAAAGGATACCGGCATTGACGAATTACAACTAGGTTTCTCGCATGCCATACCTATGAAGAACAAATGCTGAGCAGACGCCAAAGATGCCGCGAAGAAAGGAAGAGCAGTCTAGAGAAAAGAAAATGCGCACATTCCCAGTCGAAAGCTGGTCGATTAGAGCATCAGGGCAGCGCCAAGGAACACCATGGATGCGCTGAATAGGGCGAATGGCGCAATGCCGAGAGACGATGCCGCACCGTTTGCTGGAGGAGCATCGGCCTGCCTGGTGGGAGAGGCACTGGAGCCTGCGGGTCCCGAAGCTCCTGATGACTCGGAGCCAGATGTAGCAGAAGGGCCAGCGGAGCCAGGGCTTGCGCTAGATGAGGTTTGCATGGTGCTGTTGCCGCTAGAGGCACTGCCCGAAGCACTGCTTGTTGCGCTGGCAGAAGCCGTGCTAGATGCGTCGTTACTGGATGCGGTGCTGCTCTTGGCTGCGGTGCTGCTCATGGAGGCGCCCTGAGAGCTCGACTTGGTGGTGTCGTCGAAAATGGCCTGAATGCGAATCTCGTGGCATTGAGCGCCAATCCATTCATCGTAGAGGTTGCCGAAAGGACCGCTCATGCAGCGCCACCAGCGGGTGCTGCCTCCGATTGCAAGAGAGTCATTGCCGCAGACCGAGAAGCCGCCGGTGTAGATTGCGCCTGCTTGGGGCGGGCCGTCGAATTGGAACTGGCGGTTGGCGACAATAGAGCCAGTGCGACCAAACTGATCGTGCAGAATGCCGTCCTTGAGTGTGCAGAGAAGTTCGCCGTCGGAGGCCTAGTGTCGCGTTCACGTTAGCATACAATGCGAACATAGGCGACAGGCGACAGGTGTTTATGTGAACCGTGCTGGAAAGACTAGGAACATACCTCTTGGGCCGTCTCGCGCTTGCGAAGGGAAGGGTTCTCAAGGGTTCCGATTTTGAAGGGGCTATCGACAGAAGTCCGGCAGCCCTTGGGGGTTTGCGCATCGGGTGCAATGCCCTCGTCGACAGCCTGGGCGAGGCTGGTAGCAGCGAAGAAGAGGGGAGCGAACAATGTGGCGGCGCGCATCTTGAATGTCGGTCGATGGTTGGTGAGGGAGGTATGTGCAGACGACCCACAAGCAAACAGTCGCAACGGCCGAATCGGATGGTAATACTCGGTGAGCAGCAAGAGTATGGGGATTAAAGGCGGGTATAGTGCTCAGCTAAGTATTCAGAAGAATAGCAGCGTGTTCGGAGAGAAAAAAAGCTGCAGAAGATGGAAGAAGGGAGAAGAGGCTGGAGAAGAGCCCAGCCAGCGTATTTGTTGGTGCAACACGCGCATGCACGCCTGCCACGACGACGCAGCGCCGGCAAGAGCCAAACCAGGGCGGGAAGTGCGAAAAGCAAGTTGTGCCTGCAGATCGAGACTGCTTTGGGCAAAGCCTAACGCGCGGACTCGACGGCCGGCAGCCCTTGCATGCAGTGACGACGGCTTGTTTATCGCTGAAATGATGGCGGACGGGGGGAAATGCCCTAGCAGTTATCTATTGTGCCGGGCTGGAGAAGATCCGACCTCACCGCATCGTCTGGCTTCGCATCGAGCGGCAGCATACATGTCGACATGTACGGACAAGCATTTTTTGTCGCGGGAGAGGCGTAGCTGCAGCCGTGGCAGCGCGGTGGGAGGCGCGCCTTGGATTGCATGTGTAGATATTACCGTAAGACAGTGGCACTGGCTAGGACGAGGGGGGCGCAGGTACCCGTCACCCGTCTTTTAGGGGGAGGGAGCAGCTGGGTGGGATGGCTCGACGAACTACTTGCCCGGCCGCCCGCTAGCTAAGAATATGCTGGGCCGTCTAATACTGATAGTTTGCAATGCCGTAGCGCCCCATGAAACTAAACAGCAATACCAATACTATCGAGGCGCCAGCCATGGGCGACCAAGGAAAAACGTTTCGCTTAGCGGCTGCATGCCTCAAAACGGGCGGGCTGCCCACCCTGCCCTGCTACATGTACTGTATTACTCCAAAAAGAAAACCTCCGGCGCAGCCTGCTTGGACGCGACTGCTGCATGCATGCCGAGCCACAGCTACCGCGGTCCACTTTGTTTATGGCTATTGATATCGTGTGGTGGGGTGCATTCCCCGCAGTAGCCATCATGGCTGTGCTCCTGCTCCTGCTCCTGCTCCTGCCACTGACAAATGGGTGAGCGCGGCCAAAACTCAATCCTCACCACCATGGCTGGACCATCGCACATGTACGCGCGTATCTAAGCCGCTCTGGCCTGCAGCCTAGACCTGGCGCGCCTGTTGAGCTCAGGGTGAGATGGCGCCCCACGCTTGCAGCTGTCGGCACACACGCTACAGCCATGACGTCGCCAACGCTCTCGCCCTCACTCTCGGACACGCCGCACACCCAAGACAAAGAACAACAACTTGCACCATCCAGCACGGGCTCACAACCGCCATCTAGAAGTACATGCAATATGGCCGCCGGCCCGCCGTCGGTTTCCCTGACACGCTGCCGCATCTCAAGCTTTCTCACAGTTTCCAAATCGGCCTCAATGCGGCCAGACAGCACGCCCTTTTGCCGCTTTCACGTGCGGTATATATGTCCTCCACACTCTATATATTTGCTCAATGCGCTGTAGGACCGATACGAAAAAATATTTCTGGCTTCAAGTGCGACACAAAACCAACGCATGCCGACTTTACTCGCTCCTCCCATCATCATGAGTCAGCCTTCGTCCAGCTAGCTGCCCACATCCCCTTTGGCGCCTCTCGCAGACCCGTGTTTCTTTCCACACCGGCTCAAACTTGTGGCGCAGTGCACAACCAGAGAAAGAAGCAATTTCTGGCGCAATATTTGTAATGTGAAGTTCACGTGCGTCGGGGTTTCAGTCACCGAGTCCGCAAAACATTTACACACCAGTCCGTGCAAAAGTCACTGGTGTTTGGACATGGACACCACTACAAGGTACTGTGAAACTAGTCAACGCTAACAGCGCAGTCTGCGAGACACCGCTGAGCTGACAAATAATGTCCTCGACGCTTCAATCATCTTCACTTCCTATAGCGGTACACTGCCACGATCGTACATTGCCGATATGCGCACTTGACTCTACCGGCCAGGCCAAGACACGACGTTCGAATGCTAGCGCTATTCCGACATATCTCGAGGTAGCGTGACTCGCTATGCCCGGTTGATCCTGCACGCTACCCACATCCCCACCTGTTATGCGGTACATCTACATTGGAAAACAGCTAGCAGGCCCCGAGTGATGCAAAGCCAAGGTCATATACCCCGATTGCTGGTACCGAATGCTACGCGCAAGCACATGTGTACGGAAATGCCTGGCCCCAATGCAAGCGCTGCATGTCCGACTTGGAGACTGCTGCTATGCAAGGGCTTGGTTTGGTTACCACGGTGATATGAGTACTTTTGACAGCGATGCAAATGCTGATTCATTATCTGGCCCAAGGTCTCGACTATCTTCTACACGTAGTCTGGTAACGCATGACTCGTCTCGTTGCCTTGGTATTTGATTGGCAGCCCTACAAGACCCGAGAGCCGGGTATATGTCACGAGTGAAACGCCATGATAGAGGCTCGCAAAATTCATATTCAAATAATAACAACAACACCTTCCGCCCGCCCGGCCACCCGGCCACCCACTGTGGTATCATATCATCGCGCCAAACATCGCCTACGCCGCAAAAAACATATGTACAATCCATTCAATGTACAGCAGAGTCCACGCGACTCATGCTGCCGACTTCGACCAAAATCTTGACTTGGTTCTCTTTGTCATTGATGAGAGCTTTGAAACCGCCTTCGACAAGGTCATCCATTGGGATCTTGCGCGTGATCATCTTGCTGGGCTTCAGTTTTCCTGCATCCGTGTTAATTGGGCTGTGTAGATGGACACCTTGCTTATTGCTCAGCTTACCAGCAGCTAGCAGGTCAATGACCGCCTGAAAATCTTGCTTCTGGTATCCCAGCACAGCAGTGTATTTTGATTCCCGCATTACCAACATGTTCGGGTTAAAAGGCACTTCCTTTTCCCAAATGGCGACGTTGACGACTGTGCCGTGGGGCTTGACCGCCGTACAAGCAGTGGTGAGACTCGATGGTACGCCCGCACAGTCAAAGACGACGTCTGGCCCCATATTGTCGCTGAGCGCCTTGCTAGTTTTGACGATATCGTACGTCTTGGGACACAAGACATGGTGGGCGCCGAATTCCCTGGCAAGTCGCTGTCGCGAGCCCGACACCTCGCTCGTGATGATCTTCCGAACTCCCTTCGCAACCAAGCACTGCACAATAGCGAGACCAATCGGTCCGCCACCCAAAACCAAGACGACCGAGTCTTCTATCAATGGCGCAGCTGAAATGGCATGCCATGCGACGCTCAAGGGCTCGACTAGGGCACCGACATCAAGGGGGACGTTGTTTGGCAGCCGGAACACTGCAGCTTCAGGTACCACCACCGACTCGCTCAGTCCACCACCGTTCCCGGAAAGCCCAATGAAGCCGCCATTGAAGCACACATTTTCGCAGCCTGCTTTGCATGCCTCGCAGGTGCCGCAATATATGTTTGGCTGGACACAGACATTTTGGCCGACCGAAAACGGCGAGTCCTCTGAACCGACTTCAGTAATGACACCTGAAAACTCGTGCCCGAGCGTAACGGGTATGGTGTCGTGGGTGCAAGGATGAGGCTCTATTGGAGCAAATGTCGGTCCTCCCACATACTCATGGAGATCAGTGCCGCAGATGCCTACGAAGGCTGGGGCGATCTGAGTGTGGTGTCAGAAACCATCATTGTTCTTACCATTGTTCTAGAGAAAACAAAGAGTAGTACGCACTCTGACTTGGCCCGCTCCGCACTTCTGCAGTTCCACATCCTCAATCCGAATATCCTCTTTTCCGTAGTATCGTGCTGCGCGCATTGCTGCAATGATGGTGTAGTAATAGTAGCCTTGGAATTGCGTGTCGTGTCCCTAGAAGCCGCGTCCCACTCTCTCGAGTCGTCGTGGTATTCTTGGTCGATAACAGCTGTCACAAAGGCGCTCTCAATGGCGGACATGATACTAGTAATAACTTCTCCACTTCAAGAACAAAGAAACAGGCTAACGACCCTCGGTTCCGCGACAAGCCCAGCCTCCGTGTGACGAATGCTTACCCCACCGTAGACTGTGCCGCCCTGGTGACGATGGACGCCCATATAGCCATTGTCGGATGCGGTCAGCGTCATGGCGCGCTGCGGCTCCCACGGCGGATTTCGTATCGGAAGTCTCGCTTCCGCTTGGGGCGTCCAACGAGAGACCTCAGGAGACGTGACATGGCATTGCTCGTATCGGCGCTCGGGTCTCGGGTCTCGCGTGACATGGCAATTGGCAGTACGTACATACACTTCGGAGGCCCGGTGGGTGGAGAAGCGTAAGAAACGGGGCGAAGCTAACGTTTGCGGGGGCGGGGAAATAATTGTGGAATACCCAAGTTTGGCAATGCCGGGCTTTCTTCCCTTCGTCCCTTTCGTCCCCTCTCCGCCGGAGGTGCGGGTGTGACCTGTAATTGCCATATGCCCGCTGCAAACAAGTTGCTTGGTGAACGTCTCTTTGTAACCCGTTTTCTGCCATGTTGAAGATCACTCCACTGACGCACGCATACATATGTGCAGATAAAGATGTGCCCCAGAAGCTGCTAACGGGAAGGGCGCAGCTACAGCTTTTCCTACTTAGTAGTAGGAACAAACGATGTTGATTGGGCGATACTTGGCTCACGCCAGCTCACGCCATGTCGTTAGTAGCAAGTTCGCATGTAACCAGCCTTGCGCAGCAAGTCTCCTTTTTTGGTTTATTCCGTCCTCATATATAAGCTGATCTCTGATGCAATAGGTGCGAGGGTTGAGCCCACTTCTAACCTTGATTTCTTGCCACCGGGTTTTTTTTTCCTTCGCTTCACGTGATGCACGGAGTCGAAACAAGAGAAGGTGCGATTAACGAACGTGATCAAGATCTTCCGAAAATTCAACCAGGACATTGAATGACTCGGGCATTATGCGATGCCTTCTTCCATATCGCGCCGCATTGCTGCAGACGGACACAATGGGTTGATGGCGAGTAGCTTTATCGGATGATTTTGCGGACACGGAATGTCACCAGTTGACGCTAACTCGTTGCGCTCTTGACCCGATGCAGCGACAACGAATAATAGAATAGCCTGCGTTGGAGAGTCGACCTCTGCAATTCGGTGCAGCGACAACGAAAAAAAATGCGATACGCACTGCATAACTCGCCTAAGTATGCTTGTTTGGCTTCTCGCAGGATTGCGGCGCGGGTCGGGTCGAAGCAAGGCCCTGAGGACAATAGCAACCTATCGCTACTACAATGGTAACTTATCGCGTAGACGGCCATATGTACAACCGCAACCGAGCGACATTTCAAATCTCGAGAGCAAGGTAACCCCTTGCATTACACTCGCTGCTCGAACTAATGAATTCGGAAACAAAAAGGTGAAGAGCAAAGACGGCGCATACATTTGCGACGGTGCGTAGGAAGCAGACTGGTTCACCGAAGAGTTGGTGGTTTACGAGGAGAAAGCGAAGCAAGCGGGTGGGTGCGACTAACCAGGAAGGCAAGACTAGTTGGTTTGGTAAGGTCACGTGATATCTTGGAGCTCCTCCCTCACGACCATCAACTCCTTGGCAACCATTGCCTTGCTTCCTGGCCTTCGGGTCGCTAACCTCCCATACACTATCCTGCACGATTACTACAAAATCATATACAAGCAATTCGGCGTAGCTATCCCGCTCCCCAAGTCGCAAAAACGACGAACGTACTTTTCCGACCGGCCTCCGCTTTTGCCCAACTCGATTGGGAGCTCTGGTATCGTTACGAATTACTCTTCTTGTCCTAGCCCGTTGGATCCTTCAATAATTTTTCACATCCCATTATAAATCATTCGTAATGCAGTCTAGAGATGTTTGCCAGAGTTTGCAATCGAGCGGTGAACGCGAAGATCATTTCTGAAATGGCTCGGGCGACCGTTGGTATCCAGGCTAAGATAACAATCGCGCTTCCCAATCCTAGTAGGCAACAGTATCAACACCGTGGCTTACTCAGACCCTCCTCTTCGAGATTGTACATCTATCGAGACAGCAATTGAATCGGCAGTTCATCGTACCATGGGCGGGAAAAGACGCAATGAAAACCCCAGGGAAGTGTTGGAGAATAAGCAAGAGATGCTGGCATTCTTCCAATCGACTTTCGCCGGCCGAGATCCGTATACTTGCAGGGGCGCTTGGATGTTTAGGGCTACAGTAGGATCACGACATACATAGATGATCCGCCCAACAACGTATGCTAGTCAACAGCGCACGCCCCAGGGAATATGATTCATTGTCCGATCTCCAGACTTCGCTCACCATGTCCAGAGTACATACTAGACGCGTGTAAATGCATTGTTGCGGTGGGGGCCAGGGATTCGATCGATGCTGAATATCGCAGACTAATAGAGGGGATCGCTGGAGAGCGTTGATCCTTATGTTGCTTCTTGTATGGGACGTGGGGCCTGGCAGACCTGTTTTCTCCTGAAAGCGGGATGTGAGGCCGGATGAGCGGCAGTCATGAGGCCGAACTACCTTTGTCGGGCGCTTATTCGCGCTATGCCTCGATTTGCAGAGACGCTGGTGGGCCCTGTGGAGCCAGGGTCTGCTGCCAGGATCGATCGCCTTGACCCACTCTGGTATAGCGAGAGAACCAACTAGAAGCTGGCGGCACTTGCCGACGAGTTACACAAACGGTTGTAATGTTTTGGCAACTCATTTCCGTCTCAACGGGGCTTAGATGGCGGCATGCGATGTCGCGATACATGGTACTTCTGTCCAGGCAGAACGTATCGGGCACGAAACCGCTCCGTGTAGAATGCGGACGTCATGCTCGGAGTGCTACCGACCGAAACCATGCCTAGAGCGCTTTGCATCTGCTAGTGTATCAGGACGAACATACACGGTGCTGTGACGATGACTGGTTTCAATTGAAAAAAGCTGCCACTACCAGCATGGCATTGGAGGTCCTGTTGGGCTGATCCAAGATTGTATACTCGATGCTTACGTGGCGCCGACAACACCAATGTGTTGAGCAAACCCTACTCCATGTGCGCTGCTGACTTGGCTTGCATGATGGTCGGCCTTCCCGCCGTGCTCCACGTGGTAGAGACTTCTGGAAATTGGCATAACATGACTACTGCTAAGAGAGAGAGATTGCTCAGGCACCACCAACCAGACGGCCGGTAGAGTATGCGGTCATTGATATTCAGACCATGTAACGTCGCCTCGTCAGCTGCTTAGCTCGTGTTTGGCCAGGAGCCCAAAGCCTAATCACGGGAGCTAGCGAAAACGATCACTGTTCCGTGCAGAGCGACGTCATAGTCTGCAGAACCATGCCCCTTTTTCGTCATTGTGAGCGCCAAGACAAGGCGGGGAATTTATCATCCCTGCAGCGAATCATGACACAATTGACTGCGGCGGTGCGGGCAATGTTGTTGTTGTTGCTGCATCGATCACGCCAGCCCGCGGCAGGCCACAACGCCGTTCACCTACACAAAAAACGTCCAAAAAGCGATATTCGACTAGCTCTATGGTTCGGTCTGGAAACACTAATGGCCGTCGCAGTGGGGGGCCGTTGGCAACCGCCAAAACTATGCCATGGCACCCATGAGGCGGATAACGGGGTGACACGCGGGACAACTGCGGCCATGCTTCAGGTGTCGGTGCTAAGCTCCCCAACCACGCGCATGGGCACCAATCTAGATGCGGCTGTGGGCAGGGCCCTGAACGCAGTTCTCCGAAGACTGACCGAGAGCCATTTGTACGCAGAGGCTTGCTGATGCAGACAACGTGGAGGCGTCTGTTTGACCGCCCATCAACTTCTCTGCTCTACGACCATCTCAGCTTCCACCGGACGTCTTTGACTTTTGTGGCCTCCTTGTCACAACCATGTCCGCAGAGCTGGAGACCGCAGAGCATGCAGGGAAACCTCATCATCTTTCTTTCCTTACTGAGCCGACCGGGGATTCCGCCATTGACTCCGACCTGCAATACATACGCGAGCTGAACTGGGCCGATACCGCTCCTGGACCCATCGCAGAATGGCCACGCGAACTACTGGTGCTCATCAATCTGGCCATGCTCAGCCCGCAGCCGCAACTTTTCCTATTGGGGCGTGACTCGATAATCTTATACAACACAGCTTACGGCAGGTTGCTGCGCGACTGCCATCCGCTCTATCAAGGCCGGCCAATGGCCCTCAACACCGCCATGATTGGGCAGGGCCAGGCCATTCTCAGAATCGCCCAGTCCGCACAGGACAGCGCCGACTTCGACCAACACCACACGCCATTTTTCTTCCCACAGCATGGTCGTCTCGAAGAGGTTTTTCTTTCGGCGACCATGGTAAAATTACCATTATCCCTCGATGGATACCATGTCACAGCATACGATATAACCAAGGAAGCTTTGCAAAATCGTCGCGAGCAATCGTTGGAACATATCCGATGCGCCTCCAAAGATGCGACAGAGCCGCGTGCCCTTTGGACCTCACTATTGAATGGCATTTCAAATGGTAATGGCGACATAGCATTCGCCGCCATATACCATGCCGACAGTAAGCTTGTGCGTGAAGAGACAGGGTTCACATCAAATCAAGTTAGTACCGAAGACTTTATACTTGCTGGGACGGTTGGCACTTTCCCAACCCCGCTTCCATCCCATATCAAGCGTGGCCAGGATCGATCATGGATCAGGACTATCTACGAAGCAGTCGATACGCGTACTTCACAGCTTCTCAGAGCAGCAGACGGCACCTTGCCACCAGAGATGTGCCATGCATCCAAGGACCGATGCTACGGAGATGATTGCCTTGAGGCCATCACCTTGCCCAGCATCACAGACAGGTCAGCAAGCGTCCATGCCGTAATGGTCATCGGATTGGCGCCGCGGAGTCCTTACGATAGTTCTTATCAAGCGTGGGTACAAACACTTCATCAACACTTTTGCAGCAGTGTCGCCTCAGTCACCATGGCGGAGGCAAGGAAGCTGGCTAGAGAAAATGATGAAAAACGGATTGCTAAGGAGAAGGAGATGTTTGCCAAGGAAGTGCACTTGAAGCAACAAGAAGCTGCTCTCGCAACCGGCAAAGTGCATCGAATGCTACAAATAATGGACGCTGCCAGGTTAGTCTCACGCCTCTTACTGACGAACCAGGCTAACTTTCTAGTAAAAGCATCGGTTTTTTTGAATGTAATCTAGCAGGAAAGCTGACGCAAACTAATGTAAGAAGGACAGAAAGATCTACGGTGCGCATACTCACGATAAACAGGAAGCATTTTGCAATATGAGTGGTTGTTCCAATGACCCCAATGTACAGTACCAGACGAAGCTATTGGAGCTTTGCGAGCAAGAAGATCAGCTATTACTCACGGCCCATTGGCAAAGCTTGACTAGCGGCCAGTCAACGACCTTTTCAACCAGATTCCGGCCTCATGACCAAGAAAGAAGATGGGTACAGATAGCCTGTGTTCCTGTCATTGATAGTGCAGTCGGCGTTACAAGTATCACGGGCTGTGTGACAGCAGTCGAGACCCAGAAAAAGAGCAAACACGACGCCCTTATTAAACACACTGGCTCTCAAGATTCAGCTGGCTTGAGCGAATTTCGCCTATTGAACATCATTGACAATGCGCCTGTGGGCATCCTGATATTCGACCAGGACAGATTGCCTTCCTTTGTCAACAAAACCTGGTTTCAAATGACTGGCCACCCTTCAGTTTCCGTAAAGAGTGTTGATTTCCGAACCACTATTTTCCCTGAGGATGTCTCAGAGTTTGATGTTCGTCTGCAAGAGGTATCGAGAACTGGGAAGCCCGCTAGCTTTCAACTGCGACTCAAACGTCTAAAGAACAGAGCACCCAATAGCTACGAGCAAACATGGGTGCAGCTCACCGCCACTCCGGAGATGGTGGGCAGTGAGGGTGTGCACATCACGACTACAATCATGGACATCAGCGAGTTCAAGACTTCTGAAGCTCTACAGCGCAACAAGGTTGAGGAAGCCGTCGAAGCCAAGCGCCAGCAAGAAAAGTATGTCGTCTACCCCACGGTATCGTGAGATTGACTAACCATGTATAGCTTTGTTGATATGACTAGTCATGAGGTATGTTCTTTAAGGTGATTAAGGGTATGCTGAAATCTAATGTTTTGATAGATCCGGAACCCTCTGAGTGCGGTGATGCATTGTGCGGACTCTCTAGCGCATTCGCTTTCCGAGATGAAGCAACTACTTGGTCAAGCAAGATCTCAAGCCACGTCCGACCCAAATAACGCCACCGCCACCGCCACAAAGCGACTTGGAGATTGTACCAGCAATATGACCGAAGCTGTCGACACCATCATGTCGTGTACCGTGCATCAGAAGCGAATTATTGACGACATTCTTTCGCTCTCCAAGCTAGACTCCAACCTTCTAGAAATATGCCCTTCTGCTTTCCAGGTGAGGAGCTTCCTCGACCAAGTCGAGAGCACGTTCAGGCTGGAAGCCGCCCAGGCTGGAGTCATGTTCAAGACGATACCCGATCCATCTTTGAGCCAACTTGAGGTTGACTGGATTGAAGCGGACTCTGGAAGAATTATGCAGGTTCTTGTAAACTTGGTTGTCAATGCTATCAAGTTTACAAAAGACAGCCCAGGAACTAGGAATGTCACGCTCCGCGTCGGCGCTTCCTCTTCACGCCCTGCAGATGTATTCGTCGACCTCATGATGGTAGCGTCGCCATCGCCATCGCAGCAGAATGAGGCGAAAGCAGCTACAGCGAAAGACAGAGAAGAGCTCTACTTGTGGTGCAGCGTAAACGATACGGGTTGCGGTATGGACTCGACTGCCATGAAGCGCATCTTTTCTCGGTTCATCCAAGCGTCACCGAAAACATACAGCAAGTACGGTGGCTCTGGTCTAGGCCTGTTCATCAGCCGGAAGTTAGTCGCTTTGCAAGGTGGAGAGATTGGCTTTGCGTCGCAGGAGAACGTAGGGTCAAAGTTCGCCTTCTATGCCAAGGCGTCAAGAGCATCCCCGCCGGATAGTGCGCCCACTGCCTCGATCGATGGGTCTCCAAGACTTAAAGACAGCAAATTTCAACATTCCGCGGCCGGTGCCAAAGACTCTCAATCCCAAGGAAAGCCACAGCTGAGCGTCCTCCTTGTTGAAGACAACCTGGTAAATCAACGTGTCTTGAAGAAGCAGCTGCAACAATACGGCTACATTGTTCATACAGCCGACAACGGGCAAGCAGCATTGGACTTTGTCAAGTCTACAAGGCATTGGAAAGATTGCATCAGTACCGCTTCCGGCCCAAGCATTGATGTCATTCTCATGGATGTGGAAATGCCCGTCATGGACGGCCTCCAATGTGCCGGCATCATACGCGCTGCGGAACACAAGGGACAGATCGATAAGCGTTTGCAAATGGTTGCCGTAACGGCGAACGCGAGACCTGAGCAGCTAAAGCGTGCTACAGATGCTGGCATGGACGACGCAATCTCTAAACCATTCCGAGTGAAAGATTTGGTACGCGTCATAGAGCGGGTGAGCGCTCTAGAGCGAGGTGAAGGCCTCGCATCAAGCTCGTAAACTCCATATCTCTGCAGAGCTTCGAGCACAAATACAATGCCCAGTGTGGCTAATTAATTTTAATGACCTAATCTCTTCGGAGAGCTGCATTTCCAAAGTAAGATTTAATCCCTAGACAGGGCGGGAGCTTAGACCTTCTTAAAACGAACTATTGGCAGATTGGGGTTTCACGGTGAAAGAGCGGCTGGCGCTCCTTCCCATTCCGTTTGTTGATTGACTTCACCGGCACCGCATGAACCTGGAGCTATCCCCGCCTGAAGCCATCCCGACTTCCACGCGCACCTCTAAACGCACCAGCTTGAGCAAGCGTCACTCACGGTATAGTATCATCAGCAGGCTGACTGTCACTCGTACTGACTTTCACCAGATGAGCTTCAATCTCGACGCGCTTTTCCTCGAGTCCGCTGACCTGTATGAGGAGGGTTTGCGAGACGTTCCATCGAAACAAGACTCTTCTGTCAAACCTGGAGAGTTGCTATGGGCCGCCGATGTGGGCGATGAGGAGCTGGATAAGCAAGAGAACGAACAGGCCCGTCTTCGGTCCATCATCGCGAATCTACGTCATCAGTGCGACCAATGGAAGGCACGGGCTGAAGAGCAAGCCAAAGTCATTGCTGACCTGGATCGTGGAGTATCTAGAGATGCAACTATGTTGAATCTTCCTCGCGATATCATACGTCGCCTTAATCGCCTTCAAAGCGAAATCGCGCGCTTGCGGGCCGAGAATGCTCAGCTAAAAGAGACCCGCAAGACCACTGAGCGTGAGAACGTCTTGTTGGGTAATCAGAATGAAAGCAAGGCCAGTAAACTTAAAGGTGCAAACAAAAAGGTTAGACACGCCAAAGAAGTCGCTGGCAAAGAAGGGGAGAAGGCGAAAGAAGCTGTAGAAGCCAAGCAGCGCCATCTTGCGTCTGAACGTAAGATGAAGAAAGAGCGTGATGATGCGCTGGCTGCAATGCAGGAACAGGAAAAGATCAATGAGAAGCTTCGCGCCGAACTCGATATTGAGCAATCTGGAGCTCCGCACAAACGCGACGCTGCTGTCGATCCAAACAACACCGTTGTTGTCATCCCTGTTGAGTTTGAAGTCCGTCGCATCGATGTTCAGCGCACCATCGTGGAGCTAGGACGATATCAGGCGGATATGACTGCATACGCCAATGCATGGTACAAGAAATGGTGTGGACTGAACAAGGACAATGGCGCCATCCCCGGCGCGGGCTCTTCCGAAGAAGACATGAAGAAGGCAAGAATTTATGAGGACATGGTCGAGAAACCCGATGGCTGCATCGAGACTGGCGCAGAACATGATGGCTGGCGCTCCAGGCGTGCGTTGGAGGCCGTCTGTCGTGACGCCAAAGCCTGCTATAACGAACAGACGTAGGTCCTATAAGGACAGGGATACTATATTTGCTGCTGAACATGTCGTTCACAGCTTCTAGATGATGATGATGATGATGATGATGATGATGATGATGAGAGATGTGCATGTACAATAGTTACCTTAAGATAATCATATCAGATGCATTTGAGGGCATTCGGCCCTTTTTCTGTCATGTCAACTCCTCCATGAGATATGGGAACAATACATACAATGCTGTCGTAAAGCTTGGCGCCTCCATCCTCACGACCACCCAAGTCTGACGCACGCCGCACGACCCTCCGACCGACCCACAGTGCTCCGCCAAACCGTCCACCCGCGAGGAGGTCTCGAGCACCGAACCATGTCCAACCTACTGCCACTGCTCCCCTCGCACTACACGACGCGGCAATCGCCCCTCCCACAGCCCGCAAGCCTCGCCCGACCCGCCTCTGCATCCTCGGCCGCCACGACCCTGCGCCCGCCGTCGGCCGTCTCCTCGTCGCAGGGACAAGAAGCCGCCATGAACGGGAACCCGAGCCAAGCATCGGGCCTCCGGTACCCCTCGAACAAGAAGAGCATATACGACCGGAATCTCAACCGGAGCAAGAATGCGGAGCTTAGTCGCGCCGCGTTTGCCTATCTCTTTATCGAAATGATTGCGTATGCGCAGAAGGGAGCAAAGGACGTGGGGGACCTGGAACAAAGGTATGCTTCTACATACCCCAGAGACTCTCTCTGTACACATGCGACCAGCCACTGACTGGATATCCAGACTCAACAGCCAAGGCTACCCCATTGGCCTCCGCCTCCTCGACCTGCTCCTCTCCCGCACGGCAAACCCCCTCGCCTCAATACGGCCCACGCGCATCCTGCCCCTCCTCCAATTCATCGCACAACAACTATACCGCTACCTGTTTGGAAGACCCGCAGACGCCCTAGAAAAGTCTGGCACCGATCCGGGACAGTACATGCTGTTTGACAATGAGCCCATGGTGAACCAGTACATATCGCTGCCCAAGGAGCTGTCAAGTCTCAATTGCGCGGCGTTTGTGGCGGGCATCATTGAGGGCGTGTGCGACGGTGCGGGGTTCCCGACCGAGGGAGTCACGGCGCATAGTGTGGGTGAGGAGGAGGGCAAGGATGGCAAGGGAATGTGGCCGGGAAAGACGGTCTTCTTGATCAAGTTCAAGCCGGAGGTGTTGGAGCGAGAGGAGATACTGGGTAGGGGTGGAGGCTGAGTCTTGTTCATGGCAGTACTAGGTGGCTGGGTATATATGTTGTATGTTTGCATAGCGAGGCGTTGTAGGTTGGGCTGCATGCGTATTTCACATGCGCTATGAATACATTGACCCTTATGAGCTTGTCAAGTACTCTTTCCTGCTTCAAATTCGTTTGTGGAGGAGCTGGTTTTATGTCCTTACGAGATCATGTACATTGTAGAAATAACTCTCAGATAAGTATCACGCGCGAAACCGCTGTGAGGATGGTATCCTAATATCACCGACTGCCGCAAGCAGCAAGCGCGTCGGCACGTGATGCTCATGTTGGATTACAAATTTGGGGCAGGCGAGATGCCTAAGGCGTTGCTCAGCAAAAGGTAGAAGATTCTACAACATTGCGCCATTGCAACTTCAAGTGCGAACTACAAAACTCTCTTCTGCCCCGGTACTCAGTTCAGACTTTCATCTCTGCCACCTGCAACACTTCCGCGACCACATCAATCCATACCTCGAGAGATACGCCAAACAAGGAATAACATCTATATTTGATTCGGACAAAAGCAACTATCTACATTACAACAACAACTACCACCATCATGCCAACAGAAATCTCAGCCCCACTACACTTCCGCACCCTCCTCAACGCACACACCTACCTCATCGCAGACTTCTACGCAACATGGTGTCCGCCGTGCAAGCAGATTGCACCAATCTACAACCAGCTCTCCAGCACGCACGCGACACCTGGGAAATTTGCCTTTGTCAAAGTCAACGTCGATGAGCAGCGCGAAGTCGCGGGCCAATATGGTGTCACAGCCATGCCAACATTCATGCTATTCAAGGATGGGAAGAAGGTGGAGGAGATTAGAGGTGCGGATGTGAGGGGGCTGAAGGCGCTGGTAGAGAGGATAGCGGGGGAGGTGAAGGCCTTGGCAGCGAAGACCGAGGCAACGAAGAAGGAAGTGAAAAAGGAGGAAGAAAAGAAGGCAGATGTGGAGGAGAAGACAGTCAGTGGGAGTTATGGTATGACGGGGGGCAATCATTGGAAGATGTCGTTGAATTAGTGTGAGCAGAGTATAGTGGGGGTGGGGAGCATGGGGGAAGCATTGGAGATCCGTGAGACATGGGCGGAAATTGGGATGGTGCATGTCAATACTGAACTTTATGGGCGTTTAGATGCGGATTTGGTAATACCCCGAATTGATACATTACTTTTCAAGTTCCACTTGCTTTGATAGGCTCAATACATTCGAGATGGAATGTAGCAGCCCCTCTTTTGGAATAATGGCATCCACTACGTCCAGCAGACAGTTATGAAAGTCTGTACCTGGGCCAAGAATTCTTCGTACCAGCAATCCCTACATGTGGGAGATTCATGTCTCAACATTTGCGGTGATGACGTTGGATTGGTAATTTGTAACCTTTGTCAGAAGCGTGAGAGGACACCTTGCAGGCTAAGCGATCGCCACCGCAGGACCCTGGATAGCCACTCGAGCTCCGCTCCGTGTTCCCCACCCGTCCTGCAACATAAGTTGGGAGCTCCAATTGTCACCTTGAGCTCCATCACTCCACCCTCACAATGTTGTTCCGCAATTTGATACCCGCGGCCATTGCGCTGCTCCCCGCCCTCGTCTCGGCATCTGCCGTCATCGACCTCGAGCCCTCCAACTTCGACGATGTGGTGCTCAAGTCGGGCAAGCCAGCTCTCGTAGAGTTCTTCGCCCCCTGGTGTGGCCACTGCAAGAACCTCGCCCCTGTGTACGAGGAGCTTGCCACCGTCTTCCAGCATGCTGGAGACAAGGTCAGCGTTGCAAAGGTCGACGCCGACAACCACAAGTCGCTGGGCAAGCGCTTCGGTGTGTCAGGTTTCCCAACCCTCAAGTGGTTCGATGGAAAGAGCGACAAGCCTACCGACTACAGCGGTGGACGCGACCTCGAGAGCTTGAGCAAGTTCATCACCGAGAAGACCTCCATCAAGCCCAAGATCAAGGGCAAGCTCCCTAGCCAGGTCGTATTCCTTGACGACAAGAGCTTCAAGGAGAAGGTTGGAAAGGACCAGAACGTGCTTGTTGCCTTTACTGCCCCATGGTGCGGACGTACGTCTCCCCTGCACCTTAGCCTTTCGGAAAGACTCCAGCTGACAATTACATAGACTGCAAGACCCTCGCACCCATCTGGGAGACTCTCGCCAACGACTTCGTGAACGAGCCTACCGTCTTGATCGCAAAGGTCGACGCTGAAGCGGAGAACGCAAAGGCCCTCGCTCAGGAGCAGGGCATCTCGTCGTACCCCACCATCAAGTACTTCCCCAAGGGCTCCACCGAGCCTCTCCCATACTCTGGCGCCCGCGACGAGAAGGACTTTATTGAGTTCCTCAACACAAACGCTGGCACACACCGCGCTGTTGGTGGTGGTCTCGACGCCACTGGTGGTACCATTGAGGCTTTCAACGCCGTCATTGAGAAGTTCCAGGGCTCATGGGCCGACGGTGTCAAGGAGGCCAAGAAGGTTGCGGCAACTCTGGACGACAAGTACGCCAAGTACTATGTCAAGGTCTTTGAGAAGATTGGCGCGAACAAGGACTACGCCACCAAGGAGCTCAAGCGTCTGCAGGGTCTCATTGCCAAGGGCAACCTCGCTCCTGAGAAGATGGATGACCTGATGAGCAGGAGCAACATCCTCAAGAAGTTCACTGGTGATGCTGAGGAGAAGTCTGAGTTGTAGACGACCTGGACGTCTACTGAGATGGATCACGATGGATGATATGGATACCACTGGTACGAATGCCTCATGACAAAATAGGATAGGGATGCACGTGGCGCAAGAGCGCCATAAAGCATTGTTGAAGCAGCATGGGTTGATTAGCGAAACCAACCCAAGCCCAATACCCAATTTGAAAACAACATAAATCTCTACAATTGGCTACCAACTTGCATAACCGTGAAACCTGTGCGACCCGCGCGTTCTACTCGTATGATTCATTTGTGCATATCAATCATTTTCCTGAGCCGGAGCCTTTGTTACCATCACCACCTTGGATAGTAGCTTCCAGGTTGTCGAGCCGCCGCGACATGTCATCCACTGCGCATTGTTAGCGGATACTGGGCTTGGCAGGGCCACGTACTTTTAGACAGCAGTTCGCTGCTTATGCTATTGAATTTGGTGTTGAGCTGATTTAGCAGATCGTCAACAACGGCTGTAAGCTCGCCCGAGGCTTCCGGATTATTGGAGCTGACAGACTGTGGGGCGGTGGTGTTAGTTGGGACGGAACTCAGGTATCCTCGAGACGTACTGCGGAGTCGCTCTGCGAGCGGTCCCCAAGTGGCTGAGGCGTCGTCATTCTGCAGTATGTAGTGCGGGGAAGCGTGAGGGAAAAAAGGAATTCTAGGTTTGACTATCTCGCGAAAAGGCGACGGTTTGGCAAGCCACGATCACACTGGGACGCTGGAGACAGTCACATGAGACTAGGGAGCGTGCGGTGAGGAGGGACAAGCACACGAAAGCACGTGGTCTTCGCCGCGGCCTCTTGCCTCTTCGGTAGGCGGTCAGCGCTTAGCGCCGCCGCTAAAAATGTTTCTGCGCCCAGAGTTCGAAGTCGTCGAATTAATTTTTGGGGAAGCTTTGACGCCTGGTCGCATACCTTGAACACCTACATTACATACCTTTTTCTCAATAATTGTTGCTGCGCACAACAGGATTAACATCGGCGACATGGCGAAAAGTAAGCTCAAGGCTGCGCTCATCAATCATCAGGGCCGCAACATCAAGCTTGAGAAGCAGCGCAAGCATGAGAAAGAGGTTCACAAGCGGAAACAGCAGCGCGAGCAGCCCAAGACGCAGAAGGAGGGTGAAGATGATGATGCTGAGGAGGGAGGAGTCGATGTTCCGCTTGACGAGGTAGAGGCCAAGGTCAATGGCAAGGCGAAGAAGTCGGACAAGGGCAAGAAGGAAGCAAAGTCGCCCAAGTCTGCGCCCGCAGTCAAGGAGCCTGAGTGGGAGACGGATGAGGATGAGGACGAAGATGATAGCGATGACGATGACGCGTCTGAGCGACCTGCGCTCGACCTTTCGCATCTCGACGACAGCGAAAGCGACATTAGCTCGGATGAAGATGAGGATGAGGAGCAAGATGAGGATAACGAGGAAGGAGAGGACGAGGACGAAGAGGAGGATGAAGACATTGCGCTCTCCGATCTCGACTCCATTGCCTCGGAAGACAAGGGCGACATTATCCCCCACCAACGCCTTACGATTAACAACACCGCCGCCCTCACCGCAGCCCTGCACCGCATACAACTGCCGTACTCGAAGCTTGCCTTCTCAGAGCACCAATCGGTAACCACCGACGAGCCCGTCGAGATTGCCGACGTCGAAGACGATCTCAACCGTGAGCTCGCATTCTACAAGCAGTGCCTTTCTTCTGTCAAGGATGCACGGTCAAAGCTCAAGAAGGAGGGTGTGCCATTCTCACGGCCAGCAGACTATTTCGCCGAGATGGTCAAGAGCGACGAACACATGGGCAAGATCAAGCAAAAATTGATCGACGCCGCGGCCGGCAAAAAGGCCGCTGCCGAGGCGCGCAAGCAGCGAGACTTGAAGAAGTTTGGCAAACAGGTCCAGGTCGCCAAGATGCAAGAGCGCGCAAAGGAAAAGAGGGATACCATGGAGAAGATCAACACCCTCAAGCGAAGTACGTATTCCCAGATTGAACCAGGAGAAAAGAAAAATCGAATACTAACGAACACCACAGAGCGACAAGGCGCAGACATCACATCCACCAACGAGGAAGACCTTTTCGACGTCGCCGCCACCGCAGACGATGACAAGCCCAACCGCCGTGGCCGAGGCCCCGCCGACGGCAGCAGCAAACCTTTCAACGCCAAGCGCCATAAGAAAGACGAAAAGTACGGCTTTGGAGGCAAGAAGCGACATGCCAAGAGCAACGACGCGAAGTCTAGTTCAGACGTCAGGGACTACTCTGTCCGCAAGATGAAGGGAAAGTCTGGCGGCGGCGCGAGTAAGCGGCCTGGTAAGGCACGCAGGGCGAAGATGCACTAGTGCGGATGTGGGTGTAAGTTAAGGAAGGAACAAGTAAAGGAAATGCTGATTGGTTGTATCGCATAACTTACGTAGTGGTTTGGCATATCTCAAAAGGCGCTTTTGGCGTTATGAACTGGTCAATGAGTGGAGGGTTTAAGAAAAAATACCAATGGTTTTGGTCGATGCGAATAAGACCGGGATTTTTAACGTTGTTGTGCCAGTGGCAGATGTTGTATCATTGAGATACCAAATGCTTTTCTGAGTCTTCGTGAGATACCTGAGATCCTTTGCTATGTTGTGCATTGGCTGAGTCGATGATGCTGGCGCATACAATTGTTTGCACGTTGTTTAACTATCATTTTCTTCAATTTAGGGTTGTGGTTTTAATCCTCAACAACACCACGAAAACGAAAATTCTAACCTTTTTTGCATACACATGCCAACTCACTTCATAACAAATTATTCGCATGACATTTTCAATTTTCACTCCCTGAGTATTCCTGGTATAAGACTAGATCTAGTATTCGAACATAATATTTACACACCTAGAAATTCATTACGCCAACCAGCCTTATCACCTCACCAGCCCGAAGCGCTACCGACCCCTCCCGTACTACCAATGCACGAGCTCAATACTCCCCTCCCCGAACAAAGTTTAGCCCTTGTCGCGTGGGAAGGGAGAGAGTGTCGCCGACATCTGGAGTTACTGTAGTTACCAGGGCGAGCGCCCATGTGCTGAACAAAGGTTCTGCTGTCGCTGGAGCTTTATTTTCTCTCCCTTTATCCTTGTTACATATCTTATTGGGTTAGAATTGTTTGAACGAGTATGTAAGAGGATGCGAACTATGTATGGAGATGCTAGGCAGCATGTATGATTAATGCGCTGGTGATTTTGAGCGTCGTGTTGGTTGCGACACATGATTGCGAGTTACTACAGTACTGCCCAAGCAAGCTTATTTCGAAGAAGAGTTTGAGGGGGTGATGAACGGAAACTGTTCCTTGGAAGGAGTCGCTGTGGTGAGTTACATGTGTTTATTCGGCTTAATGCGCTGGTGATGGGTTGTTTGGATGATGTCTTGAAATGGTGTGTACATTAATGCCGCTCGTATATTCACTGGTGTGGTTTTGGACTGAGTTGGGAAACTCCAACATGGAACATGCTAGGTATACGCCATGTCACCAGGAAACAGTGATATACTAGACTGGTAAAGCTAAGCGCAAATATGTGCTGTTGTTTCTTTCACCGTGTAAAGGTGGCATGTAGTACTTTTACTACTCATCTCTACAGTGTAGCGTACTGCGTCGCGCAGCCTACTATGTTGGCGGCAAACTCACTTCTAGGACTCGATTACAATTCGCATAAAATTTCTCGTAAAAAATGAAATGAACATGATGCATATACTGCGTAAAACCGTCATAGCTAGCTGGCACCCATTAAGTCCTTGATAGATAGCTGAACATGACATATTCGATCTTGAAGTCCTCGCAGCCTCAACCCAGCGTTCCTGCAATTAGACTACGAAAAAACATCCAAGAAATTCCACGAAAGACCTTCGCTACCACGGATATCACATGGTACCTCTTCATACTAGGCCATGCTGATTTCCACAAGCTGACAGCACCCATGAAGCGTATAAGCACCTTGTCTCAAGACTAAGCATAATATCTTTCACAACCCCAATTGTCGGCCGAGAAGATTACTTTTTCCCCCCAAAATTCACGGGTACCCGGGGCAGTGTTTCAGCGAAAAGTTTGTTCGAGTCGGGTGGTTAGCGAGACGTCGCGTTGTACGTACGCTGTCGTATTCGATCACCAGAACCCCACCGCCGTATACATGCCGATCGGTAGTGAATTTAGACTGCGAGTCGTTGATATGAAAGTACTGGTGGTCGGGGACTTGTTTGCTGGTGGTGGTCGGAGTAGTGGTGGAAGTACTTCGGGCCGTATGTACCCTTGAGCCCCGACTTTCTTCAATGCTCCATCGCTATGTCCGACATGCCCAAATACGAAGGGGACAAAATAACTAGGAAATTTTTCATCTTAGACGACAATGGAATGGTACGATGTACACTTGGCGATTTGGCTGTGCGACTGGTACGGTGCAGAGCTGTCAAAGCTTTGCCTTTTCTTTTGAAGATTGTGGTGTTTTTGCATTCTTGATGGCAAGCATGTTCATGGTCTGGATGAGGGCGCATTCTTCAGGTGTTAGAAAGCGCCCGTTAGGACCTCTAGGCCGTCGCATGCATCCAGCAATTCGTTCTGGACGGCTGGGGTAAGGTCGCGAGTCGCCATATATCTTGGCGTTCTCTCGTTTCAGCGCGAGATGAGCCTGGAGCTTTTCGCGAGCAATCCGCCTCTTCTGAATACGGTTCAGTTGTTTCACGTTCAGCGGGGTCGGCGCAAGGGGCTGTTGTTCGGCTGGTGCTGCCATTGTGGCTGGCTGGGTCTGCCAAGCTGCAAACGAGGCGCGCGATAACGTGGATATGAAGAGTGAGCACTACGATGAAGGAGATGTGTTTTGACGGATGGTAAGCAGTAGCGGGACGGAAGCAAACATAATAGGGGGGCGCTCGACAGGGAGCGGTAGAGTAGAGATGAGAGTGGCGCATGATGTGTTATTAATGACGTACTATGATAGGTCAGCCGACATGGTGGTGAACACAAGACACCATCACAACACCACTTCATACCAACGGCTATCTCTATCGTTATCGCCTTTGAAACACCAAACCCCACTACTGCAAAGCAAAAAAAAAAAGCAACTCCATCGTGAACTAGATTGGATCTACGGTACTACCATGACTACGCACTCGGTGATCGTTCCAGCCTGGATGAAGATGGACGCCCGCTACCAGGACGTGGTGGATTCGCACTCCCCGTATGTGATGGCTTCACGCTCCCAAGGCGCAGTGGCCTGACAATCTCCCTTGCTTCGACCCGTTGATACGGGATCCCGACGGTGCCAGGCACTGGCCATGATGCGCTGCTATTCCCATTCGGTACAGGGGCAACTCGACGCGAAAGGATGAGGGCTCGCTCTCGGATCGACTCTAGAACGGGCCACGGAGCATGCTTGGATCCCGCCCATGGTCGGATCCATCTAAAGCGCCTTCTAGCTCCTTTTGCTCTGACATTAGTTCTTCGCTTACTTTTGTAGCATGCACATCGCCTGGGCGTACATCGGAGCTTTAGTCGTACGAGCCGCCTCACGGAACTCATGGTATGCTAAGCATGATCGCCTGCATGTCAGATAGACCATGACGCTTTATTCCACTGGCCCTAATGCATTGCAGGCTGTCACCATGATTGTATTTGCATTCGGTAATATTCGGCAGTGTTTTGCGACGTGCAAACAAGACATGGGCGTATTTCTAGACACGCTAGCATGTGCCGTTGGGAGCCCCCGTTTTTATCGGCTACATGTCCGCCCAAACGGTTTCAGGAGCCGCACGTCTATCAGAATTAGGAAGTCCACGGAGCTAGGCGCCCGCCCCCATCACACACGACAGCTGGCCCAGCGCCCACAGGACGCAGCCCTAACAGGATCTAAACAACTCAATTATGCTCAAGGGCGAACTCAACCGTGGCCTATAGCTGCCTATAATGGAGCGACTACATATAAAAGACCTTCGACGTGTGCATACTCTTTGACCAGTGCTGATGCACTCTCCCGCTCGCCCTCTCCCTGAAAATCGTCCCATCTCTCCCACACGCCATGTCGCTCATATGCCTGTGCTCGCGCCCCTGTGGGTACGGATATGAAAGGCGCTAAACAGCACACAGAGTCTCACCCAACGCCATGCAAGTACAGCCTTGCAACCCAGATCCGTACGGCCAGACTGACGGTACCTAAGTGGAGTCGGTCATGCGTTTTCACTTGTCATTTACTGTCAAACGTCAAACATGGAGCTCTGGGAAACAAGTTATGCAGCGACGAACGTCATCGGAAGACACCAACTCATGCACGAGACTGTCGCATACCCTTTTGCAAAGAGGATCAAACTTGATACTTACTGTGGAGCATGCTTATCAAGGTCTTCTTGACGGTCTCGTCCACCCCGCCAGCGTAGTAGGCGTGAAGGATTCAGCCCTACGGTCGACTTGGACTATTCCAGCACAAATTGATCCACGAATGACAACACACCCGAACGCCAAGCATCCGTATACCAGTAGTCTTGTTTGAAACAATGCCAGGCACACCCGTCTTTCGGGAGCTGACCCACAATAACGGTGACCAGGCCATGCTAAGTGGGCGCTACGACAGCTATCTCCGCTCGTACCAGTCATTTCGCTTCGTCACAAGTAGACGGCACAGTGTATACAAGCTCATAGCCAAGACATACCGTCTTCATGCTTCCTATGTAAAAGAGTGAATACTGGCTTGGCATTGAGGGGTGTGTGGAGTGAAGGGGTCTTGGCTCTGGAAAGAGCTAACAAGCTTGACTACGGGAGTCGTGGCAAGCATGAAGAGATGGAGATACATAAGAAGTGGTTTAGAACGGCCTTTGAAGCTCATCAGCACATCACTGCCATCTGTCTTTCGCTTCTCACCACCTTTCAGTCATTCACTGTTACATTCATTTCCATAGGCTAGTCCTACACAATCGTTTCATTTTCTAGTCCAACTTCACACATCAACATCTACTTCATTCTCAACCTCGACCTCGACCTCGACTCAAAATGAAGTTCTCTCTCGTTGCCGCTCTCGCTGTTGCACAGCTCGCCTCTGCCCACTACTCCTTCGATGTCACTGTCCACAATGACAAGGAGTCCAGGCCCAACGAGTTCATCCGCTTGAACACTCGTCCCGCCAAGTACAACCCCACCAAGTGGAAGAACACCCGCGACGACATGACCCCCGACATGACCGACTTCCGTTGCAACAAGGGTGCCTTCTCCAGCGCTAAGAACACCAAAGTTCTTGAGGTCAAGGCCGGCGACAAGCTTGCCATGAAGCTTGCTGTCGGTGCTACCATGCAGCACCCTGGCCCTGCCTTTGTCTACATGTCCAAGGCTCCCGGTAAGGTCGTCGACTACGAGGGTGACCTCGGATGGTTCAAGATTCACCAGGAGGGTATCTGCAAGCCCGGTGCCGACATCAAGAAGGAGGCTTGGTGCACCTGGGACAAGGACAGGATCTCGTTCACCATCCCCGAGGGTACTCCTCTCGGCGAGTACCTCGTCCGTGCCGAGCACGTCGGTGTTCACGGTGCCCACGATGGCCAGGCTGAGTTTTACTATGCGTAAGTCTCTTTATCTACATGCACCGCAATGACAATAGCTAACAAATTCACAGATGTGCCCAGGTCAAGGTCGTTCAGGGTGGCAATGGCACTCCAGGACCTATGATCAAGTTCCCCGGTGGCTACAAGAAGGACGACCCATCATGGAACTTCAGCGTCTGGGGTGGATACAAGGACTACCCCTTCCCCGAGCCTGCCGTCTGGAATGGTGGTAGCAGCGGTGGCAACAGCACCGAGACTCCCTCTGAGACTCCTGCCACATCTCCTAGCCAGCCCGCCGAGTCACCCGCCGCATCGCCCGCCCAGCCTGAGTCTCCTGCCCAGTCTCCTTCCCAAGGATCGCCCGCTCAAGGTTCTCCTGCTCAGGGCTCTCCTGCTCAAGATGCCCCTGCCGATGACAGCAACGACTACAACACTCAGCCTCCTGCTCAGGGTTCTCCTGCTGAGGACAACGACTACCCTACCGAGACTCCCTCTGGTAACACCCAGACTCCCTCTGACAACACTCAGCCCCCTGCTGGTGGCGCCGCTGTCCCTCACACTAAGGAGAACTGCAAGGGCGGCAAGAAGTCCAGGCGCGGCCGCCGTGCTTTCCGCAACTCCCTCCGCAAATAAATGCGGGCTTCTTGACGTCTCCAAGTACACGAGTCTCACGTCGGGAAAAATAAATAAAAAGACTGGAATGAGGCTTCTGGACTAGAAACGAATGGTTGGACTGTGCCTTTCACACTCCTTTGTTTTGCCATTTTTCTATCTTCATATTTTGCAGCAGTGCTGCGCACTTTTTTGTATATATTACATACAATCCATCGCTGATGTTCTCAAAGTTGTCTCTTGTTGTGACATTGATTTTGCTTGACTCTTGTAGATGTTCCTAGGCCTTTGAACATGTGAAGGTGTGTTTAGTTCTTACACTTTCTAGCTATGTGACTAAACAGGAAGCCAATAGGTCTTCAGAAATATCCTATCCTCTTGTAATTGTCCCAGACCAATACCAATACCAATATCCTCTAACTATCTCACATGTAAAGTCACACGGAGCTGCTAGCCATGCAATCTTCCCTACAGTATCCCCACGCTTATTCCTCATATTCACTATCAGAGTCATCCACCACAACCACCTCATCTTCTCCCTCACTTGCATGCCCACCCTCTCCATTCTCTATCTCCATCTCCATCTCCAGCCTCACTTCTCCACTCTTCTCCTGCCTCCTCACCCCCTCCCTCAACTTCCATTCAATCTCCTTCTCCCTCCCCGTCAACCCCCTCTTCTTACTCCTCTTCGTCTCCAACCCCTTCAAATTCGCCTCCGCCTTCTTAACATCCTTCTCATCCGCCAGCGGCCCCGCCTTGATTTCCGCCGCCGACTTTCCCACCCACCACTGCGGATCGTGGAGACCGGGGAAGTCGCCTTCTTTGACCCAGTCCGGGCGCGGGATCCCGAGTTCGAAGAGCTCGTAGTCGGGGGATGAGGCGATGAGCGTGGCGTGGCGGCGGAGAAGGGTCAAGGCGGTCTGGGAGGAAGGGTTTTTAATGTGTATTTCGAAGCGGGTGGTTTGTTGGATGGGGAGGCCCAGGCAATGTTGCTGTTGGGTGTACTCAATGCCAGCGTGGATGCGGTCGAGTATTTCGGTGTTTTCTTGGGTGGTTGCCTTGGGGATGGAGGGAGGAGGTGAAAACGGTGTTGCGATAAAGGGTGAGTTTTGAGTGAGTATTCTCGACGAGTGTAGTGGTGAAGGAGGTATCCATGGCGATTGGGGCGGTGATGTGTCATGTGGTATGTGCCAGCGTTTGCTGAATCGCGACGAATCTACTTTGGGTATAGGTTTTCGGCCTCGAGGCGGAGGAACCATTGGTGCCATATGATGAATGAATGGTATTTGGGATTTGAGTGGGTTGGTAATGGAGAAGGTCGTATTTAGTTGGAACAACATTGCTCAGGTATTAATCCCATGGGTATAATGTAGTAGGGAGAGGGTGCAGTGAATGAGAGCCTGTGGCCGACCACAACATAACGCGGTTGCTATGGTAGCACCTCCTTTCACTATGTTGGTCTTTTGACCATTTCTTCTGGGCAGTGAATTGAGAAAGAATCGGAATAGGAGTTGCATACACCATCACGTGTAGATGTCTACCTCCATGTTCACAATGTTACTTTTGAATGCATCGTAAATAGTCCACCTATCCTGGCATAGCGCCTTGGCGCAGATCAAAGCACTTGTATAACTGCTGGTTACCACTTGGCGATTGGCCTTAGGCACCATGTTTAGTCATTCTGTTATGCCTTATACTATGCTGCTAGTACTGATATGGTCTTGGTGGATTTGAGCGACGTTCCGGAAAAGCTCCGCCAACCTTTACTCGACGTACCTGGATGCGCGGGCGTCATTAGCCATCGCAGGAGTTATGGTGCGGGAAATACGAATGTATCAAGAGGTCGGAAGCAAGCGCTAAGATGGTCGATGTACATATCGAGTCTTCAGGGCGGGTCGAGTTGTAAAGACATTGACCATTGTTAAGCTCACGCCTTCATCTCCACCCCTACTCCCACCCCACCACTCATCGCAGACTTCACTTGCAGCATAAACAAAAAAATCCAAAATACTCATTCTATTGTCTTTTACCATTATGTTCATTACATGCCAGATATTACATCGCTCCCAATGACCAATATACACATCCATGGTTTTAATCCAACTCCACGCTACTACTCCTACACCCTTCCCAGTGTACACTTAGAAGCACTCATTCCTCGGCAGCACCTCCCCACATGTCATCGGATTGTTACAAGGCGTGTTGCACTCAACACCCGCCTTGACAAAGACTCTGCCAACCTGACTCGGGCCTTTCTCAGACGCGTACCATGGCAGTTGGAATTGCACGGTTGTGTCGGTGGGTTCGCAGCCATTGGCGCCTGGATCATCATGTCAGCAAGTCTGCAACTCTCTTTCCCCCAACGATTCATATTTTGCGCGTTTTGGTGGCGTGAATAAATGGGGAATAAGGATGATTAACATACGGAATCCAGCGCGGCAAGCGCAGTAGTAAGGCGCGGTCGTCGCATTAGGATGACCCCAATTGAAGGTGCAAGAGGTAGTGATGTGGCATAGGTTGGCTCCAGGGTTGGGGTTGCATTGCGGGCATGAATCTGGAACGTAATCGGATGAAGGTGCGTCGGGTGTGGGTATTGCGGAGGTGAGTGAGAAGAGGGAAAGGACGGCGAGAGCGAAGACCTTCATGGTGGGCGCTTTTTTTTTGGCGGATGTGAAGATTATGTATATGTACAGTTGCTTTCCTTGGTGAAAGCGATGGTGAGAAGTGGTGAATGGGTGGATATGCGTTGCAAGCGACGGTCAACACATCAGGCTATATACATCGCGGACCGGGCGGTGTGATCGGACACATCTTTATTGCTTTAAAACGATCCTTCCAATCGCAGAATTCATGCTGTCGGATGGTCGTGCGCTGGAGCGGAGGGAGATGGAGAGTCAGTATAGCTGACCTCAGACCAATTGCGGGGATGCATGTCTCTCGTATTGACCTCTCCACGTGCTTTGCTGTGAGTATCTTTAGAACAAAACACGGGACGCGCTATTGGCTCTCATGCGAACCTAAACGTCCTTGGTGCATGTAGAGTGGGTTTGTGGTGATAGTTTCAATGAGACATGCAGAGTACGCTTTTCGGTTGACTTTGCTTCTTGTGGCAATGGCATTGCATCATGAAGTAACAATACGGGCTTTTTTCATGGTATCTTCCGTGAAACAAGAAGACATGTTCCCATAAGAGATGAGTGCTGCCGTCCGGTTGATTGGGCATGCAGAATCGAACACTAGGCAAGGTTTTTGAAGTGATAAAGTTAAACGGCAGTAAGCTGACAGTGTTGAGAATTTTCCGGACGGAAAGACCCTGGGAGTACTTTATCGCGGTATACTATTTTTGAGTTTTTACGTATAGCCGGCTTGCAAAGGCAACTGTATCGTGTTTGTACAGGTCTAGAAGCGGATTGGAGTTGCGGAAGATTTTGCTTCCTCGCGAGCTGCATGTCAGCTATGAACGCGGAGTTACAAACTGGACATTGCAATTGCGCGACGCAGCGTCATGCTATGTCCACCACCTCGCATTCACGCGTTAGCGCATGGAATGTAAGGCGCTTGAGATTCAAGGTAGAGTAGTCACGATAATGGACGTTATGACAAAGCAGAAATTCGACTACTTTTGATCATGCCAGCTCGTGTTCGTTTCCCGCCTTTCCGGTTAGCCCTGTGAAAACCAATCTAGCGGCTTGAGCCGGATGCTATTTTGAGACTGTCAAGTATGTGTCGGAGCAAAAACATTGTTCAATATGTGAGAAAAAGAAAAGATTTGTTGATTGAGGGTCCTGCCATACGCATGCTTTGTGCAGCTCCAAACGCCGATGCTAATCCACCATACTGTCAAGTTTGCCAATTGGCTATCGTAAAGCTCATCATCTCTTGCCCTTTTTGAGCACCAGGCCCTTCCAGCCCTTGCTATCCTTGATGCGTCTTAGGGCCTTGCTTGCTACCGGATCTTTGGCTAGTTCATCTAGGCAAGACTTCTTCTCCTCTTCAGTCTCGTGCTCGTGGAACTCACACCACTCTTTTTCCATCTTAGGTCGCTCGCCTCGAGCTAGCATGGTGACTAGTTCGAACAAGAACGCTTGTGGAAGCTGGCTTCGTAAAGAGATCATGCGCTCATCATCACGATCGGGGTTCCAGTATACGGAGTACATGTCGAGGAAATACCTGCAGAGTGGTGCGTCTGGGGGAAGGCTCTCGTATGCGGCGATGACGTTGCTGTGGTCTGGCATGACTTGCAGAATTTCGTCATTCGTTTGCCAGGCGAGAATCACTGCACGGCGTAGTTTGGGAATCGAGTATCGGTGCGCAAAGACGTAAAGGGATACGAATCGGCGCTCCAGGAATCCTTCCAAACCCCTCCACTTGTATGGCCGTGAGCAGCATGGGCACAGCGTCTCCTTTGGTATCTCGGGCTTCTCTGCCGGGTTGCGAGGGGGCGGTACTGGCACAGGCTGTACAACCTCGGCCTCTCCTGGTACCTTCTCTGCGCTCGTTGCAACGGGGGCAGGCGTCGCTTCGGGGGCTGGGGCTGGTGCGCTTTCTGCATGTGCATCGTCTTCCAAACCAATACCCCATGAGGCAGTATCCACGTCCTCGCTTTCGCTGTGCTCGGTAGGGGCAATGCTATTACTTCTATTGATATCGACAGCATGCGTCGGGGGATGGACTTCCTTGCCGCCTTCGATAAGATGGTGCGGGATGAATCCAGTGTAAAGCCAAAGCATGAAGGCGTCGAAAACATCTGGGTTGGTGTCTTCCAGCTCAAGCGTGGTGGTCGAGCTCTGGTAGGGCGAGTCGTTCTTCTCCTCTAAGCACGTGTTGAAGTATGTCGAGCATCTCCGCAAAAGCTCGCGATGGCAGCTGAAAGACTCATTACAGTCTTTTCCACCGACCTTGACCGTGATAATGGTTTGGTCAAAATTTCTGCCTCCGGTTAGTCTCCGAGCCAGTTGCAACTCTCCTTTCAAGTAAATCTTACCTGAATGTGTGACCGAGCGTGGTCGCTCCCTTGGTGTTCATGAAAGGCATTTTGATGAGATAGTCTGGTTCCATTCATCTTTGAATTATTGTGGGAAGCGTAGACATTATATCTCCAAGCTCGTACACAAGGGTGCTGGGATGGGGTTTCAGCGATTGTACCAGCCCCATCTTGGCGTTCGACCTTGCGGCGGTCTGATGCTTGTACGAGCTTCGGTGACTTGAGCCTGAAGGCTTAAGTGGGGTTGCGTATTGCTTGATTGAAACGACCAGGCGCAATTGAGCGAGTGACGGCTGGGCTTTTCTCAGAATTCTTGGGGCCCGCAGGGGCGATCTGGATTGGCGCGGGAAAGGATGGGTTTGAGTGCAGTTTCACAAGACTTGGCGGAGAGGCCGGGGGTGAAATGCCTCATCCGCTGGCAGACTTGGCGAGGATGTGCCTGACGGTAATGTGGCGCAGGCGCAATGCCCGACTGCTTTACACTCTGCGAAGCAGTTGTTGGCAATGCAAAAGGACGTTGGTGGAGGGGCGTGCATTCAGATGGACGACGGCATGGACGCGTCGTGACCTTAGCGGGGAGGTTCGCGCCTAGCCCGAACGCATCATAGCGTCGCCCATGGCCAGACCAGATACGTAAGCTTCACCTGCCACACAACACAACTCACCTTCGACATGTAATTTGCGTGCTACTTACGCCTCCTGGCATGTGCGAAACACAATGTTTCATACACACGACTCACTTGCCTTTTCGCGAGCAACCCGCATTCGCTGTAACCATGGGTAAGCGAGGTACTGCAAATAGATATTTGTCATTGCCGCAGCGGGGCCTACATGGCGGTTGCATCACAGAAAGTCGAGGTTGTAAGCTTAGCCATCTAAAGGTGACAACGCAGCCAAGTGCAATGACTTCACGTAGCACGACGGTGATCCAGCTACTGATACGACCCTACGTGAAACGGGCAGCGTGTGGTTCGACGTTGATCTGAAAGCGCGGTTTGAAGATCATAGATGCCTGACCTTGGCAGAAGATGGACAATATAGTTTCAGGCCATCATAGAAGAGCCGTGGTATACGTCTATGACAGAAGGGTCTTTGAGTACCCTGCCATATCACCCTTTTCAGTATAGCTACCCGCCCCACTCCCTCCACCACTCATAGAGGGCAATACCGCCTGCCGTCTGTACATCTGTAGATACTGATTAGCATGCGATTCAAAACGGCGCTTAAACAATGTTGCAAGATTGAGACTTACTCAGACTTCTCGTTACACCCACAGTTTTAATCTCCACATTCCGATCAATGACTGCCAGGACGTCGGCAGAAATACCTTCTTTCTCACTTCCGAGCACTAAGCAGCACTTCTTAGGCAGCGTTCCAATGTCCTGATGGCTGACGGTTTCAATCGCACCCCCGTCACCTATATACGCGCCATCGAAGCCTTCGTAACCTAAAATACCACTGCGGTCCGTCTGTTCGATACCCACAACTTCATATCCTTGACTTTTCGCTTCCAGAAGAAATGCAGGAACACTCGTTTCTTTCAGCTCTTTAATAGCAAGGTGCTTCTCCGATCTTACACTCGTCGCCTTGAAATCTTTGTGTGCGACTTTTTTGAGATCATCAATGTATAATGCCTCTAGGCCAAACGACTCGGAAATACGCGAAAGACCCCCCAGATTTGTAGGGTTGTCGATCAGAGATGCAATGAGCATCACGGATGCGGGGCGCTGGTTTTGCATACTTGGTGGGCCGTTGGCTGGATGGAGGTTGTCTAGATCGATGCCAGCTTTGGTTTGCAGCGTGATTTGGCCAGTTTGATCCTCACTAGACTTAGTCGGAAGAGGCGCGTTAGCTGGCTTTCCGACAGCCACCTCCTTTTCTGGTCCAGTCCCTAATGGTATGAGCGCAGGAGGGCGCGCGACGTGTATCGCTTGGTCATCCGTTTCAAGCAGCTCGAAGTCTTCACGTGTAACGAGCTCATCCTCTGGTGTTTCAATCGAAAGATAGCGTCCTTGGAAAATACCAACCATGGTGAAGTCGGCTTCAATGTCGACTTTCAACGTTCGTATTGTCCACGGCGAAGCACTGAACTTGTCCAGGCGCCGGATAAAAGCGTCCATGGCTACAAGGGCGGGATTTTCAACAATGCTCTTCCAGCCCTTCTTCGTTGCAAGATCAAAGACTAATGGGAATGCGAAATTGGCTTCATGACGTATCTGTACTTTAGGACTTGCCGAATACGCATTGAGTTGCATCATAAGTTGTGCGGTGAAATCCTCTGGCTCGTAGGGCGCGACAAGAAGGCCAAGTTTGACGAGGCTAGCAATATGTATAGGGCTATGATCATCTAGATTCTGGAGCTGCTCTATGACTCTTGAAGACTTTCCCGGGAACTGACGGTAGATACGAGCTGTGGTCCATTCCAGAAGATAACGATAGCGTGGCCATGATTCCAAGGTCAAGGCGTGAGTAAGCCCGTCGAGATAGGTGTCCGCATCTGATTCAGTAATGCAGTAATGGCTCAGCAACAGCATCGCCTGTAGTTGTAGGGTCTTTTTCCAGGGGCTTTTGACAGCGACTGGGGGTTGTTGATCTTTCCAAGGCTGGAGCAGGTGGTCAAGTATGCTTTTAGCAACACCTAGCTGTTCCTGTGGGAAACGTCGCAAGATGTCCAAAACAGCTGTGTAGGCATGCCACTCTCGTAGTCCATAGTAGGAGGTGTACGTTCTATGAGGTAAGTATCGTTGCAGCTTTTCAGCAGCTACGACCTCGAACAAAAACTCTGATCTAATCGATGCAGGGTCATTGATGAAGTCCAGGATGTACTCTTCAAAGGGAAGAATACCAATTATCGAGGGGTTGGCAAAAGCAGCTTTGCGCAGTGACTTGGCAAGGCCTGCCAATACGTAGGACCTGCCCTTGGATAACCTCGCAAGACGAAGCATAGCTTTGGACAAAAGATTCGTGAGGTCTATATTGGATGCCTTGGGGTCTTTTTGGTGATGTTGCGCACAGATGTGAATGCATGCTGGGTGGAAGATCAAAGGCGGAAGATGCACAGCGAATGGTCGAATGAAATCGCGTATTTCGGCCTCCTCCCAAAGAGCTGCTAACGCGGTATGTAGTTCGTCCGGATCGATAGAACTGGCATCTGCACTACTAAGTAGATCGACCAGGCTTTTACACGCTGGCGCAAAAGCAGGGCCTTGGATGCAACTATGCTTTGACTCGTGTAAGCCTTGCAAGAAAAGCGGCAGTGACAGCGGCTTCTTGTCATTCGTATTCGAAAGGATCGTCGGTACAGATTGATCCACTTGCTCCTCTAGTTTCCTACAACGATCACGGAGAGCCTTCTCTGTTGGCGTTGTCTCAGAACTTGAGTCGGGCCGAACAAGATTGCAGAGCTTCTGGCAGTGAATGCTGTGCAGATCGCTCGCTACTTCAGGAAGGCCCGGAAGTCTTGCAAGGCTTAAGATTTCCGCAACTTCAGAGGACGGGAGTTCATGGTGCGCTGGCGAGTTTTCGTATCGTGTCGTCAGACCTCGTATGAGGCCATTCAAGAGGTACATTATTGCCGGCTGGAACAATCGACCGCGGGCATTCATGATGAAACGAACCACGCCTAACCAAATTGCGCGACCACCGCGGTTGTCCACGTCGTGTTCTTGGATACTATAGTCATTCGATGGTACGAAAGATGGACTATCTTGAGTTTCGGATGCAAACCGTGCAACGACAGCAGCTAGGGCCTCTCCGTGTGCACAGGTAGTCTTGGTACGCGTGGCGGTAAGGGTTGACGTGAAGAGACTGCCATCAGTTGCCCATGGGAGAAACCCGTCAAAAAGGAAGTGTATATGACCACTGATATCACCGCGTCCCTGTTAGAATAGAATTAGCATTCTCAAGTCGGGGTTTTTTATCAATGAGACCTCTTCATGTGCGATACGAGTGCTATAGACGCACTTTTGCACGATCCACAGCATTTTGCATACCATGCGCATCTACCCATAAGAATGCAGAGGGCTACTTACCTCCGTGACAAAGTCCATGTACCAGCGACCGATCGTTTTCCTGACACTTTCTTGGATCAATGGATCAAGAGCTGCAGTGAGTAATGTGGTCGTCATTGCCGGAGTGATTTTCGACGGAAGTGCATTCGAAGACCCGAATAGCCTGGTCATGGATGAGAGGGAATCTTCCACTTGCCCAGTGTATCGGTGCAAAACAATAGTCTCGAATAGCGTCGAAAAGAGATCGTAGCTTTCTCGGTCTAGGCGACTTGCAGCGTATTGCATCGATGGGGTATCGATACAATCTGTTGTGGCAAGGAGCGATTGTCGAATGATTCCGAGGCAGTACTTGCGCTGATCTGCATGGCCTTTGACGAGACCGAGTCTCAGTTTCTTCCAGTATTGCTCATTCTTGACACATTCGAACTTGATACCACCGGAGGCTGCAAGCGAGATCCATTGAAACCACGTTCTATAGATATTGCTTGACCTAGCAGCAAAGCGTTTTATGTCAAGGGTACTTAGTTGATCCCATATTGATTGGTTAACAACGCGATTGAGGTCAATGGTTGACGCTGCTCTTCGGTTTTTCAACATTGAGCAGAAAGCTGACAAGGCATCATGTGCAGCCTCATCTAGTCCGTCGACACTTACGAAGCTGGATAGGAGGCCAAGAATGTCAGCATCGACCATATAATTCTGGGCCTCTGGGACCCAGTAGCAGCACTTCAGAAAGTGAAGATATGCTTTTGCAGGCCGAAGAGTTTCTGGGTTTTCGCATGGGAGATCCTGTCGTGATCGAGCAAGCGCCGTATAAAGCTTATTTTTGAGATGAGCAGCCACAAGCGATTCGCGGTTGAGACACAACTCGGCAACCCTGTAGAGACGGTCTGAGGACGACTCGTCGACCAGGCGGCCCAAAACGATATCCCACAGCTGCGTGTGCTGTGCAGAACTTCCGGCGTCGCCATCGGCATCGTTGGTGGGTAAAAGTCGAATACAAATGTCGAGTGCGTCAATATCGATGCCATGTGGTGCGGCTTTGAGCTTGGCAAGGCTGGCGTCAAAAGCGGCTTGTCGGGTATGCCCGTCTAGCAGGCTCAGCACCGCCGCCGTAGCCATGTCGGTGAGTACTTGCGTCAGCGAGACCGTGCAGTGGACAGATCTGACGTTTCTGGTAGTGCGGTGTGAAGATGCTTTTGAATTTCCGTTGCGGTTCTAGCGACGACACCGTCTGACCAGTCACATTTCTCACACGAATTTTTTAGTCGCTACCACGCCATTGCACCGCCTCGGAACGGGGCCTTGAAACGGTAGTCCCGTGCCAAAGGACATCACGGCAAGATGCAGTTGGAACAATTCAGCTTCAACGGTGGGGCATGAACGTGGAGGAGAGGGTCAGCCCCTGAGATTTATTGATTTTTTTGGGATGCTGTCATGGCTGCAGGCGTATGCTGGGTCCCAGGTGTGTGGCACACAACCGGTCAACCTTTGACACGCCTCATTTTCGGGACGGCGGCGGTGTACACCCAAGCATGCAATGGCTAGTGAGGCTCTTTGGGAGTCGGGTTGGGCAGCGTTGGAGTAGTCCCGGTAACAGTTGTCCAGCCTGACGTATGTTGAGGGTCTTCCGGTGCCCAGCAAGGAGCAACGGATGCGCAGTGTTGATCGTGTCGCTAGAGGCGGACGGACGATCGGCCTCGATGATGTGCTCATGCCATCCTGGACAGTGGATGCTGGTCTCGAGGAACCGTGGACGAGGATGTCGTGCCGTCTTCCTCCCGCCGCGTCGTCGTGTAAGAGGGCGCGGAGTGTGGGGTGCCAAGCAGTGACGTGGTATCGCACACGGCAACGGCGTGTTGACACGGCCCAAACAATGACCCCGAGTCATGGCAGGCGCGACCCGTGCACCCACTCAACACTTACCATGCACCTGCTATACATCGACCGGTCCAAGTATCTCAGGCAATCCTGTCTTCCTTTATCAGGCGGCGCAATCGACCAAAAAATGTATCCGCTACACACAACCGCATCGGCCCCTTCGATGCGCGCGTCCGACGTCTCATATGCGCACATGTCTCCATCACCGCCCGTCAACGCCGACCCTGGCAATGTCAAGGTCGTGGTGCGATGCCGCGCCTTTGTGGCAAGAGGTATGGCTGTGCGAATCAATTGATGCTGCATGTATGCTGATTGACGGTAGAGAGGGAGAGGGGCACTAAATGCCTGATCCGCATGGACCCAGCGACGCAAAAGACGACGCTGTATGCGCCCGACATCCGCGACAGCACTGGGCGCCGAGTCCACGAGGACAAGGAATTCACCTTCGATCGCTCGTACTGGTCGCACGACGAAAGCGACCCGCACTATGCCCACCAGGAAGATGTATACCGCTCGTTCGGTGAGGAGTTCCTCGACCACAACTTCGCCGGATACCACACATGTATCTTCGCATACGGACAGACGGGCTCAGGAAAGAGTTACACCATGATGGGAACTCCCGAAAACCCTGGATTGATTCCGCGAACGTGCGAGGAGCTGTTTGCCCGTATCAGGCACGAGCCCTCACCCAATACCAACTACCATGTCCAGGTGTCCTACTTTGAGGTCTACAACGAACACGTACGAGACCTGCTCCAGCCCAGGACAAACCCACCCGTGTACCTCAAGATTCGCGAGAGTCAGAAGGATGGTGTCTATGTGCAGGGTCTGACTGAAGCTGAGGTCAAGTGCTATGCTGACGTCGCACGCCTGATGAAGATTGGTGATCAGGTATGTGTACAAGCTTCCTTGTCTCTAGAGCATGTGCTAACGTCTGAGCAGAGTCGAACAACTGCCTCGACCAAGATGAACGACACTTCATCTCGCTCCCACGCTGTCTTCACGATCCGCCTGAAGCAGATCACCCACTCACTTCTCTCGGATGAGACGATTGAGCGTACAGCACGCATGCGTCTTGTTGACCTTGCCGGTTCCGAACGCGCAAAGTCAACAGAAGCTACTGGTGCGCGCCTGAAGGAAGGAGCTCAGATCAACAAATCCCTGACAACACTTGGTCGTGTTATCGCTGCCCTGGCAGATCCCCGGAGACAGGGTGCCAAGGGACGCCGACCACGCGAGGTAGTCCCATACCGTGACTCGGTATTGACATGGCTACTGAAAGACTCGCTTGGTGGTAACAGTAAGACGGCCATGGTCGCTTGTGTGGCTCCCGCCGACTATGATGAGACGCTTTCTACCCTCCGCTATGCCGACCAGGCGAAGCGCATCCGCACCCGTGCTTCCGTCAACCAGGACTGCATGTCTGCTGCACAACGAGACGCCCAGATTGCCGAGATGTCAGAACAGATCCGAAGTCTACAGGTGTGCGTCAATGCTGCTAGCCAGCGCAAGAGGGAAGAGGCGACAGAGCTGGACGAGTACCAGAGGCAAGTTGCGCTTATGCAACGTCTCATGGAAGAAAACCGTCAAGTCTCAGCAGCCAAGATCAAGGCACTCACCTCCGAAGTCGAGGAGCTTCGCCCGCTTAACGCAACACTCCGCGCAGAGATTGATACGTTGCGCCGCCATCTTGCCCTCGCGCTTGGAGAACTCAAGAACCCCATTGTCTTGCCCCCGCCAAGAGAGCTTGGTTCGCCAGACTTTGAAAATGAAGACTGGCTCGGTGAAGACGGTGACCGCTCTATGCCAATTGTTGGTGAGCGTGAGGTCAGTGACAATGACTCTGATTCTGGCTACGACGAGGGTGACCAGGATGAGTTGGCGCAGGAGCTGCAAAAAGAAGCGGAGAACTTCCTCAAGGATCTGGGCATGTTCCGCAAGAAGGTCGGCAGCGACGTGGAACGATTTGGACTACGCGAAAAGCTTGACGATATCATGGAACACGGGATCTAGATGATTGCAGCCTGGGTACGACTTTGTTGGAGTTGGGCTTGGATATGGCGTAGAGATTGTTTACGAATGCATGAGCGACGGCGTTTTCCTTTGACGAGGGTGAAACAACCCCGAAAGTAGTTAGCAGTATGTAGTTGTTCGTGATAATAATAAAATAAGATTATCACGCGTCTCGACGTATTCCATGAATGAGTTCCCACGTTCCTAAAGCGATGAGTGGTGGTGCCTCGGCGAGTGCGGAGAGCTATGACCGCAACTCCCAAGCTCCAACCAGGGCCGCACCAAGCATCCGACAACCTCGCGCCATGATACCCCGATAGGTGCGACCAAACATGTCCAAGCCAACAGCCAACTGGGAAAAGGTCGGCGACAAGTTCTACAGGAAAATCCAGCTCTACCAGGCGGTCTTTGACCAGGATCTCGAGCTCGAGAACTACCATGTGGTGGGGGCGCCGTACAGCGGTGCTGTAGGTAGGTATGTCCCGCTTGCCTGCCATTGACTGCGCATAGCTGTGTTGTGCCTGGGCTGCGCTGACTTTGTTAGCCATCTATCGCGATGAAGACAAGCTGCAGACGTACCGTGGGCCTGGAGCGTCCAAGTCGAGCATCGACATCTACAGCTGCGCGGGCAAGCTGATCCGAAGCATTAACGTGCGGCACCTCCACCCGACTGCGCGCAACCGCAACACGAAATACTGACAGGCTGCAGTGGGACAAGGGGTCCATCAGAGGCCTAGGCTGGTCAGAGGACGAGAAGCTGCTCGTCGTCACAGCAGACGGCACCGTGCGCTGTTATTACGGCCTCCAAGGCGACTTTGTGCCCTTTACGCTTGGCCACGACGCAGAAGACGTTGGCGTTGTATCGTGCAAATTCTATAGCACTGGCTTCGTTGCACTACTTGGAAACAACCATCTCATCTCTGTCACCTCATATACCGAACCGCGCCCGAAACTCCTTGCCATCCCGCCGACCGACCCGATCATATCATGGAGCATCGTACCGCCTGCATATTCCCTATCGCGCTCAGTCGAGGTTATTCTTGCGATCGGCACTACCCTCTATGTCGTCGACGCGACCGAAGCAGAGGACAGAAACTTTGATGCAGGGCCCTTTATGCACATCAGCGTTAGTCCGCGCGCAGAGTTTCTCGCCTTCTATACGGAAGATGGGAAGGTATGGGTTGTCAGCGGTGACTGGAGCGAAAAGCTCAGCGAGTACGACAGCAAGATCAAGACTGTACCCAAGGATATGGAGTGGTGCGGTTCAAACGCTGTCGCGCTGGCATGGGAAGATGAGGTGCATCTGATTGGCCCTAGGAGCGCAGCCACAAAGTTCTACTACGATACTTGGGTACATCTGCTACCGGATGTTGATGGCATCCGCCTTCTCACGAATGACGTATGCGAGTTCATCCAGAAAGTACCGGACGAGGCGGTCGATGTCTTCAGGCTAGGCTCTGACTCACCTGCTGCAAATCTGCTGGAAGCTTCTTCACTTCTAGAGCAGAAAAGCCCAAAAGCGGACGATCTTATCCAGCTCATACGGCCAAGCTTGGGTGAGGCTGTAGATACCTGCATCAAGGCTGCTGCACACGAGTACAACATTCATTGGCAAAAGTCGCTGTTGAAAGCCGCATCTTACGGAAAGTCGGTATTAGACCTGTACTCTTCGGACGACTTTGTTGATACATGCGACACGTTGCGTGTGCTGAACGCTGTACGCTTCTACGAGGTAGGGCTGCCACTCAGCTATGATCAATACCGTCGCATGACACCCGAGAAACTCGTCGAGCGTTTGACGAACCGCAGCGAATACCTCCTGGCACTGCGGATAGCAGAGTACTTACATCTACCAGCGAACCATATTTATGGTCATTGGGCGCAGCAAAAAGTTCGCGTATCTACTGACCCAGAAGAAGAAATCTGCAGCCTGATTGTCAAGAAGCTTCATGGCAAACCAGGCGTCTCTTTCGAGGAGATTGCGCGAGCGGCATATGACGAGGGCCGTGTTAGGCTTGCGACTGAATTGCTCGACTACGAACCTAGAGCCGGTAAACAAGTGCCTCTGCTTCTCAACATGAAAGAAGACAACATTGCGCTTGACAAGGCTATCGAGTCAGGCGATACGGATCTTGTGTATCATGTCCTCCTTCAGCTGCGCAAAAAGTTGCCACTGGCGTCCTTTTTCCGAGTCATCAACAGCCGGCCAGTGGCTACAGCTCTTGTCGAGTCATCAGCATGGGATCAAGACCGCGATCTACTGAAGGATTTGTACTACCAAGACGACCGGCGACTAGACGGATCAAACCTTTTGTTGTCTGAGGCCCTTTCGCAAGATAACCAGCCGGCCGTGCAAGATAAGTTGAAGCTAGCATCAAAGTACCTTCAAGATTCTCGCGACAATGCAGCCACCTTCCAACGCCAAGCCATAGATGACGCAGCTAAACTTCTTCGCCTCCAAACCCAATTCGAAACAGATCTCAATGGACCCAGAGACTCCTCTCCTGTTGGTGGGTTGCCTGGTCAGACCTACATTGGTCTCTCGGCGAATGAGACAATGTTCCAGCTCATCCGCCATGGACATACCAAGCGCGCTCAAAAAGTACAGTCGGAGTTTAAGATCAACGACAAGACATTCACATATGTCCGTCTCCGCGCCCTGGTTGCAGCACGTCATTGGGTTGAACTTGAAGAGTTTGCAAAACAAAAGAAGAGCCCTATTGGCTGGGAGCCATTCTTCAACGAGATACTAGGTGCTGGCAACACCAGAGTTGCATCCGTGTTCATTCCCAAGTGCACGAATCTGTCTGTGCCGGAGCGTGTGGAGATGTGGACCAAGTGCGGGTTGATGGTCAAGGCGGGTGAAGAGGCCTTCAAAGCAAAGGACAGGGAGTTGCTCGAGGAGATTCGCGCCAAGGCTGGCGGAAGCGCTGCAGTGGAGATTGAGCGATTGCTTGGCATGTTGCCTCAGGGCAAGAAATAGTATGAACAATGAATGCATGACGAGGTTTCCTAATTGGGACGCGGATGGCTTTACATGAATACCTTTTTATGATTGCTTTTTACAGCCCTGTATTGCTTTTGTTACGACTCGAAATTGCTTTTGCTGTAGTCGTACTAACCACTTATGTACGACGCCTTGTACCAATTCGACCATGTAGCCGAGAACAGCTAGATCCCAATATAACCAGCGTTAGCCTCGTCTCCAAACCTCATGCCGGAGTTATAGATCTGCTAACACCACCCCATCTATATCACACCTCCACAGCAGCATCCATGCTTAGTAACATGGACAGAAAACCGCTATTACGCATATTCCGCACTCGACATCTACTTCGCATTCATAATACTCCATTCTATCTAGGTACGTAGGTACGTATGCTGCATGCAGATCGCCCCAGGCAATAAAAATCCACGATCTCAGATCGGTCGGTTTGGGTTGGTCCTGTTTTCCCCGCATTTTACCAGGGTATGCAGCGGCACTCTATCTCGGCATCCGGCACTGACGTAGGGTACGGTACCTACATGTACGTATACGCTTCGCTTTTTTTTTGGGGTCATCTCGGTACGCATTCTACCGAGCTCCACCGGTGGCATTGCTGTTATGGGGTTAAGGTGATGTGTGGGGAGAGAGGTGTGTGACGCTCTTTTTCTTACTTTGTGCGTGGCTGAGGGAAGGTAAGAGTCTTGCGGGGAGGAGGCCGGGGAGAGTGGAGGCGGGCGGGTGGGCGTGTGGGGGAAAGGAGGTTTAAGAAGAGCCGAGGAGGTAATTTTATATATATCTGTACATGTAGTCATAGAAGAAGCCTATCCCTTGGAATCCCCATACTTTACTTTTAGAGTGGGTGTTGCAGTCGTTTCATTCGACGACAAGGGAAACTCGAAGATGAGGTTCTCGCCGTTAGCAGTACTGTTGTACTACTATGCAACAGCAGCAGCAACGAGTCCACGCGACAACATACCTTACGCAGACTACATTCTCGCCCCGAAATCACGGATCGTGCATCCCGTCTCCGTACACAGCAGTTATGGCTCCGTATCCGATCCTTCCGGCCTAACAACCACCAGCCGTAAAAACAACAGCACATCTACTTTCTCCGGTCCGGCCTCCATAGCCTACGATTTCGGCATCAACATCGCCGGACATGTCTCTATAAACGTTTCCTCGCTATCAACGCCAGATACATACCTCGGCGTCACATTTACCGAAAGCTCCCTATGGATCAGCAACAAAACCAGCGATGCGACTGCCGACGCGGGCCTAGATGAGATACTCTGGTTCCATGTTACAGACGCGGGGACATATACGGCGCCGGCTGAGAAATTGCGGGGAGGATTTAGGTACATGAGTGTTGTGCACAATGGGACGGGGAGTGTCGAGGTGGGCGATGTAAGCGTCTATTACAGTGCTATGCCGCATTGGGAGGATGAGGGGTTGGGGGATTATACGGGGTGGTTTCATTGTGATGGTAAGATCTCCGCTGCTATCTGCCTAACACCAACAGGATGAGTAGATGATGTTGGTTGCTAACGCAGACGTGCAGATGAATTGCTAAACCGCATCTGGTACGCAGGCGCGTATACAAATCAACTTTGTACTATTGCGCCTGATACAGGTAATTCGCTGGTGGAGTTACTCGATTTGAATAACAATGCTACCGGTGGACCCAACGATGCGCCACCGACGAGGTGGTATTATAATTATACGATTACGAAAGGGAAGAGCGCGCTGGTGGATGGGGCGAAAAGAGATCGATTGGTGTGGGCGGGAGGTATGTCTACCCCTACATGATTTGATGGAGGAGAAAGTACTAACTGCATGGTGGAAAAGATATGGCGATCGCCGTGCCGGCAGTTGTTGTATCAACAAACGACGTGGTGTCGGTCGAGAACGCGCTCGATTCGCTGTTTGCGGTGCAGAACAAGACTACCGGTGTACTGCCGTATGCTGGACGTCCGTTTTTCTCCATCGTATCGTTTACATACCATCTTTACACTTTGATTGGTGTTGCGGACCATTATCTCTATACGGTAAGGCTTCTTTGTTACGCCATGTGGGTGGCGTCGATGTGTAAACTAACTGTAGGTTGCTAGGGCGACTTATCTTACGTGCAGTCTCTGTGGGACCAGTACAAACTCGCTCTGGGGTTTTCGCTCAAAAACATTGATGCAAGTGGTCTCATGAATGTTACTTCGTCGGCTGATTGGCTACGCTTTGGCATGGGTGGGCACAACATCGAAGCCAATGCCATTCTGTACTACACGATCAACCAAGCCATCTTCCTTGCTGGTGCATTGAACGATACGGCCAACGTATCCAGCTGGCGCGAATCCGCTGAGCGTCTCAAGGTAGCTGCCAATGAGCTGCTTTGGGTCGAAGAGGAGGGCATGTACAGGGACAATGAGACGACAACACTGATGCCACAAGATGGAAACTCGTGGGCTGTTGTTGCGAACCTCACCATCAACTCGACTCAAGTCTCTCAGATTAGCAACCGTCTGACCAAACGGTGGACACCGTATGGCGCACCTGCCCCTGAGGCTGGAGCCACCGTTTCGCCATTCATCTCTGGCTTCGAACTGCAGACGCACTTCCTCGCACACAACACATCAGCTGCACTGGAACTGATGCGCCGACAATGGGGCTTCATGCTTGATGACCCCCGCATGACGAACTCGACCTTTATCGAAGGCTATAGCACCACGGGCGAGCTAGTCTATGCACCATACAAAAACAATCCTCGTATCAGTCACGCCCATGGCTGGGCAACGGGCCCAACATCCTCGTTGACGCAGTACGTTGCGGGCATCGAGCTACTCACGGCGGGCGGAGCTACTTGGCGCATTGCACCTTCGCTGGGAGACCTTCGCATTGCCGATGCAGGGTTCAGGACTGCAGTTGGCTTCTTTGGCGCCAAAACGCAGGTCGCAAATGGTAGCGTGGTGCTAGAGTTTGAGACCCCTGAAGGAACAACGGGTTCAGTGCATGTACCAGTGCTCAATTGCGACGGCAGACTCATCATGAGCGGGGGACAGGGATCTGGGTATGAATCTGCTCGAGACGTTATGGCAGGACGCCAAGAGAGCGTTGCTGTGGATAATGTAGCAGGTGGGAAGTGGAGGGCTGTGTTCCGGTGTCGTGAGTAGGCTGTAGGAGTGTCCATTTCTTCAGTAAAATATGCGTCCATGTTGGAGACGCCTGTTGTAAGCAGGGGGCACTCTGGCCAGCTAGCGTAGAGAAAAACATGTTACTCTGCTCAGCAACTCGGCTCAGCAACTCCTCAAACCTCAACATGTCCTGGCAACGCAATGCTGTTGCCGCGGAGGATCGGGATCGCATTGCATTCTGGGCGTTGGTTCGTATTGACCCTCTTCCCACACCAGCTCTTCCCTGCTGGGGCGGGTGGTGATCAGGTTTCTGGTGCAGTATGCCTGGCAATAAGCGTGATAACTATGGGGCTGACTAATGCCGTTAGCCGGTAGTGACTACACGACGTCTTGTTTCCGGGTACAGGCTCCGGTAGTAGGCCGTGTTGTGTAAGAAGGTCGGCGGAGCAACGCGAATCCTGTCCTGGTTTATTTTGAGGATCTGCCGCGGCCGCAGTCAGTCGCACGGGTGGAGATTTGCTCGGGCGCTTGCTGCTTTTTCAAGGCACCGTGGGTGGAGAGATGCAGGCCGTCAACAAACAAATAAAAAAAGGGACCGTGTTTTGGTCAGCCGGCGATCAGCAGAGTAGGGAATCAGGGTGTGTCAGAGCGCGAGGGACGAACCCAAGGCATGTGTGTTGGTCGGGAAGGTTACCAGACAGCGAGTGCATGGCGTTCGTCATGGGGGAACGGCTGGGCGGTAGTGGTTGTGGTAACGGACGGCATGGGAAGATTGACGCCGACTAACGACGCACGCCACTCTTCGCATGTTGACATGCAGATTACCGGCATGATCCATGGGGTGCGCTTAGCAGCGGCGTCATTGGCCTCATACCCCGCTCTCAGTGGCGGGCAGACGACGAGGGTGAAACTGGCGTTCCCGTGATGGCGCGCTTTGCCAACGCGGGACGTTGCCCCTCGCGACCGACGCTGAAAATAGTCCGGGGGGCACAACGACTATGACCAGCGAGTCGCTTGCACTTTGATCTACAGCCCGACTCAACCAGTTGCATCACTGCCACTTTCCGTGTGCACTGCACTCGCATCTTTCGAGAGAAAGTCTGCACCTGACGGTTCTGCTGGAATCCCCAGAAAAAGACTGCGCGTGGGTGCGTGTCAGATTCACATCTTCGTTGCGCTCTTCGGCGTCATTACCCTCGTTTGTATGCACGCGATCTCCGGCCTCCTGCAACACCGCGCCCGTTTCCTCGCCTCGCCTCTTCCCCACCGTGACTATCCGCTCCTTCACCGCATCCACGACACACTCGATTACACGTTTCCCACGCCCCACTGCTAGCCAAACTTTGTATGCGCCTTTGAACGTTGCGCTCGCGGGGCTGCACATACAATGGATACGAGCTACCTCGCTCAGCAGGTCACCACCATCATCGGCCAGCTGCACGGCCTGTTTGACGATATCGGTGTCCCCAGCCATGAGCGCGACTCGCGCGAGGCAGAGGTGTGTACAGGCGCCATGTGTGCCTCTTGCGACTGCTGACAAGGTGCAGCTCTTCTCTGCACTCTCCGAGACACTTCACAACCAATTGCGCCAGGTGACCAACGAAAAGCATGAAATGACCGAAGAGGCGCATCGCCTGCTCAGGACGATCCGCCAGATGGAGGCCTCGCTCGACGACAACAAGCCGAACCCAAACTACGACGACCACGACGACGATGATGCCATTACGTTCCCCCTGACGCGCTGCCTGCAATCCCTAAAGGAGAAGTACAACGTGGTCAGCAAGCGACACCAGGAGCGCTTCGAGCAGGTCAGGAAACTGGCAGAGGCGCTCGAGTCGTATGCCTCGCACCTCGAGCCCTCCTTTGTCCAGGTCAAGCTCCCGCCCACCGCGCCCAATGCGACCGTCTCCCCCACGTTTGACATATCCCCAGCCTACGTCAACCAGCTGGACAACGAGTTCACGCGCGTATACGAAGAATACACACGGCGCTTGGACACAGTCCAAGTGCTCTGTCAAGAAATCATCCAGCTTTGGGCCGAACTCGGAACGCCACAAGCGCAAACCGACAGCGCTATTGTCAAGTACCACCGCGACGCACCCGAGCAACTTGGCCTGCACAAGGAGGACCTCGCGGAACTGCAAGCCAAGAAGGAACGCCTGATTGAGGAGAAGCGCGGACGGGAGCGACGACTAGGGCAGTTGCGCGCAACGATTGAGGAGCTATGGGATCGCCTGGGTGTCGACGAGCGCGAGCGCAAGCAGTTTCTCAGCAGCAACCGCGGATGTGGCCTGCGCACTATCAACGAACACGAGGACGAGCTGGCAAGACTGAATGAGCTCAAGCGCCAGAACTTACATCTCTTCGTCGAGGAGGCGCGATGCAAGCTCCAGGACCTCTGGGATGCCCTATACTTCTCCGAGGAAGAGATGCTCGACTTTACGCCCGCCTTCTCAGACGTCTGCAGCGATGCGCTCCTGGCTGCACACGAAGCAGAAATCGCCCGCCTCGAAGCGCTCAGGGAACAGCGACTGCCCATTCTTCAAAAGATTGACCGCCACCGGGAACTCATCAAGGAGCGCGATGAACTGCAGCAGTCGAGCCAAGACGCCACGCGCCTCATGGCACGCGGCAACAAGGGTGAGAGGCGCGACCCAGGTAAGCTTCTGCGTGAAGAGAAGATGCGAAAGCGCATCGCCAAGGAGCTGCCCAAGGTTGAAAGTGTAAGTGTATCACACTTCCTGGTAGAAGCCCAGCTAACACATGTCAGGACCTGAAGAGCATTCTTGAAAACTGGGAAGACGAGTATGGTCGCCCATTCCTGGTCCAAGGAAACCGATACCTGGATGAGCTGTATGCCTCTGCTGCCAAAGCTGCGCCTCCCCGTGCAAAGACTCCTTCAAACACAGGCATGCCCAGCAAATCTGCGACAATTTCAAGGTCGACTGCTCCAAGCCGTGCTGGCACTATTCGTGGAGGTGCACCACCCACTCGTTCAAAGACCCCTGTGTCGAATTACGGCACCAGCCGGCATACGCTTTCCAGTTCTGTTTCGTCAGTTTTTAGTGCTTCCACATCGACAACTGCATCCGTCTCTACAACCACCTCGACATCGACTGCGGCGCAAAAGAGTCCTTCCAAGATCCCCTCGCGCACGCAACTAGGTGGCACGCAGGGCAGGGCCTCGCCTGAACGCCGGCCGCAGCCACTTCCACGAGAGGATGCGGCAACGATGCGGAGAAAGGCGCCACCCATGGCACCTCCACCACGAATGAAGGACCTTTTTATACCTCCAGAGCCAACATCTGTGGAGACGCCACTAAACCGGTTTGCCTTTAATCGTGGAGAGCGCAGCGAGAGCATTGTGCGCAACGTTCAACCTGAAGACCCCTATGATGACAGACCGTCTTACATAAGGCACAGCCACACCATGAGCGCGGGCTACGTTCCCACTTACCCTACACCATCAGTATCGTCAGGTAGCAGTCGACAAATATCACAAGCGTCTTCAACAGGGACGGCAGCGACTGGTGTGACGATGCAGTCCGGGTCTGAGAACTGGGAGACGTTTAGCGAGCAGTCGGACGACGCACCCGAGGAGGAAGTCGATTTCCATGCGTACAAGCGGCAGATGAAGCGCTACACGCCCGAGGGCGGACATGCATCTAGCCCGCGACCCGTCCAAGGCAAGAAGATTCGCGGCATCCGCAATGTTGGCGGAAGCGGGTCTATAAGCGAGCACGACGGGAGCATGGTACGGGTGGTTGAAGGGTCCGACGCAGGTTGGACCGACGACGGCGACGGGTACTGAGAACAGGCTGATGCTTGTTTGCGTGCCCGTTTTGGATGCTTCTACGAGCCATGTCAACCACGACTGCATGCTATTTTTTACGGCGAAAGTGACGACTAACACCGCTACTAGGGGCCGCTCAACTGGCGCTTTCCCCTCTTCATTTTTTTTCTCATTCCATTCTACTTCTCGACAATCCCGTTTAGCCTGGTGGTAGTGTTGGCATATTTTTTTTCTCCGTAGCCCTGTTTCAGGCAGGAAGAGTGAAAATTTTCAGGCGGACTCATGGCCTCCCTCCCTTTTGAAGGGTAGGGCGAGTGAGTGGTCGGGAGATTCGCCACGTACATTGTCGCGTGGGCAGGGGGGCTGGGGCTGCAGGTCAGATGGCTAGTCTACAACCAAGTGGTTGCTGGGCAGCTCTCATGCAACGGTGCCCTCTTACTCTCGCTTGAGGAGCGAAGGCGGGCCCCTGGCTCTTCATTTCTTCACATTAACATTTGGTCTTGGGTTGAGCGGCAGAATTGCGGCGCACCGGCGTTGATTGGGACTAGTTGTGGTGTATGCGCGTTAGGCGCTTCACTTTTTTTTGTGGACTTTTGTGTATTCTTTGTAATTTGCATATCCCGATTGTTTAGTGTGCGAGGGAGGGAGGGAGGAAGAGAGCGTGGGAGCATGGCGTAATTGTACTTGCATGCAGGGTTTGGTTGAGATGGATTGAAAAGTTGTTGGATTTGCGTGTCTGTAAGCGCACGGGGGGACGTGTACTGTTACGATTGATCAGAATGGATAAGAGTGCAAAAAAAGGAAAAAAAATATGGTGATGTTCGTAGATTGCTGAGCCGCCTACATACAACTAGTGCATGCTGATGGGCCGCGGCACAGCCATTGTGAAGACTAGGTGCAACCGACTTGTGGTGTTAGATAGATCCTACAGTGCACATGTGGAAGGCGCTCGTCGGAGAGGGTTTGAACAGGCATAGATGAGCTGTGTGTATGTATGCACTAGGCTTGATGTCTCTTTAAGTGAGGCAGGCGCGCGTTGTAGCGGGCTGGTGCCAAGGAGGAGCAGGTGGTTGTTGCCAAACTTGGGCTCCGCGGCACTCACACGCCGGTCCTTCCTGTTTGGCACAAGGGACGCGTTAGGCTGGATCGAGCAGGTGCAACGGGCGGCTGTGCTTTTGGTAATGCGGTGCCGTTGAGGAAAAAAAAAAGAGCCTCACGTCGGGCGGTTGAGCTGCGAACATGTGCTCGTCGCGATGGGGGACGCCGGTGGTACCAAGATTGGCGACGATGATGAGCAGCCATGACGTTGCCCAAGCGCGCAAGGCGGCTATGGACAACACTGGACTACTAATACTAGGAATAGGCTTTTTTTCCTCCACAGCCCGACGCCCTCGCCAGGCATGCACCCCACAGCGCCGGAAGGGCACCATGGGCAGCTAGCGCGTTTGGCGGCAGGCGTGCAGGCAGGCTGGGAGGGTTTACGTGCAGCGGGCATGCCAACAAGATATTGGAGAGATAAGCATGGCGACTGTGACAGGCCCGGAGCGCGGTGCACCCCAAGCCTACCACACCGGATAGGCAGCAGCCACGTACATGGTGTATGTAGATACTACTACATACAACCAAGGGCCATGCGGGCGAGCCAGAATGCGCCGGTGGCTTGCGCGGACGTGTAATCAGCATGACTCTTCGTCTTATGCACCGTACGTGTATGAGGCCCTGCACCGTTTTTGTGTCTGTACATACGTCGTACTACCTAGCATGTATGACTACTACTAGGGACGGAACAGGCAGCACAGCACATGCGTGCTGTGGCAACATAGATGGATACGACGGGGGCGGTGGCAGCGTCAGGCCGTGACGGCGAGGCAACGTGACGGGCGCCGCGCGTACCAGGTGACTCTGTCCGGTGCATCTGGCACTGGCACTGGCACTGGCACTGGCACTGGCACTGGCAGTGGGAACGGGGGGCCATTTCGAGGGCTTCCAGAAGGCAGGGTGGGCGTGGGGCGACAGGGCTGAGGGGCGGGCGGAGGTGGCGGCTAGGGGGGAGGGCCCTCCTCCAGGGGTTGCTGGCAGACGATCGCCCTCTGCATCGTGTCGCGCATGCGGACCACCCAACCAACCGGGGGGCTTGCACAACTGCTGCAACACGCTGCTCCCGCCGCGCTCCAGCAACCAGCGGTGTCGACGGATGCACATGGGATGTGCGTGAGTGCTGCCGTGTCCTCTTCTCAGCAGCCTGCACACACACACAGTAGTAGTAGCAGCAGCGACAGATGCGGTCCGAGCACTTGCACCGCTCCAGAGGCCGACGGTCGTGTGCCTCTGGCGCCAGCCTCTGATAGGGAGACGCTCCCACGCGACTGCCCTTTTTACTTATCGCTGCCACTCTCTCTCTCTCACACACCCCAGCTTCGTCATCGGCCCTCCCTTATCGTTAAACATCGGTCCGCCGCGAGCTATCAGCTATACTAGTAGTATTACTGCATCACATTCCCCCCCTCCTCCCCCATTCAGCTGCTACTACTACTACTACTGCTGCTGCTACTCCTCCTCCTCCTCTCACTCACTCACCTCACTACTTCTCCCGCCCAGCCCCGTCGTGCCCCGTCGCTGTTCCCGCTGCCTCAGCACGCACACCCGTCCGCTTCCATCCAAGTGCATCGGCGACTTTCGGCACGCGCCAACCCTGCACTCTGATGTTGCTCGCGACTTGCCCTTGCAGGACCCGCCCAATCGCCAACCAGCAATAACGTAAAGAAATCCAGCGGCCGCACGTCACTGCCAGCCTAGCCCCAGCACCTCCCGTACCTGGATTGTCTTGCGGCCTGTTAGTCACGGGGGAAACGCCTTCAGGGCTCACGCTACGGCCTTCATCATCATGTATTCGCCAAGGTCCTTTCCTTATCTGCATCCCTCTCCACCTTCACCACGCTCTTCGAGATCTTCGTCCGACAGGATGGGAACCCGCATGCGGTCCAGTCCGTCTCCACGAAGTACCAGACCCATCGCCGTTGACACACAGACGCACCCTATGAATAAGAACCCGACCATGTCCAACTGCCAGCACACTCCATCACCACTGCACCCACCCACACATGCTCCCTCTTCCACAACCATGTCCAAGCCCGTTGGCATCCCACTACGCACCCCCATCAAGTCCTCGTCCTCGACACAGACGACCAGAATGCGAGGCGAGCACAGAGGCCGATCGGCACGCTCGTCCCAGAGCCATGACGCCAAAGCACTGCCGCCCGCCGTTGCTGCCTTGCTCGCCGTCACGGCCATTCCCAAGATGCCCGCCCGCCGACGACAACGCTCGACAATGGACAGGCGCATATCCATGGACGAGCTGATACAGGAGTGGAGGCAAGAGGACCCGGATACGCCACCCTCACTCTCGGGCTCTCCCATGGACCTGCTGCTTGGCCGCGTGGACGAGTCGGACGACGAATACAGCAGCATTACAAGCGTCGAGCAGGAAAAGGGATCCTACCTGACGTCGAGGTCCATTTCCAGCGACTCGATATCTTCGACTCTGCCGCCCTCGCTGGACTACGAGAATCCCTCCTATGCTTCGCATTGGGACAACATCAGCACACCCGACTCGATTGGCCGAAAGTCACTACCCGAACGCAAGGAAAAGGTCGTCTCATCACCACCAAAGGAAGACTGCATTCTGGATCACCCGCTACTTCACTACGGACCCGACGAGTGCGAGGACATTATCGCCGCTGACATGAACGACACGACACCTCCGCCGCCTCCCCCAACTGAGCGATTCCGATCATTCAAGTCTAACCTTACAGCATCCTTGCAAGCACTCAAATCGGCGGCCAAGTCCTTCTCCAACTTTACGGCGCCCAGCGTACCCCCGGATGACTTCCTCACGCGATCACTTTTATCGCCCAGGTTCACGAGCGAGATGCGCCCGAAGCACGTTGAAGGGCTGCCATCGCCCGAGTTGCGACGCTACCTCAACCCGCAGCCTGCGCCCATCTCACCAACAGAGTTGACTATGCATCTCCACGATGCCTTTACACTGGATACCGACGTCGACCCCCACGCGCCTATGATTCAAATGCAGACGTACGAGCGACGCGGTAGAGGACAAAAGTCGCGCCGCAGTCGCACCGCGGATCCGTTTTCCGAAGCAGGAAGGGTCCTGTCCAATGACGCACCTACCGTTCGACAGCGTGAGCCACGCGAGAACAGCGACTTTCTACGTGTCATCGTTCTCGAAATGAATATGCGCCGCGTCGGCAAGCTCGACACAAAGGCTGTCGGAAAGGCTCGTATTTGGCTGCCACCGCGGAAACCTGCCTCGAACAAGCCCCCGCCTCAGGACCCCGAAAGTGGTGTTCCGCTTAGATGGACTCCAATCACGGCACCATGAATTAACTCGTATTAAGACGTCTAACAAGGTGGCTGCAGTAAGATTTGGTCCCTCTTACCGTTGGGCACACACGCAGCCCGAAGCGTGTACCCTCGCTATGTTCATACGACAAGTCGACCCGAACCTGCACGTTGCAAGGCGTCTCCACCTACGTGGCGCGTCGCCTGCGGCCATTCGATCCTGCGTCATTGGGTGACATGGAGCCCTGAAGACGATCCCGGATTCAGTTTCTCCGAAGATCGCATGACTTGCCGTAGCCTGGCGCGACGGATCTAGCGGGTCCGCCGTCCAGCAAAATTGCTCGTCTCGGTATAGGGCACACCACTGTCACCGTGATGCTGGGTTCGTTGTTGCGTCTCGCTTAGTTGTACAACCTCGATGGTATACAGATAAGATCGAGCAGCAATCCTACAAAACTCCAAGAGATGGAAGAGCAGGTTTGACGAACGGAGGTCCGGGGGTGCCGGCTCGGCACGTGACGCGGAGTTTCGTCGGAGCCGACGTCTTTTTTTACCCAGTGGGGGAAATACAGCACATCGCTGTGCGCGCACACACGCAGCTGCCGACAACCAACCACCTTGCAGCAAATGCAAATTTCCTGGGGGATTGTCCCTTGTTCCTTACAACGCAGCACGAGCTTCCCTCCTCGGCCGTTGCAGCGAAAAACGAGGGTCCCGCCGAGCCCCAATACGCCGGGTCTCGCCGACGCCGGTTGGCCCAGAGAGTGGGGGGCGCGCGCGTTTACACGTTTGCATCGAGCAATCACTTTGCTCTTTTGCCTGGTACGTACCCAGAAATTCCCAATGGGTGGGAATTTACCCATTGAGCCTGGAACACGCGGGACCTAGGGTCCTTACGAGCAAACTCCGAGGCACACACGAACAGTCAATTTACGACACATCACTTTTTTTTTTAACACTTGCAGTTTTTTCTTTCAGTCTTCGTGTTTTAAATTAAACCCACTTTGTAAAGTGGGATTTGGTACTTTTTTTTTCATTTTCATCTTGCATTGCGTGTGTGCGTCTTAGCGAGAGTCAGTCAGCCAGCGTGAGAGTGGGGGGTTTAACCTTTTACTTTTCGTTCCTTTTCTTACTCGGTGTTCGGAGCATAAGCATGGGAAAGCTGGGCGTTTTTTTCTGCGAGTATGCGAGCGACGGTCAAGCGCTGACCGCTTTTTTGGAGAGACAACGGACTTTTTTTTTCTTTGCATTCTGAGCGAGAGAGAAAAAGGATGGGGCTTTTTTCTTACCTACTTGCTACGTATATCCCTTGTTCCCTGCAACTTGTTGCGTCCTGGCGGTGGGCACGTGGGCAAGCCCTTTCTCTCTCGGTCTCTCTCTCTCTCTTTCTTATCTTTCTCGTTTGACAAGCAATTGAATTTGCTTTCCGGTCACAGTCACAAGGATGACCATATTACACTAGAATTAGCGCGCTGCAGAGCCCATCATGTTTTTTTACTATATCCCCCTCCAAAGAAGCGAGTTTTCAGATTGAACAGGCGCGAGCCCTTGTACGTACGTACGTAGCAGTAGCAGTAGCAGCAGTTAGCGCTATTCTATCTACCAACAATAGCAAAATATCATGCACAGCAAGCACGGTATTTGTTGTGCGAAATCTACACATGCATCTTGTTCCCTCACCCTTATCTCTATCAACGTGAAATGACCACGAGATCAAACGTACACACACACCTCCCCCTCTGCCTTTTTCTTCTTGCCGTGCTATCCTGTGCTGACAAGACTACCAACATACTAAAAGATAGTCTAGTCGACTAGTATACCCCCCCTCCCCCTACTGTAGCGCCCCATGACTTACATGGACGTACATACATGCACATGTGTGTGACTTGCTGCATAAACATGTATGTATGTATGTTCTGGCAAGGTTATATATCCTTACTAGTGCCGGTGAAGAAAAAAACAAAGGGTATACGTACCCCATAGATACGAAGATGCAAAGGCTGAAGATTGGTAATGGTGCGGGGGAGGGGTAAGCATGTATGCTGAACTAGAATACTTGTTGTATATTAGAAATTGACCAGATGGTAAATACATTAAATACTGCTACCCACCTAGTCTGTACAGTTGCATGAGTCGAGGTATCGTGGATGTGCGGGGTAGATTGGAGAGAGAGAGGGGCAGCCAAAAAAGAGAAGAGGGGTGGTAAGTAGCGATGGCGCATCTTGCACACTTGCTAGTACCAGTGTGCAACAGACCTTCATTGATGCCGGAAGGGAACAAAGAAAGCAAAAAAAAGTGACCTAACCAGGGGTCGAACCTGGAATCTCTTGATATCGAACTGAATCGTAGTCAAGCGCCTTGCCATTGGGCCATTAGGCCGATGCTTTGTACGTGTTGTACTTGCTTCGATGGAAGTACTTCTAGTTAAAAATTATATATCCACCATCTTAAATTCCATCACGATAAAAAAAAGGGAAGGTGGATGCATCCGTTCATCCACCTGGTTGTTGGTGTTGTACTAGGTCGAAAGAAATTTTTTCTTCGTCACATCAACGGTTTTTTTGCTAGTCTTGGTGTTAGCGCATACATACACGCGCGCGGGACACACACCAACACACCAAAGATAGCGGGAACGATGGACTAGACGCCCGAATAGGAATAACGCGGAGCATGACGAAAGTGGCGCTGTGTTGCGCAATCAGGTCAAACGGGTTGGTTGGTTTTGCTGATTGTGATTGACTGATTGACTGCGGGAAGCCTTACTCGTGTCGAATGTGGAGTGGAGAGGGGGAGAAGAAAGGGAAGGGAAGGGGAGGGAAGGGGGGATCTGATGTCATTGTATGCAGTCATCGGTGTGTCGGGTAAGTTCCCTTTGTGTATGTGTGTATGTATGAACGGCGGCGCGTATGCGCAATAAGGTAATTGTCATGGAGTACTATGTAGACATGTTCGGGCGCTCACACGGATTGATGGATAGATGGATGCGTAGATGGGTGAGTGGGTGGATGGATGCAGATACGCGCAGAATGGCCCTGTCGGCATACATGCGAGGTAAAACCAAGGTAAAGCAAGCTATGAACCAAGTAACGACGCATCCTACCATATTCCTGCATCGCAATCGCAGTTGCAATCGCAATCGCAATACCATACCTCTCCCATCTCATCTCATCTCATCTCATCCCACCACACCACACCACCATCCATTACACTTGCGCTACGCTACGCTACGCTAAGCTACCCTCCCATTCCTGCTCGTAAACACCAAAAAAATCGGGTCTAGCAGCCCAACCCTCACCCCCTTCCTCCCACGTCCACACCCACTTCCTTGCTCTCACAACCTCCCATCTCCACATCCCTTCATCTCATCTCATCATCGCTACCCGATACATACCCTACCCTACCCTACCCTCACACCACCATCCGACCGAGTCGTGTAGCACATAGTACATACATAGGCGACGCCTTCCGGTCGGAAGGCAACGCAAGACCAAGTACCGAGCAACCAACCTCGCGTCGCGTGCTCCGGGGAGTTTGTAAGTAGGAAAAAGGGCCGATTAGGCGGGGAAGCTGTGGAAGTGTGGGTGTGTGTGGGAGAAGCATGATCGGAAACGGGTTATCGGGGGGTTTTTTTTCTTTCCTTTGGGCTTTTACTACTAGTACCTATGTATGTACCTTGCTCTATACATGCCCACGACCCCCCATCCTGGCTATGTATCGTCACATGAGATGATGGGGTATGTGGGATAGATACGACTGATGTGGAGAAGGGGTGGGAGGAAGGTAAATGGTGTGATCTGCTTGAAGAAAGTTTTTTTTCTTTGCTTGCTGGCTTCGTGCTGCTTTTCCGCTTCGTGTTGTTGTTCTTGAGCTTATCTTGGAGTAATGGAGGATGAGGAGAAGGAGGCTGGGGGATTGCGCATGTGCATGTGCATGTGCATATTTCATCAAGGAACGAACAAAACAAGCATACAAGATATGATTCGTTGCTCGTGACTTCCACATATTGCAAGGAGCGCATCCAAAGATCGACTCTCACTCATCTCACACTTGATGTCATGGCATCTGGCGACTACATCATACTACTTCCAAACGGCCGCATGTCAGATCGTCCCCATTAGTCCGTGCTATACATAACACGCCAATCAAGCAAGACGAATTGAAAAAGATGGCCCGTACGATCAACTTATCAATCTGTATTATACACTGCCAGATAACCCCCCGTTGGCCTGTTACATCGCGCTCAGGCTACTCATTACAAACAGCAGGGAAACATATACGCCGAAATACGGCCGTGGAACTGCGCTGCGTACCTAAACTGCCATCGGCCCTTTGCGGGATGCGGCATCCATACCCACCCCACCTATGCATAGCTTGCCCACCCCATGTATAGCACCGCCAGGTTGCGTTCATCCGTGGCTTGTTGTATGAGTTCATTGACCGTGGCCTTTGTGCTCAGTGTCTTGCTCAGCTTCTTCTCCACCACGCTAAGCGCTCGACCCGCCTCACCGGCCTGATCTTCCTTTTCTCTTTTCTTGTTGCTCTCGTGCACCACGCCTGTCACTTCCTCAACTGCCGCTTGACCGGAAGGGGCAGGTGTACCCCCGGGCGCAACGCTCGCTGAGCGCGCGGTACCGTTTGCACCCGTTTCCTGGTTTGCTTCCTGCATGCGTTTTGCTTTGGTCGGGGTGACGCTCCAGTTGACCAAGGGGTCGTAGCGTAACACATTGAGCAGAGTCATGATGCTTTCCCTTTCCTCGCGCAGGGTGTCCATTGTGAACTCGCAGCAGCGTCGGAACACGCCTTCCGTCTTGGTATAACCCATGCCATCCACCAAGTCACGCGTCAGTCGGAATGGCACTACTTCTGGCACCGGCAGCACACGACCCGCTTCAAAGCTCACTCCAAGATCGATGTGCACCACTTCACCAGTCTTTTCGTCGAGCAGGATGTTGTGACAATGGCGATCACCGAGACCAAGCACGTGGCCCAGGATGGAGATGGCAGCCGTCGAGCGCGTGTATGCCAGACGTCGCTCAAACCATTCGTCAGGATCTTCAAAGCGCTCCAGTAGGAAGAAGCGCATTACAGGGTGAAAGTTTTCCGCAACCTTCTGCCATACCTTGACTCGTGTCGTGAGAGAATCTTGCTGACATGCGCCAATCTCTTTCCGACACCTGTCGGACTTGTAGTCGTTCGGATAGTACTTTTCGTGGGCTGGCATGACCCACAGATGCAAAGGAATAGTGTTTTGCACAAACTCCATCAAGCCAGAGCGGGTCGAAAGAGGCAGTACTTTGTAGGTGCGGATGCCGAGATTGCGGATACGCGTCGCCGTGTGGTTCTTCAGCAATCGCGAAACTTGGTCAAAGACCTGCTCCATGATGGCGTCCTGACGCAGGTCATCGTTTCCGGACTTGAATAGTTGCTTGTACGGTCTGCCATCGGTGCCCTTAGCAGTGATGATTTTCGGCGCACTAAGACCATTCGCTATGCTCATGGTTGGTTTGAAGCCTACAATCCTCGGTAGGTCATTGTAGTTCATGTTTGGTCGAACCTCAATCTGGAGCGTAGCGGGCGGCACGTTCAATTTTGGTATCTTGCTGACCAAGTCTTTGGACTCCTTGTACCTGTCAAGCTGCAGTTCACGGCCTTGTTGGGTGCTCTCCTTTTCGCCTTTGAACATGGCGAGGTGGTGATATATCTCATTAGATTGAGAAATGCTGTGCCAATAAGGTCGCGCTCTCTTGTCACCACTCAGGGCAGTCGCAAGACCAGACGCAGCCTTCTGGCGGGACTTTGCGGATTCATCTTTGGCTCGAACAACATCCTCCCTAGTGATGGCGCCGACCTTCATTTGGATCGCAAAGATTTGGTGCATGCCGTGGTACGGATGATCGACACAGATACGGAACACAAGCTCCATCAAAAGGTGCTGGAAGTCGTTTTCATCTGCTTGCAGCCGTGATGAAAGTTGGTTCATCAGGAGAGCAAATTTTCCGCTCGGTACATCCTTGAGATATGTTTTCACGGCTTGGTTTGCTAGAGGAGTATCACAGTACTCTAGCCACAGGGAGAACACACGAAGTGCATCGTTGTTGTACTCATCGCAGGCGGAAAGTGACAAGAGATAGTTTTCCAGGCATTGCCGTAGGAATTGCTCGCGGCCTTTGCGCATTCTCTCGTACTCGGCGTTGTCGAGGTCATACCAGGTTTTTGCGCGGCGGGCATTGCGATGGTAAGTCTCTCGCATTCCTCTGCTCTTGTCGGTTTTGGAAAGTTTGGTGAAGTCGTGGTACTCCTGTAACTTGCGGTCCATCACCGTCTTTATACGATCCATGTCTTCGGCCGCTTCAGGACTGAGGAGTTGCTTATCACAGAACAGCGCAAACTCATGGAACACTTGGCCTGGGCCTAAGCCTTGCTTTTGACCTTTGAGCTCCCGGATGGCTGGCTCCAGATACTCGTCCATGATTGTGTCAGGCTTTGCCAGACGGGCTTCGGCGAGATGATGACCCTAACCTCGTTAGCGACAGCAGAAGTACTGTTCATATCCTACTTACTAGTCGAGCAAGCAGCACTGGTAGGCTTAGGTCAACATTCTGAGAATCAAAATCGGCGTGATCGATCAAGTGTTGACGCATCCGTATCGAAATCTCAGTCTCGCCTTGCTCCCAAAGCACGTTTGCTACCTCATGCTGAGCAGTAGCTTCAATGTCCAGCCCAATAGCCTTGCACTCCGGTACAATATCTGAAAGGTAAGTCACACTTGCGAGCGACTCCTGCAATGCGCCGTGCTTTCTACACACGCTAGAGGAGGAAACCAGGGCTTCTGCCTCCATACCGCGTATGGTTGCAGTCCTTGTATGCAATGAGTTAACAAGAGCGGCATTGGAGCTGAGCACGCTAAACAATGTCTCGCGGCAAGACAACAGCAAGCGCACGTCGGCAAATCTAAATGAGTCAGTAGTTGCTCTATGTTGTTAGTGAATGATGACTTACTCGCCAGCTCGCATCCACTTTTCGCGAGCTTTCATGCGGTCCCAGGTATCCAGTAAATGTTCAGAGCGCTCGGCCATTATGACCTCTTCCGCCTCGGTCAGTGCTCCTAGCACGCGTAAGCGGACTTTGGTCGGTACAGACGACCTTTCCCTATCTGAAAGGAAACTCATTGTAGTCTGAAGCTGGTGACTGAAGTTTTCCCGAGCTTCTTCAACACTCTTTGCATAATGCATTCCTTGAAATGCTTTGAATAGCGTACTGGCTTCGGTGTTGTTAACTTCGGGCGCCTTGATATCCCATTGGCCCAGCTTGCGTGCTGTATGGAGTGTGCTTTCAACTACATCATCTCCTGCATCGTGAAATTGGTCGCTCAAGAGCAAGGAGTGGGTGACACTATTCATGTTGAGCATGATAAGTGACTTGACTGTACCACTGGAGTCGGTCGGTTCATGTTCGTTCCGCCTGCGCATCTGGCTGTCGAGGCGGGCTCCCCGGAAGAGAAGGCTCTTGACACCGTCACCTTCGTAGTCGAGACGATCAAGGACCGACAAAAGACTCGATCCTCGGTCGACACCGTAAAACGAATCAGGCTCGTCCAGATTCTTGTAGATGGAAAGCTGGAGCTCCAATGGTATTTTTGGCGGCTCAACCATGACAGAGGATCTCCGTGTGGTGCTTTTGACGACAGGTTGACCAGATGATGTTTCTGCAAACAGCAGCGCACTTCTATACATTGCGCATGCATTTGCAGCGTGCGAGGCTTGCAAAAAGTCGACATCTAGCCACTTGTCCCGATCTACTCGAGTAGCCTCTTTCGGAATTGGCTGACTGCGAAGGTAGAGAATACATTGCACGATGATGCGGACATGAGGTATCGTAGTCGCGTTGCAATCGCGAAACCAGACTGCTATAGCTTTTGAAACGATTTCGCGAACGCTTCGATCTTCTTCAAACTCGTCAAGAAGCACAAGATGAAGAATGTATGGCAAGAGCTTTTCGGCCATGTGGTTTATACCCGTAAGGAGACCAGGAAGTGCATCGAGTATAGGGTCATCAGTTGCGACTTTGCAAAGCGCCACAGTCAGATCTCTCACCCAAGAGTTTATCGGTTTAAGCGGTGTGGGTGCAACTGCCTGCTGAAGGCTGTCTGTCAAGGGTTGCGACGATTCCTCGGGCTCCGGGGGTTTGTACATGAGGGCTTTGGCGATGGCCTCTGGAATGACGCGTTGCATCTCGGCCATGTACTGGGAGTCTGGAATAAGACGAGATATTAGGTGTCGCACAGCATTCTCAGCAAGACTGACCTCGGTTCGATCATCGCTGTAGAACAAATCAATGACTTCTTTGACGATGGCCTCTCTGGATGATTTGCCTAGAACCGACTTTGAGCTCTCGTTTGAAGACGACCAAGGCCAAGCTCTAGCGGAGCTTTGCTTGACTTCTCCAAAAGCACTATATGCCCGGCCTAGAACGCGCGCTGTCCACAACAGATAGCCTTCACCAACTTTGCGTCGCCGACATGATTCCCAAACTAGAGGTGCATACTCTGCAGCATCGCGATCCAAGCCGAGAATATCATCCCGGGCCGTGGGAGCTGGTTGGAAATTTTGGCAGAGTAGATCTAGAGCAACGTCTCGTGAAGTTTTGTTCAACAGTTTGCGCCCTGAGCGAACATCGTCTAGTATCTCTAGCAGAAGCTTGCTTTCATCACTACCGCGGTAAGAGTTGCCTTCTGCATTTACTTGGGACGCAGCGGTAGTAATGAGCTTGAATGCTTTGACAGCCGAGGATCGTTCGATAGTTGCAATAGCCTGGGCATGTGCTTTGAGATATTCGGTGAGCCAGGTATGAAATCGTGTAGCAGCATTCATGGTCGCTATGTGCTGGGACTGCTGAGTGGTGCTCTCTTGTGAAGAGCCCAAAAATACCCGAAGAGAAATGAGAATAGATAAACCGATACCCGTCACGAAACTCAGTTGATGGCGGAGATACTCAGCACCGTGCTCGAACAGGTACTGCATGATTCCTACCGTATCCTCTGCACACTGCACGTCTGTGAGAAAAGGACGCAATGACTGAAGAGTCATTTGTAATGGATATCCCTCGTGAGCGATGGGTCCAGCGAGCGCAACAATGATCCGGATCTTGCGAATCACTGACCGCGCATAGAGCGAGCCCAGGGCAGGATGGATACGATCGAGGAGGGAGCGCAACACAAAGGTGTATGTGCTTGGAGACCAAAAGCCAGCAGGTCGGTCGCCTGTCCGTCTACACAAGCGTTCTAGCTGATCTGGTAGGTAGAAGGCGGAGAATGATGGCTCAATGCCCATATTTAAGCCTTGCGCGGATTGACTGATACCAGTAATCTCAGCTAGAACTGCTGCTGCAGGGTTAAAGGCTGGTTTCTTGTCCAAGGATTTGCCGACACGCTCTTCGTGGTCGATGGTTTGAAACATGTGGCCCAAAACTTGAGGAAAGTGCTTTTGTATCAAGACGTAGTACTTGTCGCTGCCAACCATATCTTTGAGCAGGTTACCGAAGCTTGAATCTGCCTTATTACGAGCCGAGCCTCTGCAGGTGTCCCATGCTATTGTGTAGGCGGCTGCCTTGCCAATGTTTTTCGCGAGCAGCTGCTGTGCTGAGCACTCAAGCTGGCTGGCGAGGTACTCCACCTCATCCTTGCGACCAAACATGATCGCTTGGCCTACGACCTCGGCTTCAATATCGCGTAACAGATCGGGAAGTGAAGCGTAGTCGAAAATTAAGAAGGGTATAGCACTGATATTCTGACCTCGATCTAACCATGTAAATATGACTTGTGGGGCGAAGAGTCGAAAGAGGCTCTGCGAGTCACCAAGGCATCTGGACTGTGCGACCCTAGAGATACAACGTTGAGCATGAAGAGCAGCCCCATGTATAGTTCCTGCTGTTGCGAAAATGCGGTAGACGCTGTGACGTAATAACGTGTGCCATTGAGATGCTAATCGCGAAAGGACCAGTAGTCGAACGGCAATCCCTTCAGCACCCTCATCATCTCCTGGAAGACTACCGTCAACATCTTGCAGTATTTTGTCGTGCTCAGATAGGACAAAGTCTTCAAACATTCGCGGTAACTGCTCGGCGATATGATATTTGACCGTCATCTCTCCACTCGCTAGGAGCTCAAAGAGACTCGTTCGTACGGAAGTAACTTTGCGGTTTTGCGCGAAATCGGGATGATGCTTGAGGAGGCCATGAAGGAAGATGGCGATAGTTGTCTGTAAATTTGCTGAACGTCTTACACCCCCTTTCTCCATTTCTTTGACATAATACATATACAACGCCTCAACGTTCTCGTAGAGATCCTGGGCCTCCCGGTCGGTTGCATCAGGTCCCCAGACCAGTGTTGTACCAATCAGAACTTCCACAAGCATACTGTTGGCAACTTCAGATGTGTTGTACTCGCGAGCGCGAGGGTCAATGAGCGCTTCACTAAAGCGCTCAAGAAGAGCCAAGCAGTCGCTCTTCGAGATTGTCAAGTTGCTATTCCACAGCGCACGAAGGAACTGACGTGAGCGAAGCAGATCGCTCTCTGAAAGAGATATCAAGTAGTCTACGAACCTGGAGGGAATCGTTTCTTGATCTGAGCTTTCCATTGCACAGGATATGAACTGGAGGTACGTTGCGGCCGACGTACGCAAAGCAGCTAGGTCGGTTTCAGCTTGTATGTCGTGTCGAGGTACATCGTTTTCGGAAATGGATGCTCCTGAAGTCATCTGCGAGCTAGAGGCGTCATCCACCTCCATGAAATCATCGTCTTCTGCGTAAAATGATTGCTTGACCTCTTTTCGTTGCCCAAGAGCCTTGGATATGTGTTGAGCCAGCAGATGAACACCAGCTAGTTTGTAAACACGGGCGGTCCGATTCGAGAGTGAGCTGATGTCTGGGAGGCTCTTTGTACAGACTTCAAGGACCGCATCGACCTTGTATTGCTCAATCTGCGGTCTGGCGAGAGTAACAGCAAGTGATTCGATCAGACCTATGACAGATGATTGGAGAGCATTTGTTCGACGGTCGTCGGAATTGCCGAGGGCAGCAACAGCAGGCGCGACAATGCAGAGACTCGCAATGATACGCATCATATCTGAAGTAATACCTGGGATGTTCGTTGCAATCATATCCTTCCAACGTTGCTTGGCCTTGTCGACTTCTGACAGGCAGAAATCGAATATCCTATTTTGCATTGGTGTAGGATGATGATCACTTGCCGGCTCTTGTGAAGAAGTAGGCTTGTGCGTATCCTTGATCGTAAGATCGTCTCTTTCCGGGAGAAGTAGCAAATAGTGAGCCAAATCTTTGTAGCGCGTCACACGCGTTTTGGCCTGCGCGACAGGTCCCAATACCAAGAAACAAGCTGGTTTTGGTGGAGCAAAGGGCAGGTCGAGACAGGTGTAGATGATTCGTAGTACATCGTGAGCATGGCAGTGATGAGCATTCAGAGAAGAATACGTTCGCTCAGACCAAGAGCCTTGCTTCTGTTAGCCCAATCCCCGAGAATAGGTGGCAGCACTTACTCGGGATCCATTTTCCGAGGAGCCAGTTCAAGATTCGCTCAGCAGTGGAGCTGAAGAGGGTTGGGTTTTCCTTGACACGCTCCTGCAAAATGGTAGTCATCAGCGATGAGCTCGTCTCTGTGAATGATGCAGGCCCGCTTAGTTCAGCGGATGTAAGCATGGATTGGGCGGTTCCTGACACCGCCGAGAACGGAACGATGTTGAGCCTCAGTAGGACGTCCATGAGATGGCATGCTGCGCGAGATATAGAAATGGAAGTGACTGCTCGAGAAGCGCTTTGCCAAGCAGAGATCCAGTACGGAAGAAGCGAGGCATGGCATGCTGATTGCTGGAAGGCAGCGCTAAAAGAGAGTTAGATGCGCCTATTCCATACGACTGTGACACTTACCCAGCCAGGCCTATCATTGCCCATACCGAGTGTACGGGGTTCTCATCGGAGATGCACGAGGTAAGCTTTTCCAACATGGGCTGAAGCTCTTCCTCGCCATAAGGGCCTTGTTGTACCATAAAGGCCAAAATCTGCAGCGCTGCTCGTTTGGCATTAGATCTGGGTTCGGACACATGGCGCAGGTATTCTGAAAACGATTGAGTAATGCGAGGACGTTTGCTGAGGCTTTCCTCATCGCTACGGTCGTGGGCGATGGACCGTCTCCTCTCATCAAGCATGAAAGAGAAACGCGCAACGGTAGCCACTGTGGACCAAAGTCCTTCATAGCGCTGGTGTTCTGTCTCCATGGAAAAAGCATAAGTGTTTAGTGGGTGGGTCGCATTAGTAGGAGGGCCGATATGCCGGAAACAGAGATGGTCCTCTTCAAGATACTGGTGAGCAGTAGTCTCTTGTCTGCGTCGATAGTCGCTGTACATTGTGTCAACAAGAGCCTCGAGATCAGAGCTCGTCCTCTCGTCATGTGCATCATCAGTGAGGAGGCTAGCGATATGCGCTTCAGTGTAAGTCAGGGTGATCAAGATTTCGTCGCGCAGTGGCGCCTCAGGCCACATGGACTTTAGCAGAGGCAGTAATTGTAGCACCGTTCGCTTAGTCAACTCAAGGGACTGTAGTGCAGTGCGAGAAAGAATAGAATTTACGGCTGCAAGCGCAGCTACGACAACGCTTCCACGCCCGGTCTTTTGCTGCAAGTACTGCAAGAGGGCAGCCAAGATGGCATCAGACCGATCAAGCAGTGGCGCATTGGAGGCTTTGACAAGGTGATGGATGCAGTGCACAAAGTCGTCTGCTGCATAGACATGCTGAGCAACGGGTGGCTTAGTCCTGGACACGGCCAAGCGGGGCGACGCTCTGGACGAGGAGAGGAAGTCGGCAGACTCAAAGGGAGTATGCGCACGACTTGACAAGTTAGTGTTCCAGCTATTCGGTGGCTCACCTTCGGAAGGCTCCACAAAGAAGCTAGTGAGGGAGTCGATGCAAAAGTTCACCGCAGCGTCCCAGCAATCTTTGGGGAGGCGCTCGACATGGGGCTGGTATTCGAGCAGTGAACGCAGCGTCTTGGGCAGGTCTTCTAGAAGCGGCTCGACCAGGCCGCTGTTGCCCGGCAGTACCTCAATGATGGTGTCTATGATGATTTCTACGGTAGAGCTCTTGATGGTGCGCACGCCCGAGGCAATGACATGGCGCAAGGCTGAGGCGGACAAAGGAAGGAGCGCCGCCGTCTTGGAAGATTTGGTCCTGTTGCGGACATAGGCCGAGCGCTCGTCACGGAGGCATTGGAACAGCGTCTCGCACAGGGCGAGGTATGCCTTGTTGCCAAGCGCCTCGAGGTTGGGCTTTCCGCGGTTGTGCTTGAGGATGTGGATGAGGTCTTTGAGGCCAGTGGTGCGGTCGAGTACACGTGACGACTGGATCAGGACTGCGGTCTACTTGTTAGCATGGTTTCATGCACGACACGACTGTCTGTGGGGTGCTCACGCTTTGCATCCTGAATGTTGGTTGCGCCCATGCCTGCCGCCCGTTGCTATGTACTGCCAAGTGAAAGCAGTCAGTCGCGCACCCGCTTCAGCACAAGGCAGTCCCGGCAGCAATTGAAGAAGAGGCTACAATTGCAGGACCATGGCAGCGCAGCGACTATGTGGCAGTCGTCCTGGTCGGTGTCGTCGGCAGAAGCGCAGCGTCTCTGGCCTCTGTCCAGCTCGTGCGGTTGCGGAGTTTACGGCGGAGGTGAGGCGTGACGGGGGGGAGCGCGTCCAGGGCTGGCCCACATTCGGCGCTAAGAGCTTCTCGCGTTCCTGAGAAAGTCGATCGAGCTTCCGTTGTTACGGCACAAAAACATATCAACCACGACGTCCGCTGCCCGCTGCCCGCCGCCCGCCAGCCCGACCCGCCCCGCCACTCACCCGCCCGGCGCATGATGCGCACGTCGACTGCACGACTCTCCCATGGCTGAAGAAGACAGCCTTGCCGCCCTCCAGGGCCTACACCGCGACCTATGCGCCCACATCGACCTCAAGCTGCCCGTCCTCGAGCGACTGCTGCTGAATCTGGAGGCGCATCTGGAAGAGCTCAAGGCGCTGCTGGACAAGAAGCCCAAGAACGAAAAGAGCAGACAGGCCCTGGCCTCTGGTAATGAGTGCACCGCAGCCCCGGCGCAGAGACGAGTGTGCTGACCGCGCCAGGCAAGATCACCATTGACGATAACGAATATGAGGTCAACGACGACTTCAAGCAGCAGACGCTCGAGCTCGCCGACGCCCTGGATCTCGACGAACTAGACGCCGCCGCCCTCTTCCTCGGCGCCCAACAGGAAGCCCAAGAGCTAGACCGCTCCCAGCTGCAGACGGCCGTCATCCGCTTCCACCGCCGCCGCGAGTATGTCCTGCTGTGTGTGCGCATCTTGATGAAGACGGCGCTCGACAGCGAAGATGCCCAGGTAGAGGGCCTGCCCGTGCTGCAGGAGGCGGTCCAGATGATTGTCGGTGTGCATGGCACAACAAACCTGGCCAATGCCTTTGGCTTCTGGGCCAAGTGCTTGACCGGCATGGAGGCTGTGGAGAGATGGCTGCAATTCATCAATGAGCGTGTCCAGAGCACACAGGTCGTGGGCCAGGTCCCGCTGCCAGGCTTCGTGGAAATCATGGACTTCCAGCGCCAGAGCCTGACAAGACAGCATGAGAACCTCGCCGCCATATGCACGCACATGATCAAGCCCGGATACGTCAATCTCGACAACTACAAGTCATTGCTGGCCCGGGCCAAGTCACTCGACCGACACGACCTCAACACCATCCACTACGTACCCATCCTGCTTCGCCTCACCTCCTGGGTCGCCTCCGACAGCAACAATGTCACATTGAAGGAGGCCCGCAATCTGCACAACACTCTCATGGCGGGGCGCGACAGCGACAATTGGCTGCTCAGGAATCTGCACGCTGCGACGCTGACTTGGTGGCTGGCAGAGTACAGTGGGCGGTACATGGACCCCAACACCCAAGACGCCGCGCTACAGGGTATCAACTTCGACGAAGAGGCCAATGCACGGTCAGACGCCTTTCTCAAGGCGCTTGATGATGGTGCATTCCATTTCATGCTTTCCGTCAGCCAGGACGTGCGCCCAACACGCTGGTACGACCCTCAGAAGACTAGCATGCTATCAACACTGCTACAAGACACGGCTGTTCTAAGCCGGGACTCTGTGCAGCCCGAGGACTTCTTCAAGGAGCTTCTTATGGAGCAATTCCAGGCCTTTGTCGATTGCTTCATTACACACATGCCCGATACCCTACGTAAATTGAAGGCCGAGGAGGACGATCAGCGTCGACGACTGCAACTCCACTTTCAGCGATCAGTGGGAGAGCATCCTCTCCACCTGGAGCGATTCATGGTGATTGTAGCCTATGCATTCGATGGATTTCCCGACGCCGCCGAAGACTTCTGGAGCGACAAAGAAAGCAATCTGTACGGGTTCCTGCAATGGGCGGCCAAGCGCCAACCCACCCCGCGGATAGCCATGTTCTGCGAAATGTTGCGCGCCATTGGCACTGGAGAAGCGAATGCGGAAGCTGCACATCGCTTCCTGCTTGAAGAAGGCGCGTCTGCCTCTGGAAAGATCCGCCGAACCAGCTCGCTCAGCTACACCACAATCTTCAACGAGCTGTGTGAGTTTGAAAAGGACATTCATGAACCGAAGAAGGCTATCCAAGGCAGCGTCTTTGCCCCCGCAACCAATCCGATAGACCAGATTGTAGAGCCGGAGAGTGCAACTATGCTGGAAAGCTACTTTCGCCTCATCTCGCACATTTGTCGGCAAAGCGCCACCGCCCGCAACTGGATCCTCGAAGTCAAAGAGTACGATTTTGCTAACATCTGCTTCGGTCTTTGCACCGACAAGGTCGAGAGCGGGTTGCGCGCAGCCGCTTTCGACGCTCTATCTGCCCTCCTCGTAGGCAAGGATTCCGCTCGAGCCAACGCCATGTGGCTCATGCTGGACGACTGGACCGTCAATGGCTTCTACACTGGCTCCAAGCAGAACAACACTCTAGGAGCTGCGCCAAGAGATGACCTGTGGCCCACTCTTGCAGATGGATACGACGAATCCATCGCCATGGTTCGCTTTCTCCACTCCCTTGTAGAGCCCTACCCCGAAAATGAAGGCCTGAACGACAGTCTGCCTTTCCCCGAAGGCTTGGGCTCCTCGCGTAGGATACCCGGTATCGAGGGCTACGTCGACTTCGTCATGCAGCAGGTGTTTGCAGAGCGCTCTTTGGATGTACTTGATCCCCTGCAACGCAATGTCATGCGATGGACATGCCTGCGTTTCATGGTAACATGTCTGTCGACATTCAATGAGAATCTCGTCGTCTTTGCAAACAAGTCTAGCATACCTGTTGATACCGTCATTGATTCTTCATCTCTTGCCGCCTACGTGGCGCTCCACCCATTCGCCCGCGTCATGGAATGGCTGTTCAATGACAAAGTCCTCAAGGCCCTTTTTGCTGCCTCGCATCAAGACGTGACTGAGGTCGATGCTGCTCCATCAGACTCACCCTTGATTCAATCACTCATGCTGAGTATTGAAGTGATGGACCAGGTGATGAAGCTTCAAGCGACATACCTGAACATTGTCAGGCCGGTCCTCAAACAGCAAACATCCTTCCAGCACTCCCCTGTATCCAACCTATCGCTTGCCTCTTTCGAGGATGCAATTCTGAACAACCTCCAAATCATCGTCGACCTTGGTCTCTACTGTGGTACAGGTCACGAGGCTCTCACCATTGCCTCCCTTCAACTACTGGAGAAGATGGCTTCCTCCCGCAAGCTCGCAGTCTCTCCTGCAGGATTCGGACAGCGATCAGGCCGAAGCAAGATTGTCGGAATTTTGGAGAAGGATAATGAAGCAGAGCGCATCGGCAGATCACTCTCGGGCCTGATGCGATTCAGTGCCGAAGAGCTTGAAGCTGGAGAAGAAGCGTCTGGATATATCGTCAAGCTTCGCATACTGGATTTCCTCAACAGTTGTTTGGCTGCTGTATCCCTCCGACCAACCATAGCACATATCCTCTTGGGATTCTCATGCGGAACAAACACTGTTCGAATCGCCGATGATAGTCTTTGGTCCAACGGGCAAGCGCTCTTCCACAACATCCTTCTCCTTGGCGTACAATATCCTGACAACGATGGAGAACAATTCCTAGCCTGGAGAGCCGCAATCAAAACCAGGTGCTGGCAAGTGCTCCAGAAGCTCTGGCGCTCACCGCTAACGAGTGCAATTGTCATGGAAGAACTGCGCGACAACGAGTTGTTATTCATTGAAGCACCCCAGCTTACACCCATCACCCTCGATATACCCTGGGATGGAATGTCCCTAGCCCAAGGACTCGAAGTCTCACCTAGCGACTATTCTGCATTCTTTTCAGGGCCTCCAGCACTAGCTCTCCAGAGCTTCCTTCAACGGCGAGCCGCTTTCCTAGACTATGAATCAAGGGAGCTACGCTTGACTGTCAAAGACAACATGCCTACGATGAAGTCCAGGATTCAATCGTTACTGCTCGGTACTACCATTAGACCTGGCGAGGACGCCACACCGAATCCCAACATTTTCGACTTGTTCGACTTCATAGAGCTGGTTTACCCTGAACGTGCTCTACCGGACCAACACAAGTTCTTTGAAGGTGTGAGCCTTGAATCGTGCCAGGAAGACAAGGAAGGCTGCACACTCTATTCGATACCGCTGCTGGAACAAGTCATCCGTCTCAAGCTCAAGTACTGGAGAAAGGAGGGTCTGTTGAAGGAGGAGGAGCAAGAGATCGAACTCGCTGAACAGGCCGAGCTGCTCATGGCTATTTTTGTGGACTGGAACCGGCGTACCCAGCTTATGCGTTACCACAAAGACATTCTTCAGTCGTGGGTCCAAGTTGTTATGGTGGCGGTACACAACTGCGACTTTGAAACCGGAGCGCGAAGCTCCTTCATCTTGCAGACGTTGCAGGTCATCCTTCCAAAGCTTGAGCAGTCATACGCCGCCGACATCTTCACCGCTCTACAACTCGCCAGCCTTGCGGAATCTCTGGTGCAAAAGGTCGATTTCGAATCCACTGCCTTTGACAAGACTGGCGACTTTGCCAACGACCGATTGTCGCAGCTCTTCCGGGCTGCAATGCTAGGTATCTACAGTCCGGTCTCTACAGCTGAGCTGCGAGAGTACTGCTACCAAATCTGTTTCCGTTACATGCACGGTACTTTTCAGAAAGCAACACCAAACTCTGTGCTTGGCCGTCACACACTCAGCGCGATCAGGAACTGTGGCAACCACATGCTCGAAGTGGTTTGCGACGATGCGTACAGCGGGCAAGGCACGTGCAAGGTCTCTGCACTCCTTCTTCTCAATGCATTTGTAGCAGCAGCGACTCGTCAGTCTTCCAAGTACATTCTCGAAAGCTTCGTTTCTCTCAACTTTATCGGTGTCCTTGTCGACAACATCAAGCACATCCCGGAGGAGCTCCGTGCCGCTCCCGCTCCCCAGGTTCCTGTTCTACTTTCATATTATGACGCCAGCCTTGCGCTACTCCTTCGCATATGCCAGTCCCGCCTAGGAGCAGCATATGTACTCAATGCAGGTCTCTTCCCAGCTATCCGCGACTCCCAGATATTCTCCGTGGACCCCGATATTGGGCTCGAATTTGACGATGCGAATGCTTTGCGCAAGTATTATGAGCTCATGCTAGCCGTGTTACGAGTTATCAACGCCGCGGTTATCGCACGAGGACGCCAGAACGACCAGACCGTGTTCCAAGCGCGAGAGTTCCTGAAGGATAACAGGCACAGCATGGTCAGCATTTTCAAGAGAAGTGTAAATGTGGGTGCTGGAATGGGCGAGGAGGTGCAGCAGGATCTGGTAGACTTGGTGGATTGCTGGACGGTCTTGGTTGACATTACGGGTTTCTTGCAGGTAAGTTACCAGCATGGAGATGAGGTTGGGCGATTTGGAGCTAATGTACTGCAGTATGAGGATGAATCCAGCCTGAAGAGGGCAAGGCCGAATATGTTTTCATGAGTGATATGCCAAAGGATTGCTGCGGGGGGTGGGATCATTCGTAGCACTTACAGGAACGTTGTTATATAATGTGTAGAGAAAGCGCACTTGAAAACTATTTGAATTGACCATCTATCTTATTGTCCTATTTGGTCACATCGTGCAAAGCATTATGAGTCTTCATATGGGAGCAAGAGCATACGATCAGGAGACGACTGCTGAACATGCCAAGACCGCGAGAGGTCAGGGCGTCAAACCTTCCTTATCGATAGGGAAGTCCGCGGAGTGTGTGCATCATCACGGCTCCCTTGCACAGTGTCCTCCGCCAATAGTATTAACTTAGCGTTGATGTAGCAAATCATCTAGAACCGGGCAGCGGGGGAAATACTCTCCTTCATTCTTCCCGTCTCAGTCCTCCGCCCGTCTGTTCCTTGTCGTGCCCCGTCTGCATCCGGAAAGCAAATGCTGAGATGAGCGTTTCCGATACGGATGCGTGGATAGAAGCGGTTAAACACCATGGTATACCGAGGCAAGCCTTCAGCCGCTTGTGCAGAATGTAGGAAACTACGCAGTCGGGTAGGTAGCCAGTTTCCTGGGCGGAATCCCTGTTTTTACGTGCCACCATGGTTTGTTTTTCCGTGTGCTTGGGTCTCCTTTTGACTCGTTGGTGGAGCAGCAGCGACCGTCGTCTCCGTTAATAACACCTTGCTGACATCTTGCAGTGTGACAAGAAACTGCCTGCCTGCGGGCAGTGCATCAAGGCCGGCCGCGGCTGTTCAGGGTATCGCAATGTTGTCGATCTCATGTTCCTTGACGAAAGCAGTCGGGTTGTTACCCAAAACAAACGGCGTGTGCCCTCCAAGCAGACAGCTTTGAACAAGTACAAAGCTAGTACCGACTTGTATGGACAAGCAAAGAGTCGAGAATCATCGGAGACTCCCTTCCATTTGGCTGGCTTCGTCATGTATCAGCCTCTAGACCATCTCGGAGTCACCTACTTCATGAGCAACTTTGTCGTGGACGATCCAAACATGTCGTTGATATACTATCTTCCCAACCTCTACGCCAAAACTGGATTTTCTGATCCCGCACTGTGGCAGATGTGTGCAGCTGTCGGTCTAGTTAGCCTCGCGAACAAGTCCCAGAGGGAGGATATGTTTAATGTCGCCACGAATAACTACTCTGCTGCCATACGGTCTATTAACTCCGCTTTATTGTGTCCGAAGAAAGCAGCGCAGGATTCTATACTCGCATCCATCTTCATGGCCGCCATGTTCGAGGCTCTGATCATCCCACGGGATAGAGGCATGGATAATTGCTGTACACATCTTGCAGGTGCTGTATCTGTGGCACACCTCATCTTGAAGCAGGGTATGGAGACGGATGTTACGATGCAGCAATGCACAGCGCTGGTAAAAACTGTCATCATGAACTGTTGGGTTCAAGACATAGCTCTGCCACCTCACTTTGCTGAATTCAAGAGGCTGGTGGAGACAAAGGCCACTCATGTTTCGATTCATGACGTGTTTTTGGATATCAATATGGAACTCCTGCATTTTAAAAAAGAATACCAGTATTCAACGAAGCATAGCCCTGCTGTTATCATAGAGAAGGCCCTCGAGGTTGATGCAACCTTGGAAGAGTTTGAGCGTAAGATGGAGTGTCAGATTCCATTTGAGACTATTCAGTCATCTACTGTTGGCGAGGAGCTGGCATATAACGGATATTTTCATGGTTAGTGATTAATTTCTACACACATAGAAGCTTTTGGCCTAACCTGCATCTCCAGTATACCCCCAGCATCTCCACGCCCACTTGTGGAATAACGTCCGAGCATCCCGCGTACGCCTCCACCAAGTCATCCTCCGCCAATCCAAATCTCTCGAACCCTCTCCCAGCATAACCTCCCAACAAAAAACCTCCATAGCCACCGCAATATCACAAACTGCTGAGATGCTCGCTAGCATCCCCCAGTTAGCAGGCTATCTCCAAGACCTCGGCCTAACATTCATCCCACCAGGAGAACACCACGAATCTCCAACAGGCTACTCAGCACAACAACACACTACCAGCATTCCCATTCCAGAACACAATTTCCACAGCTTATGCCACATCCTCTACCAACTCTACATTTACGGCTCGGAGCCGTGCCTCCCGCAGAAAATGCGCGACTGGATCCAACAGCGTATATCGTGGATGGAGCATCATGCTAACCCCATTGATCTGGCGGGCTTACAAGAGACAGTGCGCCGCCAGATATGGCCTGTTTCGCTAGCAGATAAAGAAGAGCTGCGGTATGTTTTGATCCCCCCACCTTTCTTCCAAATCCTACTGTTTCTTTCTTCTCTAAGACGAAACTGAAAAAAAGAGCAAGTGAACTGACTTTCAGCCACAGAAACGCCACATTCCAGAACGAAGCCAACGCGCTGCTTTCTTCAAACATTGAAGCGGCGTCACAGAGAGATGGCGCCACGACTGCAGTCGGATTCCGACTCGGTGGCAATGACTTTTTGCATCGCCAGGCGGTGTCAGCGGGCGGCATGCATAGTTGTTCTAGCGTTGCGTGTAAGATTTGTGATGTTTGACGGTTCAGAGGGCCGGGGTGCCTGGTTACGAACGGCAAGACATGGGGGTGGGGTTGAGTGGGGTTGGGTGGGGCGACGTAGTTAGTGGTGCTTGGCAGCTAGGGATGTAAGAAATATATATGTAAGGAGGAGGAGGAGGAGAGGAGTAAGTAGTTCGTTGCGGTGTTGCGTATTTGTTGTCAGTTGGGTATGTGTTGTCAGGTAGTGTGGTGAAGTAGACATCACGTGACTGAATTTCGGCTAGGTAATATATCAGCTATTCATGGTAGCCTAAAAAACTTCAACCAACTCTTACCTGGAAAGCTATCGTTGCTTGTTATTCACTACTTAAACATCACCAGACTGCTGTTTGCGGGTCTCAGCGTGTTGTCCATCTTTTTCCATGCTGTGATATTTTAACGCTGCCATAGTATGTGTCGTAAACTAGTCGGGATATGGAAGGGGTTTCGGGTTTTTTTTGGCAAACGAAAACGTATTATTCTCTTTAACATAGCCAAGTAAATAGTCTTTAGTTTACGATGTATTAGGCCATGTTGTGTTGTGGGAGTGTCGTCCATGGTGGTGGTGCTGAGGATGGCCGAACCTTGCCGAGGGCGGTACTTGCATGTTTGCGCCTTCTGTGTTACTTACACTGCAAGTGTCGCAACAAGACATTAAACTGAAACTCGCGATCCTCCTGCATGAGAGGAGAAAGTCAGTGTGGTTAGTATTCTATTTGATGCGATGCGCTCTTCCCTCAAGGTATAAAAGTAACCATTCTTTTCATATACGATTTCGACACTGCATGTAGTAGTAGGCCACCAAACAAAGTCTATTCAATGAATGAGTCCCTATATCTGCCGAAAGCTTTTTGTCCTGGTACATATGTATCGTATATATAACCACGTATATGTTATATAGTTCTAATCCAGGCAATGCAACGCTAACGCGCGGTGTTAGCGAATTTCTTAATACATATCTTATATATAGTGAGGGGTATAGTAACTTACTACTTCTATGTATAATCTTCTCTTCATTGTTACAAATCCTCTGCTTTAGCGCGTCATCATCGCATGTTTTATTTGTTCATGCGAATTTTGACGCGTTAATGCAAGTGATTGAATGTAGAGTACATACTAGACGATCGTAGTAAGTAACCATACCCTGTCGCAATGCGATTGTAGAAGTGACTTACAGAATTTTAATTTTGACTGACGGGTGGCCACCCAATAGTAGTATTGGTGGCCTTTGCTCTCTTGATATGATGACAATGGTAGTCTTTCTTTTCGCATACAAAACAACAATAACAATGGTAAACAAAGGAAACTAACTAGTACGTATGTAGTAAACAAAAAGGAAAAAAAAGAGAGGGTTGGCAAGGCCTGATTGAGAGGCAAGGGCAAGGTACCCTTGTCGAAAGGAATGAACGTGGGCTCTGCCAAGACTGTTAGTAGCTGTTGTGGGGATTGGTAAGAACACTTACAAAAAAGGAAATTAGTAAGGAAAACGTTGTGTAAGAGCCAGTCCCTAGGGTAGGCTCTAGCGCTTGCGGGGAGCAGGTCTCGGCAGGTCGTCGTCACTCTCATCGTACACCATCTTCTCCTTGCCCTTGCCCTTGCCGTTGGTTTCAGTAGAGTCGCGAGTCTCCTCGATACCTGCATCTGCGGATGTGTTATCGGTTGGTTCGCACGTCTTCTCACTCTGGTCGGTGGTGTCTGAGCGAGTGGCGGTGTTTTCCGCTTTGCTCGAGGAAGCTATCGCCTTGGAATCTTCCGCCATAGTGTCATAACTCTTGAAGAACTTGGTCAATGGTCCTGACTTCTTTGGCTTTGGCTTGGCCGAGTCATGTCGAGCATTCCCAGGGCGATGTACTGGTCCTCCAATCTTGCGTCTTTCCAGATATAAGTTCCCGGCCTCGGCAAACCATAACCTGTTGTCTGTAACCGCTGGGTTATCCAATTGTTGTTGAATGTACCCGATGTTCACCTCGGCCAAGGTCAGACCCTCGTGTTTACCAAAGCAGAACCGGAAGTTTTCGGGAGGAAATATGCGACCGTTCTCGTCAAGACTCTCGGGATGTTTGAGCTCAAGAGTTGCCAACATCTCCACCATATTATGGTTATAGTTAGGGTGCCCTTGCTGCAAGTATCCCATGTCGTTGAGATAGTATATGTAATCTCGGTTGGAGCGGTGGATGTGTGCCATGGCGTTACGGAGTGTCATATTTTTCAAATCACCGGATTTGATTTTGTTAGCAGTTGACACTATATTTCCCGATATTGGTTCCCATTGTTGAGTATGTCGGGGCATAGTTGATCGTGGTTGTACCCCGGCCTGCAATCCATCCGAGCTGGATTGGTCGGGAGCATGAACAGACTGCATCAAACCGGAAGTAGAAGAAGACGACTGTGATGAGCTAGAAGATTGTGAACTACTAGGAGTCACAGTGGAGGAAGTACTGGCGCGTGTCATGTATGACGAGATTTTGCTGGCATTTGAACTGCGAGTTTCTCGGACAGGTGACGAGTCCCGAGATGACAACGATGGCGGCTGGGAAAAGATTGAATCGAAAGCCTGGGACGATTGTTGAGAAGAATCAAAAGGTTGTGAGGATGTCTCGATGGGCTCGTCGGGCGTGGAGCTGGGTCCTCGGAATGCAGTATCGCACATTGGTGCCTCGAGGGTGTCAGATACTGAAGTCGACCCATGATATTCAACCATGGGCCTTTTGTTAGTCCGATGCAGAATAGAATTCAAGGCTTGGTAAAGGTCTGGGGATGCATAAAACTTCACAGTGCTGTTGAAAAGCTCTGCCTCCATGGAGTTTCTTATACCCTGAAGCTGGTAGAGAAGGTCCTTGAGTCCGGCAACATCCTTCGGCGAAGTTGAAGACATATTGAGACAGCAATGACGGGGAGAAGTTGAGTATCAAGGAAAGGATGATAATATATGAGAAGTAGAGTTGGGCTTTGTGAGGAATGAAGATGGGTGTTTGAAGAACTTTGGCGGCAGGAAAACGTGGTTTATATATCAGCCCATGTGAGCTTTCGAAAAGTTATGTCAACATCCTCCATACCGCATTCGTATGTACATTCCATTTTAGATATGACCAAACCGAAGGAGTGAATGGGCGACAAGTTGTCCGCGGGTCGATATCACTTTGCATGTCTTCCTGAGTGACTATACTCAATATCACACGAAGTTGCTCTCAAAGATTGAAAGCGAAATTTGATCTTACGATATGTTTCCTTTTTGGACGCTCTGGACTACGATAGTTCTGCATGGTTGTTGATGTCAGTGTACTGTTCACGACTGGCCACAGCTACGGACAGCCCCGCGGATGACAAAAGTCATAAAAAAAACAATGGTAAGACCCATTGTTAAGTATTGATAAATATTGTCCAAGCTCAGATACGTACAAGTAGGAGTAAGCGAATAATCTCCGAAATTACCATTATGCGTGACCCTCGTTGGTCTTGACTTAGCGCCAACACACGAAGAGCACAACACCAAGTGGCAGGACTCACGACTGTAAGGGGTGCGATTCAATGTTCAGGGTTTTCTTGATGCCCCCATTTTTGCTCAGATCTGGTCTTGAATGCATGCTTTGTCCTCGATAACAACTTGTTACAGCCGTCGCTATAGTTTGGTATACTAGGGCGTTGGCGCAGGTCTCAAGACTTGGCGCGGGTGGTGCGACAGCAGCACCATCAGTCAAGTCCACTGGGACATTTGGTTCGTTTTGCCTCTTCAATGCCTCTTATGGCACACAGAGAGAACTGTTTAAGCAAGAAAATATTCGAGTACGTTGGCGTGTGAACAAAGAGGATAAATTCGGGATTGCAATGAATTCTGAGATGTATTAAAGCTGCTGTACTATGAAAATCTACTGAAAAACACGACCGTAATCCCTTGCATAGAAATACCCATTAAAAGTTAGCTGCTGTCGTAATATTCCCCTTCGCTATCATCTTCAGTTTCGTCGCTATCAAGTTCCCATTCACTGCTATGAATATCCATCATTTCTGTATCAAGGCTTTTCTGTCCTGGAAAGAAAGGCTGCGATCTGTCGTGGTTGACCTTAGGAAGTCCAGAGCGTCGGAAGCGAGTGTTTCTGGGTGCAACATCTGTCTTTGGGTTCCAAGACTGCTTCATGTTTGCTAGTCCTCTAAAAGCGTCCCACTTTTGCGCGTTGGAGGCTCCTGTTCGCGGCTGTCGTTGTTGTTGCTGTTGTTGCTGTTGCTGCTGTGGCGACAGTGGTGGCAGCCTTGGCGACAGTGGTTGAGCCGTTGGCAACGGATGCAATGCATTAGACTTGGTGGCCGAGCGTCTCTGCATTTCCTCATGGTACTTTGTACAAAATAGCTCGAACAGCACTTGCAACTCCTCGTGGGATATCTTGGTTGCAGCTGGTTGCTGGCCTCTTCTCCGCCGGATGGCTCTACGGGGCGTGTCCGGCGCATTGTGCGGCGGCGGCGGCGGGGCTGCATCGGCTGCATCGTTCCGTTGCGGTTTCTTTGCCCACGAAGGCACCCTATCACGGTACATCTTGCATTCCGCTAGCATCTTCACGTTCTTGTCGTCCGCGCAATGCGGCACCCATGCAGAATGTGAACCGCCGCAATTGGGACATTTCGGTTCTCTTGTGCAGTTCCAATGCTGGTGTTCATTGCTACTACAATTCAAGCAGCGTCGCGATTTCTTACATGCTTGTTGCAGGTGCTCAGGGCTGCCACAATTCCAGCAGTGTCGAGGAAGCGATCGTTTATCAAAGGCCCTAGGATAGTATCAGTATACTGCAGCAGAGCTCAGATGGAAGGCGCTTACTCAGATGTGGCCCAAACCCCGCTGAGCCAAACAAACTCCTTCCAAACCATGTTTTGAGCATCACTACGCTTTTCGAACTCCAGTATAAGCTTCCTGTGCGTCCAATACGCCCTGGAGATGGTCACTCCGTTCGCTCTGCCCCACGCGTCCTTGAAGGCATTCGCTTCCTTAAACTGGTTGCGGTCCCATTCCATGCCGTAAACATGGACGCAATAAATCTCAGGCTTGTAGCCACATTCAGGACTTAACCTGAGAGCAGACCCGATCCCTTCGACTTTTTCGTGAATAGCTTGCTCCGCATCGGTATCTTCGACGTATAGGTGAAGCATTCGGTGCGAAACGTCACATTTGCTGCCTTTGATCCTGTCATATGGGGCTCCTGCCTTTTGCAGCATGTCGACAACGCCAGCCGGTCCGAGCTCTTGGACGGTAGTAATGTCTACGTCTGTTCGAAGCACATACCGAATTTTGTAGGGCGTGGATGAGTTACGGCCATCGTTCTCGTGGATAAGTGATTTGAGCAACAACTTTTGGGTGCTGTCTTCGATTCGTTGCAATTGACGAACCATTTGAACAACGGTTTTTTTTTCAGCAAGGTGGCTGGACCATTCTTGCGCCTCCGGACCGCCAGCAAACAGGCGAGCGTTCGTTTTTTCCGCCATTGTCATGGGTGTAATAGAAGTAAATCGCTAAGAGAATAGCGGCTATGAGACTGAGAGAGGTTTTTCTTGAGAGCCGGGTAAACGAATTCGAGTGAAATGCAACAAAGGTTTGTGTAGAGGTAGCAATCTACGTTACTTCAAGTATGTCTTTGTATGAGAAGGGAGCACATCATCGCTGGCATTACTTCCTATCGCTAGCCTCTCTAAGCTTCTCCTTTTTTTTCTCTCCCTACAACTTTATTGAAAGTACCAAGCTCGGTATCGGCATTGCTTCTCCATCTACCCACTGACCTTGCTATACGGCCTGAGCATGGACATTCGACCATCGATTCAGCATATTCTCGAGACACGCACTTGGCTTTGGAGAAATGATTGGCTAACCTTCCATATCACACCATCATATCATAGTAAGATCCAAGCTTGAGTGACTAGTAATATGTCGTGGACACTTCATGGCGTTTTCCTAAAGTGACCAGCACCAGCATGGGGCGGCTGGCAACCACTAAACCACTACTAGAGTAAGACATATACAGTCACCCCTGCATTCTGTAATAGGAATAACAAAGGCTGGGATTGTAAGCCGTATGGTTTCTTATTATTATTGTTATCAAACTTCTTTCCGCGAGGGCCCACTGGTGGAGTCATACGGGTCGGGCAACGCTTTTAGTGACTTCTGTGGAGGGATGAGACTATCGCTTTTTCCTCCTACAGAGTAGAGCATCAAGACGTTGTTGGATTGCTCATGTAGTTATGAAGCGACCAGGTGAGGGAGATGTTGGTGTTCGTCACATAGCTTTGGTGAGGGGAGGGAGGGGGAGGCTTGGCTATCTAACTCAATGTGGCGGTCCCCTTAAGATTGATGCCGCAAGTGGCAACCGTGCTTCTCAGACTCACCCGTTCCCATTCCTTTTTGCCCGGAAAGCCTTTGTGAGCGATTTTTCGTATAAACGGCTGCGTCCGAAATGGTGACCTTGCATCGTCATGGATTACTGGGATATTAGGAGATTATTATTAGACTGAAGGGCTGTAGCGTTGTGGGGCTGGTACATTCCCCCTTTTTGTATGGATGTCACCTATTCGGATATAGCGCCTTGGCGCAAACCAATCACTCTACCGTCCTCAACATCATCATCATTGCATGCGGCTTGTGTATAGTTTTGCTGTTTTGCGTCGTAATAGATTACCAGCCGCACCGCTCACTGGAGAATACAAACAATATTGTAATTGGCGTTTACGCTTCGAGAAATTCACGAAATGTTACTTGAACCGAACATCCAAATGTCCGCGGATTGTCTACACCCTGGTTTGGTGGTTTGAGGGAAACCAAATTCGATACACGACTTTGAATCAGTTGAGTCCGAGCAACCCTAACACTACTATGGAGCAACTGGGTATGGTATTGATCCGTTACTCCGGTAGTATCAAGGGTTCTTTGTTTTTTTCCGAGAAGAGTCAAATTTTATGCGTCGCGTAACGCTCAGACTATCGCGGGCAATTCTTGTTACATGCGGTGTTGGCTATAAAGCCAAAGCAGCAGCACCTGTGTCTGCATCTTCACAATGGAGACTGCAGTCTTCTTTCACTATCGACGATGCCCTGTTTTCTCATCTTTCATTGTTTTTGTATCTCTTACTGTGGCGTCATCTCCCACAACACTCTCTAGCTTCACCGTCCTACGCACCTAGGCAGACATGGAGCCTATCTGGGGGTACGAAAAACACTGGGCTGAATGAGAATACCGCTGACATCATGTAGGACTTCGCAAGCCAGAAGCCAGGCCCCTCCGTTCACTGATCCACCACCACCACCACCACCACCACCACAACAACAACAACAACAACAACAGCATGATGTCATAGGATCCTCCCTACCGACCGATAACACGCGATCCTCACTCAAGCGCAAGACCCCGCCAACATCACCAGTTGATGCAGCTCCTAGGCGTCCAGTGCGGCGACATGAGCGAAATGTCCGCGACACGATGAGCCCAATCTACAGCAACAATTTGAAGTGCTCTGGATATCGATGGTGGCTTTTTAGGAAACACATCCAAAAGATCACTTCGAAATACCAACGTGGAAAGGGACCGCGCCCACCGGACATTATATGTCTCCAAGATCCACCACCGCATATCCTAACATCATCCTTGGGAGGGTACAGACTTGAGTGCTACAGCAAGCGCGATCTGCGTCCAGAAGAAACACAATTCTTGAGCGCTACTAAGAGGCCTCCTAAAAATACACTAGAACAATCAGCTCGTCGAAGGGTAACGAAAGAGCTTGCAACAGCAATGGAAAAGGCGAACCGATTAGCCAAACGCACCAATAGCCGAGATAAGACTCAGCAAGCCGAACAAATCGAGGGTCAGTATTGCCACAGAATTATCGCTATGCTGGAAATGGATCGTGTGGCTTTCTTCGTTCACAAGAGCATCCCATCTGGTGACTGCGACTTCGAGCGTTCCGAACAACATGCTGGCCTTCTCACAACTCTGCACCTCAAGACTGTGAGCGGGACTTTCCACATACACAATATGTACAACCATCTCACGCGAATGGATATCACGAATCTGCGTGATGAATGCATGTCATCTCAGTCAGATATACTTGTCGGAGATACCAACCTCCACAACGACTTTTGGGGAGGACCCAACCCCCCGTATGTGTGCCACAAAGGCAGACTTCTTGGTCAAATTGCTCGCCAACGCATGCACAACCCGATGAAAAATGGGACTATTACGTACTCAAAGTCCCATGTACGACCAGACGGAAAAGGTGCCACTGCCATTGACATTGCTTTGGTGAGCAAGGAGATCGCAACGCGTGCATTGAGCTGTGGCGTTGTTTCCGCACGTGGGTTTGATACAGACTATCGCATAACCAGACTCGATATGGATATGCAACCCAATCGCTTGGCTCGCAGGATTCGGTACAATTATAACGCCATTGATGAGCAACAGTTCATACAGTGTACGGTCGAGGAGTTTGAAAAGATCGATATGCCCGCTGAACTAACTCAAACCATGTTGCCCAAGATCGTTAAGGATATGACCCAGGCCTTCAAGAACATTCGAGAGAAGTGTGTCCCTCAGTTTCGCTCATCTCGCAAGGACCTCCGCCCATCAGAAGCCTTGCGTAGGTGCCAGAGAAGCGAAAATCGTGCACTGAAGCAATATCAAAAAATGCCCAACTCTCATACGAAAGATCTTTTTGAGAAACGAAGGCAAGAAGTCGACATGCTATTGCGAAAAGCAGATCGCGATTCATTTCGTCGTCGCATCATCACCTCCACGATCGAACGCCGCTACGCGCATTTCAAGTGGGCTCGCAAAGCTGAGCGGTGGATTCAACCACGGCATTCCGATCATTTTCCCACATTGAAGGAAGGCGGCATTGAGCACAACACCCCAGCAGCAAAGGCAGATTGTTATGCGCGGTCTATATGGCCCAATGTATGTCTACAATCACGAAGCTCCGAAGGATCATCTGCCCATATTCCTGAGTTACTACCTGACCGCGAACAGATAGCATGCTCACAGGAAGTTACTGAGAAAGAGGTTTTGAGGATACTTAGTGATCTGCCTGGAGGCAAAGCAGCTGGGCCTGACGGGATCGACATGGATATGCTGAAGCTTACTCGACATGTTGTTACGCCCTACCTCACACGCCTGTTTGATGCATTGTTCAAGCACAAGACGCATCCGGAGAGTTGGAAGCATGCATGTACACATGTCATAGCCAAACCGGGGAAAAGTGACTACTCCGAACCCACGAGCTATCGACCCATTGCCGTCCTCTCTCACTTTGGCAAGGTTTTTGAACGACTGATTGCTAACCGCCTGAAGAACCATGCGATAGACAACAAACTCCTGCCTGATGTGCAATTCGGTGCACCTGGCGGCAACACTACCAAGGCTCTCCAGTACCTTCTGAACCCCGTTTATCTTGGCTGGTCACGTCGAAACAAGCGAAAGAAAAACGAAAAATTTGACACACTTGAGTCAACACTGATGGGCCTTGATATAAAAGGTGCTTATGACCACGTTGATCGTGCAAAGCTTCTCCAAGTCCTGGCCAACTTCAAAGTTCCTGACTGGCTCATACACTTGACAGCCTCTTTCCTATCACAGAGAAGTACCGAGCTTGATCTTGGCGGTGAGCGTTCGGATCCTTATTGGGTGAATATTGGCATCCCACAAGGAAGTCCCCTATCTCCAATCCTATTCTTGTTCTTTACCGCTCCTCTTTTCACCTGTTTCAAGCGCAAGTACGACAAAGCCACAGTCACAATCTTCGCTTACGTTGACGATACCTACCTCCTGGTGACATCAAAGGACCACAAGACAAATAACAAGATCCTAGCCAAGCTTCACATGGAACTTATGGTCTGGTCTCAGCCTGCTGGTATCCATTTCTCCCCACACAAGTACAGCGTCCTACATTTCCAGAGACGAGGCCGGAACCCATTTCAAGAACTACCTGACATACCAGGAATGGAAGACAAGAACCGGGAAAAGATTCTGGTCACCCAAGACAAACCTCTGCGTATCCTTGGAGTGTGGGTGGATCCTCGTCTGTCTTGGGATGGTCATATCGCACACATTGTTGACCGTGTGAATAGAAGGATGCACAGCTTGCAACGCATATTTAGCTCCACATGGGGACCCCCATTGCATCGACTGCGGGCATTGTATCTCCAATGCATACTCCCACGGATCACATATGCCTGCGGCGCTTGGTACCTTCATGGCCATGATGGCGGTTCTTCAATACGTTTCAAGACTGAACATCTCACAAAGTTGAAAAGTCTACAGTACAAGTGTCTGCTTCTCATATCCGGTGCCATGCGGAGCACAGCGGGCGATATGCTGCTGAAAGAGCTATGCATCGACCCTATTGACATCGCCTTACAGAGATACGCCCATTGTCAACGTGTCATGGCGCTCGAAGACAGAACCATGGAGCATTCTCGGAAACTGAGAGAGTCTTTAAAAGAGGCTGATTGGCGTTTCGACCTAAGCTATCACCCGTACCATCAGATGGATCTAACAGCGTTCTGGGACAGGCTTGTCATACGTGAATCAGTCGGCAAGCGGTACACGCCAGAAGAGGGAGAACATGCTTGGGCTGATCCGCGCATACGCAACAGGGCGATCAAGCTCTATATGCAACGCCAGGCAACACAGCGAAGTAAAGAACGGTGGGATAAGTATCGCCGCGAACGGTTCGGCCGTGGTAAAACAGCTGTTCCGGCTGTCGATCCTGACTTCGGGTGCGAGTGGGGGATGGAGAACTTACGGCGGTACAATGGCCTATCACGCGCGCAGAGTACCATTCTGGTACAGATGCGAACTGGTGTTATTGGTCTGAACTACTACCTGCACTCTATCAACCTATCCCCAACCAACAACAACAGATGTCTATGCGGGAGCAAGCATACGGTAGTTCATCTATTCAAGAAGTGTCGCAAGCTCAAAGAAGCCCGTCGCGAGTTGTACAATGGATTGGGCAAATGGACAATGGTTGGACTGCTCACCAAACACACCGACGTCGCAACCGCATGGGCACTCCGCTACTTCGGCATTCCTCAGTTCAATTGTGTGGAGGAATATCAGTTTCCTCACCCTAAAAAACATCCCCACGGTTCCCTCGAGGACGGGGACTGATGTGCTGGTGACTTCGGTCGCCAATCCCAATTGTGGTAAGCCTTTTGTCGCCATGTATATTTTGGGCAGTAACGAACTAAGTTCATAGTATTATGATCTTGTTCATGGATGACTAAGACGTAAGTTTTTATTAATTTCCTTGCCATTTCATCACCTACTTTGGCAGGCTTTTGCCGTTATGTATCTCTAACTCTTTGTACATCCTTCTCATGATTTTCTTTGTCCACTTGAAACTTGGATACATACTAACGGGTTATTTGAAAGCAGTTTGCCGAGGCGGCTTCGGCTTGCAGTGGTGCGACGTTACGATTCCCACGAACAATAACATTTTTTTGACTACAAATACAACAACTCAACTCAACTTAACCCTCTGTATGAGTAGAATCCTTCCTTTGGTGAATCTTTCCTTGATTTAAGGAAATTTAGCGCTGACAAGAAGGATTTACAGTTCCAGCCATCGTCGCCACAATGTAACGACAAGGTCGGTTTCCATCTCAACCAGACGAATAGTTTGTGGCCTACTGTGACAACGAAAACAAGGTTAACATTCAACAGCCTCCGATCATCTCCTTGTCGACCGGCGCCATCATCCCGTAAGTCCTCCGTGTAACACCTAATTGTCATGCTTTTAGTCTAAGTAGTCCTTGCTAACTCTTCCTGGCAGCACAACGTTCCTCCACCATCCTCCCCCGCCGAACCCACGAGACAGTATGTCAGTATAAAGAAGCTCTTGTGGCTGTACAAAGACTAATGAATCATCACAGCCACCTAACTGCAAACCGTTCGAATAGCCTCCGCCATGCTCACGAGCTGCGCTATCCACGCGAAGTGCCAAGGGTAAGAAAAGCATTCCTATAGCTGTCACTTAAGACTCATCTAAGATGGTATAGATCGGCGCTGTCAATCAGGAACTTAGCCTGATAGGGCTCCAGGTCCTTTCCCTCCTTCAGTATATCGACTATTCTTAAAACTTCACCGCGCTGTCTTGTAATACATAGCTTGACTGTTTCTTCCAGCTCCGGCGCTGAGTCAAGCCATAACCACAACGCTGCCTGCACCAAAAGTAAGTCGGCTCCCTAATAAATAAATTATTCCTTCACTAAAAGTAACTTTAAAGCGACATACCGATGCTGCTCCTGCCGTCCTTTCTGGGTATCCACCAAGTCTGTAGTATACAGACCTCTCCAGTTTTTACTAAGCATATCAAGTTCGCGTACGCGAACTATAGCGTTGCGGTACTTAATGCTGCGCCTAACCGGCACAAGGGTGTCAAAAGCGGTATGCTATTCCCTTTCCTGTCTGCTTAGAAATCATAACCTAAAATTTTCAAAGGCGTTCTTGAATTCGGCAATAGTCGCCGGCGGGGTGCTATTGTCGCCGTCTCGGCGAATGTATGGTCGCGTTCCACGTGAGTAAATAATCTCTCTTTTTTTGAACTCTGCTAACCCTGTTATGAAGTCGGCGCGGTGAGCTCCTCGAAAGGACGTACAGGGAGTTGGGTGCTGTGGATGGAGGACATGATGATATGTTGTAAGTGGAGTGAGAATGTAACAGTTTTAAGTAGTCATGATACTAACATGCTTTGTAAAAAGAAGGTATTGGAAGAGTATAGTAGTTTAGGCTTGGGAAGTTGTGAAGGTTTGAAGAGCTTCAAAAGTATATCAAGCCACCTTTATACAGTCAAAGACATCGCAGGCAGCAGTACCACTGTGCAATGTAAGTTATTCGCTTATATTGATATGCATTAACTTTTCTAATAATATTGGTATAGATTCGCTGCTGTCGTCGAATAGCTATGGCTTCAAAGTCAGCTTCCGTGCAGTCTGCGGTTTTGCAGCTTCAGTTGGTACTGCGAACTACGGTTGAGCTCATCTGTAGGACATCAGCACCCGTATATGCTGGTATTGAATTAATGCTGATGTGATTTTAGGCCTATCCTACAACGACTCAATGTCATCACGAAGCCTCTATCTTGTATGTCGGTATTGATTGTTGCGTTTCTAGACTGATACTAACGTAACGACAGGCTCATCTCAAACACCGCCACGATCCCCATCCAAATGGTCAGTTCTTGCTATTCAATTATTAAGCTCGATACTAAAATTATAATAGACCATATATCAAGTTGCGGTTACCGAAAAGCTTTCGTCCGCGCTGACCGGCCAGCGGGTAAGCAGATGCCCTACGGAACTGTTATAAGCCCACTCAAACCAAGGAAATAATAGCGCATCATTTTTCCGTAACCCGTCAGTCAAAATAATCGTTGGTATGTGGCTTTCATAGGTATATTCTTAATTCCTGTGCTTACAATTCTTAGTTCGAGTGGTTTCTGAAATCATACCGCCGAAACCAGTAGGTACGTTATTCCATATCATCCAATGAGCTTTCCTGATTAGTTGTAGGCCTCTAGGCGAAGTCTGCTCCACGAATGAGTTCTCATATCTGCTGAAGACCATCGGTTCGTCTCCTTTAAATCCTCTTTTGTAGTACTTCGCTTACACACATATCTAGCTCTTCGCAGACATTCATTGTGTATATAACTGCCTACATATTGTGTATAAGGTACGGGCAAAAGTACCTAAAGATATCATTTATTGTGTACTACATAGTGTTGTGAGATCCGCTGCAATTGCGCGTTGAAATCACATGATCCAGAAATATTAAAAAAAAAAAGCCCAAAAACATCTCTCCCTCTCATTCATCATCTATGTGACACCTGCTGTAATCCGGAGTTCAATTTTTTATGCGTACCAGCGTTGCTTCCAACGCGATTCCCACAACGCTGGTGGGAAATCGGCTTTGCGCTATATGCTGTACCATGGTACTCTTTAGGCTGCCACATCATTGTGTTCTTATCCAAGTCACTTCTCTCGAAAGTTGCCGAACTTCCCTAACCCTGCAATAGCATTTGAATTGTTTGAAAGAGTCAGACAGGTTGCCTTGGTAGAGAAGTTTTCGTTACCATGGTTCAAGCAGCAGCATTTGATGTGCACGTGCTATTTTGAACTAACTGTTGCCTAGAGTCCTCGATTCGACCCGTACTTAAGTCACGCTCCGATGCCCTCGACACCTCTCAACTCCCATACTATCTGCTAGACTGCTCCCAATCCCATAAGAAGACTGAAAGTTATCCAATCAACCCTTCCTCCGACAACCCGTACCCAACTAGGCGATGCAGGTATTTTCCCAACACCCTATCATGCAGCCCCAGTCTCGCTTATTTACACTACCGCGCGAGCTTCGCGACATGATATATGAGTACTATTTGTCTACCGAGAACGGCTACTCCTACTGTTACGAGACAGGAAAACTAGCCGAGAGAGATGGCCTTCCCATAGACATCGCCCTGACCTACACCTGTAAGCTCGCTGCTACAGAGCTCAAGGGCCTCGCACTGTCGCTTAATACGATCTGCTTCACCACAATTTACGATGATAGCCTCCGCAGTCGTCTGGAATACTATGATAAGCTCTTCGGCTCTATCAGGCAGATCAAAAGCTCGATACTTGGTGAAATTCACGAATTTCTGGATGTTCAAGCGAAAGCAAAACTCAAAAAATTGTTTCCTGGATTCGCTCACCTTGTAGACTCCTTTCCAACAAACAGGATTGAGAATTACCTGCTGACGACCAGCTGCCGAGAAACGCCGTCGACGTATCGAATGTTTGTCGATTCTGCTCTACGTCTCTTGTATGAGCGTCCCGAACTGGCCCAAAGGATCCCAAATAATTACTACACTAAACGGTTCTTCGATCGTGCCCCTGAACTATCAAAATTGGAACTCGTACCTTGGGATTGTCCCACAGAAAATATTTTGGCAAGTATGGTTGAACTGGCCGATCCAGTGCATCTAGAGCGCCTTACTTATAAGATCAAAAAATGTCGAATGTCAGCAGCGTCGGTGGCCATAAAATTTCTCAGTGGTCTACCCATTGGAAGCAGGCTCCAGATCCGAAAGATCACTCTACTTGAAGACCGACAGGCTGTTGCAGAGCCTGAATGCCATGCACAAGGACTGATTTCGTACTGTCGAGAAAATCCTGCTCTTCACGTTGAGCGCAGAGTGAGCCTGTGGAGAGCGGTCTTTCCGAAGGTCTCACCACCACTTTACTTGGATCATATTGCTATCAGAAGAGACGAAAACAAGCTGCAAGCTTACTTAATTACATCTGAGTGCGTTGGACCGTGGATAGCCGAAGCCCGGGAACTCCCCAAGCTGGGCATGCCATCTCAATCTTTCACCCTAGTATTTGATGGTGACCCCATCCCGGAGAAGACCGCCGAAATATTCCAGAATATAGTCCAAAGAGAGGCAGCATGGCAAACGGCTTATGAGAGACACTGCTCCAGTCTCGACTCAACTCTGGAGTGGACCACCGTCCACGACAGCCCATTATTCGTGTTCAAAGGTTTCCCAGAGGCGCTTCGTGACATCACGACTGGCAAATCCTCGCTCATCAAGTGCAACTTTGATCCCGGTGAACAGTGTGATCCAGAGGTAATTCTGCGGGAAGGTCGCAACTGGGATCCAAAAGATTGGGGCTGGAAGTGGGTGTGCAGTGCTCGAGGACTACTTCAAACTGAAGCACCGCTACCAAGTTGGCGGGAACTTCGTCTTGAAGATTATCTTCCAGAGTACCTACTTACCGAGGCAGAAGACTTTTTGCCACCATATTGACACCGGTACGCAACATGTCTTGGAGCCAGCCGGCATATGCCGAAACTCAAATTACAGCGGATTTATTTGGATGCGACGATACTATATGCGATGTGTTGGGATACGGTAGTACGTATTGAGATTTAAACTGTAGGTGAGAGAGGTAGGTCTTGTAGTGAAACATCCAGGGTGATAACTTTATGAGACGGCAAGGACCGCTGTGATCTGCTTTACATCTTCACATCGTGTTATTCATACTATGGCAATCTTCTTCTAGAAGCAAACGTAAGTTGGAAAAGGGAAGTTGGAAAATAGGGAAAAAAATACGAAATTACTATACAAGAATTTCGTCAATTTAATTCAATGTGCTCCATCTGGAAGTTTACCATCGCATGCGTGCCCTCCATCACACCATCGCGCAGCATCATCGTAGTTATTTCCCACTTCGCCATGAACAATTGAAGAAATTCCCGTAACTTTGATTTGCTTAGAAGATCTAAGAAGCCACAGTAAAGGCCCAAATGGTTTATAGAGCGCTCGCATCGCCAGCAATCTGGTGAGACGGAAGAAATCGAAGAGCGTCAACATCACCACCAACACCGCCACCAGCAACAAACACCTGCTTTTCAAGCCCATATCCAAGTTCTACTAAAATATCAACGCATCATCTCTATCCTCTTCCTTGCATCCGCGGAACCCCAGACTCCATCCACACACACACCTAGCCGTCACACCCTCGCTTAACACCCCGCACCCATCAAGTCCTGACATCACTCCTCCAACCACCACACGACCTAACACCCGCACGTCAATGTCATCAAAAGCCTACCCCTAACTCTGATGTAAGGCACGCGTCTCTCATGCACCCCAGATATCCAATACTGCAGCCATGTCCCGCTCCACCTGGCGCCGTCAAGCACTTTAACTCGTTCACCGAGTATTTCTTTGATGGAGCCGTACATAGCTGCCATGTGCAGACGCGACTTCGGCAATCGTGTGCCCTGTAATTGCATTTTATTGCCGAATGGGGTGTGATGGAAGGGAGAGATGAAAGAGCTAGCGGCACAATGGATCCGTAGTAGGTTGGAGACGGAGATCTTGTTTGGATGGATCGGCGGTGTTGGCGATGTAAGCGAGAGACGATGCTATTGCGACGGAGGTTTGGGCCGTGATTAATCTTGAATGGAAGGGCTTGAAGGGAGGAGTTTCGTATGAGAGTCCTGATGTCACGGAAAACTCCCATCCCTCTCATCTACCCTGAAAGGTGTATAAGTATGGGTGGGAGAGACACATTGCGATATCTCCAACCGTCCACCTTGTAATCGCTCTCAAGTCTCCAAAATGCTGCACCACACCCTCCCCTTCTTAGCCCTCAGCGCCCTCTGCCACGCGCAAAGCAAAGTCCAAGAAGGCGCCCCACCACCCGTCCTCCTCTCAACTCCAAAATCCGGCGTCATCCCCGCCACCCCGACTGGCACCCCCTTCCCTGGCGTCGACACCCTCCAAGGCGCCATCATCTCTCCATTCCCGCCATCCCCAGGCTACCTCCCCAACGCCACGGGCGGCCTCGCCGGCACCGCCACCGCGTCTCCAAACCAACCATCCTCGACTTACCGCGCCACCCTGCCCCAGGTCCAATATAACCCTTTCGTCAACACCACCGTAGCAGGCACCATCCAAGGCGTTGGCACACAGCAAGGCGTCCGCTTCACGGTAAATCTTACAAACTTACCCGACCAAGCTACCTACGGCCCCTTCGCATGGCACATCCACGCCCTCCCCGTTCCTGATGACGGAAACTGCACTGCTACACTCGGCCATCTCGATCCTACCAACCGCGGTGAACTCTACATGTGCGATGCCGCGCAGCCAGCAACCTGCCAAGTCGGAGATCTAGCTGGGAAACATGGAGGTAAGATTACTGCTACAGATGGGGTGTTTGAAACCGAGTTTGTAGATGAGTATTTGAGTGTGGAAAGGGGGAGTACAGGGTTCTTTGGAGGCCTTGCATTTGTTCTGCATACGGGGAATACGACGAGGATTACTTGTGCGAATTTTGAGGAGGTAAATGCGGGTGGGAATGGTACTGGGGCTGGTGGTGCGGCGAGTGGGACAGCGACAATGAGTTCGGGGATGCCAGAGTATACGGGTGCAGCCAACAAGATTGGTGGAGGGGCTTTGACGCTTGCGGCTGGATTTCTTGCTGCTGTTATGGTTTGAAAGTGTTGAGGAGTGTACGTAGGAGATTGACTTATTGGGACAATATACCATGTCTATGTACAAGCCGTGTCAAACCGCCTCATCGCCAACCTCGCCTTCCGCCCTTTTTCCGTTTCCACCCCATGCTTGGTGTAACGAACTCGTGCATTCTTTCTCACAATGTCTCCTTAGACAGATCCAGAACCGGGGGCCAGAGCCAAGGCGGTTCTGACAGCCTCGTCTTGCACACATGGTCCATATCTCACCATTGTCCTTCAGACCCCTTTTCAACATGAACTTTGCAGCCTCGGATTTCTTTACTGCAAGCTCTTCGCTTGTCAACTTGTTGCATTCGCGGCAGACACCCCTCTCAAGCATCTCGCGAGTCTGTCCTGTTCCTCTAGGTTTCCTGAGGACATTGATATACCGATTGTAGAAGCTTGGTTTGTTGTCAAGCTTAGGAGCGCACTTACACTCAACACTCCTGTGCTTGTCTTGCTTCTTTTTGGGTGGGGCTTGGACAACGTGTTTGTAGTAACAGGGCTTGCAGTAGGGTACACAGCTTTCCAGGTGATATACTATGGGAGTTTGCGGAACTAGAGGCATCTGGTAGCACCCGGCACATATTTGATTTGGGCATGTCCAGCAGAGACTTCTTTGCCTGTCTTCGCAAGTGTATTGTTTGAATATGGCGAGGCGGCGGTAAAGGTCGGCAGCTGGAAGAACGGAGTTGCGGACCGATCTTGAGACGGAAGACAGAGCCAAGACGTCAGCGTAATGGAGATACACGTTGACCATTATCAACATATCATAGACACCCAAGAAGTCTGCCAGTGGTGTAGGGCTCCCCTGGTGTCCTTGGTACCTTCCTACATCTTCTCTCCTCTTAGCAAGCTCTGTCTGCAGCTCCTTCAGCGCAATCTCCGTTTTTTGCTCTACACCCAATGCTGTTTTCACGGTATACCGGCGCGCTGTTCGGACTGGAGCTTTTACTCTCATAGGAGAATGCCGAAAGAAGAAGACTGGGGTGTGGTACAAGAGGCATGGGAGCAGCAATAGTAACAGTTGGGGCATGGCCAGGAGGCATTTGCCACACACGACAAAGCAACCTGACATCGCATTACCGAGTGCGAGAGTTTGCTGTTTGGTGTGGCGTACGGTGCCCACAAAGGCGACGATGCCCACGAAGGACAGCAAGGCGTAGAAGAAGCTGTTACCCTCAGTAGTGTATTGGATGTTGTATCCGTGTAGAGCTTACCACAAACTGACGCCGTATTGCCATTCTTCCACAAAAGTCTTGCATAAATTTGTCGGGGTTGTGGCGGTGCCGTTGAGCCTTGCCCCGGCAACAAAAAAGCTCTCGTTGACTCCTGGAGGTCGCTCGGTGAGGAAACTAGATGTACCGTGGCACGCATTCTTACTTTGGGGAATATATGTCCTCTGAGTATATGTGGCACGCGATAAGCCAATGGTGATCATGACGTCCACACCAGTGATGGGTATATGCAGGGGCGGGTGTAGAAGTCCAGTGAATAACCACGCTCCCAGGTTCCAGAAGAAGGCCCAAGTTCCCCAATTCCTTGCAAGATGTTGTCCAACCGCGATATTTCTGTCATAGGTACCGTTGTGAAACATTTCGTTACTTCCCACGAGGAGGTCATGGTTTATTATAAGTCCCTGATATCCCACAGTTGGTGCAATGAGAATGAAGCGAAGAGGGATAGTTAATAATTGCAGCGTTAAGTAGATTGGGTGGATTTTTTGTGTGCCGGGTAGCATGTTGAAAATTCAGGGACGGGCGGTGGTGGCAGCTGCGGTTCGCCTTGGTAAGATGCAGTTTGCGGAACAATATTCTTTGTCCCAGGTTATATGTCAGGTGAATAACGAACGAGATGATCACAAGTCAAGCCGAGTGCGTGGCATAAGAGACGGGATGGGCAAGGCTGAGTGGTGCCAGGCGCAGAGCAAGGCTCAGCCGTCTGCCTGATGCAAAATCGGTACCGAGGAGCATTCGGTGGCTGCATGTTGGACTGAGCCCTGGACCTGAAGCGAGAAACAACTTGGTGTCGCAGGCTGACCCCGCAGTGGGAATGTCCATTACGGGCGCGCGGTCAGCCAATGCGGCTTAGTCAAGGAAGCTGTGCCAAGGTTGCAGATACCGGTGAACCACAAAAGCACTGCTCACTCCACCACGCCCAAATAGGTGCCATTCGTCGTCGGCTCAATGTGAGGCGACATGGCGCGAGTATTTGTTGCGGGTGGGCGGTGCTAGAGCGTGGCCAGGCACTCGTGGAGCCGCGCATGACGTCAAGAGAGCTATGGCGACTTGGAGGCGGTAATTGCGATTTGGGCGGATTCATGCTACTAGCAGAACTTGTGGCCATAGCAAATGAGCGGCAGCCATGCTGCGACAAGGTACGGATGTCGCGTAAAATGAGGAGTGCAGTCGGGGTTGAGGTCGGTGCCCAGGCTAGTAGCGCACGGCTCCAACCGCCCACAGTGGGTCGCTAGTCTCCCCAGCAACGACGGGTGTTTATCGATGATACAACGTCGCAGAACACCCCTGCACCCTGCCCTATCAAAGACGAGCAACATACCGTGTGGCGGTCCTTAAGGGCTTCACCGCAAAAAGAAACTTTGAACGGCCTGTCAGCACCCTCGCCAGACCCTCCGCCCGACTCCTGCATTGCTTCGACGTTTCACCTCAGAAAGCTTTCGGCCGCACCCACCGCCACCCGCCTACATGAGCAGCAGCTGCTGAAAGCTGACCCCGACCCCGACTCCTACCCCGCTGCGAAGACTCTGCTACCCTGATACGAGATGGAGGCCCTCCTGTCCCTCGCCTTTGACAACATTGCGTCCAAGGACACGCAAAAGATTCGCAAGGGATTGCGCCAGATTGAGGGCATGCTGGCGCAGATATGCCTCTCGAGCGGAAAGTCGAAGCCGTGCACACCAGCACACCGCCGGAATGCTTCAGCAATCAGCATAGGGGAGCAACAACAACATCAAGCAACGCCAAAGAAGCTGGGGCAGCTGTCCGACGATCTGGCCTTTCGAGAGTTTTTTCGCTTGCAAGAGGGCTTCGAATGGAATGGTGAGCTGAGTGAGACATAGGAGCGGACCAGATGCTGACAATACCAAGTTGTGACACGGGTGGCCGACTGCCTGGATCGATTGCTTGGTATGGGTAGCAGCAAAGGTAAGAAGAAATGCGCGTGCAGGCAATGAAAAAAGCGCTAATCAGGGTCATGGCAGACGGCCAGAACGACATTCTCATCCTCTCGTCGCTTTCCAACATGCAAGGCCTGCTCCTCCTACACCCCCCATCGCGCATCATCTTCGGCCGCGAGGTCTACATGAACCTCCTCCTCGACCTCCTCGACCCATACAACTGCCCAGCGATCCAGTCGCAAGCACTCCTCGTGCTCGTCTCAGCCCTTCTCGCGACACCGCAAAACACACGAATCTTTGAGCACATGGATGGCCTACTCACGGTAACCAGCCTGTTCAAAGACGACGAAACGACGCAAGGGGTAAAGGTCAAACTGCTCGAGTTTTTGTACTTTTACCTCATGCCCGAAGTCCCAGTCTCGGGCCCCCAGCGGAATCGGACAAAGGTCGCAACCGCCATGGACCGGCGGAACAGTGCCGACGAGGGCGTCGAGGGCATCAGGAAGCACACGCGGTCGCAGGCGGAGAAACAGCACATGCTGGGCAAGTACCTCAACAACGTCGACGCCCTCGTCCAAGACCTTCAGGAGAGCGCGCCCTTTACCAATGTTGCGTGCTGAGGTGGGTGCGATACGGGTTGCTTCTTACGGTCGTCAGCAGTCTGACGAGACCGTCTTCTTTTCCTTTTGCATTTTCTATGCTTATTTTGGTTGGCCATAAATTGGGTCTTTTCAGCGCGGCGTCACGGAATGTTCAGAGTGGTTTTGCACTCTTCGTTGTCGCATAAATTAGCTACTGCTACTTTCCTTTGTTCAATGCATTGTTTAGGGTTGGCAGCGAAAGACTGATAGCTTCATTGCACATGGCAGCGGATACCTGGACCGTAGATCATGTTTTCCTTGAGTTTGATGGATCGATCGACGCGCATTGTCGATGTAGTGGGCCTGCGGGGACGGCGGTGCGCTACCTGGCCTTTGCCATAGTCCAATAATACCATTTCAGGATACTCTCTATGCGGTGCGGCCATGTGTAAGAGGTGCTCAACAGTGTGGCCAGGCGTCAGGCGCATGTGGCAGGCCACTGGCTGGCATGGCGCTGATGATGCGAGGTGGTTGTGTGGGTAAGCTGATGGTGCAGTTTGACTGGAGGAGAGGCAGGGCGCGTAGATACGTGCCGCCAGGCGATTGGGTGCTGAGCTAATCATGGCCACGCCTGCGAGCGAGAGCGGGAATCTCTATCTACTCCGTATGTGTATGGCCCAAGAGATGCGCCGGAAGCCGCGGACGAAGCCTGGCGGAAGTCACGTGCTCCTCTCCTGTCCAAGCCTGCCACCATGTGCCAAAAGCTGCCTAGCTCCGCCGGGCCTCGGCGGAAGCTAATCCTTGGCTGCAACTGGTCGCGTGCCCAGCCCTTCATTCCCACGCACATATGACGTCGTCCACGAACACACAGCGTGGGCACTGAGCCCATTTTCGGGCGTCAGGGTACGAGAGGACAAGCATTGCTGTGCAAGAAAAAAGGGTACAATCTAATGTGCTAGGCATATGCCTTGTTATCAATGCAGACGCAGGTCGTCGGCACCGAGTACTTACAGCTACCCACTACCAAACATTCCAAGTAGTCATGACGCACATAAGAGCGAATCACCTGCAACCACCATGGCTCGCTAAGCAGGTAGTCAGGCCGGAAAGTCGGCTATTCGTGCAATCCAGGGCAAGGCAGAGAGCAACCTCGTCCGACCAACCCGTACGAATGCCGTCGCTCGTCCATGGCCATACAGCTGTTTAGTCACCGTCGCATGCCGCGTCTTCCGTTGACTTCACTATGCGCCATGCATTTTGCTCTAGCGCTCCCGTCTGCATCGGCATCGGGCCCATCCTTCTGCGATCCTCCTACCTGCTCCTGCTGAACTTTTCTATACCTCACCTTTGCTTCTTCAAGCCCTGCCTCTCCAAGCCAGCCTTTGCCTGTTCCTTCGGGCGTAAACGTTGGACGCCTCGCGCGCTGCGCCCCATACAGCTGCCCGCATATAATCTGCATGGTCGCTGGTCCGCTTACTCGATACATCATCATTTCTACAAGTACAAGCTGCACCCAAGGAACGAGTGACGTTGGTCCTTTCTTAAAAACCACTCCTAGCTCTCTCATATCAAACCCTCAATCGCCCACATCATATCGCACCACGCCAACTAGCACATTATGGGCGCAGGAGCCTTTATAGAACCGCTCGTCGTGGTTACCCTACTCTTTGGAGGCACATGGGTAAACCGTAACCCAGATTACCGCCTCTTTGGCCGCCACAGAGTATACCAGAACTCGCCCCGATCAGCCTCGCCAGATTCTGGTCGCTCAAGTCCCTCGTCTAGCGCATCCCTACTTGCAAATGTCGATGAAGAGCCTCGATGGCGGAAACGCGAGCTTGCGCTTTTTGGCATGCGCAAGGAAGTCATGAGCCCAAACACCAAGAGGTTCCAGGATTACTTTCTGTCGAGACTGCTGCGAAAGTTCCCTTTCTTAGTTGAGGCCTGGTATTGGGCACTAATCTACTGGGTAAGCCAGTTTGTAATAATCGAGATACAACAAGGTGCTGACTGTCATACAGGTCTACCAGCTCGGTCGCGCGTTCAGTGCCGTAACCATGGTTGAAGGCACTGTCAATGTTGCTCGCCGTCACGCTCTCCAGCTCATCCACCTCGAACAGCGCCTGCACATTTTCCATGAACTCGATGTCCAGGCATGGTTCCTGAAGCACCCCGTCCTACTACACTGGACGAACCGCACCTACTCCTTCATCCATATCCCGGGTACCATTTTGTTTTTAGTTTGCCTATACTACTACACCACCACGCGCAACCGCATCGATCTTCCCCTCCATAACAAACCAATGGGTGAGGCAGACGGAAGTCCGGCAGGCCCGAAACTATATGCTGCAAGGCGCCGAACAATGGCAACCTGCAACTTGATTGCTTTTATTGTCTTTACCCTCTGGCCTTGCATGCCGCCCCGTCTCCTCTCCGACCCCGATGTTCCAGGAGCTGTAGGCAAGGAAGCGCGTAGCTTCGGTTTTGTCGACACTGTACACGGCGCCGAGGGTGAGAGCAGTGTGTGGACTCAAAACAAGTTCTGCAATCAATATGCCGCCATGCCCTCGCTGCACTTTGGATACTCGCTTCTCATCGGTCTAACCATCATGTCGATCCCTCTTGCGCCGCAACACAACCGGTCTCGCACTGTCCCCATCACCATGGGTCTACGCATGCGTGTACCGTCGCTCCGCCGCTTCCTCTGCATTCTCGTAGGTGTAGCTTATCCCACGATTATCTTCATCGCCATTGTCGCAACCGCAAACCACTTCATTCTCGATGCCGTAGCGGGTGCCATGGTCTGCGGCCTCGCCTGGACCGGAAATGGCGTTTTGCTCAACCTGCTCGCCCTCGAGGACTACTTTTTGTGGTGCGTCCGCATTCATAAACCCGCGCGTCGTGCTGTACACTGGGAGGGCGACGACGATGATGATGAGTACAGCCGTGTCAAGTTTACCGGCAAGGGCGTCGTCGTTGATTAAGTGGGAGAAATGTTGGCGAAGATTGCTGTTGTAATGACCGAACAGCGTCTGGCAGATGGATGGCAGGATTACGACTTTTGCACCTAATAATACCCTTTAAATGGCCTTTTTGGGTCATCCCTTTCGACAATGACGTTTCTGGTAATCGGATTAGGGAACACGTTGGAGCTGGGGAGGGCCAAAGACATTTGTTTTATTTATACCCTCAGTAATGATCAAAGAAAACTTTAATTTTCCATCTCTACCGAAATCATAATTGGCGATGTCCTATGAGGAGTGCGAAAATGGGGTTGAGAAGTTGTAACATTGACTTTGCAAGTTGTGCTGTTTCCTTTGTGGTAGAGAAACTGACTATGACCACCATGTCCGTTGGGTCGCATAACTCCCTTCTTACCGCCGACTTCATACCACATGAAATACCTTCCGACCTTAACTAACAAGCACTTAGAAGTCCTGTCCATTTACCATGTCACAGCCTTACTCCAACTCTTTCTTTCCACACTCAATCCTCACCCCTCGACTCCACCGCCACACCCCGAAACTGCTTCTTCCACCCCAGCACAAACGAGCAATCCATCTCCTTTACCCTACCCTTGCACTCCCGACCATCATCATCATCACCATCATCCTCCCCCTCCTCCCTCTCCAGCTGTTCCAAACTCCACAACCCAGCCCTACACTCCCCACAAACTCTCCATGTCTCCCTATCCCCCCACTCACACCTCCAGCCCCCCTCCCCATTCTCCCAGCTAAACCTTACTTCTCCCTCTTGACCCCTCCTATCAGCGTAAAAAGGCCCGATTTTGAAACCAGAAACAGGGTATCCTGGTATGCGATGCTCGATGGTAGCACTGGTGTCGGAAGAGAGATTTAGAATCGAGGTTTTGAAGTCGCCGTTGAGGAAGAGGGCTGATGTGTCGCTGGATGGCGGACAGTGTTGTGTGAGGGAGAGGTGGAAGGGAAAGATTAGAATGGGGTCGGTAGACCAGGGGAGGTGCGTTTGTTTTATGAAGGCTGTTTGAGTGAGGGTTTTTGTTGGGGGTTCGGCGTCGGCATTGGCGTTAGAGGGGTCGTTGGCAGCGGCGACGGTGATGAGGTTTTGGTTTGGGGAGGTGCGTGTTGGCGGAGTGAAGAGGATGGTGTTGTTGGGGTTCTCGAGTGCGATGACGAGGGTGGAGGGGTCAGTTAGATCGTGTGCTGCTAGAGCGTATAGAAGAGTGCTGAGCACCAAGGAGAGGAGTAGGTACGGCTTCATGGTTGTTGAAGCTGAAGAGCTGAGTTTCGTTGGTTGTGATGGCGTGTAGTGGTGCGAGAATGACGCTGGTCGGGGTAAAGCGAATGTAGGCGCAATCTGCTTGTAAGAAAGGCTCAAGTGGAGGATATGATAAAGTATAGTCGCGAGTATCGAGTGAAGACTACTCGAGGTGAACAGACGCACGGACTTGGGTGAGCAAACGGATGAGCATGAACATATGGTGGTATTGTGCGCACAGCATGGCTGGCGAGAGTATTTGGTACTCGGACATAAGAGACTATTCAATCACACACTTCTACAGCGAAATGAATGTTGAGAGTAAGGGTAACTTGAAAATAGTGATAGAGGCACGGCCTGGCCACCATGCGATATGCGGGGAGACGTCATCGTCCAATAGAATCTAGACTGGTGGCCCGTGTGTTACAAGGTGCGATATTACAAAGAGTATACATGACATTGTTGTGTACAGTCAACAGAAAGCTCAGGGTATAGTGTTAAGGAGAGTATGAGTAACCGCAAACGCCAAGATGTGACATGTGCAATGTGCCAGCTCAATCTAGTAACGAACAAGGAAAGTTGACGCCGAGGAAAGGAACGCAAGGAAATTTTTTAGCGTCTGCTGCTCTTGGTGTTGTGTCGGCTGGGCCTGTCATCTCTGTGCGAGCGATAGGTGTCTTGTCGGTAGCCCATCTCTTCGTCTCGCATACGCTCACCACGGTAGGACCGCTGTGGGTGGCGAACATCGCCGTGGTCGTCGTGGAAGGGGCTGCGTCGCTCGTCGACCTCGTCGTCAAAGTCAACATACACAGATGCAGGGCGAGGCCGCGATTCTCTTGGCATTCGAGCCTCTTTTTCAATCAATTCCTTGGGCTTGTAGACCTTGTCGAGGTGTTCCTCGAGGAGGCGGACGTTTTTGCCGTTGGCCTTGACTGCTGCATCTGCGAGATCACCGAGAAGTGGTACCAAGCCAATGAGGAAATCAAAGGCTGTGTTGAACAACATCATAAGGAGGACGGTGGTGGGCAGCCCGCATTCGACCTTCATCATTTGGCGGACGAGGTTAAGCGTTAGGGCGGTCGAGGCGGCGTCACCGACTGCAGGGGCGAGACCAATGACAGACGACCAACCAAAGCGGATGCCAAGGAACGAAAACAAAGCATAGTCGAGCCGGTAGGCGGTCTTGCGTGCTTTGGCGAGGATGTTTGCGTCGTGCGAAGGGATGTAGTAAGGGATTTCTTTTTTGACCTTTTTGGTCTTGCCGGGCTTCTTTGGGTGTGGGATTTCTTCATAAAAGGGATCCTGCAACCGTCAGTATTGCGCACACAATGAAAAGGATCAATGTAAAACTTACATATGGACCGGATGCGCTCTTTGACCGGTACTTGTCCATCTCCTTGCCCAGCGCCTTCTTCATGGCGTACTTGGCTACGAGGTTCGCCATGTTGGTGGGGGATGCGAATGCGCGGGTGTGTAAAAGGGGCTTGTGTAAATGTCAAGGCAACTCTGAATATACAGGCCGCAAGCAACGCTCAAAAAGGCCTATATGTATGTCGTTGAAGCTCAAGCGCGGCCTTTGACGTGGTGCTGCACTGCGGCAGTCTCAAGGCGTGCGGAGGGGTCTGGTTGGCTGCGGGCGCTCTGCGTGGGGAAATGTGAAACGGGCGCGTCGCTGGCCTATGTATAGCGGGCGAGTGCCAAGCAGAAGAAAGGAGGATTCTGTGAAGGGGTTGGCGGGTGAAGGAGCGACAAGAAGAGAGCGAAGGCCTGGGCCTCTTTAACGCATTCTGGGTGCTGGCGGTGTGTCGCTGGACTGCCCTGATTCTGTTCGGTTGACGCGATCGACATGCCTCAACGTCATACTAAGACAGCGTGTGGTTTAAAAGCACAGCCACAGCCACACCCCGCCGCCACACTTAAGCTCCATCGCCTCCGCCGACGCCCAACCAGCAGCCACGACTCCCTCGCCGACCGGCCTCTAGCCTTGACAACACACGCTCTCAACAACCACCGTCTCCCATATTTTTTTGCGGCTGTGCAGCGCATCCCCGACCCGCCGTCGCGTCCAGAACGCTCTCTCGCTTTCTGCGCTCGCCGCCCCGCCATTCCTGCGCTTCCTGCCATATCCAGCTGCCCGCGGCATGCTCGACACGGGCCAAATCTCCCACCACGCCCGCAATGACTACCACAAACACGACACTAGTTGACTGGCTCGACGATCTCTGCGTGCGCTTCATCGTCAACCTTCCCAATGAAGAGCTGCAGTCGGTCGAGCGAATATGCTTCCAGATCGAGGAGGCACAATGGTTCTACGAAGACTTCATCCGCCCGCTAGACCCCCACAACCTCCCGTCGATGCACCTGCGCAAGTTCTCCCAGCTCATGTTCCAGCACTGCCCGCTGTTTTCGGCCTACTCGGAGCAGCTGCACCAGCAGGCCTACGAACAGTTTCTCGCCTACAAGACGCGGGTCCCGGTGCGCGGGGCTATCATGCTGAACGAGGACATGACGCATGCGGTGCTCGTCAAGGGATGGAAGAAGGGCGCCAAATGGAGTTTTCCCCGCGGCAAGATCAACAAGGAAGAGTCGGATCTCGATTGCGCCGTCCGAGAAGTCTGGGAGGAGACGGGCTACGATCTGAGGCAGGCTGACCTAGTGGAGCCTGACGAGAACATGAAGAAGATTACCGTGACGATGCGCGAACAAAGCATGATGCTCTACGTCTTCCGCGGCGTGCCCATGGACACACATTTTGAGCCGCGCACAAGGAAGGAAATTTCAAAGATTGGCTGGTACAAGTTGACCGATCTGCCGACGCTGAGGCGGAAGAACCAGACGCAGCAGGGGAATGGCCAGGATATGCTCAAAGAAAGCAGCTTCTACATGGTTGCGCCGTTTCTCGGGCCGCTGAAGCAGTGGATAAAGCAACAGAATAAGCTCGGGAGGCAGAGGACACGGAATAGCGCACACATTGCGGCAGCACCAGTAGCAGGTACGGATGACGAAGACATCCAGCCTTCGCTCTACAACACAACGGCCGACGAAGCCGCAAACACCCAATCGAACGACGACTTTGCCAAAATGGTGGCCCAGCTAGGTCGCGGACACCGCCCGAGCGATACCCTGCCCGAATTGTCAGAAAACCTGCAGACACAACAACAAAGTCAAGATCCTGCCGAAGCACTGAAACGGTTACTGAGTGTGGGTGTGCAGTCGCCTGCAGTGGAAGCACCCAGCAATCCCACTCCAAACCCACAGGCCAACCCGCTCTTGGCACTATTCAAGCAGGGCAATACACAGCCTGGAGGTCAACAGCCCGGAAGTCAGCAGCCTCGGACACCGTTTGAGCAGATCATTTCTGCGCCTGTACAGCCATCAAGTCCACATGGTCAGCATCATCCCCGACCACCGCAGATGCAGAATATGGGTCCTCCCCCACCGTTCTTTACACCCCCCGGACCTTCAGGACATTACAACGGCATGCAACATGCACACATGCCGCCTCAGTATATGCAAAGCCCACCTCAACATCCAGGCAACATGTTTGGACCTCAGCCACCGACCATGCAGCATGCATTTGACCAGCGCAATCCACAGCTCGCCCAGAACATGGGTGACGCTCCATTCACAGGAGGTAACGGAAGGCCCGCGATACCTCCGGCTTCAAAGTTGCCTGCGCCTAACCTCAACCCACATGCCATGGGGCTATTGAACTCATTCAAATCCAATACTCGACAGTCTCCTGCTCCGCAATCACCTCAAACAACTATCGCTGCTCCACTGCACAGAAGCTTGCAAACAACTCCCAGGATAGAGCACCCTCTTCCTCAGCATTTGCCCCACGGACTCGTATCACCACATGGACAACTTTCTGCAAGCCCGCCGCAATTCCAGTCGCCGCCCGTCAGCTCTAGCTTTGTTCCTGAACAACCGAAACCGAGAAATCCACACCAAGATTCTCTCTTATCACTATTCCGACCCACACCACCATTGGATAGTCCAAAGGAAGCGCCTGCAGAGCTTTCCGCACTCCCTACGACCCCAGCATATGTGTCTGCTCAGCCAGCCACCAATCCCGCGGAGCTGCCCAACCCAGGGCCGCCAGGTAACCACGGTGCTCTCCCTACAAGGACAAAGATTACATCAGCTACTGTGAGTGGCCCGGTAAACGCACCGGATTTCGAAACGGTGAAGAAGAACCGACATCCCGCAAACGGCAGTTCATCTGCTTCGCCATCCACCAGCATGCCCTTTATGCCTCAGCAGATTCTCAAGCGTCCCCCACAAGCTTCGCCCCAAAATGCTCCAAAGGTCTCGGGCTCACCGCAGCCGGCATTCAAGCCGCAGATCCTTAAGCGTCCTCAACCGCAGGACCAAAAACAGGCGCAGGTGCCCGGGGAAAAGAGCATGACTGAGCAAGGTACGTTCTGCTTTTCTGGGCTAGCAAGTCTCGTTGTTCAGAGCCATACTGATATTGATTTTGCAGCGCCGGCGCACAAACCAACACCGCACGCACAAGGATTACTGGACATGCTCAAGGGAAACTCGCCTCAGCCCGCTCCCGCTCAACCCGCAGTTCCGCCGTCGCACTCACCTATGCCTCAATCTTCTGCCATGGATCGTCGTGAATCTGTCCCTTCGGACCAGAAAAATGTACTACTTTCCCTCTTCAACAACAAATCCGCGTCTCCCAAACCTCAAGGACACAGCCCGATACCTCCGGCCCGTTCGCCTTTTGCGCCTACACCAAAAAGATCCGTGTCGGGCGTCATCAGCCCTGTTAGTCCTTTACCTGTAAATGGTAGTGCCGGTGCTGTCAGCCCAGAGGGACCCGTGAACCGTAGTAGAATTAGCAGCATTGGCGACGGCACAGCTCCTAGCATTGTCGTACCGCCTCCAACCAGTCATCCTTTGGAAAACAGGGTAAGCACACCTCAGCAAGAAGGAAACTTGGGCGGCCTCGGAAGCCAGGGTAGACCGGGAAGCACGAGTGAAGGCAAAAGTCCGGTAGATAAGACATTTTTGTTGGGCTTTTTGGAAGACGTGGCCCGGCGAGGTCGTTGATTGGAGTTGTTTGTTCCGACTTCACTCATGTCTTGAATGTATAGGATTGAGGCATGGTTGGATTGAAGTTACGAGGTATCACGGCAACTGGGCTAGATGAGCGGACTTGGGAAAAACATTGATGACGTACATTGGTAGCGATTCTTACATACATGCAGCATAGCATCTTCACCCCTATGCATAACATCATGACTAAAAATCCCAGCGATTAATTGTCAAGAGTTAAACCTTGAGACTGACAAAGACCACAAACTTTGCTTGTGTTAGCTTGTCACACACATGTTTCCGACTTATTCCAAAGCGACCAAAAAGCATATACATGCCGAAAAGTAAAAGAACGGAAGAAGAAAGAGGGAAGAAGTCACTTCCGCTACCCCTGCGCAAGTCACACATACACACACATGCCCTAGAAAGGGCCCTTTGCCTACCTACTTGCCCTACCTACGTCAGCGGCTGGCCAAACGCTCAGACCATCCCGCTTCCCACTGCCGTCGCCGCCGCCGCCACACTCATCACGGCGCAGCGTTGGACCCAGTCTCTAGTCTCCGTGCCTAGTTGCAGCAGACGATCCTCGGCATTGCGCAAGAGCCAGAGCCAGAGGAGCCTCAGGCACGGTGCTATCCGTCCGTCACTCCACCATCCGTCCCAACGTCCGTTCCGTCCAGCGCTTCCTTGCAACCCTTTCCCTATATACCCCCCCCTTCTCAAAGTCATGTTATTAAGCGTGCTTCTAGGCCCCCGCAACCCCGTAACCCACTCCCAAACCTAGTAGTGGCAGCAGCAGCTAGCATTACCGGGGGAGGGTTGTTGGTGCGATGCGAGAGTTTGACGTAGATCCATGTTAGGTGCGATACTTAGTAGGACCGAAGTTTCGCTCAGACTTCAGACTCAGGCACAGACGTTTGCGTGCAGCCTCTGATTCAGAAGGGGTAGTAGTTGTAGTAGTAGTGGCGGCGAAAGGCCGTTGCACGTGTGTGTGTGTGTGTGTGTGTGTGCGGCTGTGCGAGTTTGTCGCGTGGGAAAAGGTGAGGTTGGTGTGGATGCCTGAGGGTAAGTGCCGATGTTTCAGACCAAAGGAGGACGCACGCACGCACTCATACCCACCCACCCACACTCACCCGTGTGTACATACGTACGCACGCGCGCGCGGGTGCGGGTGCGGGCGCGTAAAGGAAATAAAAAAGAGGTGGCGAGGGAGGTGATGGGGATGAGAGGAGAAGACGGGGAGAGAGGGTGAAACACGTGTCTTACGGTTGGAAAGTATGTCGCTGTGTCGGGCTGTCGGGCTGTCAGAGGAGGAGGGGACGGGGACGGGGAGACGGAGACGGAGAGTATGAGATGTACGTGTCGCGTTGTGTCAATTTTTTTGTCATATCTGTCCGGTTGTATGTCGCTGTCTATCTGTCTACCTGCCTGCCTGTCTACGTCAGCTGTCGCGGTGCAGCAGAATTCCAGAGGGCGCGACGCGACGGGGGCGGGAAAAAAGAATAAAGGGTGATGGTTATATGTAATTGTGTAAATTGTAAGCGCGCCGGATTTCAGAAATGCCATGTATGTGCATGTCGTCGCTATTTGAGTTAACGACTCAACTTTCATCACGTATGCAAGTACCTCCAAACCTACATTTCGCCCATCTCGCATACCATAGGATACAAACCCCGTTCTAAACACAAAAAGCTTCTCTCATTCTCCCTACTTCTCCACCTCAGCCCTTTTTCCTTTTTTTTTATAAACCCACGCATAGCATATGTAGCAAAGCATAGCATAACAACAGCGCACGTGTCTGCCACACACCAAACCCCATTGTTTAGATTCAAATCCCCATGATTCATTCCAGCAGCCAGCTACCCAGCTACCTAGCTTTGTTTGGATTCAAAAGTCATATATCGCGCACTCACATATACACACACACATGCATGTGTTACGAGCGGGCGTGTTTAAGGTTGCTTTGAAATGGTCTTGGAGAGCTTGGATGGGGGCTTGGTGCAAGTATGACAGTTGCTTGGCGGGCGCTTGGCGTCGGTGAGACTTTGTTTCGTGGAGATGATGGTGTGGTGAGATTGTGTTTTTAGTCGCGTGGAAGTTGCCGAAAGGGGTGGAAGGGCGGAAGAGAGGGGAAAGGGGAGGTGTGGTGTTTGGCTAGTTGTGGTAGTGGTGGTGGTGGTGGAGAGGAAAGAGGGGGGGAGGTGTGGTGTGGTGCATGTAGGTAGGGCTGAAGGCGATTAATAGGTAGTGATAAGATATGTACTAGCATTTTTTTATTATATTGGAAGAGCAGTTGGGCATATAGTTCTCCATGCATACGATGCATGCCTTGTTATTTTGAGATGTCGTCATAGGACAAATGTGTGTGAGCTGCTTTTCTACATACGTGCAAAGGTGGATTTCACGCATCTTATTAAATACACGTGAGAAGAGAAAGAAAAATCCCTATGACGTTCTACGCATCTATCTACACGTAGATGATTTCCTCTATCATACTAGTCCTCCCGCGCAACCCGCATAATCCCCCTACGTACACCACCTCCCCTTCATCTCACATTCCCCCATCTCAAAATCCCATATCTTTTCCTTTTTCATTCCAGCTAACCCAACCCAACACACACCACCTACCTCTGACTTCTGACCTCTCACCAGCGCCAAGGCAGTAACAATAGTGCGACAATAGTCCATCGTCTCGGCATAAGACTAGGTCTTTTCTTTTCCCCCTTCCCACTCCTCGATTAAATTGTCCCATGCTTATTTCCCTCGGTTATCCTTTTTGTTTTACCGAGGAAAGTAAAACCAGTGGTGCTGACGGTGTGGTATGCGATGGTATGGTGCGGATATAGGGGAGGGGAGGTGAGAGAAGGGTAAGGGCTTGGGCGGGAAGGAAGAACAAAAAAAAACGACCATGTCGCCGCGATTCTCGCTAGGATTGTAGTCTTGTTTTGTTGAATTTAAACAACTACCGGTATTCCTACCGAGAAATATACCTAGACGGCATGTGTGAGAGATATGGTAGGATAGTCCGTGTAATATGCAGCGGTGTTATGATGGTACATAGGTATACAGCGGAAAACATGGACGGATAAGGAAGTAGGTGCGAGGATACTTGTATAGTGATCCTAGTACTTCATACATTATATTTTGTCATGGTTAATCATGACTACCACATGCACCCAGGCCACAATGACAATCAGCACACGCCCCAACCCAGGCCACTACAACCCGCCCGACCCGACCCAACCCACCAACCCACATCCCCGGAATGCATATCCTTCACTCAAACAGTGACATACCGGCAAGGTACTCGCATTACACCGAAAGGCATATTCAAAACCGCGACTCGGGTTTTGCTGCGACTGACGATACACATACACACACAGGCGTGTGTGGGAAGCTACGTACAACAGATAGACATACAGCATCGAGTTTGAGTTATACAATGACATTACGTACGTGTAAAATTTTAAAGCTTTGATAGTAGTAAAACAAAGAGGTATTGGCCGAACAAGCGCGAATCAAGCAAGAGGTATTGAGGTATTTGGTAGAGACATTCGTTGTAAACATGAAAAAAGAGAAAAAAGGATGGGATATGGCAATGTACAGTAGGGCGAACAAGGACAGAAGTGACCAAAAACAAAGTGAGGGAACTATACAGAGTGTGGGTGAGCCATTTGAACTCGAGAATAATGTTGTTGATGTTGGTGTTGTTGTCCGTAGAATAAGATGATGGGGAGCCCTAGAGGCGCTTGTTATCTTACTCTCCATAAGCCACGGAACCCTAAATGCTGCAGCTTTTCCGTTGAGCCGCACCGTTTTTTTTTCCGCTCCGTTCGCTGTTCGCTGTTCGCTCCAGTTTCCGCTCCGTTTCCGTGCCCGCGCAATGAAGATGCAACAAAATTTGACGCTAATCTAACGACGAATGCAAAATGGTGGGTAATCTTGAAAATAGCAATTAGGAAGGCTTTTCGCAAAGCACGACTTTGGGCGGACTGTAAGTAGAAAATAAACAACACTTGTCGAGCTTACAGCGCGGTGTTCTGGCGACCCCGGTCGAGAATCTCCGAAGGTACTTCACTGCGTGCGCTGAAGCGGACTTCGGTACCTGGATGTGCCTTGAAGATGGGTGCCGTTGTTTGTGTGTCGTGTCTCTGGTGCTTAATGTCCTTTCCTACGAGTCCACTCTTGCTGCCGTTGCGTGCTAATCCAGTGGGGGCGGGCTGCAGAGCAATGGCACTGTTGTTCTTGGAAACTCCGGCTGGTAGGGCTGGCATCTCGGGAATATCGTCATCGGAGCATGCGGTGGACTGTGTCATGCGGAACTGCTGCTTAAGGCGCTGCTCTTCCACACGGTTCGATTGCTGGTTGACCCAGGAGTCGACTGTGCGGAAGCGCGGGACCGAAGAGCGTGTTGTCATGTAGCTGTCGCGGCCAACCGACTGCGCAACGGTGTCGCGCGACGGATCGTGAGGCGTTTGAGGAGCTTGTGAGTTTGTCCAGCTGAATCGGCTTGCCATGGCACCCATACCGCCAAAGCCAGGCCGTTGGGAGATTGAAGGTCGGTTTGACAGGAACTGACGGAATGTGGGGGGAGCTGGGAGGTTGCTGGGTGGTCGTCCTTGGACTTCGGCAAATTGCAGTTCTTCATCGTCGTCGAGAATGGACCTAGTGTTGCGACTGGATGCGCTTTGCCGTTGGCCTTCGATGGGTAGAACTGGCGAAGATGGCGTTGTGCTGTTGTTGCGACGGTGCCAGTCCGTTTCCGAGGAATCATCGTAGAAGCTTCGGTTTCCATCTCTAGTAGGAGGCTGGTTGAAGCTGTCACTGCGTGCCAGGGATTGTATGGGTTTTTGTGTTGAAAAGGAGCCGGATTTGACCGAGTAAGCAGCTGGCCGAGGAGGGTTGATGGAGTCGTTCATTCCGTATCCGCGCTCATCACCGTACATGTACTTCTTGTCCTGTCCGTACCGCGAGGCTATTGATGGTGTTGGGCCATTGCGGTATGTTGGTCTGCCGGGATGAAGAAGATCCTTGATACTCATGCCGCGTTTTCGCATTGTGTAGATGGCAAGCACCAGCATGACGATGATGATGGTCGCACCTTTGGTTCTGTCAGCACACCCCTAGGCAAAGCAAACATCGACTTCTACCTACCAATGGAGCCGGCAGCAATGAGCAAGTGCTCAGTCGTCTGCGAGATTGGCCTGCTGCCGCTCTCACCCTGAGGTTGGGGCGGTGCTTGCATCTCTGGTATTGGAGTCTGAGCAGGGATAGCGCTTGGTCTAGGGCTAGACTCGTTGATTGTTGTGATCATCTGCAAAAAGTTAGTTTACGTCGGCGATGGGCGGAATCGTCTTACGGATGTGGTTGATGGTGGTGATGTCTGGGCTGGTGTGGATTGAGGCGACGACACTGGTGTCGACTTGTATTCATCGTCGTCGGAGTCGTAACCGTAATCATCGTCCCTGGGGGGTAGTTGCTGTTTGGTTGCAAAAGTCGATCCAAGTACCCGCTTTACAATGGCCATAGGCTCTTCCGCGTCCAGCCACCTCTTATGCTTGACACCATCCGTCTCGACAACCACATATCTGAGGGCCTCATTGCGCCGTGGGGCAGGCATTTCTTCCGGTGTGCGATGGCTTTGGTCAGGGACAGCCCCTCTCAGTCTTCCGGCCACTGAATACCTCCACCAGACATAATCCGCTAAATCGACCAGCGATGTAAGGACTTCGCGATCGAAGAATGGGTTCTAGTCCTGGGGCTGTAGGACTGCGACCAGCGTAGTCGGAGATGAGACGGGTATAGGAGATTGTTGGGGTGAACGAAGGAATGTGAGTAAGTATTAGCAACAAGCCCGCCTGCGGAACGAAGGTCAGAAAGGAAGGGAAGGGCAAGCCAGTAGAGGAGCAAGGAAAGTCTGGGCGAACGCTCAAGACGAGACACGTTCATGCGAGCGACGCGAGGGGGGCGCATATGAGAAGGTGCATGAAGGACGCTAACGCTGAGTCGCTCCTGGTCCCATGTCAGTTTGGACAGAGGGAAAGAGTGGAGCCGCTCGGCGGATGAGAAGGGTGAATTTAGCAGCAGTCGAGTGCCGAAAATACTCGCAATGGCCATGTCACCTGGGCGCTTGAGCGCCGAGACAGGCCCAAAGGAGTAAGATTGGCACCGTTGTGTGGTAAATTGGGCCCGCAAGCTTTGGATTTTGTCTTGGAGGCGTCTCAGAGGGCCATGGTCGCGTTTCAGTGCCCGTCTCCGGGGCAGATCAAACGCCACAGGGGTCCGTGGTGAGACTATCGACTCACTGGCAACCATTGGACATGGCGAGCAGTGCGTGAATCGCAGAGCGACGTCAAGGTGTTGACGATAATTCTCCGCATATAGGCGGCGATCCTCGCGTAGGCGGCGACGGCGATGGCGCCCATGGCGTATGGGTGTATGTGCATGGGGAGTCGTCGGACCGGCGTATGTATGTGTAATAGGCGACTCGCAAGGCTGCGCCTCGGTAGTGTAGCCAGTGGCCGCGCAGAGCAGAGTGGCTTGGGCTATGGCTGGAGCAACGGGGCTTGGCGCACGACCTGGTTCTTGTGGGTAGCGTGACGCGACTGCGACGGTGTTTTGGGCTCGGCCGTTGCTGCGATCCGGCCGAGGCCGGGCTTCTCTCTGCCTGCTGCACACACACACGCGCGCACACGCACACAGCGAGAGGCACACCATGTTTCGCCCCAAGCGTCGCAGGGGCGGATCAAGTGTTTCCTGAGGCACGGGCAACCGGCCTTCCGCGGGGTCATGGAAATCCGGGATCGACTTGTTGCGGGAAACAGGTGGCGGCCGGTGTCTCTGCATCTAGTTGCGTGGGTGAGGCTGCGCTGCACCGCTGCACCGCTGCACCGCCTCTTCGGCAGATGGCTGTGGCGGATGATGCGGCGGTGACGCGTGCCGTAGTAGCAGTTTGGTTTGGCTGCCCCGAACCCGTGCATGGCTGAGGCTGAGTCCGCTGCTGAGCCCATCCGAACTGCCCGTCCGTCGCCCGCGCCCCTCTCAAGGCGTAGTGCGCTTGCGTTCAGTCATCAGGCGCGCAGAGCTAGGCGGCGGCGGCTGCTGCTGGTGAGGTGAGCAGTATAAGATGCGAGGTGGTCCGGCTGGGACTCGGGTCGCTCCTGCTACTCTCGTCCTACACCTGCCCATACACCCACTACACAACCACGCCTGACAGTAGTTCCGTATTCCCGTGCCGCCTCGCAACCTTACGTCAGAAACCTACCCCTCCCTCAATCAGCCCCTCGTCTGCGCACACACCCAACTACTTTACTGCCGCTCCCCATTCTACAGCCTCAAACCAAACCTAATCCAATCCCTCCCTTCAACATGTCCGGCCCTTACGACCAGTACAACCAGGGCTACCAGCAGTACCCGCCCCAGGGCCAGTACCCGCCTCAGCACCAAGGCTGGGAGCAGCAACAAGGCTACCAGCAAGGCGGCTATCCGCCACAGCACCAGAGCCAGGGCTACTACGACCCACAGCAGCAGGGACAGCAGCCCGGCTACAACCAGCAGTACGGCGCGCCTGCTCACGGCGGCTTCCAACACGGCCAGCAATCTGCGCCTTACGACCAGCAACAGGGGTAAGAGAAACATGTTTCCAATGTCAACCTATTGCCGACACTCACGCTTTGTCAGATACGGCCAGCAACAGCAATACCCCCCACAAGGACAGTACCCTGGCGCACAGCCGTCGCACCAGTTCCCGCAGCAAGGCGCCTACCCCCAGGACCAGTATCCCCAGGGCCACAATACTTCTGGCCAGCACCCGCCCGGCCAGTATGGACCCACTGACCCCAATGCGCAAGCAGAGGGCGACCGCGGACTGATGGGCGCCCTTGGTGGCGGTGCTGCTGGCTACTTTGGCGGCAACAAGCTCGGCGGCCACGGTATTCTGGGAGCCATTGCTGGCTCCATCCTCGGCAGCAAGCTCGAGGACAAGGCCAAAAAGGACAAGCATCACAACAACGGCTGGAACTAGAAGAGTGCTTACGTGCAAGGCGTAGTAGAAGCCCGGCTTGATTCTGGTGGCTTGTACATTTGTTGTGGCTTTGTTTGATGCGGCGTTTGGGATTGATGACGCCTTCGTATGGTTGCACACGGTCTCGTTTTGTGCAGCCCAGATGCATAACGTCGAGTATTGGCTATGGGTATTGCTATTAGATGCATAATGATTATGAATGAAATGAATCTTTGTCATGTTGAATCGCCGAGACTCGCATCGCTGGCTTCATCTGGCGTTTAAGCTCGTATTGCCCCCGTCCTGTTATCAACACGAAACGAAACTCACCCGGGGCTTTTGGCCGATGAATCATTGACGTCCGGCTGGGCGTAGGTCACTCAACGGGCGTTGACGTTTAACACGACGCGGAAATAATGGCAAGTGGATGGACGGGCAAAACGGGCGCTGGTGTCCGAAACAAACCCCCTCGGCAGGTTTGATATTTGGGGACTATACCAAGGGCCAATGACGACCACGGTCACGGCAGATGCACATCGATCTGAGCAGTGACGATCGCGATGGGTGGGTTTTCTGCAGGTACCCGTTGTTTGACTATGATGCAGACCGCGCGTCTGAAAAGGGCGAAGGGCGCACGACGCATGCCGCAGTGGCAGCATGGTGGAGCGCTGCATCATCCTCTTCAACGGCAGTTGGTGGTGAGTTTGCGTTTGTTGCAGGAAAAGGGCAATCCCAGTCTCACACAACCCTCGAGCTCTCCCGTCTCTTTTAAACTCTGGCTACAGGCGAAACCAATATTTTTGACATGTCTCAAGTGGCCTGACATGTGAGGCGTTGTGCTTCTGTGGCAATGCGTGTCTGGGCATGTATACGACGGCTCCGCCCACTGTCTAGAATGGATGGCGTGAGAGAGGCCAACAGCAGCGCGGCTGAGACTGGCGACATCGGACAGAGGCGTGCGTACAGGAGCCGGCGGATTGGGGGCGATGACCGACGCTGGGCCAGATGACGGGTAAGGTGGCAGTTGGAGTATGATATTGATATACTGGCAGCGCGGTTTTACTCGATGTCATCGAGTAAAGGCGAGACGGCGGGCGCTGAATGGCCCGCCCGGCGCGGGCTCGGCGGTTTTTCCCTTGTACCCCACACGCTCTTTATCTGCCTACTGCACCAGCCAGAGCCCTCTAGCGAACCTCGACATGCAACCTCGACGACCACGGCGCGCGAGATAGTCGAGCATCTCCGGCCGCCGCAACGCCTGGTGACATGTTGCTATCGAGTCAACCGTCGCCGAACCCTCTGCTCACCGCAACCAACGCCTATCGCCGCGATAGCAGCGCAAGCACTGCACATCTCTCCCCAGGGTCTGCGCTGCATCCCTGACGTTGTACGCGGCACATCACCGTTCACATGGCCGTGGGCGACTCACACTGCACTGGTCACGCCGCAGAAAACCCGTATTCTGCGCATTCTGGCAACGACATGCAGTTAGCGAATGTGCATCACTGGGGCTGCTGTGTAGGAATGCAAGCACGCGAGGCCCCAGTGGCGCTACCGGAGCCCTAGAGACTGTGGGTGGAGCATACCGCGCGGGCTATCGCGAGTTCAAGATAAGACGCCTGCCGAGCACACCCTCCCACCAACCATGTGGCAATGGCATCGAACCATAGAGCTCCGAATGAGATAGTTTGTGCCCTGCGTCGCTCTGTGCCTGGTATTTAAAATGGAGCAGATCCCACGGTGCGAGGTGCATCAGGTCAAGGCCCGCCTTTATATCACGTTACAACAGCATCACCTCTGCCTTTTTCTTGCGTGAACCTCCACTCCGCAGCACTTCCGCGGAGACCAATCATTGTGGATCCTGAACGCCAGCCGCTGCTACCCCCAGCATCACCAAGCGCACAAGCACCAAGACCTTCATCCGTTTGTGATAATCCCCCACGTCATTGGAGCGGGGATCAAGATTCCTTCCAAGCAACGGCTTCGAGCAGCCGGAGCGCGAGCTTCAAAAGGCCCGTTGCGACCGCAACTCTTTTCCATTCGAGTGACGAACCTTTCTTCTCAAACTCGACCATGGAGAAGCTCAAGAGATCAAAGGTCGCGCATTGGGCAAACAAGCTCGCCGTGGAGAGCGAGCCCAACCTCACCACGGCGCAGCTTATGCTGTTCAACCACGACCTGAAGCCTGTTGGTTTACCGAGCCTATGGGAAGACTGCTTTCGCTAACATGCACAGGTTGAACCTGAACGCCGACAATGGGGCGCTTGGAACTTTGTCGGTTTCTGGGTTGGTATGTCATTGCTGCATGGTCATGGTTGGACATGAACTAACAACGCCACAGCCGACTCGTTTAACATCAACACATGGATGATTTCATCCGCCAACATTGTCGATGGGCTCTCCTGGTGGCAATCATGGATATGCGTTTGGGTATGGGCTCTGCGACTATGGCAATGGCATTTCTGACCGTGACAGCTCGGCTACTCCATCGCGGCTTGCTTCGTTTGCATGACGGGTCGCATCGGTGCGACCTATCACATCTCGTTCCCCGTCGTCAACCGCGCTTCGTTTGGTATTTGGGGTGCATTATGGCCGGTATTCAACCGTGCTGCCATGGCCAGTATCTGGTATGGTGTACAGGGATGGATTGGCGGCACTTGTGTGCGTCTAATGATTCGAGCCATTTGGAACAACTGGAGAAACGTATGTCACTTTCCGCTTTAGTGCCAATATGTTACTGACTCTCCAGGCTGATACTCCCGGCGGTGGTGGCATCAAAAACGGCATTCCCAACTCTGGCACCGACACCGTTGCCTTCGTCTCCTTCTTCCTCTTCTGGGCCGGATCCCTCCCCTTCATCTATCCGCCAGTCCACAAGATCCGCCATTTGTTCACGGTCAAGGCCTTCTTTGCGCCTACCGCAGGACTAGCCTTCTTCATTTGGGCGATTGTACGAGCAAAGGGACTGGGTCCGATCGTTCACCAGCCCGGTCAGGCCAAAGGATCCGAGCTTGGCTGGCTCATGGTTAAGGGCATCATGAGTGCCATTGCCAACTTTGCCACGTTGATTGTAAACGACCCCGACTTTGCGCGTTTCGCCAAGAAGCCCTCCAACGCCTTTCTCCCACAACTCATCACCATTCCCGTTGGATTCGCCGTGACATCCTTCATCGGCATTATCGTATCGTCGTCTTCGACCGTCATCTTCGGCAAGGCCATCTGGAACCCGCTGGAACTACTTGAGCAATTCCTCAATGAAGGCGGATCAGGCCAGCGCTTCGGTGTCTTTGTCATTGCCTCCGCATTTACCCTCGCCCAACTCGGTACTAACATTGCCGCAAACTCCATCTCTGCTGGTACCGACATGACAGCCCTCGCCCCACGCTGGATCAGCATCAGGCGCGGTGGCTACATCTGCGCGCTCGTCGGCCTCGTCATGTGTCCTTGGCACCTCCTCTCTGACACCAACAGCTTCACCACGTACCTCTCCGCCTACTCCGTCTTCCTCTCCTCGATTGCCGGCGTCATGATCTGCGACTACTACATTGTCCGCAAAGGCTACCTCCAAATCAAGGACCTCTACTCTGGCAAGAAAACCGGCCCCTACTACTTCACTTTCGGCTTCCACTGGCGCGGCTACGCAGCTTACATTGCAGGTGTCGCCATCAACGTCGTGGGCTTCGCCGGCGCCATCGGCCGCAAAGTCCCCATTGGCGCGCAGCGCATCTACGACCTCAACTTCTTCACTGGCTTCCTCGTCGCAAGCATCACATACTGGGCTCTGTGTAAAATCAGTCCTATCCCTGCGACCAGCGACGTATGGATGGAAGTAGGCGAGGAAATTACCGATATTAGCGTTGCGTATCATAGTGATGATGGCGAGAGGTACGATGAGGTGCATGGAGTGAAGGGCAAGACGGATGAGGAGATTGCGCATGTCAAAGACTTTTAGTCGGTTATTCTGATGACTTATGATTTGTTTTATTGTAATGAGATGTTGTTTGGAATATAGGGTGGAATTGTTCAGCGTTGCAGGGCGGAAACAAGAGAGAGAGAAGTGGAGATCGAGATACCAGACCACGCTCGCCCAGGGTCACTGTCATTTTTTGCAATCAACGCTATTATCATTCGTCTTTCAAATTCCCCTGACCCACGAATGCAAAATATCCTGTTTTCTTTTTCTCCAATACGGTATACCTAGAATAGGAAGGTTAACCCTCCGAACGATTTAAATAACCATTATTTCCCACGTGCGTTGCCGGCCCGTGATCCGTCTGGCGTAGTTAGTTTGACGTTTTACATATACACACCGACCTCGCCTCCCCACCAGCAAAAGAAAACGCCTTACTAAACACAACCAGCGGACTGCCCACCTCCGCCTCATTACCACTCACGAACGTCATGCGTCATTACAACAGCACATGCATCCGCCAACTCTTCTCTCTCGCTTTCATTTCATCGCCCCATTCCTAGAAATACAATATCACCCCCCAAGATGCCGAGCCAACCGCAATATTCCCCGATCTGGCGCGGGGCATCCCCAGAACCGACATACATGTACATACATGATTCGGGTGTAACCCTGTGGTTATAGCCAAGACCATCAAATCTATAGTACAGTAATGGCATGCAAAGCCCGTTTATTCGCTTGGGGGGCAAAGGGGGCGTTTTTACCCGGTGACACTAGCCAGCAGAGGCCAACAGCGAACCAGTTGAACCCTGGCAGCAAGCAGCTCGCTATGGGGACTGGTTGCATGCGTAGATTAAACGAGATGTTTATATTGCAGACGACGTAGCTCCGATAGATGGGTGCGTGTGTGATGGGGGGTTTATGGCGCCAAGGGAGGGGGCCGGTTTTAGGACTTGGGTGGGTAGTGTGACCTTGGAGCGATATTAACAAAGTGCTGTACTGGGCTGGACTGGGTTGCGTTGCGGTGCGTTGTGGATCGGGGTGTGGAGATTGAGGCGATCAGGCAGGCGAGCGAGCGGCCGAGCAAGGAAGGAAGGTGAGTAGATGGGATATAGATGGAGGGATTTTGCTTTGTATATAAAGAGAGTGTGGTGGCGTGAAAGTAACCAGTATCTACACCTTCAAGTTCAGCCTTAGAGGAGAGAGAAAGAAAGGGAAGATTCCAAAGATGCTGTTTTCAAACTTTATTCTCCCAACGGCACTGCTGGCTACGCAGGCTGCTGCCCACGGTGCGGTAACGAGCTATGTTATCGATGGCGTGACGTATCCTGGGTAAGTCTTCTCCTTCACTCCATCCATCCAGTCATCCATCCTCCTCTCTGCCTCCCTCCCCCACCCATCCACCAAACTAACACCTCCTCTACTAGATACGAAGGCTTCTCCCCCTCGTCCTCGCCCAAAACCATCCAACGCCAATGGCCCGACTACAACCCCACCATGACCGTCACCGACCGCAAGGTCATGTGCAACGGCGGCACATCCGCGGACCTCAGTGCCAAAGTCAAGGCTGGAGGCAAGATCCGTGCCAACTGGAAGCAGTGGACGCACGAGCAGGGTCCCGTCATGGTGTGGATGTACAAGTGCTCTGGCGACTTTAGCAGCTGTGATGGCAGCGGCAAGAAGTGGTTCAAGGTATGCAGCCTCTTCCCTCTTTACAACACCGTCTTTCTAGCAATAAGAGGATGTGTGAGTATGGGTATCCGTGTGTGAATGTTAACATGTGTGATGTACAGATCGACCAACAAGGCATGACTGCTCCCCCCCTCTCGGGCCGCAACTGGGGCACAGCCTTCGTCTACAAGAACCTCTACTGGGAGTCCACCGTCCCTTCTTCCCTTGCAGCGGGAAAGTACCTCGTCCGCCACGAACTCCTGGCTCTCCACCAAGAACGCAGCCCCCAGTTCTACGCCGAGTGCGCTCAGATCGAAGTTACCGGTAGTGGGACTGCGAGTCCCAGTGGTGATTACCTGGCTACTATCCCCGGGTATGCTTCACAGAATGACCCCGGTATCATGGTCGATACCTATTCAAGCAGCCAGACGACGTACACATGCCCAGGACCCAAGGTGTGGAGTGGTTAGGAGGTTGAAGAGTGGAAGAGAGGGAGAGGGATGTAAGAGGTGGAAGCGAGAAGGATGCGGATTCAGTTTGAGTGTACATAGTGATTAGTAGTGTAGTTTTGACCCAATGTGAGCAGTCGCATGGATTTGAATGACTTGTTTGGTTCACTTGACGTCCCTCTCCTTCTTAGTGTGGCTGTGTACCAGTCTGGCGCTGTGTTCGACATCACGTGCTCAATAGCTGGGTTGTGACAGCCGTCGTGCCACAGAAAACAACTGCGGAGACTTGACGCAGATGTTGCATGGGACTGGCCTGAGACAACACACACAGTTTCTGTATACCCCATCTCAACATCTTTCATTGGCCATCACGGACTTTTAGCCCGAGTCTGCCTATCATAATATCCCAAACGCCATGTGCAATGCAAATTCTCGTCCATATACACTATATGATACACCGTCGTGATTCCTCGACACCTCCACTACCTGAACTTTGCCGTGCCAGGCACATCCTTAATCTCCTCAAACTTTGTGCCCATCTTGACGATGCTGTATCGGATGAGGCGGGGATCCAGACTCATTGTCCTACGCAGCGAGTGCTGTGCGCGCGCACTCGCATCGAAGCGCATGATGAAGTGGTGGCCATAGTGGTGTGTCGACTGGAGCTTCTTGGCTGGCTTGGGCAGCAGGAAAGTGCCCCAGTTGGAGACGCCGCGCACGACGCCCTGCTGGTCGAGCACGATTTTGCCGGCGGTTTTGGCGATACTGCAGCAAGCGGAGTCAGACGGCGTTGTCGCGTGCTGGTGGTGGTGGGGGGATGGGGAGGAAGATGAATTACTCTTTTACTTCGGAGAGGCGGCCAGGCCGAACCTAGGCTTCGTCAGTATATACAAATACTCGATCCAGCGCAATTGAAGGCGTACCACTCCAATCATCTCGTACAGCATGTTTGCGGCGGGTGCGCGGGTGGGTGGTTGCAGTCGACGTCGCTCTCCCCGTCGCAAAAAGTGTTCGAAAGCGGCCAACCTTTCCGCAAACCGCGGAGGAGCTCCACTTTTTACCTTATCTTGGCGCGTCCCATGGGCCATGACCTACGTCTCTGCGCGCGCAAGCCTCCCACTCTTTATCCTGCAGCTCCAAACCTTCTTTTTTTTCCTTAATTTCACTCAAAACTCTACAGCGCAAACACAATGGCCGCCAGAATCTCAATCGCCCGCGCTGCGCGCCAATTTACCTCTGCGGCGGCAAAGAGGCCGTCGCCCTTCATGTGCCAGAGGTGGCAGCAGGTCCCTCCACAACGGCTATTCTCGGTATCTGCCGCACGTATGCATTTCCCTGAGCGCAATTGAGGGCGCAAACGAGATTTGGAGTAGCAATTGGACTGATGAGTCGCAGTCAAGGAGAAAAAGTACACCGAAGACCACGAGTGGATTGAGATGTCTGCAGATGGCAAGACATGTACGTTCTCCCCCGCATCCCCGCAACTCCAGATACCTTTTGCTGGCGCCTCACCGCGCAACACACCACACCGCCATTGAGCTGCCTGACTAACATGCTTGCTATCTAGGCACTCTTGGAATCTCCGAATACGCCGCAAAGGCCCTCGGCGACGTCGTCTACATTGAGCTTCCCCAGGTCGACATGGACGTGAGCGAGGGCGACGCCATTGGCGCCGTTGAGTCTGTAAAGTCGGCATCCGACATTCTGACGCCCATTTCCGGTGTTGTTGCCGAGGTCAACACGGCACTGGAGAGCACTCCCAGCAATGTAAACAAGGACCCCGAGGGTGAGGCCTGGATTGCCAAGATTACCGTTTCGGGCGAGCCCAGCGGGAAGACCATGACCAAGGAGGAATATGCAGAGTTTACTGAGGAGTAGAGCTTTAATGTAGGAAAAGGGTACATGGATGGATGATAGAGGATACCTTACCCGGCGCATACTTCAACAGGGAGTGCCAAATGAATGGGTTTAATACCTTGCTCTACATTACGCCTAGAGTTGGGAGCTAGCTCTACTAAGTGACAAAAAATACACTAACATTCATAGTCTTGATCCATCTCAATCTTCATCTCTCCTCACTCCTCACTCCTCACTAACAGCCAATACCACCTTCCCCCTCGCATGCCCCGTCGCCGTCTTCTCAAACGCCTTTTCATACTCCTCCATCTTCCACACACTATCCACCACAGCCCTCAGCATGCCCTTTTCAAAGAATTTGCCAATGCGCTCGAGCTCCTCACCCCGAGACTCCATAACAAACCACGTGCTCTTTACACCCTCTGGTTTCCCTCCTTCAGGCTCCCTAAACCCGGCTACGACAGAAACATACGCCCCATGCTCTTTGACTCCATACCACCCATCCATCATCGCATTTCCGCCCACACAATCAAGCACGACATCGAATTTCTCTCCCGCGCCACCAGCAACATACTCCTCGATACTCATCTTTGTATAATCCACAACCTCATCCACACCCAACTCTTTCAAAAACTCTACATTCCTCGGTCCCGACGTGCCTACTACCGTTGCCCCAGCTAACTTTGCAAACTGCACCGCCATGATGCCTACACCGCCCGCAGCACCCAGAACAAGTACTCTTCTTCCGTTTGCTTGGCCGAGGACTACATCGCCAGTCTCGGGGTTAACATGCGGAACACTGGTCTCAGTAAATGAGCCGGTTAGTAAACCGTGTTCGAATAAAGCTTGCCATGCTGTATGCGCACTCATTGGTACCACGGCTGCGGTGCGCATATTGAGACCTTTAGGTACGAGTGCGGCTTCAGAAATGAGGATGGAGGCGTAGGTACTGGCAGAACCTTCGCGCGCGGCGTGGATGCGTCCGTAGACGCGATCGCCTTGCTTAAAGCCATGGCTTGAGGTCGGTGTGTCTGGGAGAGAGACCACAGTGCCGCTGACGTCGTAGCATGGGATGTGCTGTTCTGGCCAGGGGAGGTAGGGAGCCCAACCTAGCTCGCCATTTGTGATTGCGGTTGAGTGGACGCGGAGGAGGGGGGAAGATGGTTCGCAAGGGGGGACTGGAGCGGAGGTAGAGAGGGAGAGGGTGGAAGTAGTTTTGTTGAAGAGGATGGCTGTTTGGGTTTGGGGGAAAGCCATGTTGGAAATTCTTTTGGTAGAGTGATTATAGGAGGGTATAGAAGAATGTTTGGCTTAGTTGTAAGTTTGAATGGTGGAAGACTTGTTGGCTGAGAGTTGTCGTAGAATGTGGACACAAACACAACTGGTTATTTCATCAATCTTTATACATTCTGGAGTCCTGCAACTTTGCTATTTTCACATCGTGAATCTCCGTGTATCGTTCTCCGAACTTTTTTTCGTTGTCGCGAGATACCGAGTTACCGGCATACAAGAAACTTCAAAACTTCCGTCTCTTTCCTCAGCTACCGTATGCATGCATCCATTGCATTCGCATGTAATTTTTTTTTTCGCTTGGCATGTGGCGTAGAGTCTGGATGTGTAAGCAACATCTCCGAACCAAGTTTGCATTGTAACGAGTTGGTAGAAAGTGTAGGTTGCAATGGCCCAGCTGAGCGCTAGTTGCCGCGGAGAAACTGCATGTTACCTGCAAAGCATGAATGAGTAAGCAGCCAAGGTCGGGGACTCGGTCGTTAATGAAGGCGAAAACCGCTAGCTGGGAGGGCTAGAATGGAATGATTATGGAAGAATGTTTGTTCGGCGCGGAGATGCATATCGGCGAGCCGGCGTTGGTGTTGTGTGGTTCAGTGACAAGTGCGGGGAGTCAAGCCATCACATGTAAGGAACCATGCATCCTCTTTGGGCGGGATTCTTGGCGTTACAATATTAGCATCTGACGCAGAGCGATGAAGGTGATCTCTCTCGCAGATGGAAGAAGCCGACAAGGGTAGCAGGTGGGAGGCGAGGATGTGCGTCGGGATCAACACCATGCTTGTCATTGCATCTTGTGACGTCACACCCTCGTCTGCCTAAAAATACTGGCTTCATCCCCAGCTTGAATGCGCCATACAGCCTTTGATAATTCTTCTGATAGCTTTATATGCTAATAGAGACTGCGAGAGACACACTGCTTGCTAGATGGCCTACCATGCACCATCGCGAGAAAAGGTTGTTACCCCTTCATGATAATTTGCATTGATAGTCGTACGAGCGCTCGATCGAGATCTTTTGCAACCAGCGGTGAAGCGCACGTAACCTTGAGTGCAAAAGTACGTAAAATCTCCGCTGCTCGGGTTTGCCTTACTGATATACCATCCGCGGAATGGATGTTGCATCAAGTATTCCATGCCAACCTGACAAATGCCCATCTGCCTGATTCCATCACTTGCAGCTATTGATGCCCAATCGACGTTACGTGGCCCTGTTTCAAAAAGCAAGACTCTATTGGCGGGCTTACCATATTCAGTATCCCTGTGGGCAAAAGAAACCTCCATATCCTGAGGTAAAAGAGCCATGGAAAGCTCCCAGCATGTGTTTCGCACGATACACCTCAGGTTTCAAAGGTCATGGAGTGTAGAGACCCACTCAACGTCATTTCAGGGCAGAACAAACACCAAAATCACACCAAAAGATGGAGACCCTTATCTCTCGTCAAAAACGGCCATTGGTGGAGTCTGCTCCGCGACTCGTTTCCAAGCGAGACCTGTAGGATCACCAATGATATGAATCATGCTCGACAAACGAAGTTATTACCACCACGCACCAGTCCCATTCCAACGGGAATCAAGGCTTCCCGCATCTGTCGATCCCGTGCATTATATTATGCTTGTTTCTCATGGCAAAGTGAGCTGACCAGAAATGAGGTAAGACTTTCGTCAGAGGCAGCGCATACCCATAGCATAACCAACAAACATGTCCCTTGCCCCGCCTCAAGCTGGGAATATAACCCTGCTTAATCCGTTATATAGACACGGATAGCAGCAATAAAACAATTATGTACAGGATAGCGAAAATGTCGAGCTCTATCAACGAAGGGTCCAACCGGCAAAAGCGGACGATACAACAACTCCCCATCCCCGCACGAAAAGGCCACAACGCAATCTTAAACTCGGACTACCTGCAGGACATTGTCGACGCACTGGGCTCATGGAGCTGCCAACGAGTCGTCATTGTGCACTCGAAAGCGCTCGACGAAAACACCGATGTCATCACGAGGCTAAAAGAGAAACTGGGCTCCTTCGTCGTAGCAACAAAGTCTGGTGTGGGCGCCCACTCGCCGTACAAGGATGTGCTGGAGATAACCAAGCTCCTCGACGACCACAACGCAGACTGCCTCATCAGCATCGGCAGCAGCAGCTACTCTGACGCCAGCAAAATCGCTCGCTTGGTGCAGTCGAATCTCGCGCGAGATAATGTCACGGCCGAGGCAATGGAGAACCTTGTCGACCAAGAAAAGGGAAGAGCAGAGGGGTTGAGAAATCCCAATGTTAGGCTAATTGTTGTTCCGACAAGTCTTTCTGCAAGCGAATGGAATAACAACTCCTCAGCTACCAATCCCCAGACGCATAAGAAACAGCATTTTGCGAGTGAGAACGCGGCACCGGAACTGATTCTTCTGGATCCAGAGGTCGCGGCCACGTCGCCGAGAAAGCTGTGGCTTTCGAGCGGTATGCGTGCGGTGGATCATTGTGTGGAAACTGTACGTATTCTTTCTTACCTACTCAAACTTTCTTACGATCCCAAGCTAATCATGTATTTGATGTAGATGGTCAATGAAAAATGCACAACAGAAGTATTCCGCCACATGGAAGACGCCCTCAACATCCTGCTGCTGGGTCTCCGCGACTACAAGAACAGCGAAAACAGCAACGAACGATCTGATCTTCTAGGAGGCATCGCATCGTGCCAATTGGGTGCTCGCGATGCCATGATGGGGTTGCTGCTCTGGAACGTGCCAATGGGTCTTTCGTATGCGATTGGCCACCAACTGGGGAGCATATGCGGCGTCATGCATGGCATCACGTCGTGCATCATGCTAGCTCCCGTGCTGCGGTATACGGCGGCCAAGTCGGAAAAGCAAAAAGAAGTTCAGCAGCGAGTGCTAGGGGTTTGGAAGAGGGCGCTGGGTTACGAGGAGGAGAGCCTGGCGGATGCGGTAAGCAAATTCGTCAAGTACCTGGGGCTGCCGAGCACGCTGCAGGAAGTTGGCGTTGAGAAGCAAGAGGATATTGACAAGGTAGCTGAAAGTACGCTGACGGATGTTTTTGGTGCCATGGAAGGCATGGGCGGAAAGGAAGATGTGCTTGCCATCTTGGACTCTGCAAAGGGCAGAGAGACGCAGACACCATGGCTCGACGGAGGAGCACCAACATAGATGAGTTGATCTAATCCACCTTGTCCATTTTTCTATCCTTTTGGTTCAATAGCTTCGCAACTACAATGAAGAATACAACTTTCTCAAATCACCCATGGGCAGCTGTTCGAACTCAGAAATATCTTCCACGATGGCATTGGCCAACTCCGCTGGAAGCTGGCCGTTTGCAACCCGACGCATAGTCCTCCATATCTCATAGCGTCTAGTACTCTGCTCAAGGAAGCGCGTCGAGTGCCGGAACCAGCCAACCTCGAACCACTCTGGCATGGCGCCCTCGCAGGCGGGCACATTCCACTTTTTCGTCTCCTCTACATCTTGCTGGCCCCAAAGTGGGATGAGACTCTGGGCTTCTGTCAAGGCGCGTCGGAGTGGCTCTGTGGCGATATCCCAGGGAACGAAAGCGCTAGCAGGAGTAGTTCTAGTAGTAGAAGCAGATGGGGAACAGTCAGGACAAGTAGGAGAATTACATGTAACAGTCTGCAGTGGGTGTGTGCGGGGGGGATCCCATTGGTCGAGGCAGATCCTCAACATGGCATCATCGAGAATCCAATACAAGCTTTGGCGCTGACTATTCAAGAACCGCTCGAGCCGGATTGCCGGGTGCCGCAGGACATGCACGCCCCAGTCTATCAGCAAGGTAGTGGACTGGGCCCACCCGCGCGGCATAATCTTTACCAGCTGGCGCACGGTTACAGCAAAGTTGCGGGTGCGATGGAAGAGGGCTTCGTAGACGCGCGGGATGGACGATAGGCCCTGGAGCTCGGCGTGGATCATCGTGTTCATGCTGCTAATCTCGCGCCCGAGCGCGTTGCAGGCGGCAGTAGGCGACCACGAGGAGTGCGGCAAGGGCGTAAAGAAGGGCGAGTTTGCATTGGGGGGCCGAAGCGGCAGGTCGCCGGCTCCTCCTGATGATGATGATGCTGATGCTGCTGCTGCTACTGTTGCTGTTGCTCCTCGTGAGGAGGCTGGGGCCTCCGAGTGCGCAACCCGAGTAGTCATTGCGCGTGCAGGACTGGCGGGGCGAGAACACAGCAGCGACTCAGTGGCAGCAACAGTTTGGAAAGAAAAGTATGTAGTAGGGTCGTTTAACACGGATAAGTGGGTTTATTGTGAAGGGGGGGTGTGCTGAATGGGGGGCGCGCGTTCAGACCCAGAACCGGCATCTGCGGCCCCCATATTACGTCATCCGCCAGCCGAGGCCGCGATTGGGCCTTTGCCATCGCTGCACGCGCACGCACCTTCATCCCGTGCGCAAACTAGTAGTCGACGCCAGGACTGCAGAGTTCATACTATTACATCCAACGCGACTAGACTAGCTGTCTGAGACAAGCCTTGACTGCTTTGAGAAATTATTTGGTGCGAGCGCGCACGGGTCGGCACGGCCCTGCTTACGGGGCAGCGGCCTTGGTCCGGCTCATCACCAACATCCGGTTTCTTATTTGTGGAGGGTGGACCCTGGCTCGCAATCTCCGCTGTCTTGGGTTAGATCTGGTCGTATCGTGTGATCGACGCGGTTGGATGGTATTGGTTTGGCTGATTCCCGGGCTGTGAGTGGATATGCTGGTTTATGTCAATCTCGCGTGTTGCTGGTATTCATAATAACATTCTAGTTGAATGAATACCTAGTGAGAGTAGTATTTGGTACTTGCCTTTTAGGTTAGAAATAGCTTTTCTGTTGTTGGACCCTTGATATGGTCTTGCGTAGAAGATATCCAACACCAAGCATGCAGTTGGTGGGTGAGCGTTGGAGAGGGCCATGTATCCATGGGAAGACACGGTAGAAGCCCGTTGCTTGTTAATCCTTGAGCAATTCTCTGTGCTGGAAGTTCATCCTCGACTGTGTATAAAGACATTCTATGTCCAACCCTCTGGAAATTTCTCAACTTCCAACTTCCGAGCTCCAACCCTAATATCCACAGATCACCCACTATGAAGTTCATCCTCACCATACTCTGCATCATCGGCGCAGCCTTTGCGGCCGCCGTCCCCCGCCCACAACCTCTTTGTTCATCCAATGGCATCAGCACCGCTCCCGAGCCCGTCCTCAACACCTTGGATGTCTTCAACAAGACCACCGACTACAATATCATGGCCCAAAGTGCCCCCACACCGACCGGCTACAAACGCATCATGACCTCCAGAAATTGTGCCTTGACTTCTGCCAGGTACATGAGGTACTCCAAGGTCTCTTCGTACGACACACAGGCTTGCGCTAAATTGTGTGATACGCACCCCGGCTGCGATACTTGTAAGTCGAATCCTGCAAAACCAAGACTTTGTCTTCACAGCTCTAATCAATGCCCATTCAAGTCAACATCTACGTCGAGCGCTACCCATCCGTCCTCCCCGGCCCCGAGTGTCCCAACCCGCCCGCCATCTTCAACGCAATCTGCGCTTTGTACTCTGAGCCGATTACCGCGTCTGCCTGCGACAACGTAGGCCAATTCATGGGGCCCCAGGATGCCAATGGCAATCCTTTCCGGACTGCTATTCGCGCTTCAAACGGTATGTTTTATCTTCTGTTCCCTTTCTTCTCATGCAGAATTTTCTAATACAGTGGAAACAGCATACCTTCGACTCCCCGTCACGGAAGTCGTTGTCACGGTGACAAAAACATACAACCTCTTCGATCACCCAGAGCACTTTGAAGCTTCCATGCACATTGCGTCGCCCAAGCCCAAATCGTCCACTGCGACGATTGCGACTGCAGAAGCCAAGCCGACTGATCTCGAGGACCACGAGCGCTGGGATGTCTGGGCTCATGTTGCGTCGCCAAAGGCAAAGACCTCTAGCTCGACAACTGCGACTGCGGATGCAAAGGTAACGCCAGTGCCAATGATCAACACTCTTGTTGCGCCTCAGATGGGATACCATGGTCCGGCTTGGGTTAGCTTTGTTTCCCATAGTCCATCAGTGGTGTCGTCGCACCCGGGTGTGAGTTTCATTTGGCCCACGACCACAGCAAAGGCGGTGCCAAGTGTGGCGCCTGAGCAGTTTGAGCACTTGACCATGGAGACTGCAGAGACGATTACGTATGTTTGAAGAGAGAAACGTTTAGAGGATGTGTTTGTGCTTCGCTGTTTGATTTGGATTCATGTAGGTATAGGACAAGCCATCCAGTGGTTCCTTTCTCCCCATTTTTAGTCAGCTTTGCACGTGAGAGCTAGAGAGGACGTTTTGGACAGGCTAGAGTAATATCTATTTTGTGGTTTGCTACATTGATTGGAATATGAAGTGATACGGAATTGGTTAGCGTGTATTTACACTTTTGGGTAAGACCGAGAATTCAACGGTCGAAGCTTTCGGAGAATTTGTTTCAACCCCCTATATTTTTCAATGAACCGCAAGACAATACATAATGGTTTGCTTTATCTTTTCCTCTTCTTCCCCCTTCCTTTGTTTTCCTTTTCTGCAACACACTCTTCACAAAACCAACTTCCTGCAGGCACCGTTTTCGCTGTCAATCCCACACATTCATAGTGAAACCACTGCTTTTTGCAATTCTTCTCATCACACGCAATCATTTGCTGTGTTTCTGGTGTGCCGCAAATGCAGTAGAGGGAGTACTGGTGCTGAGACTTTGGAGTCGATTTTGACTTGGGACGAGTGGTGGACGATTTGGAGAAGGAAGCGGGCGTAAGACCACGGGAAGGAAGAGAGCTTGCTTTTTGGCACTTCGATGGTGGTGGCCGAGATGTTGCGTCGTCTACGGTTTCTTTTTGTTCGTGTTGTTGTTGCTGCGTTGTTTCCACTTGCTGCGACTCTTCAGGTAGATGGAGTTGTTTTTGCTCTGATTCTTCCACCTGAGGAACATCTTCCTCACGATGGGGTTTTGCTTGTGGAGTCTTTTTCTCTTGGTGCAATGCTGTCGCGCCAATGTTGGTCTTGGGAACACAGATCCGCGGCTCCGGCTCTGGCTCCGGCTCACGGTCCGACTCACACTGGGCACAGAACCACTTCTTCCCGTCGGTAGGATGCTGCTTGAGACCTACACAGCGGATGTGAAAATATCGCATGCGACATTTGGTATTTGCGCAGATGACCAGCGGTTCAAGATAGGTCTTGTTGTGTGCTGTGTTACACGTGCATATGCTGCTGGTCTGGGTTTTGGCGCGGTGTCTTGAGGCTAAGAAATACTTTTCCGGAAAGGTGGAGAGATATGGTTTTGAATGTAGCAGCGGTTGCGGTGAGGGTGGATATGATGGTGATGGCGACATATTGTAGCCGCTTATGTGCATGTTGCTTTTCAAGCGGTTAAGCGGTTGAGCGATAAAATGATAGAACACTCGAGGACTATGAAGAGATTGGTATAACGTTGAGAAATGTACGAAGCAATTCAAATATTGGCGGCGGAGTATAAGAACGCAAAATCGAGTGTGGGGGTGACGTAGATGCTATTGTACTTGGCGACAATGACGATGGGGTGAAAGGCATAACAATAGAATCGCGGGGATACGAAGGTGAAAGCAAACAAATCCGTGTATTGTACACTACAGAATCACGCTTCACTCATGACCAACAATTTGCCTCCGTCCGTGAACTCCCTCCCAGTCCTCCCACAGTCCCTTCCACACATCCCTTTCACTCCTACCCAGACCCGCAAACATTGCGTCCAGACTATCCTTACGTAGGCTAGCTGTACCCACAACTTCCCAGATACCTGGCATTAGCTTTTCTCGCACGCTTGGATCCAGTCTTCCATTGAGCTGGAAGCGACAGAAGGATGCGAGAAATGGGTACAAAAAGTTACTTGTTTTCTCACGAGCTGCTTTGATCGGGTCGTTAAGATCCTTGGACTTCCGAGACTGGTGATGCTGGTGTGCTTTTGTGATGGAAGATTGTGGCGGGTTGCAAAGTGTGGAGAGAACCCGTGTGAACTGAGAGGCGTTGACAGCAGTTAGCCGCACGGGCTCTGTGGCAACATTGGTCCGCAGCCATGAGGGTAGAGCACCGCTGCGGCTAGCATTGGGAATGAACAAACAGAACAAAAGGCCCTGTAGGAGCGGCAAGAGGAGATGGAAGCGTCCACCAAGGCGGCCACGATGTACAAGAAGAATTAGACGGCTGGTGTGGCAAAGTCTGGAAAAGATATCCGGTGCATGCTGGGGTGGAAGTGCTGGGCCGCTTCGCGAAGTAAGCTTGACAAGTACATTGAAAACACACTCAATGCTGTGTTGCGATGCGAACAAAGGCTTTTCGTTCAAGACAGTGTCTATGCAGTCAAGCAAGGCATTGAAAGACTCGTAGTTAGGACATTCAGCAAGCAGGGCGCAGAGTTTAGGCAACAATGCAAGTTGCCTTTGCTTCAGCTCAGCGTTGTTCTCAAGCTTCTCTTCCATTGATGAGATCAGGTCGTTTGTGATGCGGTATGAGGCGGCAAAGTTTACTGGCCTTTGGTCAACAGTCAATGTAGAGATCAGATCCAACTTCTCGTATACAGGCTTGGCACCGAGAGTTTCTCTCAGAGTGGTGTACACAGCATCTTGTACAGGGACTGGACTTCCTCGTACGAGCGTGAGCGCCAAGCGTACTAGCCATGTCGCGTCAGGATAGAGCTCGAACTTGGTGATCAAGTTGTATACACGCGCGACATATTCGATGACCTCTGATGGAATCCGGACTTCAGCATCCAGATATTCATCAAGCTCCACCGCATCCTTGACCCACGTGTTGAGCCAACTTTGCAAACGATCGAATAGTTTTGCTTCTTTCAGTGCAGAGATTGACAAGTCACTGAAAGCATCCAAAGCTCCTTGTAATGTGGTAATGTCCGGACTGCTCATCAACTTCTTCAACAGATCGACGTAGCGCTCGATATGTAGTAGCGTGTTTTGTTTCTGTGCTGATGAAGTTGCTCGAAGAATCGATAACCTTGCTAACGAGCATTGGTCTGTGGCCTTGGTGATGGAGAGAAGCTTTCCTGTAAATTCGATGAAGAACTCCTTGTTTTGTGCCTGGGTCTGGTTTGGCAGGATGTGATCCAGTGTTTTTCGAACGAGTTCTCTGAGGAGTTGCAGTGTTATGTCGGTTTCAGCATACTGCTGATGCAACTGGTCCGCAGCATCAAAGATAACGCTGGCTTCGGTAGAGACCTTTGCTGACGCATTTGGTACCTGTTGGAGATGTGCCATGACACTCAAAAGTTCCACTGCGCTGGTTCGTCCGGTGTACAGAAGCTCGGTTGCGCGATCTAGTATCGACCGTCTTTGTTCGCGGGAAAGTGCTGAGGGATGGATGTGAAGAATGGCTTCAGTGGCTGCAGAGTAGATACCGTCCTCTGCGTCATTTCCAAGAGCCATCAGAAGAGCTCCAGAGTAGGCACTCTGCGTCGATGAACTTCCGCCTTCAGCGATAGACTCAGACAGTGATCTGCAAACCAGGTCGCTGGCAAGCTTTCCAAGACCAGGAAGTCTGGATAAAATACCGTATATCGCATTGCGGCAAGCATCTTCGTCCAATGGCTCAAGTAGATTGACAAAAAAGGCACAGAATACCTCTACCATTTTCCCATGCTCATCATGCCCTAACTGTCTAGGAGAGAGGTTTTCCATGACTTTGCTCAAGCCGCTGCAGATGACATCTCCAGAGTCAGGGACAGTTTGCAGACAGTCGCAGGTGTTGAGCCAGAACAGCATGGCGGCCGCTTGCGCCGACGTATCCACACGCCTACTCTTCGGTTTGTGACTGGACGACATGTCCTTGACAGCTTGTTTGAGTAATGGATGTAATAGTTCGCGCTGTGTCTTGGAGGAGGCGTGAAGCTGGATTGGCCACAATTCTGTGAACAGTTGGCATAATGTGAACCAAGAAAGATGAAGCTGAGTGTATAGCGTGAAACTATCCTCTTGCACCCAGGTGGCATATGTGAGGAACAATGCGTGAAGGTCTGGCTTGAGTGCTTCGATTGTGTTGTCCGATCGGATTGACTGAAGAAAGGCCGGAAGCAGAACTGCGCTGCTTGCAGAATTCTTGTAAGCTGCGAGCTTCTTGACTTTGACGTTCTCTTTTGAAGCGGTTTCGATTGCCTCTTTCAGTGTTGCCAACCGCGCCGCATGCTCTTGAATAAGAGCTGTAATTTGCCCTTGTGTCAGAGACTGTTCAAAGACTTGGGCAAGTGCAGTATATAGGGCGCGATCTTGCCAGATGATGTCTTGGCTCTCTTGGAGAGCCTTGCGTTTGCCGTGCCTGAAGCTCTTGACTAACTGGTCATCCCATCTGTGGATGAAGCCAAGTAAATTACGACTTCGTACAAACGCTGACATGAGCGGAACGATAATTCTTTCGAGAATCGCGGCCCTATTCAGTTTACTATTTCCAGCGCCTTCCAGTCCAGCCTTGGATTTGGCCACACTATCCATGTGCTTCTCATCTGAAAATCCATGACCGCTCAACTCCACTGCAGAAATCTGCTCGAAAATGAACTCGACGAGCTCGGTGTGGTCTTCGTGTGTTCCCTTGCCACCTGACTTGGACCCAATGACGAAAACTGAAGGGTCAAGTTCAATCAAAGATGCAATTAGCGACCAATGTACTTCTTTCTCTTGATTTTCTGGGTATTTGACTCCGCAGTGATGCCAGAATGTTGTTTTGACGATGTCTGAACTAAGGCTTATTTCGTGGACTTTGAGTACACGCAAAGCAGCACCGAGCGCAGCAACGGCGGTTTGGCGTGTAACGAACTCTGGGGGAGTTGTCAACGAGCACCCCGCACATTCAGCAAGTGTAGAGAAGACAGCCTGCAGCCAGGGCCTCTCCATGGCTCTGCTTTTGGGAGTCCGAGACGGGGATACACGGATGGTCAGATCCAACACGTGAGGGACTGCATCGAATAGTGATGCAAGTTCGATAGGCAAGGCCTCACCAGCATCCTCGATCTGCGCAGCCTGAAGGAGTTTCGCGCGCAGAGATGCCAGGTTGCTGGCCAAAAATGTTGCATCTCGCGACTTTGGGATATCGCTGAAAGACTTGCCAACGTTAGCTTCGCCAAAGAAAGCTGCCCTCGAGGGCGCAAGTAAGTGCCTTGTTAGCAGCTTATCCAGCGCAGCGATCGCACGGCTAATGGTAGAAGGAGGTGCTCTTGAAGCAGCTCCATTTTGTACGCCCTTTAGATGTGCGACTAGTATCAGTGCAGGAACAAGACACTCGGTGTTGAACTCTTCAGCAGAAGCTCCGCTCTCGTCTTTGGCATCAACCGTGCGCAGTTCCCAGATTCCGTAGGCGAGGGAGAGGTCGATGTGATCAGTCCAATCGGAACCCAATTGGCTGTTCTTTGAAGCGGTACTCAGCATCCGGTAAACACCCGTGAGCCAGAATCTCAGGATCCGTGAAGCTTGCGCACTGTCCGTCCTCAAGACCATCTTCATGAGCTCAGCCTGAGTAATATCATCCCCCTTGTTTCCCGCAGCCAGGTTCGACATAGAGGCTACAACCGATTTAACGACGCGGAAAAGATTGCCGAGGCCGATCGGGTCGAGGATCGCTGGTTTGGAGGATGGGCTCGCGGTTCCGCGCTTTCGCTTCTTCGAGGGCTTTGTTTCTTCCCGGACCGTCGTGCTCGACTCGGAGTCATCTTTCATGTGGACGTCACCGGCCGCAACCGGAGGTTGTAGGGCGTGTTGGTTGTCAAAGTTCTCAACGAGCGTCTTCTCAAGAATGCCTGGGAAACTGGCATCGCGCAAATGCGGCGCACTTCTCGAAACGGGCAGGACATGAATCATCCACTCCAATAGCTGCCATGCGCTCGCATTGGCTCGCGCTGTCCGCCCAGTCTCCGCGTCATCCTTCAATTTGTCCAGGATCCAGCGCAAAACCCATTCTGCCCTCGCGCGCACGAGTCGCCTTACGATTTCGGCCCTAGCATCCTGCTCCTTGACGGTGCTCCAATCGTCGGGAAGCCCTATGATGTGCGCAACTTGGCGAATCTGTTCGTCAAGGTCGGAGAAGTCTTGGTTGACGGCTTGCAACCGCGGCCGGGTTGACGCAAGATCGTTCTTCGAGGCCTTTTCCGTGTCAGCTATGCAGCTTCGCCTTCGCCCAGTCCTCTACTTACTGGCTGAGCCGGCGCCATCTTGTCGCCTCGGTACCCGTGTCAGTTGCGAAAGCTGGGGGAGAAGCAGGTGCCGGGCAAACAGCTGGTATGTCGAAAAAAGTTGGGCACGGACCACGCCACCCTGGTCGTTCCTGCCAAGGGCCGGCGACGTCAAAGTCCGCTGCCAGCTCCCGCGAGAGAGACCATCACCACCACGTCGAGCCGCCCCCGATCACTCTCAGCACACCGAGTGCGCCGTTGCATCCATCAATTGCACTCGAAATTACCGTAGCCATGGCCGAAAACAACCCCCAGCCCGTTGCGTCCATCTCGCGTACCACACGTCCCATGAGCGAGGCTCTGCTCAACGAAAAGGTACTACTCCCGAAACAGCCGCGTCATGAGCCATTGGGGAAGATGCGATGCGATGCGGAGGCTCCTGGATGCCGGCGAAGATGCTGTCGTGTGTGATGGCGGGGCACCATGCCCTCACGCGACTCCGATGCCCGCTCCATCCGATACAACACGCAGATAAGCGACTCAGGGTCGATTTTGGACAAAGTCGCTAACACATGACGACAGTGGGACCGCTGCCTCTCTTCGATGCTCATCCGTTCCGGCCTCGGTGTCTCATTCGGCGTCGTCTTCTCCGTTCTCCTCTTCAAGCGACGCGCATGGCCCGCATTCGTCGGTCTCGGTTTCGGTGCTGGAAGGGCATGGGAAGAGTGCGACAACGTCAGTTTCCCGCCATGAAACATGTGACATTGATGAAGTATTGTCCTAACAACCGCGAACAGTCATTCAAGCGAGCAGCAGCACCCTCGAAAGACGGCCTCCGTATCATCCGACCATAAACGATACATTGATTGCGAACGGGGACGTGAAACGACGCCATTCGGCGGAGTTGGAGCTTTGCATGCCAGGTATGCATTGTACAATAGGGCATGGTATAGAACATCTGGGCAATTCAAAGCTGTTCAATTCACCATTCACTGTCACGCATTCCATTCCTATTTATCATTCTATTCTATTTCCCAAACTCCTCCCCGGACAGCTGCCATTATCTCTCCAACATCCCCCACCATTTCATTGATCTCATCTCTAATAGTCCTCAAACTTATACCCCTTTACCCCATCAAGCACCGTAAACCAATGCGTGCTGAACGTAATATTCTCATACAATTCCCTTCCCGCCGCTCTCGCTTTCTTATGCCATGGCCCCAAACCACCTCTATACGCATCTTCCCTGCTATGCCAAAAACCTGTTCGACAAGTCAGCTTAGTTGTTCTCTCCAGCAAGCACAGCGCTCAAGATTCACACATACAAGTAGCCAGGTTTCTCCGTTCCGCATCACTCTTGCCAAACCAATACTTTAACAAACCGCCCGACGCACAAGCCTCTGCATGACTCTCTTCGTCCAGCTTGTAAAGATACTCATTGTTGATGCGCTCTTTGAGTCGACTCCGAAAAATAACCACGTAGAATTTGGCTTCATGCCATTGCACGCCTTCGCTCTCCACGAGCGATCGCAGCACGTCTAGCACAGCATCGAGGTTCAGTGCTTCCGTATATGGCGCCGTGGCATAAGTAGGCACTACGGGTTGTAGTGCTGTGAGTGCCAGGGCCAAGAGCACGGATTGTAATGGTAGACTTGGAGACGTCAGACTGAGGTAGTGGTTAGGCTTGTTGTACGGTGAAGAGATGAGTAGGTCTGAGCCACTCGTTTCTCCAGCTACTGCCTTGGAACAAGGGTCAGGTGTCGTGGACAAAAGAGCTGGGTTAGCGCTAGAGGCTGAACCATCGCGACGAACAAGCTGGCCATGTGCTGCAGCTTCGAAACGATGCGCATCAAAGTCTGTCGTTATGCGGTCTGGATGCAGAAGATAGGCGCTGCGTAATGCGGGCGAGCTGCTGACAGGCGGTGTAGGTGCAAGCGCCGCAACTTTGACAGCCGGCTCCTTCATGTCAACTGCTTTTGGCGTAAGAGCTATCGTTGGTCCTCGACTCGCCATTTCGCACTTTTGTCTGCGAAGAAAGTCAGTTGTTTTCTTTTTCTTGCGTGGTACTTAGCGGTACCGAGGTGACGCATTTAAATAGAACAATAATATACCTAGTGAGTCCTGTTTGCACTATTGTTCTTTGCTGTGGCGATTTAATTCGTCTCTTGCTGTCTTTTACATCCAAAAGCCGTGAAGGAAGACTGAGGAGGTTTGCAAACTGTGTTGGGTCTCAACTTGAACTGTTGAAGGGAGGTACGAGGTTCGGTCATTTTTCGCGGCAAGCACGTTGAATCACGCAATCTTGGTAAACGCCATTTTAGCCCTTCCGCGACTTGCGAGCCCAGACATCTAGAATTAAACCGGGGAGCCGCGAGGCTTGAGTGAAAAGGGGAGGGATTGGCCTGTCATATTGGCACTCCCGTATAGTCTTCTTAGTCGGTTGAGTTACTAATACGAGCTAGTACGAGTCTTCTTTGCCAGTAAAGTCACGCGGCGAAGTCCCTGCAGCAGCTAAGCATGCAGATCACCTAGTTAGTGGCACTGCATCTGGATCCAAGGGTACTGTGCGGTGTTTTAACCATGATCTCGTCCGGTCTGCACGGGAAAGTCGGTGGCTGTTGACCATGCTCCAGGCCCTCAATGCCATGACCAATGAAAAAGCGATGTCGATACAAGGGCATTGTCCGGAAATAATGCATCTAATGGCGTTTATGACACTATCGCTTCTCAACCATCATATAGCGCAATATGAAATGATACATCAATCCATGTTGATAGTTGTCAGTGCGAGTTTGTGCATACGACGATATCCAAACATATCGAAAAACGTAACGGGTACCTCGCAGCCGTACTCTTCTATACATGCTTCAAACGGTTTGTTCTGCAAACGATTGTCGCCGGGCGGTAACGGAAGATCGGATCCCTGTGCTCTTAGCTCTGTCTTCAACTCCATCAAGTTACCCCAGAGAATGAAGAGCTTTCGTTCGAGTTGTTTCAGCGCTTTGGGATTTTTTGTGAGGCTGTGAGTTTGTCAGCAAACGTGCTACTTCTAGGATCTCATCTCTCTTACTCCTGAGCGCCCATTTTCAGTAGGTATTGTGCTGAGCTGTTGTTCACAAGAACGCGTATCTTCTCAGGGACTCTGCCGGGAGCTACGTTAACGTCTTCGAGAAGGAGTACGAATCCCCACTCCCATCGTTCCTTTGAGCTCGTGCTATCGAAGGTCCGTTTCTTGGGATGCTTGGACCAGTTGGGATCATTCAAAGAATGAGCAAAAAGCTCAAGTTTGGGAGGGAACACGTCGACTACGCGAACACGCGTGCGGTACCTGCAATTGACAAAAGGCAGCACGTATTCGTTATATTGAATTGGTGTGCGCATGGTAAGATGACGGTTACTCTTGATTTCCCAGACTCCGCAAAGCCTCATATCCCCATGAGCGCTTCGGACTATGCAGAATTAGTATTGACGAAAGGGAAACGGCGTATGCATATTTTACCATTGGGATTGATACCGGTGCGCTCCGCCTCCCATGCCTCAGCCTTCTTTTGCAGCTCCTCTATTTCGGCTTCCTTCTCTGCCCGCTGTCGTTCTCTCTTGGCTAATCTCTTATTGTGTGCCGCTTTGGCAGAGGGTCTCTTAGGTTCGTTTTCTAACCTTGCGAATGCCGTCTTGCCCCCGCGTTTCCTTTCATATTCTTCTCGACGTTTGTTGATTTCCGCAATGTCAGACTCGTTCTTTAAATGACGTATGTCAACCTGTGAAGCATTGACTCTGTCTTGGTGCACTACGCCCTCGAGCGTGTTCCTTGTGGACATCTTAGGTCTCATGTTTCGGATATAAATATAGTCGCCGGTCGCCACATTTTCTCGCGCCCAGTTTGCATTCTCTTCATACAATGTCACGCTAAGGGTCAAGTATCCGTACGGCCCTTTCCAGCTTCTATCTGAAACAAGTCCCTCTTCTATCTCTGGATCTGCATAAAAGAACATGTTCTCGTTTGGAGTGTAGTCGGTGACCTTTAAGTCGACTTGCCCACCCATTGGGTAGTGGTAAACGTTGACAACTTGCGCCCGGACATTAGCAAAGACGTCGAACTGCAAATCCTTGATCAGGGTTTCTCTTCGTGTGGTTCTGGACGTGGCCGCAGCCGTCGCAGCGTGCTGTTGCACTAGTTGATTCGAACCAGAAGATGCATGCTTCAGGCGTATGACGGCCATTTGCTCAGCGACTGTGGGCGTTTGAGTCATTGGAGTCGAATCACAGGGAAGTTTCTGGCTGCCAGCTTGGTAAGCGTGGCTGAGTTCTGGAACGGGAATCATGCGGCTAGGGAAGACGGTAATGGTTGTCTCGTATCTATCACCAAGACATTCCATGCGCGTCATCCACTGGTTCAGCTTAACCTTGCGTACAATTATAACATCTCCAGGGCCGGATATCTTCGGAAACTTGTAAAAGGGCTTGAATATGCGGCCACTGATGCTCGACTGACCACCGACCGAGCCAGATGTGAAGTCGTCTTGGATAGTAAAGTCAAGAACATGGTCGGTTCCTTTGGAAGGCCTGGGGCCATTGTAGCTGACAAGGACGCCCATGAGATTGACAACATCGCCCACGATGGTTGCGTCCTTGATGGCGGTAAAGCCATTGGGCAACTGCATGGTTGCTGTGTAGTCCGAAAGCGGTTAGCGCGTGGTTAGGCAGTCAACGCAACGAGCAAGCACATGCAAACCAGGTTGGAAGCAATTGCGCGAAAAGCGAGGTGATTTTGGGCCGGCTGATGAGGGTAGGATATTTGTCGCATGAACGCATAGTGCAGGCGACGTTAGGCCGCTGGATGCATGTGTGGGTGTGTGTTGCGGTGGGTGAGACAAGAGGACGCGTCGTGGTGGTTGCTTGGGCGTAGGGCTCGAGCCAAGACCAGGTGCTAGCGCCAGGACCGCTTCGCCGCTTCCGCTTTCAAAATCACCCCTCTAGTTGGAAAGTTTACTACTCCCTTTCCCAAACAAACCCGACCCACCCAGCTCTTGTCCGACTCAACTCTCTGCCCGTCACATCGAGTCGCCGCAGAAAATGGCCGACAAGTACATCCCCGAGCACCGTCGCACGACGTTCAAGGCCAAGAGCGCTTTCAAGCCAGACGAACTCCGCCGCCGCCGTGAAGAGCAACAGGTCGAGATCCGCCGCGCGAAGCGTGAGGAGAACCTTGCCAAACGCCGTGGCATCGCTGGAAGAGACCAGCCCGGTGCCGCCCTGGGCGCTGCCCCCGACAGCGACGATGAAGGCGGCAACATCGAGAGTCAGGTCCGTATACCCCACCATGCCCTGCTTTGCCCCCCTCCTCTCTTGCCGCAGCGTCGACTGTGAGTGATATCGCTGCTGACATCGTGCCACAGCTCAATGAAGAGCTCCCCCAGATGGTTAAGGGAGTCTTCTCAGACCAGATCGACGAGCAAATCCAGGCCACGACCAAGTTCCGCAAGCTGCTATCCAAGGAGCGCAACCCGCCCATTGAGCGCGTCATCGAGACGGGCGTCGTGAGTCGCTTCGTCGAGTTCCTCCGCTCCCCCCACACACTGGTACAATTCGAGGCCGCCTGGGCCCTCACCAACATTGCCTCTGGTTCGGCGCAGCAGACACAGGTCGTCATCGAGGCGGGCGCGGTGCCCATCTTTGTCGAGTTGCTCAGCAGCCACGAGCCAGATGTTAGGGAGCAGGCCGTCTGGGCTCTTGGTAATATTGCCGGAGATAGCCCCGCATGCCGCGACTTTGTGCTGCAAGCCGGTGCTCTCCGCCCGCTGCTGGCCCTTCTGGGTGACAGCCGCAAGCTGAGCATGCTGCGCAATGCTACATGGACCCTCAGCAATTTCTGCCGTGGCAAGACGCCTCAGCCAGACTGGCAAACTGTGAGTTCTGCTTTCGGCCCCACATACCTACGGCCCGTTCTAACTATGCAACAGATTCAGCCCGCTCTCCCCGTCCTCGCCAAGCTCGTCTACTCGCTCGACGACGAGGTCCTTATCGACGCCTGCTGGGCTATCTCATATCTCTCTGATGGCTCCAACGATAAGATCCAGGCCGTCATCGAGGCTGGGATCCCCCGCCGCCTCGTGGAGCTGCTCATGCACGCCTCGACATCCGTCCAGACCCCTGCCCTTCGCTCTGTCGGCAACATTGTTACTGGTGACGACGTCCAGACCCAAGTCATTATCAACTGCGGCGCGCTCCCTGCTCTGCTGTCCCTGCTGAGCTCCACCAAGGACGGCATCCGCAAGGAGGCCTGCTGGACCATTTCCAACATTACCGCCGGCAACTCTACTCAGATCCAGGCTGTCATTGAGGCCAACATCATTCCTCCTCTGATCCACCTCCTCCAGAACGGCGACTTCAAGACGCGAAAGGAGGCCTGCTGGGCCATCTCCAACGCCACAAGCGGCGGCCTGCAGAAGCCTGCTCAGATTCGCTACCTCGTCCAGAGCGGCTGCATCAAGCCTCTCTGCGATCTGCTCGCGTGCCCCGACAACAAGATCATCCAAGTTGCTCTCGACGGTCTGGAGAACATTCTCAAGGTCGGAGAGATGGACAAGGAGGCCAGCGAAGGTGGTGCGGGAGGCGAGCCCATCAACCGCTACGCTCTCTTCATTGAGGAAGTTGGCGGTATGGAGAAGATCCACGAGTGCCAGAACAATGCCAACGAGGAAATCTACATGAAGGCATACAACATCATCGAGAAGTACTTCTCCGATGAGGAGGGTGAGGCCGAGAACATGGGTGAGGCTGGACCCCAGGTCAACCAGGAGGGTCACTTTGGTTTCGGCGCTGCTGGCCAACAGCAACAACAAAACTTCAACTTTGCCAACGGCGGCGACTCTATGGACATGTAAGCGGGTTTCGGGTTTCGCGACGAGTCGCGATATTGTTGAAACGCTGCATTGCTTGCCATGCAGCGCTTCCTCCATCACCCTAGCAAGCCACGAAAGCGCGCCTAGAGGTGGTTGCAGTGCCCGGACGAATTCAGAGATCATACAATGATATGATACATGACACCACGGAAGAGCCATGATTGCGAGGACTACTATATGTTTCCTTGGCAATGTTTCCACGTTTTCCCAACCTTCACCTCGCCATGATTTCTATGAAGCCTCAAAAGATACACCGTCTTGTAACCCTCCCATTGTTCCTATCCGCATCATATCCCCGGCGTTGTGTGTTTGCGTAGCTCTATCTGTCTGAAGCTTGGAATAGTTTGGACTGGGCGGTCTGCTCTGGAATGGGTGGGCGCTCTACACAATTTAGGTGCGAGGGCGAAATGTACTCTCAGTTCAGTCGCGCCGGACAGATAGCTGAATCTATTTCGCCGCTGCATTTTGGTTTGCCCGTGTGTTTGGAAATGTTTTGTGATGATTGGCCCGAAGGCCGTTTTGGGAGCACATGTGCGTCATTGGGGGAACCCGGGAGTGAGCACCCCGCCGACCACATGCGCGTTTTAGGTACGCGACTAGGCTGTGTGCCTCGTCTCTTAGTTTGCATTGCTCTGTGATTGTCTGGCACATGTCCTGAGTTACACACTAGAGACTGGTCGTCTTGCTCTCTTCGGTATCTTCTCTGCTAACACGAGGCGACCTCGAATCATGTCTTGTCCAATGTCCTGTGCCGATGGCGCAATCATCGCGAACACACCGCCCTGAACTCACAAGCCAACGCACCACTCACTGTTCAACAAACGGCTGCCGCCGGAATATCACTGTTGATTCATTCTCTTTCTACCCTATATTCTCACATTTTAGAGCTTTTCAATTCACGTACTCGCCAAACATGTGTAGATTTATGGCAAGCCTCCCACCAGATGTCCAACAAGCCTCCAACTAACGCGCCCAGGTCTACAAAGGCAAGGATGAGATACTTCTCTCTGAGCTCATTCTCAACCCAACCCACTCCATCCTGACACAGTCGTTTGATTCGCGCCTACGCCTCGTACGTCGCTTTCGCATTGCGCTGAGTGACGCATACGACCTGCTAACACCACTCTAGGACCGACGTCGTCCACACAATGGCGACGGGTTCGGCATAGGCTACTACACCTCGCCCTCGCTGGGCCCTACGCCCTGCGTATTCACCTCTACGATTCCCGCATGGAACTGCATAAACCTCTCGCGCATCGCCTCCAAGACCACATCGTCGCTCATATTCGCCCATGTGCGCGCCACCACCGAGGGCAACCTCAGCGACAGCAATTGCCACCCTTTTAGCTACAAGAGCATCATGTTCATGCACAATGGCGGAATCGGGGCATGGAGGCACATCAAACGGCGGCTAGCCATGAGCCTCGACGAGAAGTGGTTCAACGTTGTGGGGGGATCGACAGACAGCGAATGGGCATTTGCTACGTTTCTGGACTGCCTGGACAAAGCGGGTATCTCGCCTGACAAGGATGTTGAGCCCGGCATTGGCTTCGGACATACTGTGCTGCGCAAAGCCCTGCTCAAGACGATCGAGCGCATCAATGGGTTCATCAAGGCTGTTGTAGGTGAGCAAGGCGTTGGCGAAGAAGATAGTAGAAGTCTACTCAACTTTGCCGTTACCGATGGAGTCAGCGTAGTATGCTCGCGGTACGTCAGTTCGCGGACAGACGAGGCAGCAAGTTTGTTCTTTAGCAGCGGAACAAGCTGGAAGGAGCTCCAAAATTCAGATCAAACGTCGCGGAGCAGCGACGACGAGGAAAGAGAGAGGGACTATGTCATGGAGAGGAGGGACAAAGGATCTGATATCGTGCTTGTTGCCAGCGAGCCCTTGACGTTTGAACGCGGTATGTGCCTCTATCTACCGACTTACCATCCCTCCTCACTTTCCCCGTCAACACTTCAATGCAATTACAACGACTAACACTCTTCCCGCTGCAGACAACTGGGTCACAGTCCCCACAAACAGCACCCTCACCATCTCCAAACAAACAGTCATGATCCACCCCATCATCGACGAGTTTTACTCAGCAAACCCTGCGCATGAACGCAGTGCGAATTTTGCAAAGGCAAAGGGGCAGACGGTGACTGGGAGCGACAAGAGGGTATTGACTGATTTGCCTGACAGCGAGTAGATGATTGATGGGAAAGGAAGATAGTGGCGTCAATGGTTACTTCGGTGTATCTGGTTTCATTTTGGGTTTTCTTACGGAGTTATGGGCGTTGGGGGAATGGGGATGGGGAATATATGTATAGGTGTTTGTAGATTGGAAGAAAGCAACGTTCCCTGTTCGTTCTTGAGCACCTTTTGGTTCATAACATGGTGGTTTGAATAACCAACTATAGCGATACAAGATATATGACTTGCACGAAGCGTGATATGCCTTCAAAACAACTGAAACGGGAAGTACTCACCGACACATTGCTCCTTTCTTTTCTTTTCTTTTTCGTCTCACCGGAGCTTGAGATTCTCCCCAGTGCTGTTGCTTACGCCTATCATATGCAATTGAACAGCCGGTGAGAAGACCACATACTCTAGATAAACGTAGGAATTATCTATCTAATATCTTGACTTCGCTTTCGTGAGGACCACATCTTTCATACTCCGCGCATCAAGCGTAAGACCACAATGGAGAAAAGATAATCATGATATAGCGATATTCGAGTATGGTCTCAATGAAGCTCCTCGTCCCCTCCCTTACTCACTCTCTCACTACCAGCCGGCAGCCTGACGTACCGCTCTCTTCGAAGGCTTGATTTCCTGCTCTTCAGTTCCTAAAGCACCCAGCGTTAGTATCTGCCTTCCAAATTTTGCTCTGAATACGACAAAAAAAATCACAAAAAAGAAAGCGCTGGACAGGAGTTATGTGGTCGTACTCAGGCGGTGGACAACGGGGACCGAGCTTGGCGGCAAGCTCCCGTATTCATTAATAACCATGTTGATGTAGTGGGCGGGCGTAACGTCGTATAGGACCTGGAGGTGATGTAGGTTCTTTGCTTCTTCGATCCATTTCAGGACATCAGTGGTGTCTGCTGGTGCGTCTTCCGGTGTGAACTTGTCGTCGGTCTTGGACGCGGGTAGACGTGACTTTAGGGGGAGTAGCTCGCGGCGCTCGGCTTCTGAGAGCATTTCTTCGGCGGGCGCTACTTCGTTGCCGACGATGGAGTCTAAAGCGACTTTTTCGGTGAACTTGACGGATTGGCAGAGGACGATGACAGGGATGGAATGTGAGTGCGCGAGCATGGAGATTAGTGCTGTGCCGACGCGGGAGTAAAGACGTCCGTTGGACATTAGGGCGTGGGCTCCGAGGAGGACCTTGGTGGCGTCTCTGACTGCGTGAGAAGCGCCTGTGATGAGGTAGTATCGCACGGTGATGCCACGGTTCGCGAGCTTTCGCGCCAATTGCTTGCCTTCGAAGAGCGGCTTGGAGTCAACAACAATGACGGTGAAGGGAATGCCGGATTCGTGAGCATGTACCAGGGTTTGCTCAACGATGGAGGAAGCTGCGTAGACCATGATTACATCTCCAGCTTGGATCTTGGTGGCTGCCAGGTCACGGATAAGCCTATCTGCAGCTGTGACACGCTCACGAATGAAGATGTCGATTTCTTCAATCAAGTCGCGCTTAGCTTCGTTCTCCGGGGTGGAAGGGTCAATTTTGATGATGACTATAAACGCATCAGTATGCAAACTGAAAACAAAACCCTTGCAGCGGGTCGGTAGAGCCTACTTACCGTCCTTCAGCCACCTAATGGCATTTCCCATGCTGACGCTCAGTGGTCTACAGCTCTTCAGAAATTCAATCTGGGGACCGAGGTGATGGCTAGTAAGATGGCGAGCCAAACTGTTTCCTGGCGGTGTTTGGTAGGCCTCAATGACTGTTTTGAATACCAGAAGCATGGCCACCATGCGTGCTGTACTGCCGCAAATAGCATAGCTGCTATACTGAAGACCGAGTGCAAGAACGGCGGGGTGTACGTCCTTTGAAGCTCCAACAAGAGATTGTTGCTTAGGTTGGCTGTACAAATGGCCAAAAAACAGGCCAGTCTGTTTCGATGCTGCATCTTTCTTAGACTTCTTTTCCGGCTCTTTCGCCTGAGGTACATGAGTCTGTGATGGCTTTTGCCGTACTGGGAACGGTCTTGACTTGTCGTCTTTTGATGTTTGCTTCAGGTCCTTTTGCTGCTTTTGGCCATCCTTTGGAGGCCCTTGCTGTTGGTTTGGCGCCCCTCCTGCAGCCTTGGCCTGCGCTCTCTTGGCCTGCTTCTCGGCCTGTTTGAGCTTTTTCAGCTCTGCTGGTGAGAGCTTCTTGGGCGCATCTGTAGCATCACCACTTGCGGCTGCTGGCGCAGCCTCCCCAGGCGCCGGTGCAGCTGCAGCTGGTGGTGCTGTTGAGTCGGCTGCTGGCGCTGGCGCCGGTTGAGCAGCTGGTGTGTCAGACATGGTGTTCAGTTTCGTGTGATATTGCTCGTTTTCACGTCGGAAATGCGGCTAGTCAAGTGGAAGCCTGCCCAAAGTGATGGGAGGAATGTAGGCACTCTTGGCCCTGGATCCGGCTTGCTGAATACTATCAAACTTGGTGGATAGCTGTGGCCCGAAATAGTTAGGCGGAAGCTGTCGGCTGCGTGTCGTGGTAAGCCTTGCGGGCGGGACAAACGGAAATTTGATAGAGTCGTGAATTGAGTCAGAAGTTTGGTGGCCGGTTCAGGATTAGCGCCCGAACGGAAATGTCCCGCACTAGCAGTCCCCCGCGGGCCCTTGTTGCGTCATTGGACCTCACCCCTTCAACCCCGTATACGCTTGTATCTAGGCATCTTCCAAGATAACCTTTCCGTCGATCATCTCCCAGCAAGAATCATACAGTTAAGGTACCTCTGAGAACACTTTTCGCCGTGACGACCGAGATCGCGCCCAAGGCCGTCGGTGCCCCACTATCGCCATAATGGCCGAACGGGTCACCTCGATTACAGACCTCCCCCTCGATATCCTTGTACTTGTATTTCCATACCTAGATGCGAGAAGCTTCCTTTCCCTATGCAGTACCTGTAAGGCATTCCAGGACCCTTCGATACGGCTCGATCCCGCCTATTGGAGCTACATCACCCGCACAACTTTCCGCGTACCCAATCAGCCAGTCGTTCAACATGACGGCGTGCGATGGCAAAAGATGTATCGTCGGCTGCTTACTCAGAGTCATGTCTTCACATGGGGTCACAACGGGCAGAATCGTCTCGGACATGCTTTCGACGCCGCCGTCGACATATTTCCTCACCGACCGCGTATGAGGGGAGGCCTGATGCGACCAGGCCGATTTGGTCCATACAGCACCAACGAAGCACATCCAACAGAGATGCACAATACGCGGAATCTGGGTGTCGTTGCTGACATGCAGTGTGGGTGAGTTTTGTGGCACTCTTTTGTCTTTCCTGTGGAGAGAGCTAATACATACATGCAGAGGGTGGTCAACAACCCTTCTCACCTCCAAAGGCACTCTTCATACCGCTGGAGTCCTTGATGGCCAAAGAGTATATGCCAGCGGGTTCCTCCAAGCGCTCCGCTTTCCAGAAGGATACCCATCCAACGCTGCCCAAGCCCAATACGTCGAGCCGGCGATTGCTATACGTCAATTCTCTTCTGGCCGAGCACACATACTAGCGCTTTCAGATAGTGGTAAGATATGGTCATGGTTCGACGCAGCAAAGCCAGCTTTGCAGGTCAAATTCGCAACTTTACAAATCAACGAAGTCTCTGTGGGTAGAACATCGAACACAGACTCAAGTTTCGGACAAGTCAAGCAAGTTGTGGCAGGGTGGAGTCGCAGCTCAGCTCTTGTGAGTGGCGTAGGCATAGTCGTATGGGATCCCGTCGAAAGAGACCACGGCGATGAAGGCACAGATACTATGCTCGTCATAGAGCATGCTGAAATTCCAAAAACCGGTTACCAGCGTGTCAAAGGTGTCCACGAGTCAGATGAGCAAAGAGATTTGGGTGAAGAGGTGGGTGCCGTAATGAACTACATCATGTTGGAGCACTTTGTGGTTTTCACCACAGATGTTGGTAAGGTCTTTTGTGGAAGGTTTGGTGAAAAGAATGTAGTCGATAACGTTGTCGAACTGCGTCGACTGCGCCATGAGAAAGGAGTTCCCGTTGATGTCCAGGGCTCGTTCCGCAGCTTTGCTGTTTTCAGGGACGGTGAGGTCATCATTAGCGACCAGAACTACCTCGAGTCATGCATGCAACAGCGACAAACCAACCCAGAGCAAACCGACTTACCAGGCCTGAAGAGAATACCTGCTCTCCAGCACAAAGATGTCATCTCGGTCGCATTTGGTGATTATCATTACCTGGCACTTCATGCCAATGGTAAGATTACCTCGTATGGTATGGAAAACACAGCGTGCGGTTCGCTGGGTCTGGGCATGAATCATGACAACATAGTCGGCAAGGCCCGCGGCATTGTTTACGACAGGTTCAATGCTAATGGCCATTTGCTGCCTCATGCCTACACCTCTGGGCGTCAGGTTTGGTTCGACGCGAGAAAAAATGAATGGCTCGCGCAAACTGCACATGACGAAGCTCACGCCCAAGAGAGTGAGGGGCGCAGACAATTGTGGGCCAGCGATCATAACGTGCAAGGAGAAGTCAGTGAGTGGTTCGAACAAGAAGCTAGGGCCTGGGACCAAGACGGTGGCGAAGATGGCCTCGGCGCGCACTTTGCTTTGCGAGTGAGTGCTGCGGGCTGGCATTCTGGGGCATTGGTTTTAGTCAATGAAGAGCTGGCCCAGAAAGAGCCTGCCTACAACCGCGAGGCAAGGCCCTTCCCACGGCTCAAACTTTCTGACGGCAGAGAGATGCCTGGAGAACAGGATTTTGACGAGTGGAGGGAAGGCCGGCCGGTCTTCCAGTTGGACGCCCTGCAGTAGGCGTTTCTTTACCTTGGAATATTCGCTAGCATACCAAAGCCTATCATCATGCATATGAATTCTGCAGTGTTCCAAGAACGCTCTCACACGCTCCCCTAACCGTACCCCTGCGCCCAAGGCTTCATGTTTTCCCAAGCCTACTGGTAGGCCAAGCCAGGGATTGATCACGTTCTAAAACTGGGCATCGGTGGTTATTCGTTTTTGCATATCACAAGCGCCATTATTGCATGCTCACCGGAGAAGGGCCGGCATAAGCGTATTCTCACACGCCGGTGGTCTAGGCGGGATCAGGGCTAGGCACCATAGGCCAATGTCTACGAGCTATTTTTGTGTAAGCACGGAAGACATGGCAGTGTTAATAGGCGCAGCAGCCTCATGAGGCTGGTTCGCTGATATAGGTGGGGCAGCCTTGCCCAGCCACGACGTCGGGGTTTGACAGGTTACCGAAGACTTAAGACAATTGGCAGGCTTTCTTGTCTAAATGGTTCCCATGTTCCATGGATCAACCAATGAAACGTCAAAAGGTATCTTATTGTATCAGAACTCCATATTGAAGCCAAAGGCTAATGGACAAACCTCTACGTTGACCTTTATGAGTATCACAACAACGAACTATGCAGGATCATCTCCTCGACTCCAGCGTAAGCAGCACTTCAGAGGTTGCTGGTATCTACAAGTGTGGAGTACGACCACAGTTACATGCCTCCTAGTCTATGCGGCTAGTTGCTCATGGATATCAAACGGCTCCAGCTTGGCTATCATATCGCGGGTCACTGTTACCAGTTAATCATCAAACTAACATGAAGTATGCATCAACACGCAGAGATTGAAATATATTCCTGGGACCATATGCAATAGCAAACTAAAGTTATTGATATCTCCCAAGCTTGAGGTAACGTAAGATAAAGTCGAAGACCTTGCAATTTAGTAGTCAACATCACCTGCATGTCTTCTCCGGATGACAAAGCAAACATTTCATTTTGAGAAACTTACTTATATAAGCGGTACGATTACCGAGATACGTTCCAAGATACGTTGCGTCGATTTGGGCCTAGGCTCTAAATCAATGCAGATCGCGTTCACCCTACGATAGCATGGTTCCGAGTCAAATTATTACCCGGGGAGTCTTGGAGATTCGTACGAGCCTAACCCCACTACAAGAACTATCGCTTGCGACTCTGTCAAGTTTCAAAACGGATGTCTCCGGATTTCGGATCTAGTTATGTAGATCACTTAGCGCATAGAAGACATTAGCCTCTCCTTAGAGCCATAGACTACAAGGATCACGCATGTCTTGCCACGGCATCTCAACCGCTCTAGCTCCGTCCCTGTCTCGGGGCAAAAACCATCCAGCACCATGGGTTTACTATAATGCAGCCATGGGAAAGATACGGGACCGGCTTGCTGATGCGTTGTAATGACTGCCAAGAGAGGCGTGCATGAATATGGAGCGCTCACGAGACTAGTTCTCGAGTAGTCCGCCACTGTAAAAAGTTTCGCTCACATTGACCTCGTCCACACCATCAAGTCGGAACTCAGGAGTATTCTTGGAAGTAAGCGCGGCAGTCTATTGCGATAGTCCGAGGCCCGATGGTGGATATGGCATTTTTCGAAACAGCGACTCGTAATCGAGAATCCTAATTGTTGGCAATGTGTCATGGACAAATTCATTTCAGATACCCGCCCGGAGCCTTGCCGTCATGCTTGCATTGGGACGTAGGACGGCGACTGGCCTAATGCGGAAGTGTTAGTGCAAGGGGCAAATCACGTGGAGTGTGGCGCCGGGATCGCCGCGGTGCGCAACACACCAAGCTGGCCATTGAGGCAAACTACATACGAGCAACGTCAGGCGTACTGGATATCTCGGGCGTATATTCGGAATCAATTCGAGGTTACGCGTCTCGTCGGTGTAGTCAAGTCTTCGCTGTGCTGTTGAGAGCCAGCTGGCTTGCATCCCTAGTTTGAAATCTGAAGGGAGATCTCCCGCCTCATGACGGCATCACCGAGATCGAAGGCAAGTATTTACGAGAAAGGGTCTAGATTTATGCATACTTTTACACGGGCGCGTTTAGGATCTCGATTTGGAGAGTGAATACTACGCTCAGATTGGAATATGGCTGCAGAGGTTCCAAGCATAGAGGGTCAACATTAAGAAGTCTGGTAGGTGGCTTTAAAAGCAAGCAATAAGCACATGACCACATGTGAGGGTCCGCGGATGCTCAAGCAAATGAAAGTGTCAATTCGCAGGAGTGCCGTCTGCACAAGGTGTTTCGAAGAGCCTGGTCCTGGTCTCCAGCTAGCCTTCAAACAAGATCGCCGTATGCTGGCACCGGTCAGTTATCGAAAGCCTGTATCTAACCTTGCTTTGATACATTGGCTCAGGCAAGAGGGACTTGTGATCGCGAGCTACTCGACGAATCATGGCGAGAATCATGGCGAGAACCATAGAAGAGACAGCCTCAGAGTTGGCAGCCGCACACAACTACCTAGGAACAGCCAGAAACCTAATCCTGGTGGCACGACAACTGCGGAAGAAGCCATCAAGCCAGGCTGGCATAAAGAGAGCTGTCAGTCCACACGATACAACGACGTGTGGCTGTGGGAAGTGGCTACCAACGACCCCGCAAAAAGTAGAGACGGCGGCTGTTTCAATGGAGCTATCGATGCCCATGTGCTTTGCTATTTTGTGCGATAGCAAGCTTTCGTCTAGGTACCCATACTGCCTCTTGCTGGATACGTCGAGATGCGTGCCGCTTAGTCTTCGGTTGGCGTTCGTGCAGAAGCTGAAAGCCACCCATCGCGGGAGACCATGACTTGCCTCACCACACATCCCCCCCACCGCTTTGCCGTCTCCAGTCGACACAACAAGGCGCCAGTTGCGGCGCCAATTTCCGCGCGAATGCTCGATCGACAATGCGTTCAGGGCCAGCTCGCCGTTATTCCTTCGAGCAGGGTTGAGCCTCGGATCAGCCCCTGCCCGTACGCTCGGATCCCAGCGGTCAGCGCCACAAGCAGCGCCACCACGGCACACTCGAGCTGAACATCCGCCCGCCAAGATGCGAGGACTGTGGTTGACGTGCTGAGACCACGCACCATACTAACCCAATCCCTAGCAGCATCTGTCATGTACGCCTACCGCCGGCAGCAGGGAGCTGAAAATGACGATGTCTGGTGCCTTTTACTCGATTCGCCGAATCCCCGAGCTTACGCTTCAACTTAGCGCGCTGCTGGGCCATCTGCCACCAGACGGCGGCGGGCTAGCATCTTGAAATCTTGATGTTTCAGTGTCACCTGGGCTTGCTGATGTCGCCGTCAGGGCAAATAAGTAATTCACAATGGGTCGTTTGCAAAGGATACCGCATGCAGGAACCCACCGGGTTTGCCATACCAAGTTGCCCCCCGGCTCCCTTATTTATACGAAGTACCCCGGTGCAAATCCACAGGAACCAGAAGAGGCTTGATAACTTTTGATACCCATCTTTTATTGCCCCGGAGCCTCCAGTACCCCTAGTGCTTATGCTAACGGTTACCGGCATCTTTCCCTGAGGTATGTAATATGAAAGCCTGCCGTGTTTTCGTAGAGTCAACTGACGAAGTAACTAGTGTTATCTGGACCTGCAGCATTCCAACACCTCTTACAAGCCTAGTTGCATTGTGCCAAGGCCCATATATTCTTCTGCGTCGTCATTACTGTTCCCATGTCTCCACTTCCGATACCTACCGATGTTGCCAGCTCAGAGAGCTGGCGCAAATTATTTGAACCAGAGAACTCCCTCAGCACCGCCTCGCTGCTTTTCTTGTTCGCGATAATCGTCCGTTCAATTGCTGTTAACCTTGGGAAAAGACAGAGAAGTGTATCACGTGCCGGTACGGACCTGGAGCGCTCAACCATGGAGCATGAGTTGGTGCTCAAACAACGGAAAGACTCGTCTCAGGGTGAGCAAGAGCAAGTTTCAGGAAGCAAGGAGAAGACTTCGGTTTTTGAATCGGAAAAGCAGCCCCGCTCGGAGATGCAAAAAGACGACAAGGTTCGTCACTCATCGCCGGAGCGAAGACCCAACGACTACCTTGAATCACTTAAGCAAGAAACTCGTCAGCCGTCTCTTTCGCCCATTTATCCATGGATAGCACCGCCGCAACAGCTTCCAGGGCCATACGATGCACCTTACTATCCGCTTCCATTACCGACTATCCAGCTGCAAAAAGACCGTGAAACTGAGGGCCGGTCCGAACGGGAAACGACTCCGGACATCAAGCCCGAAGAGCTGGAAACTATTGTATATTCTCGCCGTGTACCCACCAACAACAGCACCACTTCTGGCCCCATTCGCGAAGAAGTCGTCACTGTCTCCAACAAAGGGTGGCGCCGAACGCAGTGGACAGTTAACACCGGTTGAAGAAGCGAAAAGAAAACACCGTCCCAATTGCATCGCTATCGCACAACGTCAAGGAAGAAAAGAAAGAAGGTGCCTCACAAATACCCCGCCATGATATCCACAGAACCCTTAAAGAACGCACACATACACACCTGTTTTTATCGCAAAATCTCTTCTTTCCCCTCTTTCCATCTTTCTATCTCCAAAAATACGACCATACGTCATATGCTTCCAGCCCGCCACCAGCATCCTCCCACAAGACACACGCACACAAATCACAACACCACATCACGCGCATACGCCCCTTCAAACCCGCCTTACCTGCCCCAAACTCAAAAGGGGTGTAGTTGCGCATCAAGCAAGCATTCAAAACCGCGCACCCAATAACCCAACTTTTTACTCTCCCCTCTCTTTCCCCCTCTATAGCCAAAAAAACTCATGCAACAACGTGGCATGGGCTGGCTGTGCGCCAGGGCGAGGGAGAAGCAGAAGCGGAGGGCGCAACTTGCATTGCTTTAGCCCCCAGCAACAAGCCGTGTGGCTTGCGCGCTTAGTAGCTGAAGGAGCCCACCCACACCCACGCAACCCCCCGGGATACTAAGTTGCTAAGGGACGAAAAAAGTGGGGGCAGGACAAACATGCGAGAGATGCGACAACAGGTGCAAGGTGGAGTTTTTCTTAGCCTGAGGAGTTTTTTTTTCCTTTGGGAGTGTGTGTTGCGGTGGGGTGACATGGGTATGAGAGAGGGGGAGAGAGGTGTTGGTGCGAGGTTAGGTGTGTGTGGGGTGTTTCCGGGTATGTGCATGTGTAATTTCTGGTGTGGTAGTGGTGATGGTGGGTGGATGGATGGATTGGGCAAGTGGGTTTTCACGTTTGTGTGTATGTGTGTATGCAGATGTCTGGTGTGGCGTATGTTTACCAGAGAGAGAAAGGGATCAGAGAGGGACAAGAGAAGCAGGGTAGGGGAGCACACACACACATGCACACACAGGGCAAAAAGTGGCGTTTACGCCTTTACCGCTTTGTTTTCGATAGTTGGGGGGTGGTGAGCTGTGTCGGCATGACTCGACGGCGGGTTGGATTTTCGGTATCGTCGGGACGGTGAAGTACATACGGAACGGTGGGTGCTTGGGTTTCGGTTTTCGGGACTCGGTTGTCCTTGTTACTACCTTCTTTTTTTCTTTCAGTCTTTTATTGCATGGGTTGAATGAAGGGTTCTTGAGAAAAACGGCGGCTTGCTTTTTGCTTCGTTTGACGATATGTTCATGTCATATGTATGTGTGTGATTGGCATTGGATGTATGTATCATGCGTACAGATCGACAGATTGACTGAGACTGACTAGCCAGCAGATCTGGAGATGTTTTCTGACTCATACTAGCACCAATGACTTCCCCCGTCCGTGTGTGTGCATGTACATAGTACGCTCCTCAATCGCCGTTTTTACCTTCTTTGCATCCCTCATTTTAAACTTTGGAACTAAATAAAGCCCCCCAGCGATGTGGAAGGACCCTGATCGATCGTGACACCCCCTCCCCGTTACTAGTAGTACTAGCTGACTACCCTGATTCGGGATTGTACTGCGAGATGGCGACTAAAAAAAGACTGCGCATACACGCCTACACCACGAGTCATTTCCTTGACCTTCCCTTTCCTTTCTCTTTCCTTCTCTGTGTTTGATCTACACACTTGCTCCAAGGAGGGTCATGCGAGAGACAGAAACAGGAAGAGGCTAGGGAAACCCACTTTCGAGTCACCGATGACCTCCACGTCCACCGATGAACCATGGGGGAAAGTGTGGTTTGGTAAAATGGCGTGGCGTTTCTCACAGACGGACATGCTCGCCATGCAAGTGTGGGTCTGGGAGCGCGTGTGTCTTTCGATCGCATGCCATGCACATCTCCGACTCGTTCTTAGCCTCATCCCCCATTTCTCTTCTTGTTTCTTCTTCTTCGTCTTCCGAGTCCTTAAGCGCGCAAAAGCATGTATAATGAGCAGAGAAAAGGACGAAAAAGATTAAAGGGTTGCTGGTGAAAAAGAAAAAAGCGATCGAGGCGGTTGGATGGCTACACGTAGACGCGCGCTCCGGTCAGATTCCGGACTCTGCAAGTTCTCGGGTGGAGCATGCTGTGCGTTGTGTGCGCGCGCTTAGATGGACAGCGCTGTGTGTATGTATAGTACATGACAATACAGCAATGCATGGATGGAGGCCGATGGGATGCAAGATCAAGGGTGCGTACATGAGCAGGAGGGTCGGCGAGGAAGGAAAGGTATTATGCACCGTTGCTTTTTCCTATTTCGAACTTGGTTGGGGCCGGGATGCCATGGCATATGATCGCATGGGATTTGCGGAAAAGCGCGCAAAGGATTGCCATGTAGGATCCTTTGAAACGGTTCGCTCGCCGGAAAACGCTGCGGCAAGAATCTCGGTATCCGACCAAGAAGGCTGGTTTGGTTGTCGGCCCAGCGTAAACAGCTTCGATCTGCGTGGTTACACAAAATGCATGTAGATTAAAGAGTGGGGTAGAACGCGACGCAAAGCAAGGCAACGCGACGCGATGCGACGCGACGTGGGTTGAATTGACAGGACGGATGTTTGCGATGTGCGAATATATTGCTGTTCGATTTCCGCATGCTTCTTGAGAAGAAAAAGAAATAATAGTAGGTATCTTGATGTCCGGATAAACCAAAACGCCCATGGGGATATCTGTTTCCGCCACTCAACTCATCACCTCGTTGTTCATTGTCGACCTCTTTACGAGCCTTGCTTCCATTCATACCGCTCGCTGACGGTATACCACCTAATCAAGCTACGGGCGCCGACCTCATCGCCGGTCCGGAACAACTGCGCTACATCGACGTTGAGCGGGCTGTCCGGCTCAGCGCTGGTAAGCAGCTGGTGTATGCTGGTCATTGTGGTTGAGATGGTGTAAGCCGGAGACCAGGATGTCTTGAGCAGATCCAGGCAGATCTCGCCCGTCTTGAAGTCGACATTGGGGTGGCAGATGGGGGTGATGAAGCGCACAGTAGGCGGCGCAAGGGGGTATGATGACGGGATGGAGATGGAGAGCAGCCAGCAGCCGTCTGTGTTCGGTCGTGTCAGCACAAGTCCATAGCTATTTTGAGAACGGGTTTGTAGGAGTGACAGTAAGCGATAGGCAGGACGCGAGTGTGTGTAGTACCTTCGTATGCCGTTCCAGGCACGCCCTTCATGACGGCGCGCCATTGCATGACGTCGTCGTCCGTGGGGCCCAGGTCATAGAGTACCTCATTCTTGCTGGACTGGTATGTCTGCAGCTCTGTCATCAGGCGCTTGATGGGCGAGGCGTTGCGCGAGGAGCCGGCCATGGTGGGTCACGGGGTGTTGGTCTCTCCAACTACACAGGTTCGGCTGGCGATATAGGAAAGAGGGCGTGAGAGGCGATGCGCTGGGCGTGGTAGCGGTGAGGATTGCGGCCGGAGGCTGGCTGCCAGCAAGGCGTGTCGTCGCCCAGTGGCATGGGCGGCCCAGCTACCCTGGCCTGGCTGCCGCCGTGATGCTGCACCGAGGTCCAGTGCACGTGTCGCCGCGCGAACAGAGCTTCCTCCCCACCAAAACTTTTGGCCGTGGCTTGAACGAGCATCTTGGTATACTGCTTTTGGCGCTGCACTCATACACATACTAGTCGCATTCTCACCGTTTTCTGTGCTTTTCTCGGCCCCAAACTCCAGCCAATTATACTGCTCCTTTTCTACCCTTCTGGGATTTGCATCTTTTGCACCGGTCCTGGTACCTCTCTCGGTGTGACATCACCACGGAACGCGCGCATACCATACCCCAAGCCATGGTCGCCCCAACAGTAACTCTAACCCACTTGAACCGTGCCGATGGCTCTGCGACATATACCCACAATGGCTACTCGATCATTGGCGCTGTGAATGGTCCAATCGAGGTACAGCGACGCGATGAGCTGCCAGAAGAGGCCGCAATTGAAGTCAATGTGCGGCCAGCCATGGGCGTTGGAAGTGCGTAGCCATTGAAGAAAACACGAACAAGGAAGACAGTTTGGCGCTGACACAGTTCAAGGTCCAAGAGAGCGACACCTCGAAACACTCGTGCACAACACTCTCCGCAGCATTATCCTTACCCAATCGATACCGCGAACCCTCGTGCAAATCACCCTACAAGTGAGAAGTTTGCCAGAAGAAGACAGCACAGCAGGCGCCAATACCGTGCGTTTCTCTCCATCTTCTCCATATACGGCTCAATTCACTGACAGGCGCAGTCTCTCACTCTCCTCCCCCACCTCCTTCACACATCGCTCCTAGCCCTCCTCTCCGCCTCGATACCCCTCCGCACAACCCTAACATCTGTCCTCCTTGCGCAACCCGCATCTCCTTCGAGCAAAGCTTCTGCGCCGCTCCTCTCGCCCACCGCAAACGAACTTCTGCGCGCAAAGCCCATACGCGCAGTCCACGTGTTTGCCTTTTCTGGTGATAGGAAAATGCTGTTGAGCGAGAGCGAGGGGAACTTTAGCTACGAGGAGTGGAATGAAGCTTGCGAAATGGCAGAGACTGCATGCTGCGGCGACGATGAGGAAGACGAAGGTGGTGTTAAGCTGGATACCGAGGGTGAGGCCATGGATATGGATGCGCAGGCTGAAGCTGAGAGCTTGGACAAGTGGCTGAGGAGTGTAGTTAAAAGGAAAGTGGAGCATGAGCAGCGATGGAAGAGCGCGACATGAAGACTTGCTATAGTCAGAGCAAGAAACTAGGGCTATTGACAGACCGGGATGTCCGTGTCGTGCTGGACTGTTAGGTTACTTGACACGGATGTTGCAACCTTTCAAAAAGCTCGGCGTCATGCGTAGGAGCGTGTAGTTCGTACGCGTACAATAACACGACTGCTTATGACGCCCTGTACCCTACTGGGCACGCAGTTAGATACGGACACATCGTCTAAGGCAATCAGGCTGCAAAGCAATAGGCAGGAGACATCCGGTTTTCAAACCAAATGGCCAATTGAAGGTTGGGCTTGACCCATACCTTCATAGCCAAATACCAATGAATTGCCCACTCAACAACACCCTAGACGCATGTGAAACACGTACATATGGACATCAGTTTGGTCCAAAAGGCGAAAGAAGGATCAGTAACATGTAAAGTCGTTATGCGTTAGATTGAAATAGCTACAACAGTGAGAATGTGTCTGCCTCTATGCAAAGTAGACATGTATGTCCAAGAACGCCCAATTGCAAGCTATGCGATACCCATATAGTATGATAAGGTTGTAAAATGCCCAATACTGACAATAGGAATAAGTGTGATCGAAAAAAAGGGACGAGAAGGAGGGTATAGATGCTGCTGTCGGAACAATTCGAGTCTTTTGTAAATGATGGGTCGCGATGTCGCTTTTCTTTTTCTCGTCGATTCTTTTGGAAATCGTAAAGTCGTGTGATAGAGTTTTGTGCCGTGCCAGATAAAGAATGGGTTTATCATTCTCTTCTTGGGGTTATGCAACATGCGAGACGAATAAAGGAGAGGAGCTGTTGTCCGAGGGATGAATGGAAAAGACGAACAGCAAATGTGGTTGCTGTGGTTGTCAAACTTCTTCAAACGCCCTGTCGAACCGTTTCTGGTCATGGCGTGCTGCGTCATCCAGCAGTTGTGTCAGAGTTTCCTGGGGATCCCACTCAGGTACTTCCCACATAATCAATCCCTTCGATCTCTCTTCGTTTTCAATGAGTTTGACATCTCGGCTACAGGCTTTGGCTTCTCTCAGCCAGTCTTTCCAGGCTCCGGTTTGGGGACATGCAGAACTTCTTTCCACCCATTCGATATCTTTGCTGACACAAATGGCCCTCCAAAGAGCTTGTGTGAAAGTCGTGTTCAAAGAAGGATACCCTTTCTGGTCCATTTTGGAATCGGAGAGGCACTCGGGCACGACCTCATAACAAGATGTGTCCCAGTGCATCTTGCTGGGCAACGCAGCCACTATCCAGTACGCGGCGCCAAGAAGCATGTAGGACCCAGCCCAGGCGATTTGGAGCTGGATTTGCGCGTTGGCAAGGCAGATAACACCACCCATGAGCATAATGGTACCGACCAAACTGAGTATCCTGTATACCGGAGCATGTGTGATAAGGTAATTGATGCTCTCTGGTGCAAAGTATAGCTCTCGAGCAATATCCTCTTCACACCGTACTATCAAGAAACTTCCCTTTGGATACCGGATAACAACATCGCCGCGCGGAACCTTGCGGTCCTTGTTTGCGCGTGTGGTGAGTTGCAATTCCCACTTGTTGCTGATACCAATGAGAGTGGAGAGAAACGATAACAGCAGGGTAGCTACTAACGACATGCCGTCATTTTGCCATATCGACAAGGCCAGGAGCAAGATGGTTAATGCGAAACCAATAAGCGCTACGGCGGTGAGCGGGCCAAAATTCTTTGCTTTGAGAGGCTTTTTGTCGTCGACGCGCCTGATTTGAACAACGCGAACGGAATGTTTAGGAAGGTTGTTGGCGTCGCTGTTCGTTCTTTGTAAGCAATTGCATGGTGTCGTTTCTTGAAGGATTGTGTGTGTGTGTGTGGCGTCAAAGGCGACACCCAGTGTGGTAGACGGCGGGGGTGCCCGTTTGACAGTTGGTGCTAGTCAAGTTTTCCAGCAATGGGACACTCACCAGATGATATTGCCAATATGGTTAATGTTGTCTCTATGGTTGCCTGAGACAATACCCGTCACATGGCCAGCGGAAGGCTCAAGCTTGACTGGCCTCGTTGGCCTCATCATAGCCTGAGGAGCTGGGAGCAGCCGAGGCAAGAAGATCCATTTTGAAAGAGTCGAGATTTGGGCGTTTGCTAGTACGGAACCCTCACCCAGAATGGCCAGGAAACCAACGATATCGAGCTGTAGCTGTCCAAGGGAGAAGTTGCCATGTTCGTCTGCTGGAAGCCAATGCATATCGATAAGAGGTCGAGGTTTCTAATGTTATGAAGAGCACGCAGGTGTAAGGAGATAGACAGGCGGCATGGATCCAATATGAAGCGCTCTGTGAAAGTGGGAAGGCTGTTAAAGGTCGATACAAGACACTTGCACGACGGATGTGAGGAGTGCATGCATGATGGTGACGACGCGCGGGAATGGAGGCATCTGTTGAAGCTGGGGGCCAAAAGCGCCTGCGTCGCCCAAGAGTGTTACGAGTGGCGCGTCTCATACCACTTGGGTTAGAATGCTACGCGCTGGGCGAGGAAGCGAGTCTCCATCCATGTCGACAGCCGCCGGCCGACTGGGCCTGTGCAACCATCGGGCCTCAGCCTTGAGAGGAATGAGGGGCATGGCTGACAACCAGTGGCTGGGGCCTCGAGGCCAGGGCAGCCCGTGCCTACAACCTGCATGCGAGGCTTTTGCATAGCCTCGCTCGAGCAAGCCATCGTGAACCATTCAGGCCGACTCGGGGCTTCTTTCTGCTAACTGAACTGCGTGCTGCGATAACGCCTTGAGCTCTTGAACTGCTGCGCCTCGTGGAGCCTGTTGAAATCGACTGCCTCGCCAGTTCGGCGCAGCACCACGACAGACGCACGCGCCAGGCTGACCCTCGCGTGAAACGACTCGATAGCAACACCACCATCCAGGGCCCGATTGTTTCAAGGAAGACGTTGATAAAGGTGTCGCAAATACCCGTGTTGTTGGGAGGACGAAGAATTGTTGGTAGAAAGTGTGCGCTCATGTATGTGGATGCTCTTTCCTTCCTCAGAGCGCGGCGCCCTTGGGCGCTCCTTCTTTTACTTAGACAGCCTCGTCGCTCCTTCTCTTTACATCAAGGCAACAAGGCAAGGCTCGCTTGGAAAGTCGTCAAACCGGCAATCGAATCAAGTTGTGTCTTATCCCACCAACCAGTTGCTACTGGATGTGTTGTTCATCTTTGTGCCTGTCGCCCCTAGGCAGCAGCCGTTTCTCGTTCTCTATTACTTCATCAACCGTAAAAAAGAGGCGCAGCACACATCTACACCGGAATCTATATCCTGAGACCCCTTACTGACCTGACCGCCCACGTGTATTAGGCCGAAACACGGGTCGGCCATACTTGATACTGGTACACAATCGACAACACCTGGTCACCGTCTGCCGTGTAGTTACAGATTCTACCCTAGCAGAAAACGGCGACCAGCCACTAGAAAAACCATCAACATCGGGACTGTTACACAGCCCAAACCGGTCAAGATAGCATCCTGCAACAAATCTTTTTGAATACCGGTGCACCGCATCCAGTTTCATTGGATTGCTCTACCTGCAGCTTCAGTCGCATCCTTGTGAGCACTCGATAGACCTCCTGCCAAGATCACTATCGGCATGCCCATTGACGGCGATCCCAAAACCTTGAGTGAGTCTCCAGAAGCCCGCCCACGCTGGCTAGCCAACTGCGGCATTGTGATCCCCACATTGTGAGCCCCACAGCAAACATGAGCCCTCTCTGCGTATTCATATTAACGAATGCACATAGTCTTGTACGTGGCAGACACGCGTCTCCAGGAGACCCAAACAGGCCAGTCATGACCGTAGCTGACTCGCCAAAGAAGAGAAAAAGGCCAACTAGCCCGAATCCGACACGCAAGATGCCTCTACGTCCTGAAGAAACAAGATTTGCTGATCCAACATCTGATAGCACGACGCAGCAGCAAAAGGAGGCAGAGGCCTTGATCAAGTTTGATCAAATGCTGAAAGATGAAAAGGCCTGGGAAAAGTACGACGAATTGAGAGCAGATCTTCTTAGAGACGAGGATGAAGATGCCTGGGACCGAAGAGCAAAGCCCAGGAGTACTTCGACATCTGAGCAAGATAGGGTGGAAAGAAGAGCTGCCATCATCATACGCGCAATACGCGAGTATGAGCGCATTGTTACCTTTGGCAACATTGCCTCGGAAGCGCTACCACATGCCGAGGATCAAGATATGGGTGGCCAATATCTTACTAACAAGGAGCGTATAGATACTCAGAGCAAGTTATTTGAAATCTGCAAAATGGTACCCAAGGGTGGCCTCTTGCATCTGCACTTCAATGCCGAACTGTATCCTGAGCTGCTACTTGTTCGCGCGCGGAAAGTGGAAAATATGTACATTCGCAGCATCCAGCGCATCGAAGATGAAAACCAGCTGGGCACGACTGAATTGATCTTTAATGTCTTGGATTCAGACACGGTTAACCCTAATGTTGATATTTTCTCATCCGAGTATCCGCTCGTCACAACACCAGCGGATCTCAAAAAAGAAGAGTTCCAACGGCAAATCTGGATGCCATGGGCAAAATTTCAGGATGCATTTGAGAAGAAGTTTCCAGGGCAATATAAGCACGAAGAGCCCGAAACCTTTCGAGAGGGACGGCCAAATCATTGTGGAGACACGGCGCATCATGTTTTAAGGCCAGCTGAGAACTGGCTGAGGTCGAAGATGGTACTTAGCCGAGAAGAAGCTTATCATCCTGACCAGACTGTTAACGGGTATGTTCATCCACTCTCAATAGAATCATCTGCTGATATAACTCCATAGGGTTTGGGCTCGTTTCAACCAAGCTACTAGGGCTTTCAAAGGGCTACTTAACTATGAGAGCGTTTATAAATCATACATAGGGGATGCCATTGAACAGATGATTCAGGAAAAGGTCATGTACGCTGAACTTCGACCTATGCTGTTAGACAAGAGCATTCCTGGTAACAGCGGCAAACCAGAGGATCGTATTGATCTCGCTGCTCAGATGAAGCTCATCATTGCTGGAGTAGAAGCGAAGAAGGCAGAGCTAATGCAAAAAGGCGAGCTTCATAAGTTCCCATTTGGTCTCAAGATTATCTACTGCACACCAAGATCAATCCCACCACACATGATGGAAAACGAGATGAGGGATTGCATCAAACTCAAGATTCAATTCCCCAGATTGATCTGTGGTGAGTAAATCCCCAACGTCATGTCACATGTACATGTTCTAAAGTGTCTCAGGTTTCGACCTTGTCGGTGCCGAAGACCGGCCCAACCACATTGGTTTCTACAGGACCCAACTCGTCGCATTCCAAGAGACATGCAAAGCACTGAAGTTGGATATACCGTTCATGTTCCATGCTGGAGAGTCGTTGCTAGACACTGGTGGCTCTGACGACCCCGCAAAGTCGAATCTCTACGATGCGGTGGCCCTAAATTCGAAGCGCATCGGTCACGGCTTCGCTTTGATGAAGCACCCTCATCTGGTTGAAAAGTTCCGCAAAACTGAAACCAATCCTGGTATCTGCATCGAGTTGTGCCCCATTTCAAACGAACTCTTGCATCTCTGCAGAAACGTCAAGGAGCATCCGTATCCAGAACTTCTGGCTGCTGGTGTACCCTGCACTGTCAATTCTGATAACCCGTCTTTGTTTAGGTATGTCACATTGATTACTTCCCATTCCTCTAACCCTGTACTGTAGTAATCTAACATCACCCATCTGCAGCAACTCCATGTCTCACGAATTCTACCAAATAATGGTCGGCGCCCCAACCATGTCGCTCTACAGTTGGAAGCAGCTCGCCCGGTGGAGCATCGACTACAGTTGTATGGATGCTGAAGAGCAAGCAAAGGCTCACGAGTACCTCGATGAAGCTTGGGTCGAGTTCTGCAAGGCAGTCGTAGACAAATACGAATACCTAATGGATGGGGACAAAATCGATCCGTTCAAGGCTGAGGAAGCGTATCCACCACGACAAAGGCGGCATCCTGATGTTCTCAAGGCGTTTGGGCCGAAACCTTAGTGAGTATAAGTGATTCTGGTAAGAAGAGGGGTTAGCGAGGATATTCCTTCACACGTGAAAGAATTGGAGTGAAGTGTAAAAGAGGGTACAATCAGATAGACCTGGACTAAGCAATGGGGATATAGCGTAGAACGTTTATCGGGTATACATGGTATACTAATCGCGAAGTAGATGTTTCAACACTATACCTCGGTAATATAATCTTTCTGTTTGTATATCTTCCTCTTCCAGGGTTCACGGTAAGAGGGTGTTTGTAGGAAAGCATGTATGGTAGGCATATGTGCGATTACTTTACGTCATTGGCAGCTTTGCGTGGATTTAACGTCACCATGTTAAGTCATGCAAAAGTGACGAGATCAGGAACAAACTGTGTCCATAGCATTGCACAGTTACATGTTTTCGCTCGATGTCTTCAAAGGAGTCGAAAGCAGTGCTTCTAGAGACATCATTGCTCGTCCCAATCACACTCTAAGCCTTATCCTTCATAGCCCTCAGCGCCCCCATAACATCAATCGGCGCCGTCTTGCCCGTAACCTTCTGCAGCTCTGGATCATCAACCCGCATAAAAACATTATGCTTCTTCTCATCTCCAATCGTAAACTTGCCCTGGGTTTGCTTGTTCTCCTGGGAATAAGTATCGAGTTTCTTAATCGCATCGTTGTTCAGCACGCTCTTGGCAAACTTGACGTTGCCCTTTGTGTACTCGTGGCCTGGGAAAACCTTGGTGTCGTCGGGAAGAGCGGCGAGAGTTTCATTGAGAGCTTTGTGCATTTGCTCGGAGGTGCCTTCGAAGAAGCGGCCACAGCCGCCGATGAAGAGCGTGTCGCCGGTGAAGACGGCGCGGTCGTTGCCGTCTTCGAAGAAGAAGCAGATGCTGTCTTGGGTATGGCAGGGGGTGTGCAGGGCTTTGACGTTGATGGATCCAATGTTGAAAGTCTCGTTGTGGGCTGGTGTCTTTGAGACCTTTTCGCAGTTCTTTCCTCCGATTACGGGGAGGTCAAAGGCTTTGATCTGGCCTGGAGGTTAGATGTGGTATTGCAAGTTTGGACATTTCATAGGAGTCTCACAATTTCGGAATTGCCTCCGGCATGGTCGTGATGGCTTTTGGAACATATCAGTGTGGGTCAATGTAATAGCATGAGGGTTAGCTTACTGGTGGGTGTTGATGATTTTGGTCAATTTCAGTCCTCCGGTAGTGGTTTGCTCTTTCAGAACGGGTAGTACCCTATAGTAATGTTACCAAAACCTAAGGTTGATATAATTTCTTTTTGAACGTACTCTGGCGGGTTCGCCGGATCAATGATCACAGCTTCCTTGGTCTTGTCATCGGACACTAGGTAGGCGTAGTTGTTGCCCGTGCCCTCCCCTGATAGACCAGTAAGTGGACTAGTCAAGGTGATCTTTCCATCAAGGTGCTCTTACACATGGGAATTGATTGGATATGCATGGCTCGTGCAGGTATGGATGAAGGCTGCTTGGCGTTAGCCTTCTGACATCATAAGGACTGCTGACACCGCTTACTCTTACAATGGGTCTGAAAAGTGATGGCAGAGAGTAGCGCTTGATGGAAGCAGCGAAAAAGCTCATAAGGAAGATACCAATGACGAATTGGCGTGTTGCAAGCGGTATCATGAGGCCGCCTGATCCTAGAGATGCAATGACGTGCTAGTTGCCTATCGATAATATGATCACGTGAACGAGTCCCGCTTCCCAAATCGCGAACCGCGGCTCGCTTTATATCCGTACATCTGCACTATACCAACACATCCATTACAGTAATTCGAATTCCATCACTCGGTAATGGCACAGCACGAACTTCTCACATGGAGACGAGATAGTGGACATGCATAAAAGTTTTATTTACACTAATTATGTATGAAGGAAACCCAGAAACCCTAACCAGACGCCGCAACGATGCTCATACATTCGTGAAGTTCATACCGCATTATATCATTCCATCACAACAACGACTTCAACCTCTTCTGTAGCTCCGGCTGCGCTGTGGAGCCCTCGCCTCGCAGACGGCGCTCCTGAGGGTCAAACAAAGGATCGCGCGCTACCGTGGCCTTGATCTTCTTGCCAAAATACTCAATCTCCACTGACTTTCCTTCGCTGACACTGCTTGGAAGCCATGCATATGCCACGGGCTTTCGGACAGTGTAACCGAAAGCGGCACTGGTAACATAACCAGCTCTCTGGCCTTCAACAAATACCGGCTCCTTGCCCATCACCATGGACTGACCGTCGTCGACGGTGAGACATCTCAGTCGGCGAGGTGCGGCCTTCTTCGAAAGCCTCTCCAAGGCGGCCTTGCCAACGTAGTCCGCCTTCTTGTCCATCTGTATGGCGTATGTGACTCCGGCCTCCCAGGGGTTGTGCTCCGAGTTCATGTCGGATCCCGCTGCTCGGATACCCTTCTCGATTCTCAGTCCGTTGAATGCTGCACGACCCGCAGCAATGAGGCCATGAGGCTTGCCGGCCTGCCACAGCAGATCCCAGAGACGTAGACCCAAATCGGGCGTGGTCTGGATCTCCCAACCATACTCTCCTACGAAAGACTTTCGGAACATAGTGACCGGAATACCTGCTATGCTAGTCTTCTTAACGCCCATGTAAGGCAGTCCGTTGTTGCTGAAGTCGTCGGGGCTGATCGCTTGGATGACATCCCGAGCCCTAGGGCCCCAAAGACCAAGGCAGCATGTGCCTCCTGTAATGTCTCGCACCTGTACCCATTTTCCGGGAGTGTGCTTTTCTTGGTGACGGGCCTCGCGTGCGAGGTAGGCGAGGTCGGTAGCAGTGTTTGCGCCAACCTGGAACAAATCTTCCTCAATTCTTGACACGAAGATGTCACTCAAAACACCACCATGAGCGTTTACAAGGAGTGTGTGGACGATACCGCCAGGCTTTCCAGAGACATCGCTAGTAGCAAGTCTTTGAAGCATGTCGACTGCGCCAGGGCCAGACACTTCGAAGCGGTGAAAGGTGGTCATGTCATATAGTGCTACCGCGTTGCGTGTCTTCCAGGCTTCAGCTGCAGCAATCGGCGAGTAGAACTTGGACGACCAGGCATCACGGTCGACTGGCTTCCACTCCTCTGGCAGGGTTTGCACCAAACCAGCGTTGGCCTCATACCAGTGAGGACGCTCCCAGCCTCCGACCTCGAGGAAGAATGCGCCTTGTTCTTGTTGACGGGCATAGAAAGGGCTAACACGAAGGTTACGAGGGCTGATTTTCGGCGCAAGAGGGTGGATGATGTCGTAAATCTCAACGAAATTCTGCTGCGAAGTTTCACTGACATACTCTGGGCTGAGCTGGACTTCTTCGAACCGTGTCAGCTCGCACTCAGCGATATCCACGGTCGAACGACCCTCTGTCAATGTCTCGGCGACAGCGCGAGCCACACCAGCTGAATGTGTGACCCAAACAGCTTCCGCAACCCAGAAGTTATCAAGATGAGGAGCTTGTCCAACGACGGATCCACCGTCTGGTGTGAAGGAGAAGATTCCGTTGAAACCATCTGCAATCTGAGTCTGACGCAAGACCGGAAGTAGCTCTTGTGTTGCTTTCCAGGCCGGCTCAAAGTCTTCGGGTGTAAACTCAAGTCGAGAAGGCATACTCTTCTCATCCACATGCTTGGGTGTGACGCCCAATGTAGACGCCTTGATAGGCATTGGGCGATGGCCGTAGTAGCCAATGCCGTATTGGTCACCGTGCTCTCGGTAGTATAGATCCTGGTCTTGGTGTCGGAGGATCGGATATTCGGCGTTCATGGCGTTGATTTTCTTGTTGACCTCGCGGTTCTCAAGGCCGGGGACCGTGGTTGTCTTTGCATATTGGTGTCCGAGAGGGAGCAGAGGCACCTTCAAACCAATCATGGCACCAATCTCCACACCCCAGAAGCCAGCACATGAGACGATTATGTCTGCTGGAATTGAGCCGTTGTTCGTCGTTACGCCGGTCACGCGTCCATTCGCTTGCTCGATGCCGGTTACGACGGTGTGTTCGAGATACTTTACGCCGGCGTTGCGGGTGTTCTCGATAAGAATCTGTGTCGCGCGAGCGGCCAATGCGAGACCGTCGCTTGGGATGTAAAGGCCACCAAGGATAAGGTCCTTGTTGAGGAGAGGATACTTCTTGAGACACTCTTCGGAGCTGATCAAGTGCGCCTCGATGCCCCATGACTGCGCATAACCATGCTTGCGCTTGATCTCCTCTAATCGTTCAGGTGTGGTCGCAACCTCCAAGCCACCCAATTGATTGAAGCAGTTCTGCCCATCCTTCTCGAGCGCTTGCAACTTTTCGACCGTGTATTTTGCGAGCAGGGTCATCGTTTTCGAAGGGTTTGTCTGGAAGACAAGACCAGGCGCATGCGATGTGGAACCACCAGGCATGCTCAGAGGGCCTTGCTCGACAACGGTAATGTCTTTCCATCCTCGCGAGACCAGCTCGTCGGCAAGGTTGGTGCCGACAATGCCGGCACCGATAATGACAACACGCTGAGAAGTCGCCATTGTAGAGGAATTGAGAAAAAAAAGGTATGGGTGATTGGCTTCTGAGAGCCGCAGGAGGCACAGCTTCTCTTAAAGCTGTTCACGCCCGCGATAACGGACCATGTCGCCGCCCTCCTCCATTGCAGGAGCCGAGACTAAGCGTGACCCAGAACTTCAATTGGCAAAACATTTCGCGTGGTATGTCCAACAGCAGAGAGCTGTACCAAATGGGCCGACCGCCCCGCATGCGGTCCTGACGACATTAGTGGGGAAGATGCCAGTCGTGGTTGTAGGGTCCTGATTTCCATATCGGGACTAGGCTAACATGTGCCAGATAGGAAGAGGCAAGCCGTCGCGACACTACATAGCTCGCAGCAACCCCGCGTCGCGCGTGCGCAACACCCTCCGACCCTTCCTACACCCGTCCCTCTTCAGAAAAAAAAAGAAATTTAACTCAGGCGATATCAGGTCAGTATGCATAGTACGTTGAGCTTAGTATGCTCTTCCCTCCAGCGAGACTACTCGCCCATTGTCCTGCCGAGCAGTGACAACGAACTGCTTCTGCTGCGATCCAACGCTTCAGAAAAAACAATCGCTTGCTATAAGGACTGAGAGTGATTGTACGCCATCAAGTCTTGCGTCAATGCATTGCGACAGTCCACTGCGACAAGCCCGGACATCCCACCATCGCACCAAAAGCCTAGCGACAAGACCTCTCCCAGATCAGCACCTCCTCACGGTGCTATGCGAGTGCAGCAACCTGTCTTCGTCAGCGCCTGAAGCCCATCCCGTGCAAGACGGATCAGCATGCATAGTCCATGGGGCCGAAGAGCTCTGCCGTGGCCTGTACCGCACTTTATCCGCCCCCAGAGCGAGGCTGGAGACCCCCTTTTCGATGACCTTGAGTGCAAAGGAGCGCCTTAAGTACATCTTGGGACACAGAAAAGCTGCGGCATGACCGAGAGTTTCATGTCGCAAATCTTCCCGGCGCCCATAGGGTGGAGAATACCAGACGTGACACCTCATTGCACTGTCTGCACCTGCCGGGCAGGCTCACGACTGGCGTTGCCGAAAACACCCAAAGCCTCCCGAATCTTCCACGGCGAGAGTCATGAGGGGTAGTGCCGCACTGGCACGTCGCATTCTGCGCTCGCTCTCGAGACGAGGACATAGTGTTTCTCTGGGGCCAGTGGCGCTTCACTGTCCGCACCCGTTGAGTCGCTTGTCTGCGTCCTTTGGCGCTCACCGGCAACGCGCGTTGCGCTGCGCAAAGCGGTCATGATTGACTCTAATCTGCGCTCATTTGCCTCGAGTTGGGAGGCGCTGGCTGCAATCCTGCTATCGCTATCTACTACGATAGGTATCGATCCGGGACGCTCTTCGCAGTATCTGGGCTATCTCACTCACTGCACATAGGATTTACAACTTCACCAAACTGTCTGATAAGAGCCCGATAATCTTTCGAAAGTGCGACCGGAATAGCTCCGCCAGCGCTTGGTGTTGGCAGAGCGGTCGAGGCTTGGGCTGGCGTCTGATGTCCGCTTTTGGAAATCAGATCCATCCAAGTCCGTGCCAACAAGAGGGGCAAAGACGAGAACGGCCTCTGCGTTTTGTCACCATGACCTTGTCATGCATGGTCAATGCAAACGGTCCTGGGGTAACGCCCCATTGTCCACTCAAGAGGTGCAGCCGGCTTCTAGCCCGTTGTCTAGAATGGAGAATTGATCACGATGGCTGATCGTGCGGTTGCGGAGAGCATTAAAAGATAGTCAAGCAGCGTGGCGCTTGACGGTCACCTGCAGGCCGATTACGTCCACCCACCCCACTGGCTATCGCCTCCTGGGAGCGAATGGAAGCTATAACCCCATGGAGACTTAGTGGATAGTTTCAATTGATAACTTTAAGGTGATAGTGAGAATGGGTAGAGAGTATAATAATACTCCAGACTTCCATCAATTGAGCATCATCATCTCCAGCAGACTTGACCATCTTTTCACTACCATCTTCGACTTCGTTCGACAGCGCTGCTAGATACTCCAAAACACTCTCTATCTATCAGTCTTCCAACATGGTCGGATCACTCTTGAGCTACTTTGGCTTTGGCGGCTCAGCCGCCAAAACACCTGCCGAGAATGAGCCTGTACGCGCTCTTCCTGCCAACTGGTACACTTCCGAAGAGATGTACCAGCTTGAAAAGCGTGCCATCTTCACCCGCAGATGGCTCATTCTCACCCACAAGTCAAGACTTGCAAACCCTGGCGACTTCCTTCGCTACAACATTGCCAACTACGACATTGTCGTTTCCAAGGACCGTGCGGGCGAGATCAACGCATTCCACAACGTGTGCAGACACCGTGCCTACCCTGTTGTTGAGAAGGATGGAGGCAACGCAAAGATCTTTTCTTGCAAGTACCACGGCTGGTCCTACGGCCTGAACGGCAACTTGGCCAAGGCCCCTGGTTACCAGGAGCTTCAGAACTTCGACAAGGCCAAGAACGGCCTGTTCCCCATTCACACACGTATTGACCGCAATGGCTTCGTCTGGATCAACATGGACGCAAAGAAGGAGCCAGAGGTGTCATGGGAGGAGCAATTCGACCACGTCGACGAGCAGACCCGATTTGATCAGTTCAACTTTGACGACTACGTCTTTGACCACACATGGAACCTTGAGGGTCCCTTCAACTGGAAGATTCTTGCAGACAACTTCAACGAGTGCTACCACTGCAAGAGCACACACCCCGACCTCACCACCGGACTCGTTGACCTCGAAAGCTACGACGTCTACTGCAGCGCCGACCACATCCAACACGACCCCAAGACACCCCAGTACCGCAAGGATCTCGGACAGGAGATTTGCTCTACATACTGCTTCCCCAACGCCTCCTTCACCGTCACAAAACACTTCCTCTTCATGCAGAAGTTCATGCCCAAGTCACCAACCGAGTCCGTCATGTACTACGAGGTGTGGCGCAACAAGCACTCTAGCGAGGAGGACTTTTTGCTCATCAGCGACACCTACAAGCGTGTCATGGGTGAGGACAAGGTTCTCTGCGAGCGCGCTCAAAAGAACATTGAGGCCGGTGTTTTTATCAACGGCGAGCTGCACCCACGCATGGAGAAGGGTCCTCTCTTCTTCCAGAAGCGCTGCCGCGAGATTGTCATGGAGCACGGCATGAGGGAGAAGAAGGCTGGCCACAAGATCTGGCCTGCGAAGCAGCAGCTCGACTCGGAAGCTGGATCCGCCATCACAAAGGAGATGGAGGACTTCTGCGAGGGTCTCGCCTGTGGCAACGACAACGAGAAGAGCGACCTTGCTTGGTAAACGTACGCAACTTCATGATGACGACTGGTTAATGCATGGTATTTGGAGTTTTAGGCGTGGATCTGATGAGTACTGGAGGCTTAGAACTCGTACTGTGTATTTGGGCTTTTGTTCGGGTGTGAACAGCAACTCTTGTAATGACACTTAGCGACGACTTTTCTTTCCCTTCACGATAGCGCATGTACTTCATCTAGATTAAAATGGAGTTTTTTCTACTTTATCCAAACTTGACCTCTTTTTTTTTTATCTGACTTTGACTTTTTCTTTGTGCAATTGACTGACAGCTTACAGACAGCAACGTGGGCCTGGCCCTTGACCCCATCTTCGCTCCATCTCACCAATATCCCGGTATGACGTGTCAATCTACCCAAAAAGTCGCCATCTTTTTCACATGAACAACCCTCATGCACGATCAGCACCAGATCTGGATCGCCGTTAACGGACGTTTGATAAAGGCACAGCGTGTGGGGCAGACCCAGCCGGCGATTTCGGCCCTAATCAGGAAAGTATGTGCATTGCCCAATCGGATAACCGACAAAGCGGAAAGACCAACTGGGGACGCCGCCCGCGCCCCCCTCCTCGTGCGGAGACTGCGTGTGCGTGTGTGGGGAGCGGCAGTATGTGCGCAGCGACGATCCTATGATAAAAGATTAGTGGAGATGACATATCGGTTGTATCATTTGTTTCGTTTCTTGTCTTGTTTTCATCGGTAAGAGCCAAGATGCACATGACCAAATTGTCAAGGTGAGACTACAATAATCATGTGAGCGTCCCGGATCGAATGCGAAGATGTTCAGTTATTTTGACGTTTTGTGTTGTCATAGCAAATGCAATGGCTAAACGTGTGTCATTGGCGCAATTTTTTCTTTTTAGTGACTAAACTATGCGACAAGTGTGAGTCAAACGTTTTTGAACGGTGTGCACATTATGCGGTATGGGTTGCTTCGGATGACGTAATCACGTGGCAGGCTATTGTCGGCATGCAACACCACATGTGAACATCGTGGCTGGTCTTGATTCTAGATTTTTTTAATTTCGATGAAAGTGCCTGTTGAGCCATGTGACTGACTGCAGCCGATAAGCAGTCTTCGGCGCTGTTGAGACACACGTATTGTAGTCATGACTCTTTGGTTTGGACCACAACGGCGCGTACCCGCAATTGAGAGTTTACAACATGATGACTTTCTTAGCCGACTTGACGTGGCTCAATTTCGCAAGGACGCGAGTAACAGCTGCTACCAGATCATTGATCTTAACTCGAATTTATGAACGTCATTGAAGCCGTGTGCTTCCGCGATTTTGCATAATACGAGCGTGGTGGACCACGCATCATGGCCTACTAACATGATGTCAAACATTTCACATAATAACGCCAAAGAAAACTAATCAAACTGGGGCTCAAAAAAAGTTGTTCATGCATTGAAAAATGCCAGCTGGGCAATTTTAACTTTCACCAATGGTAATGCTCGGAACAGAATCACGCGGTATTACCTACCTTAAGCCTTTACTGGGGGTGCACAAACCGGCAACTAAACCTTAACAACATCACGCCAGCACACTACCTGGGTGCTTGCGTGGATAAGCACTAGTTGGGTACCCGCTGCAGGGCATTTTTCCCTCATATGTATGTCAAGCTTGGAGGAGGGGTTTTATTGATTCGTCTCCCAGCAATAGGAAGAATCTGGCTAGTTTGTGCCTTTTTCTGGAAAACAATCTCCGGCTATTATATGCAGGGCTTCAATGGTTTCTTTTTTCGAGCAAGCGACTCAACAATGGTAGTAGCGCTTACATACATTGCCAACTACGTGTCCATCCTAGTCGGTTTCCAGGTGCTACACGTGTTTTGGAGAGTGGTTGAACATTGGCATACAACCTCTGGCATGGACTGCAATGTGGCAATATGCAGGGACGTAGCCGAAGGGCGTCAGGTGGTCGATTAGTTTCTTAGAGAAACGTTTGTGTAGTAGCGATTCTCCTTCATCTTCGAGTCCCGCCCACTTGTTGAGTGTTACGATAGATAACCCTTCTTTGGAAATCGTTCTCAAGAACTACGGCACCTGAGACACAGCTGTCACCTTTCGTCACGCTGGCGTAGATATTCTCAATTGTTGCGTACTTCAGTTCTTGGACAAGGTTGCAGTAGATGAGATTGAAATGCCGTATCCGGTAGGGTGCCTGTCATTCATACGCCCGCGCTTGCAGATTACAACTTCGAAACTGATGGCGGAGTGGACATGGTCTTTACTGGTGTTAACCTCGTATATGCGTTCAGCGCATATGAATGCGTAACTTGAGTCTCTCAAGGTTGAACCATTGTTAAGACAGTGTATTCATGCACTTGCAAAGTCGATGAAGTCCGCGATCCATAGTTTGGGCGTTGCCACTGAGAAAGTGCTTGAGAGGCTGCTTTTGGAACAACAGAATAGTCATCTTTGTCGGAACCAGTTGCTATATGAGTGCTTTATTTCATCATATTACTTAACATGAGCTAGAAGGGTTGGGCAGTTGGCACGTCGCCATAGAAGAAATCTATCGCTATTAATCTTCAAACAGCTAAATGCAAAACCAAATTTATGGAAAATGAGTTTCGTAAATGAAAACACAACTAGCGATCGAGTCTGAGAGAATGTTCGTAGAATCATTCAACCACCATGGCGACCTTGGACCAAGAGAGACATAGTAAGCAGACATGAAGATGATGGTCACTAAAGCAAATATGAAATACTTGGGACATCTTGAAACATATCTATCGATCTAGGGTAATTGCATGCATTGCAGTATTGCCTAAGATGCCACATATTTGTGTATTCTTAGCGTAGCTTACTTATTTTGCATGCAGGAGCTAAGAGTATAAGAGCTGCGCAATCCTACACACTAATGACATCGATGACAGCCATGACATATAGTGGCATTCACCAGTGCGAGTATGAATGGAGGGGAAATCATTTTCTCCTCATTCCCCTCGATCAAATTTTCTCACTGCTTTTCTGGACTTACCTCAACTACAAATCGGCCGAGCATTAGACCACCAGTCAAAAATACCGCTGTCCTCTCGTATCTCCAAACACGGCGTGCATGGCTTTGACCAAAGGCTCATCTGCCGTGGTACGTACTACGCCACACAATTATTGCAGCATAACTACATTCTGTCGGAAACGCAACTCGTTACACAGTACGTTTCGACACTTCAGTATGCATCCAATAAGACTTTTTCTTGGCCAGGGCTTAGTCGTGGCATACCGATATCCCGGCGAAGCTGCGTTATTAAGCACTAATGTTTTCTCTCAATTCGTAGAAACTAGATGGGCAAGAAATAACTAATCAACAGGTTAATTAGGTGTTGAGAGTCAAATTGACGATAAGGGAGTAAGGACTTAACTCAAGATAGCTTTAATCAACTGAAGTTGTACGAGATCGACAGGCTAACATACGATAGAACACTAGATGTGAAACTGAATTCGTTTCTAAGGCTATATCTACTAGCAACTCTTCTTATAACACTGCTTTAATAACTCTATTTCTCATATTAGCACTTTGAATATTATAGTAAGTTAAATTATAAATATTAATATAGTTAGAATTAATTATTTACTTCTTAGTTAAATCTTATAACTTTTTTTTATATATTACTTACTAAATAATCTTATAAACTACTACTTTAGTCTACTTACTCTAATCTAGACTAAAATTAAAGAAGTATAGCTAACCTCTATATAATAAGAAGTAGAGCTACCTAATATAGAACTCTCTCTCTACTTATTTACTAGCTTAAATATATATAAAATACTAACGTGTTTCACCACCGAGCGGCGCACCCCACCGAGCGGCGCAGTCTCCCCACTAAAACAGCATCGCAATACTTCTTACGCAACACCACCACAGTTTTTCTTATTAAGTAGAACAAGATATTATTCTTTAGACGCGTCGCTATCCTCTGTATCCTTTAATTCTACTTGGCACGTGCGAGAGTTGTGTCTAACTTAGCTGCAACGTCCGCAGCGCCGTTCACTGCGCACCCTCTTCGCAGGCGTTACATCCTCATTAGAGCCATTACCCTCTACTTTAGCGATCTAATTAGCTATCTAGCCAACTGTCTAGGACCCCTCTGGCTGTATGTAGCGCCTCTTACGAGTTTTTCGCTTTATTGCTTTACTAATCGCCGCTTTAAGGCGATCAAGTTTCTTATGCATAAGCACCATATTATGAGCTATCTGCTAAGCTCCCTTACTTAACTACTGCATCTGCTCCTTAAGAGAAGTTGTAGGAGATCCTTGCTGGATTTGCATGTGGTTTTGAATAAGCGTAGCCTGTGCCTCTATTTCGCGCGCGTTGCGCGGCGTTTTTGGCTCCTATGTAGTAGTCTCTTGCGCTAGTGGAGTTAGCGTACGCAGTACGACGTTAAGCTGTGATAAAACAATGTAACAATCGTGTGGAGTAAGCCCAGCACCTTGAAACCCTCCGCGGATATTCTCTAGTGTAATAGCCTTGTAATAGGCCTTTTTAAACGCTGGTAGGAAGGTTTCTTTGCTAATATGGTAGATGCGATTGCGTGCTAAGACTGAGATAGCATCACCATACGCGCGCTTTAATGGCGAGAAGCAGCCCACATCAAGAGGCTGTAAGAGGTGCGACGAGTGGGGAGGCATACAGAGAAGGATTATCTTCTTCTCTTCGCAGAGATCTCGGAAATCCACTGAGCAGTGGCTCTCATGGCCGTCAATAATGAGCAGCCTATGCGTCCCCACAGGCCGCGCATGGGAATCGAAGTGACGAAGCTAGTCAAGCGCTAGATCGTTATTCGTCCAGCCTGTAGGACTAACTTGGATCACCCAATCGCGTGGCAGATCCTCTGTGAACCAGGTAGAGATTAGAACCTTGCCTGCGAAGATGAGAAACGCTGGGATACGGGTGCCTGTTGCGCTAACGCCTTGTATCAGCGTAACCCACTCACGATTGCCTGGCTGGATCTTCTTTGTTCTTCCTGGTTTGTCTGAGCCTGTGATAACTGACTGTGATAAAATCTTGCCCATAACGAAGCCAGTCTCATTAAAGTTGTAGATATCTTTGTCCACGATACTATACTTCGCCTTCGTATTCTGAACCAGCTCGAACCAGCCCTTGATAAGCGCTGGATCTTCGCAGAGAGCTCGCTGACGATCATATGGACGGCTCCGGCGCGTACGCAACTCAGGATTGCGCTGGACAAACCTATCAACCCAGTTTTTGCCAACCTCCTCCCCGCCGCGCTCTTGGAGCAGTCTATTGGCTATATCTCGCACGCCGTCTCTCCCACAGGGTAGTCCTCGCTTAGCCTCAACTATTACACGCCTAGTAATAGCCTCCTCTTCTAGTTTTGTTAGGCGCTTACAGTTAGGCTCGCAGTCGCGTCGAGAATGCTTCCCGTCGCGTCGTCGACGTATTGTTGTTTGCGGTACGTTATAGACTTTTTTAGCACGTCGAATACTTTGAATTTGATTTCTACTAAGCTTAGAGACTACTAGTTGAACATCAGCTTTAGTATAGCTTCTATGAGGTTGTGGTTGTTGAGACATCACGCGTTATTGTTGCGACGTTGTTTTGGTGAGGAGGCTGCGCCGCTCGGTGGGGTGCGCCGCTCGGTGGTGAAACACGTTATATTTAAGAATATACTTAGACTTTATATAGAGCTAGATAGAGAATAATATCTCTTATTTCTATCTAATATTATTACGTTATTATAGCTTAATAGCGTAGAGTATCGTGTTAGGTTTAGTAGAGCGGCCAGCTTACTAGTGTGGCTAGCTTACTAGTGCTGCACGTTAAACAGAATTGCAGCAATACGTGTGTAACACAACAAACAGACCATATCACCCCACTTGCTTGATTTAGTATAGTACTATTTTGTCAACACACATACAGTAACACCCCGTCGCAACACTTTGTATTGGCAACACCTTCGCAGCTCAAATCGTCATTTTGCTAGAGCTTTCTGGACTAGATCTCTAGAGTATTATCTCGCTCTCGCACTCCAACACCACCGTCAGTCTCTTCCCGTTACCGAGTCACTTTTGCGCATTTGATACTGCGACGCCACAAAGTGAGTTGCAAACGCAGACAGCAACCAGATAAAGACTATTAACCACATTAGCTATCATGATTTCTTTCGATCAAAATATCGTTCTCTCTGAGTCAGCTCAAAACTGCATCAACACGCTCATTGTAGTCTTGTTCCTACTTGTTCTAGCTATCTTGTATTTTGGTATAATGGCTTGTCGGTTGAGTACTGCTATTGAAAAGCTGAATAAGCATTTGGCGGCGGAAAATCGTATGCTGGGGAGGAAAGAGAGGTGAAAGGGGATGTGTGATAGTAAAGAAGAAAATGCCATACGTCACATAACGCACGTAACAAGAGTGAATAATAATAATTCATGACTAGATATTCTCTGATCGGATGCGACGAAATAACGTCATGGTAGAGCTTTCTAACCAAAGTTAAATAGCAGAGTGACTGCTCTGCTCAAACCGAACTAGATTGCTAGCCGTGAGCGGATAGTATACATAGAGAGCAGTATATACATAAAACTACAACATCTATCTATATCTATTCCAACGAACCAAAGAAAAGAAACCCTCTTTACTTCCCCTTCTACACCCGCCCCTCCAACCCCCTCCAACTCATCGCCCTCAACTTGGCCCCATAAAACCAGAGTCCCAACGGTCCCACAATACCCAACCCGAGCGTCAAAAACGCCAACAAACTATTTCCCCATCCCAACCCCATGACCTCGTACATTCTCGGCGCAAAGAGCGGAAAGCTAAAGCCACACATGGTACGTAGGAAAGCGCCTACACTGGCTGCTGAAGCTGCGTACCGCGCCTCGTACGCATCCGTTGTATATGCCTGGCTGCACTGAAACCCGATGATGAGGCCGATGGCAGTGATGGCTGCGCCGATGTTGGGTGCGATCCAGTGGACTTTGTGGTACGCGGTCCAACCGTATATGAAGAGGCCGATGGGACACAGTAGGCCGGCGATGAGCATGGGTGGAACGCGGAACTCGGGGAGACCGGAGGTGAAGTTGTAGTAGGACTTTAGGCGGGCGTAGAGCTAAGAATTATGTTAGAGAGAACAAGCGGAACTGGGGGAAATGGGTTTGAGAGGGGGAGCACGTACGCCGTCCATGAGAGGGTGAGAGATTTGCAGACCCATCATGAAGCCTGCGCATAGAGAGAGGTAGTTGAGCGATGCGTTGCCTACACTCATGTCGTATGTTTCTTCGAAGACCATGGGGAAGGTGGAGAGCATGAGATACATGACCCCGTAGAGGAAGGCGCGGTAGATGGATGGGGCTTGCGTTGCGGGGTGTGTGAACATCATGATGAACGGTAGTATGAGTCTCTTTCTCAAGATCTTACTCATGCGGTCGTCTGTCTCGAATTCTGTGCGTACCACTACATCGTCGGTATGCATGGCGCTCATGGATTTCCTGGCAGCTTTGGCTTTTTTGGCGAGGATCGCTGGGGCAAAGGTCTCGGAGAGGAAGAGGAGCGCGACGAGTTGGACACCGACAGTGAAGATGGAGGTGCTGAAGAAGATCCAGCGCCAGTTTGCTCCGGTCGAGATGTAGGCACCGCATATGGGTGCTATGCAGGGTGCGAGCCAGGTGAGCATGCCGTAAATGGCTTGGCCCTTACCGCGCTCTTCTTTGGACCATGTATCCGCTAGGATGCCATTGCACAGCTAGAAGTTATGTTAGCTATGACGAACTTGAAGCTGTACTTGGAAGAAAACACATACTGCCTGTGGAGCCGCACCTCCCAGTCCACTCAGGAACCGAAACGCCAGCATCTGCTCTCTTGTTTGCGCAAATCCACAGCATGTGTTGAACAAGAGGTACACAAGGTTTGCGCACTGCAGAACAGTAACGCGACCATAGATTTCGCTCAGAGGCGCGAGCACAAACGGTCCTTGGGCATAGCCCAGCAAGAAGATGGTCATGACGAGCTGGCGCATGAACCCATCCGGTATGTCAAATTCTTTACCCATGATTGGCAACGCGGGAGTAACCATTGTCGACGAGAAGGGTGATATGAAGGTAAAGAGGGATGCAACTATTGTTGTGATCCATTTTCGTCTGTTGCTCCAGTTGAGAGGGTTGCTTGGATCGTTTGGTCCTTCCCAGGTGATCTACAAGTACTGTAAGTATCAATATGCTGATGCAAAGATGAGTAACCTACAACTATCTCCTTGCTTTTTGTCTCGTCTTCCTCCATGTTCAAGTCTCCAGCGTCATATCGTGTCTCCTCGTCGAGCTGATTCCACTGTCGGAATAGGCGCTCAGTACTCAGGACAGAATGATTGCTATTTTCGAAATAGAACCTCGGTATGGTATGGATATCGCGACCTTCCTCTTCGTCGACGGAAGGCCTTCTGAGTAGTCGGTCTTTGAAATGCATGAGGGGCAAGCGAATGACAAGATGATGAAAACGAGTGTAGATTATCTGAAGACAATGGCACGGTCCGGGAAATGCACTGAGACCTTCTCATCATATGAATGAGTACCCTTTGGATATAGTCACAGGTCAATCTGCCAACACCCAACCGTTGAGGCAGTGTCGGTAAAACGTGAGGCATTCCCATGCACAGAATCAGCCACCTACGCTTCCAAGTCATCGAGATGTCCCACTATCGATGCCTTAGCACGATTGCCACGCTCCGGAAAACCGTATCCAACTCATTAGTACCAAACTGACCAGGCTGTGAACAAGACCAGCGAGATTAAGAATAGAAACGTGTCGCGTGAGTACTGAGTAACTGGCATACTTGCCGTGGTCTCTAACCAATCGGACGGCTGTAACACTTCCCGTGAAGCGGGGCAAATGCTGGCAAGGTGCATGGTAACAGCCTTCTTGTAGACGTCAGCAATCCAGGCTGTGTTTTGCACTACCGTGCCAAGAAGGTACGGCTTGGGGGCTCGCTAAGTTGCTTGGTGAAGGCACGTGAACCACTTGTCATTGGTTGGCATACGACAGTCAAGAAAAAAAAAGACCGAAATCATTCGAGGTACAAGCATGTGGGCCAATGTAAGACTGTGCACAAGACTACTGCCGAGAGGCCTCTGTAGTCTCACCGGGCTTCCCTGCCATCTTGGTTTAAGGGCTATGTCGTTGTCATAATACCTGGCTGTGCTGCAATACATGAAAATGCACGGCTAGGGCGTGGCTTGTGAGTTAAGGCGCAGATTAGTTCGGTCAATGGTCCTGTTCCTGTGTCCGTCTTGAGGCCTAAGCGATACCTTGGGTGTTGACTGTGCGGTGCGGCAGGAGTAGGACTGCGCATGAAACTTGGAACTTTGCAACTCCAGACGGGTGAGATGGGAGGCAAACGTATAAGTAGGCCATGTGCCTTATCGTGAAGTGGCATCCATCCACGGAGATCGAATACACTCGCTCTACACTCACGCACTCCAACTCTCGTTCTACTGTCTTTGTTAATAGATACCCATTCTAGTTGTCAGTTGCTCAATACTTGATTTTTATTCCGCTGTTGCGCAATATGCTTATGAGTCCTGCTCCAACCATGGACCCATATACTCGTCCTGCTTCGACGGCGTCACCCAAACTTCTGCCACAATTACGACAGCTTCGCACGTTGAAGACATTCAACCTGCCAGCACCGCAGATGAGTGAACTGGTGCATCCAGCTTCAGCTGTACTGCAAACCCCGACTTCAGAGCTCTTGAACGGTCATCCACTTCGGGTTCTGATAGCCCCGTCGGGTTTCAAGGAAAGCTTAGGTCCGGAGCAAGTGGCAGACGCCATCGAAGCAGGCATTACCAAAGTGCTGGATAAAAGCTCCGTCATAACGCGCAAGCTCCCTTTGCACGATGGTGGAGAGGGCTTTGCCAGGGCTCTGGTGGCGGCTCACAATGGAAGCATTGTGGAGGCATCAGTCCTGGGACCCATCGGAGAACCTATCGAATCACATCTAGGGTTCATCGGTGAGAACAAGGAGACGGCTGTACTAGACATGGCAGCAGCAGCAGGTCTCCGTCTTGTCCCCAAACATGCGCGCGATCCGACTGTGACTACGACTTTTGGCGTTGGGGAGTTGTTGAAAAAAGCACTCGATGAAGGGTCCACAAAGATCATCATCGGATGTGGAGACTCGGGTACATCTGACGGGGGAGCAGGCATGCTCCAGGCCCTGGGTGTCCGTCTTCTAGACATGGATGGCAACGAACTGCCCCTAGCAGGCGGTGGTCGATCTTTGTGCCGTCTAGCCCGCCTCGACTGGCACAGTATCCATCCTCGTCTGCGTGATGATTCCGGTGCGTCTTAACAATCCCTGAAACAACGACAGAACGCTGACCCATCAACAGCCTCCAAAGTGCATATAGAAGCCGTATGCAATATCAAGAACGTGCTATGCGGTCCCAAAGGTGTCGCGCGAGTCTACGGGCCGCAAAAGGGCGCTACCCCTGCCCAAGTCGACCTGCTTGCTACGGCCCTCGAGCGATTAGCGCTCGTCGCTCAGTCAAAACTGGGAAGAGACATTTCCCACAGCCCAGGGAGCGGTGCAAGCGGCGGGCTTGGGACAGGACTGAAGCTACTCGGCGCTCAGCTTCGTGCGCGTGGCGAAGCCATCAACGAGTATTTTGAGATTGAACGTGTTCTCGACCAGCAGTGGGACTTTGTTATTACAGCCGAGGGAAGTCTGGACTTTCAGTCACCAAATGGAAAGGTATGTCATCTTCATATTGTTGTTTTGATCATTGACTAAAAGCGAGTAGATGACGACAGAAATTGCCCGCCGCGCGAGGCGGAATGGTGCGCAGGTAGTGGCATTGGCAGGCACTATCGGGGAAGGGGCGGACGGCTGCTATGGTGCGGGCATCAAAGCATTCACAAGCATCCTCCGAGGCCCCTTGTCGTTGGATGAGGCCATTGTGCAGACGGAATCTTTAGTAAAAGATGGCGCCGAGAAGGTGATGCGGATGATCTTGGTGGGACTGGCCCTGGGACGAGGCCGATGAAAGAGGTGCGCTTGGATGCACTGCCCTGGACAAGAGCATTGGCGGCTTGGTATGACCCAAGTGTCGTGACGTGTCGCGCTCCCATCAGTATCCCGCTTCTCTTTGTTCGTAGTCAGCCTAGTCTTGCAAAATAAAAGTATCAAGCAAAAAGCACTGTTAAGTACTGCTCAGTGACAAAAATAAACCAAAAACATGCGACAGCGGGGACTCGCTAGTGGTCACCTGACTACTGATCCGCCGGTCTCGAGCTTAGATAGGGAAGATCGGAGGGGTTCCTTGTTCACTCGAGCACAAGAATTTGAAGTTTACTCCTTGATTTTCAGCATGGGTGTGGCATGCATGGCCTGAAGCCAAGGCTAGCTTGTAGCTCCTTGCCTTCACCCCTACAAGAAAAGTAAGTCGGGAGCTTTCTCTACGAATTTGAACCCGGTCGATTAGTCCCATTCATTCATTCATCTCCAACATAGCTATATCCAATCCCTTGGACTCTTCAACCCCTTTTGCACATCCACCCCCTCCGTCGCCCTCGCCTTCTCATTCACACTGTCCATCTCAAACCCTGTAACCTTCTTGTACGCACTTCCAATACCCTCTAGCTCCTCTTTGGGAATAACATCGTACACGTTCTTAAATCTATCTAGCGCTCTTTCCTCTGCGAGCTGCAGTACGTGATCCAGGCCGTTAGCGCAATTCGCCATTACGATCTTGGCTGTTAGTAGGAGCCGCTCAAGCTCGTATGCCTTGAGGGCGCCCTGGATGTTAGATGTCTTAGTAGAAAGGTGCTTGGCTAGCGGTTTAGCGTTGATGATGGCCTAGGACGCGCCGTTGGAGCTAATAGGATATATAGCATGTGCAGCGTCTCTAAGTAGTGTGAGACGTCGAAATAACCATGCTTTGACTAGATCGCGGTTAGATATAGGGAACTTAAACACCTTCTTTGTGCTATTGATTAGATCTTTTATCTCTAGTTCTCTACACCTCTATGCCTTAAACAGCCTTGCAAAAACGTCCTTGTTAACGGCTTTAGTCTAGTCTGTCTTAGGTAACGTGAGATCCTCGTTGTTCTTGTCTTGTATCCTTAGCTCAGCGATCTAATTAACTAAACTTTTCCCTCTATTAGCAGATTGCTGGCTAATAGGGTACGCAATAAACTTTTAGTTAGTATAGCCTGCCCACACTATGCTTGCGCCTGTTAGGTACTGCTCGCGCTCTATGTATCCGCGCTAGAGCATACGCCTAGAAAACCGTGGCGGACTCTTACTAGGGTAAAGTAGTTATTAAGTGGTGGAATTAATACTGTCTATAGTGATAAGAACATAGCCCGTTACACTTAACATCTCTGCTAGCTCTCTATCTCTTATGCGGGAAAACTGCGCCGTGATACCTTTGCTATTCTACTTAAAGCTCGTAAAAGTATAGTTGAGATGCAGCATATTATCATCTAGACGCTCTTTAACTACACTTAGAAGCAGCATTTGGAATCCTCTGCGATAAATTGAGAATTAGGGCACCGCATATCCTGCGCTCATGCCTTTTGGCTCGCTAAGGATGGCGTTGCTATGGCGGTTGTAGAAGTTAAGCTCTTGTGTTTTAATGCCTATCTTTTCTAAGGCCTCCAAGAGGCCTAAGTTGCGTAGTATCAAGACAGCTAAGGGCTGCACGTTGATTCCGACGCCCAGCGTCGTGAGGGTTGACGAGGCTAACCCTAACCCTAACCCTAGCGTTATACTTGCCTAGATATAGACTACGTTGCGTATAAGCATGCTTGCCTCTAGCTCCCCCTCCTACACTAGCGGTAACGTTGCTGTTAGCAATATAATTAGGCATCCTAGCAGCTATAAGTTCTTTACCTTAAGTAGATTCTTACGCTAGTGCCGTACTGTAAACACTAAATAACACTTATCTACTACTACCTACTATAGTAGCCTCTTGTTCTTTAATAGCTAAGTATTGTTAGAATCTAATAGGTATAGATTCTAGCTGCAGATAGCAGAAGTAAGGAGAGAAGATTAAGTAGTATAGAGTAGGAAAGAGAGAGAGATAATGATAGAGAACGATAGAGTTAAGATTGTTGTGTCTACCTTGGTTCTTCTATCTACCTAGCTATAGCTATCTTATATATCTTAAGATTAGACAGTCTAGAAGATTCTATAGCACTATTGATATCTAATCTATATTAATAGTCTCGTCATAGATATCATTGTATCGATCTCTGATAGATATTGAAGCATAATAGCTTCTGGTAATCAATTGATATCAGATCTGATAGATCTGATGGATCTCATGGATCTGATAGAGAGAACAGCTAGGTAGCTTATTCTCCAACACTAATTAGTAGATTACTTATAAAGAGCGTTAGAGAAAAGAGTAATTAAGTATTAGCTACTAGGCTCTAGCGCGCTATAGTAGGTATAGAGAGACTAGCTATAATTTACGTATATATAAGAGAGATATATAAAATAGTATATATTATATTATCTCTCTCTCTTTTTATTCTATTATAATATAATTAAATTATAAGGAAGTAAGGTATAAAAAGTTAATAGGGTAGACCACTCGCTTGTATAGACCGCTCGCTTGTAAAATACGTTATTATACTTAGGCTTTTAACAATAAAATTTTTCTCTTAAAATGAAGACTTTCGCCCTCGTTACTATAATTATGCTAGCATCTCTCGCATCAGCAACCCCAATGCCAGCGGACCCGTCTCCCCCTCCAGCGGGCGTCACCATACCCAGTGGATGTACCGGATGTTTCAGCAATACATTTTCTCTTATCTGCGGCCCAGGAACACAAGGCACACTCTTTGCTGTAAGTGCTATTCTATGCCATCTTGTACTGTATTAGGCACAGAAGGATATTTGATCTGCAAGCAAACTGGAGATACGCAACGATCGTCATCGTTTCTTAGAATTACCAAGCTAACGTCTCCATCTCTAGGACAACTGCAAAGGCTGTTGCCCTTGCAATGGCAATTGCTAAGGCAGTTCTCCTCTCACGTTTTGTCTACGTACAGGAAGTCTGGAAAGAGAGCATAGAAGATAGAGTTGTGAGATCGATATGAAGACCTTGGAAATGGTGCGCTGAAAGCACTGAAAAAGCTTATCATGGGGAGGGTTTGGGTGTTTTTTCGTGAAAACAAAGGCTGTGATAGAAGTTAAACGACTGATTGTGAACCCGGCCCACTACAGCGACATTTGTTCCTTATTTGTTGCGTTTGATCTCAATCAAAACTTCTAAATTGCTATTTTGGGCTATGATAATAATGCTAGGGATTGCAATATCCAAGTAAAAGAACACTCATAGATTCGGTTTAGGAAATGTCGGCATATGAACCCGATTATCACGAAAATGTATTGCTATTAGGCTTCTTAGAGCGCACTATGAAGGTCTTTATGTCAGTCTAGTGGCCAACAATAAGCTTATCAAGCTATAAGAAGCGCTGGGCATAAGTAGCTACCTATTTCCTGACTCTGCCAGTCTTGGAAACTTCCTCTACCCTATTCAACAATAACGTTCACTTCTTTCTAAATACATTCATTAAAATTGTACAGCCATTACTAGCAGACTGCCAGTAGGAAGAAGGGCTTAGATTGGTTAAGAAGTGCAACTACCTATACGTTAATCGGTTTTTCCAGCTCTCGTCAAAGGACCTTTTTTAAATGGACTTTCATTTAATTTCATGTTAATTGCACCTCGAATACCATTCTCTATGGCGATCCCTGCAGCAGTTCCTATAGTTGCAGCATCACCTATATTTCCTTCTACCTTTAGCACGACCAGTGCGCTGAAATATTGCGCTAAGCATAGCAATGCCTAGAGCAGCATTGCACAGTATTCAGTAAGCTCAAAGCATCTACCAAGCTTATTCACTAGGAGCACTGCACTATATTTTCTCACGTGCTGTTATGTACCCATCAACCATTTCTATGAGAGAAAACTAGTCGTCATTCAACAATAGTAGTCCAGAATGGATGTGACAACAGTGGTCTGGTCGTAGGACGGCCATGTTTGCTGCCAAAGCTTTTGGTCTTACACTTGAGCTAATTACTTGTCGAAGCCTAACCTTAATTATTACCTTCTGCGATCTCTTGTGTGGAAGTCAGTATTCTACCGATCTAATTGAAGATCAATGCCTGACACTCGCTTCGTGGTGACACAATCGCCTCCCTAAACCCGAAGGCAAAGGCCAAATAATCTTTGGGTAGAAGTCTGCAAAACGGTGTAGTACTGCACGACTCATGCAATTCAATATCAGCGCCCTCATACACGCCGCCATATTTACTATAGTTCTTCGAACCACAGACTCAATCGAACGTCTGCACTATCTCTTCTTCACATGGTTTTAGTGTTGTAAACGTCTGGTGCCGGTTACAAGCGTTTCAAAACACCAGCAACGTTTATTGTCAGCCTCAGTCTTCTTTCACAGATACTGGCACATTTGATGCTATTCCTGTAGTGGTTCCCAAGTCATGCTGATCAATATACCTTGACGACCCTGTAATAGCGAGTGCAGAACGCACCAGCCCTCTAGCCAGTCTGTGCACCGATCGATGCCCACCTCAGACACAAAGCCGGCTAGCTGCTTACTCTCGACCTTTCTCTCGCCACATATTTCAGGGAGGCTGTAAAATGCCGCCTATTAACCCTCGTCGTCATTCCACTCGACCCAAACCCAGGGTCGCGGCCTATGTACGCTGCCTGAGGCTTCTCAGGAGAAGAGTTCTACCAACTGCCCCATATTCGAAATGGTACTGAGCAATAGTATTCAGCGCTATAGCAATGGGTTCATCAGATCATTGCGGGAAGGCTAGGTTAGAGTGGTAAATAAAAGGGTTCTCTCTAACCCCCCACGTAACTCTCTCTTTGCCGCTCCCGCATTGACACTGTTTGTAAGCGGGTCCGTACTGTAGCTTCGGCAAGTCGCAAAATGTCTCACATCGGATCGTCCGCAAATACCGGGCGGGAGCCAGTGTGTGCGCGCGGAAAAGGACCGAGAAGAGCGTCATTGTCATATGTGACGGAGGTCGCAAGCTGACTGAAGGCTCTGGGCAATTTACTCTGTTCAGGAGCGCGACATCGTATCATTGTGTAAGCGCTACGGTATGTATCCTAGAGCGCTGTTTTGCTGTAGATTGCTTGTCTATACAGCTTTGCTCACCGCCGTTGTTTTACCATTGAGTTGGTGTGTTTTGGTAGAAAACTTGGGGAAGATTCGAGGACGCGCGGGGCCAGGGGCACAACCACAACGCGCACGCAGCTCGGGCGCTAGCATCATCGCTTCAACGCTAGGTCTATTAGACCGGCAAATAGACGTGAGTTTTCATGACGCACCATTGCTTTGCACGAGGCGCATAAGGTACACTTGCCACTGAGAGCGGCCTCGGTGGTAAGATGACGCTTTTCGGTTTATCTTATGGTTTGTAGATAGAGCGCAGTGTGTGTTTTGTGAGTCTGACATTATACAATATACCCACACCATACAGCTCAGAGTCCTTCGACTTTGCACCACCACTGCCAAGACCGTCTGCGATGCTACATAGGGGCAAGAGACTAGTGCACGTGTGCATAAAGTGGCTAAAATTAGGGCGTATGTACATCCAGGCTCTTAATGCTCAAAGCGAACGCAATACAAACAACCCTCTCCATAAGCATTGTCCCTGAACCATATCTCCAGGCCAAACCAACCACATTCACGTTGCTTACAGTAGGTACATGCGGAAAATATTGTAGGCAATGCAGCGCACCAAATGGAGATTGGCCGGAGAAAGTAATGAAGCCCTCAATGGCGGTCTGTAGTTTACTGACCTGTTCTTTAAAACAAAGCGGTGATAGGCACTCTATATTCGGGCCGATACAAGGCGTCGCCCTGGGAGTGCTCGACCCATATGGCCGTGATGCTGACCAGCAATGGCGAAAATTGTTTCCGAGCATCCTGGCATCAAAGCCAAACAAGTGCACAGCCGCCCGTGGGAGACTGGACATTATTCAAACAAGAACGCGCTAGCCAATAAACAGGAGCAAAACAAGCATCATATCACGGATGGACTCTATAGTTGCTGCCGTCTTGGCATCATCTATTGCGAGATTGGGGAATATGCTTAGCACACATCCCGTAGTTTGCTACCGACGTAATCCCTAATGTAGACCAAGATATATAAATACTCTTCGTAGGACGCCATATACCGGCTTTTTTTTCTCTCCACCCAACCAGCCTACCTTCGCTCTACACAAACACCCCTTACAACCCTTAATCCAGCTACCCAGTCCTCTCAAGATGCACTTCCTTCACCTCATCCCCGCCGTCTTCGCCGTCACCGCTACGGCGGCCAAGTTCGAGCGCTTCGTCGACAAGTCGTGCCAAAAGTACGGCGGCGCCTACGTCAAGGTCACTGCCGCCGAGCAGGAAAAGATTGTGCAAGCAGCGTACGCGGGTACCGCCTCTGTCCCCGAAGCCTCGCGCGGACTGTGGACGGCGATCCCCGAGGACCGCTGCCCGTCCAACTCGGACGACACCTACAAGTGGGTACGTATTATTTCCAGGCAGAACAAAGCAAAGAAACGATGGTGTACATTTACCCATCTAAGTTGCCTCTCCTGCGTTTCCTATTGCAGTGCTAATAGCTTTTCTAGATCGACATTCCTCAATGGCAGGAAGGCAGTGCCTGGACGGGTGGTAACAGGGGTGGCGCTATTGCTGTCATTTACTACAAGGAGACTGATACCTACCTTGCTTGCCGCTACCTCTCTGGCACTCAGGCCAACGGATACCAGGGCAACTGCAATTAAGGTGTTACGTCACCTATTTCGCAAATGCATCGCTGGTTTTGAATGGAAGCGGGCATTTAGCTGTATGAGGATGCGCACTATGACTTCATGTATTTAGTTTAGGCTTTACAGTATGCACATGCTAGTAATGTTACAATGCCAGACACGTCTTTGTAATCATGCTTTTGTTGGCTATGTTTTGATGAGCGACGCCTAAAACTTCCTAGCAAAGCTCTACGCAGATTGTTATCGTCTTTAACCATAACTATGTTGTTTAAAAAGCACGAAAGCAGATCATCAGGTATCACCGTCGTACGTACGTATAGCCAGAATCTTTGGCGCTAAGTCACAGCCCCAGACCTTCAGAATACAGTCATACGAAAAGCATTCCAATCATTGCAAACATGTGAACAACAAAGCAGCTTTCATAACCAAGTACAGCTTTTACACATCAAGATAAATCCTTCAGTGTCCTTAAAACACCTACTAATGCAACAACAACAATCAATGTTATGATATCCGGTTTTCTCTTTTCATGAAGAAAACGAATCGTTTACTCCTCATCCTCCTTCTCAGCCCTCTTTTCCCTCCACGCCTCCTCCAGCTTCTTCACCTTCTCAACGCCCTTTCTGTTCCCCACGCTGTTCTCCCACTCAGCCCACTTCTTGAACACGCTCCTGACTCTCGATGCCTTTCCTACTTTGGTCATCCTCTCGAACAAATCGCGGACCTTGTCGGGCTCGCCGTGGCTCTGCTCAAGCATAAGGTACATGTCCCAAACATCGCCCTTCTTGGCAAATGTGTCGACGAGACCTTCGAAGATGGTGCGGCCGCGCTCGGTGTCGCCGTTGGGGGACTTGAATTCTAGCGCGGCGAACTTTTGCGTCAAATAACGGTGTTGAGGAGCGGCAACGGATTGTGTGGCGCGCTGGAGGAGGGCGCGGGCTCGGGTTGGAGATGGGGGTTGGACAACATCCATGAGGAATGCGGCGTAGGAGAGCCAAAACTTAGGGTCAGGTGTGAATGCTTTGTTCTTCATCATGGATTGATAAAGCTCATCGGCTTTCTGTTCTGGTGTTAGCGAAACATGTAAAAGGCATTTTGGAAGATTACGGTTACTTACGTCGATCTTGCCTGAGGAGATGTAGATTTTGATCATTCGCTCGTGGATCTCGCGAGCGTCATTGTTCTGGCAAGCTTCCTTGAAGACGCTGTTGATTGCATCATCACTGGCAAAGTCGTTTTCCAGATGCAGCAATGCAGTCCACACGTCAAGCTTCTCCTTCTCTTCACGCGGGTTGATAGTGGCTAACGCGCGACGGGCAATCTGGCGCGCTTTCTCAATCTCATTGAGCTCGCGCTGGAACACCATGTAGCGTACCCACAGCTCGGCGCTGTTTGGCTGTCCAAGGAGCAGACGCTCATAGTCAGCAACGGACTGGGGGCCGTATGCATCGAGGTCACCGGTGCGATCCTCTTTTATGGTAGCCTTCTTGCTTTTCTTCTTCTTCTTGGGGGCGTCATCATCCGATTCTGATTCAGCTGCGCCCTTCTGCTGGTCGAAGTCGAGAGTAGCGCCTGTCCAATCGAAGCCAGAAGTACTGAGACCCTGCGCACCTGCCTTGGGTTCGTCGTTGTCAGACTCGTCTTCGGAGTCAGCCGCATCTCCAAGCTCGATGTCGTCGTCGCTTTCAGCGCTCTTGACGCTCCTCATATCAACGTCATCGTCGAGCTCAATACCTCCTTCAGAGTCACCGTCTTCAGATGACTCAACGTCCGAGGCATCTTCCATATCCTCATCTTCTGTCGCACCCTTGACCTGGGAGTACTTCAATGTGAAGCTGACCTTTCTCGACTTGGGGTCAACCTTGATGATCTTGGCCTTGACCACATCGTCCTTTTTGTACATGTCCCTGATCTTCTCTTTGTCGACAGTAGCATCCGCTATTTGTGAGATATGGCAAAGACCGCTGACGTTGTTTGAGTTGTCAACAACAAGGAAGACGCCAAAGTCCTCTACATGCCTGACCTTGGCAGTGACGATTTGGCCTGCCTTCAAGTCACCAAACTCTATGGGCTCAACGTAATCACCCTTGATGACCGAGGTCTTCAAACTCAACTGGGGATTGCGCTGATCCTCCTTGTTCGAAATGACCTTTCCAGTGACAAGCTGGTCAACATGAAAAGCGCTCTTCCAGTCTTTGATGTATTCGTCTGAAAGATGGCTAACGCGGACATAGGCTTCAACGTGTGGACCCAGACGGACGTAGACGCCGTTGTTGGCGACATGCTTGACGAAGCCACGAACGACTTGGTTCACCTTCAACTGGGATCGGTCTGTGATCTCAGGATCCTTGATTGGCAATGAGGAGCTCAGAACCCTGGAAGGTCTAGCAGATAGCCCTAGTTTCTTGTTCGGCAGGTCGATGTCGATGACGCACACTCGCAGAACATCGCCGACCATGAAGTTGCTGGGCTTGGCCTTGTCGTAGTCATCTGCGAGCTGTTCGAGGAAAATAGGTGCAGCGATGTTCTCATTGATCTGTACAACGATCGATGCATCGTGCAACTTAGTCACACGTGCAGGCAGAACGTGGCCGACCTTCAAGTCTTGGAGAGTGAGCGATTTTCCAGTCACTGTAGATGCCGCTGTCAGGTCTAGCTTTCCAGCCGCAACATCCACTGCCTTTACGCGGACCTTGAGAGCAGAACCCACTGGGAAGTTCTTCTCAACCTCGGACAGCTTCTCCAGATCGTCTGTCAAATCGAAAAAGTCGATGCGTCCGCGGATGTTGGCCGAAATGTTCACCCAAACATACCGCTCGGCAATGTTGTTGATGAAGGCGATATGCGATGAACCAACCTGCATCTTCTCGAGGCTCAATACATCGGCCTCAGTCTTGACGGCATCGGTCTTTGCGGTCATTTCGTAGGTGGTCGTCTTGTTGCTTGATCGAGACGTGATGGGAAGGAAACGGAAGTTACGAGGATCATGTCTTCCCAAGACTCTGGCCTGGATAGTCTCATTCATCTTGAAATGAGCAGTCGGTCGCTTTTTGTCGGGTATGCTATCCCAGTTATCGAACAATTCCGAGACAGAGATGCGACCGGGGACATTTTCTGCGAGCTCAACATTGAGTTGTGTGTCCTTGACTGAGCGGATGCGGACAGTCATCAAAGTGCCGAATTGGATGTCATCGGTAGATGACACCTTAGGGTCGACTGGGTTGACCAGCGGCTCCCCAACCTTGACTGGGGGAGCTACAGGCTTTGCTGAATCAGCTTCAGTTTCCGACTTCATCGACAACCAAAAGAGTCCCTTTCCGGTGTCCACGTGCGACACGCGAGCAGTGACGGACTGATCCTTTCGAAGTCCAAAGTTAGGCGCCGACACCATCTCTTCTGGCATCTGCGACTTGAACAGTGCACCGCTTATGCCGTTACCAAGCTCGACAAAGACCTTGTCGGGGAGAATACCACGTACGAATCCGTGCACAGTCTCGCCCGCTTGGAGATCCTCTATGCTGATGGCAAGCTTTGAGGCTTGAGCATCTTTCCGAAGGCTGGGTTTGTTGGACACGGTCGCCGTCTTGGATTTGCCATGCTTGGTAAGAACCACGAGATCTTCCAATGTTCCACCTACACGGATCTTCTTCATCGTGGAGATGTCTTTCTTCTCAGATCCGTCGGTCAGATGGCCAAGGCGAAGGATACCCTTGACGCCACTGCCGATGTCCAGAGTGGCGGACTCGTCAGATTTTTCGACAACCATTCCCTTGACAATGCCACCGGGATTGAGGGCGTTAAAAGCGGCCTCTTTGATTGTATCCACAGCAGCAGGGTCTTTGCAAGACACAAGGAGCTGGCGTTCCTTTGCGTCAACCGAAAGGACGCGCACATTGACGACTTGGCCGGCATGGAAATGCCGTGTAGCGTCGTCGATGAATGCCTCACTCATCTCCGCGACTGGAAGCCATGCTTTTACATCGCCGTAGAATCGAACGGTGGCACCATTGCGTCGGACACTGACAAGGATACCAGGACCGGTGGCACCTTCGGAAATCATTTCGTAGTTTGTCCAAGGCTTTACATCCGAGTTTACCAATGACTTCTTGAGAGTAAGCTGGATCTGGTGTCTCGCAGGCTCAGTGTAGAGCACACGAGCTGTGACCGGCACACCTTCTCTAAACTTGCGTTCTGGGTGCTGCAATCGGACATCTGCCAAATGCATCTCTGGTACTAGACCCGTGATGCCCTCAGCCAGGTTCACAAGAACAGCGGTGGCTCCAGTCTTATCAGCAATGAGCTTGTGCACTTTGCCCTTGACGACTTCACCAGGCTTGATGTCCTCAATGCGGAGGAAGGGCTGGTCAAGAACCTTCTTCTCGAGAGAAAGCTGGAAAAGTCCATCGATAGCATTATAGCCCACAATTCTCGCCTTGTGCTTCGAGTCAAGCTTGAAGTTACCAGCCTCCTCCGAAAGGATGTCAACCTTGTCGTCCGAGAGTCGCGAGATGTGGGCGAAACCAACGACATCCTTGATACCGAGGTCAAAGAATGCACCTTGGCCCTGTGCCACCTTGACGACCTTTGCGCTTTCAACAATAGTAGAGATTGGCAAGAGGTCAATCGGGGGTTTGCGTTCCTTGGGCTTTCCAGACATGCGAGTAGACAGGCAGACTACGTGCTCTAGTAAGGAAATTCCAACCTTCCTGGGGTCTGATCCTGGGCATGTGAACAGGACACGAGCCTTTACTTTGGATCCAATCTTGTGCTTCTGAGACACGTTGGCGGCCTTCTCGGTAGCTCCGGAATGGTAGGCATCCGCTGTCGCATCAATCAAGCCCAAGATCTTGCCCGTGATAGTGTTTGGCGTGGCTTCTGTGACAAGAAGATCGACCGCGGTTCCAGGGAGGAAGACGTCAATAGTAGGCGCGTCAGTCAAGGTGTTGCCCTTGGTCAGGTTGCCTGCTTTGGTGTGATCCGCGGAAAGCTTAATGATGCGCCCATCAGAGTTCAGGCCCGTTACCAGGCACATGAAAACAGCTCCCTCTTGGACCTTGGCGTGCTGTACCGTTGGGCCTAGCTCGCCCTTTGGCAGAAATCCCTTCAATGTGGTGTCGTTCAATCCCAAGTCCATAACTAAACCATGGTCTTCGTTGCTCACAACAGAAGCTTGTATCATGGCATTGACAGGGATTTTGCGCTTGGTGAGGCCCTTGTTGACCAGCTTGGGGTCGATGGACAGCTCCAATCGCTTCCTAGCCTTTGCGCCATCGTCACTTGTCGCGACGATGCACGCCCTCAGGTACTGACCTATGGAGAAGAGGTCCTTGAGATCGACATCTTCAAATTCGTCGCTATCGCTTCCATCTGCTTTGTCTTCATCTTCTTCCTTGAGGAGCTTCTCTAGCCTCTCGTTGAGCTTATCGGACACGGCGGTAAGAGGAACATAACCGACGAGGTTGTTGGGGAGGGCGAGGACAATGTCCTGATGAGAGACGTCGATGATCTGCCCAAGAACAATGGTTCCCGGCGACAATTTCTGCTCATGTTAGCCTAGCGCCGAGGCTGCGCAGTATTTTCCTTACCTTGTAGCTGAGACCCTCGACCTTTACCACGTCCTCCTTGTCGCCACTGTCGTGGGACTTTTTACTCTTCTTCAATGGCTTCTTCTTCGATTTAGGCGTGGCCTTTTTGTCGTCCTCAGAACCCATATCGCTGTAGCCATCCTCGTCGTCGCCGCCGGCTGTGCGCTTCTGTCCCGACTGCTCGAAGAGAACATCCTGGGTGGCCTTGATCTGAATCTGCTTGTGCTCGAGAGGGGTCAAGACGCTGGCGCCTCCTCTGGGGAACGACTTCTTCTCTTCATCCTTGAATACGCTGGCCTTGGGCGCGGCGCTCTGAGGCTCCTTCGCCTTTGCAGGCGATTGCTGGTCGACATCGGACTTGCGGCGCTTGGGGGAGTGGTCGTTGGATGCGCCCTTGGCCTTCTTGGAAGGCGTGGCGCCTTGCTCTGCTTTCCGCTTGACTGCGCCCATTTTGCGCTGCAGGTGTCGAGTCGCAGAGAGGGTCGTAGTGCTGAAGGTCCCGCCAAGAGTTCGAAGCGCAATGTTCTTCGACTTTTTTTTGTGGGTCCATGCGCCCAGGTTCTCCCACCAACCGCCCCCGACAGGGAAGGCGCGCCTCGCACGTCCTCCATGACGAGATGGCACACGACCACGACGCCCACCCTGAAGAGTTATCCGGGACGGGCTTGTCAATTCACGCTCGTAGACGGTCCTGGTCACTGTAGCAATGATGCGATCGCTTTCTGCAACACAGCTGTGCCCCGCGCTTACGCATTCGATACGAAAAGCTGAGCTTGCGCAAGGAAAGTCGGACCACTTAAGGCCCAAAAGAGCATAGCGCAGCACGTCTGTCGCGCCTGCTCCTCGCGACGTGCTCTGGCCGTGCGCCTTCCTCTCCAACCTCGCCGTGTATATGAGCATTCGTCTCATATCGGGGTCGCTCCTTCCCGACTGCCCGCGAGCGTCGTCCTGGTCCATCCATTGGTGTCATCTGCATCACCTGTACCCTTAGTCGCTGCCATGTCGTCCCCGTGCGCCCCTCGCAGCATGCTCCTCCAAGAGCCCACGCCAGAGCTCTTTTCATCGCCGCCTCCCGCGTCCTCGGCCACAGCATGCTCACGGAAGCCCAAGCGGCCGCCTCCCATCACCCCCAAACGCTTCACCCGCTTCTTCACGCCGCGCCATTCCAAGGATGTTTCCTCCCGCACTTCTCTCTCGCGCTCGGGCCGCCAATTGCAGGACATCACGCGATCTGCCCTCAACCGTAGCCGGGCAACGCGAAGTACTCCGCGCAAGACGGTCAATTTCGTCGATATCGAAAACCACATGACCACTCCGCAAAGCAGCACGCGCAAGAGGAAGTCATATCTGTCTCCCGAGAGCTCCCCCGTCCAGTCGTCGCCCTCGAAACGATCGCGTTACGTCACTCCCCCGGCATTCGATGTACTCGACGACTCGCCCGATCTCGACGAGCCTGCTGTATATCCCACACGCATTCGACGGTTGAGGCAATTAGGAGGGCCTTCCAGGACACTGCAGCGGTCATTCGGTGGCATCTTAAGCGTAGGAAGAGGGTTCCGGAGAGACCATGGCTCATCATGGCAGGACCAGACGGCCAACTTCTACAGCAGTTCAGATGACCTCCATCACCTACCACAGGACGCCCCGCCCTTCTGCACGGCCAGCTGCAACAGTGAGTTCTGCTCTCCACATATCAACCTCGTCACGTTACTGACCCGCCCTAGCCAACTCTCTGCTCGCCATAGGAGACGAAGACGGAAACATTCACCTACTAGACTCCGATGGCGACTTTTCTAAATCACATCTATCATGGAAAGCCCACTCCAACGCCATCATGGATCTGCAGTTCTCGTCAGATGACGCATACCTGGCGGCAGGCTCCGGTGATCAAACGGCACAGATTGTCGACGTCCGTACCCAGCAGACGCTTGCCGTACTTGCTAAACACAAGTCATCGGTCAAGCAAGTTCGCTTCCAACCGGGTGACGACAAGATCGTGGCAACATCGAGTCGGGACGGCGCTGTGCAAATCTGGGATCTTCGATGCAAGGGGAACCAGGGTTCGATACACTCAGCCTGGGGCTCTGATGCCCCGTATGCCAGTGTCGTTCGAACACTTTCCTCAGCACATGCCGATATCAGCCTGCCATCATCTCTCTCTGCTAACCGAAACCCATCCAACACCAAGGCAGAGAACATCAACCGCCGAAACGACATTTCCGTTACTGCCCTCTCTTTCCTACCCGAGGGCCGCGAACATCTACTTTTGACCGCGTCAGACGCATCCACATGCGTCAAACTCTGGGACATTAGGGGCCGATACTCTCTTCGAGGCCCTGCTATTCCCATCGCAACTACACGGCACCCCGAATCTCACAACCGCCACCGACACTTTGCCATCAACTCGCTTGCCCTCAGTGGCGATGCATCACGGCTCTATGCATTGAGCAAAGACAACACTGTTTATGCATACTCTACAAGCCACCTTATCCTCGGTACCGCTCCGGAGCTATCATCTTTGTCAGCATCCAAACAAAAATACTGCGGAGTTGGCCAAGAAGGCCTTGGACCCATCTACGGCTTCCGCCACCAAAGCTTCCACGCCGGCTCGTTCTACGTCAAAGCATCGTTGCGCAAAGCTTGCAACGATCAGACCGAAATGCTTGCGGTTGGCAGCACTGACGGTGGTCCTGTATTATTCCCCACCGACGAGGCGTTCCTCAAGCGCGAAACCCAATACGACGATGACGACGCAAACGACCTCCCAGATATCACTAGCATTGCTGGAAAATCTTCCAGACCATCACTATTCCGTTCATTAACCAACAGTCGCTGCCCGGACACTATTCCTATTTATGAGCATGGCACAGCTCTCGTTCGAGGCCACGACGCTGAAGTTACCAGTGTGTCATGGGCACGCAACGGCAGCTTGATCAGCGTAAGCGACGACTTCCGTGTCCGAAGGTGGAAAGAAGGCCCCCAGGCTAGAGAGCTCAGGATTGGCGGCGAGAGCGAGGGGCGAAGATGGCAATGTGGATGGGCTGCTGTTGGTGAAGATTACGATGATGACGACGAGTAGTTTGTACATCTATGTTGCAGCACCTTTTGTTTATTATACCCCTGTTTTGTCTTATTACCCAATGTTGGATAGCGAAAATGAAGCGATGAATGCAGCATTCTTTGCATGTTTGAATAAAATAAATTTAGGTAATCATTATCATGTTTTCTATACACTGGAGTGAGATTGAACGGCCCTTCCCACTGCGGTGTCACTAGCATATCTGGTATGTTTGCACTGCTAACTAGCAGCTTGTTGCTATCTCCATTCTACCTGTCGGCTTTCCCCAAAGTATGTAGTCACATTGGCGGTTTTTAATAAATGCATGTTGACTTGTACAAATTTGAATCGAATGGCCGTCTGCTGTCAGTGATGCTTTGTACCATGAGGAGGCCCACTGATGATGAATTGCTCACAGCGTGAACTGTGCCTCGATCAGCGAGCATGAGAACTCCCTTCTCTGGATCTTTGTTAAGATAACATGCGTGATAAACTAGAATTCGTAAGTATGCCTCTGGAGTCAACCATGATCAGTACGTGGCGTGGCGGTAGACTGAGAAGGCGCCCCCACGCCATCAAGATGGCACTAAGCCAAACGCGTCGCCCACCATCCTCGGTCCCCGACACTCTTCTTATCCGCCAACCTGGATTCCAGCTCATACGACACACCTACGCAGTTCCGTGGCGTTGCTAGCTTCTTGCAGTTATATTAGGCTGTAACCGATCAAGTGAGCGTACCACTATACCGGGACTTGTTAGTTGTACTGCACCTGCATCATAGACGCAGCTCTCGCCCAACAACACAAGCTGAGTATGTCGGAGTTCGCCAGTCCGGTCTTACACTGCGGAACTACAACTCACCCCTGCACTCGCAAGCGGAACCTAATCCTTCGATAGTTTTTCTATTTAGCCTGTGGATAAGTTCAGAGTTCCAACATGTGATTTTGAGGCTGGAAACATCATCGGTCACTTTTTTGCAAAGTTTTCAGGCGGGTGGGTCGATGAAAAGGATTCTTGAATCCTCCGAGCTTATTCTGATGAGGGTCCTAGATAGCGGTCTGCCTTGGATCCCGTCACGAGCAATCGACCGAGACGGCTTGAATCGTATGATTAGAAAAAAGATGATGTAATACATGAGTGGAGTCTCATGCGAATGCACCCGTTGGTTTGAAAGATGTTCTCCTTCAACTTACACTGCTTCGCAGTCGAAATCGGTGTTCAGCACATACCATCCACGTAGCTTCCGCAGGATGCACTTGAATCCTAGCGCTTCCGATGCAATGAGCCTTTCTTGGAAAGCCTAGACCATGTCAGCGGCACGGAACGTCCAATCTTGCATGTAGGATCGCCCACTAAATATGGCGATCTGAGGCCGCTTCAGGAAAAGACCCCCGAAATTGACTCAACGGCTATCGCCAGACGGTGGAGCCACAGCTAGCAGAGCCTAGTATTTACCTGGATCATGGACCTTGCATGTCTAAAATATTGGGTGAGCGGTGTTTGTGGCGCGTAGTCACTACAAGTGGTATGTCTAGACTTTTGCCACAAGTCTCTGGTTAAACACTGAGGAGCGATAGCCTAATTGTGAGTAAAAGGATGTACCATAGTCTTGTTTTGGTGGCTCATGCACTCAAATTATGCTCAATAATCCCTCATTATTCATCGTTGTGCGCAGAGTCTTCAAAATATCGCATACTAGTACCATGATGACTTCCATCTGTAGTCCTTCACGTGACGAGAGGCAGGACGATCGTGCGCAGCACACTTCTTGGACATGTACTAGTAATAGGCCCGATTTTTCGCGTGCTGATGTATGGATAACCATGCACATATCGCACCAGTCTAAGGCCCAAAATAGCAATAAGCATAAGCAGTCGAGTGGCTAATATCACGAACACGGGACAACAGAAAAACTTCAAGCACCATTCTCTCACGCCATTTTGACGTAGTGAGATATGAAAACTCTTTCAGTTATTGCCCTGTCTCAAGAGTGTCGTAATCCGGAGAAACAGGGAAAATACCACACCAATAGATGATGATGAAGACTCTTTGGTACCTCCATACAATGCAAACTTCTACCAATAATCCAATAAAATCTTAGCGGAAGTCCCGGCACCGCTATCCAGACGCAGAAAAACAGGCAAAATGCAGCTTACATGTACGGCGGCAGAGAAGCTTAACTTGCTAGGTCCAGGTACCTATACTAGCACAGTCTGACTGCACCCTTTCCCAAACACGTAACGGTGCTGATCGGAAGACTATCTCTGAGCGGCATTCTCGGTTCAACACAACGCCAACGGCTCCTATCCCGCTCACTCCACCGACCTATCGACGACCACCGTGTACACCGCCAGTGGGCCAAAGCTGCCGTGCCAAAGGATCGGAATCCTACTCGCCAAACGAGCATCTTAGCTGTCAGTCTACAACTAATCAACAAGACCAATTAGCCCAACATCACAACTATAAAGCAATCTTACTTCCCCAATCCTTCATCTCCATCCAACAGTCAACACATCAATCTCAAACAATCACCTCCTCTACTCATCTCCATTCCCAACCAACCCAACCCAACCCAACCACAACACTTCAGAATGCAGTTCCCTACCTTCGCCCTCGGCCTCCTCCTCGCCGCCACCACCACCTTCGCTGCCCCAACATCCACTCTCGATGCCATCCCCGTTGGCATCTTCAGCGGCGAAGTCTGCAAGGCCGACAAGGGCGTAACAACCGCCTACATCCCCACCGACGGCAGCTGCTTCCAGCCCTCTCCCATCTACAGCGGAAACACCAACTCCTTCAGGCTTGCGCCCGAGTACCTTCCTAAGCTGCCCAAGGGCTGCACTGGTAAGTTTTTCACTCTCTCTTCTAGTTTCTTCCACGGTTTTCTGGTGGTGTAAACAAGCAAAATTTGGCTAACAATAAATGTGCAGTCGAGGTCTTCCGTGACTACACGTGCTCCAGCACTGGCGACGACAAGAAAGTCCTCAACAAGATTGGCGAGTGCAAGTCTTGGGGCCCCAACAAGCCTATTGGTTCCGCAAGGACCGTTGGTACTTGCAAATAAGCGAAAGACGAAAGAGAAGAGAGGATGTGCAACACGCCCAGGAAGTCCAGCGGTCTTTCTCCGAGGTCATAATGGGACTACGACGACTTGAATGCCATATACGACCATAGGCGAAAATGTCCCGCTCGATCCCGTCTGCTCTCGAAACGCTAAGCTTTCGACCGGCGGGCTAGTAGTCAGGCGGGTGACCACTGGCGAATCCCCGCTGTTGTATGTCTTCTCTTTTTTTTTTGCTCGACTTTTCTTTTTAGCAAGTTGAGATGGAGGATAATAATGCGTCATGACTGGCTTGAACGATGAAAATGATGATTGGACGTTATGGTAATGGTATCGTATCACGTAGCTCAATAGATAATGACACTCTTTTTGTTTATACAATTTTCTCAATCTTCTCGGCTATGGGATAGCACGAGTGTATTGGATTGAACTTCATTAATGTGATATTATTGCTCTTTACAAGGCTAAGTGAACGAAAAACATGTTCTTAGAGTTATATGTATCATTTCAGGACTCATACATGTCCGAGTCATGCGAGACAAAGAGAGAGCGAAAGAACGAAGAAACAAGCATAAGGTCAAATCGTGTCATAACACCATGTCACAACGTACGTGTATCCTCAATCCCTTTTCATCGTATCTCTCGGGACAAGCGTCTCATTCGAGGTACCCGAATCCCTAGCCTCCTTGGTACTAACAACATGGAACGAAAAGTCGAGTTCGCCTACAAGGCCTTTCACTGCCTTCAACAGTCTCTCGAGCTCCATATGGATACACCTCGTGCTTACGCACATGACTGCAAATGCTGCATAGCCCGGCTCGGCAATGTGTTTGAGGCTGAGAATCTCGGGATCAACCAGCTCTAGTTGACGCGATAGCTGGGCGGCCGGGGGCGCATGCAGGTAAGGTGGAAGAGGCTGTGCATTTGTAATAGAGGACGAGAGCATGGCGAGTAAAGACGTGGTTTCGTGCGATGTTACTTTTGCGCTGGCGATTACGCGGCGGAAATCGTTGAACCAATGGGCACTAGCCTGTATGTTTTGGTCTGCGGTGGCAGACGGAGAACTTGGGTCCGCGGATTGTTGTTGCAAAGAGGGGTGCGTGAAGGCTTGGGATGTGTAGCCAAGGAGGGCGGTATAGTTTACGATACTGTTGCGATGGTTAGTTTTCTCTCTACTTCGTCTCGCTTGTTGTCTGCTCGCTAGGTAACTAGCAGGGTTATACGTACTTTTCGACATACCCGATAATCTTCTCGTACTCCTCAGTCGGGAACTTGCCTCCCAGTGGAAACTCCCATCTGACAAAACCGGCGTGCATCTTCAGACCTTGAAGTGTGAGCATCTGCTTGGCAAAGACCTTGTTTCTTGCTTTCACTAGTTGGTATCCTGGGCTATTTTTGTCACACTCTTCCTCGCCGCCAAGCTCGCCTCGGATGCGGCCCAGAACCTGCTCGTGCATAATGGAGTAAAGATTGGCAGAAAGATACAATGCGCCACCAAGCTTTTGGCGGAGAGCAGAATGTTCAGTAATCGGGTATGGGAAAACTGTCCAGAAGAACGCGACTGCCAGACCACCAACAACTGTAGCTAGACGATAGGGCCCTAGGATGTAGATGGCGTATGCGGGTTGGCCAGTGGATGCCATAGCTGCCTTTTCACCAATCTTGCGGACCTGGAGCTCGTATCCGACAATCATGGTAGATGTGACCACGCTAATGATACCAACAATGATCAAATCAAACCGCTTGAGTGGAATGTAAAATGCAATCGCGATAAAGAACCAGAGGAATACGAGTACACCTGGCGTCTTCTGATCGGGAATGTACCACATGAGCCAGGCTACGCACATCGCTATAGCTGTACCGACAATACGGAGAATGAACTGGAAGATGGCTTGACCCGCGGTAGGTGTCATGGAGATTGCAACCATAATCAATGCCCAGACCAAGCGTTGTTCGACAAAGAACCTTTGTGTTGGGTGGAGAAAGGCCACGATGGCTATGCTCATCGTTGCACAGGCGGCGCGGAACCCAAAGCCTGACTCGGGACTTCGGAGAAAGGAGGCAATTGCACGTATTCCGTTACCAAATCTTTCCCATGCGTTGGTGGGTGGCAGATGCTCTGGGTCCTTCTTCTCTCTAAACGCCTGTCCCATATAGACAGTGGTGTTGCTTCGTTCCAGTCCAACAACCGTTGTCTCATCATCTGAGTTTGCGTCTCGATTTTGGAAAATACTCTTTGCCCACTTCTTAAAGCGTCGTGCACCTGGCCATAGCAACTTTTTCTTTGCAGCCGCTTGGTCGTGTTTATCGGCAAACTTGACGAATTCAAGGATTGAGTTGCTGATCGCGTTCATTAGGAACATGATGTAGAGAATCATGTAGAGTTGGCGCTGGTCCCGTCTCCTGGTAGTGAGACTAGGCATGAGCTTCAATGCTTCTTCATCAACAGCCGATGGGTCTGTGAAGTAGTCGTCACGAAGCTTAATGCCCTTGGTTTCGACCCAATGGCGGAGTGTAGGCTCTCTCAGAACATAGAAGTCGTCTGCCTGTTTTTGTAGATGCGCTGCAAAGCCCGCATCTCCCGGTTTGACAGAGTCTCCCTTGGCTTCCGGGTCTTCTTGGTTCTTGCCCTTCTTCTTGGGTACCGGAGCCAACTGCAATTTCAGTGCAACATGTGTCAGACCGTCACTGAGAGCTTGGAATATGTTGTCGAGTGGCTCATGCGCGAACTTGAACATTTCGTTCCATTCCTTAACTGTTTGTTTGCGAAGTGCATCGTCATTCTCTTCTTCCAGTCCGTCCCAATGGTTAATTTCTGCGCTGCGTTCGAAAAGGTCCATGATTGAGGCTAGGCCCAGAACTGGTAACAAGATGGATCTGAGGATCTTGAAGATAGCCTCAAGCTCATCAGGTGATAGTGTTCCATATGCAATTTCTCGCTTCGCAAATGGAAGGTCTGCAGAAAGTTTGCCGTGCAATTCCTGAAGTGATCTTGTCATCTTCTTGACAGCCGCAATTGCTGGCTTGATCTTTGGCTTTTCGTCCTTTTTCTTATCTCCCTCATCCGGTACATACTTCTGGGCGTACATATCGCTATCTTCCAAACTGTGAAGATATGTCTTGTGGGCACCAAGAGCCCCCTTGAGCAACCCAATGTATCCCGCAAACTCTTTCATTACAACTTTCCGCGAGGTGACAGGTACGATCAGGAAACTTACACCTGTCGCGATTCCAAATCCGGTTAAGAACGTTATCAAAAGCCTTTTGATAAACGCTTCGGCTTGTGGTGTAGTCCGGAACAAGAAACCAGTGGTTGCCGCAATGTTCACAAAAATGGCGTACAAGATCGTGGGGAAGGCCAATTGGGGAAACTTTGCCTTCATGGTGTTGATAATGTAGATTTGGAAAAAGAGCCATACTGCGAGAACAGCAGATTGGGAGGAATTGTAGGCCTGTGGTGGTGCGGCAGGATTGGATGTGTGCTCTCGTGCCTTGATGCCGGACCAGATCATGAGCAGCCCGACAGCCGCTCCAATACATGTACCGAGAATGTTCATTGTCATTGTTTGAACGAACTTTGCGCGCGGCATGATGCAGAAACCAAGAATGGAGATAATGGCAGTCAAGTATCCCAATGTCGTGTACTCTTGCGCAACAACGTCTGCTTGATACATTGCTAGTGCAATCGTCGGCGGCAGCGCCGCTTTGCCCATCATCAAAAGGGTTGGGAGATCCAGGCCTAGGCTGTCCCATGCTGCTTTGATTTTTGACGGTTTCTTCTTCTTCTTCTTTTCCCCATCTTCTTGCGTTTGAGGCACATTCTGTTGATAGCCAGAAGGTGGTTGTTGTTCCTGGCTAGGCGATGCCCTTGCAGTGGCGTTAGAGTCCGCTTCATCCCTATTCTCCGCGTTCCGGGATGTCGCGGAGGAAGCCATTGCAGCGCTGGTAAGTCGCGTGTGACTGAAGAGTCGACAAGTCAAAAGTGAAAGAGGAGGGAAAGAAGAAAACGAACCATGCAAAGCTTGGGCAACCTGAGATGAGCACACAGCAGGGATGAATCGCTCAAAGAGATGCCATAGCGCCGACCGATGCTCCGTCAGACCGTATCGGCGCGTCTTTGCGGCCGAGGCACGTCATGCTAAGAAATACGATCGACAAGGCGCCTTGCCAAGATGCGTTAGGGTACGCAACTGAGCCATCCTCGGATCCGTTTGGCCCGCTAATCTACCTCTCGCTTGCTATCCCTGCGCAAAATCAACATAGGGGGTATCAGGCGCTATCCTATCGCAACACAGGTAGAGATCGTCTTTAGTCGTACAACTGAAAGCTATTCCAATTTCACTCCTCATGAGTCAGTAGTGTTACTTTGAAAAGTTTCACTGTGATGTAGTACGAAGTAGCGTAAGATTTAATACACTCCAAGTCTAACTTTACATCGTAGGGCTGAATCAAGACAACCTCGCAATCTCGCCAAGCGATGCGTTGAAAAGTGCACACTCTTCACTTTAAAAATTAAATACAAGATGGTTGATTCTCAGCTCGCTCTAGTATATCCGGGCAATGCCATGGCCTTGGCGTGTGTGGATGTGACTATTGAGGACATCTACTACAACCACGAGCTCAAAACACTCTATATTTTACCAAGAAAGATGAAGACTCTCTCATTGAGTGGACCGCAGACAAAATCTACTACTGAATAGGGAGTTTCTCCTTCTCAAGAACCCAATGATGTGGTAAGCTTAATGCTACCAGATCTCGATCGCAGCTTCTACATTGTTCAAGCTGCTCGATTTAGCAATCTTTTAGGCAACTTGAAGACGCGAGAACATGTACCAAGTGGTTAGATCCCATTGTATAGATATTATCACATAAAGGCCAGTACTGTAAACCTTCACTCTTACCTTGAACGTCTAAGCAATGATTTCGTTGCCACTTGTACTTTGTCCAAAGTAAAATCGATTCCTGGTTTCTCTGGTTCCATTCCTCTTCCGCATCCAAGAAATTCCTCGTGAACTGAGACTTGTTTTGAAAACAAGTTTAGAAGAGGTGGTCAGATTCTACACCGCCCAATGAATGGCGTTGGTGGCCTCGCTGGTGGCCTCGTTGGTCGCCCCTCGCACTAGAAGCCATATTAAGCGAAACACGTCAGTATCTGCTCTCCATTGGTTAATTTACACCAACTTCTACAGGTAGCATGTATCTTGGTGCGTCAGAGGATTGATACTCGGGTCCTTGTCGTGCGCAGCTCAAGACTTAGGACCCCAACGCTAAAAGCCAAGAAGATAACCAGCATGCTTGTGAATGCTCAAAGTCGTGGCGAGCTGGGTTTCCCTGTAATCAAAAGCTTGCGCCTCGCACGTCATGTCTTATGATTGTGGCAGAGCTCGACGAACGATCCGATTCGCTAGCATAACAGCTCTACGACGCATAGAGTACTAATGCAGATCAACACCTCACCTCAGTCGTCGCGACCAACTCTCGGGCCGATATAAACAGGCTGATACATGTATTTCTAACAATTTTCAAGATCACCAGTACTGTGGCGCATCCCCTAATAACAGATTTGGTTCGCTTGTCACGTGAAGTGATCTTCACTCTATTTGTACTCACTCTTTTCCGGGCCAGGGTGAGGTGGAAAGATATTTCGGATGCGACCTGTGATATTTGTAGATAGAATTGACTTCATTTCACTCGCTTGAATAGGGGAGCCGACCACGACTTTGTATGCACGTGTACTTTCTTATTCCTGGAGGATGAACACATACCTTTATCAACAAATAGTGATCCTTTTACGATGGTGGTTCGTGCATGAACTGAGTACGTTGGGTAATTACAAAGTGTACGTAGTGCAACAGCACCACCTCAGCCCTCAGCATCGTTAGTCTCGTTGGAATCAATCGACGATGCACCGATAAGCTGTTCGCAAGACTATTCATCAAGATTGGCAACTGGTCTGGAACGTACACCTTTGATTAAATACAGCGTCTTCTCCATTACAACGTCACAACCAACTTGGTCGCACTTACACCTTTATCTAGCGTAACCAAAGCTTCCTGAAGATACTTCAAGCCTTGTCCCACCACTCGCGGCTCCGGCAAACACTTCAATGTCCCGTTCTCCAAAGCAGGCGTCAGATAATCTTTCCAAAACGGATCCGTGAACTCGTTTAACGCAAAGACATGGGACAACTTGATGTTATCTGGCAATTCCAATTGCTTGTCTGGCTTGACAATGCCCAACTTGCCGCCTCCGAGATTCTCAAGCAAGGAAATGCAATATTTGAGAGACTGCTCTTCATCCGAGATGCAATCGATGACACCAACGAATTCGCCCTCCGTATTCCGGACTGCTTGGACCAAGTCGTCCACAATGGATGGGGCGTGGTAGTCCAGGACCTGCGACGCACCAGTTTCTTTGACCAGTTCAAAGTTGCGGGGACTAGCAGTTGCAATTGTGGTGATTCCAGCTGCACGTGCGACTTGCAAAGTGTTTAGGCCAACACACGAGCTGGCACCCCATACAACGACTGTCTTTCCGAGCGGCTTTGCGATGTTGAGAGATGGACCAGGTAAGCCGAAACCTTTTCCTACTTCCGCGCAGAGTGCGACGAGCGCGGTGTTGAAGCATACTGGCAACACACTTCCCTGAGCAAAGGTGACATGATCTGGAATCCTGGCTACTCTTTCCTGCTTAGCTACCGAGTATTGCTGAAAAGCTCCGTACTTGGGGCCGCCGTCGAAAACATGCGTCACAAACCTGAGAGAGGGAAACATGATTGATCAGCCAGCATGTCTTTTGAAGTGGTTTGTATACACACTTACGCCATCACTCGATCACCTTTCTTAAATCTAGTAACTCCTGCTCCGACTTCATAGACTTCTCCCGAGATGTCGTGGTCAGGTATAAAAGGCCAATTATTGACGATGAAACCGATCTTCTGGATTTTGCCTACAAGGTGTGGGTCATGGTACAGAATATGAGGATTAGGAACCTCGTCGAGTGCTTAGTGCTTGAGGGAAAACATACTCGATATAGGATTGACGGCTAGGGCTTTGTTGTGAATGATGATCTCGCCCTCTCCTGCTGTGGGAAACTTTGCAGGACCGATTCTCAGCGGCTTCCCCGCTCCATCTAGCCATGCGGCTTGGTTTGTGGGTGTCATTTGGGTTGAATTGAGATTATTAAAAGGTAGTAGCAATACTTGAGGTGGTTGTGGAATTGGATCATTGTTTTGTTCATGGAAGCAGCTCAAATATATGTTACTGGAGATGCTACCTTGTGCACTGGTGCACTATTGTCACCTGTTGGACGGAATTATAATCCCAAGATTGCTAAGCATTGGAAGCCTATCAGCCAAGAAGTCTAACTGTGCATTTTCCGCACTTCAGGTACATTTGTCAGCTACTCGTTGCCCGCCTTAATCGGGCGCATGTATTCATTCTGACTTAGGCTTAGCCTAACATAGTTAAACGAACTTTTCACCCGAAATTCGAGCGTACCCTAGACGAGTGCCAAACTCAAGTATCAGAAACGTACCTTACTAGGGCTTCGCAGTGTTTTCACTCACATAACTGTAGTTTACCGCCCTTCTGCTTCGGCTGCCCTTCTGCTACCTGCTTAGATTAACAGTAATCAAAAGACACTGCCAAACTATGTGAGACATCATCAACAGGTATGACCGTAGGATGATGAGCCCAGCCGCCAATAAAACTGTAACATCAAAGAAGCAAGTTTCTATAATGCATCTATACTCAATAACAAGATGTGGCCTGCACCTAGCAAAGTCAACAATTTTCAGCAGTCTGGGCGGTTAGATAAATCATTTTCAGTATTTGGTCATTAAATTCTCAACCAATGGACTATTCTGCTGCTATCAAAATCCAACAGCAAGGATACGCCTTTTCTAAACAACAACGCGCTCAAAGCTGTACTTGGGAACCTTTTTACTGATGAGCATACCCATCTCTCGCTTGCTCCTCTGCTCCTTCTTTCCACCCTTTCCGCTCTTCATCTTTTCTACACCCTGATCCGCCTTTGCACCCAGTGGTAGCATGGGTAGGTCCTCTTCTCCACTCAGTTTACCTGTGACGCTAAATGGCTTGCCACGCATCTCCAAGCTCTCATTGGATGGCTTGTTCGATGCAGGCACAGTAGAAGCGTAGCGTAGGAACTCGGAGAGCAAGCCGCGGATGAAGTGAGCCTCAAAGAAACCACTCAGAGCGACGGATGTGTCCTTGTTTAATGTTCTGAGGATATCTTCACCATTCTGAGATGCCGAGGCCGTGCCTACTGGGGCCAGCCAAGCCCCCGCGCCAATAGCATCAAGGGTGCTCGAGAGCAAGGAAGCAATAATAGAAACAGCATGGTCGTCTGGATCTTCCCCGGAATTTTCCGCGCCAACAGTTTCGATGTCGACGAAACCCAGAGGTGATGACCACCCGCCGTTCTTCAACTCAAGGTGCAGGAGGCGGATGAGTGATTCGAGATCCCGCCGTGGCAGTACAGATCGAAGCGTTGAACTGATGACCGGAGCAGGGAATGTATGGAGCCGGATGAGGGCAGGTCGTAAGGTGTGACTTCGGGTCAGGAGACCATGGTCAAGAACTGACAAAGCGTGATCAATCTCGTTTGAAGCGGCCTCTAATTCCGAGTCGAAATTCATGTCGACATCTTCTTCCACTGGAGTAACACCATTGGTTAATAGCTTGGTTGCCTCGTCTTGTTCTGGCGCGTCATCTATGCTTTGAATGAGAATCTTGATAGCCTGGACGACCTCGCCAATCGGGAGGAACTGGGTGTGATTCAAAACAGCCGAGAGGATATGCAATTCAGAATCATAATCAACGAGGGCCTTGACAATATCACCGTCAACAATGGTCGGTACCGTCTGAGTCTGGTCACTTGTTTCCTCAAGTAACGCTCGGCGGATAGACTCCTTGGTGAGATGGCCGGTTTGCAGGAGCCACTGAAAGACATTGGGTGGAAAGAAGCCAACACTCAATGCCCCTTTAGACTCCTGTTCAAGTTCGGCGACATTTGCCCAATGAAAGATTTGTCCAAGTGCGTACAGCGCATATTGACGATATTGCTGTCGCTGATGGCCAGGAATGACATGAGGCATTTTCCACCGGGGCAACTCATCCTTCGCAGGCTCATCGTCAAGGTTCTCGACCACCATGGTGTCACTGTCGGGGAGACTGGGGCCGCCTCCATTGGTCAGTGGACCACCAGATTGCTCATTTTCGTGCTTTTGCGCCAGGTCGGCAGTCTCAAGCTCGATGCCCAGGTCGGTAGCGAAGAGTTGCTCAAACTTCTCAATATCGCCCTTAGCAGCATATTTGCTCAACTTTGACTTCCGCTCTTGCCAAGCCTGGTTGTCGATTCCGGAACCAGTCTTGCGTCCTAGTGTAATACCTTTGCCAAGGGCGTCGATGAGCAAAGTGCCTTCTATTTTGGCTCTCTTTCGAGGGGCTGCTCCTCCGAATTGCATACCAAGTACCTCATCTTCCCGGACAGCCACGACCAGTCCAATGTCGGCATAATACGCGACCAAGTTGCAAGGAGACGTTACGTTGTCGCTGGTTTCTGGTTGTGCGTGTTTTCTCTTTTTCGAGGGACTAACAGAGTCTGGAGCAGAAGGACTGGAGGCGATTGCTTGCAATGCCTGTAGGGAATTATATTTGACATCAAACACCCTGCACAAGTGCTGCGACGTGGTGAAGAGCACATCCTGTGCAGTTCGCAAAAATGCATCAACACCTGGCGCAGGGAGAACGAACTCGGAGTAAAGCTTTGGCACGGTCGCGGACAGGTCGTACGAAAGCAATGTTCCTGTGGTGATGAGATGAAGCGCGCCGCTGGAGGCATGCAGGGTAATTTGTGTACAGGGACTCTGGAGGATAGACGCTTTCGAGGGCGCGGGAAGGTCCAAGGTGAGCAAGTGCTTGACAGGCGAGAGCTGGGTTGTGGTAAGGTCTACAGACCTCGGCTGTATTTGCAGAAGGATTAGAACTCTTAAGCCATTTGCCCTGCGGCCAACAACGCAGAGGACCTGGGCAAGATCAAGAAAATCGGATGCGCTGTCCGATGTAGGGTCCAAGAGTGTCGCAATATCTTGTCGGCTTCGCAGCAGCCCCCGAGTGACAGACCTGGCGCTAGCGAGTGTGATGTGTTCAGTCGCAATTTCGGATTCTCCAGAAGTCATGAATGATCTCAAATTTGCGACCCATCTGACAATGTCCAGATCGGCGGAAAGGCATATGATATCTCCGTTGTCAAAAGCCGCAAGCACATCGTGAGTTGCATCTTTTGAAGAGCCACCAGGCGCGACTGGAAGCGCATCTAATGTAGAGATATGCGCTGTGCCAGAGGGTGTGTATGACGTCTTGGTGGTCTCGGTGTGTTCTCCGGTTGTCTTGTCGTGGAAACAGACAAGTTGCGGCTTGTCGGCAGGCGATGAGCCGGCAAGGGAGGCGTATGTGAAGCGATGCGTTGGGGCTTTAGAAGGGCCCTTGCGGTATATCGAGTATGGAGCGGTCGTAAAAGTTGCGCTGGGCGGCAGCGCATACGAAGTCACAAGCTGTGGATTTTGGAGCTGCAAAAGTATAAGCGGCAATCACATGTCGGAATGCGAGGTACATACACTGTATATGGATACACCCTCTCCGTCGACGCCTACTGCGATCTCGGTGCGCTTCCTCTTCTTGATGCCGCTAATGCTGCAAACACCAGCAGCGTGCACACGTCCATTGGTAGAGCCGACGGGCTTGGACAGCGATGCCAAAGTGAAGGGAGCGCCAATGGGTTGGTCGGACGACATGGTGTTTGCCAGACCCTGCAGTCGGATTATCGGAGGTCTGCGTGAGCCGTAGGGCAGAGCGCGTGCTTGAGTTTGGTGGTTGAGTGCCTGTCGAGAAAAAAGTTGGAGCTCCGGCAGAAAACGGGCGGTAACGAGCGCATAGGGTCTTGGCGCGTCTCTGTGGCGAGTGCCAGCCCAGCCACAGGCAGGGGAGACACGCTGCGGCTTGAGTGGCGCTATTAGCGCGTCACGTCGCGTGTCCCGGAAGTGTCTTTTGGTCATCGTTTACGACAGCGCCTGCAGGCCTTCACTTTACGACGTTTACGTGCGCAATTGATATTTGATAATCCCTGTTGTTTGCCTAGCCCTGCCTCCATGTCACGAATGCTCCGGTAGCCCTTGAATGTGTAAATGGCCCTCACAGCAGTGCAATCTGCAATGAATCTAGAGGGAAAGAGCGTACATCCATTCTTTTCCAAGCCTTCTAGTATGTGGCTGCCCAGTGTTTGATACTCGAATACTCACACTTTGCATAGATGGTCAAGCCTCAGATCCCCTACAAACCAACGACGATGCCCCAACAAACAATGTCCACGACGGAGCCGAGAGCACAGATACAAACTCCAAGTCTGGCAAAGGACGCAAGAAGAGGGCCGCAAAGAGCGATGGGCCCAAGGAGAAGAGCCTTGTATCCCACATGAAGAACCAGGCGTCGTTGGACCGATTCACCCGACCTCCGTCCGCACAAACAAGTGAGACCACTACAAATGGCACCAACAACTCTGTCGAGGCCTCTTTGGACGTAGATCCCAATCACGACCGAAGAAAAAGACAAAAGACTACATCCCCGGAACCCTCACTCAATCCTCCCACCTCTGCACAACTCCAACCTGCGCAATCTGAACCCATTCCTACGGACTGGCACCAACAACTACAAGTGCAGACTGACGGACCAATGGGCTTGGATTCGGCAATGAATACTTTCATGCACACCGACGTAGCCATGACTGATGTGACTGGAGAGCCTGGATATGAGCGAATGGAACATTCAACCACATCTACCGCGCCTAGTACGCCATCACTGCCAGCAGGCCCGGAGCCTATTGATGTTGTATCTGAAGCTGCACCAAAAGATCCAAAGGAAGTAACACCAAAGAAACAAATCAAAATCACCAAGAGCGGCAGACTTGTTTCTAGCCCACCAAAGTCAGTTACAGACCCAGCATCTCCAAAGAAGAGACGAGGCCGGAAACCCAAAGTCAAGGTTCTCCCAACTGTGACGGTCATCAAATATGGCACAGATGCAGCGAGTCGATCAGCAATCGGGCAACGGATTGAAGAAATTCTGAACTCAAAAAGAACATCAACCAAACGCCAAACAATGCAAAGGAATACAACGCCTAAGCCAGCTGCGCCGCCTAAAATCACCCACCCTTTTTTCCTTGGCAAGCCTCAGAAAGATACTCCTCCAGCCAAGGTAGTCACCGAACTGCCACCAGCAACCCCCAGGAAAAGTGCTGTCACGCCGGGCAAGTTGCGTGCTGAGACGCGGAGAGACCCGTCACCAGAGCCCCCGTCGTTTTATAGCAGAGGACTACAGACCAGTAAAGTGGGTAAACAATCCGGCCTCAACGAAGCGTCATGGCCGACAGGCGAAAATGCACATGTTCGTAACTTGGCAGCAAGTTTCCCACACCGGTTGAACAACTCAAACTGTGTGCAACTAGCATTAAGACCACGGAAACTCAAGAACGCCGTCGTGACCCTTTCAGAACAGGAAGACGTGGTCACGAGACTCGCAAAAGATCTTTCCCATAACCGACGCACGCATTACAAGAACATGGCCGATTTCGCAGCTCCTGAAGACGTCCGTCTACCAACACGTCTACTCACTACAGGACCTGAAGTAAAGCGTAGAGTGCATCAACAGTTATTTGCAAACCCCAAGAAGCAGCCATTCCACACAGCCGTCGAACATCTTCTTAAGCAGATTGAGTTCACCCTTACGCCCTTTGATGAAGGAAAGTGCGAGACTCAATCGTGGGCTCACAAGTACGCTCCAAGTTCTGCTGCCCATGTGCTGCAGACTGGTACAGATGCAGTGGTGCTAAAGGATTGGCTGGAGAGTCTAACAGTCATGGCCGTGAGTGGCGCCTCAAAAACGTCAGCTACAGTAGATGCGAAGCAGCCACCGCGGAAGAAACGCAAGAAAGCCCTTGATGATTTCATTGTGCCAGACGACGACGAAGAGGAGGAGGACATGGTGAGACTGCCTGGAGCAGATGGGGGAAACTCCATGGAGCCAGGCTCTTTTAGGCGACCACAGTGGACGCGTGACAAGAACGTCGTACTCATTAGTGGGCCCCATGGGTGTGGTAAGAGTGCAACTGTTCACGCTGTAGCCAAAGAGATGAACTTCGAAGTCTTCGAGATTCATGCCGGAATGCGTCGCTCGGGCAAGGACATCCAAGACAAAGTGGGCGACATGACCGGCAACCATCTAGTGAACCACAAACGCAATGCAGCATCGATCCAAGAACCTGCTCAACCTGTGGATGACGCGGGTGATGATTGTGCCGACACAGCACTTGAAAAAGACATCAGCAGTGGTCGGCAAGGGACGATGACATCCTTCTTCCAAGCAAAGCCCAAAGCGGCACTGGCCAAACCAAAAGCACAACCACGGCTTCAGGAAATTAAGGCGGCACCATCCCAGGCTCAAGCTACGCTTCCACTCGCTCCAGCCTCGCGCACCTCACAAAAACAATCTCTGATCCTCATTGAAGAGGCTGACATTTTGTTCGAAGAGGACCAGCAGTTCTGGGCGCAGATCACCAAGATCGCATCTCTCTCGAAACGCCCCATTGTCATCACTTGCAATGATGAGCGCCAAATACCAATGCACGACTTACCGCTCGCTGCCGTCCTCAGACTCCAGCCTCCTCCCGTAGAACTCGCCACTGATTATCTGCTTGCTCTAGTCGGAAGAGAAGGTCACATTCTTGAGCGGCAGGCTGTGAAGGAGTTGTACCAATCAAAAGACAATGACCTTCGAGCCAGTATCATGGAGCTTGACTTTTGGTGTCAAATGTCCGTTGGAGACAGAAAGGGTGGGCTGGAGTGGACGTACCAGCGCTGGCCTCCAGGCAAAGACGTCAATGAACACGGCCAGACGTTGAGAGTTGCTAGTGAAGGCACGTATAAATCTGGCATGGGCTGGCTCTCGCACAACGTCTTTGAAACCCCAGGAAATGCTGCCTTTGACAAAGAAGAAGAGCTTTTGCAAGAAGTCTGGGCAGATTGGGGAATCAGCCCTTCTGAATGGCAAGCTCCAGCAACGAGCAGGCAACAAGCGCTCAATCCGCAGAGCGCTGATCCATCTCGTCGTCTCCAAGAATTGAAACGTCTAGATGCCTACACCGAGTCCCTCAGCGCATCAGACATCTTCTGCCGTATCGACCTACCTTCGTACAGCGCTGATCACGACCAACCCACCGACGCCTCGCAGCCCCCCGTCCCCGAAAAATCGCGTCAAAGCTACACCCTCGCAGCACCCCTCATGCAAATCGATCACAGCGCCGACTTCCTAAACCTCGACACCGCACTCACCACGCAAACACACCTCCTCCTCCAACGCGCCTACCCAGACATCTCCCAAGCCCACTCCCCATTCCAAAGCACGCCAGCACCTCAGTTAGAAACCGCCTACGCAAAAACCATCCTCCAACTGCGCCACGCCCAGAAAACAAACGCAGAATCCAAACTTACCCGTGCAGACTTTGCAACAGCACTAGACTGCCTCGCCGCGCCCCCAGATCAACTCCTCCCAGAACGCACTTCCTACACTTTGACTCCTTCGTCGTTCGACCGTACCTTTAGCCTCATCACGCTCGACCTCGCGCCCTACGTCCGCAGCATCGTTGCACACGAGCAGACGCTTGAGCAGCATCGTGCCCGTATGTCAGACGTGCTAGGCGTAACGCCCTTTGGTGGTCCGAAGAAGGCGCGGACGACGCGAGCGAGTCGTGTGGCGCTTGAAGGGGGAGTTAGAGAAGCGAAGCGGAGAGAGAGGTGGTTTGATGCATATGTGGATTTCGAAGCTGTGATGGCGACGGCGGGGAGAGAGTGGTCGGGGATGGGATGGAGGTGTGAGGGAGATGGGGATGAAAGGGCAAGCTTGGTTGGGTCGGATATTGATGGGGAGTTTGAGTATGAGGATGATGTTATGATGGTGTGAGTGGTAGTTCTTTATGGAGACAGCGTGAGTGGATGAGGGAATCGGGCGGTTATATCTTTTTTGCTTGTGTATTTTCAGCGGAGCTCGCAGCTCGAATCATTCCAAGACATCAGAGACGATCATGTACAGTTTTAGTTAGAGATATAGTTTACATGTATGTAGATAGCCATTATTATATATTATCAACGAAGCGAATATAGAAAACTTATCACATCTACATCACATCACTATCACACACAAGATCTTCACAACTCAAGGTTGCATTTCAAAAGAGACGTATCTTCATTGGCAAAGCAACAAAAAAGCCCTATAGCACGCATCTAAAATAAGAAAAGAACGACAAATCCAATAACCCCCAAGAAAACGCCCGACCTGACCCTTTACCGGGCAAACAGGTGACTTCAACGCCGCTTCCCCATCTCTCATTACCCCCTTTCTCACCTCATGACACCCAAATTGCGTTTGAGAAAGAAGGAAAAAAAGCAGAAGGCATACATAGCCAAGAATTACCAAGCACACCCATAATACTCCTTACTACTAACTTACTCACGTACCCTCTACATAATATACTCCATCTTGACACGCTTGACGCCGCGAACAAACTACGTCGCAGACACAAGCGGGAGGCTCTGTCTCTTGCGCTGCTGGCCTCTGGCGGATGCATTACCGGCGGTTCGCATGGTGTTAGGCGAGACCTTGGAGATGGTGGCAGGCATTGATTTTAGGGGTGTGGGCGGATCAGCCTCCGATTCATAGTCCGAGGTTAGTTGCGTGGAAGGGGCGCCGTCTGATTCAGCATCGCTGGCTTCTGTTTCGGGATCGGCGGCGACTTGGGATGGTGGTGAGGACTGTGTTGGTGTGGTAATAGTGATTGTGGAGGAGGAGTCGGGTGTGTCTTCTGCTGCTGCTGCTGCTGCTGATGATGATGATGATGACTTGGGTGGAGGGACCTCGAGTTGAGGTGGTTGGGGCTTAGGCATTGGTTCGGCAGGGATAAGATCGTCGTCATCGTCGCTGGGCAGAGCAACGGCAATGGCTTCTTCGTCGACTGCAGTCTGTGCGTATGCAGCTGCATTGACTGGTGGTAGGGGAGCGTCCTCTGCTATCACGGGGTGCTCTGTTGCAGGTTGAGAGTCAGGGGGAGACGACTCATCGATACGCTCGTAGAAGAGCATGAAGACGTTGCCTTGATGCGCTTCCTCTTCGGAAACAGGGTAAACACTGTCATCGCTGAAGCGCCACCACTGTTCTGACGGGGAAACGGGTGCGTCTTCATGCGATTGTTGTTCTTGGCTTTCTTCGCCATTGTCCTCTGTTGATGAGACATCCACCGCTTCACTTTTGACTGCCCTCGGATGCGACCGGTAACACACGTAATGTCCATTACCATGCGAACCGTAGTGTGTGACAGCGGCTCGCAGGCGATACTGGAAGGGCGAGTCGGATGTCGGCTTATTCCTTGCCAGCATGGACTCTCTCGGGTCCCTTGGCCACTCTTCTTCAGACGTGGCAGGCTGCTCGGCAGCCGGAGCTCCGCCAAGGCACCAACTGCCTAGGTCCAATACACTAGGATAGGAGACGCCAGCGGTGTTCTTGAACGGCATACCTGTGTACTCATTGAAGCTGCTGCGGTTGACATGAAGCACCAATGACTGGGGTGCGCGCGCGACCACTGCCTGCTTTGATTTGGTGCTCTGCACCCAATTCTTCTTGGGCACATTAAGAGTCTTTAGTAGTGTCTTATCCTCAAAGTCTTCTTTTTCCAGAGCCTCGTTCACAGCGTCAAGCCTAGCCTTTAATGGTGATTCTGGCTTGTTGGCAACCAAAGGGGCGAGAGTCCTCTGCAGCTTAAGCAGTGTGCACTTTGCGCACTCGACGCCGTCAATGTACTCCAAGGTTGTGTATTCGTCAAGACATTCCCGTATATCGTATCCATGGTTCTTACCGAGCGATACGGTGATGCAGTTGAACGGGATAAGCGTAAGGCCTTCAGAGTATCCGCAGGAGGTGCAGCCAACGCGCTGAGCGAGGCGGCCCTCGAGAGGATTCGGTGGGACTTGTGCGGCCTGTGATTCTGACTTCTCCTTGCCATCTTGTGAACCTTGTTGCATTTTTTCATCTGTGTTTGGTGAGTCGCTAAGGCTCTTTGTGACTTCCAGCCAGGAGACTGAGGATCGCCTCTTACTGCTCGCAGTCTTTTTGACCTCTTCATCCAGCGCATCCAATATCTTGCTATAATACTCCTGTGCATCCTGCTGCTCAAACGTGCTCATCGACTTCAGCTTTCCTCGTATCCAAAAATGTTGCCCCTTGCTCTCAGGGTCATTAAGTTTCGTAATAATCTCGAATAGCGCGCCATTTGTGCTTTCAGGAGAAAGCGAGGGGTGTTCGGATGTGGTTTTGGCAAGGTAGTCGCGCAGGGCGGGAAGTGAGGCGAGACCTTGAATAACGCTGTTCTGGTAGCAGGAGTTGCTGATGTTGCCCAAGCCAGGCGGGACATCGCTGGGTCCTATGGAGAGAGCGCTCGCCATGCCTCGAACACCCTTTTGCAGCAAGTTCCCCGGGCTCATGCCAAAGAGGCTTCCAAACATGCCCCCATTCTGCGTCGCCCCGTCGTCCGTGGAATCTGATCCGGACGCGGACCCAAAAGAGGAACTACGCGAGCGCAAGACACTCGTCGCCATGCTGAGAAACCGGCGTATGTAGAATCCAACGGGAAAACCGAGATAATCCAGGGACTTGAAAAGGATGTATGCACCGAAGATGGCACCCAGGAAAAGGGAAGTGGTGGTCTGATGCGAGTCTGCGGTGTTCCAGCGGTTTTGAAAAGCGTCAAGTTCGGGGTAATCGCCGTAGCTCATAGCTCGTGGGGAGGGTTTGTGAAAAATAAAAGCTGAAACGGCCTGTCTTCACCGCGACAGTGCGATACGCAACTGGGGAGGCGAATGCAGCGAAGGTTCGTGAATGATGATAAATGCGCGGGAGAGGCGCAAGCGGTTGTATGGGCGAGTTCTTTCAGCCCTCGGGCCAGCGCATAGACGAAGTCGAACAGAGCAAACGCGGTGGTGTGTTTGTCTGCGACATGGGAGTGGCGAGCGGGCGCGACGGCGGTCGGAGGGGCGATGGGCGGCGGTTGGTGGCAGAAGTAGGGCGTGAATGTCCACGGGCAAGGGCTAACGGGGCCGGCGATTATGAAGGGTTATCGGAGAAGGTGCGGCGGGCAAACTACTAGCGGCCGAAGTGGACCCGCGGCCTTGGGCCTTGACGAGCTAGTGGGGGAACTTTTGTACATTTGCGAAATGCGCCTTTGACCACGCCTGAAATACTCTGCTTGAGCCTTTCAGTAGCGCTTGAACAGATCCTTCTTTCAATCCACAGCTAAAACAAGGCCGTGCACCTTGGAAGAAGAGAAAGAGCAAAAGAAAAGAAAAGGAAATCCCGTTCCATCCTTTCATTCCAACACCACACACAAAAAAAGATACTCCGAGCACAATGGCGAAAACCGCAAAAGTCAAGAAGCGCCGTAAGGACCTCCCCACCCACCCTTCCCTCCATAACACACTCTGATTCCAAAAACAGAAGTAACAATCCACTCGCGCGCCGCGCGCCGCGCCGCCTCCCCCGTCCCCGATGTAACCAAGGACACCAAAAAGCCCACACACACTACCCGAGACTCGGCCTCTCCCTCGCGGCCCTCCACCATAAACCCACATGCCCTCGCCGCCAAAGACGCCGGTATCCAAAAGAAGCAGAAGAAAACCTCAAACATGACGCGCGCTCAGCGGCTGCGCCACCAAAAGGGACTCGAGCGCGCAGAGGAAAACATGGATAAGCTGGCGAATAAGCGGTTGAAGAGTCTGGGGAAGGGAAAGAAGGTTACGGAGAGGGCAAAAGGCTGGGAAGATATTAATGGAGAGGGGGTGAGGAAAATGAAGAAGGGTGGTGTTGTGGATATGGGTGAGGAAATGGAGAATGGGAAGAAGGAGAGGGCGTGGGGTGTGGATGAAGAAATGGATGATGACGAGGGTGCTGAGAAAGAAGCTGAGGAAGTGAAGCCTTTGGCGGCACAGCTACCAGTCGAAGAGGTAGACGAGATGTTGTGAGGAAGCGAGGCCAACAACGAAACGGATGTATTAAGCATGATACCCTGAACTCATGAATGAATCAAATGTGTTTGTCGTTTTTGCCTTGGATTTCCGCTGCATGGAGTCACACACACACACACACACATCTACCGTGCTCAGATGGCTAGAACTAGACTCGATCACAACGATCCAAGTCCAAAATAAGCTATTGTGTAAAGTACTCAAGCTACCGAACAAAACCTCCCCCAACATTTTCGAACTTTGTTCTTTCAAAAGAAGAAACACCGAGTTGAAACCTTATGTCCCCTTTGTCAAACGCAACCAAAACACCACCAAGGAATCTTGCTCCCCCCCTCACATTGCCCTAACCACGGTTCCTGCCCCATCCATTCTTGTAGTCATTGTCTGCCTCGACAGCTGCAGTGACCTGGTTCTTATACGAGTGCCACAATTCGCGAATCTGGCCTTTGGCTTCCATAGAATCCACAATCTTCCTTGCAGCCTTTGCGCGTTTCCGGTCGCTCCAGCCGTCCCTCTTGACCAGCTTTTCTGCTGACAAATGGCCCTCTGCCTTGAGGTAATCCTTGACCCATTGGTAGAGATGATACCGCCAGTGGTACAGGGTATGCGCGACCTGCGCATTGGCTTTACATGTGGATCCCACAGGGAAGCGATGCGATTCTGCGGGAATGCGTTCGCGCTGGAAGTTGTAGGTTGGTTTTTCCCCGTTGAGCATGGCTTCCGAGTCAGAGGAGAAGCCGGACGAATCGCTGTCCGAGTCCGAGTCTGAGTCTGTGTCATTGGCGACAGGTTCGAGCGTCTCTGGATTATATGGTTGTCCTTGGAGTAAAAGCTCTGAACTCGCTGTGTGGTTGGTCCGGTTACAAGCTTCGCAATGCGGTGATATAACAGCTCTGTCAGCTGCACTAAGCTCGTTGGCTATAAGATCAGGTCGAGCGCGAATAGCTCGTGTGAAATCAGGTGTCCAGGCTGAAGATGTGTATTTTGAACCCGCTAGACCTTTGACTTCATCGTCTAGTTTACGAAAAGTCAATACATAGACGGGCTTAGTCGAGTCAAAGCCAGGGTGGATCTTCTTCATGACCATCCATTCAACGGCGTGTCTGAAGAGGTCCTTAGTCTTTGCACGTGAGATACTAAAGTTGAGTCGCATCTCCTCTAAGTCCTCGTTTCCTGCGGGCTCTCCAATATCAGCGTCCATATCGTCATCGATGAACTGCTCGTCTTCCTGATCCTCTTGAAACATGTCAAGCGCATTGGGATCACGATCTAATTCCTCTTCGTCGTCGTCCTGACTTATTTCACTGTCCTGTTCTTCCTTGATAATCTCAAGATCTGAATCTGAATCTTCCACTACTGCTCTTCTTCGTGCAGGTGTTGATGAAGAAGCGGTTTCAGTAGCAGTTTCGGTCGTGCCAGCCCGTCGCCTCTTCAAAGCCTCAAGGGCTTCTTTTCGCTTGTTCTTTGGGTTGTCATGAATGTTTCTGCTGCGGTCTGCGACCGGGGACGACCGCAGGAATGCAAGATCTTCTTTGAGATCTTCTTGCTCTTCATCGTTGGCTCCACTTGGCTCAGAATTTTGCGCATCTTCATCGTCGTCATCAGATACAGGCCTCCGACGTTTGAGTCTGCGCCTTACGCTCCGAGGCGGACTCTGAGCTTCTTCTTCTTCTTCTTCTTCTTCTTCTTCTTCTTCTTCTTCTTCTTCTTCTTCTTCTTCTTCTTCTTCTTCTTCTTCTTCTTCTTCTTCTTCTTCTTCTTCTTCGTCTTCCTCAGCAGGCGGAGAGTGCCTTTGTACTGCTTTCTGCTTGGAAATTGTGATTGGCCGACGAAGGTCGTCGTCGTCATCGTCATCATCCTCGTCCCCATCCGGCGTAGAAGCTTTTCGAGTGCTGCGGACGACCACAGGCTCTGGCGTACTTTCCTTCTTGCGTCGCTTCTTTTCCTTTTCCTCCTTCTTCTTCTTCTTGTCCTTCTTTTTCTGTTTCTTCTTGTCCGACTCTTCGCTCACGATCTCAACCTGGACAGCCCGCCGCTGCCGCTTGCGTGGCACAACTGTGACTGTCGGCTCATCTTCCGGCTCGCTCGGCGATGCCGTACGCTGACGCTTTCGTGACTTGAGCTTGGATTCTTCTTGCACCTCTTGCACATCTTCCGAGCTCTCAGAGTGTATCGAGTCTGCCGGCCCATCAAACATTCCTCTGGGCTTACCCAAGCGCAAGCTCTTATCCGTGTTCATGGCCAACTCGTCTTCGCTCGTTGAATTCTGCTGCTCTTTTGTCTTCGGTGCTGCTTTGAACGCTTTCTTATCCAACTTCGATTGCTTCCGTGGTGGCCTCGACGATGAGCCAGTTCTGGTTGCGGTAGGTTTGGTCGCATGCGATAGTTGAGAAGCAGGCGAGAAATTGAGTTTTGTCTGGCGCTTGCGATCGCGAGCTTTCTTAGGCGCCATGGCGACGGAGATTCTCAAAGCCTAGTTCACCGCCCATTTCTCTCACTTGGTCGCCCGCAGATTCTGCTTTGCGCGTCGCCGTCGCGTTGAGCCTGCGCGTTGCGCAAATGGTACTGCAATGTAGGTAAATGTCGCAGTTCTTTTGGAGAAGACTGGAGATTATTTGGTATTTAAGAGAAAGATACCAATTGGTATGAATACTGATTGAGCGTGTGAGGCGCTGAGGTATGGTGACGGTGTGGGGCGAAAGCAGAAAGATTGCCAGGGTCTGGCGACTTTGGCGAGACGCGCGAGCACGTGCAACAGCGTCATCCGAGAAGACAGACGTCATGACTGTTGGACAGCATAGACATGTCTTGGTTGATTTTGGCTCGCACGTGAAATCGATTCAACCCTGGCGTGCAGAGTCTTGGACTCGCTAATGTACTCTCTCAGTATAACGGAGTTACTACATTTAACTCAGACATGCTTTGTGAATGATTTCTTGCTCGATACCATTAATAGCTGTATTTCTTCATGGCTGGGTAAGCTACTTGTTCGCCACCAAAGACACTTCAAAGACTTGAATCGCATTATCTCAATGTAACATCATCTTACGGCTTTTGAGAATAAAATGCAGAGGAAATATTCACGGTCCGAATTTACAACGTTGCCTTGCCATAACTTTCTACCGTTATAGCCTTCTCCAATATTCACTCTTTAGAACCACCCCCTTAAAACATCAAACAATCATCTACAGTGCATCACCCATTACCCTTTACAAAACTCTAGACTCACCAACATTCATAATCAACTCATCTAGACCACAGCCCCACATACGAGATTGTAACCTCGGAAATGTTACCCCCGTGTGTGGAAAACTAAAAAGATCGTCTTGAAACTTCAGACACTTCAGTTTACACCAACACAGCTATCCGCGCCGACCCGCAAGTACAACATACCAGGTATGCATGTAGTATGTGTGTGTATGCCCCGGGGTTCCTGCGCCCAGCTGAGGTCAGCTTACCTCCATATCGGAACGCCCCATGTTGTGATATCTACTGGGTTTGCCATGTTTGGGTCAAGGGGTTCAATGCCTGGGTCTGTATGTGGTAATATCTCTTACCCCGCTTCGCATACTTTAATATGTATAATTGGGATTTGCATCAGCGACCAAAATAGCAAAGATTATACAACTCTTTTGAAATTCAAATTTCCCCCTTTCAGGCCAAAAGCGGCAAACATGTCTACCGATAATCTCATGCCATGCCCGGAAATTGATGTGTTGCAATGGAATGGACAGGACGTTTACGTTCAGTGTCCGTATTGCGGGGATATACATCAGCATGGCATGGTGCAAAAGCACGAATGTGTTTCGTTGTGTTACCCGGGTGGCTGCTACAAGTTCAGACTTCCTTTTGATAACAGGACTGGACTTGTTGGTTATGAGATTGACAAAAGAAGGGCATACTTTGTAAATGCTGGTTTGCGGATGTGCCAAGAGGATGAGCCGGTATGTTTTCTAGAACAAGTTGCAATAGACCAAGTCTATTGCTTCTGCAGATGATGACACTGAGCCAAGGCGGATGTTTCTGACCAAGAAAGCAAGACTGCAGGCACTACTCCAATTCCGAAAGATACCAAATTGGATGTGATCACAACAGTTCAGGCGCCCAGTCGTACCATTCCTAGGCAGCGCATCACTAAAAATGGCGCCGTTCTCGGCAGGGGACGACAGTTTGCTCCTATAGCAGCAAGCACTGGATGGAGCCGCAATGACCTACCTCCAAACGAAAGGAATAGGCCCAGCTGGATCGATCAAGTTTACTATATCGCATCGCTGATTGGCCACGAGTTTCCCAACGCACCCAACTTGGACCAGGGCAAACCGGGGCGGTATTACGCTTCACACGCGGAGAAGAAGCTGATTGCATATTTGATAGACAGGCATGCATTCGTACCTCCGGACAGAGAGTTGGACCAGGAATTGGAGCGCTCAGTCTTAGAAGCCAAAGACTCACTCGCAGAGGCAAGGCACGCATCCCTAGCTTGTGCTAAAGTGTGTGAGCTCGAAGAGAGAAAAGGAGAAGTGGGGTGCCAGCTCTTCGACGCAGATTACCGGTCGCTGGGCAGCGACTCCTACAACATGCATGAGGTCAAGAAACTGGAAGATGAGATTTATGCCATTGACGAACAACTTTCAAGCCTTGAGTCCGACAATAGTGTGGCAGCGATGAGGATTAGACAGAAAGACACGGACATGTTGCTGAGGAGAAAAAGGGTCCAGCAAGAGCTGGTGGAGTTGAGTAGACATGAGCCCCCTGTCTTGTTGAAACAGGCAGTCATAGTGAGCAGCAACGGGGTCTGCCAAGACTGCGACATGTTTAGAAAAAGGGTGAGCGACTATTTCCGGCTGGCAATCGGAATAGACTGGTGCACCTAGGTTAATTTCCGCATGTCAAACGGCTCAGTCGTTGCCGGCAGCCGGGACGCGGACGTGGAGCGGTATTACAACGGCTTACTTGGCTTCCTGTCACCGGGTTCTAGGTGCAGCCGAGTAAAGAGAAACCGCGCGGCCGATGAGAAACATTGATCGGGATCGAAAATCAATAAATCTTAGATGGGAGTTTCGGTAAAATGGATGATCGGACTATCGAGTCGGAGGGTGTTTGGACCTGGCGGGAGGGTCCCTAGCAGGGGACACGTCATGATTGCTCCAATGGCATAAATTTGCGGCGAATCTCGAGCCTATTAGGGGCGGTCTCTTTGTCTAGGTATTTGACCGTAGTGCCTTACGCAGGCTCTAGGCGCTTTGAGAAAAAGCGGCAGTTGCAGATTGAAGAGATGAAACAAAACGCAGCAATATGAGATAGTAGCTGCGAGAAGAAAAAAACTAAAAGTACTTGAGATGAATAAATCCAAAAGGAAAGGTTGATTCCTTGGTTGTTGGGGTATTTGCGCTGTTAGGTGCTACGTAGAGCAGGTGACTTGGTCCCGTGACCTGGTACAAGGACCGCCGTGGTTGGGTTCGTCGGCGTAGTATAGATTAGAGGGAAATGTATCTGGCACCGAGAGCAGAGCATGATGCGGCAATACTCATACATAGTGCATGCTTCATCGGAATTGAAGCAGAATGCAAGCTAGTGTTGTTTTAGTGCTTAGCTCTGTGAAGCTTCGACTCTAGAAGCGGTAAAGAGCTGACGTGATGGGCGATTTGACAGCAAGCTCCAGGTGTTTGCTGATCATGTCGCCATGTCCATGATAGCCGAAACACCAGCGCCTGGCTCTAGCAAGCCCAGCCTTGGTAGGTACAGCCAGAGGGGGACGTGCATGTTTACAGTGCTGGATTGGCAGCATGCGTCACAGCTGCGTGTGATGCGAGGTTCTGGGCGTCTATGGCCGGCAAGCGCTATCCAAGCTTTGTCGGATATATTAATGTATGTACACAAAAACGAGAGCGCCGAGAGGACTGGAAACCTGATGTAGGCGACGGCCACGTGCGTGTGTCAAGAGTCGAGTCGAGTCGCGTCGTGTCCAGGCATGGCGTGGTGGATGGGGTGGATGCACAGGCGCCGGCGTAGCGAAGCGAAGCGAGGCGAGGCGAGGGACATGCGGAGAAGGTTGACGGCAGCAGGTCCGGTTTGGACGGATGGCGCGCAAACCCTAAACAAGCGATAACTTTGGGGAACAAGCAGCTTGAAGCTGTCACTTTGGCCTTGTGCAGCAGTCACGGTTGCCGCAGGGCTGGAGAGTTTGGACGTGTGCGGGCATTACGGGGGGACGTGGTCGAGTTGCGGACGCTTCCGCATCAGGACGATGTGATGCGTCTCAAGCGAATCACGCAATATGCATCACTAAAACCTGCTGTCACCCACATTGGGGGCAGGCGCCCTCGCGCGTCTTACTGGTAGGACAGGAGCAGCAGCAGCAGTGGCAGGCGCAGTCCATATGCAGATAAGAGTGTGGCCACTCTGGCAGTAGTGGCGCAGGATGGATGGCGGCTGGTGAGTTCCGGGGCGTCTCAGGATTCCTGCAGTGGAGGCGTTGGGGGGGATGTGGCGGGCGTGAATGGGTGAAGAGGTGCGTGTATGGGCTGCCTGCAACCGGCACAATAATCAGGGGAGCGAAAGCAGCGCGGCCCGATTCTGTCCGATCATCGTCGATCCAAGCTAAGTGGCCGCTGGGACAGGGCATCGGTTCCGCGCAGGAGGGCAGCGACGACTGGCGGGGGCGGGGAAGGGGCGAGGGACAGCGTAGCGGCAGGAGCTGAGAGCATGGCCGTGGGCGACGAGCAGGAGCAGAGGAGCAGCAGGAGCAGCGCGCAGGCAGGCAGCGCGGTCAGCAGAGTTTGAAGCCTTCCACGCGGCCCACACGCAGCGGGCGGTCGTGCGACGTTTTGGGGCTGGGATGAGGCTCGATGCGGAGGGGACCGGGGCCTCCGCGGCGCAGGCAATGCCGGCGCGCCTTCTGCGGTGGACCGGCCGAACCCTGCGCCGATTGGGCCAATCACGGCCAAGCTGAGACAAGCTGGAACGGCAGGTGCCACCAGGGAGCCGGGCATGGCCCTCAAGCTTCGCCCAGCCCACTCCCACTTGGCCTCGACGCTTAACCGCGACTCTCGACTCCCGAACCCTCGCCCTCAGCACCCGCCAACACCATCGCCGCCGCCCATCACCACCGCGCCCCAACATCACCACCACCGCTCGCAACTCGTACCCAGGCCATGCCGCTCCTCTGAGTATCCATGGGACTCCCGCCCCCGTCGCCAACTGCTGCTGGACCAGTATAGCCCCCGACCGAGCATGTGGGAGGCCGACTCCTGGCATGGCGCCTCTCCGCTCCTGGACAGTCGCGCGCCCGATGCCACGATACCCTATGTAAGTCGCCGCGCCCCGCAGCCCCTCTGCTGTCTTTTCTTCGTGTCTTGTCCACGCGACTGACGCCCTGCGCAGCACTGTCCCTCGTACAAGCTCCCAGCCCACGGTACCATTGAGATTTCGCCCGGCAACCACATTACCCTCGACTCCAGCGCCGTCTTCCGCCCACTATGCACCGACTCTGCCGGCAATCCCACCAATGCCGACGATGGCTCTGGCGGCCTCACGAGTGTCGCTGACATGCGAGACCCCTTCCACGCCTCCATCACGCCCCAGGCCTACGCGACGGGCGCCGCCACCGTCATCTCCTGGATGCTCGTCATCATGCTCATCATCACTCCACGCACTTTTTTCGTCGGAAACGCCTCGGGACGCTCAGGACTCATGGGCCGCCGCGGCATGATCAGCGGCGCCTCAGGAGGCGGATCCATCATCGGCGTCGGCACCCGCCCGTGGCTGCAAAAGGTTGCCGCCCTGACCGTCGCCGTATCGCTCACGCTGGCCACCGCCGACACGTTTAGGATTGCCAAGGACCAGTATGAGGAGGGATTCATCGATGCCATGGAATTACGCGACGAGGTTGTCGCCGGAATGGAGATCAAGGTGTCGCGCGTCGTGTCCGACATATTCCTGTGGCTCGCTCAAGTGCAAACACTGATACGCCTGTTCCCGCGCCATAAAGAGAAGGTTATTATCAAATGGGTCGGATTCGCCCTCATTCTGCTCGACATACTATTCAGCTGCCTCAACAGTTTTGGTCCCTACGAGAACTCGCGCCGCCCCGCACACTTCGATACCGCCATCCCCGCCCTTAGTTACCTGTTTCAGTTGTCGCTCAGCATGCTCTACGCCGCCTGGGTCATGTACTACGCCATTACCAAACGACGATACGCCTTTTATCACTCGATGATGTGGAACATGAGTGTCATCTCCCTATTGTCCATTGTCGCCATCCTTACTCCTGTTGTCTTCTTCATCACCGATATCGCAAACTACACGATTGCCGGATGGGGAGATTATTTCCGCTGGGTCGGCGCGGCTGCTGCAAGTGTTATTGTTTGGGAGTGGGTCGAGAGGATTGAAGCATTGGAAAGAGAAGAGAGAAAAGATGGAATTCTAGGAAGGGAAATTTACGACGGAGACGACATGTTGGACAACAGTCCATACAGTGCCAGCTGGCCTTCGAAACAGAAGGGCCAGCAATCAGAAAAAGACAAGCAAAATGGCCGTGGAGGAGATGGAGGAGGCGGCTTGGGCGTCTTTGCCTCAGCCCATGCCGCTCGATTTACCAACCTGGCCCAGAGAATTGGACGAAAACCGACCGAATCACCACGAGCAGAAGCACGCAAGAAGCGTACTATTCACATTCCCGCCCCGCCTCAGGCTGTGCGGCGGTCCGCGTCCGCAACACGCGGAGACCGCAGCTCGCGTTCCTACATACGCGTGCAGACGCCACCTCCGGTGCCTGTCATCTCTTCGCCTGTGAGCAGAACAGATACTACTAGTGCCGACTCGACAGTATACACAGTACGCTATCACCCGATCAGCGAAACGCCACCCATTCCCCAACCCGCACCTACCAATGTCCGGACCGAGAACCGCGATGCACAGTCACAACCGGAACCACAGACATTGCCACAGAAGCCGCAAGGCCAAGCAGCCAACCCCGAGGATCCCGAAAAAGGAGGCGAGGTGGAGGGAGTCAATAGCCGAAGCAAATGGCAGTGGCAGGCACTCAGCAACACGTTCCGGCGAAAAGGACGGACGCCGCCCCGCGAGCTGCAGAGAGGACAGGTAATTGAGCCGCTTGGCGTGGAGGATGTTGCAGCCAACATACCACCTCGCACCTACAACGGGCTGGCCCTAGGTGATCGACTTGGCACGTTTGCTGCGCAGCAGAGCGAGAGGCTAAGGTCCAAGAAGAAGACGAGCGCACAGCTTGAGGCGGCACTGCCGGTTACGATTATTCCTGCACAGCCTCGCGGACAGACGTGGTCTCCAGACATTATTCGTCAGCAGCAAGAAGAAGCCCAGCAAGAAGGGGTATCTGCACAGACAGGCGCGCAACCAGGGCGATCAGCGACGACGGTGTCTGGCGACCAAGTGTCACGGTCGTCGCCGTCGGGCTCTGGTCAGGCGACTAATTCGAGCGAAGTGGTGCATCCGTCTGCAACGCCCCAGTCGCATCGTAACCCTCGGATCCGCTACTCGCCAGCAATTGTGCCGGAGCAGCAGCACAGCAGTGCTGACCTAGGGACGCCAATGCGACGAACACCGCCCGCAGCGTCGTCGTCACCACCACCACAGGACGAGACGACATCGACTGTGGACTTCAGCACGTCTCCGCGGTACACTCGGAGCGACCACGACAGGTAGCTCTGTGGCTTTGCATGTCGGCTTGCATGTTTGTGATTATATTTCTCATGTTGATGGATAGCACGTATATACCCCCCCATATGGAAACGGCGCATTAGTGATGGAACTTGAGGATTGAGGTTTGGCATATCAACCCATGGGATTAGCATGGGACGGCGCAGTTGGAATATTTTAAAAAAAGGAATCTCTGGTGTTTCTCATACGGACTTGGATACCCGCCGACCTAGGGAGGTCAGGCTTTGTTTGATTTGATTTATTTGGATTGGGTTTGGATTGGATGGGAATGGAAAGAATAGCGCGCTTAGTGCAATGCGTGTATGTAGTAGTTCAGAGCTGCCAATGATGCAGCAAAATACGACATGATATTTTTTTGCAAACGCGGTTAGAGTGGAGTTGTTGAAGTATTGGCGGTGCACGTGAGAGAGATAAGGCTGGCGGCGGTGGCTTGGGTAATAGAGCTTGGGTCGGGGGGGTTGTGGGCGGGTTCCTTGCACGGGCGCATCATAGCTCCTCCATGTTATCATCGCGCGTGGGCACCTCTTGTCAAGACGTGCGATCGTGCTTTGCAGCCACCTCGTCCATCTCCCCCGCGCGCGCGCAGCCAGACGGTAATAGATAGTTGCCTGCGCCCATCCTCAGGCCCACAATGTCTCTCTTTGGTGACGACGAGTCGCCGCAGCGCGCAAAGCAATCGTCGTCGCTCTTCGATGACGATCCCAAGCCGGCGGGCAGGCCGGGCAACAGCTTGTTCTCGGACGACCTGGGCGACGGCGACTCGCCCTGGGCCTTTCCCACGCCCAAAAAGGCCGGCCGCGAAGCGCTCGTCAAGTCGCTGCTCCCCGCGGGCGACGTGCCCGACTCGTACATTGATGCATTCGACGCCCTGCTGGACGCGGGCCACGGCCACGGCAATGGAGTCAGCGTCGACGGCGTCAAGAAGCTGCTGGCCGACAGCGACATCCCCGCCCACGCACAGGCAAAGATTCTCGACGTGGTGCTGCCCTCGGGCGGCGCGGCCGAACTGGGCAGGAACGAGTTCAATGTTGTCTTTGCCTTGATTGGCCTGGCCCAGGAGCATGAGGACATTACCCTCGACAGCGTCGACGAGCGCAAGCGGAGTGAGTGTGACCATCGCCGGCCACTCCCTATCTAGTATTGACCGCCTGCCAGATCTCCCCGTACCCGCCGTGTCGCTGCCCCAGTCGACAAAGGCCCGCGACCCGTCTCCTCCACCCCAGGACCTCCATCCTCCCACGCCTCCACCTCCCCAGCGCCAGCAGACGCAGCCCGCCCCGCAGCAGACGTCCCAGCAGCAGCACCCGTCGCCTGCTGCAACAAAGTCCAGCGCGCCCATGCGCAAGCAGTCGTTTGGCGACCCAGAGGCCGATCCCTGGGGCAGCCCCGACCTTCACCGCGGCCACAGTCACGCCAACAACTACCCGGGCCTACAGCACCAGGCCAACGGCTCCAGCCTCCCTGTTGGCACTCGCACAACCAGCCAGTTCACCACACACTCGACGGCCGACTCGTCAAATCAGCAACCCGTGCACCCCAGCTCATTGGGTAGCGAGGGCGGTTGGGGCGGCTACAATGGCGGTGCAAACCAGCCATTCGCTGCTCCAAGTCTAGGAGACGGAGGCTTCAGCGCACCAGCAGCTCGAGGAAACGGCTCCAATGCACCGCCAGAAATGGGTACATCATCGATTGGACGCTTGCCCGGTGCGACTGGAAACGACGAAGTCATCACCATCACGGCCCTCTCTGAGAAGGAGGGTGTCTTCATGTTCCAGCACCGCAACTACGAGGTCGCCAGTTCAAGACGCACAACAAAGGTCGTCCGTCGATACAGCGATTTCGTCTGGCTACTCGACTGCTTGCACAAGCGCTACCCATTTCGCCAATTGCCGCTGCTACCCCCAAAGAGGGTTGGAAGTAAGTCTCCCCCACCACTTGGTCTTGATGATTATTGAGAGTTCTTAGTCAACGGCAACCCAATAGCGGCCGACGCAACTTTTCTCGAGAAGCGAAGAAAGGGCCTGGCACGCTTTACAAATGCCCTCGTACGGCACCCAGTGCTCAGCCAGGAGCAATTGGTCGTCATGTTTCTCACTGTACCAACGGTATGCTCTGTCGGTACAACATGCATAGCTTGTGCTGACCATAGATAGGAACTCGCTGTATGGCGTAAGCAGGCAAACCTTTCTGTACAGGAAGAGTTTACTGGCAAGCCCCTTCCTCCTGACCTTGAAGACTCCCTGCCAAAGACTCTCCCCGACCTCTTTGACACGGTCCGGTCAGGTGTGCGACGCAGTGCCGAAACCTACATTACCCTCTGCAGCATGATGGAGCGTCTCTGCCGCCGAAATGAAGGCATGGCAGCTGAATATCTGCGCTTTTCTTCTGCCCTTAGCGGCCTCACCGAATCAACCCAAGACACATATGCTGCTGATACAAACGACGTACCACTACTAAATGAAGGACTACACGCTACCGCCCGGCACCTCGACTCGAGCAAGCAATTGCTGGAAGACGAAGCAAGAGGCTGGGAAGAAGGTGTACTTGAAGACCTGAAGCGCCAAAGAGACACACTCGTCAGCGTAAGAGACATGTTTGACCGACGAGACAAGTATGCCAAGGACAACATTCCCCAACTGGAAAAGAGAATTGCAAGCAACGAGGCCAAGCTTAGCAATATCCGCAACAAGCCAGATGCCAAGCCTGGCGAGGCGGAGAAGGTTGAAGAAGCCATTTTCAAGGTAAGTCTTCCTCGCATCACTATACATGGTAGTACATGTTTCTAACAAAACCAGGACAAGGAATCCATTGTTCAGCAACACGCCCGTGGCGTCTTCATCCGCGAATGCATCCGCGACGAGCTCCTCTACTTCCAAAAATCCCAATACCACATTAGCCGTCTGCACCAGGAATGGGCCCAAGAACGCGTCAAGTACGCCGAGCTCCAGGCAGACAACTGGCGTGCCCTTAGCGAAGAGGTGGAGAGTATGCCTGCTGCCGAGTAAACTGTTAGTATATCCAGTCTGTTGTTAGGTAGTTCGTTGTTTGTTTGTTGGCATTGTTGTTGGGCATGGAAACCTCTGCTTTTGTTTGGAAGATGAAGACAAAGGAGCGAACGAGTAAAGAATACGCGCACATGTGTAGGACTGACGTGACTGATTGATGGGTGAGGAGGGATACGCTGAAATGAGAATGACCTGGCTAGTTGCAATGAAGAATGGAGGAAGGGCACGGCAATGTATCAAGCATAGTAGTTTCGTTTTTGTTTGTTGGTCTGTTTTCGCTATTTGCTGTTTGCTGGTTTGTTTTCTTTTTCTGTTTTTGATACCATCATGATGAAGAAAGAAAGAAAGAAAGAAAGAAGCATATGCAGAAAGCTGAGAACGAAGATGAAGATGAAGACGAAGATGAAGGACATTAATGGGTAAGGCGTAGAGGGGGAGAAATGGAAAAAAGAGTCTTGGTCAGCATTCTTCTTTACTTTACTATCTCTGCTTTCCGTTGCTTCATTCGCTCTTTGTCGATTGTCTACTGTCTACTGTCTAATCGTCTATTGTAACCATGTCTCTCGTACCACATCTCTCGTTTTTATTCGTGTGTAGCAATCTGTGGACTGGGAAAGTTGTACATGTATCTCTCCCTCTCTCTCTCTCTCTTACGTATGTACGTAACATGTATGTATATGTGTATGATATCTCTGTCTCTCTCTTCCTCTTTGTAAACTGATATATCCTATGGTGTTTTTCCTTATATGTTTCTAGGGGCAGCCAGCCATATGATTGCTGTTGTCATTTTTTTTTTCTTTTACAGTAGTTTATGGTAAAGGATGAGAAAGCTGGATTCAGAGTTGTACTCTAAACAAACATTCGGATTTACCTACCATCAGGAACCATGGTAAGTATGTAGATATGTGAAGAGTCTAAACTATGTAGCCCTATTTTCAAACATGGCCTATTGTAGACTCTATTCTTTTTTTTCTTTTTTTTGGCTTCATTAAAGATACTGGTCTTGTAGATTGTTAGTCTGGAAAGGCGTTGCAGAGTGCTTCGCATTATGATTGGGGGGGCATTAATGGGAAAGAATGGAAAATAAATATTGATTATTGTCATCAATGCATGTATTGAATCCACAAGCAGGTAGACTTGCTTTCTTTAAAACTGTCAAGGCAAGACTCAAGTCTATTCAACCCCCTCATGTCCTTCTTTCCCTTGCTGTACTCTACGCCTTGCCATACCAGCGGTCATGACGGTCTTCCGGGTCTAGGAATTTGATGTAGAATGGTCCAGGGACTGTGCGATGAACAAAGGTCCGTAGTTTAAAGTTCTCGTCATAGCCAACCCTTGACTCGACCGTACGCCATAATGGAAAGCGGGGGTCACCGTATTGCTCCATCCGACGTGTCCACAGAGTATACTTTTGGTGACCAAAGCGATCAAGTCCCTCCTCTATCAAGTACCAATTTGATTCACTTTTCAACCCTGCCATTGTCAAGTGTTCCTGGCATATACCAGACAGCCACGTGTTGTTACCAGAGTACCATAGGCTGAATATGGTGTCCCACTCAGTCTCGTGTAGCTGCACGTAGATGCCATCCCGCCACTTGGGATTCATCACAACTGTGTTCCCTTCGCCCTCTTCTAGATCCAAACGGCAGTCCGTGTCAGCATCTGCTTGGGCGATAAAGTAAGACTTTTTGAGTTTGACGGGCGCTCCTTTGGTTGTTCTGATGTCTACCAACCTTGGAATTGGCAAACCTGGTTCCTTGCCATACCATTTCTTGTTACGGTCCTTTGGGTCCAAGAGTTTGACGTGGAGCAATCTGCGGCCTGTGTCCCACCACCGGATTTCGCTCCTCAGCTCGAAGTCCTCGTCATAGCCAACACGTTCCAGGGTCTCGTCTGGGAAATAGATACCACCATACTCGACTACTGTTGTCCGCCAGGCCCATAAAGAGTACTTGTTTTGTCCAAAGCGATCGAGTCCCTCTGATTTCAAGAACCAATTGGAACTCCAACGGTCCTTTCCCATTTTTACGTCAGACGATCCTCTACCCATCAGCCACTTTTCGTCGCCAGCATAATACAGGTGGAACCTCTTGTCAGAATGATCATCTTTGTAAAGCCGCATGTATAGCCCATCCCGCCACTTTGGATTCATTACAACCTTCTTCGAGTTGTGCTCCTCGAGATCCAAGCGGCGATCTTCATCAGCGTCTGCTTCAGCGATGAAGTACTTCTGGTTGTAATTGACAGACTCTCCTTCTGTCGTCTTCAAGTTTTTGACCTTGACCATACCATCCTCAAAATCCTTAATCCCGGGTTTAGGAATAGCCTTGCCGTCAGCATTGGCTATGAGGTAGCCTTCCATGCAAGGCTCATAATCCAACGTGCCATTGTCGAACTTCTCTATCATTGCTCTAATTTCATCTGTCCATTCGCCGGTGTATATCTTGGGTTCTCCGGAGATTGGGGCCATGGTAAAGACAATTTCCAGCGTAGCTGAGAATTTGGATGATGTTCAATGTCTGTTTGTTCTAGTTGTAGTATGAAGAATGAAGTAGTGATTAGTGTTTCAGGTCAAAGAAGGCAGGTTTTAAATATGTGTATAATCTTTTGAATTAAAATGTTTAGTCATATCCATATCAAATGAATTGCTAGAATAGGAAAATGCGGTTTCTGTTACGTCGCAAGATGAGAGCAAGTATATTGCTTTGGCACCGCCAATAGACATGACAAAATTGGGCTTGCATCTCAGCATTTTACTTACATATTCCCACATAGATACTGTCAAGGTGGCTGCAAATAGTAAGTGAGAAAAAGAAAGAAGCAAAGAAAGAAGCAAGTAAGTAATGTAAAGCCAAGAATGTGGAGGAAAGAGCGGAGCTGAACCTTCGAGGCATGCATCTCAACATAGTTACTTACATATTCCTACATACATACTGTTAGGGTGATAACAAATAGTAAGTGATGAAAAGAAAGAAGCAAAGGAAGAAGCAAGCTAGTAATGTAAAGCCACGAAGTTTGTGGAAAGAGCGGAGCTGAGTCTTTGAGGCTTTTATCTTTACAGGTGCTTGCATCTTAATATGTAGTTAGGCGCAGAGATCTATTCGTTTAGTGTACCTATTACCGGATACTAAAGCGCTCCATACAGCAGGACACCGTACACAATCCTAGGCTGCGAATTCTCGCAATACCGCCAGATACTAGGCGCACTGCGTAGACATTCGTGCCAATTTGTGCGGCAAAGTCCTCATCTCATCTCAGTCTTGTGTGGCGTTTCCAAACCGGACCTTGTATGCCTCACTAGGTGGCCAAGTGCAATGTAACATTACTTGCGCATTGCCAAATGTTGCTGCGTTAGGAGACGAAAGCGCGACGCTTATCTCTAGGGAGACTGTAAAGACACAATAGATAGTGTGAGAACTCTTCTAATGCATTAGTCATGTGCACGAAACTCGCTTTAAGAAGATCAAGACAAAAGCTATAGGATCTACCTTCCTTACTATAGCACTACAGAGTATAAGTCTACTATTACATAGTAGCGAAAGGGTTCTGTCGCAGCCTATATCAGGCTGCAGAAGTAATAACTTTAGCTAGGCTTTATAGCAGGTCCGCCGTTCGATTCAGCTAGCACAGATACAGTCCAGAAGTTTCAGAGTCTGCAAAGTATATTCGATTCTAAGAACAAGTACGATACGGTGTTTGGTTGCATCAACTACACCATTTACCAAAAAGTTCAAACAACACTACCTTAGATGATATAGCGTATGTGGAAAGCTTATTGCATGGCAAGACTGCATCCAGCCAAATACGACAAGAGAGCTAGTTCGAGCTCATCTTTGTAGCTTTCTCAGGCTACTAGCCTTAGAGATTGTGTTTGCGGCAACCAGCACTTATACCCGGACTACTGGTAGCCAGAGTAAGGAACGAAACAAGATTGTTAGACAAATTAGTCATTGTACTCGTTTGAAATTATCACCATTTCAACGTTTTGACACAACTGCTACACGTACGACACATCACAGCAAACAGACCATAGAATTGAGGGACTTGAAATTTTCACGTATCAAAAGACCGGACAGCCACCTTTCTCTTGCCTCACGCATGGAGAGAAAAGAACAAGAAAATGTGTCTTAAGGAGAAACTTCCATGTCCGCGCCCTCTCCTTTCGACACATGACAGAGAGTCTTTCGTATTTTTCTATCTCTCTTTCTCTCTCTGCTTGAGTTCCGTCCTTTGAACCTAGCGCCCCATGTTACATTTCCCCACCATGATCATTGGAGAAATATCCCAGGGCCGAGGTGTGCCATGTCGTATCGTCAGGTAATCATCTCGTCAATTGCGCCTCCTACTCCGGCCGGTCCGTGAAACAGTAGGGAGGGAATTTATCGGTGCTAAGCAGATGCTGTCAGCTACACTGTTTTATGTTTCTCTTGCGTAGTCACATAGCAGAAAGACGGCGCCTGATGAAAATACAGGGCTACTCAAGATGCAGTGACAGGAAGAAAACATACCTTGACGAAGCCAATGTCGGCGCTCTTCTCACGGAAGCACTGACGGCAGATGTTAAGGCCGTACTTGCGGATCAGGCCAGCAGGGTGGGTGCAGACGCGGCTGTGGAAAGTATGGTGTTAGCCATTGCGGTTCTCAACTATGCCTCATCCTGTCCAATCCCTATCCTCGCTCGCGCATCTCGCGACCAACATGGTACGCAAATGCCCCCCGGACACTCGGATAATCATATATAAAGGGGCGTGTGTATGTGCCCGAAGGAGTCTTTCTTACCACTCGCGGGAGCCCTTGCCGTAAGTCCTAGGGCGAGAATACCAGACCGACTCGTGAGACATGATGTATGTGTGGTTGGGGGTTGTTGCGAGAGAGGTTTCTTGCGGGGGCGAGTCGTCGCTTGCTGTTTTTGAAATCAGTCTATTTGGCTTCCTATATCCAAGGCACTATCCAAAGACAGCAGCAAGACTATACTCACAGTGTTGTCGGCGGTGGTCAACGGGCGTGCGTAGGCTTGTCGAAAGTCGTCGATGGTCCCAGGTGGCTGCCGATAATTCGCGTATTGTGTGGGGTGGTCTGTGCGCGACACTAACGCTGGGTGCTCAACGCCCATTGCCGCCTTTCGCTGTGCCAAGAGATCGCCGGAATCCACACCCTCTCACAGGATATGCCACATGAGGAAGTTTGGCCAGCAGGACGCCGGGGTGCCGGGGCAATGAGAGATCTCTCAGTGCTGACGCAGCAGCGATATGCTTTAAGTTCAAAGCATAACGGCTCTTTGCTTCCGTGTCACATGTTGCAGTCTTACTTTCCTGTATAGTACATGCTCTGAGGAGGATCTGACCCGGCGATCGAAGGCTTGCTAGACTGTTCTTTAGAGTAGAATATAGTGTCCTCCAAGGTATCGATCAGAGAGGTGCATAGCTTCTATTACATCCAAGCTGGAAAGAAGAAAGCTGAAGTCATACTTCAGCTGAGAAATTCATACAAACAAAAGTCTGTCTACCCTAAATCCGACCCGTACCGTACCAGTCGTGACAACGCCGAAGCGCCATGCTGTAGCCGTGGCTTGGGTAAAGAAGAGCAGAGTACCGAATCTGCCTCGCAATCATCACGCAGACAACATTAAAATACACATTTGGCCTCGTCAAAAGCTCAGTCGCCGAGAATGCTCTCCTCGCCGTCTCCTTCTCCCTCTGCAGTACCGTTGCCATTCTCTGCAGCCTCATCCACGCCATTAGTCTGCTCCTCGTCGCCGTCGCCATCAGCCATCTCCTCGTCCTCAATCTCGTCGCCAGGGACCTCATTCTCAGCTTCTTGCTCTTCCTCCTCTTCCTCGTCGCTGTCAACCTCGACAATCTCTTTGCTTTTTGCCGGTTTTCCGGCGTCCTTGGCTGTCTTGGCGCCCTTCTTTATCACTTTGCGTTGCTTGACTGCATCAAGATGGTTCACAACTTCCCTCCATGTGGGTGTGAGTTTTGTCTTGTTGCGCTCTAGACGTTTCCGTACGGTGCCTGAGCCATCGCCGTCGAGTGCGCCAACGAGCACAGCGTGTACAATGCGACCACCAAATGCATCGAGCGACTGTTCTGCTAGAATAGCACGCACTTGCTTGTCTGATACTGTGCCCTCATCTGCAGCATCCTCCTCGTCGCTTTCTGGTTCGTCATCGGGATCAATGGGGTCATCGTCTACGTCTGGCTCCTCCAGGCGCTTGTTGGTAAGCTTGGCCAAGTGGTTTTCCCATGCTGTTAGAATCTGCAAGATGAGCTTTGTCGTGTTGCTGTCAATGTCGCGACAGAGAGCCTCCCAGTCGTCATTGGCGGCATTCGATCCGCGCCCTTGTGTCTTCTTGGGCGTCTTTGTCATCTTGCCCTTCTTGACGCGTAACGTACAGAACATGGTGTAAATGTCCAGAAGGAGGTTTGCTGCATCGAGGCGGACCTCGTCTGTTCCTTTTCGGCTCTCCATGATTCTCATCAATGTTGTCACGCACGTGTCTCTCCGTTCAACCAATGCCATGAGCTCTTCTTCAGGCATGTTGGTCTCTTGCTCGACGTGTGTAGTACACTCTCGGCACTTCCACATGAAGTACATGAGCATGACAGACATCGCATGACGGACAAGTACATCATCTGCCTCTTCAACATCTGCATCCAAATCTTCAACTGGAACACCACGTTCGAGAATCTGCAACACTGATTCAATCGGTGGGGTATCCAGCGCCGCCTTCTTGCCTCTAGCTTTTGTCTTAGCAGGAACAGGGATATTGTCGAGAACCGAAGCGTCCGAAACAGTTACCAGCTGTGACATCTTGAGCACAACATTTGTAACACCACGAAGGACATTCTGGTCTAGATTGCCGCGCTTTGAAAAGTCTCTGCCTCGTCGGAGGGTATCGAATGTGTTGAGCAGGTCATCCCAAAGTGCTTGCACCTTGAGATCAACTGTTTCCCTAAGTTCCTCGCTGCTTTGAGCGTGGAGAATAGATCCGATAGCTTCTCCAAGAACGCGCTCATTGTGGTGTGTGAGAAACTGCTTGTTAATGTCGTCGAGCAATGCGGTGAGGGCTCCGTTCTGTCGAAGCTCCTCAAAGACATCCAGATTCAGTTCACGCTCCAGTCTGAGACATAGGGCAGCAGCTTCAGGAAGAGCGCCAAATTTCTTCAAGAGCTGGGGGATGAGCAACGAAAGTCGTCGGGCCATATCTGCTTGGTCTTCTTGCTCGCTCTCACGTTGCGTCTTTGTCTTCTTCTTGTCCTTTGACACTTCTGCCAGGCGCTGCAGTCGGATACGCACCACCACGTTCAGAATGTCTAGGAGAACCGTCTCATGCTTCTCCTCAAGCTGGCATGTCTGGCGGAGCATAATTTCGGGATCTTCACTGTCTCCTTGAACAGTCTGTGAATGATCGTACAGGAGATAGCCAGCCAGAACCTCCCATGACCGGATCTCTGGAATGGCATCGTAAAGAGCTTGAGCAGCGAGCGAACGCCGCGATTCGACACCAGCAGCAATCAAGCCCAGCTCTGTACCGGGCGACATGCGCTGGATTTGCGAGGGCAGCTCAACTTCGTCTTCGTCATACGAGAGCAGCTGGTCGACCAAGCATTTAAGCTTGAGCCACTCCAGGCGCGGATTGTGGTATTCTTCGTTCTCTTCGTCCGGTGGCGCCAATGCCTCATTCAGCGCTTCTTCACCGCCCATTTCCTCTACAGTGGCCTCGTATGCGGAGTTGACGTTCTCGGCAAAGAAGCCAACTACCGACTTGCGGACCTTTGCGTCGGAATCAAAGATGAGTTTGCCGACTGAATCAATGTCATCAGGCTCGAGGAATCCAGCTTCCCGAAGAATGTCGAGCAAGTCGACTGCCGCAGCACGCACGTTGATCTCTGCATCATGAGTAGCCATTTCAACAATACGTGGTCGGAAGCGCTCAGTAAACGTCTTCAGCCCAGCCAGCTTGCTCTCATCTCGGAATAGACGTGCGAGTTGATGCAGAACCTCGATTCGCGTAGCCGGATTTGGATCTGAGAGCACCCAGCCGAGATAACGTAGTTTGGTGCCATCAAAGAACTTGTCAGGGTACGCAATGATCCAATCAGCCAGCGCTGCCACACTGTCCACTCTGATCTTGGGGTCGACATCCCGATAGCGATGTACGTAGACGGCAGCGAACCAGTCGTCGAGCTGGCTTCCGACAAATTCCAGCTTCTGGTTATATTCTTGGATGTCTTTGTCGGCCATGGATACGCGAGCCTTGTTTGCCCTGGACTTCTTCGCCTCAGCTTCGCTCTGGCGGACGCGCTTGGCCGTGTTCTCTACAAGGTCGGCCGCGACTTGGGCTAAGGCTGTGGTGATAGCTAGTGAGGCGACTGTGCTGGTGTGGCGGAATGGGCGGTTGCCGGTCGAGGACATAGCGCCCAGCCACACTGAGATGTTCTCTAAGAGCTCCGCGCTCTCATACATGAGGCCGGACTCTGCAATGGTTTGTATGAGGGTCATGAAGAAGCCCTGCAGCGCGTTTCTGAAGGCCTGGCCGCCGCCATCTTTGGCCTTTGCAATCAAAGGATACTCTGTGACTTCATACTGGTGCTTGTTAGCTTGCGCCGGGCGGCACAGGGCAGCTGCATGGGCCTACCTGTTGGAACTCCTCCTGGATCTCAGCTACGCGATTTGGCGCGTTGTCGGGATCGCCTATGTCGTCCTCGTTTATCCGCAGGTCGCAGCCGGAAGCTTGCAGCACTAGGTTTACAATCTCGGCCACGGCCTTGGCCTCGTGCTCGTTGAATCGAGCTACCCAGCGGGCGGTCACGTCTTCGAGGCGGTCCCCGCTCGCAAACACGTCGGCTGTGGCGCGTTAGTTTGTTGTGCAAGCAGCTGGCGGGCTGGCAAGACATGACATACCATAGAGGCCCTCGGTCTCGTCGGGGAGGGTGCTCTTGCGGATGGGTGCTTTTCGCGGTCTCTTTGCAATCTTCCGTGTCGCGCTGGCGGCCGGGCGAATGGCCAGGCTGACACTATCGCCATTGGTCTTTGGCTTCTTAGCTGCCGGCTTACGGGCGGTGCCTTTGGTTTTCCTCTTGCGCCTGCGCTCCTTGATCTCCTCGTCGTCCGGCTCGTCCTCACTCGTCTGGTCCGACTCTTGGTCCGACGTCTCGCTCGCCTCGACCCCGCTGTCATTGTCGTTTCCGCGCTTCCGCTTGGTGGTGCTGGTTGAGTTCGCGCCCGGCGCGAAGCGATCTGGTTTTTTGGATACGCGTCCGGACTTGCGCCGCGTGGCAGTCGACACTGGTGGGTCGGCCCCGGAGGGCGAGGCGGGCGCGCTCATGGTTTTTGCGCGCGTGGGTATACAGGGACAAAAAGTGGCGTAGGGGTGGAAGAGGGTGGCGCGACAATTGCGATCGATGTGGTGGAGGCGGGGACGGCAATGGGAGACGCGTTCCATGTCCGGGCACTTTTAGTGCAAGGTTCCGCGCACGTGCATGACGCTGCTGCACCGTGAAGTAGCGGCCGGAGGGCATCTCCAGGCCGTATATGGACAGGATCAATGGGCTATGCAATTTCTTTGTTTTGTCCAAGTCAAAAGACCATTGTGTGTTTGTCAGGCCCAGGAAACACACCTGCTCTCTCTAGCACAGATTGGTCTGATCACAGCTGGAGACTGGTTGTGTGCAGAACATGGGATTGACATGGCCAGACAGCTCTGTGGATGTTGCAGTCTCTTCAGCCTTGACATGGCACCATGTCGTATCAATCCATAATGCTTGCCCGCTTCAAGGCGGCTCCATATGGTTTCGTTGTTGGCAGAGTTTGCCAATTGTCCAGGTACACCCTACCTGATCGGCCATGACAGCTCTGCGCCACGGGACACAGCATCCACGGTGCCGTTGCAAAGCAAGAGTATCGACGGCAGAGCAAGAGTCGAACCCCCTGTTCTGCACATGATTCGCAGCCATATTCCCACACGCCGTCGCATCCAATACCATATGTAGACGGCGCATACAGTAAGCAGCTCCAGCGCCCCGGCCGTTTGTTATCGATACGTCACCAGCGGAAGCGGTTGCGGGCCCCAGCTGCCATCACCGCGGCTTTAACACCTCGAGCTCCGTAACCTCTACTTTCCCCACACCTGCCCAATGTCAGCCAATCCAGGTCTGCTGAAACGGAAGCACTCGGGCAAGACCATCAAGGAGCTCTTCACCACGCAATCCAAGCCCAACCTCGCCTCGGCTGCCCCGTTATCGCCCACAAGCAAACGCACACGACGAGACAGCTCGCCCATCCCCACCACCGAGGTTGCCACTTCGCCGCTCTCGACGGCCAACATGAGCACTGCCGACATGTACAGCTTCCCTAGCAAGAAGGCCGGCACGTCGGGCAATGGCGAGGTGGTCGACATCACCTCGAGTCCCGATAACAGCCCGGCCAAATCAAATGTCCAGCGTAACGGAGTGCGCAAGGCAGCGCCCAATATGCATGCCAGCGGCGGCCCCAAGCGCCTGGTGGTGAAGAACTTCAAGCCGGTGCGAAAGGTGGATCCCCGTGTCTTTCTCGATCAGACGTGGCAGAAGATCGAAAAGGCCCTAGACACCATCTTCGACCAAGGCAACATTGACTTTAGTCTCGAGGAGCTGTACAGGGGTGTGGAGAATGTCTGCCGTCAGAACATGGCCAAGGATATAAAGGAACGCCTAATCGCCAAATGTAAGGACTATGTCGGAGGCAGTCTGAGGACAAAAGTGAAGGACAGCCTGGGTAGAACTAATGTCGACGTGCTGCGGACGACGCTGCAGGCATGGGCGATATGGAACAGCCAGATGGTAAGTCGGATGCGGCGGTTAGTTACTGGAAGATTAACAAAATGCAGAAATATCTCGACTGGATCTTCTGCTATCTCGACCGCGCCTACCTACTCCCGCGCCACGAGTCCCTCCGCGACATCTGCATGAGCCTCTTCCGTTCCATCATCTTTGAAGATACCAAGCTGAACAACCGCATCGTCGATGGTGCTTGCGATCTCGTGTCAAGCGACCGGACAGGCGGCGACCTTGACAGCGAGACTTTCTCCAAGACAATCAACATGTTCCATGACATGCAAGTCTACACGCTACACTTCGAACCGCGCTTGATGGAAATCAGCCAGGAATACGTAGTCAAGTGGGCCGATACAGAGAGCGCTGAGAAGTCATTGCCCGAGTATGTGCGCAATGCAAGGGCACTCATGGACCGTGAAATGCACAGAGTAGAGATGTTTAGCCTTCCAAACACGACCAAGCGAGAGCTCCTCACCCTATTCGAAGACCATCTGATATCGAACAAGGAGTCAAGACTGACAAATCAAGACGAGCTCGCCGATCTTCTGGAGACTAATGCTGTTCAGGACCTCGAGCTGCTATATACGCTTCTTGAACGTCGGAGAATGGGCTCGCATCTACGACCTGGCTTTGCAAAATGGATAGAAGACGAGGGCATAGCTATTGTTTTCAACGAAAAGGAGCAAGAGAACATGGTTGTGCAACTTCTGACACTAAAACGTCAATTGGACACAATATGGAAAACCTCCTTCCATCGAGACGAAGAGCTGGGACATGGGCTACGCGAGGCTTTTGACAAGTTTATGAACAAGACAAAGAAGACGAATGCAAGCTGGGGCACAGACAACTCCAAGACTGGCGAAATGATCGCCAAGTACGTCGACATGCTGCTGAGAGGAGGTGCAAAGGCGATACCAACACAGTTGAGCCGAAAGTCAGAGAAGCCTACTGAAGTGGAGCCAGAAGGTGACAAAGAAGACGATGTGTTTGATGAGGATACCGAAGTCAACAACCAACTCGACCAGGTTCTCGATTTGTTCCGTTTCCTGCATGGCAAGGCTGTGTTTGAGGCGTTTTACAAGAAAGATCTAGCGAGGCGGTTGTTGATGGGCAGAAGTGCTAGTGCTGATGCTGAGAGGAGCATGTTGTCGAGGCTAAAGATTGGTAAGTTGTCTTTATCTGTGATGTGACAATGCTGACATTCGTAGAATGTGGTGCTGGTTTCACTGCCAATCTTGAACAAATGTTCAGAGACATTGAGCTCTCGCGAGAAGAGATGAGTTCATACAAGAGCATCATGGAGGAGCGCAACGAAAAGCTCGACCTCGATCTAAACGTCAACATTCTGTCTGCATCTGCTTGGCCTACCTATCCAACCGTTCCCGTCATTCTACCTCCAGAAGTCCAATCTGCCATCAACAAGTTCGAAGCGCATTACAAGGTCAAACACACTGGTCGCAAACTGGAGTTCAAGCATGCGCTTGCACATTGCCAAATCAAAGCTAGGTTTCCCAAGGGTTTGAAGGAGCTAGTAGTTTCGTCGTTTCAGGCCATCGTCCTCTTGCTTTTCAACGGCCGCAAGGACGATGAGCATATTGACTACGAATACCTCAAACAAGCAACTGGACTACGTAAGTTATGCATAACTAGATGTTAGTGCGTCGCTGACAGATGATAGCCCCCGCTGAACTTAATCGCACACTACAGTCACTCGCCTGTGCCAAAGTACGACCCCTGACGAAGCATCCAAAAGGTCGCGAAATTAATGAAACCGACACATTTACGATCAATGCTTCTTTCACAGACCCCAAGTACCGCATTAAGGTCAACACTGTTCAACTCAAGGAGACTGCAGCAGAGAACAAAGAGACACACGAACGTGTCGCTGCTGATCGAAACTACGAGACCCAAGCCGCCATTGTTCGCATCTTGAAGGCGAGAAAGAGAATCAGTCACGCTGAACTGGTTAGCGAAACAATCAAGGCTACGAGAAACAGGGGCACTCTAGAAGTCAGTGGTATCAAGAGGAACATTGATCGACTGATTGAGAAAGAGTTCTTGGAGAGAGAGGACGACGGAATGTACGCTTATATTGCATAAACTACCGATGCAGTAGTAGAGGGTGGGCGTTTGATATTTCTACATCTGTTGTGTAAACGACATATAACGCTGTAATATATATGTTGACATTGAGTACGCCTCAGAAGATGGTTGACATCACACGATCCGTTCGGGCTATACTGACAGATTGGGATAAACGTTTGCGAATGCTAACGTCGGAAACGGCCCGCCGATTGCTTGTCTACACCTAGGACGCGAACCGAGCCGCGAGAAGCGATTACGTTGCCTCCCGACCCACTTTGACAACATTGGATGTTTTACTGGACCCGAGTCACATACTAAATCCAAGATGATGGTTATTTGATCGGCGAATGTTCCGACATCCGGGCTATCCTCCATAGAAGGCCTAAACAACATAGCCACATGACATTGCTACTAGCATTTTAGCAGGGGCCTTAATACACGCCATCCAGGGACTCGCTATCCCGGGTGGCCATGCCAGGCAGACACATGCAGATCTCAGGCCTCCCATCCAAGGCAGACCAACGTGCCGATCAGGTTGGTATAGAAGAGGCACCCAGCCACATCACCATGGCATTGCCGTGGTATCCCCAGACTGCTTCCTGTAGTAAAACATCACACAGAATCCACCATGTTATTCTCCCCAACAATGCGCAGCACCGTCCTCCAAGCAACCGCAATCAGCGCCATCACACTACTATGGCACCAATACGCCACCACCGGCGTACTTGAGACACTCCAGGAAAACGAAGGATTCTCCCACTTTTACCGCTTATACAATGAATCATCATCTTCCCAGGCCGCAGCAAGCAAACAAGCGGAATTACCGCAAAACCAAACCAACGGCCTCAGCCCCTCCAACGTAACAACAACATCAGTTGTCGAACAACCAGAATCTTTTTATGGCAGATATTTTCCCCGAGAAACTCTCGTCGCATTTTTCATGTCCATATTGCAGTACTGGTGGTTCATTGGCCTCGAAAAAATGTTGCCAGCGAGGCCACGATACCTCAATCCTTCCTCTTCGCAAGAACCAGCAGCAACAGTAGCGGTAGAAGACAACGAAGACCGCGAAGAAAAAGTAGTAAAGAAATGGATTGCACAAGGTCGTGTCCGCCGCGCAAGCTTAAACTGGTGCAATACGTTGTTAAAATGGGTATTGGACATGAGCATAGGCCAAATATGTTACGATACCACCGAGCGTGTCATAACTAAACTACTGAAATTTCAATCGCCAATGAGTGTATTTCGGGATTTTAAAAGGGTAAGTCCTGTCTCTCTTCCATATACAATTACTTCTACATGCTGAGGGCTAAATGTTACAAAAAGCACCTCATCTGGCACTATGGTAGCGTCTTTCTATCTACAGCTCCACTAGCCCGCCTCACAGCTTTCATCGTCGTGCCTGCGCATAAGCAGCTGGTGTTTACACAAGCGATATCGCTACTCGAAACCGTGTTTTTCTACACCGTCTTTCGCGTTTTTGCGGCTTGGGCTGTGAAGACGGAGGTGGCGCAGGCGTTTATGAAGAATGTTACCATGGAGGCGGAGAGGAATCCGGAGAAGTGGGGGATTGTGGGGGGTGGGGAGTTGTAGGCAATGATAGATGTTGAATGAATGTAAAGGAGTGGTGTGTGACATGTGAGAGAAGGGATGACAAGTGGTGATTTCTGGCAGAAACCTTTTTCTTTTGGTGTTTGGAATAGATAATACTGTTCATTTTTTGAGGGAGGTCTGTCTGACTGTTTAAGTTTTCTTTGAAGGTGTGAAACAGTATGACACCATCTCGCATATTTCTTCCAGACCCTGTCCTCACCTTGATGTATGCGCTGAGTTCTCCCCCTTGCTTCTAGCAGAGGGACGGGCCGATATAAGTAAAGAAGTGGAGCTGTTTATAATACTCCCACATGATTGTTTGAAACATTATTTTCTTGTGTTTTGCTCCTTTGACTATGGGAAGTGCGCTTGCATACGTTATGTGGGTAGAGACCTTCACACGCACGCACGCATATTCTAACGATGTATTGTCTGCACACGCAACTAGCTGATGGATCCTGAAATAGTAATATCGTTGTTTTTTGTGTATGAAAGGCTCATGATCTACATATACTATCTTAAGCGTAGGCATGTGGATAAGCGAAAAGGGGGGCGGGAAGTATACGAATGGGCGCCCTATTTCAGAAACTATCTTTATCTCACTGCTTTATTTCGCCTGCTAGGCGAATATTGATGGGCACATGTTATTCTCGCTACTAGAAACTAGACAGGCGAGAGAGTTCGGCGGGAGGGTACGAGTCGTGCTGTGGAAACTGTTCTTTTCTACGTAAACTGCTTTTTTTGTTTCAAAGGAAAAGTGTGGATAACAACAGAAATGGAAATTTGCACGCGCAACGAGATAGTCTGAGCTTGGTTGCGCAATGACTGTCAGACTAGGTGGGTAGATAGGGGTTGATATCGAATGAGACGGGTGTTTGGATGCAGGTTGCTTGGAATGGCGATAGTGTGGTTTTTGGCAAATCTCGTAGATGTGTCACATTCATGCTGATGCAAGAAATCTGAATATAGTGCCTGTTAGCTACGCAATTCATATCCTTCCCCTATTTCTTTTCTCTCAGCCTTGATTGTGAACGTTGGCGCCCCCTTTCAGGGCGGCGGTGTTCCTTGTAGTGATTGACCGGCTCACCCCCTGATATTTGCTTTTTTGTTCATCATTTCTTCCGCTCTGTATCCCTAGCGTTTTCGGTATTTGACAACTCACACCCCTTTACGTCGTTGCTTGCTGATCTGCTGGCTGACGTAGTCGATGTCCAACAACTTAGACGTACATGGAATGTGGTCGGGGGTTTCGCACTGTACTTGACTGTTACGTGGACAATTTTTGAGGATAAAAAACCGGTTTGTAAGCAAATTCCAGCTAGCTTTTACTTGTTGATTCTCAACGAGCTAGTGCTTGAAAAGGTTGAGAAGTTTCAAAAAGAGCAAAGACCTGTTTGTTTCAAGATAATGTACAAAGGCTTCGCCGTGGATCATCTTCAACATGCTCGCGTCAGTGGAAGTTGTCACCTCTATTTTCGTCTCTCGATCTTCACATGCCAACATCACACCACGCGTTCCCCTTTTGTTTTCCTGTGAGAAATCGCCGATCATATGGCACGTCATTGACTCAATCTGGTCGCACAGAAAGCGTTGACATATCCACCGGTCGTTTGCATTTGTTTTTTCTTCTGCGCGTTCTAAGTGCCGCGCAGATTCATGCTTACCGTAACCCGTTTTGCTATAGTGAGCTCGGTATCTTGACCGCACATAACACCCTACCCGTTGATATCCTGCTTTTTCTTTTGACATATTGGAACTGGGTGTTTGACTTACATGCACACATTTTCGTTCTGTACAGTATGTGTGGGCAATTACAGCCATGTATCTCGGAAACTGAATGGTTACAAAAAAACGTTCATTTAACCTACAACTTTCCTTCTACTGTTACCAGCAGAATTCCAAATCCATAGTTATGTGCAAGTCATGTGTGCGGGGCCGCTATGCTAGACTCTATCCAGCAATGTGCATCGCGATCGACGTTCATACCGCATTGAGGTTGCGGTGTGAACGGGCATCTTAAGCAACAGTGATGCACATGAGGGCCAAAGCACCACCCTTCAACATGTAAAGCAAAATACCGTCAAAGGGGATATATGAACCCCTGTGATTCTTGCTACACTGACTACTCATCATCCACACTCCTTCACTTATCACTTCACACCACCACATCTCTTGTCACGAAACCTTCTAGTCACTCCTTCAATATGCGTTTCGCCACGTACGTTGTCTCCGCGGTCTCCGCTTTTGCTATCGTGAGCAGTGCCATGCCTGCGTCTGGCAGTTCAAAGGACTCCAAGTCACCTTCTAAAGCCAAGGGACAAGCGAAGGCCTCTTCTACCATGTCCGTTGAGCCTTCTGCTACTCCGGCAGCAGACCCGGCAGCAGACGATCCACTTGCCGGCCTTCTCGCTGGTTTCCCCGCGATTTTGCGCCGCGAATCCGAAGAAAATGATGATGGCGATCTGGCAACGGCCTTGGAGGGCCTCGCTGGGGCTTCTGGTGGACTTTCCCGTCGCGAAGTAGACACTAGCTCTGCGAAATCTGCCTTGCGTAACGTCGAAGTTAATCCAGAATATGCTGGGCTCAACCGTCGTCAAGCAGGTGTTCCAGCAGGTGTTCCTCCAGCAGGTCTCTTACCCGACACCAAATCCGCTACTGCTGCTACGGCTCCTGCTACGGGTAATGCTCAGATTTTCGGCCGCCAGGTGGACGGATTCGGCACGTAAGTTTTTTTTATCCACCTATCCATCGTTTTATTTTGTTTAGCTGATCTGACACTTTTAATACAGCGAAGTTAGCAAGTATTGCATAGGCTGGGGCACCGGCAACACATACTGCAACCGCAAGTGCGAACAAAGCGGACAAGAAAGCGGTGAATGCAAAGTAAACGACAAGACCAAGTAAGTCCCTATTTTCTAATATTTGTTCAAACAGGGAAACACATACTGACACATTTTCAGGAAGATCGAGTGCATGTGCGCAAAGGCGAAACCAGGCACGGAGGCAGAGAATGAAGACGAAAAGGAAGACACCAAGGAAGACAAGAAGAATGGCAAGAAGGAGGACGATGAGGAGGAAAAGAAGGATGATGATAAAGAGGAAAAGAAGGAGGACGAGAAAGAGGACGATGAGGAGTAGACCGCAGCCTAAGAGATATTTGCAAGAGAAATACAAGTGTACTAGTAAGCTTTTTGGTTGTCGACGGGTAACTCTAGACTTTTATTCTTCTAGATTAGATTATATTGGTAATTAAATATCTCAATGGCAGAATGAGTTACACGGTCAATCATGTTTGCAATGATTTCATGTGTCTTCTTATTGCACAAGGCTGAAGATAGTAGTATTGACTGCTTACTCTCTTCTCTAGAGTAGTGTCCTGGCTGACGCTTAGATAACTAGATTCAGGAAGTAAACTACAAAAGAGGGAGGATGAGGAAGATAGAGAAGCTATGCATGATCACACTGCACCACAGCAAATAGCAAGCGAACTAAAATTGAAATCCGCATTGCAAAGCTGCAAAAGTGCCAGCGTCGCTGGAATATTGCAACAACCCGACCAATAAAACCACGTCATTCCGTTTTAATCATCTGCGTAAGCACAGTACCCCATCACACCATACCTCTCCAAACACCCCCAAGGCGCCAATTAAACTTCATTTCCCACCAAAGTTCAATACGCTATCCCACCAAAAACTGCCGACTTCTATTCATCTACCCCACCCCATCTCACCCCAAAGAACCAGATAAACAACCCCCTCTCACTTAGTCATCACCACTTCTACCCGAAACACACACCCCTGGGGTAAGGCAAAAAACCGTTAGCTACCTGAAACACCACCCTGAGTAACAAGCCTTTTTACATACTTTACATACATTACATGCTAACGTCCCGCGCACCCCCGGTCCCCCTGATCCCATCTACGTATGTGCCCTATAATATAGGGTACAAGGATACAGGGGGGAAGGAAGGGGAGAGAGGTAATGCTATAGGTAAGAAAAAAAGTGGAAACTAAACTAAAACTAAACTAAACTAAACACACAGACTTATAGATGTGTAGAAAGTAGTACTACTACTACATGCAAAGAAGAGAGGTATGCGCTTGTGGGATTTATGCGTTGGTGTGGGGAAAAAAGGTTTGCATGAATGTCTTTGTACTCTATGTGAAATGCTCGCTGTGAAAAGACGTCGTCGGTGGTACTGAAGTACACGAACATACGCATACACGCGTGATATATGGAAAAGAAATACTACATATGTACGCGTACACGTGATGATTCTATGGTAACAATGAGAAATGAATACAAATGGCTATTCTAAAAAAGCTTTCCTGGTAGAAGAAGAGAAAACAAGGCGTTCATCTAATCATGAATGGTATCTAAAAAGAAAAAAAAAACGGGAAGAAGCTGAAAAACAACAACCGCTGATAAAGCTTCTTGCCACCATGGCGATGGACAGGCAAGAATGTCTACAGGAAAAGGAAGAAGAAAGAAGAAGCCATGACGTCGTGTGTAGAAAGAAAGGTTCCCAAAAACAACAACAAGACGACGCCAATGTGGGTTGTACACATACATGTACATACATACACACACACTTATCATATCAAAACTCCATCCATCCATCCCCCAATCCTGGCCAACACCGTTAAGAAAGAGAAGGAAAAAAACGCCACTTTCCCCTTTCCCTTTTTTTCGCGAAAAAAAAGGGGAAAAAGACACCTTGGCGCCACGCTTCCTGAAAACATACACACGCAAAGAAAAGTTACCAACGCCTCCCCTCTTACTGAAACGACTTTTGAACGTTAGTTGCCGACTCGCTCCGAGACACGACCGCGCTCGATTTGCTCGACGCGGTCCTTTGAGTCGGTGCGCTTCATGCGGGAGCGCGCGAGAGCGGCAGCGGCTTCTTCGTGTTCGCGGGCCAAGCGTCTCAGGGCAGCCTTGGCCTCCTCGAGCGGAATGCTGTCGCTCCGCTTGGGACTGTTCTGCCTTGAGGGGCGCTGGCTTGGCGCGTTCGAAGTGGGCGTCGAGGGCTGGTAGCGGATGCTGTTGGCCCGGGTGCTGGCAACGCTAAAGCCGTTCTTGGTGCTACCAGGACGACTGCTGCGGAACTCGGTGCTCACCGACTCTTGGCTGCGGTTGTCAGTGTCGCGTGCTGGAGAGTTCCTGCGTGATCGGACATAGTTCGGATCGTCGCGCTTGATCATATGGCGGAACTGCTGGGTTTGCGAGTCCAACACCCAGCGTTGGTAGCCAGTTGCGCCATTGGCATTGCCGGGGATAAAGGTATCGTGTTCATCCCAGCATCTGATCCAGGCAACGTCGTCAATTCGAAAGAAACCGGCTCGAACCTCTTTGCCCTTTTCGTTCTTGATCATGACGGTCTTCTTCCGCTGGTAGAACTCTGGCTCCAGGAAGTAGCGGCCAAGTGCATGAGAGTACTTGAGCGGGATAGGCCTCTCCAAGGGAATGTATTGCTTTCCATCGGATCCCTTGTAAGATTGCTTTCCCTTGTCCTCTGGGTTTGAGTCGTCCTTGCGATTTGCGATCAAGAACCAGCCTCGACCAGGGATGCTCTCGTATTGACCGGGTACTGGGCTATCCCATTCTTCAACAACTCTTGATAGATCGGCCTTGTTGGTCTTGAACCATTTGTGCGGCGCAAAGGCCTTTTGCGTAGCAACAAAGAGGTTGGGCGCCATGGCAACGGCAGTGGCAAAATCGGGAAAAAATGCGAGGTCCTGGTCACTGCTGTATAGGAAAGTGGTCCGCCGGGGACAGTCGGCAGTAGTAGTGGGTCCTTGAAATCTGGGGGCGGCAAAATATGCTCGAAAACAAGGGAGCCTCGTGGGAGGAGAAAGTGCCTTTTTGTCGTACTGGGAGCAGGTTGGTGTGCTGATTGTCAGTGGGATTGAAACTTGACACGAGTCGGTCTTGATAATTGAGTTTCGAAAACGGGATATTGCAAAGGCGAAAATTTCCAGGTTTGTGTGGGTGTGTGACGAGCCGAAGACCGCCGGTCACTGCGTGCAGATGCACGACTGTGTCGCTATAAGGAGCGAGGCAAGCCTTCGAGCTTGATTCACTGAGCTGAGCGTGAAAGGAGGATTCTCGAAACAAAGGCTCTGGGGTGACCAAATATTTGAATCACGGGAGCTAAAATAGTGCCTGGCCTGAAAATCTTTCCCAGGCTGACGGAAGGAAATTGGGTGCGCTTCGACCTAACCGTGGGTAGCTGTGCGGGCCATGGGCCGGGGAGCGACAGTCAGAAAATGCTATGCGCATCTAAGCAGGCAGTCCTCTGGGACGCGGTCCCCGATCGTATCGAAAGGTCGGGAAAAAAAATCAACGGGGCTCTCCTTACTTGCCGGCCCATGGCGAGGGCTGGCCTCAATCAGCTTCGCTCAGCACGACACGTTGTCCGATGGCTTCCCCTGTTTTGCAACCACGGGTGTGCTGATCGCAGTCGTTGCATGTAGGCGACCGCATTCGTACCTCCCTCACAGCATCCCACCTCTGCCCAATGGAGGGCCAATCACGGCGCGCTGCAGCCGCTCGTGGACGCACCATGCCAGGCGACGCGGGAGTCGTCGAGCAGGTCATCTAACAGGGCTGGCAGGCTGGAGGGTGTGTGCTGAATTGTGCAAGGGCAGGCACAGACGGATGGGGGAGAGCTCCATGGCGGTGTGATGCTGGGTTGAGGTGTGCGGATGGGAAAGGAACGGAGTGGGCCAGTGGGCGTGCGACTAGACGGCGGGCCCTCAGGGCGCGTACCCGGTTAGCGGGCACTCAACACGCAGCCACAGCAAAGCAAAGCAGGTAACCCAGAGCCCAGCGGAAAAAACACGCGTCTGGCGGCCAGGGAACTCTGCACCATCTCACGTCAATCTGCACTGCGCCAAACTTAATGATAGTCGTATTGCGGCCCTTCAATTTCCCACTGCCAGCCGCTTCCTTGCTGTCGTCGCCCAAGGCCTCCGACCCCGTAAAACATCGTCGACCCCACAAACAAGGCCGAAGCAGCCCAGCGTCGCAGGCCCGAAGCTTGCTTACAAGCATCCACCACGCCAAAACATCCATTTACTTCTGGAAGCTGGTGTTGCCGGTGCCGCGACACCGCTAAGCCACCAAGCCCGGGGTCATTGCGGCTCTGGCGTTGGCACACACCCCTAACTCCCAACCGCGACTCAGACACGCCACGGCTTTATTATCCCATCTCTGCCTTATCAGCATGCATGCGCGCACCATCACAGCGTAACCTTCCTGTCGACTGGCTGGCGGCGGTGAGGTTGGAGCGAGCTGAAGACACCTTGCCATGGTCCCAACTAAAGCCCCTCGACCCGCGCTGATTGATGATAGGCTTATGCATCGTAAAAACAGGTTCCAGGAATAAATAGACATGGTCTTTCGTGATAAGCCCTTTCCTCGTGCCATGGGGCCGGAGCCGCATGTTGCGCCTGGTGTCATTGCGCCTGACAGTATCTGCCTTGTAAACAAACCTACCTACACACCGGACTCCGATGGCGGGTGTGACAAACCATGGCCTACACACTGTCAGCAATAACAATGCGCCGTAATCACACAGCACGCGACACGCCCAGCGTCTGATCTTGAGCATGTGAAAGTTGCCCGTTTAGCCAGTACACATCCGATGCTTGGCGCAGATGTTATGTATATGGCTTGTCCAATGTCGTTGCTGATCACCTACTGAATGGTACTCACGCGACGCACCCTTGGGCGCCATCGGCAACAAAGAAGACTGCCCTAAAACAAGCAGACAGCCACTCCAAATATTCAGGCGCCTGTCGCGCAAGCAAACTGCCCAATCGAAACCACATCACGCATCCTATGTCACGGCAGATAAAATCGCCTGGCTGGTTTTGGCTCCTTTTTCATTGCATTCCTACGGCTTCTGTCCTTTCATGTCCTGGGTCATGCCGCAGTAGCATGTCGCAATGTTGTTTTGAAGTGCATGCTTCTCCTCGTACCGTATCAAAGGGTACTGTGAGCCGAAGAAGATGAAAAGCCTTCCCATTGAGATCGTAACTAATCAGAGAGACGCCTTGTATGCCCCGCCCCAAAGTGAAAATCCACACATTTCTACGACTCGGTCTTGACGCGGGCCTTGCCGTTGGTAACCTTGACACCGAGTTGCTTCGCGCGGGCGATGATGTCGATACGCTTTCGTGCTGATACGGCGTGGGCGATCCTGCGACCTTGTTAGCGGCCTGCGTTGTGCATGGCGTCCTCAGCCAAACGTACTCTGCGGCGAAGGTGCTGTTGTGCATAAGGAGGAGGTCAACATCGGCAACTGAACTCATTAGCTGGCGTCCATATGCTGCAACAACAATCCTGGAGCATACCGTTGTTGACGACAAACGCCTTGTGGCCGCTGGGCATCATGTGGCGGGTCTTCTTGTTGGAGCCGTATCCGATCTGTGAGGCGTTCCGTCAGCCCTTGTCCTCCAATAATTTCGCCTTGCTCCAGAAACCCGGCTCTCGATGGCCATGAAAAATTTCCTTTGCGAATCGCGTGGTAATGGCAGTCGTACCTTGGGCATAGCAGCTCGGCCCTTGAATCGCCTACGGACGGCGCTGTCGATACCCTTGGGCTTGCGCCATGATGGGTCGACGCCTACCCATTGTCAGATCCTGTTTCCTCGATTCCCATTTCTCAAAGCCTCTTACACTTGAAGCGGTCCGACTGGTGGCGGTTGAAGCGCTTGGTGTCTGTAATTGGATACGTCAGTCGCGAAATTTCGAGGTCATCGAGGCAGGTGCCGGCGTACGCTTCTTGACGATCGGGACGTGCTTCTTAGCGGCGACCATCTACATGAAGTCAGCATCGTGGCAGGAGTCCATTGCTATGGGATACGCACTTTGACTGCTGTGTGGTTAGTTTGTCGTGGGAAACTGGACGTTGTCGTGGTGCAGCGAAAATCAAGCCCGGCACTGTTGGCTCTGCTAAGACGCTAAGCACGCTTAAGCGAGACTGCCCTAGCCACACCGTGAGGCGCAACCACCTCTCAATGGTAACTCCTCGGCGAGTATCGTCGCAACACAGACGCAAGCGTGTATTATCGTTAAATTCAGCATCTGATTGCATCGGGAATACCTAATATCGTCCTAAAAACTGCAAATGGTTGCGCATTCACCGAAAAGATCTCATGAATGCATGCATGCAATGTTGCAGATGGATGCTCCATCCGCTTTCTGGACCCACACCGGCTACAACAGTGGCTCAGTCGTTCACACATTGTGGCAAAACTCATCCGATGCACATACAAATACGCTGTGTTGCTCAGCGTATCACAGCCTCCTAGTAAGCTGGCTACGATGTGTGGGTACATCTGGCAAAAGCCTTTACTGTTGAGCCAATATAGTATATAGTGCTGAGAAGCCATAGCAACCTTTTCGCTACATCTCTAATAATGGTTTATTACCAGCTCTGACTGACTGCTTGCCGAGTTATAGACACCAGACCTTATTAAGATCCACCGAAAACCATCCTATCCAGCGCTCATTGAGTGGCTACAACACGCTGGGCAACACAATGTAGAAGATGCCTATGCAATACTCATATTGGGCTAGTCTATCTACTAAAGCATGCTTTGGTCCCATCAAAGTGCCGCAAAGTCCGGCAAAGGGTATGTTATGCTCCCGTGAATCTCGTAATCATATATCAAGTAAACCCACCCCAGCGCTGAAAGGCACCCACCTTGCGGCGAGTGCCCTTCGGCGCCAGAGGCTTCTGATGCCCAAGCCACCATCGACTATCGTCGTGGTAAGCTTTTTCATCTACCGTAACTCCCCGCTAGTCAGCCCAAGAGAGACTCCAATCATCAAAGACCGCTGTGGATAATGTCGGCAAGACCTCAGTACTCCTCGTCCATAGCCTCCTCCTTCGTGTCCCCGCGCTTCTCCCTCTTGACCCACTCGACAAATTCATCGATGACAGATGGCCACGAAGATTCCTCGCTCCAGAAGCCCATAGACTCATCCTCTAGTGTAAGCTGTGCAAACTTGAGTGTCTCATTCCACATGTCCTTGTTGACGCTCTTCTTCCATTCGGAGCTGGTAAACTCGGTCCACCAGCTTAGCCATGGTGTGTTGTCGGTCGACCACTTGATTGGAGACAGCGGTGATGTAAAGAGTACCTCCCAGAATACTCCTGCGCTATCAAGAGGGACAGCCTTCTGGCCCGGAGCCTTGGCGAGGAAAAATGTGTACTTGTAGATCCGAGTAAAGAGATCCTTGTTGTTGGGAAGATCCTGCTTCAGATTCTGCATGTACGCCTTTTGCTTGTCAATAGTGTCGCAGCTATTCTTGAGTTAGAACCTCGGCAGACTTTCATCAAAATTTTGTCATATAACTCACTTCCGCTCGAACCAACCTTTCACGAAACCATCGCGGTGCATCTCTCCCATAGCCGGTGTCTGAATTATTTCAAGAGTTGCTAGCGAATCTAGGCCTTCGGCATGGACGCCAATATCCTCCAGATATTGCATGGTACCTTCGGCTCCGATGATATCTTTGTCTTGGGCATCGGCCTCTTGGTACTTGTCGAATAGTGTGTTAAGAGCACTCTTGGAGGTAGAAGAGGTTGGTTGCATGCTGCCGCTACCACCGCCACTGCCGTAGTATCTGGAATACGACGTTAGTATGTATCAATTTGACACGCAAAATGTACGAAGATAAGAGCTGCATAGGCTAGCATGACAAGGGCCGTGACGTTGCATATTTTGAACCATGCATGTGATGGAGTGCCCAGGCTCCTGTACCGAGTGTGACGGGATGATCTGAATTGACACTGTCGTGGCATGGCAACGTTCGAAAGCGTGAGATCGTTGTACAGCACCTGACTGAGGTGCTCAGCTTGCAGCCGGTGCTGCTCACCGACTGGAAGCTGGGAGACAGTGACTGACACGGGTCGTTCCTTGATATTCTCCAGATCCCCTTGCTCAGAGTCTAACTGGTTTACCCGAGGACGGTAGCCTTGGAGAGATGGTTGTTCAGCTAGTACCGGTGGCCACCCAGCGCTGGAATTCAGTGGTGACTGAGAGATATCCTGGGGACCGGTGATGCGATTATTTGAGTAGGATTCGCCAGAGGTGATACGCCATCGACTACGCCCTGCGAGTTGTCGGGCTCTGTCCTGGGTAGAACCAAACATGGTGTGCGGAGCTTGTTTGGTGGTTTGTTGCCCCCGAGTTATATGTGCCGTCGCTCGGGAAGTTGCTTCTCTTGCCCATATTCATATGCGCCTTCCATGTGGCCAGCCATGGCCTGTTTGCGCAGTCCCTCCCCAAGCTCTGCTCCAAGCAGGAACCCACATTGGCAAGGTCGGTCGGTTCGTCGATCGGTCGATATTGTGCGAATGGTCCACTGCGCCCATTTGCAAGGGCTGTTTACAACGAGGGAAGTACTGTATATAATTGGGGCATTAAAAACAGACACCACTTACGCGTTTACAGCGCTCTGCGCGTCCCAGCCATGGCTCTTGAGCGTCCTTATCGCAGAGTTGCGGTCGACCTGGGTAAAGTTCATAAATTGCTGAATGGCAGCCTTTTGCTGGGAGCTGTATACTGCAGGCATCTTGTTTAGCGCCGTATGTAAGAGGGTCGTGGGAGCAAGCTTGTGTGCAGTGGTCGCGGGCGGGATCTTGGGCAAGGTGTGACGCACTGAGGCATCAATTGACCGACCCCGCCGACAGCCCACCATTGGCCCCCTGCCCTGAGTGTGGCGCTGCAAGCCTCGGAATTAAGACCGCATCGACTAGGGTACTGTGTGTAGGGTTCGTCTGCAGCTTCAACTGCTGACCTCACCACCAGATTTTATATGGCCCGTATGGCGTCGCTGGGGAAAGCAAGAAAACAAAGAAGAAGAAAAATGAGTAGCTTACCCTCGCCAGCATCCAGGGCGGTAGCCTGGTCCTTGTTGACAGCCTTCGTCTTCTTCCCTGGATGGCCCACGGACGCGCCATGCTCAGTGTTTTTGCGCTTGGGCGCCATGGATAGATCGGCGTCTTGCTGACCGTCGGTAGAGTGACGTGGTGGTGGTTGGGTTGGCTCAGCGCAGTGCGACTCCGGGGCGTGGTTGGCGATGCGAGGAGAACTCGACGAGGCGCGCTTTGGTCGGGCAGGAGGGAGCTCGTGCGCTTTGTCGATATCTGTGCGCTTGAAGCAGAGCAATCGACGGGCCAAGCCGTGCAGAGGTACCATAGCAAGGGCTGGTTGTTCTTCACTGGCAGGCGAAACCGTAATGGGGGCGCGTGGAATGCGGCTAGTGCCTGACTCAAACAAGTGCTGTATTCACCGTGAAGACGTTTGCGTCTTTTCAACCCACTAGAAGCCTCGCTTTGCTGGCTCTCTAGGCATGTCTGGACGCCATGTCAGTGACAAGGCACCAGGTCATGTGGGCCGCCGTTCAAGTGAGGGCCCCGTGCAGTGAGCCCATCCAGCCCGCCAGACTACTGGTCAAACCGCAAAAGTGACGCACCCATCTCTGGAAACCATACAGATCAGTGACAACACCAATCCTGCGCACCAACCACAGTCTCCCAGAAGCACAGTAGTTATACACGTCAATTCACCAACTAGGCCCCTAAAGACCCACAAGGGCTGCATTCATTGTCATTCACCAAGACTACCTAGATTCGTACAATATCAACCCGCGTCCGCTCCCAAAGCTTGTGCGCCATCGCGAGCCCCTTCTCCCTCTCCGCATCGTTGATGCGAGCGGGCTGGACAATCACGCGTGCATAGGTTCCAGCTGCGCGTCGTTTGGCCAGTGTGCCAGGGTTGATCACCAATACAGACTCGACGACCTAAAGTTTTGTCAGTATCTCTCGCTAGCAGGCTTCCTCCAAGATACGTACCTTGACAGTGCCTTGGAGCACGCTGGGTGTAATTAATATGTCGGGCCGTACATTGAGCATCTCGCCCAGTTTAAGGTAGCTGGTGTCTAGCATTGTACCAAGGGGGAGGAACGGACTAGGCGTTTGCTCCTCGTCTGCTTCTTCACCCTCTTTCCGCTCACCGTTTGCTGCGCCCTTCTTCATCACCTTCTCCTCGATTGGTGCAGGCATAAACTGTTGTTTTTCCCTTCCTGTCGGCGGGAACAGAGGCAGAAAACTCCGTTGCTCAATCAGGTTGCGCGCACAGCGCTCGTAGATATTGGTTGCTCTCGCCTTGCCGCCTGCAAGCTCTTCTCTACGAAGCGTATCAAGGCTGTCAATCGAAGACATGCCCACCGTCATCTCGTTCATACTGACAGTCATGGGATTCGTCACACATTGTACCATTTTCCCTGCCGCACCCAAACCGAGCTCTTTCTTGATGAACTTGTCCTGGGGGAACGCAGCATGATGATGGTGTGCATCCCGCAGGCTGGGTACCAAGAGAACATTGCATGTCGGTACGCGCCTGTTGAAATTTTGAATGGCGCTCGAGATGTGATGCCGGAACAGGTCAGCCATAGTCGCCTGATCTGGGTTTGCGTTTGGTGGAGCATCAAAGTCTCCAGACCGAATTTGAGGATGCTCTGCATCGAGAAAGGGCCCAATAAGAATGATGGAATCTGCATAAACCTCAGCAGCTTTGTCTAGAAAAGCATGCAGAGGCGCAAAGTCAAGGTTTTGGTCGGTGGTGTAGGGCCCAGACGCAATCATCAGAGTCAAAGGTCGGACGTTGTCTGGGTCGGAATCGGGTGTGTCGAGGTAACGCGCGTTGATGGCGTCTAGCTCATCTGGTTTCGTAGCAGGCGGATTTAGAAGCGGTAATGAGAGGACTTCGGAGACTACAAATGAGTCGCCCGATGCATTGGTGCCGCGCACCGCGACAATCTGACCAGGGAAGAAATCGTATGAAGAAAGGCCCTCGACATTCAGTGGTATGCGGCGCCCCGAGCCATGCCGTCGTGAACCTTCAAGGACAATTGATGCTGTATTGAGCTTGCCGTCGCTTGTATCGCACGCTATCCTTCCAACAGCGATGATCTCGCTCGGGGACGGGTAGTTGGGATTGCCAAATGCGCTTTCATCTAAGCCTGCAGATTCCTTGAGGATATCACGGAACTCATCAATCCTGTCATCCAAGACTTCTGATGCTTCCGAGAGTTTCATGGCCATGGTCCGGTACGAAAACTTGGACATGTCTGTGTTGGCCTTGAGTTTGATGCGGGGCTCCTTAGGCTCCTCTGATGGTGGTTCTGGGATGGGAATATCTCCTTGCATGAATTGTTCTGTAATGTCGTTTGCGTTTGTACGTGAGGCGAAGTCAAAGACACTGGAAACTGGTCAGAAAGCTATGTTGTAGGAGTGCTTGCATCCTTACGGTCCATCCGAGGTTTCAGCCTTTGGTGTCATGAAGCCTCCCGGCGAGCTCATCTCGTGTGCCTTGTTTGCTTTACCTCCTGGTGTCTGGAAGTTGGACTTGCGCTTGATAGTGCTGCCATTGACACCGCCCGCAGCGCCCTGGCGTGGTGTGTTGGGGACGAGTCCCTCAAGCCTAGGCCCAGTCAGAATACACTTCGACGTAACCTGGCAGTCTGAAGACATACATATCATACATGTCCCCACCCTTTGATCTTGGTGTCGGTTGACCCCGCTTGACGTCGTTTCTTTGCTGCGCCTTCCCCCTGCTTTCTCGCTCCAATGCATCTTGTATAGTCTTCTTGAAGTCCTGTGCAGTCTTTACGTCCATCTTGTTCTCCTCTCCACCCATCTTCATGTTGTATGCCTGCCATTTGAAGTCCAATTCTTCGGGCGAGATGGAGTATAACCGGCACATGGATTGCAATTCAGCGAGCACATCGGTGGGAAATTCATGGTCCTTGGTGTCGCAGTAGCGCTCGAAGCGCTCAGTAAGTTCTGTTGCTACGTCGTCCATTCTGAATGCGGATGTTGGGCGGTATGAGATGTTGAACACGAAAGCACTTTGCGCGTGGAAATCGGAAGACGCGTAGACGCGTCGGGCAGTGCTAGGATGGAGAGGGCCTAGCGGCGGTGATCGACATACATGCAGGGGTGCGCCATGTTTCCCAAAAAGTGGTTAAACGCTGACACCAACCTCAACAACGCAATTGAAAGCCCTCTTTGCTGCTTTCTGATTGAATAATCCTGGCAGACACAGGTTACACAGTTCAAACCTCAGTCCCTTCAACATGTCAGCAATCGGACCCTTTCCAGAGCCTGCTCCAAGCTGCAAGCCAGCCGCTGCCCCAGCCCTGACCGCCGACCAACAGACCAAGTACGAGCAGCTCCTCGCCGATGTTCGCACCTGGGAGTCACTGCCCAATACTTCAGAGAAGAGCGCTGAGACCGCCCCCATCACCGACGATGAGCGCATGTTCCTCACCCGCGAGTGCCTTCTGCGATATCTTCGTGCTACCAAGTGGAACGTCCAACAAGCTAGCCAGCGCCTACGTGGCACCCTGGTGTGGCGCCGCGAGTACGGAACTGATGGATTCACTGCAGAATACATATCTGAAGAGAACTCGAGTGGCAAGCAAGTCTTGCTAGGGTTTGACAACGAGGGAAGACCGTGTCTCTACCTGCTACCGCAAAACCAGAACACCAAGGAATCGCCCAAACAAGTCCAGCACTTGGTATACATGCTGGAGCGTACCATTGACATTCACCCACCTGGTCAAGAGAGTCTGGCACTACTCATTGACTTCAAGAACACTGGGGCTGGAGGAACCCCTAGCCTGGGAACAGCAAAGCAGGTCCTGAACATTTTGCAGAACCACTACCCCGAGCGACTTGGCAGGGCACTGCTTACAAATCGTAAAGACTGTCTTGTCTACATTTACTACTGCTTACTAACTCTGCAATAGTTCCCTGGTATGTCAACACATTCCTGAAGCTGGTCAATCCCTTTATCGATCCCGTCACCAAGTCGAAGATCAAGACGAATGAGCCGCTCACAAACCACGTCCCCGCTTCCCAACTCATGAAGGCCTCTGGCGGTGAGGTCGACTTCAAATACGATCATTCAGTTTACTGGCCTGCGCTTGAGAAGATCACCAACGAGAGGAGACAGCAAAGAAAAGAGCGGTGGGAAAAGGGTGGCAAGATCATTGGAGAGAGCGAGATCTATTTATGGGGCGGAGATGAGCCAAGTCTTAACACAGGAAAGGAAGAGACAGTAGCAACAAGTGGGCAGGCTGAGGCTGTAGAGTCAAAGGACGCCGCAGCACCTGCCGCGGCCGGAAACGCCAACGGTGCTGAACTTGTCGACGGCGTCGAGAAACTTGACATCAAGGAGGGCGAGCCGGTCAAGGCCGAGGCATAAGCGTCAGACTCCGCTTCTGAATGTCCTCTTATGTCCATAATGTTAGACTAATATTGCATTAGAAACGATAGACTAGGGAAACCCCAAAGTTTTTGGCGCCGTCAAAGTCTATATTTGGATGAGTCTTCTTCATGCGATCGTTATTAGTACGTATCATGTGTCTCTGATGGCAACCGCGACAACGAACCCCTACATAGTAGCTCCGTAATTGGATGTGTCGACAACTCACGACTCTGGCTGAGTGAACTGTGCCAAGAAACTAGGAAATGTACTGGCTTCACCTGCAGGTGCACTGCCTCACTCAACTTGCACCGCAGTGTCTCTCGTGCACCACCGTCATGAACCACAACAGCGACTGTCTTTGCATATGCTGCATCGCGATGCTACCTTATCACCACTGCCGCCGTCGGCTTGTTATCCATTGATAATGCTTTGATAGCATTCCCGCCCGCGGCCAACATCAGGCTCCGTTGTACTATCAGAGGATGACCGGCTACCTATCAAAAAAGGAGCATTTGCAGTTTTCAGCCAAAACATTCCGACTCAACAATTCAAGAGGCTTTGTGGGGGGCTACGTATTCGTGGTCAGCCTTGCTGCGCTTCTGGCGGTTGTGTCGTCCCTTGGCTGTGGTCATCGGTCAACATATTGGTGCCATGTTGTTTCCGCCACATTTTATCTCTTTTCGGTTCTCTTCCATTTCGTCACAAGAAACTGGCCCCAGAATTGAATGCAGTCGAGACTTTCAGACCGCTGGACACGTGCCTCATCTTGAGCGGCTCAATTTGAGATTCTTTGGGGGTCAGCATTGGCATGCACCCCACGAACGATGTGTGTGGGGGCCATCCGCCTTTGCAGATGCACGCCGTTCATGGAGATCCAATCGTTGTGTACACGTGAGCGCCTGCTATACGATACAAGACCACATTATTCGAGTCAAGGCACCGTGCCTTCGGCTCGGCTTACCGCCACGACTACACCCGGCTTCTGTTGCAGTGTCCAGGTTACCAACAATAGCTCCTTACACCCATTGTGATCAGTGATTTGGCCGCCACAGTTGCCAAGATACGCGCGGCAAGAGCGCCTTCTGTTTTCGGTTTACATGCGTCCACGTTAAGGGCTTTGGTAAGGCAGGCCAGCCTAGGCGATTCTATTGGTCCCATGTTCTGTTGGTTTATGCTCCCTTCGATACAAATTAGTGGCTGGACGAGAGCTAACTACGTCAGAACGCACATATGTGTCAGAGGGTATCGGAGCTGATCACTCTACCGTCACTATCATGGTCTCACGGCTTGCAATTGCATGATATAGTAATAAAAGCCTGTAATCCCGATTCGAAGCAACGTATTCGAAAAAAGCAACTGCTTAACACTACGAGCTAGGTTGCATTTCGGAATGCCACCGTTACTTTCCAAGCAGGTGGAGTTCCGCTAATCTCACGTTTGTATACCTTACATGGCCTGGTCGAGACTGCCGAGAAAAAAAGAACGAAGAGCCCGTCGCCCGGTTTACACACAACGAATTTTCACACTACTTTGGATGTGAGACATGCGCAATGCATCAAGTAAGCATTGGCGTGGTGTGCCGAACAACCCGCGCTCAAAATCCCCAAGGCTGAGCCAACATTGTTACACAATGTCCCAATTGAGTAACCACCGATGCCCCACTCTACCAGTGACGGCGCTCAAACGTGAGTTTCGTCCTGAACAACACGACTCTTCGCGCAAGCGGCGGGTAACCGTTTCTCTGGGTCTGAAGTGACCAATCGAATCTTCACAATGCATGATCTATGTTATCCCACGCGACATTTTACCTGTAAGGCGAACTAGGGTAAGTGGCTTCATGCCTTCACACCCGAGGCTCTTTTCTTTTCATCTTCTCTTAAATCCCATTGGCCTCCACGTTGCCGCCGGGTCTTACAATTTCCCACTCGAGGTCTTGCTCCGTGTGCCGTCTTTGCATATTCAACAAGAAAGACCTGGCCTGTTTTTCGACCTTGTGTTGTTCTTCTATGGGGCTGATTTGAGCTTGCGAAGCAGCTTCCACAACCATCATCTGTGCAACAAGTGGCGTTTTTCACCCAGACTTCATACGTGTCTGTATATGAAGAGATAAATTCATGGGATGGAAGCCCCCAGATGTCTTTGCGGACACGCTTCAGCTACCAGCATTCTTGTCCGCACTCCATAAAACTACACTCCTTTGCAAATACTTTCTACTTTCCTCACTGCTTTCAGCACTACTTACAACACGAAACACAAGTCTAGCCATTCAAATGGCGCCCCCTACCCTAGGCCGCTCCACTATCGCCAACCAACGAGGTCCCATTGAAGTCTCCACTTCCTCTGGCATGTCTTTGACTAGCCCGGGCTAAGTTGATATGCTGACTGTACAGCACGAGCACCGCCCAATCACACGTTTGTACCGGCATGCTCATATCACCATGCGGTACTTCACCTTCACGTACCGGAGAACAGGAGCTCACACACGCTGGATCCAATGGATCGGTTCTTGGCTCAGCCGTCGTCACAGCACCACATAGCCTTCACCGAGACTGTGGCTGTGGGCACTGCCGCCTCCGACGGCTGCACTTGCAGGTCTTTGGTGCCGAAAGAGATATTACAGGGTTTGACGCGGACGGCGATTGCGCAGAGTAGTCGGCCTGCCGAGACACTTGGCGGCGAGTGATTGAGAAGTATGTAGAGTGGAGGGGGGAATGTTGATCAAAACTGAACGGGAAATCTACATAAACTGGGGTAGATCTTCTCGAAAAAGAGGTTATAGCGTAGAACAAAACGGGTAACCGTAGGAGCATTTTAGTCTAGGGTCTGGCTATAAAAAGATATCATCAGTTTTAGATCTTACAAATGTTCATGAGCGCTCCCGCATTCAGCCTAGCCTAGTGACATGGTTTGTCTCCGCTCAATCGCCAGCTCCATGTACATCTGCATGCATACTCATGAACTGCCAGTAGTACCAGTACCGTGACGACTACGCCAACGGTGATCGCCCATCGCCAACCCCACATGACGTGCACGACTCTGCTTCCCCTCTCCCATCTAGCATCTCCGCAACCAAGCAACGCTCATATGTAGCATCTTGGCCACAGAACACGAAACGCGACACGTACTTGACACAGCCGCAACAAGCCGCAGCGCATACATATGCCCGTATGTACGTACACGTGTGAAGAGAGGGAAAGAGAAAAGCCAAGTACCAGTAGGTACGGTACCAAGTAAGGATGTGGGCTTGGCATGTATCCCCCACCTTCTTGTCTCTCTTCCCAAAAAAGATCGTACATGCAGCGATCATCCACGTGGAACCAAGAAGAAGAGGTGAGGTGCAAAAAGCGGCAAGCCAAAGCCAAATGGTCCAGTAGATTCCAGAAGAGAAAAAAGCTACGTACAGCAGGGTACACAGAATAAAGTTATCCCCCCTCAGAAACACATGTGTATGTACATGTGTAAGCTGAGAAACAGCCCATGTACGTAGCCTTTGCGTGGCAGTGCATCTCCCTTCCAACTTTGTACGTACCCAATAAACCCTTCGATGACAGACAGCACAGACCATGGCCGGCAATAAAAGTCACGCCGGAGATCGTGAGAGAAAAATGTTAAATAAAAAAAGTGGCTTGTGTGTCTGTGTGGCACACTGCATCATCCCTCCAATCGAGCGATGGGGGGTGGGAGCGGCGCTTACGAAGCCCGCCCCTTCCCCTCACACACTCTTGTCTTGCCTTAGCTTCGGGGGGCCGCTCGTGCGCAAGGACAAGGCCCCCATGGGTGCTGGTAGGTGTAATAATCTATGTAAGCATGCGTATACGAGGACCTGCGCAAATCTTGATTTAAATTTTTGCTTGTTGCTCTTTGCTTGATTGATTACATTGGGGAGGGGGGCCTTGGGGAAAAAAAGGGCTGGCAAGTCTGGCTGCTGCGAACACAACGTACGTATGTAGTCTCGCGCGTTTAAATGAGTGGAGCTCGTACGACGGCGTCGCCTATTATTCTTTTTCTTCAATTTAAAGTGCGGTAGCACCATGTGTGTACGTTGACTGTCGCGTGTTGCGTTTCGTGAGGCGCACGGCTAGCTCGCTAGCCATCCTGCCGGCCGGCCAGACGGAATGGCGGGTGGCCTTTTCCCTCGCACACGCACATGGGACATGGGTTGCACATACACACATGCTATACTGCGTTTGTCTGGTGGAAACATGTGGGGAGTAGCAAATAGAGTCGCGTGTGTGTCATGTCAAAAGGGTGTCGGGGCTCCACTTTTGATGGGTTGGAGGGAATAGAAAAAGCTTGTGTCGAAGCTTGGCTGGGATAAGCTTCTGTCTGTGCATGTGTGTGGCTTGATTGCACGTTATTTTATGGCGCGTGGCTGGAAAGGCCTGGTGTGTTCCGGGAGGGTGGGTTTTGTTGGGAAGGAGCGGGCGCGGATTCAGATCGGTTTGTGCAAGCGTGCATATTGTATGTACGGATATGTGCGTGATGTCATGATGCAACAAAATAGGTAGGAGGTCCAATTGGAAAAGCAATTGGACGTAATTAGTGCATTCTCCAAAGTTTCCAGTCTCATGATGTTTCGCCTTTCTTTGCAGCCATCATCTGGCGGTATGCAGCAATCATCTTCTGGCGCTCTTCACCTAGCTCCTCTCTCTTCCTTAGACTGCCAGCGGCATTGGGTACATTAGCCACTTTTGCGCCAGCCCCATTCTTGACCTTGAAAATCTCTCGTGGTGTCTTTGTAAAGGTCGGTGGAGCGTGAACAATATCATGCAACCCCTTTCTCTCCTCCCTCTTCCTTTTGAGTGCTTCCCATTCATCCTCGCTGTCATCGGCCACTTCGCCAACTTTCAACTTGCGCTTACCCTTCTTGTTCTTCTTTTTCTTTCCGTCTACGGTGCGGTGGGTCGGGAGGTCGGCTGTCTTGTCTTCCCACATGGCATCGAGTTCGTCCTCTTCTTCCTCGGCCAATTCCCTCCTCTCCATTTCCTTCTCGCGTATCCGGGCTTCTTCCTCTCTCCATCCTTGTTGTAGACGCTTGAGTCTCCGCTCGTGCTTGGTGACTCTGTGATCGGTCATGCCAGCAATCTTCTTGCCAGACTTTGCAATGCCGGATAGCGGCAGGGCCTGGTCGACACGCGCGCGGAAGTCGGCCATGGATTCTCCGGGCTGGATCTTCAATGCCGCAGTGGGCTGAGCCGGCTGTTCCGTGCTCTTGGTGTTCTTGTCATCCTTGTTTGCATCCGTGGTCGTCGTCGCAGGCTGCTGCTGCTGCTGCTTCTTCTGCTTCTTGGTCTTTACGGCGCCGTCGTCGAGGGCTGAGCGCTTCTTTGGCCCGCCCTGGGAAAAGGCCATGAGGCGCTGAAAGGCCTTGGGGGTGTCGTCTGCGCCATAACCGTCGACCTGGGCTACCTTGCGCTTCTTGACCTTTGGGGCGTTGTTGAATGTGCGGGCTTTGCCGACGGCGAGGGGTGCAGCGTGCACTGTGGGCGGGAGATCGAATCTGGCAGCGGCGGGTTAGGATTGGAGCGGCAACGGGCGGAGAGAGTGACGTACTGGGACTCATCGTCCTCGACGCGCTTGTGCTTGTGAGGCATTTTGGGACAGGCGTGCGTGGAAGGGCAGATGATGACGCCAGGGCTGGTCGTGGTCGCAGCCGCGCAGTCGCAAAAAAAGTTGCGGACTGCGGAGAGCAGCAACAGGGATTGCGGAAAAGCGGGGCCCGGGGACCTTGGCAAGCTTAGCGGATGCGTATACGCGGCTTGACCCCGCCGTCTGCCATCAGCCGGCGTCAATTTGGGCCATTTGGACCATTTGGCCAGCGTAGCCTGTGGCTTGACGGCCCTAATAGCACCGCCGGAACTTGTGGCTCGTAATACGCAATGCAACCATTTCCGGCCGTCACGCCGCTCTTACGCGGGCCTCGCTCCCATAGGCCTGCGCCTCGGACGGAAGTGCCCAAAATTGCCGCAACATGCCAATAGCCCCATGCTTCAGGCATGCAGCAACTTCACGGCCGGGGCTGCGTTGGCTGAAGGCTTAATCCTTCGCCTCGCAGCCAGTACGCCTTCTGGATCCTGTTGCGACAAGCGTCGGTCCGATTGCGTCGAGCATCGTGAGTGTCTGACCATGGGGGAGGAGAGGCACAGAGGCAGAGGGCCGCCTATCACTTGCAGGGCAACGCCATGTGCTGTGCCCATAACCACTAGCCGGCCCAGCTGAAGAACGTGCGCTGCTGCGGTATAACTATCCTTCACCACCTGCTTGGCCCTGTGTCCACCTGAGGCGCTGGCCCTTACCCGTCGTGTTTGCACCTCTTCCCCTCGCTGGCCAATCACCGCCGCAGCCCGTGTTGCGTGCCGAATCTGGCTCTCTAGACCGCACAGCACCTTTTCACCACGCAGCACACTTTCCCCAGAGTCGTTGGGCCCCGTGGCTCCCCCGTCCCAAGGCTTGCTCATCTCGCTCCCAAACATCTCCCGCACCCACACTGGAGCTGAGTAGTTTGCAGCTGGTTCCCTCCATCGCCTGGCTCCTCGAAGCTTGTTTCGCAATAAAAAGCTCCTGACACCCCGCTCGTTTCTTGCCCACGCCCGTCTCCTGATTTTTCCTCTTTTCTCCCGGCCCCTAGACACCTCGTGGCAAGCGTGAGACAAGCCTTGACAGGATCGGTCCCTGCAGCTGTGCGGCTGTTATCGAGTCGAGGACGTGCATCGCCCCGGTCTAGCAGCAGCCTCCCAAACGCACAGTCGCCCGTCTTGACAGTCTGGATCCCCGGCGAAACAAACACGGCACCTGTGGCCCGCTATCCAAAAAAGAACCTCTATTAAGCCTGCTTTTTCCTCGCTCGAAACGAAAACGTATTCTCTCGTTGCTACTCCCAAGGACGACCGTCTTGTGTAATCGATAGCTTTCGCTCTCGCCCCACGTTCAGGGTCCGCTTGACAGATCCCACCAGATCCCCATCGCCAATTGGCTCGTGCCTGACATGGCCGGAACTCCACGTTCAACCACTACCGTGCCCCTCCTGCGCCACTCATCCTCGGACCCCGACTTTTCCTCTTCCAAGGAAACGTTGCCGCATTATCCCTCGCATACGCTGGAAGATGGCGACGACACAGTCTACAGCTCAGACGACGAACACGACCACCAAGACATAGCCCCACGACCGTGTTTCTGGAAACGCCTGATAATGAGCGTAAGAAGGCGCAATGGCAAGGCGCGCGTCGACTCCGAGTTTGGGCGCGTGCGGTTACCAGACGAAAAGAAGCAGGCGAGCAAGTACCGATTGAGGAAGAAGCATGCTGCCAGGGCGTGTGTCATTATCCCGTTGCTGGTTGTCATCTTTTTGTATGTGCCCCGCGAATGGTTGCAATTCGACCGGCTAATTCTTCTAGTGGTGTTCTCCACATGATCAACGTGCTGTTAGGCTACGTACCCGTTTTCCTAGATCATCATGCACGACCAGGCTTGGACTTGAGCCGATACGACGAATCGCAACTACTCGACATTACACGTGACGTAGTACCTGTACCCTGCCACTCGCACAACGACTACTGGCGACGAGTCCCATTATACGACGCACTCCACTGGGGCTGCAGCGGCGTCGAAGCCGATGTCTGGCTCTTCGACAATGAGCTATTCGTCGGACACAACACAAACGCCCTGACGCAAAACAACACGTTCCGATCCATGTACGTCGACCCATTGGTACGCATGCTCGACCACAAGAACGCTGCGAGCACATTCACAACCCCATCCACGACCAAAAACGGAGTTTTCGACACAGACCCCGCTCAAACCCTCGTCCTACTCGTCGACTTTAAAAACGACGGCCACGAAATCTTCCCCGTAGTATCCCAGCATCTCTCCGCGCTGCGAGAAAAGGGCTACCTAACCTACTACAACGGCACATCTGTCGTCTCAGGCGCCATCACCGTCGTAGCCACCGGCAACGCCCCCTTTGATCTCGTCACCGCTAACTCGACCTACCGCGACATTTTCTTCGACGCCCCGCTCGACAATCTCGAAGACAAAGAAGACACACCAGAGGATCCCTCGACCCCCAAGCGCGGCGGCCAAGGCACCGTTGGCACAACCCCCGATTCCCATTTCGACAGCACAAACTCGTACTATGCCTCTGTCAACTTTGGCTCTTCAATCGGCTGGCTGTGGTTCGGCCGCCTGTCTGATGCCCAGCTACACAAGATTCGCACTCAAATTCACAACGCCGAAAAGAGGGGCCTCAAGTCGAGGTACTGGAGTGCACCCAAGTGGCCCATTGGCCTACGCAACCGCATCTGGAATGTGCTGGTTGAAGAGGGTGTTGGATACCTGAATGGCGATGACCTAAAGGGTATGACTGAGTTGAACTGGGATGTCAAGAAGCACTGGGGTGTATTGGGCTAGCTGGCTCGTGGCGGGTGATGATGACATTTTTGTTTTTCTTCCCGAATTTCCGTGCGATTTAGCGACGTTTTTTTTTTGTATGTGTGTTTTTTTTTGAGACATGGTCTGGTGTTTCCTTTGGAAGATACCCCCCCACCCCCATTCCAGACTTTTGTTTTTTTTTCTTTTCATGTATACTCCTCTTAGATGAGAGATAGAGAAGATGACGTATCCAAGAGAAATGAGATACCTTGATAAACTTTTTTACATGACTTACTTGCGCTTTTGACATATTGGAGATTTGTGTGATCTGGGGGGAGTAGTGACATGTCTTTTTTTTTCTCTTTCTTGCATCCATACAAAGAGCTTTTCTAGAGAAGAAAACCGTGTTGAAAGATAAAGAGGAGATAAGCTAACCACCCTTTTCCATGTGCCCATGTCCAGGTCCCCTTTTTTGTATATGTGTGTGTCTCTCTCTCTGAAGATGTACCTTGGACAACATATCCTTCGTGTGTACGCCTCTAGCGCCATACAGTCTATAAAAGAAGCCCTCCATAGTCCACACATACACATACGCATACGAGTGGGGGCATATGGGGAAAGAAAAAGAAAAAGAAAATATGCGAATTCATTCCGCCATCATCATCATCGTCATCATGATGTCCCTACCCAGCCCAAACCTCTTCTTCTAACACAAGAAGAAGATTAAAACATGCTCCAACCCTTCTTGCGGCGGTCACCGCCCCTCTCCCTCTCCCTTTCCCTGTCCCTTTCCCTCTCCTCCCGTCGGCTCATCATGCGCTTCTCTCTCTGCTCCAGCTGGCGGAGGCCCTCCATCTCCTTGAGTACGTGCTCCAGCAGCTCCTTGCGGCGCACAACATCGAGATGACGTTTGATCTTGGGATCTTCTTTGGCAAAGCGGTCGATTTCTTCTTGCGAGAGGCCGCGGCCTAGACGGGCATCGAGTTCGCGGGGGAACTAAAAACCATAATATTAGCATTGTGATGAAAATTGAAAGACTTGTTGGATAGGGGAATGACGACGTACAATGTAGTAGAATTTGGAAAGCAGTTCAGCGTCGAGGAAGAGATCGGCGGTTGTGGTGAGCTTGTCTGCAACGGCATCGAGGAAGACTTCAGGGCAGTGGTATTTGTTCTTCTTGTTTGCGCACTGCTTGCTCTTGACGGCCGTAAGACGGAGCTTGAGGACGTCGATACGGTCGCGGAGGAAGACTGCTTCACGGCCTACAACATTGTCAGTTTCGCGAATCGGGAATCGAAAATCTATGGTACGTACCCTTGGCCAAAAGTGCAGAGCTGAAGCCACCAGCACCACCGACGCCATCACCCTCCAGAACAACCTGTCCGCTTCGAACACGGTCGATAAAATTCATGACATCTCTGACCTTCTTACGACCGCCGACTTGGTCTTCGAGCTGCTTGACGGCAGCTTCTACAACCTTCAACTCTTCTTTGAGAACTGCAGTTACATTCTCACGGCCCTTGGACCATTCGTTGTCTTCGACTTCAATACGGTACTTGTAGGGCTTGATGCAAATCTCCAACTCATCAGAAATATCGTAAGAAAGGTCCTTGAGTATAGAGTTTGATGCGTCCGTAATGGCTTGTCGAGCAAATGGGTGCGCAGCAAAGCGCGAGTTTGTGATGAGACGGTCAATGTGTGCCTGAAGTGCGCTTGCAACAACATTGGTAGCTAGGCGTCCGACACCGAGCTTTGTCAGGGCAGCGCTGGAACTGTCAAGCTTGATCTTCCAGATCTGATCCTCTCCGTCAATATCTGCCTTTGCAAGGTTGGTGAGAGGGTCGGTTTCTGGAAAGGGGGAGTTGAGGTCATCAAAAGGCCTGTTCCAGTAGCGCTGTGCAAGGATGTTGAGGACTTGTTGATCAAGCTCGTGCTTGAGCAGATCACGAACTTGTGGACGGCCAAATTGTTCCGTGAAGCCGCGGAACGAGTGCTTGAAAGCGTCCAATGACTCGGCAAGGTACGACTCGGCACTGATTGGTCGCTCATTGTACTGTACCTTGTACTCATATCTTGCTTCTTCGAGCTCTCTTTGAATGGCCTCACTAGTTGTCTTGAGACTGCCAGCCATTGTCTGCTCAAGAACATGCATGAGCTTCTTCTTGAGGTTTTGGGTACCCACAGCGAGGTCGGATCGTTCAGAGAACTCAGGATGCGATGAAAAGTACGCGTGCTCGTTCTTGATGATGGCGTTTGAAATGTTACCGTTGCCACGGCTGAAGAGCTTAGAGCCGCCTGCGCCGGGCGGTACACGGCATACCACACCAACATATCCTAGACGGAGAGCATATTTCTGATCGTTTAGGAGGCTGGCTCCACGCTCCGGGTCCACAAGATCCATCTTTGTAATAACACCAATGGTCCGCTCGCCACGGGGGTCCATTCTCCTTGATGCCCGCAGCGCGGTGCTGTTGGCCAGATCCACGTCTGCCGCTGAGATGGCGAGAATGACATTGGGGGGTCTGATGTACTTTTCGCAAAGCTGGGCAATCTTCTCCTTCAGCTGTGGGGGCTGATCCCGGCCAACAACCTGAATGTATCCCGGAAGATCGATCAAGGATAGGTCTGGCACGTTTGGAGAGTAGATCCTAAGCTGAATAGGGTCGTCCGACACACAGTCACTGGCCGGTACAGCCATGTTCAGATCTGTCAGCGTCTTCTGAACCTGGCCAAAGTCTGTTACTTTGCCTAGACCAATGGCAGGGAACTCGCAGTACTCTGCGCGCGCATCGGGGGTATTGACGAGGGTGAGTTCGATTGGTCGTCGTGTGACCATGTTGTGCCCCTTAGGGAGGAACTCATGGCCAACGATGGCCTCGAGTACTGAGCTTTTTCCTGAAGATTGCGATCCGATAACGACGATCGAGGGCAGTGTGAGCGATTCGGATTGTCCTACAGTCTGCAATAATCCTCGTATCTCAATCATCTTCTTGGTGAGCATCATCATCTGCTCGTCTCGCGCAATCTTCTCAGCCTGCGGCCTATCCTCATCATCGTCATCGTCTTGTGAGTAGCCAAAAGCAGCAGCACCTGATGCACCTGCTGCTGCTGCACCAGCGCCGCCATGCTTAGGCTCTTCCGGACCACCACCGTTGCCTCCTGCGCCACCCGATTCGTCCTTGGATAGTAGCCGTTGGAGCCATTCCGGGTACTGGACGTTTTCAAGTTCGTCCTTGGTCGACTTGAAGCCTTTTTCTATCTGGTCGAAAAATCCATTCGCTGTGCTGAGTGCCCCGCCCGCCAACTCGGAGGCGCCGTCCTTGGTTCGGTTGAAGAGATCGAGGGCGAAGGATCCGGCCTCTGTGGCCTGTTAGCTTTTCCGTAGTCAACAATTCCTGTCATATATGAAAACATACGGCCGGCCTGGTACTGGATATACGAGGCTCCTGCAATTACAGCCCCTCCGGCAGCGGCGCCCACAGTCGCAAACTTGCCCACGAGTTTGGGGATGACTCTCGCAAAAGATATCGATCGCGTGGCGGGCACGTTGTGCAGCGCGTAGCTACCCAGTGGCCATGGTCGCCGTTTGACTAGTCGAAGGCCGGCTTCATTTCGTAAAAGACCGCCGGCAGGGAGCGAGTGGGTGGTGTAGAAGCGTGGAGTGAGCAGCGGTGAACGGCGTGCGAGGATGGGGAGGCGGCCCGCGACGAGCCTGCCGCTCATGTTTGCGACGGTGAGAGAGCGAGAATGGAGTCTGGGTGTCGCATAGGACCTGGTGTCTGGGGACTGGACGCGGTTTGCAACGTTGCACACGACGATGCGGCTATGCACGTCACCCTCGACTTTGGGTGCGCTGAGCAAAGTGCTAGGGCCACCCTCCCGCGTGGGGCAGACCGTGGTCGCCGGCCAGTCGCCTGGCCAATTCAGAAGGGACAACACATAAGGCTAGACAGCGCAACGCCTTCAGGAGAATCACTCCTCGCCAGATAGTGCTTGATAAGCAGAGTATTTTTTACATAGCCAACTAGTGGCGGCATCTGTCCCCTAACTACGCCGATATTAATCGTTCAACAAAACATCCTGTCTGCAAAGAAAGCCTCACTTCAGGCACAAGATTGCCCTTTCTCCAAAACGCCTCAACACCGAGCCCTCTTCCTTGATCATATCCCTCAGCCAGTTTCTTGATCCTTCCACGTCCCTGCTTGCAAACTTGACCAGCACAAACCCTCGCACATTTGCTGCGCTCCATATCAGACCGTCCGTTTTCTCTCGCTGCTGTCTCTCATATCGCCTCTGCTCATGTGGCTGCAGTTCCGGCTGCACGCTGTCCCCCCAGTTTCTGCCTCCAATACGGGGCAGTGCCTCGAATTCATCCAAGAAGAACTTCGAAAGTGATGAGAATACTGGTCCGCGGATGATTACGGTACCAAATACCGAGTAGTTGTCCATGCGTGACGAGAGCGGCATTCCCGTTCTACCGTACTTGTCCAGGATAAGATTGTCGCGTATAAGGAGTCTCTTCTTCCCTGCTCCATCGAGCGTCCATACTTCATTCCGGCTCTTGTATTCGAAAATGTCCCAGTTTTCGCCCCGTGCAGAGCGACCGCTAGTCACCCAGTCGCATACACACAGATTGCCCTGTTCTCTATCGAGATGGTAGATCTGGGATTGCGAGAAGGCTGTATGGGCAAACGGCTGGACAGGGTCTGGAAGGTAGATCAAAGCCGAGTCGTGCTTAAGATGCACCGTCATGTACTGCCGGGAGACTAGTTCTGGGCTAGGTGCCTTGAAGATCTTGGTCGAGCCCTGGGTCAACAAGATGAGGCGCGTCTTCTTGTCCAGTTTGACGTCTAGGTTTATACTGTCTCCGGCGACAATACCGCCTCCGTACGTGAGTAGGAAGACTGTGTGTACCAGACGGGGCGTTGAAGACGCCGTCTCGCTGTTTTCGTGGTCGCCATGGCTGGGTCGTAAAGGGTCCGGCGCGACTAGCTTCAGCGGGTATTGGTAAGAGACGGTCCTGAGGACAGGCTTGTCCTGAGAAAGGAGATCGACAACGATGGATCCATGGCCGGGCTTAGATGTAGAGACCCCAAAAGGTGAAATAAAGGACATGACGCGTTTGCTAACGGAGTCCAAGGCCAACCATCTTTCGGAACCGCAGACTCTCGGGTTCAAGGCCGGTTGCGGGAGACTGGGTGAAGGCACATATATTACTTAAACTGACACAGACGAATCCGGTGTGCAGAAATAAGCCTAACCATGTGACTCCTTCCCTCGGGCCACGACAACGGGGTAAGCACCAAGACGTGTCGCATCGCACTTAGCATGCCTATAAGCGTGCGCGCGGACCACCACGCCAAGCCGCGGTGCGGGGAGGTGAGCCAGCTCTCTGGACTTTTTTCACGCTCGCAGTAGGACCCCACCAAAAACGCAGCCAGAGTATCTACCGATTCGACTGCAGCCTGCACGCGTTCGAAACTCACCCTTGCCCGCTGCAGCCTACCGCGGATGAACGCGACCTGGACTTTTTACCTTCTTCTCGAGCACGCTGACCTCTCTGCGCGCGCCCAAGTCCCAACCCCGCCGCCGGCCAGAGCCAGTTAGATCCTTCCCAGTCTGACTTAGCAGCCTGGCGCAGCTCGCGTTCGAAACACTGTCCCTCCGCCTTTTGAAATGCGCTGACAGCAACTCACCGTCTTTTGCTTCACGTCAGACTTTAGGAGGGGGACGGGCGGAGCATCATGGCGGCAGGTCTCGACGAGCTTTTGGATTTTTTGCTGTCAGAAATTGCTCTGCTCGGCGTCCAAGGTATGCATGACTCGTTGAACGCGTTGTCCCCCTTTGAAATTACATCAGCCGAGGGCTATCACTTTTGATGGCCTGCTCTGCCCTTGCTTTGCTGTACTTGTGTCCAAGACATGCCATCTCCTTAATTCCTCTGTTTTTATCATCCTTCCTCTGCGTATTCTAGTTGCTTCAATTTCGGGGCGCTTTTGACTGCACTGCTTATCAATCGCTAATCCTTGTCATAGGCGCCAGTAGTGCAGACTTTCGTCGTTTCATTCAAAAGTTCTATGGCCAGCATCAGGATGGTGCACAATGTGAATCAAATGGCCAAGATATATCTGTTGCGGCGAAAGGTCTTGGCCGTCAGTTCTATGAACGCACATGGCAGTGGCTCACCAATCATCCCGATGTCCGCATTGTCTATCAGTCAGAAGTTCGAAACTATACTCTCTCTGAGTTCGAAGCGGCTGAACTGCATGAGACTGGTACAACTGGAGACAGACATGCAGCAGAGTCTGACCAGAGTTTGAGTGTCTCCGCAACCAAGACAGCACATCCATCCAATGCTCTGAGCGCATTAGGAAAGGCCCTGCGAAAACGAATTCATGGCGAAGAGAGTGGTCCAACAAGCCCTCTGAGCCTCTCGAGCCATGCCATAGCTCCCTTACCTGCAAGCCGGCCACCTCGCAGTGTGCCGGATGCCCCACATGCCATAACGGCAGTCTTTGATGAGCCAAGCTCCAGCACGACTGCACCTCGTCTGTACACAAGTCAGGGCAGAGTTTGGCAGGCTTTGACAGGACACGGTATCGATCTTAAGAAGGTTCCAAGTATGGAGTTTGTGCTGCTGTCACTCATCGCAGCTCGTGGAGCTGCTGGCATAACTCAGCCTGAACTCATTGCACTGAGCGGTCAGGACAAGAGATCAGTACCGCACAGGACAGACGAGCTAGCGCGTAAGAACTACATATCCAAGTATCCTGTTCAGTCCAATAAGATGCGGACCAGTCTTTGCATCCACACAAAGTTTGTGTCCCAGAACGCTTTCATTGAGTCTAGTGCTGTGGAAGATGTGTACCAAGAAGACGGAACCTTTGTGGTTAGAAGTTTTCCCCAGCTGCTATACAACAAAGTGGGCGAAGGGGGTATTGTTCCTACGCGATCGATCCGTGAAAAGCTGGTTAGTGTGCTGTAATGCATCACTAGATATGTGTTTCTAATGTCTATCAGGGCGTACCAATGACTACATGGAACAAGCGAGCTACTCAGGGCGCTCTCATTCGATTAGACCAGAGCGGGATGATCAAGCGAAGGAGAATTCGTAAGAAACAGTCTGCCGATGCTTGGATTACATGTATCCAGGTGCTGCGTGCGCCAACGGATGAGGATATGAAAAACCTTGGATTTCGACGCACAGCAAACCTTGCAGACGGTTCGGCTGCAGAGACACTAGATGATAACGCCGATGGTGACTCTGTAATGAAGGACTTTGAAGACGACATGTTGGATGACGCCGAGACAAGTGTCGATGCCCAAGCCAATGCACTGGCTATCGACAAAATTGAAGTCATACCCCCGCAATGGACACCGGATCGCTTCCTTCCCAACACTGTTTTCGATGCCGTCGCCTTGGGTGGACCAAGGGGATGGGACGCTGAGACTTTGCGAGACCGGATTGTAGGACCGTTTTGGAGGCGTCCAATGGAGTCGTATTTCGCTCGCATGACCAACGATTGGGAGAAAACACAACCCATTCATCTTAGACATCTGGCTGTCATTAGGGATCAGGGTGTTACTGACGAGAAGAAGTTCCTTCATTACGTCTACCGTACATACCGCAACTTTGAGAAAGCCGTCGAGCTTCAATTCGCTCACTGGGAAGGTGTTGCCAATTTCGGGCCTAACGAGACATTGGATTCTGCGAGCAATGGCGCGGTCCTCGACGCTTGGGGTTTCCCCATTATCAAACCTGGGGATCTGGTACGAGGATCTGGTTCAGCGACACTGTCTGAGGCTGGCTCAGCTGTCGTGAAACCACGCAAATATGGCTCGCGATGGGATACCGCACTAGCGCAAGAGATCGGGTACAAGAAGTATTCCAGTGCAGCACCAAAAGTAAAGTCATCACGTGGAGTAGGCCGGCCTAAGAAGGCCCCCAAGCCCCCCAAAGAAAAGCCTGTCAAGGTACCCAAAGAGCCCAAACCACCGAAGCCAACTTCAGGCCTTTCACTCACGACAGAGGAGAAAGTATCGCTAGGGTTAGATCCTGATGCTCGGTTGAGCAAGAAGATTCGGGCACAGATTCTTGCGCACCGCCAGATGACAGGGGATCCAACGTCATTGCCGGACTCAGTTGAGCATGACAACGCCAAGCGCCAACTAAGTGTACCTCTCATGACAAAAGAGGAGCGAGTTGCAGCAGGTTTATCAGCAAGAGGTCGTTTGGGCATAGAGCAAGAGAACAAGATCCGAGAACAGCGTGGACTGCCAAAATTAGTGAAGAAAGAGAAGAAGCGAGCGACGAAATCCACCAAAGAGCCCACACTGCTCAGTAAGCAACAAAGGATAGCACTGGGATGGAAAGACCACGGACGGCTACCGCAAGATCTCATTGAAGGTCTTCGTCAGGAGCGAGCGGAGGGTATCGCCCTTGAAGATTCCAAAGTCATTGCTAAGTACATGGACGAGATGAAGGCGAAGGCCTCGACGCCAAAAACTCCCAACAAGGCCACTAGACCTTCTCAAGAACTCACTGTGACTACGGAAGATCCTGATGAACCACTGGAGAACCAAGAAGCGGACAAAACACCAAGGAATATTTCCGCAGAACCAGACCTTCCCGAGGTTTCGTCGCCTCACGGTGTCTCGGGGAAGCGAAAGGCTGATATCCTAGTGGCCACGCCAGCATCAACAAAAAAGCGACGTATCGTGACAAACACTCCGCAGAGCTCTAATTCGATGCCCATGTCACCAGTGGCATCTTCTCCAGCTGATGTCACGTACGTACCTGAAGGTGGTACTCCATCGGTCTGCCCTGATGTACATGATAAAGCCGCCGACATGACTCCATCGAACGTTTCCAGTGCCGTTAAGCAAACTGAACCGACACCTCCACCAACCGAGGGATCCATCTTGCCAAGTGTGGAAGCAAAACCTTTGTCAAAGCCTACAGTGAAAACTTATGTGCCGCTTGACAGCTCTCAACTCGATGCTAAAGCTCAAGCTGCCCTCGATCAGTATGAGAAACGATCTTCTCCAGGACTGTATCTCAATCCTTACATGAAACAAAAGGTTGCCCGAGGTCGACCACGCAAAGCAATGATTGCAACGTTTAGGCTACCGCGTCTAGCAGAGATTGACTGGTTCGAAGCGGAAAATGACCCAGAGCCATCGACGAATCGAGGCGATGCAGCGCATACCTCTGAGAATATGAAAACGACCACGAATCACCCGGTGGAAGAAGCAGTCAACTCACAATCTGTTTCTCATTCTGTGGAATTAGAGAAATCACAGGCAGAGATTCAGATGCAGAGCGACTCAGAAACGCATCAAAACATTCAGAACTATACGCCACCGCCTTCGATAGCCGACAAGCCCACCTCAGTCGAGCCTGAGGGACCACCAACTGCCAGCGAAGGTAGTACAGAAGTACCGATAGAGCCTGAGGAGCAACCGACCACCAGTAAAAATATCACAGAGGCACCGATGGAGCTTGACGAACCACCGACTGCCCCTGAAAACAGCGCAGAGGTACCGATCGATTCTGGAGAACCAGCAAGTACTAGTGAAATTATTACAGAGACTTCTATCGAGCCTGCAATGAACTCTGTGGCTGTTAGTCACGAAACTGAGGCCGCTGCAGCTGCAGGTCCAAACTCCAGCGAAAACGAGGATCAGCCCCATGTCGTCTCTGATGTGACAAGGAAACAGTCACCACGACCAGTCCCATCGTTGTCACGAATGGTGGGCGGTTGGACACCCATCAATGCATCTGATCACCCTCGTACCTCCCCATATCAGAGCCCTTATGCTACCAGTCCAGCGCCGGAAACTCCAGCGGCATCACAGACTGTGGACACCACGCATACAAGCAGTGTGACAGCTACTCCAGTTGATGGGTCACAGATCTCCACTTCTGGAACGGATGATAATCAAACTCTCCCTGATGGCGTCCACAGTGCTATTGTAGAAGCCCCTGTGCCCCCTGTGCCGGGCACTAAGCCGAGGATTAAGGAACCTGGAAAAGGCGGCAGTCAGCGCCATTTTAGGCAGCAAGTCATTCTGGACATCATCAAACGCTGCAACGGCGTGTTCCCTGGTGGAGGCGAGATTCTACGGCCTTTCCTTACGCTTTGGCGTGAGCGACACTCGAACATCAAAGAGCCATCTCTCAGTACCATCAGCGAAACTCTCAGGAGTATGGCCTCTCGCCCAGAATTTGGCTTGAAGCACTGGAACTTTGCGGCACAAAACAAAAATACCCCAGGCACGACCACCCGAAGGATGTTCACATGGGCACACTTGAACGAAAAGAGCCCAGAGGTCTTGAAATTGGCGCACAACATGGCTCAGTACTCTCATCAAAAGGAGCACTCTACCCGTGTATCTGAGAAGTCCCTTTTGTATTACCCAGAAGAGATCCGCGACCTCATTGGCGAGGTTGTCTCGTATCAGCCGGTTCAAGCCGCCCCCAAAGATGAGAGCATTGTCCTCAACCGACTGAATCCTGACCTTGAGAAACAAATCAATGAAGCCAAACAACGTCGAAGATCAGAGTTGAACAAACAGAAGAGGCTGGAGGTCAAGGCTCGCAAACTACAAGATGCTCGGGTTGAACAGGCGCTTTCGAAGCAGCCTCCAGAGTCTGGTGGGCCACGGGCGAAGCGAGCGAGATTGGCAAGTTTGAACGACAAAAGTAAGAGCCTTAAGCGGGCTCCACTGTATACGGCAGACATTGCGACGCTCGGCGAGGATTCTGATGATGCAGACACCGGCGAACCTGACGTTGATGCGGCTGATAAGCCTGGCCAGATCTCGCTTGTCTGGACACGTCCTATTGTTGCTCCCGTTCCAGAACGTGAGCCAGTACCCAGTGGAGAGCAATCCGAGGATGAAGAAAGTGAAGAAGAACCAGGAGATGAGGACATACATACCCAAGACCCATCGACAGTTGCAGAGCCCGTTGAAGACCATGCTCTCAACCACGTTGCAACTGTCACATCTGAATCTGCAGGGGCGGACAAAGACGGATCTGGCTTGCCTGATATTGAACCCACCGACGCGTCTAATCAAGCCGCTGCTGCTGGAAAGGGCAAGAAGCGCGTAAGAATTGTTGCTCCTCGCGACCAACCTTCTCAAAAGAGGGTGCGTTTAGCATCTCTGGCTACCAAGAATTCACAGGATGGAACACACCCGCCTCAGCATAGCTCTGATGAGGATGGGCAATCTGCTTCAGGGACGGAGGATGAGCTTCAAGGAAGTTATGGGGCATCGAAGCTCAAGATGAACAAGCGCGGTATCAGGACATTCCATGGCCGTCAGCGAGGCAAGCCTGGTCCTCCACCAACATTGCTTGAGCGTCTCACTGGCCTTACGGGTGATCCGAATGATCCAGTCTACCAGCCACCCCAGGGTGCTCCAAAGCCCGGTGTACCATTCCGCCCGTGGGCTGACAAGAAAAAGATACGCCTTAACAGAAACAAGAAGGAACAACAGCACACGAAAATTGTTGACCAAGTGGATGAATTTAAGAAGCTCTTCTATACCTTTGCTGTTGCCTCTTCATTGTCTGGAGAAGATGGTCTGGTTGATTGGAACATTGTCAAGAGCGTTTACGCAAATGACAAGACTTTCGATCTTAGTAGGACTCGCAAGCTCTGGGCTTGGATGCAAACTCGCATGGTTAAGCAGGTGGATGAACTGACTATGTCCTTCCAATCGCTATACCTGGAGGCTTATGAGACTGGCAAGGTAGCTACCATTGAAGATCCTCAGACGCATGACTGGGCAGGCCTTGTACGGTGGGCTACACGAAGATGTGCCTATCCTGAGCTGCCTCTTCCCATCTTGCGGGAGGCCTTACAGAAATTCACGATTGAGGAATCTCGCTACGAGACTTTGGACCGAGTAACTTGGTACAAGACAACAACCGCGGATCGCACAAGGACTATGCTTCAACTACAACACTCATTCACAGCTCCCCTTCATCGGTCGCGGAATACAACTTGGTCATCTGAGGATAAGCTTCTCAAGGCGCGCTCATGGGTTCGGGCAAACACGGCAACACCACAGGCTCTCTATGATGCAAATCTGGCGCATGAGAAGTTCAAGGATCTTGGCGAATCAGTTCTGGTCAGCGTCGTTGGAAGCTTCGTGGAGAAACAACACCTCAGGATGCGGAAGCTCAAGCGCCTTTTACCGGGTCGCAACTACAACTTTACTCAAGCTTTGGCGAAGAAGTACGCGCGATTGTTCCAGCTAGATGACTTCATCAAGGCAGTCGAAGTCAAGAAGAAGATGGATACTGCGTTTACAGATGAAGATCCGCAGATGCAGTCATACAACATCTCACGATGTGAAGAAGATAGTGTCTTTGCGGCTATCATGACAATGGTCAGCGAAGGGACGGTGAAACTTGCTCCCCAGCTACCCCCGATTAACAACGACTTCGAATCCCCACTCCCGAAACTGTCAGTCTGGGGATTTTGCGAGGGTGGTTACAATCATCGAGCAATTGATCGGAGCCGCTTGTTCTGGGACATTCATGTCGTTCCCACTGAAAAGTACAAGTTCGGTAACCCATTGCAAACATTGTCCTCTCCACCCACGGAGAACCAGGAGAATGCATCATGGCAAACTCTGCCTGAGCCGCCTCTTCCTGGGAAGGATGATCCACGCGCCTTGCTTCCTATTTGGAGCAGTATCGATGGCCAACATGTTACGTGGCCCTGGTGGTACCGCGTCTTGAATATCGTGTTGCAACCACTGATTTTCATGGCTGGTGCCACTGCAGCCGATATCCACTCCCACTGCCCAGAAAATACCACTGAACTTTTTGAGATTGAGCTCGTCTTGGGATGGCTTGAGTCTGTTGGCGCAGTCAAGAAGACAATTGGCGGTGGTTACATTACTCTCCCAGGTTTCTGGGCTGTCTTTGGCGACCAGCTGCGTGACATTGAAAACGACTGGTTTGGAGAACATGTCAAGCGAAAGCCAAAGAATCACGAGAAGCAGCGTTGGCGCGTGGATTACAATCTGAGACACTCTACACTGCAAGCGCGTACTACACAGCGCACTGACACTGCTTCTGTCATGGAAGAAGGCGATACGAATACAGCAGACGCTGGCGCAGTAGAGACGAACACCAGCCGCCAGATCTTGAAGAACCCAAAGCAGCAGTATCGCATCATCCAGCAAGCCCTCAACACTGAGCCCCCTCAAGAGGGTCAGGACCAGTCGGACTCTGCCGCAGTCAATAATCCGGCAACTGCTGAAGAGGATACTGCTCAACAGTCTCCTGCTACTGAGACGACAAAGACCCAAGACGATGATACAGAGATGGCAGATGCAAACACGGACGCCGATGTTGATGACGACGTCGACGCCGAGGGTGAAATCGACGACGACGTATATTGAGATTCAGGGTTGACGAATTGTGTCCTGGTTCCTCTTCATACCCTTTTACTTGTATTACATTTTTGTCAAAAAAGTTTCTATGTCTTTTTTTGTCCTTATTTCTTATAACCATATGCATAGCGAGGCGCACACTGTGGACTTGATGCCACGAACTTTGATAATAGGCATCTGTCAAAGGTATACTTGTATAGTAGATTTTTCTAGTACTGGTAATGTGGCTATGCGAGATGCAGCAACACAAAACTCTTTTGCTCGTGAATTTCAAATTTCTAACATTTTGAGTGGGTGTATGCATGTCTTTGCGACGTATCAAGGTGCTCAATACCCCTTCTCACTCAACCACTAGACATAATAACATATCAACAAACGGCCCGTCAATCAGAAGCGGAGCGTGCATTGGGCGTTTTTTTTTCAAGATATATATTTATGATATTTATCCAAAGCGACTAGCTCTGTTCCCCATATGCAATGACATTGCAGCAAACAATAGGAGAGAAAAAGCCCTACTATTCCGCAGCAGCGAGGAAAACGAAATAAAACGCCAGACGCCCTCGTCCCGTTTTAGGTAACAGTACACATGAGGACATGTTTAGATTTCAGACCCTTCTCTTTCTCCCACACACGTTTACTTCCTAACCGTCTTGCTAGCCTTAGCAACAACCTTGACCAACTCGGCGTACGCCTCGGCGAACTCGTCATCGCCCTCGGCAGCCTTCTTGCCCATCTTGTCCTTGCCAATCATGACGACACTGGTAGGTCGCTTTGTCGCGCTGGCCTCGCCGAGCTGCGCGCGGCTCTTGATGTAAATGTAGGGCACATTGTGGTCCTCGCAGAGGACAGGAAGGTGTGCGATGACGTCCATGGGCGAGATGTCGGCTGCGATGACGACAATGGCAGAGGGGTCTGTCAAAGTGGAGTCTGCGCCTGCGACGGTGGATTTGCGCAGCGCTTTCACGACTTCCTTGACACCACGGCGGAGAGTCTTGGATTTGGCGGCTAGAAAGGGGACAATGTTAGTTTGCTGATTTTTTTCCTTTTCTTCTTTTACTTGTGTGAGTGTAAAGGGGGGGGGGGGGGGGGGGGGGGGGGTAAAACGTACACTTCTTGACCGTCTTAAGGATCTTCTTAACTTCCTTGTCGTTGTCGGCCAGAGGGAAAGCAAAGGGAACGAGGGCGCCGCGAGGCTCGTCGTCGCCGGATGCGCCGTCCACGACATTGACCATGGAGACCTCTGGTTCCTTCTCTAGCTCAGCCTCCAGTGCGTCTACCATTTCGACGTCGCCCTTGACCTTCTTCTCCTTCTTGTCCTTCTTGCTCTTGGAGACGCCATCCTTCTCGGCGCGCTTTTCCTTCTTTTCCTTCTTCTCCTTCTTCAGCCTCTTCTCCTCGATATCTTTCGACATTGTGAATTTACGCGACTTTGTTCGCTCGGCAAGTAAGAGGAGAGAAAGAGTGTGTGAGGAGGGCGGATAATGCGTGGAGCTGCGAACGGACGGGCTGCTGTAGCTGGGCCTCGAAATTTTGGAAAAGTTCAATTGGAGCTCTTCGCGCTAGTTATGCAGGGTGGTCCGTGGGTCGCCATTATCGATTAGTGGGTCAACCCAACCACCACTGAATCTTTGTTGGCCAACACTGACAACGCTTCACCATGAGGAGCTGGTCTTGTCTAAACTTGATATATTCATAGCAAAACATGTTCATACAATACTATTTGTAATCATAATCTACCCACACATCGGCATGGTCAATCTACTACTTCGATTTCGCCTTCCGTCGCCGCACAAAGACGCTTCATGAAATACTATGGTATATGAACAATGAACCCCAATAGCTCCAGAACGATAAAGAGACAAGAAAAACTAACAACTAACCAGCGGTATTAGCAAGAAAACAATGCAGCAGAGATAACGCAGGCAACGCAATCGAAGCATAGCGATAACGCGCCTGGGGCCAGCCTCCAATAGTCCAGAAATGCTGATGGGTATGAGCGAGGGAAAGATATTAGGATGCCAAACAAGTCGAGCGCATGCTCAAGTGTGCAGGAATCTGGACGACTGCCCCGGTGCGCCGTATTACCCCAATCTTGAGAAAAATGAGACGAGAACAAGGAATAAAGCACGTGATGCCCAGCGCGCGCCCAAACTCCATGACATGCTCCCAAATGCAAGGAGATGACTATAGCAAGACGGACATTAAAACATCCCAGTGACAGATAGACAGAGAAATAGAAAACAGAAAAACCAAAACAAGAGCACTGGAAATCTACCGGGTTTAGTAGGCCATTTGCATCTCGAGGACTTGAACGCCACCAGCCGCCATGGACGGTGTGGCAGATCCAGAGCGAGAAGACATGGCATCTTCGTAGCCGACGAGAGCTTGTGAGTGGAGTTTGAAGGCTTCGCCCATGAGCTTAGTGATACTGTACAAAGTTAGTGATAAGCTTCGTAGAAAAATGGTAAAGTAGACATACCCCCAAACAACAACCTCGTCAATCATGCTGCCCCAAAGTCGAGCGACAGTGGAGCTCAGTTTTGCGCCATAGACGTCGACAGAGTCGTCGTCGAACAAGTTGCGCAGCTTGTTGTACATGGCCAACTCTTCCTCGGTGGCTGGTTCCTCGTCGTGTTCCAGACGGTAGAGCCACAAGGTCAGAATTACCATTAGGTCCATGCCAGTAAGAGGGTGTTCGATGCTCCAGTTAGTAGCAGAAGTGCGTGCGACCCAACGGATGCCTTGCACGGCGGCGACCTCGATGCAGTCAAAGCACTCCTGGATGACCTTGATCATCTCTGGTGAGCGCTGAACCTTGTCGCGGGCATTGGTCATGGCAGCAGCGACTTCATACGAGTCGTGGTAGCGCAAAGCCTCCTGGATGGACTTGAGGTCGACAACAAGTCGAGCGCGGGTGTTCCGGTACAGGGCCATGGCATTGAAGATGAGTGGATGACCCTTGTGAGGGGCGCTTAGCTGAACCACGACGGTTTCGGGCTCACACAGCTCAAGCGACTTCTCCCATGTCTCCAAGGCCAGTCGAAGCTTGTACTCAGTAACTACATCTTGCAGAGCTTCTGGGCTGCGCTTGTGATACCACACTTCCAAGAACAGAGCGTTGATCATGACGCGTGTGGCGAATGCACTGTAGCGGGCAGTCTCGCCTTGGAAGAGATTGTCATGCGCCTGGCGGAAGGTGATGATCTTGGATGAGCTCAGGCTCTCACGCCAGGCATCATCGTCTGAGACCTCCATAGTCCAGAGTGACTCGGAGGAAGGCAACTCCAGGGTATCAAACTCGTTGAAACCCATGGCAGGCGTGTGGTTGTACGTAAGAGTGAGCAGGCCAAAGAAGATGTAGACAGCATAGTAAGTTCGGCGGCACTGCTCGTCAACAACCCATTCTTCGTGGTTTGGCTGGGCACCCTCACGAGCATCTGAGCGGAGCTTGAGCTCGTATCGGTTTCCTGCAACCATGTTTGCCAAGAGACTCTTGATGGAGCAAGCCCACTCGAGACCTTTTGGATCACCACTCCAGCTGGAGAAGATCATGTTGAGCAGGGTGCTCTGCATAGTCCAGAGGGGACACTTGCGTGAGCTGAAGTTTTCCTTGTTCTGCAAAAACTGGTTGACGAGAACCTTGGATCCAATGTGGAGCATGTAAGCCTGGTCCTGGTCGAATATGTACAATGCACCTATCGATAGCACTGCAAGGAGCAGTGGGGCCGACACCTCGGTGGGGTTAAAGGTGGCGGGGTGCAGGAAGGGAAGGTGGTGGTGGAACAGATCAAAGTAAGTCTTCAGCAGGCGGTTCAGCGTGTTGAGGCTGGGCAGATGGAATGTCTCGAGAAGCGCGTTTTCGCTGTCGTACTGCTTGATATTCTCGTAAATCCTCGCGCACTGCTCTTCCGAGTCCAATTGAGGGGCTCGCGTCATCATCAAGGCCTGGTTGGGACCAGGCGACTTGCGGTAGTCGACGGGCGACACAGGACCCATCATCGAGGGGTAGGGCGAAAGGGCGCCGGGGGTACCAAGACCATTGCCACCGTTCATGGCGGAGAAGGTGGGCGCAAGGCTGTCATTGCCCGACATGGTGCGTTCCATCAAAGGGGGCAGCTGGTGCGGATGCGAGCCGAGTGCGCCGGCCGAGGTAAAGGCCGAATGGGTGTTGGGCGACGATTTTGGCTCGGACTGGGGCACCATTGAATCTCTCCAGGGCATCTGGGGAAGCATGTTTTGGCCCGGAGCAGTGTAGGGGATGACAGGCTCCATCATCGGGGGGCCAGTGGGGGATATGACGGGCTCGTTGTGCTCGGGAATCATCTCGGGCTCTTGGCTGGCCATTGCCTTGTGATGGAAGTCGGTCATGAGCATGGCAGCCGCATTGAGGTCCTCATCCTCGTGCATGGCCTCGTTGTCGGCCTCGATGCGTTCGAGCGTCGTGGCATTGTCGACGGCAGGCGGTGGCTGTTGCTGCTGTTGCTGTTGCTGCTGCTTCGAGGAGCTGGCATCGGCTGCCTTGGTGGTGGTGCGCCGCTTCTGCTCACTGGGCAGGGGCGCGCCTCCGTCTTTGGCGTGGACGGTGCGGTCGTGGCGGAGGAGGAGGTCGCGACGCACAAAAGTGCTGCGGCACTTGAGGCACTTGAAGGGGCGTTCTTTGGTGTCTGCAGTGAGGGGCAGTTAGCAACACTGTGTCTGTCTTCCCCGCAGCGCGACCACGGCGCGAACATCCCGCATCAGTAAACAGCTACCCCGCTCTAAACAAGCAGAGCTCCATCGCGACACTGGGGGGTGCACTTACGGGATCGCTCGTGACGGCTGCGATGCTCGCTACGGCTAAAGGCGCGGTTGCAGAACTGGCACTTGTACTTCTTCTCGGGCGCGCCCGTCTTGCGGCCGGCGGGCGACGAGTTGGACGCCATTTCAGCGATGCAAAGGGGCAGTGGACGGCTACAGCAGATTCAGGCCGATGCTCGGGGGATGGGGGACGGCCGGCGCGCGCGGGCGGGCGTTAAAGTGTGTTGTTGTTGATGGGCGTGGTGGTGCAGGTGCTGTGCTCGTCGTTCATCCCGCGCGTTTGCATACAAATGGCAGTACAACACCGGAGTGGCCGGCGGCAGACAGTGATATACAGGCGTCAGCGCCGTGAGGCAGCGTGCGCAATGATGGAGGCAGCGGGCTGCGTGGGAGTTGGGATGGAGGCGAGCTGCGCGAGGGCGGAATAAGGAGACCAAGAGGGGCAGCCGCCAAAATCAAGAGATGGGGGGGAAGGCACAGCGCACAGTCCGCCAAATAGCAGGCTCACCAGCCCAGCCATCCCCTGTGATCTTCTCGCGGGACCGAATAATTGCGTCCAGCATAACAGCGCTAGCGAATCCGACGCCAATTGTTGATGGATTGCAGCCGTGGCATCCCACGTTGTATTTGCTTGTAGGCTCCGCCCGCCATTGCTGTCACTTTTGCAGGGTGCCTGCCCGCGCTGGCCTCTTGCCACCTCGCCAGCATCGCGACTCCCGCCTCGAGTCCGCTGCCCTCGCCCCTCCCACTCCCACTCCCACACCCCTCCCGCCCACCACACATGCTAGTAGTGCCTACATACACCTCATACACCCTCTCTGCCCCTCGCTCCCTCGCTCCCCTCGCCCTCCCCAAATTTGCCGCACCCTGCCGCTACCGCCTCCTCCCGCCTACCGCCTACCGCCTACCCATACCGCCCTCGCCCCCTCGCCAAAAACCACGTCCGTCTGTCGCGCGCACATGCAGTTGCGCCTGCACCCCGGGTACTCCCTTAGTTGACGGGCTGGACCCAATTGCAACATGGCAATCGCCTGTCCAATGATTTTCGTCGCAACATGCCTTCTAGAGCTTGGTCTCGCCGTACCACCCGCTGTCAGCGGAGTCGCCCTGCCATCCACCAGTTGTGGCACGACATCTCAAAGAAGCGGTAAGAACGTCGAGGTAGCTTTTACCTCTTGAGTGAGTAGTCTGCTGGGGCGCCAGTTCTCAGATGCAGGCCGGGCGCATTGAGCCTCACCGCCTCATTTTGCGTGCCTGCGCCATTGATGCTTGCACGAACCCCAACAACACACACGAGGTGGGCGTGGGCTGCCCCTCGGTGGCCGGCTTTGTTCCTCCATGACGACGGCACGCAAAAATAAAAAATCAGAAAAAGGGGGGGCCGCCGCTGCCCCTCCCACACGGAGCCACCAAGATGACGCCAGGAGTACCCTTCAAACTCCCGCCATCGAATGTTGTGTGGCTGCGAGTAATTTCGAGACGATCGCCGGCTGCGCTCACTCGTTCCTGGAACTCTATCCATACCTCCGGGCCATGGTCCCGTTCCCCGGACCCACAGTGCCTGCTAGGCTGGTCCACAACATGCAGTAGACGGTAAGAGCTCGTAGGTGTAGAGCCCTCACACAAAGGACGGGCGTGTCGCGAAGATACAGTGCTTTTTTGCGCATGCTGGTCGCCTTCACAATCGCATCAGGCCATTGCGACGAGGGGCTTTTCGGCGCGTCAGCCCACCACGACGACCCCTCTGCCTCGGTTCCGGGTAAGCATCATAGTAGCAGCGTCCGCTAAAAATGCCCCGCTTGGGTCGGGGATGCGCGTACTATCCTGGAGCTCATAGCGTCGGTCGCGGTCTAGCAAACGGCGTTGCTACCGCGCCGTCTTCTCGCCCCCTTCACCGTCTGTCCGTGTAGGTTGACCAGCGCGACACATGGCTCGTCCTGCTTCTCTAACAATCAACCCCTCAGTGACCGCCGTGTCAGAGAGGGGCATGGCTTCTGATTAAAGCCCCCGCGCTAGAACGCTTCACGTAATGCTTTAGAAGCGCAACGCGGCTTCGTGGTCGTGGTTTCAAGTGGCATTGGATGGTCTGTCCGCGGAACACGGACGCGATAGGGCCGGCACCGATCCGTCTGCGCCGTGAGATAATTTCAACAAGGTCAAGGCAAACGACTAGAACTTGTTAGGGCTACGCCCTATACCCTCCCTAAGCCGGCTTATTGCAGGGTGTCTTGCTCACCTTTGTCTGAACAGCAAGCTTTCTTCTCTCATCTTCATGATGAAGATTCGACATGGCATTTTGCCAGAATACCGAAGAACCACCATCGTCTTGTGCTTTCAGTGGAGCCCTGCCCTTGCTACCGCGACCCGTCGTCATCTCTCAACAATCCCCATGTCCCGGGAGCGACAGCAACATCACGATTGAATGGGTGGGTGGCCGACCCACACACCACTTCGGCCCAGCGTCGCAGAACCCAGGAGTCGACCCTTCCGCTTCCACGCGACACATTAAGCAAATTCGAGAATGGTATCGGCCACTAAAATCCGCCATAATCATTCCGAGCTTCCATCGCTCCTTCCACGATGAAAGACTCGTGTCAGTCACCGCTCTACTGTCGTTGGGGGGGTGGTTGGTGAAGGGTGGCCAGGTTGCGCAATATTAGACTTTGCCCGTGGACTGTGTAGCCCCGATTACTGCACGCCCTCTACATCATCGTCAGTCTTAAGCCTCTGTCTCGTCAGACTAAGTTCATGAGGCGTCTTTCCTACTGGCTTGCGCAGCTGCAAGTAACGTTCCGCGCAAACGATATGTGCAAGCAAGTCAAGACGCTAAGCGTCAGAAGTCGAGGACTGTATGGTCGCACAAGGCGCAGAGGGTCGTACTACCGCCCTCGATTGCTCCGGCGTGAGCCCGCAAAAAGAGGCAGCCCCCTGCCATCCTTCAGGACCACGTTTCATAGCGCATGAGAAGCGAGAAAGGGTAACGAGTCAGCCAGTGTTCTAGACGAATTGACATGTGTACGGAACGCCTGAGGTCCCCGCTCTGTCGCCAGGCTCTTCGTCCGGCGTCAGCATACGGCAGCCATGGCGGGGTTTCGCACGGTTCCTGACGCTGCCAGGCCATTATTGGCGGCGGCCGACTGTAGACTACTTTGATACATATGTATAGACATGCTTCAGACCGGTGTGAATAGGCGTCTGACAGACGAGGCGCCTGCGACTTCTTGGGCACGCCGCCGGCTCAGGGTCGTCGCTTACCGTGTGTGTGCGTGTAGATTGCGCCTATGCACAACATCGGCTGTAGGCAGGCTTCGCATATAGACGTGCATGAAGATTACAATATGTAGACAAGCAGGCGGGCTCCGAGCAGCCTTCGATTGAGGGATGGGCCCGGGGCTTGACACATTGTTAGCTGCTTTTATCCATAACCCAGCGCAACACGTGACTTACGGCAGCAGTGTCCCCACAGTTGGGGCCTCCACCGCTCACGACGCCTGCCAGCGACCCGCCCTGGTGTTGCAGTTTCTTTCGCTCCAGAGCTTTCTTCTTCTCGACAGTAATCATAGCAGAGTGCCAGCTGCAACAGTCGATTCGCTGCGTTGCCCAGCCAGGCGCGAATGTAAGGCTTCTCATTCGTATGCCGGTCCCGCCCCTAGCCCAATTGCATGCCCTCACCCACCCCCGGCCATAACACGCGGGCTATCTGACCCTCCCAAACGACCGCGCTCAGAGATCGAGCGGCCCGCTTTGCGACCACTTCTATTCTCGTATCGGGTTGCCATAGAGAGGGGCATTTCGCACCCGAGTGTGCGTGCGGACGTCGTCGCTGTTGCTCTCCTATACCGCCCCCCCTCGAGCTGGTCGCACTCTCTCCAACACCATGAACGGCTTCAGTGGCACGACCGACGCTGGCGGCATGTACGTCAAGGCGCTATACGACTACCAGGCCGACGACCGCACGAGCTTGAGCTTCCGGACGGGCGACATAATACAGGTCATTACACAGCTGGAGAGTGGTTGGTGGGACGGAGTCATCCACGGTGTCCGTGGCTGGTTTCCAAGCAACTATTGCGCTGTCGTGCAGCGACCGAGCGAAGACATTGAAGAGGACCGAGACGGTGCAGACGCCGACGACGATACGCGTTCGGCCAGCGGCGCAGAGGGCGACTACGACGACGATGGCTCGCTGAGCGGCGGTAACGACACCATACTGCCCATCGAGCGCAACACGGGAGCGCACAACAAAGAGGAAGAGGCTGCCTTCTGGATACCCCAGGCCACTCCAGATGGAAGGCTGTTCTACTTCAACACGCTCACTGGCGTAAGCACCATGGAGCTGCCCTTGGAGTCACCCTCTACAAACGAAAACGGCCCGCGCAACCGCACCGATGTCTTCATACCAGAAATGTCGCGACCGCCAGCGGAGCTGCTCGCCTCAGGCTCTGGCTATAACATGGAAGACACAGACGATGAAACATCCGCATCGGACTTCGAAGGTCCGGGGACCAAGGGCTCATATAGCTCTCGCGTAAGTAACGCATCTGCCTCTCAACACTTGTGTAAGCGCGTTCTAACTAGGGACCACAGCACAGACAGCGCTTATCCGGCGGGCTGTCATCAGCAACCTCAATGGAATCGATGAATGGAGGCTATCCTGGCAGGTCCTATGATCAAAGCAGCATGAGCTTTGCCGCATCCGCTGCCATGCCTCCTGCTGGTACGACGGCCACGTCCTTTGCTAACAGCCCTGGCCTAGGCGGACCGAATGGTGCCACTACCCAATCACGCAAATTTTATGACGATGTCAGCCCAGTTCCTCTTACCTGGAACAGGATGGTGGAGGACATGCGACGCGCTGTTGAGCGATACAAGCAGGCCATCAACAACAGTGATAGATCTGAATTTGTAAAGCGAGCTGAGGACATTTCGGATCACCTGCGACTATTGCTCGCAGCCGGTTCAGGGACGACTGACAACCACTCTGGCAACCCTTCCATCATATCCACCAACAAGGCCCTGTACCCTCACTTTAGGGAGACGATGTCGCGGTTCTCAAAGCTAGTACTGTCTTCGCACATTGCTGCCTCCGACTTTCCTCCTCCAGATTCTTACTCCAAGTGTCTGAAAGAGGCAGAAGGCGTCATGAATGGTGTTTTTGGGTTTGTTGAAGTGGCGCGCCAGCAGCGAGGTGAAGAAATCCCCCGTCTTGTGCCTGGATTTGTCGTCGGCAGCAACACCGGCGGCAATTGGCAAAACAATGGTGCAGATTCGCAGGACGTCAACACCTCGATGTATTCCGACCAAGAAGACAACGAACCCTCTGTCGAACCGACCCTTACGCTAGATTCACGTGTTCTGGAACGACTGCAGGATCTCAAGAGACAGATCATCTCAAACCTCCGTCGCCTGGACGAGCAATTGGTAGTCAGAGACACCGTCATCTCGCACCAGCAGCACCAAGCGCTAGGCGATCACATCTGCAGTGCAGCAGGTAAGGTGCTTGAAGCCTGTCGTCCTTGGATGTCAACCGTCGAACAAATCAACCTCGCATCCTTGGACTTGGATACTCAAGCAACACAGCTCAGCGAGTTCAGCATACAGAAACAGAAGACTTATGACGTAGTCTCCGAACTTGTGATAGCGTGTCAAGGAGTAGCAGCGCCTTTGGGAGACGAATGGGCTGAACTACGCGGAGACTCTCTCGAAGACCGAGTCAACGCTGTGCGGGCCATAACTCGAGACCTAGAAACGACCTATACCCAACAATTTACCTTGCTGCAGAATTTGTCGGAGAACATACCTTTGGACGACATCATAAGCCGTTCAGATCCTCGAAGAAACACTGACAGTGAACTAGCGAGTCACACTCGCATTCCATCTGGACCTGAGCGGCCATTACTCGGCAACATGCCCAAAGCGGACACATACGCAGGAACTTCCCTTGACGATCCGAAAATGGAACCGATCCGTTCTGCCAACAGCAACAAGAAACTCAAGGATTTCTTTGGTGAAGTACCAGTCATTCCACAGCAAACAGTGGAAGAAACTCCAGAGTATCTGAAGCTCGACCATGAGGGCGAGATTTCCTACGATCACAAGACCACACCGCCTCAGCTCAAGGGTGGCACTTTGGCAGGTCTTGTTGAGCAACTGACCCGCCATGACCGTTTGGATCCCGCCTTTAACAACACCTTCCTACTCACCTACCGATCCTTTACAACTGCTTCTGAACTTTTTGAGATGTTGGTAAAACGATGGAGTATCCAACCACCGCATGGTCTAGCCAAAGAAGATTACCAGCATTGGGTGGACAAGAAACAGAAACCCATCAGGTTCCGTGTTGTCAACATTCTTAAGAGTTGGTTCGATAATTACTGGATGGAGGGTAACGATGAAGAGGCGCGCATTCTGATTCAACGGGTATACAACTTCGCAAAAGATCACGTCGCAACTACCAGCACCCCTGGAGCAGCACCTTTGATGACTTCGGTCGAGCAAAGATCCCGTGGACCAGACATGCCAACCAAGCGATTGGTTCTTACTCTGAGCGCCCAGACACCACAGCCCATTCTCCCTAAGCACATGAAGAAACTCAAGTTCCTCGACATTGATGCGACCGAATTCGCGCGCCAACTCACAATCATCGAATCCAGACTATACGGCAAGATTCGTCCGACAGAATGCTTGAACAAAACATGGCAAAAGAAGCTTGCGCCTGGCGAGCCTGACCCAGCCTCGAACGTGAAAGCACTCATTCTCCACTCTAACCAGTTGACAAACTGGGTCGCGCAGATGATACTGACCCAACAAGACGTAAAGCGGAGAGTAATTGTCATCAAGCATTTTGTCAACGTAGCAGACGTAAGTGTATTTGACGTGTTTGCGCACCGCAGATGGCTAACGAGATGTAGAAATGCCGGCAACTGAACAATTTCTCCACTCTAACCTCCATCATCTCAGCTCTAGGCACTGCACCAATCCATCGTCTAAACCGAACCTGGAGTGCCGTCAACCAGCGCTCGATGGCTACTTTGGAAAGCATGCGCAAACTCATGGGTAGCACCAAGAACTTTGCAGAGTACCGAGACACTCTGCATAGGGCAAATCCACCGTGTATACCCTTCTTTGGTACATGATGTCCTCCCAGAGTAACTACATCATGAGCTAACACACATCCAAGGTGTCTACCTCACAGACTTGACCTTTATTGAGGATGGTATTCCCTCGCTGATCAAGCGCACGAATCTCATCAACTTTGCCAAGCGCGCGAAGACTGCCGAAGTCATTCGCGACATTCAGCAGTACCAAAATGTACCGTACCCGCTACAGCCCGTTCCCGAGTTGCAGGATTATATCCTTACCAACATGCAATCGGCGGGCGATGTGCACGAGATGTATGAGATGAGTCTGAGCGTCGAACCAAGAGAGCGCGAAGACGAAAAGATTGCAAGGTACGCCATCTCGATCATTTACGTGTAAAACGAACAGATGGGCTAACAGCTATTTAGACTTCTCTCCGAGAGTGGATTCTTGTGATCAGAGCGACTACAACAATACCAACAACAACTACCAAAGAATGTGTCCACGACGATGATACCCCCTTCCCTTTCCCCTTCGGACGAAGAACCTCGCACTGGTGGGAAAGGCTTGTTTGGATCCATGCGACTTCTTTTGCTGCGGCGTTAAATCTGGGCGTTATTTGGAAATTTATTGGAGTTCTTTACATTCTACCATTTTTTCCCTTTCATCTGCTTCTACCTTTTTCGTCTTTAGCTTTTACCCTTTTTTACTTCTTTTTTTTCCTCTCGACCTTCTGCTGGCTATCTCTATACATTATTAACGAAGAAACGAAAAGAGTTGGATGCGTCGCTTTTTGGACTTATTCCCCCGTATCACTCACAACCCCTTGCCTTTTTTTTTCTTCTTCTCTCTTCCTTCTCCTTCCTTCGTTCCTTCCTGTTGCTGGCGGTACACACACAGGGGAAGAACGAGAGAAAGTCGTGGACTCTCTCTCCTCCCTCTTCACCTTCGTGTTCTACCGTCAGCAACACAGCCTTATTCTTCTTCTCCATATCCGCCTTCTAATCTTTACGGCAAGCTCTTAGTTTTGCGCAACGTGCAAAACAAGGGGGGGTTAGCCAGCTCAAGTTCTTGATGACCATGTAGGCGCAGTTTGTGAAAAGAATTAATACAAATGCTGTTTTTTTCCTCTTATCCCTGTTTGAATGTTCATCTCTGATTGACGTGGAGTGATGTGAATAAATGTTTGGTACTAAATTGCCTCGTTTATTTATACACTTGAGTTGATGAGTATAATATGTTTTAACACAGCTTTCTTCGATGATGTACCTCTCTTGTGGTATTGTTGTTGTTGTGCAATCCGCTGCTTCAACGCTGGGACTCACCTATATATCATTCCTCCCAGCATATGTGCATGGCTTCATGCTTACTTACCTAGTATGTGCTTGTACTCTGCGCTGCGTCCCTTTATGATATCAAGGAATACCAAAAAAAAGAGGGGTGGCTAGCATCTCGTGTTGATTGCCAAAGATACAAGGGGATCAGTGTCGAGTATGTGTGATATTGGTCTGGAGACTGCTTTCCATTCCCTATGTAGCTTGATTGTTTGTCGTCAAACCATGTACTAGGTATTGCACTTGTTGGACATATTTCTTTCATGTTCGACTCTCACGCTTACTGTTGCCATGTTGTTTCCTATCCTCATTCTCGTTTTGATATGGTCGTTCTTTTCTAGCCAGAACGGATGTTTCTTTCTCTTCACAGTGACGACAAGAAGAACAATTTGCTGATGGGATAATACAAACACACCCATCCATGTTCTCTCTGGCAATTGGTCTTTGACCCTACTTTACTCACCTATCTGGTCGTTCGTTCACTTGGGGTTACACATTCACTCACTCACTCATTCATTCATTCATTCGTACTTACAGCAGCCTCACGAAACCAAAGTAGTCAAAAAATGAGCAGATCCCTCACGTATTTGAACTCCGCCTTCGCGTACCCCCCTTTTTATCCTTCCACACTGCCCACATCCTCGGCATGAAAAAAACCCCCCCAAGACGATCCCATCCTATTCCGTATGTAGTAGCACGTGTTAGTCCAAAGATGCGCAGTGCAGCACAGCGCAGCACCCTGTGCCGCCTGCAGCCAAGCCGATCTCTTTCATGTGCATCCTTCCTTTGGCAGGTCCAGATACTTTCAGGGTCCGGGCAGGATTACGAGCTTGGCGTTTGAGAGTGGCCGCGCTGGGTACATCCTTCCTGTTTTTTTTTCTTTGTTTGTGCGCAGGATTGAGCGCGTTGTGCCTGAGGCGGAGCGGGGTGTTACTGAGAAGGGGAGGAGGATGGGGCGGAGATTGTGTTTACTTGGGGCCAAGCCAAGCCCCCTCGTGTTGGGGAATGGGCGCTCTTGTTATGTACGTATGTGTTGGTCGGGCGGCACGCAGACGAACAAAACACCAAAGGGGGGTTAATTAGGGATAGTGGATGATGGAGATGTGGAGTTGATAGAGTGGTATAGTCAGGCAGTGCGAGTTGTGCATGGCATAAGGTAGGGAGGAGAGGGACAAAGAAGTGTGTAGTAGATCTTGAGCAAGGGTTATGGGGGAAAGAGGATCGAGCGTGCGGTATACACCGCTTGGCCAAGGTGGAATTTGAGTTTTTTTCTCTTTTACCACCGGAGGAATTGAGCTTAGAGAGGAGACGATGCGTGATGATCAATGGCTATTGAGTGGGGAGAGCATCAGCATAGCGCGGTATGCGTGCGTGGTCGACTGTATGTATACGAAGTGTTTTAGGTAGCCGATGGTGTGGAAAGTTAGCGGGAAGTATCGATAGCGTATGTGCAGACAAGATGCAACCTGTGGCGACGACGTTGTGCCGCATGGTTGCGTGCGCGTGTACTGGCGTCGATGCAGCCAGCCATTGCCCAGCTGTCGCCCAGCTGTAGCGGGCCTTGTTTGCCAAGGTGGATTTAGTGGGAAACCTGTGCGCTGAGTGGGTAACGTAGAATCGGCAAAAGAGGGACGCCAACACCCATATTGAGTATTCTTCTGGTGGCCTCGGGCAAATGAAATTAGAATGGCCTCGCTGGGCTGTCAGCTTCCAGCCACGTGGGAACAGACCGGCCGGGCAAGGCCGCCGAAGATTGCTGCCCGGCTATGCGTCTTCACCGTGGTCAAAAAAGGTCGTGGCCAGCAGCCTCAGGGAGTAAGGTTTGAGGCGGCCCATGACTATAATCCAACTTTATACCAACATGGTTGCATTTTCGCGATGACATATGCCGCCACTTATCAGAGCATGTCACAGCTGTCAGTTGTTGGCCCTTGTTTGCCGATAACCGCCCCTAGGCTGGCCTCATATGAACAGGCCTGGCAACCAAGGCACAGACATGATCGCCTCAGATCAAACACACAGGAGAAATGAAAGTGACTGATTTGTGCAAAATCGAGAAAAACCGTTGGACACTGAACAAGAATACCCCAGCTTTTTTGTACGTACTAGTAGCAAGACTGCGGGCGCCTGACACACTGGCAGCGGCGGTATGTGCGCAAGCAGGCTTGGGCTATTGCGACTCTGTGATGACGAGTTGGCCATGGAATGGCTAGGTTTCTTGGCCACGCAACGGGCGGAACAGGCTGAGCTCACTTTGAATTCAGAGCGCGGATTGGCTTGCGGCTGATTTGGAGCGATTGCTAGTGCATGCCGCCTCATCATACGAGGTGGTTGCCATTGCCATTGACATTGGTGTTTGGCGTTGTTGTTGGTAGTGGAGGTGGATGTAGTGGTGTGGTGTTCCCGAGGGTTGCCGAAAAGAAAAAAGGGGCGGCACTGCAGAAGCGGCACTACGGAGGGACAAACAGCAGTTCTAAGTTCCACAAGGACGAATAGCAAAAGCACGGTAGGACCGATTGTACCGTGTGTGGTACTGCACATGGTAGCGTATGCGTACCATCTTTTCTCTTTCAGTCTCTCCACACGGGAAGAGTTCTGGCACAAAAAAGAACAGGGCGATGGGGTAGAAGGAAAAAGAGCGTCATGCCCCCTGTTCGCCTAGTGACAAAGACCAATTTCCCGCAGGCGGTGCGGAGCTCTCGAATCCGGCGCATACGCTAACGGCACGGTAGGGGCGTAGTTGAGGTCTTGTGATTAGTTCGCTTTTCCCCGAAGGATGCAACTTGGGACGACTAGTGGCGGGAAGGATCTGGCTGAGAGTGCTGAATGCATGGCGCATGTGAGATGCTGCTCTTCCGAGACGCGCGCGGAGGAGGCATCGCAGGCAGGCGAAGAGAGACGGAGATTGAGGGTAGGGGAGTAAAACAGACGGCACGTGAGCAGGGGCGTATGTAATGGAAAAGCGAAGGATTACTCGAGTCGTTCTCGGGCTCTGTTATGCGCTCATGCACGGCATGCGCAGCGCCATGTCGGACGGGTCTCTGATTTTCAAGGCGCAATCTCGACAACGACTGGGCAGAGACCGGGCCAGGGCCAATCAGCGAGTCGTGCGAACTACTGGCAGCCAACCGCACGTGAGGAGAATACGAGGCAGGCATTAATGAGAGGGGAGTGCATGCAGCGCCGTTGCGACGCGTGCCGGCTGAAGTGGGAGCGAGTGAGCGAGCGAGCGAGGAAGAGGGATATAGATTGGAGCGCGCTGGAGACGCGGCGAGTACATGGATGGGGGGTCTAGGTGAGGCGAGGCGAGGCGGGGTGGATGTTGCTGTTGTTGTTTTGGTGGTAGTAGTGGTGGTAGTAGTAGTGGTGGTAGTGGTCGCAGTGGCCGTGGTGTCGTGCTGTAGTGGCTGCGGCTGGACTCGAGATGCCGTCGCCGGTCCCCCACCTGATACATAATAGAGAACAGCGTCGCTGGGCCGGGGGGACGCCGTCTGTCATCCGGGCGCGCCCACACGTTATTTCGGTGCCATTAACGGGCGATCCCTGAGCTCCCAGCAGGCGGACTACGCCCAGGCCCGCCCTGAGTGGCTTCAGCATGCCAACTTGCTGCTTTGGGCAATGCGCGCCGGGGGGGCATTCCAGAGCAGTTCATCATCAGCATGCGCGCCGCCGTCCCCTCTGCCCTCTGCCCTCGCCTGCCCTGTCCCTTCCCTGCTCTTCCCTGCCCGGCCGGCCTTTCTACTACCCATCGCCTTCCCTTCCTTCCACTCAATCACCCACGCTCTTTTACTTTTGTACCCGCCCCCGCCAGCCCTGCCTGCGCAATCGCTCTCTTATCTCTGCTTTCTTTTCCCTGCTGGTTTAAGACCATTTTGCATAGCTGCCACACTCAACCCCAACTAATATAATTTGCCTGCCATGCTTTCACGCAACATATGGGGCGCCGTGCCCACGCTGATAATACTCGGCCTATCTCGCTATGGTAGGTTTGCCGTCCTCTGGACGCGCAGCCAGGAATGCTGATCGCTGACTGTGTACGCAGCCAACGCTGCCTGTGAGTGCGGCTATTCGGTCAACAAGACGAGCGATCCCTCGTATGCCGTCTTCACCGAACTCATGGAGAACGACTTCCTGCACACCAAGACGGACACACTCTCCGAGGTTGGCTGGAGGCCGCAAGAATACAATGTCTCATCCAAGGATGCCCGAGGCCCCTTTGGCAAGTCCATGGAAGTGAGCAACGTCATGGCCAACCCCCTCAAAGACAGCAAGGCCTGGTCGGGAGATGCTGAACATGGTGGCGATGCTGGTCTCGAGCTGTGGGTTCGCGGCAACCACGGCGATGGTTTCGTGAGCGGCGCCGAACTCGTCAGCGTGCGCAACGATTCGTTACTGGGATCTTTCCGCGTTGGCATGAAGCTGTCTAACTCGTCTGGCACTTGCGGCGCATTCTTCTTTGTATGTTTCCATACCACCCCTGCAAATACGCAGTCTTGTCTAACGCGTCTACTAGTACCACAACAACTCGCAAGAGATCGACATGGAATTCCTCTCCCACCAATTCAATGAGTCCCAGGGTGCCGTAAACCTCGTCCTCCAAAGCCCTCAATCCGTCACCAATGGTTTCGCTGCCCAAGGCACAAACGGCTTCGTAGTCAAGAAGCTACCTTTCCGCCCAGACCAACAGTTCCACGAGTACCGCTTTGACTGGATGCCTGGTAGTGTCGATTTCTACGTCGACGGCCAACTCCTCCACCGAATGACCGAGAACATTCCCCAAGAAGGCGGCAGCATTTTCTTCAACCACTGGAGCAACGGCGACCCTTCATGGTCTGCTGGACCCCCCGATCGTGACACCGTCATGACCATCTCGTATGTCAAGTCGTACTTCAACTCAACCGATACCCAGCGATCACAACACGACTACAAGAAGCGTTGCCCGACATACGACCCGGCCAAGGTCTGCGCCATTCCCAACCAAATGACCGCACCGGACCCAAGCGCCGGCCCGGACGCCGCCAAGACATACTTCTTCTCAACCGACAAGCAAGGCGACATGACGCCCGGTCAGAAAATCTACGGAAACGGAGCCACAAACATGTTTGCTGCGCCATTGTCATCCTTCGCCATCCCAGCCCTCGTCATGCTGCTCAGTGCCGCCCTGGCATGATAGTTTCACCCGAGATGCGTCACACCCTCTTGCGTCAAAATGTTTGATTCTTTATTTCACGCTTTTCTTTTCCATCAATCGCAAAGACAGCCATCTGTCCCGTGAGCTTGTCATGGACTCGGGACTCTTTTCATGAGCATATGATCACCCACCACCAGACTTTTACGGCGTTTTGATACAATATCGGCTTTAATGCGGCTCGAGCTTTCTCTTCTACCTTTTCTTTACATGGTCCGCATTTTGGGACGCAAAAAGCCCACTTGCGGCACCGCGCTTTTCCACCTCTTCGACCACATATTTACGGCCCTGCACAGCCTGTAATGTGCAATCGTTTTGAATATTCACTTCTTGTATATACCCTTGCTCTCTCCACCCACGGGGCCCCGCTGAAGTCAGCCCTTTGGATCTTTGTTTTTTCCCTTCTGTGTCTACATGACCAGAATACTCACCCCGCCCCCAGTCATTGCGTTATCAATATGACTGAAGGTTGCTCGTAATGCGGATGCGCCCGATAGAGTCCGCCCTCAACCCATACCCCCTTGTCAGCAGCACTTGCTGGCTCCCACGCTTCGTATTGCTTTTTTTGGTTCCGCAGCCTGTTTTGGTATTGGGAAGTTCCCATTAGGTCGGCATTGGAAAGATACCATCTTAGTCAGTTTGCGCCTCAATATTACATAAACACACCAATTGAATACCCTCCACCATTTACACATGCGTGTCAGTCCTACACCTACTACTAGATACAATACGCCACCACTGCCAATAGTCCAATGTTTTCGACTCGTAGTAGTCGTCTAGTTTTTTCGCTTCTCCTACGGTTAGCCCCATGACCTGGGCTGTTGACTAGCACACATGTGGCGCTTGCTTACTCTGCCCCCTGCGTCCTGTAGCCTGTGTACACATGTACCTTACATTGGCGCGTCCCGGGAGGCTGCGCCCGAGAATGCAGGCCAGAGGAGGCCCAGTCTAGTCTTTTGCTAGTGCCAGACTACTTCTCTTTTCTTTTCTTTTTGCGAAGCTAGTTCGTCGCGCCAGCACACGTGCTGAATAGAGGACTGAGGCTCGCTGGGACCAGTTCAGCAAGAAAAAGAGGCTGATATGGCCGTGGCGAGGCTCGGGCGCGTGTGTGGGCTTAGGCGGAGCTGAAAAGAAGACGCACGGCTGGCGGACTGGCCGGACTGACCGTCTTCCAAGAGGAGGGGGAAAAAAGCCTTTTCCGCGCTTGAACAAGCAATTCCACTTGCGCAAGAGAAAAAAAAGCGCAACACGGTCAAAGCCGAACTAAGGATCGAGACTATGAGCCCGCACTCTCCACCAGAACTTGACGAACCAGAATGCTGGGCATTCCAATGCCGACGCCAGCATATTTTCTCGCTACACAGTCGGTTTTTCCTTCGGCTCCAGCTTCCTTGTTTGCATGCTGGGAGTGCGCCTTGCGGATGCAGGTACAAGTGTGTGGCTTTTGTCGCTAAGACACATCACTTGGAGGCCTGACATGCGGCCGCGGGTACCTATGTACGCATGTGCACAGAGTGGTGGTATCGTACCCGCGATGACAGATGGTCTGTCTGTCAGACTAGTTTTGGCAGACGGACGGGGAGCGCATGGGCTCCGGACGTGGTCATGGGTTTGTCTGTGTGGGTGTGCGGACTCAGGGAACGAAAGAATAGTGGCGAATTGCTTCTATTTTTCGTCTCAGGTACCGAGTGGAAGGATGCCGGCTATACGAGGTCGTTTTTACACACCCACAGCGACGGAACACGACGTATCTCTTTTTCTGTTTCTCTTTTCTTTCTTCCCGTCGTCGTCTCCGCCTGCCACCATGTTTCTCCGTTTATGGCGCCGTCGTTGGAGCGCTTGTTTGCTTCGGTAAAGCCTGCAGTACGTCTCTTTTTTCGCCTCATGAGCATCCGTGACGGAAATAGACTGTTATTCACTTCTATTTCCCCATTCTGACAGGCTATTACCCGTTTGGGATCCTCTGCCGTCTTGTCATGGTCGGGAATACGAATATCCTAGCCGCGAGCATCAGCAATCGTCATCAGTCAGACCGTCAAATCAGATCAAATTTCCGCTCCGCTCCCTCTCTTTCCAACAGCACCGAAGGAATCGCGCACCTTCTCGCTTCTCTCTGTTCTCCGCTCTATTGGACTTGCGCCACCACTACCACCACCAATACAGCGGAGAGAACGAGAGACATTCGTCCTCGTATCCATCATTAGTTCCAATGGGGTTGATCCCTGTCGAACCGCACTAACAACAACCAAAAAGGGCCCAATCATTACGGGAGAGAAAACTGGGGTGGCGTGCGCACCATACGATGGTCATTTGCATTTAGCCACGACTCTTTTCTCTCACGTCCGTTCGATGACGGCGTTGACAATGACGACCGACCGGTCAGCTCTTCTCGGCTGTCTCATCCAATTTCCGCATTTTTGGGCTGTGTAAGCAAGGTTGCCTGTTCATGTTCCTGTGCCTGTGCCCACTAAACCACAACCACAACCACGATACCTCGCTAACACGACAGCACTGCCGTTTGTTCCGTTCCACATATCGCCTCTCTTTCTCGCGCGCGTGTGCGCCCTGTCCTTTTCTCCCTACTCGCCCGGCTCCGCATGTACATACACATCGTATTTCGGGTTTCTCGGGTCAGATAGCTAGTCATGGTTCCAATAGAAAAGCTTATTTGCGCTTGGCTTTTTATTGATCTTCTCCTGGGAAGAGGGAGAGGCGGTTAGCTAGCGCTGAGAGAGAATCGAATGATGATATATTGATGGGTCGAGTGTAGGGGTGTGTTGCTATTTTTGAGTTGGAACTAGCAGTAAGTTTATTTCCGGAAGTGAGTTTAGTTTGTTTATGCGTTCCGCATTCTGTCATGTTTGCCTCAGAGACTCTGAACGCAATTTGACGAGGAAGGGATGGGATGGTTTGTGAAAACACGTGCAGACGCGAAGATGTGGTGTTTTTGCCGTTACTGTTACCGATGTTCTAACGCGGAGCTGGCTTGAGACGCGTGAGTAGCGAGATGGGTTTGCGATTGACGCTTGTCATGTTGCTGCTGTAAACGGCACAGAGACATACGGTGCAGTATGCAACATGGCCTGTCATTTGGGCAATTGAAAGAGAGAAGAATTGTCTTCGCTGATGAGACAAGTTGTTGTGGTCTACGATGAAGATGGAGGGCCCAATGAATGGGGAAGGCACCACTGTGCAATCAGTAAGAGCTATGTCATGGCATTTGGGAATACAGGCAGCCGCGATGCCAACTCTAAGGGTTACTACGACTACTTCTGGCTCTACATGTGTTGCTGTTTCCATACTGTTCCAGTACCTATTGGTCGTGTTTGTTTGCAGGCCTAATGTCGACACTGCAAACGCTTAAACGCTTCACTTTTCAAGTTTACATTCACGTCTTTTTAGTCCACCCACGCAAGCTGTTTTGGCTTTTCGCTCAATCACCCTTTCTACTCGTCACTTGTTACACCTGCCGCTCATTACCTAGTAGTTGCACCCAATTACGGGTGCAGCGTCATACAACTCTCATCAGGAACATATCCGAACTTCACATCGGATAGGCGCAGTGATTAAGTCCCGAGTATATACATACGAAAGCGCCCGGTACCGTCACAGGAAACACTACAAGCTACCCCGAAACTCTTCGCCTTGGACAAGATGCGGGTGCACATCCTCTCAACGCTTCTGCTGCCGGCTTCGGTCATGTGCAGGCTCTTTGCAGGATCTGGATACATGCGAGGTGCGCAGGGCGCTGGCGCCATGGCAAAAGCGAGTCCAGTCTCCACTCCTACTTCGGGCTTCCCTCTGGAGACTTTGACAGCAGGCATAGATAGTGTTGAGTAGCTTTACACTCAAACACTGGTTTCACGTGGAACTTGCTCATACAAAACAGAGTCCGCCAAGTACCTGCCATCGCTCCGGTGAGAAACGTGCCTGTTCAGGATCCAACGGTTGCTACCACCACCATTTCAGTTGCAAACCCTGTTCCAAATGTTCCAGCTATTCCACCTCCGGTCAACCCACCTCCCGCCATTCCACCGCCAGTCAACCCACCAGCAGGCGCGCCTGTCGACCCCAATCTCCCGGTTCCCGTACCATCTGCGCCTGTAGCAGCTCCAGCCCCAATCGTTCCCCCGGTCAATCCTGTACCACCAGCAGTCCCAGCACCTCTGCCCAACAAAATTCCGCCTGCACCAGCACCAGCCCCACCGGCTACGTCAACGAGTGCCCAACTCTTACGCGCAACAGGGCCATTCAGCAACGTGCCCTTCGTTACTGTACAGTGGGGTGAGACATTCATTGGTGGCACGTATTCGACTTGGGTGCCATATACTATTTCCTTGGACTTCAAGCCGGAAAGGACAGCGCCCCCAAATCCAGGAAAGGGAAATATCGGCATGGGAACGTTGACAGGCGAAACTGGGCAGACTCAGACGGTGGTAGTGGTAGTGGGAGCTGCTCCTACACAAGTCGCCGGCTGGGCCAAGGGCGTCGCTGCCATAGTCGGTGTAGGCATTGCGGGTATGTAAGAGCTAGGGGTTGAGAAAGAGATACTGGCTTTACGTTTCGTCAAGGGGCGATCGAGAAGAGAGGCCGAGACTCATCTCAACAGATGTAGCGTTGGACACGTCACTACGGCGGGTTATGACACTCTATGACTTATGAGACACGCATATTGTACGATAACGATATGAGGAAAATCAGGGATCGGAAAAGAGTGTAATTTCCGTAATGTTGAAGAAGTTGCTCAAGTCCGAGTCAAATGCGAGAATCATGCTACTTCTTGGTTGCACCGTGCGTCCTGGCTCAACGCTGGCGACGGATCACACCACCATGTTACGTCCAAGAGACAGGTAAGCAAGGTACGTTATGCGAATGATTCAGGTACCTGATGTAATGTACGGACATGCATTTTCGATGAGGCCAAATAGTGTTCGAACATAAAGCCTAAGAAGTGAGGTTTGCGCGAACGGTGAGGCTCTTCGGACCCCGCATGCTGGTTGATCAAGTGCCCGTCGACCATGGCAATTCAAGCGAGTGGCCATCTGGTGCCCTGACCAAAAATGGCTTTAGATTATTTTAGTGTTCCTGAAACTTCTGATGATGCGACATGATCTGCAAGTCGCACAGCAAGAAAACGTATGTAGCAAAGCGTGGAGTGACCGCTCAATTAGGTGGCGCGACTTTCACGCATCCTGGTGACCCGATTGGACCCGACTTCTTATCGTTGGCGCGACCAACAACCATATCGTCACGTTTCCGGTAAACAACGTGATTGAGGCTGTGGTTTTCCAGCTGTACTTATAAAACCCATTCCAGGGTCCTTGGCTGAATTGACTCATCACAAACGACAAAACAACATACAACAGTATTGCCCATCCGGTAACAAAAGTAGACCCGATTGAGCAATTGAACGAGCGATATCCGCAAGAACAAATCACACCCCTAAGACGCACAATCCTAATACTGCAACCCACGGACTGGATTGTGAAAAAACAACTATCAACCTCAACATACCAGAGACCATAAATACGACAGCAAAGGCCTATCAAGAGTTCGACAACGAGCTTATCGACTGAATTCCGAGAAGAAGAGAAGGATTGAACAGAAAGATGGCAACATCAAATTATTACGCAACGCACTTCAACACGTTTCACATGCAAAAGTGTGATGACACACTCGCATTGAAATCACATGAAAAAACACAAAGTCATTCCACACAACCTTCAAGACCCCAACCAATGGCCTCACAACACCAATCCATCTTGTTCGTCCTCCCGGCCGAACTCCGGAACCAAATCTACCACGAGCTCCTCTGTTCCAACACACCCAGCCGCAAGGCACTCCACGATTACTCACAGGAACGGAGACATGCCGCACAGCCCGTGTATCCAGCCATTCTCTCAACGTGCCAACGCATCCACGAAGAAGCCCAAGACCTACTCTACTCAAACCACATATTCCACGCTCACACCTCGCTCCTCACGAGTCTACCTCACCTCGTGTCTCCGCTGAAACCCATTGTCAATGCCGCTGCCATTGCCAAAATCAGCCGCTGGCATCTCGACCTCCGGCTCGACACTGATCCTCGGTTCACAGAGACACAAGCTACTCGCGCCTTTAGCGGTGCAGAGTACCTTGAGATTCACGCGTGGCAGAGCATGTTTGGAGGTTGTGATGACAGCGTTTTGGCGCTTTTCAAGGGCATTAGAGGAGTAAAGGTTGCAAGGGTGACGGGGTGCGCAGAGCCAGAGGTGGCAAGGTGGTTGGAGGAGAAGATGATGACACCATTGGAGGAGCAACAACAAGGAGACCAAGATGTGGAAATGTGTTGTTGTGCGAATGGTGTTTGTGGAAAGTGTGGGGAGAAGATGGGACAAGCCGAGATGCAATGGTTTCAGCGAAATGGAAGCGATGTCTGGACTTTTGGCAATAGATGATGGAGTTTCTTTGTAGATTTGGTTTATTATTGTACATATAGAGACAGGCTTCAGGCATATAGATGTCTAGAATTCTTGGACAGTACCTCGAGTAATATACATATATAATTTTCATAACTATTTCTTTATTCAAGTCCCATAATCTATAGCAGCATGCTTATTGCGATAAAATGCTCTACCCACCAATCCAGGGAGTGAGCAATCAGCTAGAACACGGGAAGATTGGAGCCAGTGGTCATGTAATCCTGAGGCGATGGTCATGTTGTCCGAACAGGCATGAATAACAACAATGGTTACTGTATACGCTTAGGCTCTTTTTCGAAATGACATGGCGGTGCCGTCATGGAAGGGCGTCGATGGAGCCGAAAACCTGCAATTTCCTTTGTTGAGCATGGGCTTTGCTACATGACTATTCGTTGACACGTCGAATGTGTAGCCGATGCCTGGAGAGTCGGTGATATTAACCGTGTTGGGCTTGGACATGCGTCAAAGCGACAGGGCGCATCGCACTCTCGAAACCCCATTTTGGTCAGGGTTGTGGGGCCGAGCTTCGTGAACTCTGACGTCTATCGCACAACCAGACTCCTTCAGTATTCCGCAACGGAACCCTCACTGCCGCAATGCCGCGCCCTTGCCAGAGACGGCGCGCCAGCGCGGCTGCAAATCGAAAGTCAAAATCCACCAAGCCAGAAGGCCCGCCGCCGATCCGACACAAAGCGCGACAAAAAGCCATACACAACGCGAGACGAGGCCGAGGAGGAGGACGCGGCGGCCGGGGAGGACAGGGAGGAGGTCGCGGCGGGCAACAACAATACTCTGGCGGTCGTTTTGCGCAAAAAGGAAAGAGACGCGCAGAGGAAGCAGAACAGGACTTTATACCCCTGAGTGGTGCAAATAATTTCGAGGTGTTGCATCGATCCAGGTCGGACAATGACATGGACAATATGGAAGACGGGGAGCTCAGCCTAGGCACGGGCGACGAAAGCGACAGCGACAGCAATAGCGACAGCGAAACAGACTCAGAAGACCTTGACGACGACGACATGGACATATCGATCAATATCGAAGAGGAGTCTTTGCCCACAACATCATCTTTGCCCACAACATCATCTTTGCCCACAACAACTAGCAACAGAAAAAAACCCAGGCCAGAAATCATGTTCACAGTAACTGCCGCCATCGAGGTCTACCACAAACTGTACATGTCTCGATTCCCACTCACCGTTCCAACATCCTGTACCCGCTACGGTCTCTTCCAGATAGATGTTACGCCAGACTCTGGCGCGTACATCTCCCTCGCCTCATCTGCACCGTCTCGTCGATCGAGTGTTAGCAGTGTCACCAATGAAGAGCCTGTTGTCGACAAACAAGCCACAGCGCCCGGTTCTGAGGGATACAACCCTGTGCGCGACTATGTGTTCGACTGGGGGGTACACAAAGGCAAGCGATTCACCGAGGTTGAAGACAAGTACCTGCGTACAATTGGGGGCCAGCTATTTCGATATATGGACAAACATCCTGGCTTGTTGGAGGCTTTTGAATATCACAGGCCTGGTCAAGCACGTCTCTCGCCACAGGAGCTCAAGCAAAAACAAGCCGGAAACCCACAGAACCCACCACAACAACCAAAAAGGCAACAATCTGGATCAAAAGGTTCTTCAAGGCCTCCATCGCAAGGTCCATCGCCTTCAGACACATATAGATTTCACAAAGGCTTACATAAGGGCAAGCGATTGCACGATGTACCTGAAAACTATATACGAACATTGGAGGGCAACCCCAAAGTTAGGGACCAATGGCCTGGCCTACGTGAGGCCCTGAAAAATTTCAATGCAAAGACCGGTAGACAAGGTATAGCCTGATCGTATCATAGCTACCGCCTGCAGTGAAGGCAATTTCGTTAAGCGTTTGTTGGTGGCCCAAGCGGGCACTTTTGCGACTCACTCGTCTCACGTGCTCAACAATGGACACTCACCTTCGTAAACAAATTGCCTTTACCTGTTACTTTGCTTCGATCGCTTTGCAGCAATCTACCCATCGAATTGCTGACTATCGACGTTTTGTTATACGCGGCCCTTGCGCTTTTGAAGTCTAGCGACTTCCCTATGGTGATTAGTCCAGGCAAGAACCCTGAAGTTGCTAGTTCAAACTCACTGTCAGAGGAGTAGGCAGAACCAGCTCCAGAAAAGTTTCGCTTCCAGCTGCAAGCCCATCCTTTCCGGTGGAGCTTTGTCACTCCAATCAACAAAACCGCCGAAGAGCAACGTCTACAGTATATCATGGCCAAGACAAAGGCAAAGCGCAAGCCAAAGTCCAAGTCTGCTCCAAAAGCGACAACTGAGTCTGTCGACTGGACGGTCGCCGAATCAGCCGATGAAGACGCCATTGGCGAGATGTCGTAAGACTGATAATTCCCTTCCCAAGTAAAGTCGAGGTTATGTGGGAAGGAACAAATAGCTAAATCACTATACACGCAGTCAAAAGAAGCGATCCTCTCGCGTGTCAGCCAAGAAGCCGCATGCCTCCAACAAGACTCCGGTCAAGAAAGACACGAAGAAGAACGAGGGGCGGATAAGCAAGCGCAAGGTATCATCGGAGCATTTCGAGGAAAGCAGTGATGCGTCTAAGCCTCCATCTCTGCTTGTACCCACAAGCACGATCTCACCCTGGGTGCCCGGTCACTCCTTAGTCATGTTCACTCCCCAAGAAGCAGTCGCCTTCCTTGAAAGAACCGCTCGCGGAGAGGCTGCTACGGCGCCCGTCTCATATGACCTCCCCACGGGTAAATACCTAAAGTATCCAGTCGTGCGATCCTACCATCTGGGCGCCATGGGCCGGTATGAACCCCCGTCTTCTCCCACTGAGACAGACGCTTCGATGGATACAACGGTTATGACGGATACCGAAATGCCTGATCGTTCACTGCCACTTCGCATTGCTCAGCCGAATCGCCGCTGGCCTGATGATGGGGGCAGTGCTTCGCGTACCCGCTACTGACGGAGTGATCACTCCTTTCTTCTGAGTACATACATGTCTTGATTTTTTCTTTCTTCTCTGCATTTCAGTGTTTGCGAATTGAATCGGGAATGGCGAGTTGGGTGATGTGTGGAGATATCCGAGAAGACCTTGAGTCTGTAATCATCTTGTGCTTTGCCATCATAACGCCTATTGAGCTGAGGAAATGATGGAGTGGGCATGTGGGGAGGAGTTAGAGAGACATTGGAGTCTGATTGGGGGAGTTGGACATTGCGTTGCATTGCATTGCATCACGACGCGCTCATGTACTACTACTACCATTTGGGGTTCTGAAGAACAAGCACCCACGACAGCTTGGGTGCCTTGTTTATATGCACCATGTAATATTACCTTGATCAGGAAACCCTATCTTGAGGGAACAAAAACAATTCAAAACACTTTAACCACTTCCAAGCCGCATGATCATACAGACATATCAGTGAGAATAGTAATACAACATGAGCATGGCGTGATGATACTTTTAAGAATTCAGGCTTTACTCATTCGCTTTTTCCCTTACATACATATCTACATTTCTCCCATGTATCATCAATTCGTGTGTCAAGACAGGACAAGACAAGACAAGACATTTCTATACACACAAGATCGACATGACATGACATGACATGATAACATCCACTCCCATCTCTTCCTCGTTTCTTATCTGCATATACTACTAATCGCGTACATGCAACCCAACTACATTTGCAGCCTCCATACAAGAGACCTCTATTATATTGACTGATGAAAAATATATATTCAGAGAGAAAAGGAAAAAAGAAACATTAAACAAAACATCGACACTGTCTCCCTCATATTTTTGTCCCACTCACTACTGTCCAGGGTATTTACTACTCCTACTATTTACTTCCTGCCGATAAGTTTGCTCAACCCACTCTTCTTCTTGTTATTATTCTTCTCACGCTCGTCTTCTTCCTTTACGCGCGCATCTTCAGCCGCACGCTCGTCCTTTGTCGGCACGCGCGGCTGCTCTGCGAAGCGGATACCTGGAGTGCGAGGCGTGGGCGAGAGCGTCTTTGAGCTGCTGGGCTCAGCGGCACCTCGCGATTGGGTGCCACGGCCAGTCTCGAGGGGGTCGCCTGTTTCGACTTCATCTTCAGAGTCCGAATCGGGGGAGTCGTCTTTGCCTACACCGAGAGCACCGAGACGGCGCTTGCGTTCGGCTGCTGTTTCGCCCTCAAACGTGGGCTCTTCTTCTTGTTGTTGAGGCGGCTGTGAAGTAGCAGTACTGGCACTGGTATCACGGGGTCCGTGGCTTGACTGCTTTGCAGCTTGCCGTCTTCGACGCTCTGCGGCTGTCTCGCCGCCTTGGCCCATTGAGTAGTTCTCTAGATCTTGGCGTACAGGGTGGAAAGGAACGTATTCGTTGTTGCTGTCGACCAGTGTCAGACCCTCAGGACCACGTGCATTGCCCACCTCATCTGCTGCAGGAGATTCGATCTTGTGGAGCTCAGCCTCGCCTTGTTCGCCTAGAACAGGGTGCACGTTTGCTTGCGCGGAAGCGGCTCGACGGCGCTGTTCGTTGGTGTGATCCTGAGCGTCCTTCTTTGCGGCGTCCTTGACGGCCTCTGGAACATCGCTGTTTTGCACAAACTTTGCCCGATCCTTGGGGTTCATTTGTGCCATTTGCTGGATGAATTCCAATTTGCTCATGCGACGACCACCAGCTGTTACTGTGAACCGGAGCTTCTCGTCGTCTTGCTCCTCCTTGGCGGCTGCCTCGGCTGCCTTCTTCTTCTTGTTGCTTGTAGGCTGAGTGCCAGAAGGTCCAGCTTGATGAGCGCCCATGTGTGTTCCCATGCGCTTCAGACTCTGCACTGCACGGCTTGAACTTTCCGCCACAGGCTGGCCATCCTTTCCTTTCTTCGGTGCAGCTGGGATGTCGTACTTCTTCAGAACCTCTCCGTCCTCATCTTCAACAATAATGGTGTTACCATATTGATAAGCAAGAGCGGGCCCAGGCTTGTGCGTAGGCTTCTCGGCCTTTGGAGGTTCTACTGGCTTTCCATCCTTGTGGACGCGTCCTGAGAAACTTTGCATCCGGGAGCGCCAGGTTTTGTGAGGATGCTCAGCAGCATTGCCTGGTGCTTTTTCGGCTGTGTTGTCATGCGCCTGTTGAGATACACCCTGTTGCACGCTCCTCTCCTTCATGAGCTCTTCTCCTCTCTCAATATCGTGCCTCCTCCTTTCTGCACCCTGCTCATTGTGACTATCTCTCACACCTAGAACATTGCCTTCTTTATCTTCATAGACGGTCTGGTGGCCTTCCTGGTAGATCTCTTCTTCGGGCTGGCGCATCTTTACCTTCTCCTTTCCATTTGACGAGCTGGAACTAGACACGGCCATTGCATCGGCAAAGGTATCTGTGTCCTGTTCGGGTGGTATAGCCTCGGCCTTCTCCTCATCGCGCCTGTTGGGTGCAATGGCAGACTGTGAAATGGGTCCGCCAGGTCCTCTGCCAGCGTCCCATCGTCTGCCTCGACCTGTGGGCTTCACGGAGCTCGAACGGCTTGGATTGTCTTCTTCTCTCTGACGGCGCAAGAAATTGCCAGCGAAGCCCGTCGCAGCTGCGAAATCAGACTTTTCGTCAAAAGAAGATTCGGAGGGGCGACGCGCCATGGAAGATCTCGAACGCGATTGAATGCGGGGAAGACGGTCCATCCAACCGGGTCCATTTTCGTTACCCTGTGTGTACGACATGGAAATCGTCAAGGTGTTGATGCGCTTGCCGAGCGTGAAGACAGCAATCGAACTGCCATGGACAATGATACTGACGATGACGAGGAAACAGGTAATGGGCCATATCGTCTCAATGATGTTGAGATGATCCGAATTCTTTTGACCAGGTTTGGGTAGTTCGGCCAAGGGCGATGTAGTATCGGTCTCGAGCTCAGCGCGCGCAAGAATAGCAACGAACAAGCCACCGACACCAATAGGTCCAAAGTGTCCAGCAAAAGACGCTTCACGCCAGGTTTTCAGGTCCGGAATGACGGGTTTAAGCATCAACATGACGGGGATGCGGCGGAAGAAAAGTACCAGAATACCAAGGACTACCAGACGCCAGGGCGTCAATCCAATTTCAGGCGCGTTAAAAAGCTCCCAGGGAATGATAGAGCCAAAGTAGACGAAGAAGGCCAAGTTGATGAGCAAGTCAATGACGTTGGAGACATGAGACTCTTCCGTCTTTTCCAAGAACCACCCATCGTTGGAGAAGCCTACACCGCAAGCAAATCCTATGAGCAGGTCGTCCATGCCCAGGAGCGCACCCGAACCAGCACAGAAGAGCGCCAGCACAAAGTAGAAGACAAGAAAACTCTCTCTGTCAATCAGATCATGCTCATGGGCCATTCTAATAGCACGCCTTGCAATGTATCCAATTACAACCCCGTAAATGGCACCAAAGATGCACTCATAGAGGATGGTAACGCAGAACCAGTGGAAAGCCACTTTACTGGCATCGGGGCGGTAGTGCAGGAGGTAGATGGCCAGGTACACAAAGGGAAAGGCCATACCATCGTTGCAGCCAGACTCGCAAGAAAGCAAGTCTCGCAGATGCTTTGGCACTCGCTTAGCAAACTTGCCCTTACCGACGACTGACGAGGCCAAGACAGGGTCAGTGGCCGTGACACAAGCTGCAACACAGAGACTGTCGAGCCAGTTGAGATGCGAGTGGAACAGGCCCCAGATGAACAGGCTAGTTACGAGCCAGCCAAACGTCATGACTGGGAGGAGCAGCAGGACGACCGACTTCCAATGCTTCTCCATGTATGCGCGAGGCAACTCAACACCAACGGCAAAACATTGCACGACAAGGACAATGCGCGAAAACTCTAGAGTAATCAAGTCGACATTGCCCCAGGTCGAGGGATCTATGAGATTGGCAGCATGGGGGCCGAATATGATGCCACATATGGTGGCGACGGTGGCTTCACCAATGTACAGGCGTTCCTTGATGACCGAGGAGCACAGCATGAACAGGCTGGTGAAGCCTCCGAGGATCAGGTAGACCAGATGTGGCTTGGTGATGGAGAGATGATCCCACGCCATGGTGAATAGCGGCTAGCCTGATCAGCTCTTTCTTATCTTGTTGTGGTGTACGCTCGGGTCCGCGAGTATGGGTCGTGCCCAGGCCTTTGTGCGCAAACGAGGGAATGGCGAGCGAGGGCTTGTTTGTTAGGTTGGGAGAATGGAGGCGCCGGGGCCGCGTTGTCGAGAAGGTCGGCCAAGGGAAAGGAAAGATGGTTCCGGAGCCGGATGCATGTATTTGAGGATCCGCCCAGACGCCGGTCCTTGACTGCCGTGTAAGGCGAGTGACGTCGCGTGTGTCTGTGGTGGGGCCGTAGGAGAAAGCGCGGTCCGCCTGTGTAAAGTGGTGGTAAGTGGTACGGCACGGTACAGTGTGCCAGAAGCTCTCCGCGTGCGCGCGCTCGATGTTGTGGCGGGTCAGAAAAACTGTGGGCAGGGAAATCAAGAAAACCCAAGCCCAAGGCTTACAGGCACAAGTTGGCCTGGGCGGAGGCAACCGAAAGCTTGGATGGTGCGCGCGCGCCTGGTGGTTGGGTATCAAGCTGTCTTCGTCGTCGTCCACACACACACAGGCTCTGCTTGTCAGCACACGCAATGGAAGAAACAACGTCGCCGTTGGCCGTCAGCTCGGGAGTGATTGCGCCTCGCAGCGCTTTTTCGAGTCAATTCCAGCTGAACGTGCACGACACGAGCGGCAGACACGAAGACTATAATACGATGGCCGTTTCCGCCAAACTAAAGTGCTTGGGGCTTGGCAATGACGTTAACCTTGGCCGGGACGGGGAGACAGGTCGCCTATCCAACGCCACAGATACGTCCGTCCTAACCGTGAACGACTACTGGCGGTGGGCGGCCGACAATTGACCGAGAGAACTGCCGTTTCTCAACGCAACTGTGGCCACGGGGGTTTGGGCAACTGGCTGTATTGCGAGAAGGACTGCTCGAGCAAATGCGACAAGACATTGGCGATATGTGCCGTCAAAAGAAACAACGAAAAAGGACCGGTCGAGGCCGGAGGTTTCAAAGAGGCTCCGTCTTCCGATTGGCCGCTTGGACGCTATTCCAGCTGCGTCCTCTATGTGTGTGTATGTGTGTGTATGTGTGTACTACTGTCTATGTGTGTGTGCTTCGTCTCCCACATCTCCACGCATCCCCAGCGCGTGCATGCAGGGCCACCTGACAAAGCATCCTGCAAGTAGCTTATCGCATGATGTCTTGAGATGCACACTGCATCTGCATCTGAGCCGATCAGCCAAACATAGTCAGCAATGATCGCTACACCCTGCGTGGCGGTAAGACACGACTCGCGGGGCTGCCATTACTTTTTACCTCGGAGCCGCTTCCCCCAGCATGCAAGTCAAACGATGCCAGTAAGCTGTTGCCATGTATGTACTCGCTGTGTCTCTGGCCTCATGGGTGCGTTCAGCCATGGCTGTGATAAGGTCACATTTGCACAAAGAAAAAATCAACGAGGTACAAGGAAAAAAAAGTATGTAATGCATGCAAGTGCAAGTCGACATGCAGGTGATTCCTAGGCATTTCATCTAGTAAGTGGGGGGGCGCGAGTCAAGCCACACCGCAAACAAGCCACGATAGGTGCCACAGCTGCCTTTGTTTCGGGTACCGACAGAGACTTGAGCAATGACCCTGGAGATTGGGAACAAATGTTTGACAGCCCCATGCAAACCCTAGCATCTATTCTCGGTGCTTACACATCTGGGCAAACCTACTTGGTCGTTTCCAAGACTGATTGTAGAAGGTGTGACATCTGGACCCTTGCATATCTCATCTCATCGCATCGCATCCCACACTGTCCCTGCATTCACGTCTGCCTCTGACTCTCTGTGCTTGGACTGTCCGAACTACCCAACCACACCAACACCAACACTAACAAAACACCAGCACCAGCACCAGTACCATTACAACCCAAGTCAGGCACCAATCTCACCGGACCCTCAAATTCCTAATTTCTCGTAGCCACAAACAAAGCAAGCACTCCCTTGAAACAAAGCACATACACTCCCTTTGGGCAGCATTTCTCACCACACCAGCACCAGCACCAGCACTAACAACCCAACCGCCATAGCAACCGTCAGCCCCGTTTTTTTTTCTTTCCCATACCCGCACATCTCACAGCCAACACTCCAACTCTAAATGCACCTAACACCTTCCTAAACGAGAACGACCTCTCTAGCCTCACTTTCTCTTTGTCGTTGTCTCTCTTCCCTGACCATCTTGACAAGCATATACCTACCTACCAGTTTCAAGAAAAATATCCACTTACCTACTTACGTACCTGCACATATACATATACAGATAAATAAATAAACACAAAAACCCCTCTCAAATCTTTTCAACTATTCCCCATGGTGATCAAGGAATATCCTAGCTGTATATCTAACAAGGGGACAGCACGATCGCAAACACAAGCGTAGCGTTACATGTGGAGACTGATGCGTTGATATACACAGGGATACCTCGTCTTTTAATCGTATTGCGCAACAAGAAGACAGAGGGAGATATGGAAATCCATGTGCGTGTGTGTACCTATGTACCTAAGTGGGGACAAATTGTAGCCTTTTTAACAAATGTTCATGTTGGTGTTTAGGGGTATATGTACTGATCTACACGGTGTAAGAAGGCGGAATGAGGAATGTATGTGTATATGTATGTATGTAAGTAGGAAGACGTATACATGGAACAAGATTATTAAGTGAGTAAGAGAGAGAGAAATGTTCTGCGTCACCATTTCTCATTACCTATCACATTTATACCAAGATAGCAGAAAATCAAGGTAGACATACACACGTAGTACATACATACATACGTACTCTGAAGCGATCAACATACGTATGAGGCTACCTAGATAGAATCTAGACCCTACCTTTCCGCCCTGTTTTTCCCCCTTCCCTTCCCTTTTTGCTTTTTCCCTTGCTTAAACCATCAAGTTTTCATTCACTCCTTCCACTCCGCACTCACCTATTGGCAGCCCTCCTCTAAGCCCCTAAGCCCCTAAGCCCCCCAAGCCCCCAAGCACCAACATCCCTCCCACGCTTACATCCCACAAAGCCTCGTTTCAAGTCATAGCCATAGCCATAGCCACTGCCACACTGCCACAACAACACCGAAATCACATACGTCATTTCTTGCCGTGGGCGTGTAAGTGTCCGTGTGATGAGGCGCACACCGGTTTTCTTGCCCTATTTCGCCCAACCCAAAACCTTGCTTTGCGCGCTGCGCATTCGGTCCGAAAAGGAGGGGGGCAAGTAAGCAGGGCCAAGAAGGGAATACGTACTGACTAACGCTTCGCAAACCGCGGCGAGCGGGTGGATGGGCGGGGAACACTGGGGGAAAAAAAGTGAGAGAGAGAAAGGACGCGTGCACACGCATAAGGATTTGCAGGTGATGCAGAAAACATGTGGGGGTTGAGGGGAGGGGCGGAGCGGGGCAAGTCAAGTCATGTTCAGATGATGTGTAAGGGATATACATGTGTATTTGATGGAAAGATAACGAGGATATTTACAACCGGCTTACTGCATCAACAAAGTACGATAAAGTTGACAAGGCGGGGGCGCACGCGCGAGCGGCTCTTTGCAGCCAAACAAAGTTGGAGTGTGGGTTTAAAAAAAAGAGAATCCAAGGATCAACCCGACAATGGAACAAGACAAGCCCAATGCTAGTAAGTAGTAGTAGTAAGAGAGCCCAAACCTTAGTCAAGGAAAAAAAACACGCCTAGAAAAACTAAAAGGAGGATCATCCCAGCTCTCTTGCGAGCATAACCAAACAATAACATAATATCGGAGACCAGCAGCAAAAAAGGGAACAAATAGAAATGCAAACGACGGAGATTAGGAAATTAGGAAATATGCCCTTGGAAAATGCCTTTCCCCCCTTTCTTTCTTGTCTTGTATCCCTGTTCGCCATCATCATGGCGCATGCCTGAATGTCAGAAAAATGTTTAAAAACGCACAGACCATTCCCGAAATGAAGAAAAAAATACAAAAGAGATAAAGTGTAATGCATGAACGTAAAATGCGTGACGCGTGACATCATAAGTCTCCGTTCGTTCGTCTGTGCTCAGTGGCCAACGGGAAGCCAGGTCCTCCTCTCATCCATGCTGCGGTTCGCACGACCCCCAGGCGTCAAGGGAATTTCAACACGCGCGCGATCGTTGCGCTCGGGGTCGCTGTCAGAGTCGTATGCATCTGATAACCGGGAAAAGTAATCTGCCAGTCCGTTGGTAGGCGATGCAATAGTTTCGTATAGAGGTGGTGGGGTTTCTAGTGGTGGTGGAGGCTCAATTTCGTGAAAGGCTGGCGGGTTGAACGAAGGTACGCGCATGAGATGGATGGGTCTCTGGACGACGGATTCATTTGGCCCACCAATATGTGCTGCTTGCGGTCGGGTAAGCGATGGCGATGGAACTGGTGGTTCTGTGTTGCCCCTTGGGCGACCCATCGAAGCCAAGGTTGGTACAAAGCCAGGCGGAGAAGGACGGCGAGATGGTGCATCAGGGCATCCGCATTCAGGTATCCGAGCTGAGCTCATGGCGGGTTCAGGCGACGAGTAGGCGGGTAGTGCTGTGTTCGCCTGTGTAGCTTGACATGAGAGGATGTGGAAGGGCGAGTCAATCGAGATTTCAAAGTGCCTTCGTTTTGTCGGATCGTTTGCGTCCGGCTTCGAAAGACGCATGACAAGCTGGGAAACTGTCAGTATACATAGTAGCAGAATCAATATTTTAACTCACCTTGATCCAATGATGCACCTGGATGTTTTGGTATGTAGTGTCAAAGTGCAACCTGGATGACTTGTCCTTCTCTTTGAGGTTGTGACAGCTTGGTAGCTGCACGTTGAACTCCATCTCGGTTGGACCAATATTCGCATCCCCGCCGAGGTTGCCCAAAAGATTGGTGGGGTCTTCAACCTGAACATCCTCGCCTCGAGAAGCTGCTACGCGCTGGTCGTACGGAACACCACCACCGGATACTATTCGCATGGTGCTACCCGGGAAAGTGCTCGTTGGCGGGCCATCTGCACGTTTCTCAAATAGCTGGACCTTGCGGACCGGTTCCATGCGATGCACACGTTTGTTGTTGCAGAAATACTCGACATTTTCCGTGACAAATACTTTTATCCGATGACACTGGACCTTGGCCAACGGCGTCAGCTTAAAAGCAATAGGAACTTGTGCACCGAGTGGGAATGATTTTCCCGAGATGACAATGTCGTAATGTAGTTGATCTTCCCAGCTGCGGCTGATGGCAATGGGCTCGACTTGCTCTAGTGAACCTTCGGAGGGGGCACGGATAAGAGTGACTTCCTTGGTACCGACGAGGTTTGTGCGAAAGGCTCCAGCGCGCTCAACAATGGCCTCGAGCTCGTACTTTACGGAACCAAGGTCGACATCGATGGTCTCGGGAAGGTGGCTGTCGAGTGGCAACTCAAAGTTGTACATGTACTCGCCAGGATTAAAGGTTCTGTAACCTTTTTGTGCCACCGAAGGACCGCTTCCAGGCGTATCGCCTTTGCCGAAGCTTCGTGATTGGTTGACTTGAAGCGATAGTCGTTTTGCTTCTTTCGTCGTCAGGTTCAGTGAGGAGTTGTTAGGCGAACCAGTCAAGCCGCCAGAGCTCTTGTATAGCTCCACATGGTCTGCGCCAGTTCCATTCTCGGCTGTCGGGAATTGAGAGTTGAAAAAGGGCCATGTGTGGCTCATGAGGGTATCCACCTCTTCAAATTCGGTCTTCTTTGGGGGGATGCCTAATAATAGTCAGTATTGGGAGTAAGCATGATGACAAAGTAATTTACCCTCTGGCCACTTGGTGATTGCCCTTCCTCGGAATTTCAAAGTGATGGCCTTGAGTTTTGCAGGCTTTGTGATCTTCAAACACAATGTGCCGCGCAGCATTGCAGTGCTGCGTTCGGCGTGCTCTGCTTGCTCAAAGCCCCGTAGGAATAGAACGGGCTCGGTAAGTTGGATGTTTACGCTTAAGCCACCACCTGAAGCCACGGGCTTCTCCTCGGCCACGGGCTTCACGCTGCTTATTATGCTCTTGGCAGATGCACGCCCGGAAGACCAATGCGACTCGGCGACTGAGGGTCTGGGCATGCCTGTTGCGGCCAAAGTGCTACCAATAGCGCCTACGGCACCACTGCCCGAATTCCTCGTAAGGGACCTCATTTCACGGTTCCCAGACTCTGGGATGGAGGCAACCGAGCTGCGGTTGCTGCTAGTGGTACTGGTTGATGGGCGAGGGGCGGGTATGTCTGCGGGCTCGGACTTTGAAGAAAAGTGGTTGTCGAGAAAGGAACGCAGGAAACGTTTTGCGCCTTCGTGTGGAATCGCCAGTTTTTCGGTAATGTACGACTTGCCAGTCGTGCGGCGGTGCTGAGTGCGGAGTAAAGTAGGATCAGGGCCTACGTTTGCAATGTGAATGCGGTGCGGTCGGCGGTAGCGGCCTTGAAAGGTGCCGCGAGATGAGCTTGTGGGGCTGTCTAGATGGTCGGGGATATAACGTAAACGGCCACGATCAGAATATACAGAGTGGTACTCTGGCATGGCGATAAAAGCGTCAGTACTTGGTCAATGTCGAGAGTCAGAGACGGCGGCGGCGGCGACGGCGTGTCTCTTATTCAAAGGGGATTGTGATTGTGATTGCAGGCGGCGCGCGGCGTCTTATAGAGTGTGTGTTGTGTGTATGTATGTGAAGGACAAAAGCATGCAGCAAGCAGGTTGGGCGACTCTCCAGGGTCAGGAAGAGAATACAAAGAGTGTTTTTGTCATGGAACGGCAACCATGTTCCTTGTCGATGGTTTGGGAAGGGAGGTAGTGTGTTGGGCGGTGCGGAGACAAAGGGTCCGGCCACGGTGAAGGGGGAAATGAGGCGAGGACTTACGAGCGGGAACAAGGTGTCAAGATGCTACGGTGAGCATAGTGATGTGTAAATGGGAGAGGATCCGCACGACAGGCCACTGTAATGTTTGTGGAGCGGTGAAGTTGCCGGGGCGTCGGAAGCGTGCGGGATTACCCTGCTATTGAGGGCCTGCACCGTCGATGATGAATGCGGTGTTTTGTCAGGTCAATTAATGGCGAATGACAGGGACCTGGAGTGTTTTGAAGAGAGCCCAAACTAGCATGCAGTCATTTTACGGGCGGGCGTGCCAGACTAAGCCAGGGCAGACGGCGCAAGTATGCCGGGGCGCAAGTGCAGGGAAGCGCCGCCGGATGACGCGGACTTGGTGTGCTGGAGCTCGGCGGGGGTGGGCAGTGGGCAGTGGGCAGTGGGCAGTGGGCTCCCTCGTACTAGCAGCGCGTCGGGCCTAAGACGAGCGTTGCTGGGGCTCTGCAGCGGCAATAAGAGAGAGACAGTAATGGGTACGTCAAAAAGGCGCTGCCATTGATGCGGGCGACCATGGCCGCCGCGGAGACATGCATGCGCAGGCCAGACAGCATGTGTAATCTGTCGAGGGCGGGCGAGGCGAGGCGAGGTTGCGTTGCATCGACGGAGGCTCGGATGCATGACATCATGGCAACCCCCAAGGGATTGCGAGGCATTGATTTCCTCATGCCATTGCTTCTAGACCGTTTGGCGGCTAGCGACCGACGCTCAGGCGGCTTACCCGGCAAGGTACTATGATCGACGGATGACCTTGGTTCGACAGCCAGCCTGTACATACTGTACTATAGACGGAAGCCCGCCAGGGCCCTTGATGCCATCCATGGCTCGACAGGACAGCATGCGAGCACGCGCAGATGATGAGCAGCCCTATCCGGCCGAGCCTGTCGCTGTCGGGCACCCAAATGTCACGAGCGCCGTGCCAGGGCCTTGTGTCTGTGTACTGTTCTGTGCTGTTCTGTTCTGTACATGCTGTACTGGCCATGCGAACGGCTGCACTTGGGCGGCGCGGAGAAAAGTCCTGCTCCTCGTGGCCGCGCACTGCACACTGCACGCTTGCCCAGTAGTCGGCACTGGCACCGCAAAAGCAGGCCGACCCAGCGTTGATAGGGGCGCCAGCGCAATGCGTCGCGCGATGACAGTGGACGTTGAAAACAAACTTGCATGCACGAATCGAGTGCAGATCGGCGCCTGGGGGTGCTGGATCTGGAGTTGCATCGGGCCTGAGGGCACACACGGCCTCAACCTGGAGGTTGCGCTATCGGCACCACACACACCCACCCACCAAAGAGGCTGTCTGCCAACTCAACCCCCCTCCCACGCGCGCGATCTCAGGAACAGGGCGGTTCGTCATCATCGCTCCGCAACCCTGGAGTAGTTGGCTCATGGCTGGGGTCGGTGGGTACCCGGCAGCAGGAAAAGCTTTTTTTCTTCGTGGCAACTGACTGATCATCTGGGCAGTGGGGATCTCCAAGAAAGTGCTCCCTCCTGGCCCTCGACGAGCTGCTGCGAGATCGCTCCGACGCGAGACGAGGCGAAGCGAGGCGAGGCGACCAGCGAGCGACGCTGCAACGCCGCCTGCAAATTCTGACCGCAAAGTCCAGGGCGGGCGCGCGAGGCGACGTCACGTGAGCCCGTCTCTCTCTGGCTTCCCCGCAACGCGCGCGTCGCCCGATTCGGCCTAGCGCCAGCCTCGACGCGCTCTTCTCGGCGCTACACACACGACATCGTGACTTTGCGCATGCGACCACGACGGGAGGATGGATGCCACCGCTGCAGGCTATGGTGCGTCTGGATGCCCTGCTCCCCGCTCTTGCCCGCCCTCGACTGACACAATCTAGGGACAAGCCAATTGCCCCTGGCTGGGGCTATCCTTTGCTGCACATCAATCGCCCCCGAACAGCGCGTATGCCCACCGCCGTCCCTGTCTGTTGTTTGCGACTGCTGATCCCCTCCGTCTAGGCCCAACTTGCAGAAATCGGTAGGCAGATGGGCGCCACCATCAAGCTGGATCTCACCTCGGACGTAACGCACCTCATCGTCGGCAGCATCGACAGCGCCAAATACCGCTATGTCGCAAAGTCCCGTGACGACGTCAAGGTCCTCTCGCCGGCATGGATCGAGGCCCTGAGAGAGGTCTGGGTGAGCGGCGATGATGTCGACGTGGCTGCCCTAGAGAAGGAGTACCAGATGCCTACCTTTTTTGGGCTCAAGATATGTTTGACTGGCTTTGACGACCGTATGGCATAAGCCCCGCATGCACTTGTCCGTCCCCCACTGACCTGGAACAGCTGAGCAGAGGCGCAGCATACAGGAGGCTGTCGTCGCAAACGGTGCGGAATACCACGGAGACCTGACCAAATCCGTCACCCATCTCATCGCCGCCGCGCCATCGGGCAAGAAGTATGAGCACGCTCTGAACTGGAGAATGAAGATTGTGGCGCTCGAGTGGTTCTACCAGAGCCTCGAAAGAGGCATGGCGCTCGATGAGGCTCTCTACAACCCGACCACGGCAGCCGAAGAGCGGGGACAAGGCGCATGGGACCGCAGGGAGCCGATATCGCCAGCCATAGGCAAGCGCACACGGGATGCAGAGCCAAGCCAGGCCCTGAATCCCTTTCGAAGAAAGCTGCGGCGGTCGGCAAGCACAAAGTTTGGTAGCCAGAGCGACGCTCTGTGGGCAGGCATTACTGCACCGAGCTTCGAGAGGCCGGCCGACGAGGACGAGTGGACTGAGGACATTGTTGCTAAGCAGCAAAGCACGCGAGCAAGCTCCCGCACCCAGACACCCGTATCACCTCATAAAGACGCGTCGACCCATGCGCACGATGCGCTTACCGCATCGAACCCTGTAGACCCTGCAGATGCTCAAGAGCCGTCCCTGCCTCGGCAGCCGGATGAGGACTCGAGTCATCATGGCATTTTCCAAGGCCGCCTCGTTTGCCCACATGGCTTTGATGCAGAAAAGGTTCAACGGTCCCCACCCGCACGCTCTAGACTCTGCTGACATACCACTAGACCAACATCTTACGCCAACATCTCGAGAGCAATGGCGCGCGCGTCATTCGCACAGTTGATCTCAACAATTTCTCATTGGATCTCCTCAAACGGGGCTATATGGTGATACCGCATGACACTGAGGTTGATCTGACGGCACTTCCGGATCAAGCCGGAGCGCATATATCCCTCGTCACCAATTGGTGGGTTGAACGGTGTCTGTACGGCAAGCGTCTTGTAGACCCCGCAAACGATGTATTGAGTCGTCCTTTCCAAAGACTAAGCATTAGTGGTATGTCTGTGACCCACAAATTTCTTATTGGCTCTGACGTCGTAGGGTTCTCTGGCTTGACGATCAACTCCACGGGGTTTTCCGGCATCGAATTGTTGCATGTGACCAAGGTCGTCACTCTTATGGGTATGTGAACAACTCCGCGTCTACCGACATGGCCTGACATATTTGGCAGGCGCCACGTACGATGAGCAACTATCTGCAAAGACCTCGGTTGTCATCTGCAACCCGCCGACGACCAACTCGCCAAAACTGAAATTCGCAACGGAAAAGCGGATACCGGCTGTTCATGTCAATTGGCTCTGGGAATGTTTGCGTAGCGGACGATTGCAGTCGTATGCCGAGTATCAGTTGAATAGGACGCCCCAATCTGCGCCACAACACCCCAAGCAAAGGCCCCAGCCTCAAGCAAACGTACCGTCTGAGCCACCTTCAGGCGGCCCTTCCAAGCTTGGTCAGGAAGCACAAGCCACGAAAAATGTGACGAAACCACAACAGCAGCAACTGCCTCAACGGCCTGGTACGCTTAATCTTGCAGCGTCTCCCAACGCCGCTCCAATACCAACAACTGAAAAGTCTGCTCGTACCAGTGATGAGACTAGCAATCTAAATCACCATGATGATGAACCAGCCATTAGTGGATATGACGGGGGAGCATCGCATTCCCTCCAGGAAACCAGCGCCAACTCCTCACGCCGACCATCAACATCATCAAACCATCCGCGTCCCTTTTCACGGCCGAGAAGCTCGTCCGCAGAGTCGCTGATTGCCCCCGCACCGCGCAAATCTAAGAACAGTCGAGACGCTGCCACAACATCATTAGACCCTGAACCTGGCCCAGATTGTGTCATTCCGCCAGATACCGAGCCCGCAGTGCCACAAGGGCCATCTAACGAAAAAGAAGCAGAAGAGAAGGACTACTCGTCCATTCTAGCTCAATTACGTGCTAATCGTAAGGTTGTGCCTGCGCCTACTGACCAAGCTGCCTCTAAATCACGCATCCGGCGTCAGCTGGGCCGCGCAACGTCTACGCGTTCGAATGCATCTGCCGGAGATAGTTCCGGTGACATTCTTGCAGACGATAACGAGAACACGGTAGTGATGGAAGAGTGCCAGCCCAGTCAGGAATTGGGTTGGGACTCGCCAGGGGCAGCCAAAGCGAGAGAGCAAATGATTAGAAAACTCGGGGGTACCGTACAAGAGAGGAGTGTGACGGTTGAGGGGATTGGTGTTGTGAGGGATGTTGATGGCGAAGGAATGACAGGGAGATCTGTGAGGAAGAGAAGAGGATGAGAAATGTGTACACGCCAACTATTCTAGATTTGCTGCATTAGCATGGATCAAGTGCATAGCGAAGGTGTCTTTGGGTAAAATGCATATACAGTACATAGCGTTGAAAATGATAATGTGTTAACAAGCCTCCACAGAGCACTCGAAACTTGCACCTCGCCAACCTATATCCCATACGTAACCTTTAACCTCCTCTCCAAATGCCCTTTTGCCGTAATAACCTCGTCGTCTCCATCCTCCCTCAACCCCAATCTTTTCCTCTGACTCCTCAACTCAGCTTCCCCTTTGCCCTCCCGCCCAAACTCCTCTATCAAACGACTAGGCACAGCATCCAACCGCACATGATCCAGCGGATGACAAAAATACGCCATACTATACCGCTCATCCCCTCCTTCAAACGCCACATGATGCACCGTCGACTTCAGCAATCCATTCGTCCAGTAACAAAGTAGATCCCCGATATTCACCAGAATAGGCGGATGCTCTAGCATCTCTGGATTGGGATTTACAGGTACAGGAACCCATTTTTGCCCTCCTCCTCCTTCGCTAGACGTAAGTAATTCCAAGCCTGGCTGTCCCGGAAGCCGGAATAGTAATGTTATACTTCCGTAATCTGAGTGTGCGCCTGCGCGGATACTCGTTGCTTCTTTTACCTCGCCTTGTGGTGCGCTGGTTTTGGGATAGTACAGCAACCGGAAAATGGTGCCAGAGGGTCCCCGAGACTGGTCGTGGCGCGTGCTAAAGTAGTCTTTTTCTTGGTCGATGAGCAGGGCCGTGGAGAGGAGAGAGAGGATGCGTGTGCAGAGGGTGTGGCAGGAGTGTTGGAAGCGCGTTATTAGGGGTGTGCTGGATGATAAGGGGGGTGGAAGGGGTTGTAGGGTGGGTTGGGGTGGGCCGATGTTGAAGGCTTCTTTTGGGTCGCCTTGCTGGGATTGAAATGTTAGGAATGGTTTTTGTGAGGACTTGCTATGGTTTCAGGGTAAATTATTTGAAGAGTGAATGTTTGGTTTACCTTTTGGCCTTGGGGATCGAGCGATTCGCCCTGCATGGATACCCAGCCGCGGTTGATGCCTCCGGCTTTGTCTGAGTGGATTGCGAACTCTGACTTTTGTTCTTTGGGAGAGGCAAAGAACTCTTTACTCTGGGTTTGGTCAGCTTGAATTTTATATGACTGGCGTTAAGTTTCCTACAAGTTTAAACATATCGTCTATGTCTTGAGGCGGGATGGTCACGCCGTCATTCTTGATGTAGAGAAAGCCATGTTTTGATGCTGCATCAAGCACTTGCTGAGCTACCGTTTCCGAAGGATTGGAAACGTCAATCACAGGGATAGAGCTCTGGTCAAATTCACGGTCTGCCATTTTGGAGGTGAGGTGGTGTTGGGAGGCAAAGAAGGGAGATTGGAGATAAGGCAAGTCAAGTGAGGGGCATTAGTGACATTTCAAAGTAGATGGAATTGACGGAAACCCCACAGAGCGCGGTGCTTGTAATTCGCTGGTATTATACTCTGATCCCAGGGTATACTGCCTGTTGATTGACTGCATCTTGACACGAGGTGCCCTTGCGCTGCGGTGCGCCGTACCTGACTAGCGCCCGGGTGATCAGGGATTCCAAAGTTCCCACGTTACACGCCAAGGCGTGGAGCTACACCGGAGCTCCCAATTTCCCTACACCAGCACCCCGCAAACATTACCAATTGATCCCTTGCCGCACTAGCGATACAACCAGCAGCCCAGTACCGCCATATCATTTCTACGTCTCTCCACGACCGGCTCTCGCTAATTCCCACCCCTCTTTCCCACAGCCTACTTGGCAAATTCCACACGCGACTGGCGCCATGATCCGCGACTTCGTGCAATGGACGGCCGCGTTCAGCGAAACTGGCGACCTCGAGCAGCTGCGCGGCTGCCGTGTAGGCATTGAAGCCGCCGAATATCTTAGCCAGCGCATTCTCAACCATCCCCGCGCAAAGGAACCCCTCGTCCCCGCACTTGGAGGCCTCCCGCTGGCATTGACCCAACACATTGAGGAGGACCTGGCCGCTTTCCGCAGTTTCGAGATTGAGCCATACTTTGTTTTCAGCGGGCTGGACATTACCAAGCAAGGGAACCCCTTTGGACACAAGACGGCAGAGGCGACTGTCAACGCGGATGCATGGAACCTGTACGACAGCCACCAGGCCGAGGCGTCAGTCGCCCGCTTCGGAGAGTCAAGTATGGCAGTCGCAGAGGCTTGGTTTGCACATCGTACTGACTGGTCCCAGCATACGTCACGCCAGAAGACCTCTTTCGCGCGCTGCAGGCCATCCTCACCGAACAAAAGGCTCGTTGGACGGTCGCACCGTACAGTGCCTGGGCTCAGGTAACAGAGACACAATACAAACACTACGGCAACATCTGACAACCCATAGTTGGCCTATCTTGAGAAAGCCGAATACGTACACGCCGTCGCCGCCTCGTCAGACGTCCTCATTTTCGAGTGCACCAAAGTGATTACATCGTGGGACTTTGAAGCGCGGCAGTTTAGCTTCATACGGCGGGAGAAGTGCATAGCCGATCTGTCCAAGTTTATCAGCGCTCCCCCAATCTCAGACGACATCTTCCTGGATACCTGTATCCTTGCCGGAACACCATTTCTCCCCACACTCCCTATCTTGGATGCGCCAAACAGGGCGGAGCTCCTGAAACCCTACAGTGCCATCAAGATGATTATGAGCAATGGCCAGTCGGGCTACTCGGTCGTCGTTAGCAACAACGATGTCCCGCCATCTGGAAAGGAATACGTTACAAGGTACCAAAAGGCGCGCCTGGCTGTCAAGAACCACCCTGTTTACACAGGGGACGGAAAGATTGAGCCACAAAACCCAGCTTCCATACCCAACGATGCAGTTGAGTACCTGGGCCGACGGCTGCCGGATGAGATTCTCCACTACATGTCCAAGGGTCTCATTAGTCCACGCATCCTTCAGTGGCGTACCACTGGCGAAATATTCGAAGTTCCGCCTATGGACGGAGGAGACTCGCCAGAGTACAAGAGCCTTGTAAGCTCTAAACTCATTCCGCTGCGAACATCAGCGATAAATCTCATTTCCAGTTCTTTGCACAACTGGTACCGGCACAATGATCTCGAGCAAACGAATTGGTTTTCGCTTCCAGATGCGAATAGGAAACTTGCGTCCACCACGATCCACCTAGAGAGGCCATCAGAAGCTCAAGCCCCTTCAATTGTCGACACATGGAATGTCAAGGAAGCGACCTTTAAGGATGCTGTTGGCAAGCACACGGTAGGAGGAACTCTAACCAGGACGCAACTAGTGCTAATATCAGAACCAGGATTGCGGAAGTCTCGCTGCTGCCGTCTTGTCCTTGCAAGATGCTGACTTCGCCGCCAAGACCATCTCCAAGAAGGACTCCAAGAACCCACTCCAATCTCCTTCTGAGGTTATCTACAACTCAATATGGCGCTTCCTCGCTCTGCGTGAGTACGTAGATCAGAAAACACACAACTTGACTCCCTGGGGTAAAGTCCTTGCTGTTGTCATGTCTGGTCTTAAGGGCAAACCAGAGCATGAAGAAGCAGCCGTTCTTGCAGTTGAGCTGCTCCGAATGGGTCTCCTGACTTCGGACATCAACATGTTCCCTACATACAACGGCGCGCCAATGCGCGGTAGCAGTAAGTGAATGAACTCAGACAGGGATTCATATGACTAACGACTCCATAGCAAAGGACAAGAACTCCAACATGCTGGTATCTCGAGTTGCTGGCCTGGGTGTTCTGCACCACCGTCCGATTGGCTTCACAGGTCCTCTCAGTCAACACCTTCTCGGATATAACTCCATCATCAATGCTATTCGTCAGACATTACGAGAACTTGTCGAAGTAGCGGCCACACACATGTTCCTCTCGGGATGCGCTAACCGTCATCTTGATATCTCATCGATAGCTATGAAGTAAGTCATATTGGACGTCTATCGTTTTGTTTAAGATACTAACATCCACTAGACTACCATTCTTACTGCCCAACAACTGTGCACTCAGCATTGCCGTCAAGTCCTATCTTGACGAGCTGCTCAGTAACGACGCTGACCCTACCTCTGAGGAGACCAAATCTCGTGTGGTCGACACAGCATCAACACGCTACTTCCCACAGTCACTGAACTTTTCCGATGATCTCAAGATGGCCTTCTCCATATGGGATGCAATTTACGCTGGAGTTAACAGCGCAAGCAACTCTACCATCCCTGAAGCCACCAAGCAACTCTGGACAGAGACCAACCAATGGCTCTCTGAACGGCGATAGGACCGCTCAATTCCGTACATGTTTGGCATGCTAATGCGCGGGATGCTAAGGCAGGTCACACAAAGGTACCGCAGGAGGATGAATTCCGCATCGTCATGAAGGGGTACCTTGCAGGGTCTGAGACTTGTGCCTCGCTTGCGATGTAACGAAGAAGAAAAAAATGAAGGAACTATACATCCTGAGATGAAGCTTGTGAAGGTACTGGCACCTTTAGCTGCTGGAACTATGGTGATGGATTTCCGGAAGACTAGGCCTCCCATAGAAACTTATTCTTCAAGATGAGTTGGTTCTTCTGTGGGCCAATATTGAAAAGTTCACATTGCATTGCATATGAAATGTTTCTGTGTGTTCCTCGTGTGTATGTTGTGATTATGAGATGAAACGAGAAAGAAGAGAATGTTTTGATTGGAGACGAAGCAAATGTTTGGACACACTGTCGTGCGAGGTGAGTTTCTCGCTACATACATGGGTCTATGGTATGAACATGGTATAAAATGCTATTCAAACTACTGGGGTAGATGTCAGCACTCTATGTGAAAATTTGCTTGTATATTGAGGATATGCATGCTGTTAAAAGAAATTTAGTATAGTCCTTTTCTGTGGGGGTGAAAGAAAGAGATGGGTCTGGGGTGCTGGTGAAGGGGTTACGTATTTCAGGCGGCTCTATGGACAATTGCTTAGACTGGTCGTGGAAGATCTAGATGAGAAAAGCATTTAAGTTTCATGGGTATAGTACTTGATATTTATGCACTGCTATGTATTTTTTCTCCCCATATGGTATGCGGGTGGTGGTGGTGGTGGTGGGGATAGGGTAAACGGAAGCGCAGTAATGATTACGTTCCGGGGTAAAACTAGTTCAAACTGGTGGCGATATAATTGTGGATTCGTTCTAAACATTTTCGATTGACCTGCTTCGATGACTCTATGGAAAGAGTCAGGTCAAGCATAATGTCTGCCCAGGATCAAGATCAGTGGGCAGGGCCTCCATGTCCCGGGCGTGGTGTCTAGGTATACGGGCCGGCTTCGGCTCGCATACCTTATCGATACGTGGCGGTCGCCGAGCTTTCCCTATCGTATGTGAAACCAACAGGGTCTCTTGCTTTTACTCGTATTAAGAGCCACATGTGCCACTAGCCATGGTGGTGCCCATAGATGGCGAAACCCAGTGAGTGAATGTCTGGTTGTCAGACTCCTGGGTCGGACTGTCGGACTTCCAGGGTTACTTATCGCAAAGTACGGGTTGTCTTTCTTGGCGTTCCGCCCGGTGGCGTAGGTAGTGAGGCTGCAGCAGGCTCCAGGCGGACGCGTAACAACACCAGTCTCGCTCGGGTACGACCAATTCTGAATCTAGGTCAAGGCGATTGGCCGGACTAGCGCCCGGAGGAGGCGAAGAGACTCAATTCATAGCAAAGGGGACACTGTGTTTCTTATTAGGTTTGCTTGCCTAAGCGGTTCCAGCAACTTCCAATCGTTGTGCGGGCTGAGCACGGACCGCAAGGCAACATTGAGCTAGCTCTAGCAGTGAGATCACCGACTGTTCAAGCTCCAACTTACTTAAACCACAACGCCCCAAACCCAAAGGTCATCTCAACTCCATCTTACCCCCCCGCTCTCTGATACCCTACACCTCTGCGCTGCTGCTTTCAACCGTCCCTCTTTTCACCGGAAAAGCAAAGCCCGCAGCACTTCAGATAGACACATCAGCAATATGTCGGCTGAACCAGACCACACCAAGCCGAAGCCGGACCTTTCAAAGTGCGTAGATTGCCACCATCATCGAGACGGCAAAAGATGCTAACAATTTGACAGAAACCCGGACGGCGCTGAGCCCAAGGAGGTAGGCATCTCCAAACGCCTTTCAGGCGACGCCCGCACTGACCCGCCACAGAACGATGAGACCGCGACGGCCATTCTGAAGAAGAAGAAGAAGCCAAACTCCCTCATGTGAGTGCAACCGGAGACAGTGGCGGAAATTGATACTGACGATTTACAGCGTCACCGACGCCGTCAACGATGACAACTCGATCATCGCCCTCTCAAACAACACCATGGAGACTCTCCAGCTCTTCCGCGGTGACACAGTCCTTGTAAAGGGCAAGAAGCGAAAGGACACTGTTCTCATCGTGCTCGCTGATGACGATCTCGATGATGGCTCAGCGCGGATAAACCGTGTTGTTCGCCACAACTTGCGGGTCAAGCACGGCGACGTTATCACCATCCACCCGTGCCCCGACATCAAATACGTATGTGTCTCTATTTAAATCCGGCATCTTTGATGGGTTCTAACACATATATCAGGCTAAGCGCATTGCCGTTCTCCCCATCGCCGACACCGTCGAGGGTATCACCGGTTCGCTGTTCGATGTTTTCCTTGCGCCATACTTCCGGGAAGCCTACCGACCGGTGCGTCAAGGCGACACCTTCACAGCCCGCGGTGGTATGCGACAGGTGGAGTTCAAGGTTGTTGAGGTCGACCCCCCAGAGTTCGGTATCGTCGCGCAAGATACGGTTATCCACTGCGAGGGCGAGCCTATCCAGCGTGAGGACGAGGAGGGCAACCTCAACGAGGTCGGTTACGACGACATTGGTGGCTGCAGGAAGCAGATGGCACAGATCCGAGAACTCGTTGAGTTGCCACTGCGGCATCCTCAGCTCTTCAAGTCTATCGGTATCAAGCCCCCGCGTGGTATTCTCATGTACGGTCCTCCCGGTACCGGTAAGACACTGATGGCTCGTGCCGTTGCGAACGAGACTGGTGCCTTCTTCTTCCTGATCAACGGTCCCGAGATCATGTCCAAGATGGCTGGTGAGTCAGAGTCAAATCTGCGCAAGGCGTTCGAGGAGGCGGAGAAGAACTCGCCCGCCATCATCTTCATTGATGAAATCGATTCGATTGCGCCCAAGCGTGAGAAGACCAACGGTGAAGTCGAGCGCCGTGTCGTCTCACAACTGCTCACTCTCATGGACGGTATGAAGGCCCGCTCCAACGTCGTTGTCATGGCCGCCACCAACCGCCCGAACTCGATTGATCCCGCTCTTCGTCGTTTCGGACGTTTCGACCGTGAGGTCGACATCGGTATTCCCGACCCCACCGGCCGTCTCGAGATTATGCAGATCCACACCAAGAACATGAAGCTCGCCGACGACGTCGACCTGCAGACCATTGCGGCTGAGACTCACGGTTACGTCGGTTCTGATTTGGCGTCGCTCTGCTCTGAGGCCGCCATGCAACAGATTCGTGAGAAGATGGATTTGATCGACTTGGACGAAGACACCATCGATGCCGAAGTGCTCGACTCGCTCGGTGTCACCATGGAGAACTTCCGCTTCGCTCTTGGTGTATCTAACCCATCAGCTCTCCGCGAGGTGGCTGTTGTCGAGGTGCCCAACGTCCGATGGGAGGACATTGGTGGTCTGGAGGACGTCAAGCGCGAGCTCATCGAGTCCGTGCAGTACCCTGTCGACCACCCAGACAAGTTCCTCAAGTTCGGCATGTCTCCATCTCGAGGTGTGCTCTTCTACGGACCTCCTGGTACTGGTAAGACACTGCTTGCCAAGGCCGTGGCCAACGAGTGCGCTGCCAACTTCATCTCCATCAAGGGACCCGAACTGCTTTCCATGTGGTTCGGTGAGTCTGAGAGCAACATCCGTGACATCTTCGACAAGGCTCGTGCCGCCGCACCTTGCGTTGTCTTCCTTGACGAGTTGGACTCCATTGCCAAGTCGCGTGGTGGATCTCAGGGCGATGCTGGCGGTGCTTCCGACCGTGTTGTCAACCAGCTGCTTACTGAGATGGACGGTATGACATCAAAGAAGAACGTCTTCGTCATTGGTGCTACCAACCGACCGGAGCAGCTCGACAACGCGCTTTGCCGTCCCGGTCGTCTGGACACCCTTGTCTACGTTCCCCTGCCCGATCTCGCCTCGCGTGTCAGCATTATCAAGGCCCAGCTCCGCAAGACACCCGTTGCCGAGGACGTCGACATCGATTTCATTGCCCAGAACACACACGGATTCTCTGGTGCCGATCTTGGTTTCGTCACACAGCGTGCCGTTAAGCTTGCCATCAAGCAATCCATTGCCATTGACATTGAGCGCCGCAAGGCTCGCGAGGCTGCTGGCGAGGATGTTGAGATGGACGTTGACGAGGAGGACCCCGTGCCTGTGCTGACCAAGGCTCACTTCGAGGAGGCCATGCGCTCTGCTCGTCGCTCCGTCACTGACGTTGAGATTCGCCGATACGAGGCATTTGCGCAATCAATGAAGAACTCTGGTGGCTCCAGCTTCTTCCGCTTCCCCGATGCGGAGAACGCGGCGGCTGGGGGCGACCAGAACACATTTGGTGCCGGTGGCGAGGATGAGGACCTGTACAACTAGAGAATTGTACTGGTGGACGAGTGAAGGAAAGGCGGATGACATGGCAGCATGATGAACGGACTATTTTCCTTTTTTTGTTATCCACCAAGACGAAGCATGAACAAGCCTTTGCGGCTCCGTTAGATAGATGGAGACGCGTAATTGAAAAGGCATGATGAGATATCAGTAGCAGAAGTATTTGTCACGAAGCAGATGGTGAATGAGAATGCATGTTCTGATGAAGTAGTGGTGTATTATCTATGCATGCATGCTGTGATGACTAGTCGAAGAAGTGTTTGTGTGATACATCCGAGGCGCTTGACACAAGCAAATGTACTATCGATGACAATGATGCCTTGATTCAAAAAGCAGTCCGGTAGAGAGATATATGCCCTAGGGAGTGGAGTGGAGTGGATTGTTTTGTTTGCTCTGACTAGCTAGATGCAGTAGTATATACGCATATACGCATGTATGTGCCCTTGCAGGGAAATGATTACCGAGATGAGCGTGGTGTGCAAGACTAGTGCAAGTGCAAAAGCAGACTAGGATCCGGTGTCCAAGGCGCGCATAAAGTAATCTCGTACACGCGTGTATGGTAGGTCGGTCGGTCGGTAGGTAGTTAGGTTCCAGGCCGAGCGTGTCCGAGAGAGAGCATTGGATAGATGGTAAGCTAGACCCAGAGACTAGTAGTAAATGTGCCCCCCTCAATTGCCAGGGTAACATGGAGAGAGGGAGTGTGGGCGTGTGCCAAGTCCAGCTGGGAGAGACGAGGGGCAAATCTACGCGTAATGGTATGTAGGCTAAGCGCGTGCGACCCAAAAAATAAAAAGGGACGATTTATACATATGATCCATGGCTCTTTGTTGTGATTGGCTCGGAGGCTGGGAAGCTTGAACCTGTACATACATACGTGGCAGATAAGGTTCCCGACCGAGGCTCGATGGGATATTTTGTTCTTTGGGCTCGGTAAGGATAGGGAAAAGAGCAAAAAAGGGTGGTGCCCCAGCTTAGAATTCACGTTCACGTTCACTTGTCGTCTTCGTAGGTGATTTCGCACACCTTTTCGAGCTCCTTCATGACGGTCTTGGCGCCGGCATCGATTGCAGACTTGGGAATCTTGAGGTCAAAATCCATGGCTTCTTCCGCGCCTGCTGCATCTCCGTTTGCGAGGCCGTTGGCCTGGTCGTCTGCGACTCCGTTTGTGCGGCGCTTTGAGTCCAGGTCGCGTGTCTGCTCGCGGATGCGCTGCATGGCGAGGTTGCGGGCTTCCTCGCACGTTGTGGCTTGGCCAGAGCGGAAGAGCTCGGTGATGTAGGCTCTTAGGGCATCTTTGAAGCCGGAGGAGCGTAGCGACTCGTCAAGCGTGGCTTCGATGTTGCGGATACCGGGGCCGGAGAGCAGCGCCGAGTAGATGTTGTTGCGCAAGTCGCGGGATATGCCGGATTGAGCTTGCTGCGTGGTAATAGGGATGGGTGTGTCGGACATGATGGACTATCTTGTGGAGAATAGGGAGGGCCGGTGGCGTGGGTTGGTGTGTGGGGGGCAGGAGCAACGTTCGGTATTGGTGTTTGCGTTGTATTAGGGAGGCAGACGGAGAGGGAGTAGGGACCAAGGAAAAAAAAAGGAGTTATATCGTTGTGTCGGACTTGTCTGCTGATTGGGTATGGGGCAACCGAAATCAGGTGGTATTTGGGACAAAAGAGGGCAAGAAGGAAAAAACAACAAAGCGACTAATAATTGTCGGGATCGGAGCTGGGGCAGGGTTTAAGGGGAGGGTAGAGAGGTGACGTGGTGGATTTGGCGAGGAAGCGATATTGTCGGCAAAGGACGCAGATCATTCAATAAAAAAAGCGACCTGGGCGATGGAGCGGAAGAAATGAGATATCGGGCGAGCTTCCAAGGTCGCGGTAGCTGCTGATCCTGTTCGCGTGGGCTGGTGGCGCACGTGGGGTTGTGCTTGTCGGTGCTGGGGCAGGGCCGATGGGCAGCTATGTAGTATGTCGTAATATAGGGAGATGGCAGGCCTCCTGGTTAAGTGCGACGTGAAGTGCGGCGGCGGAAGTAACCGTATTCGCGACGGGTCTGCCGGGGGGATAGGGTTTAGTTCAACGTTGGCGGTGAAGATCTCCAAGTCGCCTGTGTGCGCGTGCGTCGGTGCGTGCGTGCGGGCGTCGGTGTCTGTTGCGGGCTCGTGATGCCAACGGCGGGAGGGAGATGAGATGTCGATGGAGCAATGGAGGAATTGAGCAATGGGGCGGCTGAAAGAGGGCAGGTGCAGGAAGGGGGGATATATTGGGGGAGGAGTAATGGTGAAAAGCAACGCAGGCGGTATGATGTAGAGTGTGAGTATGTATGGATGTGGACGTGGATGTGTACTATGCAGAGAGAGAGGGGCGGCGGGGAGGGGCAGAGAGAGGGGCGGGCAGCTTATGGCAGCGACGTGGTATGGCGTATGTACCTGTAGGTAGCGGGATGGGTGCTGGGAGTGCTGTCGTAGTAGTAGTGTAGTAGAACAGTGTATAGGCGTGGTTAGCGGGGCCTATCCGGGCCTCGACGCTGGCTGGCGTGGTGTTCGGTACCTGCATTCCTTTATCGCAATATTGGCTCCAAGCAGCCAGGCTGCCCATGTCGAGCGCAGCACGGGCCCCGTTACCCGCATTGGCTTCGGTTGGCCTGCTAGCCGCCTGTCGGACGGTATTGGTATTGGCAATCCACATGCAGAAGCAGGTTCCCCAGTTTACGTTGCAGCTTTCTCGTTGGCACCTGAGCCTCTCTCTCGCTCGTCCTTCTCCAACACCCCCTGGCCGCCAGCCTGCCAGCCTGCCCGACTGCCTCGCCGCCCGCGCCTGCCAACGCCTGTCGCCGTCGCGGCCGCTCTTTCCTTCGTGTCCTCGCTCGCACGGTCGAATGCACAGCCTGCCCGCCGCCCGCCCGCGTCCCTCCCTCTCATCGTCGTCGGCCTCCTCCTCCTACTACTATTACTACTCATACTAGTCCCGCTGCTGCCACTGTCCTCCTCGCCATCGCCATCACCGTCGCCGTCCCCGCCAAGCTGCATCGCTGCGCCGACGATACGCGCCTTCGTCCCCCTCAGGCCCCGGCCTCCAAGCGCCCAAACGCAAACTACGCCAGGCCCGCGACAGCGACGACTGCCCTCCTTCTCCCCGCCTTCTTCCCTCAGCACCGCCCCACCGGCTAGCTGTGCATCTGAGACTTCGCCCACCCTCCCGACTTGCTCCCGCCGTCCACGAAACACGCCGTCTCAATCTCGCTTCGTCTCAGACAGGGTGCCCCAATCGTCCCAGACAGGCCTCCCGGCAAGCCCTGCACCACGCTCGAGTCTAGCGCCCTGCCGTCATCGATAACACCGCCCAGGTCCCTCCACCACCAGGCGTGCTCAAGAGGGCTTGGCAGCATCACCAACCTCCACCCTCTGCCAACCCTCCCAAACTCTGTTCGCCAACCAGGTCCGCCTGCCGACCCTGCCCGCCATGGCCTACACCACAAAGTACCACGAGGACTCGGATGCCGACGACGAGTTTGAGCGCCAGGCCATCTCCAGCCCGACCCTGCCCGCCGAGTACGAGAGCTCGCCCACCAGCTCAGGCCCGTTGAGCACCGAACACACGCCCACAACCTTTACCCATTCCCGCGACAGCAAGAGCAGCCCCACGGGGCATATAATGGAGTGGAGCGAGGACCAGACGGCCGACTTCATTGCCGACCTGGGCCTGGAGCAGTATGCCGATACCTTTGCTAGTACGTCGCCCTGCCTGCTTGCCTGACTGCCTGCCTGCCTGTCCGCCGCCACACCTTTCTTTGCGCTGCTTGCTAACAAGGTTTCCGTAGATGAGGGAATCACGGGCGATGCTCTAGCCGCCCTGCAGCATGCTGAGCTCAAGGAGCTGGGTGTCAGCAGTGTGGGCCACCGCCTCACTATCCTGAAGGCTGTCTACGACATCAAGATACGCCAGAATGTGCCCATGGACCCAGATGACTATGTTCCGCTGTGTGAGTTTTGTCGCCTTCTCTCCATCTGTTCCCCCTTCGCCTCCTCCCGATAGGCTAACACTGCCCCAACAGCTGCCGACACTTCGGCACAGGAAGCCCCGCCCACACAAGACGACTTTGCCAAAGTCATCCGTGTAGTCCAGGCGCGCGACGAACGCATACACACGGCCGAGTCCGAACTGCGCCATCTCCGAGAAGACCTCAGCCGCGTCATAGAAGAGAATAAGCGCCTCCGCGAGGAGATATTACCACTGGTGCGCATGTTGAAAGACAGCCAGCCGCTCCCAACACCACACGAGCATTCTCTCACCTCCCCACCAGCCACTCAAGAGAGATCTACTGGTAGCAGTCTGTCGCGTAAGTTCTCCACTAAGAAGCTTTTCCTTGGATCCGCGCCAAAGAACCCCTCTCCAACCATCCAAGAGCATCGCACTCTTGTCGACCATTCTTCTTTGGATCCTTCCGCAGCAGCCGTAGCAGCCTCCTCACACCTCACAGCATCTCTTGGTGGTGGCGGCCCACAAATGTCGCCCAACTCGATCGCCCAACCCTCGCCTACATCCCCCGCATACGGCCAAAGCCAAAATCGCCAATACAGCCGCGACATTCCTCGCAGCAACCACGACCATGATACCAACTCCGGATGGAGCCAAAACAACACATGGAACTCGGACACCACTGCCGTATCCGACCGTAACCGCGACCCCCGCGCTACTCCCGCACCACTATCTTCACGACCTATGCGAAACAATGCCGCGCCAACACCCAATCCCGACGATCGCGACCCGCCTCTGTCCGGTGGCAGCTCGATGAATGCCTCCACATCCAATCCTTCTTCTTCCACACCGTCCACGAACCCGCAAGTCGAAATATTCAAGTCCTTCCGCGTTTCCATTGACGACCCCTGTCACAAGGTCCTTCCTGTTGCGCTTAAGAAATACAACATCACGGCAGATTGGCGGCAGTATGCATTGTACATTGTGCACGGCGATCAAGAGCGATGCTTGGGATTGAACGAGAGACCCTTGATTTTGTTCAAGCAGCTCGACAAAGAAGGCCGGAAACCAATGTTTATGCTCAGGAAACACGCAGCGCCACAAGAAGGTCACGTCAGCACTGTGGGTGGCAACGACTTGCGGCCTGTCAATCCTCAAACAGAGAGCTTTGGATGGGGTAACCAAAATAGAGGGACACCTCTGCCTGGTGGCGTGCTGTAATTGACTAGCATTCTCCAGGCGAGGCATTGAATATTTGTTGTATTATCTTGCAAGATGCAAGCATTGTAAGATTCTAGAGGAGCATGGGAAGAGGCGGTCCAGGCAACCACCGTTGGTGTTGTCGATCCACAGCCACCTGGCAACTGGCCCGAGATGGCGTCCCGGAAAGGATGACGGACTTGCCGATGCATCACCTCATGATGACTGGAGTTTTGGCGTACACAAACAAGCATGTTCTCGATGCATAGCGGCGTATTATCCGCTCGAGGCCCATCATTGTTCGTTTGTAACTACACGGTCCATCAAGACGGACGGAGAGAATCGAAGAACCACCTTCTTGTGTTTATAGAGGAAGGGGGATTATTACCTGTTATGGATCTTTTTTTTTATTTAGGAGACGATTTATCTTGGTTGCTTCATATATCTCTGGGAAATCTTTTGTAGTAGTTATTTCTGGCCGTGGGTAGGCACACTTTTCTTTCTTTTTTCCTCGCATCCTCTTCTACCACTGTTTGTTATTTACTGCACAGCAAGCGTAAAACATCGCATTTAGCCACGGTCACTAGCATTTTCAGGAATGCACACACATACAAACTCTCTCCTATGTTGAATGCAAAAACAGTTCAGATTCGATCATTTTTTGGGTTCCAAGACTATACTACTCTTTGTATCACATGACTTCAATCAAACCATCACAGTGTCGCTCTCACTCACTCATACTATACCTCGTGCCTCGGTTCTTTCTCTTCACTTGTCTTCATTTCCACGCTTGATTATCAACCTTCCCGCCCTTTCTCTCTCTGTCCACTCATTCCCCCCTCTTCTCACAACCAAGCATACCCACGCCATGAAATCCCAAGCCGCCTCACACACAGACAGACAAGGCCAGCCATAGCCACAATGCCAAACCAGCCTACTCCTTGACATGCCATCCCGCGGCACAAATCTATTTTTCCACGACGGCATCTCCCATAAAAATAGAAAAAAAAAAGCCGGAAAATAAAATAGATCAGACATACCGGGTTCATCCCGCCTCCTCCCTCATCCCATCCCATGAATTGCAAATTACCATGAACGACTGCATACACGGGGAATTCGCATCCCAGCACCCCCTACACCCCTACCCCCTTACCCCACGCCCGTCAAACAACGCTGTGGCTGGACTGCTTTACTTTACTCTACTTAGTTACTGACTTGCTTGCCCCAGCCATCTTTTGTGTCCCGTGCATGTGAGTGGGAAAGGATGGGGAGTGTGCACGGAGCACACACACACACCTGTAAGTAAAGAATAGCCCATGTACTTAAGTGAAACAGCCGTCGCCACAATAAAGCATGTGTGTGTGCAACGGCAACGGCACACGCGCATTTGCAATTTGCCCATTGTAGGGGCTTTGTTTTTTTCTTTCTATTTCTTTTTTTAGGTACGTTAGTTGGGGGTTTTGCTTGAATGGAGACAGGAACGGGGGTATAATAGCATTGTTTGTTTATGGGTTTAGAGAGGTGAGGCTGGACTTAAGGAAGTGGGGAGGTGTTGCATTGGCAGGGAAGGAGCGCAGGTGGGGAGACAAGTGATGGGCAACGGGCGTGTGGAGACGAAGGGGTTGTCTTGGAGACCTTTTTTTCTTTTTCTCTTGGTTCGTTTTGCGGGATTTTTATGGAGGGAGAAGATGAAGATGGGGTTCAGGATAGGGTTTAGCTTAGAAGGTAGGCATAAGTTAGTTGACGTGGGGATTTGTATACATGGCGTTTTTTGGGGGGGAGGGTGGGAATTGGCAAATGTGACAGGTAGTATGGATGGCCTTTTTCGTTGTGCAGACTGCAGACATCTGTCTTCGAGACATGATGTTTTTTTTAGTATAGGTATTTTGATGGTTTCGCTTTTCTTGGGGGGTTCGTATACACGTTTGATCATCATGCCTGACTCTCTTTCTTCCTCCTTTTCTTTCCATATTGGGTATTTCCTCCATCTTTTTCTCTTTTCCCCCCACCCGTTTGACCACACCCATACAGCTCAAGTCCCCCCACATGCTCTGTCTCTCCCCCCCTTGCCTTCTCCACCCCCTCAAAACGGCTTCGCCGCCTTCCTCAACTCCGTCTTCCCACTAACCGGATCCCTAAACTCCCTCCAACTAATCGGGTGCATGACCCTGCCCTCCTCACTCCTCGCTAGCACAACTCCAAACTCGTTTCGATCCGTCGCGACATAGTAATTGCCGCTATCGCCCAGACTAATCACGGTGCCGCGCACCAAGTCGCCCACGCGAAAACTCTCCTCAATCTTGATCTTGTCCTTTTCCGTTGCGCGAATGTCTTCGCGCCGTATCTGCGCGAGAAAAGCTTCGCGACACACGGCGCCGTCGACGACAAGAATCTCGCACGACGCGAAGCGAGGGCCAAGTCGCGTGATGCGTACTAGTACTGTGCTGGAGACGGTGGGCAGCAACGGCACGCCACCTCCCGAGTTGGGGCCTACGATGCCGGGGTCGCTTGATGTCGGGGGGCGTGTGATCGACACGAGAGGCGCGAGTTTGGATTTGGATGTTGTTGTTGCTGGTTGCGAGGACGACGAGGGTGACGAGACGACGGGGCCCGCTATCGAGGCGTAGATTTGCGACTCGTGAATGTGTGTTCCGGGGCCCGGCGAGTATTTGTCAGTGCTGCCGAGAAGCTGCCCTGGCAAAGCTATAGATGGCAACGCCATGGTGGGTGTGGAGCACGAGGGTTGGTCGCTTGACGAGGTCGTGTATCAAAAGGTTTGCTATATACAAACTTGACAGAGCCCTTCTTGGACGCACTAGTAAGGAATCGGGTAAGTCGCTTTCGGCAATGGACAGGTCGTTAGAGCGCGCGGTTTTGCTATGGTTTCACTCGTCCCATTTAGTCTTTGTGCGCACGGTGGAGGTTTGTGGTGTTGAAGGATACAGCTAACTATAGTCGCTTTGAAGATCTCTCTGGAACTTTTAGTTGCGGAAGCTTACGTCATTCGCCTAAACTTGCCGCCTATACGCGTTGCTGAATTCACGTAAACAACGGTTCGAGGCACTGCACACCCCACGCCTCTTTATTACACTAAGTATATGCAGCCAGACTGCGCGTCTGGCGCAGCCCGCACGCTGGTTTCGCTGGCCTAGTTGAGCTCTTGTGGCTCTAACCTCACAGGCGCCTTTGCGAATACAAAGCAGAAGAACGCCGGTTTTGTGCCCACATGTGTGTATAGCTCCTTGCTCCAATCGCCGAGCCATGCAATTGCACGCAAATCAATCATGAAAGTCATTCGCTCATGGTAACGTTCCGACAAAAGACGCGCCCCATCTGCCCTTCAGACAGGTTCATCCGAGTTCCTTCTGTCCTAGGTCTGACTCTTCGGTCCGGCGACTAGACGGCCTGGTAGAGGAGAAGTGGTTCGCCAATGTTTTCTATCTCGGGGATGGTGCACTTGAGGTCGAATGCTTTCGACAGCACAATCTTGAAGATCTGGGTAACGTCAACATATGCCCAACCATAAACAGTAAGATTCCGTACCTTTTGCACGTTGATGCTGTGACTTGTTGAGCTAAAGATGAGACTAGCCTTCATTGCTCGTGCGAACCGCTTGGCCTGTATGACGTTAGCCTGCTTTCGCTTGGGTCAAAGTATAATATTTACCTGATTGGAAATCTCTTCTTGCTCTTCTCGCGGGAAGTTGACGAAATGATCGTATTTTGTGCCGACCAGGAACGGAATGGCAGTTTTGTTGAAGCCGCGCCCTTGCCGGTACCACTCCTTGATAGAGTTGAGCGTGCTCTTCCGTGTCAGGTCGAACATGAAGAGTATCGCAACAGCGTCATTGCAGACCAATGGCAACATGTTGACGAATTCGCGCTGGCCGCCCAGATCCCAGATGGAAAATGTAATTTCTGTGTTCCGGATTGAGATGGTCTTCTCCATAAAGTTGACACCTGCCCCTGTCAGAACACGCAAATGGCAGAAAAAGTATGGTGTAACGAACCTAATGTTTGGATGTAGTCTTCGTCCCAGCTGCCCTCGACGTACTTGACCATCAGGCTGGTCTTTCCGATTTGCGCGTCTCCAACCATACCCACCTTGATCACCACACTCGCGTTCTTGACCGCCTCTTGCTGCTGTTGTTGTTGTTGTTGTGCGCTCCGTTGCTGCTCCTGATACGAGTTTGAGCGGGCGCCGCCCTCTGAAGTCGAGTACCGTCCCATCTGTGAGCTCGGCCGCGAGTGCGATTGGCCCATATGTGCGTCTCTGTTGGCGTCATAGTAGCCATGTCGCGGAGGCGTGTCGGCGTCTGAGGATGTAGCGAAGCGCGAGCCGTTGTGTGTTGTGTATTGGTAGGCCGTGTCCGAGTATGACGTTGATGGTCGGTGAGGGTCGTTTGTGTATGGCGACGGGCTGTTGTTGAGACTGCTGGTTTGAGCCATGTCCGGCACGGGTGTGACGGTGTTGGCGGTAATGGTACTGGCCATGCTGTCGTCGGGGTTGTCCATGGTTTGGTCCATGTGTTTTTGCGCCTCGTGGGCGTCGGCCGTCACGGGCTCAGGCTGCAACAGTTCGGGTTGCGGCTGCTCGGCATGGCCGTCCATGTGTGTTGGGTGAGTCTCTGGCACAGGCGCCTGACTCGAGTATTCCTCCATGGTCGCGACTTCTGGTGTTATGCTGTCGGCAGCGACGTGAGCTGAAAGCGCGCACGCGTCGAGAGCAGGAGGCGGGCTGGGGCGGGCAGACGCGACAACAGAGGTCCTCACAGGGGCAACTGAGCGTGTTCGTGGCTTCCGGGCGTCAAAAGGGGCGTGTATGTTATGGGCTGAAGGTGACTTCTGTTGACCAAGTGCTAGCTGGGATGCAATTGGGTATCATGGGGTAGCGCTGAGGGCTGCACCTGGCCCGTAGCCGCCAAGCCCCAAGCCTCCGCGAGGGGCTGCTGTGGCTGGTGCCCGATAAGCCGCTTATCGGTCGATCAAAAAGTTCATTTTCCAATTCCACCACGGCCGCCTTTTTTTTGCGACGAGCCCCAGAACGCCCACACCGCACGCACAACACCCAATTCCACAATGGCGAAGCGACCCGCAGACTCAGAGAAAGAGCTGGAAGCTGTCAAAAATGGAGAGCGGCCCATGGAAATCGACACCCCCAACGAGGCGGGCGAATTCGAGGACGAATTCGAGGACGAGTTTGAGAGTGAGGATGAAATTCTCGAGGCAGGTGTAGACGGGCGGCCCGACGAGGAGCGCGAGGCTGAAGAGCGCGAGAATGGCATGGACGTTGACCAAGGTGAGCGCGTTGCATTGCGCCTTTATTCAAAGCATTCCACTGACCATGGCCGCAGGAACATTCATACCCGGACGACACAAACTCTCACCCGGCGAGACATTGAACCCTGACCTTTCTACATATGACATGCTTCATACGCTAGAAGCCCCATGGCCCTGTCTGTCCTGCGACATCGTCCCCGACAATCTCGGCTCCGACCGCAAAACCTACCCCGCAACCGTATACGCAGTGGCGGGCACACAAGCAGCGCGTGGCAGGGACAAGGAGAATCAGATCATGGTCATGAAAATGAGCAGTCTGTCGCGCATGGAGAAGGAGGACGAGGAAGACGACGAGGATTCTGACGACGAGGCATCCGATCCTATTCTAGAGACCAAGTCAATACCCTTGACAAGCTGCACCAACCGCATACGAGCACACCAAACACCCCAAGCGACATCTGCACAGCCTCCCACAACCCTCACAGCCGCCATGACAGAGTCAGGCCAGGTTCTCATCCACGACGTTACCCCCCATCTCACCTCCTTCGACACACCCGGCACCTCCATTACTCCCGCGCAAAATAAGCCCGTCTGCACCATCCGTGCTCACGGATCAAACGAGGGTTACGCGCTAGACTGGTCACCCCTGATACCAGAAGGAAAGCTCCTTACAGGTGACTGTGCTGGAAAGATCTTTGCAACCACCAGGACCCAGGGTGGAGGCTTCGTAACAGACACCACACCATACACTGGCCACCAGGGCTCCGTCGAGGAGTTACAATGGTCCCCAACCGAGAAGCACGTATTCTCTTCCGCATCAAGCGACGGCACAGTCAAGATCTGGGATGCGCGGTCAAAGTCACGGAAACCCGTCCTCAGCGTTCAAGCATCCAAGACCGATGTCAACGTACTCAGCTGGTCGCATCAAACCGCTCATCTCCTCGCCAGCGGCGCTGACGACGGCGAATGGGCCGTCTGGGACCTGCGCCAATGGAAGCCATCAACCGACATGTCGAGCGACAAGAAGCCCTCACCAGTCGCTTCCTACACATTCCACAAGGAGCAAATTACCTCTGTCGAATGGCACCCTACAGACGACAGTATCGTGCTGGTCTGCGCCGGCGACAACACCCTCACACTGTGGGATCTTGCCGTCGAGCTCGACGATGAAGAGAGCAAGTACACTGCTGGCGTGCAAGACGTGCCGCCCCAGCTGCTGTTTGTGCACTACATGGAGCAGATCAAGGAGGCGCACTGGCATCCACAGATCCCTGGCGCCATCATGGCGACGGGTGGCTCGGGATTCAACATTTTCAAGACGATTAGCGTGTGATGTTGTTTGTTTGTTTGTTTGTGTACACATAGATATTATGAGGAACAAAAAATTCAAAAATTTCAAGTCTGTGAAAAACGTATTTTTTTCGACCTGGTTTTCTTTCTTTGTTGTCCGTATTGACTATTTCTCCTAATCCCCTCCCATCCAAATCCGGATGCATCAACAAAGAGATTCGTCAGCATTTCTGTTCAAAAATTCCCGCAAGGAACTTGATTGAATTTGCTTTTATTCCACTAATCACCATCACCATCACACTTTCCTTTTTCACACCCCCTTTTCTTTCCGATTACGAATATCTTCATCACGTGAATTTAGTACACCTCACCTACAAAAAAACCCCCCCATCTAAACACGCATATTTGGCAAGAGAAAGAAAAAATGGCTCAGACTTCCGAAATCCCATCTCATCATCATCATCATCAACATCAAAAAATTTTCCGAAACCAGTGTCTTGATACAACAAACTTCCCCGAAAGTCACATCCGGACTCCGCTCCACTTACTTCCTTTTCCCCATCCGAAATGGGGTGTTGAGATAGGCACAGGAAAGGTGTATGAGGATACGAGTTTAATGGTTGAAGCGTGGAGAGACGATTTAGAGGATGGGATAATGGAGAGTGTTGAACAGATCGTAGAGGTAGAAAAGGAGAGTGTGGAGAAGGAGAAGAAGAGGAAGAAGAGGGAAAGGGGGTTGGATAGTGCAGTTGGAGATGATGGTGAGAGGTTAGGACAGAGAAGGAAAGAAGAATGAAGAATATCTTTATTGCTATTGTGTTGGTAAGTAGTCGAAATGGCATATAAATTAGTTAGTTCCTTGAAGAAATACATAAAGATGTCGTCAAAATCATTCTCATCACGTAGGCCTTTCAATAGGTCGAACCTGGCTCCCTTGCCCCGCAGTACCTGGTGTTGCAGAGGGAAATAGTGGCGTACCAGCTTCACTCATTTCTCTGATTTTCTTAATCAAGTTACTATTCCTCGTTAGTTCTCTCTCCACCAGAAAAAAGTTCCTTTTGAGTGTGTGAGCAGAGACTTACTTAACAGGCAAATGCAGTTTATTCTGCTCTCGCCATAGAATCCCAACCACCTTATCACTTCCCCTACTGTGATCTTCCAGATGCTCAGTGATGAGCCGACGACCTAGTTCCTTGCTGCATCCATAGATTCGTTGCGTGCAGCCGTCAAAGGTGCAGATCCAGGAGTCGCGAGATCCGTTGGCTTCATAGGTGGGTAAAGGTGTGGATACAATGTGAGGGGAGACTGTGGGTTTGTTTCCTGCTGTGGATGAAGAAGGTCGCTGGCGCAGAGGGAGGGGCGGAACAGAGCTTGCTTCGATATCTGCTCCAGCGGAATCTGATTCGTTAGTTGTGGGTGGGGAAGAAGGCGCTAGAGAGGCACTGCCTGTACGTTTTCGTCGGGAACGATTTGCTTCGTGCTCCGTGTCTGTATCGTCTAGTTTCCTCTTCTCACGACCTGGCGAGAGCGCCTGGGTGGGTGTGGTGTCCATATCCGAGTCTGAATTGGTGTCCGCTCCGCTATCACTTTGCGAGGTTGACGAGGAGTCACCGATTGGTATGGGTGCTTTGCCCTTGCCAGCTTTCTGTTCGCCTGGTGTGGTTCTTATGCCTTTACTCTTGCCAGAAAACTTGCCACTTCTTGGTCGCAGGACTGAAAGGCGACCTTGCTTCCGTCTGCCCTGTCGTCGGCGTACAGGTGTTCTTGTTGAGTCCTCGTCCTCTTCCTCAGATGTATCAGATGAGTCGCTCTGCTCATCCTTGAGTCTTGCATGGTATTTCCGTGGTTTGAGTTGAACATCTTCTACTCTTCTTTGCTCAGCCGCGGAAAGACTATGGCCAGCTGCCAGTTCCTCGTATATTGGCTCTGCCGAAAAATACTGTATGGCTTTCCGCCGTGGATGGTCCATCATGTAGCAGAGGTTCTGCGCATGTACCAGTAGAACTTTTTCAGCCATTGCCACATCCTCAATCTCATAGCCCTTGACAATCAACTGTGCAACTCGATCCAGGGTTATTTGGTTTCTTCCCGGGCGTACAACCCGCTGGTTTACTGCTTTCTGCATAAACTCAAATAGTGTTGCAGCCTCCCACCAATTATCATCCTTCTTCGGCGCTTCTGTCGTATTTGACCCCGCAGTCTTTCCTCGAGCACTCTGTGACCTTGCCGGGGTAGGCGCTTGCTTTGTGGTGGGAGCCGGTGTAGATGTTGATTTGGACCTTGACGAGCGTTCAGCCTGTATTTGGGAATAGCGTCCTTCGATGCGTGCTTTGCAGTCGTCAAAGTCCCTCTACCCAGGGTTAGCTCGATTTTAGGGTTGTTTTTAACACCACTTGCCGGAAATTTCCTCCTGAAGCGCTGGTATAGAGGGGTGTTGCTCCAACTCAAGCCTTGTGCTCTGTTCAAGAAGCACATCATGAGGAACATGTGATGGTGATCGAAGATTTTCTCCGCCAGAGCCGCATCGTTACAAGCAAAGCGTTCATCTTCGGCGTACTATAAGCCGTCAGCCTCCGTAGTTCCGGATCCTGCACAATTGCCACTGAAGGGGGCTGTTTTGACCGGGCTGCAGCCTTTGGTGCCGTGCTTACTTCCTGAAAGATGAGTTCGGCACTGGGTCCGCCACCCTTCTTTCGCGCTTCACTATAAATGTCTGTGACAAAGTATAGAATTTCCACAGCCTGGACCATCTCGTCGTATATCGGCCTGTACTGCGGGGACGGCTGTATCTCGAACCAGCCAGCCTTGCCTTGGGCCCATAACACGTATGCGCCATCCGTCATCTCGCCGTAAGAGAACCGTGTCACATTTCGTATCTCAATCTCTGTGGGCTTGTATGGCTTCTTCAGGACTGCAACTGTGTCAATCGACTGTACCAGCGTCTCCAAGCGCCTGCAAGGACGGCGGACTCTACGTACGGTAGCTTAGCTGGCTGCGCCCTGGAGTCTCGAGTCGCCCGTTGACCTTGAGCGGGGTATCCGCGTATGCGGCGAGCAGACTGGCGGGCTTTCCATTACTCTCATACACGATGCGCGCATCTGTGAGGACGAATATCTCCCAATCGTCGGAATTGGTGTTGGCGGGGTCCAGCGGTTTCAGGATCTCTGACTCGGGAACGGACATGATGGCGTATTATGTAGCGTGTGTTGCATGCCGCAAAGGACGGGGCGGAATGTATAGTATGGCGCGCGAGGCTTCCGCAGGGCAGAGAAGGGCCGCGCGAACCATCCAACGCGGCGTGGAGCGCATGCAGCTAGACGGGGATGCGCGTTTAGACTCGGCAACTGCGTTATCGATAGCCGTTCCCTTTGCGTCATCACGAACCCTGATTGACTTGCACGCGTAGTAGTCCGAGCCATGGGTGAAGGAGTTGTTCAAACCACGAGAGGCTGTTCAGCTGTTACTTGGCCAAGCTAGGCAATTCCTATGCTACGAGACGCGACCAGCCGTGATGCCAAGCGCGACTTCCACATTCAAAAGAGGGGTTCAGCAACTAGCAACCACGGCGACACTTCGTTTCTTCACTACCTAAACCTCACTTAAACACCCTCCATCACAATTCCAAACATGAAGGCGGCTGCTGTCATGTGCTTTCAGGTGACCACATCATCAATTCATGACCGTAGAAGGACCGCCTGCTATCAGACACATGCCAAGAACTAGGCAAGACCAAGAGAAACCAAACAGCACACCAAGCAAGAATAAACACAATGGAAGGAATTACGACAAAGCGTGGTGCGACTTGCACCAAAGTGAAGGAAATGCGAGATTCATTTCGAAGCAAAAGAAATAAGTAAGGAGGCGGAGTACCGACCGGGATGGAGACGCGCATATCCGCATCCTAGTCAACTCAACCGGACAGTCACACGGCTCGAATGTCAGCCGCGTGCCGTTTGTTCCATCTTCTGTCTCTTCTTCTTGTACAATCCGAAATCTCCTGGTGACACTTTTTCCATATCTCACAATCGCTGCCATGGCCTAGTAAGTGCGCAAAGTGTTACGGCTCTAATCTTCATGCTAAACAGGTGTAGTTACTGCCAACGTTGTGATAGAGCATATAATACCCCTCACGCAATCGACCAGCATCTACGTGACTCTCCAAACCATTACGAGTGTCCTAAGTGTAACTTTGATGGTCCTACCTGGGACGCGCTACTCCAGCACTGCCGTGACCACGCATGTCGCATTGTCTGCCAGGGCTGCAATCACGGTCATGGGCGGCATTGGGACGCAGATCGCGACGAATATTGGCAACATTTAAGTGATTTAAATGTGTGCCGGGAGTGCGAGAAGCACTTCGATTCGCCCAGTAATCTCTGGAATGTACGCATCTTGGTGTGACTTATTCACAACGCTTGGTAACCGAGGCAAAATAGCATCAGCTCTCTCATCGCATCCGTACGTACGAATGCTACATCTGCCCAGAAACTTTCAAAACCTATAGCGGCATGGTAAGCATCAAAACCCTATCTGTATGTTTTTCTCTCACTTAGCCAGATCATCCATCTTGAATATGGTTTCTGCTACAACCAGGATGCGCCATCCCCCGCCTTTTACGCAGCCAGAGGTCCCGACTGGGGTTACTATATTGATCGACACTATCACAAGAAACTATCTGATAACGGTGATGTGATCACTGATGTGAAACCTTTTATATGCCCGGATTGTGATGCTGCATTCTCCAAGCTATCTGGTTTGTTCCAGCATGTAGAGTCTCCGGCATGCAAACAAACCATGGATGACCCAATCATTGGGAGACTCTGTAACTACCTAAAGCAAGAAATCACGACACAAACCATGCAGTGGTTAGCGAAGGTTTAATTTATTTAATCAGTTAGAATACAACTATTCAGCACAAAACAAATGTCTCACAGCGCGAACATTGTCAAGCCAAGCCAAGTGATCGAGTACGACGTCAAATCATAGTATTTGAGAAACTCAGCTACGCAATCATCATTGGTATGCGTCTTGCAGCAGCTATAGAAGTGCCCATGATTCCATACTCGTTTCCTTCCCTTGCTTCATCTCCATGTTGATCACTCCTTCTCGTCCACGACAGAGATTCCTAGGATGAAGATGGTATATCCGTAGATGGCAGGACATACGTAAGAAAAGACTCTCAGATCCATCCACTGAAATTCCCAGAGCCTATACGTGTCAGTGTTGTGTTGGAAAGTAAACCATTCGATATCGGCAACCATCCAGCATCCGTCGTTCGTACCCATCCACCTGCCCTCGACCCTTCATCCCAAAGAAACACTTAATCCCAACGTCACCAGTCCAGACAAGAAATCGCTCAAATAAAGAAGAAAAACAAAAATTCATCCTCACCTTTTGGAAGAAAGCCCCTTGAGCACTTACGCCCGGTTCTCAGCACAAAGCTCAAACGCAATGCCTTGATCAATCGAACAAGCACCCACCGGCGCCCCAGGCAGATACCCAAACTCCGGAACCGTATAAGCCTGCTGCGCACACTCGACACCAGCCTCACACTGAAACACAGGACAATCCTTGCCAGCCGCAGCCTGGATCCCCTTCTCGTGACCAACACAAGCACTAAAGTCCTTGTCGGCACCACCACCACCGCTGCCCTCAACCATGCAATCAAGGTACGAAATATCGTACGACACAGTCTTCTTGTCGTCCCAGACCGTGTACTCGAACTGCATTGGCTTGTCGAGCGCAGCCGTCTTGCCAACCTTGAGCGAAACTCCAGACTTGTAGCATGTGCGGATGCGCTCAGCGTACGTGGTGTTTGCGGGGATGATCTGGGCGATGTTGGCGGGGCCGCAGGATTCGTCGCCGATGGAGGAGACGTAGACGTCGTAGTCGCAGGAGTTGAGGATGAGAGCGTGGTAGGGCTCGAGGGGGAGTGGGGTGTAGGTGTTAGCAGTGTTCTTGGGGACGGCAGCTGTTGAAGAGGGAGTTGGGGTGTTCATGATGCAGGAAGTGGTGTTCTCCGGGATGTTGGCGGCGCTGGAAATGGAGATTGTGGGTAAGACGGTGCTTGAGGAGGCGTCGATGGTGACGGTCGTGTAGACGGTTTCGGTCACGACGACGACTTCGGTCTCGAAGATGCGGCGGTGCAAGTTACCATGGGCATGGCCGTGGTCTTGTCCGAGGGTCGCGGCAAGAAGTGGCAGCGCCGTGAGCGTAGCAAGCGTAGTGCGCATCTTGTTGCTGAATCTGTTGCTGTTGTCGTCGTTGAGCAGTGACTCGCTATTCTTTGAACGTGGGAGCTGGGAGAAACTATCTCAAGGGAAAGGCTTGTCGGTAGCAGAAAGATAGAAAAATGAGTGTTTGTGAGCTTTGCTTGGTTGTTGGTGGGCCGACTGTTATTTGTAGTTCCCAAAAGCGGAAGTGAATGTGAACTTCACGTGGGGCGTCCGCGCCCGTTGCCCGTTTGTTGTTGTCGAGCTGACTGGCCAATGGGAAGGATGCCAACAAGATGTTTAGTGAGTGTGAGCGGGTCATGTGGGAGGGCAAAGTAACGTTCACCTAGGCGGTGAAAGGGAACAATGAGTGAGTGCTGCATTCATCTGTGTGCCGATATCGGGAAACGTCATTGTGTGAGCGAGTGACTATGCGCGTTTCTGAAGAAAATGGAGGATTTGGATATCAAATTTAAACAATGGGGATTTTGATAGTAACAGCAGATAAACCAGTACTCTCGAGACCGATCAACTCGAGTCCATGTACATGTAGTTTTAGCTTTTAGTATAGAATATAACAGAAAGAATAAAAAAAAAGTTCTCCAAAATATCAACAGAGCGCGGCTTAAACTCCACTCAGCGGGTCCAGCGGCACAGAGGGCCTTGGTTCTTGTTGCGTCTGCGCATAGCAAGAGTACATCGGGCTATCAAAAGTTAGTTTTCATACTTTAACAACAGAGGGTGGGTTAGAACTTACTCGTTGTATCCTGTCCACCCCACACACTTCCAGCAGTTGAACAGACCCGTGGGATCATACCGCTTCTTGACAGCAAGCAACTTGTCATACTGCACACCAAAGAACGCTTCTTTCCAGTTCTCTTCTGTCCAGTCACCCTCATTCATGTAGCATCCTCCGCCAGGAGTCAGGTCCTTGAATGGCTCAATCATGGCTGAGACGGTCTTCTGGATCGGCAGCAGGGCGTTGGCTGGGGTGGAGGTAGTCCAGAACTGGCCCATGACGACTTCCCAGAGAGAATCACGCCAGATGGGGTTTACACTCGTCTTTCCGTTTTCATCAGGTGTGTTATCGGGCCCGGTAGCATAGAGCTGGACGCCGCCACCGCCATGGCGCGAGTAGGAGAATTGCATTGCGGACATGACTGCATCGACGAGTTTCTCGCGGGTGTCGGGTTCGAATAGGTTTCTGGGGATGAAGCGGCCTGCACCTTTGAAACCGAGACCGACGGGTCCGTTGCGCGCGATTTCAGGGCGTTCGCAGAAATTGTGCCATTGAGTGAAGGACTCAAAGGAGTGGTATGAATTTTCAGTTATGGTGATGCCGGGGAGATTGGTAAGGAGGTCGTGGAACTGAGACGTGATTGTTTTTATCGCTTCGGTATCCTCGGACGGCAGGACTTGTAGGAAGACGACGTGGTTATGTAGGATAAAGTTGTACCCAGCGATTCCATGTTGAGCAAACAGAGGCTGGTTAGTAGCGAGCCCCGAGATGATTTCCCGGTGGATATGCGACTCGGAAATATTCTTTGGTGCGGGGAAGTGAGCTTGGAAGCTGTATACGTTGAGGGGAACAGAAGGGTGAAGCTGGAACTTGTACGATGTGAGCACTGCGTAGCTTCCACCTCCACCTCCACGCATAGCCCAGAAGAGGTCTGGGTCGCTGCACTCGTTGATGGTGAGTTGCTTGCCATCAGCGGTAACTACGTCGAACTCGACGGCTTGGTCGACCATGAGTCCGTACTTAGGGCCCAGCGGTCCGTGACCACCTCCTTGTCCATAGCCTCCTGCGATACCGACAGACCCTACTGCGCCCACAGTGACCAGCATTCCGTGTGGTTCAAAGGCTTCCCATGCCTCTTGAGCTTGTACACCGGCACCAATCTCTCCAATGTTCTCGTAGCGAGTGTTGCAACCTTGAGGCTGGAAAGTCTTGTGAAACTTGGTATCCTTCATGTTGTGTGTCCAGATCGCAAGAGAGTTTGGAGCGGTAGAGCGGCCGAAATAGTCATGTCCTGTGTTTTTGATCGACACACGAATGCCATGCTTGCGAACAAAGTCCAGTGTTTTGCTGATGTCGTTTGCGGATCTAGCTTCGACATGGTACGCAGAGAGTCGTCCGAGCGAACAGGTACCGGAAACGGGATCTGAAGTGTTGAAGGAGTTCAGAGCACACTGTGACTGATCACATCGTTCCCAGTCGAGGAACTCTACGGAACCGTACTGTTTTGTTCGCGATACTCCGTCGCCATAGTTTTGCGCAACGCCTTGACATTGCTCACTGGACGAGTTGAGGTAGCATGGTGAGGCCCAGGGCACAGTCAGTCTGAGATGGCCATCAACACTCTGGTTGAAGACGTTCCACTCTTCTGTAGATGGCCAGCAGGATTGTCCCGGTAGACATGTGTAACTGAAAGAGCGTGGGTTCTCAGATGCCGGTGTCGATAAATGTGTGCTTGGGTGGACATGATGTCTGCAAAAGGTGTACGAGCCGTATACAGCCAGTCCGCAAAGCAGAGGCAGTGTAATGGCCTTGCGGAGGGCACCTCCTATACTCGACCTCTTAGTCTTCCTTGTGTGGCCCAACTCATCACTGCTGATCTGCCATTCACAAACGGGAGCAGCCTTCTCGCTCAACAGTGGTTGCTGCTCCATAGCCGGCATAGGTATAACGAACCAATCCAATTGGTCTTGATAAGAATTCTTGAAATAAAATACAAGTGTCTATTTCTTTCGCGTAGTCTCAGATGATGATGAAGTTTGGACAATGTAGATACCAAAAATTCCGCAGCAAGAACGATACTTCTTATAAATAACGAGGCTGTGCCGCAAGCTGAAAGTAAATATGCAAACGATTCCTTCTACTGCACCTTCAGCTCGGCCGTTTCATGCGCCAATTGCGGTTGCGGCTGACCGCCGTCCAAGCCTCAGCCGCGCCCAGGCGGCCAATCACGTGGACAAGATATGCGACGAACCGCATCTTGACGGCGGAGATTTATCAGCACTTGTGGTTCACCGTCAGGCAGACACCCATAGACGCGCAAGGCTGATATAGTGCTGATGGGATGCTGATGGTCGGAGGCTGCGATAGTGTGGGGTCTGTGGAGATGGATACGCCGTTTGGCCCCCAAACGTTACCGCAACAGGGTCCGGCGCCTATCATAGTTCATCTTGTCAACTCGGCTGTGTCTGGCCCCTGATGCCGTGTGCAGCCGGTCGAAATGGCCCGCCAATAGGACCAAAGCGATCAAAAGGATCAAAAGGATCAAGAAGACCAAAATGGAATATGGTGGTCAGGCTGCGCTGTTTCGATCAGAGGCCGCCTCCGCGACCAAAGCAGTGACGCAAATAGCGAAGAAGGAAAGCTGCCTAATGGATGCCCAGGACACCTAGAAAAAGAGTCATGATGACTTGACCAGAGTGTTGAACCAATAGCATCCACAGGACATCGAGTCCTGCTAGGCTGCCAGGTGCCTCACACGGGAGGCATCCATCCAACACACACACACACACGGCTCACCGGAGTTGGGGGCCACGCAGCCATATTCTCTTTTTTGTTAGACGGGAATGCATGTGAAAAAGAGGCGTGGTTGAAGGAACGCTCGATCTAAGATAGGCGCGTGCTGCAGCTCGTAATGTAATTGGACTTGGAAACGATGGGGCGGTAACCGAGACTGGCGCATCCATGTGGACCAGCAGAGCTGACATAAGCTACACACCACCTCCCATGTACATCGTCTAATGTCACATGCTTTTTGTCGCTTCTGTGACCGAGATATCAATTGGTTTTTTTGTTTCATGAGCCAGGCCAAGAGATAAAAAAAACTACGTTCAGCTCTTGGGAGAGATATTGACATGGAGTGATTTGGGTTACATGGCTACCACGTGCTAAACGAGAGTTGAATGACTCGCCTTCGCAACCTTGATGGATACGTAAGACGCGTCTAACAATTCTCTCGATTACGACGATTTAGGAGCACTTGACGTGATTATCGATCAAGGAAGGTTTTTGCACAAGCAGAACTTCACAGTGAAGGAAGTCCGGTATCAAAACCTCAGTTGCTACCCCTGCACGCAGGGGCCGTCCTAGCATGCCGTGGAGGAGAAGCGTCTTTGATGCCCCGTACCGCGTCGTGTGCGCTAGGGATCAATACAGTGGTGTTTCAGGGAAACAGGCGAAACCCCAGCCTTGCGTATATGATCTCATTCATCAGACCGCTGTAGAGCTGGTAGGGGCTCCTGATAGCAGTGGTAGTAATACAATGGCTGGTGCCGTACCCCCCCACTGCCTGTCGCTCCCCCACTTCCCATGCACGACCCTGGCACTGACAAGGACCGGTACTCCGGGGCAACTAGGGACATTCGGACCGAATCGTCGGGTTCCTACAGCACCGCACCGAGACGGTTTTCAACGACCTGTACGGAGGTGCCTTTCAAAAGTATTGTCTGACGCTAATCTCGGCGCTTCGGCACAACTCTTCTTGGCGCAACTCCCACCTTAGAGCTGAGGGGCTGTCTAATTAGTCTGCCTACTACTACGTAGTTATCCTTTAACTATAGCTCCTTATACTAATATATATACTTATACCTTAGTAATTGCGTTAAAGTTACTTCTTATTAGTAAGAATACCTTATAAGTCTCTGCGCTAACTAGCGTTTATCTTTATACTATAGATTGTATCTATAGTAGAGCTATTGCTGTAGGCTTTAAGCTAAATAACCTTTCTATTAAGATTTTTCTACACTACGTTTAAGATGCTCTAAAGCCTAGTAGGCCTGCTAAGTAGGCAGAGGTGAAGGAGTAGATATTGCAATAAGTACGATATGATAGATATAGATGAGAGAAGAGCTGTGCTGACCTTGCTAGTAGGCTTAGTCTCTAAGGAGTTGAAATCTCTACCTCTACTATCTAGAGGGTGTTAAAAGTAGTAGGATATAAGAAGACTAAGCTAATAAGGAAGCTTAGGTTAACATAGGAGATAAGGAGTGCTTGTCTTAAGTGGGCATTAGAGTATAAGGACTAGACGTTAGAGGACTAGAAGAATGTTATCTAGACAGATAAGACGTTAGTAGTAATTAACTACTAACGTAGGGGCTATAGAGTCTAGAGAAAGGTAGATAAGAGAGTAGTTAAGAGCTATATCTATAAGAGGTAAAAGGGATACTCTAAGTTTATGTTCTAGGGCTGCTTCTTATATAATAAGAAAGGTCTATGCTATATCTATTAGCTAGAGATAAAGGTAGAGAAAGAGGATACTACTTAGAAGATTAAGTAGCTAAATGCTAAGCTTAAGCCTCTATAGAGAGAGGAGTAGGAGCTGTTAGAGTCTATAAGAAGGATAGGGCTACGCAATAAGCGTGGTAGAAAACCTTAGTAGAGATAGATAGAGAAGATAGGTAAGCTAGTGCGTACGTCTAGAGGTAGCGTAGACTAGTAGAGATATTAGACCTATGTTCTTATCCTAAAGCTAATTCCTTTCGCTAAAGAGTGCCTCTATGTAAGGGGCTGCGCTCCGGGGAGCAATCGCGAGGTATACAAGAGGTTGTATTCGATGGAGAGCTATAGAATCTACTTGCGTGGTGTTTATTTACTTGTCGGAGAAAGGTTGCACCAAGTGTCTGAGCGCGTCGTCTGAGCGCCGCTCAGGCCTCGCACAGATGCCGGGTTGTAAAGACCCGGCGTCTGCTGCTTGACCGAGATTCCATCGAGGAGCTATCTAAAGGGCGTTTAGCCCGTTACAATACCCCCCTCCTTAGGGTGGTACTGCGTCGCCTCTTTGAAACCCCTCTGGGAGGCGGCCCTCGCTGTCTCGCGCAGCCTCCGTGAATGCTTCCTATTAGTCCACTGCCTTAACGTCCTCTAGTAGTTCTGCTGGTTTGAGCGTTGTTTGGTGGAAACCTTTCCACTTTACCTTATAGTATAGCTTATGCCCTCTCCTACGACGGCGTACCTCCTCTACTATAATTTCTTCTACTTCTTATTTATCTTCTCTATCTACCTACAGCAGCTGTGGCTAATAGTCGTCCTGAACCTAGTTTGGGAGCGGATCGTTGCTAGTAAGTTTTAACCTATTAATATAGAAAATAGGGTGTGGGCCTAGGGGCGTGTCTAGTTGGACTAAGTAGCTATTGATTACCTTAACTACTATGTACTTAGCGTTCTTCTAGTTGAGCTTTTTAGAGCTTCGCCTTGTGCTGTACTACTGATTGAGCTTTAGCTATACTTTGTCGCCTACTTAGTAGCTCTGCGCTTCTCTCTGAGTCTTGTTTGCCTGTCTCTCTTGTTCTTGTTGAGCAACTGCTATGCCTGCTTGGGCTAGTTCTACGGCTTGTTGTAACTTAACTGCGATCTCTACTGCCTTCTGCTTATCTGAAAGCTGTTTAGCTGGTTTCTGCTGTTGCCTTTTATTGTCTAGCTTTAGCTGTAGTGGCTCTACTTCGTGCCTATGCTGTAAGAAGAACGGTGACATTCTAGTTAACGTTGCGTTTCTACTATTGATCGCGATCTGGGCTATTGGGCAGAGCTGTGCCTAGTTATTCTAAGCCTAGTTCGTGAACGTTTGGATGTAGGTCTCCTAGACGCTGTTTATCCTTTCTATTGCACTGTCCGTCTGTGGGTGGTAGGCTGTTGACAGTCTCTGTTTGATCTTCAGAAGCTCGCATAGTCTTGTCTATAGTGCACTTATAAACTGGCTGCCTCTATTAGAGGTAATAGCGTTTGGTAGCTAGTAATATGCGACTACACGTTTAATGAACTTTTGAATGATGGTTTCTATCTTTGTATCTAGGAGCGGTATAAAGATTGCACCCTTACTAAGCTGATTAGTGATTACTATTAAGCTAGTTATGCCCTCACTCTCTAGTAGCCCTTCGACGAAATCCATGGAGATCTCTTTCTAGATCTGGGTGGGTATCGGCAGTGGTTTTAGAAGGCCTTGCGTGCCCTCTCTCCAGGACTTGCTCCGTCTATAAGCGTCGCAGTTTCTAACGTATCTCTAGATCAAGTTAGTTATGCCTAGCTAGAAGTAGTCCCTTGCGAGTATCTTGTACGTTAGCTCGCGTCTTAGGTGGCTAGTGACTAATGAGTTGTGTGCGCCGTTGATGATTGCCGTTCACAACTCGTCGTTGTCTGGCACCTACTTGCGCTCTTGGTAAAACAGGACTCCGCCGTCCGCTGAGCAGTCTTTGATTGAGCACTTTAGGCCTAAGTTCACAGGGAAACGTCGTTCTTGGTCCTCTACGGCCTTCTTCGCTCCCTGGTAGACCCGATCCTTCGCTGTCGCTTCTTGCTAGAGCTTCTCTAACTCATTCTGCTCTGACGCTTCTTCGTCTGGTTCTCTAGGAGGTAGTTAGCCTAGTTCTTCTTTAGCTAGGGCAATAGCCTCTTCTTCCCGCCGTTGGCTTCGTGTTTTCGTGGCCATTACTAAAATGGCTTCTTCTGGTTTCTCTTTTGGTTCTTCTTCTGCTATCTCCTGATAGGAGTTTGTTGGCTTAAATATTTGCACGAAACGCTTCTGCAAGCGCTCGTCTTCTGCCCCTGCAGGCAGGTCTTGTTCTCTTCTTGAGAGCGCGTTGGCTCTCACATTCTGCTTGCCTGGCCGATATAGTAGCTCTAGGTTGTACCTACTAAGTAGAAGCGACTATCTTACCTAGCGCTCGTTTAGCATGCGAGGTTTTATGAAGTACTCTAAGTTCTTGTGATTTGTAATTACCTTGAACTTCTTAACTAAACGCAGCTTGGAATCCTATTCCTTAAGGCATCGTACTACCGCGAGCAACTCTTTGTCGTGGATTTTGTAGTTGCACTCGTGCGCGCTATTCTTCCGCGAGAAGAACGCGCAAGGCCGTAAGACTCTATTATTGTTGTACTGTGATAGCACCCCGCCTACCGCGTAGCCGCTTGAATCGCACTTGAGCACTGTCTCCTGATCTGGGTCGAACGCCGCTAGCGTGGGCTCTGTAACAAAGATCTCTTTTAGCTTCTTAAAGGCTGACTGCTCTTTAGATCCCTATTGGAAGGGGACGTCACCTGTAAGCCTAGTAAGGGGCGCGGCTAGCTGCGCGAAGTTCTTAATGAACCTTTGGTAGAAGTTCGCGAACCCTAGGAACGATCTTACTCCCTTTACTGTCTTTGGTGCCTCCTACTTGCGGATTGCGGCTACCTTGGCTGGATCCATGCTTATCCCTTTACCTGCTTCAATAATGAACCTAAGGTACTTGGTTGTCTTGACTTTAAACTCGCACTTCTTGATGTCTACCTGTAGCCCTGCGGCTTGCAGCTTGCTAAGCACTTTTTGGACGTGCTCTTGGTGCTGGCGCAGATCGCTATTGGTGTAGATTAGTACGTCGTCTAGGTATGCTGAGCAGAAGTTATCTAGGTGTTCTCTCAAGGTCTAGTTAATGTATCGTTGAAAAGTACTTGGGGAGTTCGCTATGCTAAAGGGGGTAACTAGCCACTTAAACAGTCCGAATCTTGTTCGGAAGGCTGTCTTCTACTTATCGCTTGGTGCGACACGGATCTTGTAGAAGGCTGCGATAACGTCTAACTTTGTGAACTATTTGGCCTTGCTTAAGCTGTTGAGTGTCTCTTGGATGAGGGGTAGCGGGTACTGGTCCTTCTTAGTAATTGCGTTCAGAGCTCGATAATTAATGCATAGTTGGAGCCCTCCTCTAGGTTTCTTGGTGAATAATACTAGCGCTGCGGCTGGTGAGCTGCTTACGCGGATAAATCCCTTCTTAAGAAGCGATGTGAGTTCCTTTCTAAGGACTAGGAGCTCTCCGCGCGACATGCTATAGAGGGGTCCCCATGGTGGCTAAGCATCCTTCGGCTCTAGCTCGATCTTGTGGTCCACCTCTGGCCTTTGGTGTGGTGGAAGCTTCTCTGCTTGCTTTGGGTTGAAGAGCTTATAGAACTCCTAGTACTGTGTTGGTAGTAGCGCTCGTACATCTACGGGCTTCTTTGGTTGTAGCGCCTTATTGATGTCTGCAATCGACGCGGCGAAGATCTGAACGCTATTTGGAGCGTTCTTATGCCTGCGAACTAAGGCTGCAAACGCTGTGGCGTTGACTTAGCTAACTCCTCCTCGTAGGCGTCCTTTAGTCGACCTTACTTGAATGCCCTTTGAGTGGATAAAAATACTCTTCTTAGCAGGAGATACTAATACGTCCTGGTGGTCTATCTATCCCCTGCTAAGGTACACGTCCTTACTAGAGGACAAGTCTATTACGTATGCATAAGCAGTCTCTTCGTACCTATGCATCTTGAATGAGAATCAGGCGACCTCGCTAATCTCCGATAGCTTGCTGTTTACTCCCTTAATTATCCGAGAGGGGATCTGAAAGCGCTCTAGACGGTGGCGGTAAGCGAATCTCTTGCTAATTAGTGCATAGCATAGGCATCCGCAGTCTATAAGCGCGACAGCGTTTGCTACGTTGTTTACGATAAGACCTACGGTGATTGGTGGGGGACGCATATACTTCTGCTAAAACTGATTCTATTCGCTACGTATCTGCCGATCTATCTTCAGAGGCTCTAGACTAAGACTCTAGTCCAGAGCTACTCTTTTTCCGACTCGCTACTCGGCACCTAATTGACTTCCTTCTGCAGCTTATGTCCAACGTTGCTTGGCGCGGGCCTTGCCTTCTTGACCTAGGTGGCGTTTCGACAGTATTTCGCGATATGACCTCGCTCTCCGCAGCGATAGCAGTTGGGCGGAGGTCGTCGTGGCTTGCCTCTAGCCTCTCGCGCCTGATTAACCTTTGAAGGCTCCCAGTCTATAACGTCTGGACTAGCTTCGTGTTAAGTAGTTGTCGTAGTAGGGCGATCTACTACTTGGGAGCTCGTTGTGCGCAGTTTAACGAGACCTACCTGGTAGAGGTTATCGGACGTCCTTACCGCTTTATTAACTAGCTGCTTGTACGATAGGTCCTTGTTAATTGTAGTAAGCGCTTCCTGCAGTTTAGTGTGAAGGCCCTTTAAGAATATGCTCTTTTTAGCCGCTTCGCCGAACTGCTCGCCTAACTGGATCTTAAGTCGGTTAAACTCTATGTAATAGTCTCTTACTGAGAGCTTGCCTTGCTTAAGAGTTGAGAGCTTATCGAGTGCCTTTGACTTCTAGTGTGGATTGTTGAACTGTTAATCTGCGAACCTCTAGAGGTCTTTAATGCTGCTCCTGCTCTGGTTTTGCATTGCCTAAGGCAAGAGAACGTTTGCTACTTTGCCTATGCACCTGCTAACGACATACTTAATTTAAGCGATATTTGATACTCCCTCGTACTTGTGTTAGAGCTTGGCTTAAGTCTTGTACTTGAAAACTACGTACTTTGCTCTATCCCTATTAAAAGGCTCTAGGTGTGGGAACTTGTTCTTGCGTGCCGCTGGCTTGACTGCTGTCACTAATAGTGGAGGAGTGTCGACTCTTAGGGATGACTCCGAACGTCCTTCGGCTTGGTTCCTCTTAAGTGCCTCTAGGCGACTGGCCATTGGGCTGAGCAGCTGCATCATCTGCTCCATTACTTGGGCCACGGCGTTCTGATTAGCTTTCGGTGAGCCCCCCTGCCTTGGTGAGCCCTTCCCCCCTACGACTGATGATCGCTTAACGACTGCTTCGATCGTTGGCCCAATCGCTACTTCCTTCTATCCGTCCTCTCTCAGCATCTGCGTGATCTCACGCAGGATCTCTTCGTCTGGGACTCCTGCCTAGCTCTTAGTGGTGGCGTAAGCCGCTAGCTCTCTAACGTTTAAGTTAGGAGCGTTAGCCTCTATTGTCTAATTCGTCTTTAGACGTCTCTTGTCTTTGCCTGCCGATGTGTAGGGCTTCTGATCGTCCTTCGATCTACTCGCGCAGTCCTTGACTGCGGCCTACTCCTTGTTGGTGAGGACTAGTAGGGCTTACCTTTGGCCGTACTTCTCTTCTAGCCGATTCTGAACAGCGTTTGGCTGCTGTCGTGTCGCGTCCCTAGGAAGACTCGCGTCTTGCCGTCTCGCTTGTGGGATCTCGTCTCTAATTGAGAGTAATCGCACGGCCTGCACCCCGTCTAATAGAGGATCGATAGGACTTCTCACTACAACGTCCGCTTCTAGCTAACTGTACGCTAGGCCTGAGTGGCCTTTAGGTAGTTTATCACGCGACGTTGCGCCTACGGCTCGGCTTTCCAAGACATGGTAGGACTTCCTAGACAGGTCCTAGGCGACTAAATCGCCTACTGTCTCTTACGGCTGAACTTCCTGCGAAGCTCTGCCCTAGGTGTACTATCTTGCGACGGTCTACCTTCTCGCTGCACTGAAGGCCTTTCGTACCTATTGCAGCACTAACTCTGTGTTACTAGCTCGCACTAACAACACGCTCTAAAACTTAGTTAGAAGATAGTCCGCCTAAGGCTTATGTCTAATTGGGATCGAATACAAAATGTAAGGGGCTGCGCTCTGGGGAGCAATTGCGAGGTATACAAGAGGTTGTATTCGATGGAGAGCTATAGAATCTACTTGCGTGGTGTTTATTTACTTGTCGGAGAAAGGTTGCACCGAGTGTCTGAGCGCGTCGTCTGAGCGCCGCTCAGGCCTCGCACAGATGCCGGGTTGTAAAGACCCGGCGTCTGCTGCTTGACCGAGATTCCATCGAGGAGCTATCCAAAGGGCGTTCAGCCCGTTACACTCTAAGACAGATCTTAGACTGTCGTGATAGAGGATAAGGCACCTGCCTATGCCTATTACTATTAGAGTGTAATCTATTGCCTATATAACGTTAAGAGACTACTCTAGTGTAGCAACTTGCTAGACTATAACTATATTAAGCTATGCTAGTTCTATATAAAGAGAGAGACTACAAAGAAAGGAGCTCTGTAGTTAAGGGCTAAGGCAGTTAGAGTCTAGCAGAACTGCTAGAGAGATCTCTTGCAACTTAAGATCTAAGCTTAGATTAAGCGAATTCTTGTATATATTTAAAAGATAGTTAAGCTACAAAGTGGTAATAAGTATATAGAGGGGAGAGACAAGCCTTAGCTAAGGCGGCCGCACTTCGGTTAGATTATTCTTGGCAGACAATACTTTTGAAAGGCACCTCCGTACCTGTTCTTCTGAATGGCTGGCCCCAGATCCCGGTGATGGATGCCGTTCGAATTTCTGGATTACTGATCAGATGCGGAGATTTATCTAGGTACAGGGTGTGCTTCGTATATCGGAGACCGATTGACCCTGGAACCGGTCGCGGGCTGGAACAGGTAAGCCGCGCAGAATATACAGTAGAGTCATGTCCTATCGTGTGTGCACTTGCCATCCTAAGTGCACGTACTAAAGTGGAAGATGGTTGAAGCCATAGTGCGGGGAAGATAGGTCCCGTATTCCGTATTTCGCACGTGCTACGAGAAGCTGGGGTCGGCACTACACAGGCACAACAGCGGCAGTTGAAGTAACACAGTCAATCCTTGTCTTCCATTCCAGCAGGCTGAGTAACGCGGTTCAAGCGTAAAGATGAGTCACAAGACACCAGCCAAGAGTGCATGGCCAGCAGTAGCCGCAGCTTGAGATGTCAGAATATCGGACCGCACTCTTGCTCACATTCACGCCATGACTTCTACACCCAGTTTCCAGCGAATGCATTATCTTCTGAATTTCATTGCATAGTTTCCAAGGAGCTGACATGATGGCTAACCTAACTATGCCATCTTGTGACTATCCCCTTTGATTGTCAAGGAGTGAAAGGTGTAGACCTGGCAAATACAGTCATAAAAAGATTTTTGTACACGAGAACTTGAACTTCATGATTACAATCCTTTTGTTACACTGAGTATAGCACATTGTATGCACATTTGTGATCCCGGTAGATATTTATACATGCCATTACAGAATGACAGTTTTCTACTTTTGGTATCTGTCAAGGACCTCCGCAATCTTCTCCCTGACACCCTGCTTGCCCTCGTACTTTTCTAGCAGCTTAGCGACAACTTCCTCGCTCTTCTTACCTGCTGCCTCCCTGAGAATCTCACTCTCTTTTGGCAGTCCGATCCATGCATGCGGGTAGTCCTTGTAGTCGTTTTGGCTGATAAGCGGGAGCGGCGGTTCACGACCAACATCGAAGAAAGCGTCGACGTCTTTCTTCTTGACCTCATCAAGAGTGTTGGGCTTCCAGTTAGGTCGCTCCTTCTTGCGCTCTACCAGGCGTGCCGTTACACCTTCGACAAAATCAGGGTGGGCCATGAATTTAGAAGCAATGGTGTATTCTCTTTGGAAGGTTTGTGCAATAGACCACTGGCGACCAATGCGCATTTGTTGCAGAGCTACTGCAACAGAGATGGGCGAGCGGCTATGGATAGTTTGGATAGTCTTGTCTGCCCACGTTTGAATCTCAGCATCGGGGTGCTCTTTCTTGACTTGCTCGAGCGACGCCATAATATCGTGGATGCCCGGCTGGTCAACGTGGAAAACACTGTCAATCGTCCTACGCAACTCCCCGGAGATGTGTGGTCGCTCCGCAGGCAGGCCAGTGCTGAACTCCTCGATTGTGGCGTTAATAATCTTGAAGCGCTCGTTGAGGCTCATGTAGTCGGGGAACTGGAGTTCGGCGAGACGTGCCTCGAGCTGCTGAAGGGTAGACGAGTGAATGTAGTGGGTTGCGACACCATGGTAAAAGGCGTCAACACCCTTGAGCTGCTCAGAGGTGAGGGCAAGGTATGTGCCGAGGGCGCCCTCCATGCGTGGGAGGAAGAAAGAAGCGCCGACGTCTGGGAAGAAGCCAATGGTCGTCTCGGGCATGGCAAAGAGCGTGTTCTCGGTCGCGATGCGGAAAGGTGCGTGTATCGACAGTCCTACGCCGCCACCCATGGTGATGCCATCCATAAAGGCAACATATGGCTTGGTGTATGTGGCAATGAGGTGGTCGAGCTTGTATTCCAGGCCAAAGTAATCTGTGCTCTTCTGCTGTCCCTTTGGTCCCTGCTTGTTCCACGCCGCCAGCGCTGCGACATCGCCGCCCGCACAGAAGGCGCGACCGTTGCCCTTGATAACGACGACGCCCGCCAGCTCAGAGTTTGCCCACTCCTGCAGCCGGGGAATAATCTTGCGCGCCATGGAGCCATTGAGCGAGTTGAGCTTCTTGGGCCGGTTGAGCTCGATGCTGCGCACGCCGTAGTTGTTTGTGAAGATGACATCGTCGGGGTCGTCGTCTTGTTGCGCCTTCAAGAGGTCTGCTGTTGGCGTGGCATACTGTGTAGTGTGAGCACGGGTACGGGTCGTGAGCGGGAGGGGTCGTTGTTGTCTTGTACCGTTCTTGAGCCGCTCATCCAGGCGGGATTTGTGATGTTTGCACGCAATGGCATGGCAGTGGCAGCACGGGTCCGCGAGACGCAGCTCAGCGGCGTTCGTGTCAGCGTACGGAGAGACATGTGTGGTGGTTGGGGACGTGAGCGCGCGGCGATGATGATGCAACTTTCACAGTTTCCGCTCAGTGAGCCTCGGGTATCCGCAAAACCGACTGGTCAAGGCCGACGAAGCCGTGGACAGCCAATTGATCTGCTTGCACACCGAAATGTAGCTCTGTGGCCTTGGCAACTCTCCAGAAAGCCAAAAGTCGAATTTCCCACGCAGCAAGAGGGGAAAATATCGTCTGCCCGCACTGGGCAGTCCCGCCGTCTCAAAGTTGGGCGAGCTCGGATCTCCCCCTCACATGATTGGGTGATCCCCAACGTAAGCACTTCTCGCGCTAAGAAAATGATTTGAGCCTCGCCGTCTTCCTTGACTACATCGCCATCCGGGCCAATTGCTTTGCCTTTGCCTCTCCCGCGTCCTGTGATCGGTCCAAAATGTCGAGCTTTTCAAAGGTCTTCCTGCGCACCTCGCGCGCAGCCTTCCAGTACCAGCGTGGCGTCTCGCCCGTGCAGAATGCTCTGGGTGCGCAGGGCACCAGCAGGTGGATGAACGGCGTCCGCAACTATGCTGCTTTTACACGAGACAAGCCTCACGTCAACATTGGTACGAGTGCCGGCCTTGTTTTTGCATGGCATTGCTGACCCGTCCCAGGTACCATTGGTCACGTCGACCACGGAAAGGTGAAGCGCATCCCGCCAATGTCCTGGATATCGCCGCACTAACACGACACAGACCACTCTCACAGCCGCCATCACCAAGCGACAAGCAGAGAAGGGCTATGCCAAGTACCTCGACTATGGCTCCATCGACAAGGCCCCCGAAGAGCGCAAGCGTGGTATCACCATCTCGACAGCCCACATTGAGTACCAGACCGACAACCGCCACTATGCCCACGTCGACTGCCCTGGTCACGCCGATTATATCAAGAACATGATCACGGGTGCCGCCAACATGGATGGTGCCATTATCGTTGTTGCCGCCTCTGACGGCCAAATGCCCCAGACCCGTGAGCACTTGCTGCTTGCTCGCCAGGTCGGCGTTCAGAAGATTGTTGTTTTTGTCAACAAGGTCGATGCCGTCGAGGACAAGGAGATGTTGGAGCTCGTTGAGATGGAGATGCGTGAGTTGCTCAGCAGCTATGGCTTCGAGGGCGATGAGACTCCCATTGTCATGGGCTCCGCTCTCTGCGCCATCGAGGGCCGTGAGCCTGAAATTGGTGTCAACCGTATTGATGAGCTGCTCGAGGCTGTCGACACATGGATCCCCACCCCTCAGCGTGATACCGACAAGCCCTTCCTTATGGCTGTTGAGGACGTCTTCTCCATTGCTGGCCGTGGTACCGTCGTTTCTGGCCGTGTCGAGCGAGGTGTCTTGAAGCGCGATGCCGAAGTCGAGCTGGTTGGCAAGGGCACTGCGCCCATCAAGACCAAGGTTACCGACATTGAAACCTTCAAGAAGTCGTGTGAAGAGTCTCGCGCCGGTGACAACTCGGGTCTCCTCCTCCGTGGTGTCAAGCGTGACGACGTCCGCCGTGGCATGGTCGTTTCTGTTCCTGGACAAGTCAAGGCCCACAAGAAGTTCCTCGTCTCCATGTATGTGTTGAGCAAAGAGGAAGGTGGCCGCCACACGGGCTTCGGCGAGAACTACAGGCCACAAATGTTCATCCGTACTGCTGACGAGTCATGCGCGCTGCACTGGCCAGAAGGTACCCCAGATGCTCACGACAAGCTTGTTATGCCTGGTGATAACGTTGAGATGGTTTGTGAGCTTCACGTGCCACACGTTTTGGAGCCTGGCCAGCGATTCAACATGCGTGAGGGTGGCCGCACTGTTGCTACGGGCTTGGTAACGCGTGTCTTGGAGTAGGTTAAAGTAGGGCGGTCCACTGGGATCACTAAGCATGAAATGAGCATACCCCGACGGAAAACGTAAGGAGGGCTATCTGTATAGTAAAACATGTGTCGGACATATCTCTGCTCTCCACTTCTCATTTGACGTTCATCATGTACTTTAGCAGCACGAGCAAAACGGATCTAGATGGGAGGCGTTGAGCTATACGACCAAGCTGGAAGAATATAATGACCTTTACCACAAACACTGCTCTCACCAGCGACAGGTGAGCTTTGGCATGAACGCTTGGAGGATCAGGTAGTACTGTATACATAGTGCATGGTGTATCACTAGGCCTTTGACAGCTTGGCAGAAGCGTGCCAACACTATTAGCGAAACTCGGGGGGTCTGGGCTGCTGGGACGATCATCTTTCGAAACCCCGACTTGAGATCAGGAGCTTGGCATAGCAACGATCGTCGCTGCCCTATACTGTATGGCGGCCGTCTTGAACGCCCCGACCTCACCCCCATGCCTGACTCGGACCCTCACCCCAACCCGCATAGGTTTGCGAATGCACAGGCGTCAAGAGCATCTGCCGCAATCTTCCGCCGACGATCGGGTCAAACCGCAGAGCCACGCGCTAAACCACACAGCCGCTGGACATTTCCGCTATCCCGGCCCGTCAGTGTCGCAAACGGCCGATTGGATTGACCGGCCAATTAACCACTCGAAAGCGCCATTATCAGATGTATTGGCTCGATAGCCCGCTGCACTCTTGCCCATAGCCATATCTGACCAACGTAGATAACAAAAACTATGTATAAACAAAGACGACCGCCCCATGTAGCCATACTTGATGGCGTGACGCGTTCGGATCCTCTTTGCACAAGTACACAGGCAAGAATGCAAAACGTCGTAAACTTAGTACAGAGGATTTAAGTTGCCGGCGCACAGTTTCCTGTCGACATTCGCCGTCTGCGTTGCATGAAGCGATCGTACTGGGGAATGCTTGCCCAAAACATCTTGGCCTGCTTGTCTTGGATGGACCCTCGAATATGCAGCCTTGCAAAGACCCGTGCAGCCCTGACCAAGGCATTGCCAACCGGAGATTGGTGCATTATCCGACACGTACACAGCGTGATAAGATTACTAAACAAAGTAAGCCTCGACAACATGGAGAAAGCACGCCATGGCGTGCGCCTTGTGCTGCGCAAAGCAGAATGCATGGGCGTTGTCGAGTAACTCACTTGGTGCCGGGAGCGGAGGGGGTTTTTTTTTCTTCCAGACGACGAATGAGTTCTTTCATGGGCAACCGAATTTGCTAATACAGGCTACTACTAACTAAATAATAAAACCAACGGGGAGGCGTTCCGCGCCTAGGGCTGCGAACCATACACGATCTGTAGATGAACAATCAGCACTATCAGTGACCATGTCAAAGTTAGAGACGTGCAGGAACGGCCGAGTAACGGAAATCGGAAAGTGGAGAGCTTCCGACTAAAACTGCCGCTTTCGTACTATAACCCAACAACTTATATCTTTTTGCCAGTACATTTTCGAATTGGGAAAGCAAGGGTACCTCAGCAACAAGTCGTGCGTCAATTGACATCTGGAGCTTTCTATTTTACATAGCTGGCAGCTCCACAACGCACAGTCTGCCGTTTTTCCCGCATCATTAGCTCTTCTCACGTCTGGATCGCCGATTTTCGTTGGATGTACAGCCGGAGTTCAACCGCTTGAGTGATCGTACAAACCGTATCTCTTTCTCACTCAGTTTCAATCTGAAATAGCTAAGCAATAATGGGTAGCCCTGCGAATGACATTGGTGTGGAACTTCCCGCCTCGATTTCCCCCCGGCATGCCTACCCCGGTTTGATGTGCATTAGATCGACCGTTGGGTGTACACATATCCTCGAATACGATGCTCCGCGGAAGAAGCTGCTAATTAATTTCTCTTTTGACTTTGAGTTCAGGTAGCTGTTGCCCATTTGCTTTCATCTGCACAAATATGGTTTCTTATCTGCTATTTGGCATTTGGCCCTTAACATGTAGTCTGTTCCAAGCATGCTAGCGAGGAAGGCGACGTTGTTATTCGGGCGTTCGAATGACCATGCACCCTGACTGTACACCCTAGTGTCGATGGCGTTCTCAGCAACATATGCATCAGGTCTAACAGTGTCGCCATATCCTTGTGTTACTCACCTGTAGCCTTGCTGACATCTGCGCATGGGGAACATTGTTCTCGATCAATGTTGGTAGGCAACGGGCCCAAAGGTCGGATTTCGGGGTTCAGGTATACAATGACGAATGCACATTGCGCGTAATCTGTTGTATGCACCAGGCTTGTTTTTAATATAATGCCACGAGAAGCAGTAACGTGGGGGTGCAGAGCTAGGCCATTGCTCAGAAAGGTACCCATGGAGTACCCGGCTGTCATTGAACCGGTGAAACCGGACGAAACGGCTACCCAGGTACAAGTTCATCTAAAAACAACGCTAAAATAAGGTTCTAAGCATGTCCGAAGCCTACATCTTTTGCACGATAACTGCAAGCGAGGCAGTTTACTTGGTGGAGTAAGACATGATCTAAAAATGTCAACGTGTAATATCGGATAGTTCGTGTTTCAAACAGGTGAACGGAGTCCCTCTGTCCTCCACATACCATGTGGTTGTACCAGTGTATCGCAACCCAGACTAAGTAGTGCTTATAGTTAGGGGTGGGGTTGCTTATATAATCTAACTTGTTTTGGGAAACCGCCTAACCTGAAGCACGTGGGATTAGTGTCATGGAGCTCACAGCCCCCTGCTGGAACAGTCGAGAACAAATGCAGGCATTCATCTGCAACTGTTGGCACCCGAGAAAGCCGACGAAACTACCAAGCGGGACACAGGTTAACAGGGTCACCTGAATGCGCTATCATATCCTGCCGCATTGCAGTGACTGTCAGCATCCGTGCTCGGTGCTTCGGCCTTCGAACCTAATCTGCTACACCTGTAGATGGCTCACAGGACCTACTTTAAGTTTCGATAAGTAACCTGCATTACCGTCCTTGGTAGGTCGCCTATTGCCTTGGTATACTCCATATCCTTTCCCATGGAAAACGCTTCGCTTATTGCTTGCACCCGTTGTGCCATCTCAAAGGCACGATGCGATCGGAAGGTCAGTCAGGTGACATCCCACTCCAGCACGCAGAGAAATCGATTATGGGGCAATCACAACAACACAGCTTCTAACATTATATTTAGGTGCCATGCTCTCAATGTGTCGCAAGAAACTATGTATGCCAACCAAGATGCACGTCGCGCCGGCCACGAGCTCCTCGAAAGCGAGCGCAGGCCTCAAAGACAACACCATCAACGGCCACTCTCCGCTTAAATACCAATCACACCGCACCAATAGAGCAGTTTTCTAACTACATCATGAGTGACGGCCAACCGCGCCATGACGACCTTTTCGTTCTTGCGCAATCGACTTTAAATCCAGGGCCACTGGAGTTTTCGGGCTACGAAGATTTCATGGGTTTTTCGTATACCGGCTCTTCAGGGGGCGATTCTATGGACGGCAACGTGGCTGGCAACATCTACCCAAATGTTCCACGTTTAGAAATACAGACAACGGAACCTCGCTTCTCTCAGCATCTTGTCAGTAACGGAGGCCAGTACAAACAAGGGCTCTTGAATGGGCCCTGCCAACCCCCAACCCCCCCTTTTACAAGCCCTCAGACTATCCAAAGTCTACCGTTGAGCCCGCTGGACGGACAGGTGACTTCGCATCCCACCAGGCCAACTCAGGATGCACGCATGAGCAATTCGGAGGCATCAGGGGATGTACTGGGCGAAATGCTGGATCTACTCGCTCGGCCAGATGCTTGGAACGGACTACCCATTAACGAAACCAACGCCAACACAGCCCTGTCCCAAGACTATAGGGACCGGATAGTCGCGGTTGTGCAGATTCTGCTCCACCGTGCACTGCAGATTGGCTGCTCACCATCATCGTCAGACCAAGGCTTATTCGGACGCATCGTGTCTCTACCTCCTTCTCATGTGCTGACTCACTTTGTCGACCTCTATGCCAAACGCATTGAATCCATACAACCATATCTTGGCCTTGCCGGCTCCCCTACCGCCAGCATTCATGACATTCTACAAATCGACGCGGCCGATGTTGGCATGCTGCTAGTCATTCTTGTAATCACACAAGGCGCCATGCTAACAGATCACCATGAGTCGCACGTGTTCGCTCATGGGCTGATTGAAGTGTGCAGAGTGGCTTTGAAGCACGTCCTCGAACGTCGAAGCATATCGGACCCCATGGTTGGGGGCATTGCACTGCAATTACTGACCCTCTGCGCGCGAAGCGGTAAAGACTCTTTCAACTCGGTATGTTAGCTCATGAACCATCGTTTTGGACGACGCTGACATTCTGATTAGTTTTCCATGGCGAAAAGAGGACAGTATATGAGCGTAAGTGATCATTACCTGGGAGAGCAAGGAAGGCTGTGCTAATACACCATAATAGATGCTGAAAGAGACTAGAATTTTGCAGCCTGAACAAGGTTACCACGAACAAGTCTCAGGCGGCAAGAATCCGTGGGAGGAATGGAAAGAGCGCGAGCAAAGAAATCGGTAAGATAAGCCTTTTATACAACAACGGGAAATTATCTGACTATTACAGCCACGCATACGCATGGGTTTATGTTGACCTTGAAGTCAGTCTGCTTCACGATGTTCCACCCATACTTTCGATCGGGGATTTGCAAGTACCTCTACCTCGTAATAACGATCTATGGCATGCACCATCATACAATGCCTGGGCTGGACAGCAAGGCGCAAATGAAATTCAACTCGGCCACGAAATGCCATCTCTCAACGGCTTGTTTCGTAGTTTCCTACAGGGCCAGCTCACAGTAGGCGATGACACACCTCTACATCACCTACGTCTGCTTCTCCATCCCCTACAGGCCATGATCTTAGAACAGCAACAACTCCTGCGAATATTCGATACCGACGAGCCGTCCAACAGATACCGTGTTCTTTCAAAGATCAAAGTACTAGGTCGTTTGCAAGAGACGCAGGACTTGGTGCAAGACCTCACTGTGCTCCTCAAGCGGCACTTACATGCTGCCACAGACAATGAGAGTCATAGCCAGACCAGAGCTACCGACTGCCTCAGTATCATCATGCTCCATTTGGTCAGCTTGAACGTGTTTACAAGCATTCCTGATATCGAGAGATGCGCAAGAGAGGAGCCGCCAGTCTCCGAAATGGCACGTACGGCGATGTGGCGTAGGGTCCGTTACCCTGAAGGTGAAAGCTATGTCTTGTTCCACGCAGGTCAGATCTTCCGACTCATCGATAGCCTGCCGATAGACCTGCGACCCACATGGTGGCCACTGGCTATATACCGTGCATCCGTGGCTTGCTGGTCGCTCAGGTCGGTCGAACAGCAGACTTCGAGCCGTCAGGCACGTGAAGTTAGCATTGATACGCTGTCACCGAGCGAGGAAGAACGTTTCCTTAACACGAACACAGGCATTCCAGTCGTCACATTCTCTGACAGAAGACGGCTACCGATTCTAGAGCAGAACAACAGCCTCCTGTATTGCATCAACAAACTAGAGAGCCATCCCACACAGCTTGTCAACTCTGTACTGGACAAGGTGCGGTATTTCTTACATAGGTGGGCTTGATATACCCTGGTGGCTTGGCATGTAATTTTACTTCTACATCGGCGTTTGGGAGAAAAAGGCGAGCAATCGAAGCAATGAAGAACGATCAGAAATAGATGATTGAGCATAACCACGGTCAGGTCAGGGGCTAAACAATTAAGGAGAAACCCATATAGGACATTAATTGTATTAATATTTCAAAAACTTGAGAAGACTAAATTATCCTTTCTAAACAAGGTATTCATCCTACTCACATTCTTGTACCCCAAAAGCACAACTTCAAATTCAAAAAACCACTTAGAGCGCAATATTCTGCGTGACGCCAGGACAAGCTTTTTCCAAGATGTCCGAGAGCTCGTTCCAGACCCTCGCCGCCAACTCTTTGCCCTCTTCGCTGACAACAAGCGGTGATGGCTCAGACACATGGTCGTCGATAATATACTCGCCAGCGCTGTCAGGCAGACACGCAGCATTGACCAAAGTACGGCTCCCGACCTCCAGGGAGCGACCCAGCAGCTTCTTAAATACGACCGGCGCCAGCCCCATGTCCTTGACAAGCTCAGACTTGCACAGCCCAGGTGTCACGCAGTTGATGACCACGGGGTATTTTGCGCGGTCTTGCATTAGCACCCGCGTTATGTGGCGCAGAGCGAGGATCTCAAGGAGCTTGGAGACGTTATAGCGATCCATCATGTCTGCTTTTGACTCGTCGTCTAGCGCAGCAAAGATACTTGGTTCTTTTCTCTGGGGAAACTGCGTCCAGTGGTGTACTTCGGACGTGACAATCGTAAGGTACGGCTTTGATCCCGTTTTCTTTGCTGACCTCCGCATGATGGGCAGCAAGAGCAGCGCAAGCAAGAATGTAGAAATCACATTCACGGTAATGTGCGCTTCGTGGCCTTCCGCACGTGTAAACTTGCCCGTTGCAATACCTGCGTTCTCAACGCAGATGTCGAGTCGTGGAAGGGTCTCGCATTTTTTGGCGAAGGCTTTGACGCTGTCGTACGACGAGAGGTCCAGCTGCCAGACTTGGATTACACCCGTTCGGCTCTCGCTCTTTTCAATGGCGCGCTTCGCCGCTTCGCCTTTGGAGATGGTGCGGCATGCGATGATGACGGTTGCCGCGCCACACCGGACAAAGTGCCGGGCAGCCTCTAACCCGAGACCGGTATTCGCACCAGTCACGATTACCGTTTTCCCATTGAAGGTTGACGGTTGCGGCAGCTTGGGTGTGTACAAGAGCTGCGACTTGAGAAAAGCGGGGAAACTGGCCATTTTTTGTCTGTGGTGGTGGTACGTAGACAGGTATATACGCAGTAGCGCCGAGGAGACGAATGTACGAATATACGGATGTACGCGGGTGGAGTATAAAAAAGAAGGTTCGGGATTATCCAAATAGAGTGCAGAGAGAAGTAGCTGGTTTCGGGATAAGCGGACGGAAATGTAATTGAGAAGAGGGCGAGCAAGCGAGTCTCAAATATAAACTTCTTACAAGGCGGCACTGCTACACAAACCTGTTTATCGTCATAATTGAAAACGCATGCTTAATAATTCACATTTCCCTACATGGCAATCGGGCTCCGGTACTGCGGTTCGTCCGCCTTTCAGCCGCATATTTTTTTGGTGTTAGTACGGGTGTCCTGAATTGTGTTGGTTGTGTACGGAGTTCCGTTAGCGTGCTTTGTCACGTGAAGACGTGCACATCGATCGTGTTCAAGTCCGCCAAGACGGGTTGATGGACTTACGTTCTGAACACCGACCACCGGTTCCCGATATGATGTTTGGATATCATCCTCAATGCCGGAGCTAGCATGTACGGACTGCGTATGGAGAGCCGTATTACTTCTACGCACGGCGTCTGCGGTAGTGTACGATCGGAGACTTGAGATCGAACATGGAGAGATGATACGGATGTACCTAACTTCCTCTTGAATACCGGCATTAAGTTTTGTATACTGATATAAACGCTCAAATTTCTGCTTTCGAAAATCACATCTGTCAGCATCTCTTCAGTCTCAGCTTCACCGGTCCTCCTTACTCAGCGATTCTCATCTTCAAGTCTAACTCCTTCTAAAAATGATTTCGTTCAACACACTCCAAGTGGGAACCCTCGTGCAGGCTACATTCCTCCTTGGAATGAACACTGCCTTGAGCACCATCTCCATCCCCTCCATACTCGTCTCGCCCTCACCAATTGTTGCTATCCGTCAATGGCGCATTCAGTTCGGTAAAGCACAAATTCCTGCGACCACACTCAGTGCCTCAAACCTAATTCTCTCTCTCGTACTCGCATACGGTGCGTCTGGGAAAGTTGGTTGGACAGGAAGAATGACGATGTTGTATTTGTCAAGCAGTTTGATGGCTTTCCTAATTTTTCCGTTTACCTTGCACTACATTGCACCACTCAACAACCATTTGATGGAGAAGCACGAGGCACAGAAGGAATTTCATTATGCCGACTTGCCGGAGAAGAATGCGGGCATGCAGACTGCTAGGGTGAGTATCTTTTCCCTCTTTTTACTGGCTATTGAAAGGCGTATCACTAAAATTTATACATAGGACCATGACAGGATCGAGTACTGGGGATGGCTTAACCGCTTCAGGGTCGTTTTGTATGCGGGTGTTGTGGCAACTCATGCTGCGGCCCTTTTGGGTTAGGGTTCACTCTTAGTGCTCATTAAAGGCTAATTCTGAATGGGAGGGACAAGGAGAAGATGGAACGGGGGGGCTTTATGAGGGGCTGTGAAAACGCCACGAAAATGTAAATGCGGTGGAGGGCGGTGTGCGACCGAGTGGCTGGTGCTTGAATGTTGGAATTTTGATTTGTATAACATATCTGCTTGTAATGGCAGAGAGTATTCATCTTTCTGCTGCTGCTTCATCAATCACAGAGGGTGTAGTAAATCAAATTTCTTTAACTAACGCATGTGCATACCTTTGGCCGGTGGCAGATGGGCGCATATGTTGCGGAACACGGTTGAGTGATGCTACAGCCTGCACATGTTGAGTAACAACACAAAAATAGTCCAACCTAAACTCAGATTCATTGTGAGTTGTCTGATCGTGAATGATCATTGCATCGATTGTGAAGATCTGCACAAAGGCACTATGCCTGAATAGATTCGTGAGTGAACGACAATATCAACTTTACATATGGCTCAAGCATTCAAATTTCTCCGCTCAGGTGCTCTCTCAATGCATTAATTATCGAACGGAACCACTCAGTTCAAGTCTTGTTTCTCGTCACGTATGCGTATTATGCAAGGCCTACGTCAATTACAAATTGCCCAAACCCAACAAGCACAGATCGCCAAGGTGGCTCAAGAACATGGTCCTACTTAAGACCGCTAGAAAATTGAGGTATATGAGAATTTCAAATTAAACTGATTTAGTTCAAAAAATTATATTGGTGGATATTACTATGTAACTTTCGAGTGTGTACTAGAGATGCGCTAGGTGAATGAAGCTACCCAAAAGCAAAAATAAACTAGTCATCAAAGTCTAGCTCAGGCGAACGAGTTGTAATGGTTAAACAAACCCTTGGGGTCATGAATCTCCTTCAGGGACCGCAACTTAGGCAGCTTCGACTTGCCATAAACCTGCTCTGGCTTCTCAGTACCACGGGCATAGTTAGGAAACACGTTGCCTTCAGGATTACCACAACCGGAAACCAGATCGCTGCGAAGTTTCTCAGCAAATTGATCAACAGTGTTGGTCACCTGCTCAGTGACATTCGCAGGTAGATTGTATGCGAAAAAGCCGTAGGAAACAGTTTGGCGCCACGGGTACGCAGTAGCCTCGTCGGGAATGGTTGCAGTCACACCCAGACCAAACTTCTCTAATAGCCACGTGCCAGAGTTTTCCAACGCGGGGGTCTCGAGAATGAAGTTGATGAAGCTTGTGTAGGTGCTGCTAAGTGTGGCCACGGAGAGATTGTTGAGTTGGTAGCCCCACATGTCAGCTCCAACGCCCTTTCGACGGGCGAATACATCGGCCCCAAAGTTTGCGACATAAACCAATTGGTTATAAGGCACAACAGAGATGTTGCTAGACTTTGGCTTTTGGTCAAGGAAAGCCCTGATGGCTGCGTCTCCTTGTTCTTTGGTGCCAAAGTAAATGGCACTAACGTCGATCTCGGGCTGGGTATATTAGTCTAGTCCGCTAGCGTGCTACAGGGAAGGCATCTACTTACCCCATTCTGCTTGACTGAAGAAGCTACAGAGATTGCAAGCCTGTCATCTTGCGTACCCTGGTAAGTGAGGAGAATTTCAAAGATGGTCTTATTCTTTTCGGCCTCGAAGGAAATGTCGGCGTTGTATACCATGCCGTTGTTGATCGTATCATAGACGCGGTAGGTTGCTGAAGTGACGATACCAAAGTTGACTCCAGCTCCCCTGATACCCCAAAAAAGATCGGGGTTTTCCGTAGCCGATACCGTTAGAATCTGACCAGTTCCAGTGACCATCTCAACGCTGAGCAGAGAGTCGATGAGAAGTCCGTATTCACCAGTCAGGGGTCCAATACCTCCTCCCAGAGTAACTCCGATGATACTAGGCGACGATGACCCACCAGATGCTGCATAAAATGTAAGTCTGACGAAGACCATGAAAACTGTTGGCACTTACGCATTTGTTTGCCCGCGGCGTATAGCGGATCGTACATATCGGCAAAGATAGTGGCGGCCCCGATGGTCATTGTGTTGGCGCAAGCGTCCACGGAAACATTTCGGAATTTACTCAGATCGATGTCGAGTGCGCCTTGTAGACCAGACAGCGAAGTGGTGTATCCATGGCCGCCGCCTGTCGCCAAGAACGGAACCTTGTTGTCCGCTGCATATTGAACAATCTTCTGCACGTCTTGTACAGTAGCAGGCTTCGCGGCAACTGTATAGTCCGGTTTAGCCCCAGAATAGACGGTCCATCGTTGAGTGAAACTGGTTGAATAAGACGAGTTCGTAGTTAGGACAACCTCAGATCCGGAAGACAGGGTACTGGCCAAGTCTGTATGGATTTGCTGTGAGGTCACTGCAAGTGCATTTTTGGCAAATGCAGAAGCAAAAAGAACGAGGGAAGCCAAGGATGCCATAGTGAATGACTGAGACGATGGATGAATACTAAGATGAGGCTACTATTACATAGAATAGATAATGGTACCTTTTATACATATTTGGTAGCTCTGTATCAATACGAGCTTTCGGAGAATAATTCCTACTTCATCTTAGAATCCTCGTTAGGGTAGGAAGCTAAGGTGACAGCCACGGCGCCCTATCCAAGCAAACCCAGCTAATAGCGCAGAGGAATGACGTGTTCACGATAACGAACAGTGCTTTACGGAGAACTTGGGGCTACAACTAATCTCATGAACCCATGTCGCAAACTAGAACTTTTTCTTCTCCGAGACCTATACAAGCATCAGCTCCGGTAATCTGGATAGATGTGATTTAGTGGGCTACAAGTCATTCCGTAGTCTCCATTCGTTCAGCTCAGGTAGCTCGAAATAGATCTCCAGCACTAGCGTTAGTGTTTCCTACATATGATCGACGGCCGAGAGGTGGGTTCAGCTTAACGGTTGTCTGTGATTAGGACACTGCGGAAGTCCGTGAGCATAGCGCGATCGGTTCTGCAATGCTTAGCACGGCATGCTGTTGATTGTATAGCGGATATCCGCAATCTCAACAAACAGAACCAGATAGTGGTAACTGGCATGGAGATCGTTGAAGCCTTCAAGAATGCGACATTGAAAGGTCATGCTAGTGACGTGTTGACGTATGCAGGACAGTGCAGGCGGGATCTTCGGTGTTCGCCGAGACTTCTAGCGTACTGCATCACGTGATGGCACAATAACCCCCTTGTATTGTGATCGATCGATGGAACACCGCTTCACCCCTAACTTCACCGCACGGATTAAGTGTCGAAACAAGCTATCTTCTTGACGGAGCACCCTGCTGCTGACATGATACGGCTCTCCACCCTCACTCCATGCCGTGCGGGATGTCGGTTTGTCGCTGCACCCAGTTCTACAGGCCACTCTACTCCTCGGACATGGCGGTGATGCATTCATTTTGGGATTCGTATGGCTTGTACCGTAGTTTGACGCCTTGACGTTTCCGGCAGAGAAGCCTTAATCCCAGAAACTACCACGCGGATAGATCAACACCGGAACGGACTCAAGACAAAGTCAAATGTAAATGAGAAGATAAAAGGGTACTTGACACTGCCTTGAAACCACCATCTCCATCTCTCCAGCACTTTACTTCTCAATACTACTCACAATGGTTTTGGGCCTTATCCAGTCTGCCTCGCAGACTGTGCTCTCCTCTTTTGCTCCTGCCCTTGCTTTGAGTGTAGTCAGTGCCATTCTTTGGGCTTTGATCCGCATTGTCCAGAAAGACCCCAAGAAAGCACAGTACAAAAAAATTCCAGGTCCCAAGGGTAAGTCAAGTTGGACAGTCTTGACTGTCTCCACTAACATAGATTAGGTTTACCATGGATCGGACCTTTCCATCTCTTCCCCTCGACGCATGTTTATAAAAAATTCAAGGACTGGGTTAGTCTTCTTCTAAACCATGCCGTCACTTCGACTAATTATTGAACAGCACGATGAATACGGACCCATTTATCAGTTCACGCTGTTCGGTGTTAAGCATGTCCGAATCAACAGTGAGAAGATCGCCCAAGACATCCTCGCCAAACGGGGTGCTATCTACTCTAATCGGGCACCCACGCCAAACATTCCTGGTGCCAAAGTTGATGCCGAATATCTTCCCCTCTTGGACAACAATGGTAGGCAATAAGCAAACTATGCAGAATTCCTTCACTTTTTTTTTTGCGGCATCGCTGACCGAGTGAATAGACGCCCTCACAAGACATCGAAAGTTCGCCCACGAATGCCTCGCGAAGACCTACAACTATGACATGTACGGCTTTACCCATCTCGAAATCAAGAGAATGATGTATCTCTTGAAAAAGGACAACCGAAACTACCCTGAGCTTGCCGAGGAATTCACTCATCGAATTGCCGCTCGTCTAGCATGGGAAGACCCTACCCTTAGTCGTAACCTCAACAAAAGCTCCGCTGGTCTCCTCTCCGCTATCTCTCCAGCTGGACAGTTGCCAAATAGGTTCCCGGTCGTCATGAAGCTTCCGAATATTCTCAACCCCTGGTACTGGAGGGAGAAGCAGCGCCATGACACTCAAAAGGAATTCTGGGTTAGTGCAATGCAGACAGTCAAAGCTAAGATGGAAGGCAACATTGAAGGTTATTCTTGGTCTCGTACATTTCTCCAGGAGCAAAAGCGTCTCAAGTTTCCGAGCGTCCAAGAAGACAAGGAAGGCGCTTTCGCAGTCGGTATGCTTGCCATCACAGCATCGCTGCCAATGTCTTCTCCTATTCAAACTTACTTCCTCGCCATGTGCCACCACCCAGAATGGCAGAAGAAGGTTCAAGACGAGCTTGACGAAGTCGTCGGTCCGAACCGTCTCCCCACTTGGGCCGATGCACCAAAACTACCTATCCTCAGGGCCATTGGAAAGGAGCTGATCCGCTGGAGGCCTCCTGTCCCCACCGGTGTGCCTCACGAGGCCGAGCAAGACGACGTTTACGACGGATACTTGATTGAGAAAGGCACTCTCGTCCACCCCACGGAATGGGCGCGCCGCAGCGACGAGACTATGTACCCGGACCCCGAGGAGTTCAACCCTGACCGCTACCTGAACCCCAAGTACCCCACTTACAAGGAACCCCTGACCAAGTACCCCAATGTCATCAACCACCACGTCTTCGGATACGGCCGTCGCAACTGCATGGGTATGGAGATTGTCGACTACCAGCTGGTCACCGTCATGGGATCTTTGGCTTGGGCATTCAATGTCAGCAAGAAGAAGGACAAGAATGGAGTTGGTACGTATTGCAGCAGCTCCTTTTGACCCACAAAAAAAGCTTACTAACTCGTGAATAGATATCCCGGTTCACACCTTTGACTGGACGGACCTGCTCATTACGCGCCCTGAGGTGTTTGTCTTCGATATTAAGCCCAGAGATTCCCACAAGGCTAAGATGGTTGATACCATGTTTGAGGAGGCTATGATGGAGCATGCTGATTTGGCGATTTGAACTTTGGAATTACCACTGAAGAGGTATGCATTTGGCTTGTATTTTCGATGACCTTAATTTTCGTTTGTTGTGTGGTTCTTGCATAGTGTACGCTCTTTTGTGTTGAATACAATTTTCTACGTTTTTACTATTGACGGGTTCTCGAAACCCATTCGTCACTGTCACTACCGTACTTGTGTCTATTATTCAGGAGTGAAATCTTCATTAAAGTTTTAGCTGGTGGCTTTATTAATCAAAACAAACGCTATGGTATATACGAGGATACAGTGTTACTACGGCCATTCAAACTCTCCCATTTGAACGACTGCGAAGCTAACACGATGATATGTCCCAACGCGCATACATTTCGATATAGAGATAGGAATGTTTTAATCCAGTATATGACTTGCAACACTACTTCGAATGGACGTAAATAAGTCTCTCGATAAAATGAAAGGCACCACGATATTTATTCCAGCATTCATGACTAAAACTATCATGTTCAACACACTGCATACTAAACTCCGCATCTCAATTTTCCACATTATTCCAGTGTCAAAATACGATTGAAGATCTAATTTATTTATAAATCTCTATTTGGGAAAAAGAAAGGAAAAAAATCCAAGCACTAAACTTGCTGTAGAATTCTCAAGCTCTACCTTCCATCTCCTCTACTTACCCGCCCATCCACCGCGACAAAACCAAGCCTACATCAAGACACCCACCCAAATTCCATCCCCACATTCCAACACCCTCGAACTTTCTAGCATATCGCCAAGAAAACAGTCCGCAACCGGATTAAACCAGTTCTCTACCTGTTCCCCTCTCTCCGCAGCGGACTTCCAACCCCCAACAACATACCCCTTCCCATCCATTACCAATGCCGCCAGGAACCCCGTTCATGCCTTAACCCCGAAACACATTCCTAACAACATGTCGCTGCTGGCAAATACGCGCAGCGATTCTTACCTTCCTCCCTTGCTTTTCGTGCCTGTTTTGGGTGCGTTGGTGTTCATGTTGTTGGTTGCGCGCGGAGGTCCGGTCCAACCTATGTACTTTTAGCCGCCGCCCACGACCGGAGTTCCGTACATTTCTGAATCATGGGATTTTCGTGATCGCCCGCCAAGCAGACTCCAACGGGAACGCAGTAATACTAGTGAGAGGGTTTTTTAAAAAAATGTTGGTCCGTGAGTGTGTTTGACGGGTAGAGGGGCGGGTGGCCTGATGGGGCAGAATTAGTCAGATGGTAGGGGATATGTGGATACGTTGGTTGGATGGTTTATGGGGAGCCGGATGGTGTGCTAGGAGTTAGATAGGAAGAATTTAAGGTGTGATGTGATAGGATAAGGGTTGGTTCTATACATACTTAGTGTATGCCTCGCTCAGGGATATTTTTCTCTAGCACTGCAAACACTACAAGGACTTTTTCTTGTTTCTTATACAGAACAGCCTAGTATTCCTTTTCGTTCTTGTTGTTTGTTCTGATTTTTCTTTTGCATTATTGTTCATATCGCGCATCCCTCGCCCATAATGGACGAAGTCAAGAGAGAAGCTTCTCCACCGTCCGACTCAGACATCGAACTGCAATCTACCGAGCCATCCATCGATGTCGAAGAGCAAGCTCATATACAGCTGCCCAAGGCACAATTTCTGCTCGTTCTTATTGGTCTTGTTTTGGCAATTTTCCTGGTAAGGATATCCTCGTTTTCAATCGAAAAAAAAAAGCAAAATGCTAATCATCTCCATTGTGCAGGCTTCTCTAGATTTCGTAGGTAACCCCATATCAAAGTCCTTTGGCCCGATTTGAAACAATTTTAACGAGATTTAGACTATCATTTCAACCGCTATCCCCAAAATCACAGATGAGTTCCGCAGCCTCGAGGATATTGGCTGGTACGGATCTTCCTTCTTCATTACCACGGCTGCAACACAAGCTTTCTGGGGGAGAATCTATACGTTTTTCCCGCTGAAATGGACATATCTCATCTCTATTGGATTCTTCGAATTGGGTAGTGTCGTTTGTGGTGAGTTCAACTTCGAATGCAAGGATTCTGCTCAAGTATCGGTACTAATCTGGACTTAGGTGCTGCGCCCAACTCGGTAGCATTGATCATTGGCCGTGCCATTTGTGGTGTTGGTGCTGCGGGTCTGTTTGCGGGCTCGTACACCATCATTGCTGTTCTTGTGTCGCCAACTGAACGGCCAAAGTATAGTGGACTCATGGGCGCTGCATATGGTTTTGCCAGTGTGGTTGGACCGTTGATTGGTGGTGCATTTACAAGCCACGTCTCGTGGCGATGGTGGTGAGTAGCATCTTATTCCATGACCAGCTCCTTGCATATACGCTGACTTTTCCACAGCTTTTACATCAATCTTCCCGTTGGTGGCGTATCATGCCTTTTTATCCTCTTCTTCTTCGCAAACGAACCACCCAAATCTCGTCCCACCTGGCGCGAAATGTTTCGTCAAGTTGATCTCATTGGTGTGGTCCTTGTTATCGGAGCTGTTGTATCCTTCATCCTTGCCATGCAATGGGGTGGTATCTCAAAGAGTTGGAACAGCTCCCAGGTGATTGGCTTGCTCGTAGGCTTCGTGATCTTCGTTGTGCTGTTCATACTGGCACAGTGGTGGCAAGGCGAGACGGCTATGGTGCATAGCCGTATCATCAAAAGACGCACAGTGGCTGTCGGGTCGCTTTTTTCTTTCCTGTATGTCATAACCAGATGAATGCGTGATGGATGCTCAATGCTAACTTTATCTAGGATCAATTCCGCATTTTCGGTCACCTTCTACTACATCCCTATCTATTTCCGTACGTATTACCAAACGCGCTGCACCTTGAATGAATGATTGTTAACCAAAATAGAATCCGTACAAGGTGTCTCAGCATCCACGAGCGGCGTCCGCACCGTGCCGTACATCCTCGCCGTTAGTGAGTGTGCCATACTCTCCTTTCTTTGAAACCTCACTAATCGTATCATTAGCTTTATGTGTGGTCGTCGTCGGCCAGGTCATTTCAAAAACTGGCTATGCCTTCCCATGGATGATTGTCGGAGCCGCTATTACATCGGTTGGCTCTGGCTTAATCTACACCTTTGATATCGGTTCTTCGACTGGAACTTGGATTGGCTATCAGGTACATTGCCTCTATGCATACGCTCCAGAGTTTGACTGACATTTCTCATAGATCCTTGCAGGATTGGGAGTTGGTGTTAGTTTCCAAGTCCCTGTTATGCTCATTCAAGCCACGACCAAGGAAGACGACGTACCTCTGACGACAGCCACACTTCTATGTACGTCAAAATTAGTCATAAACTTTCTGAATCACTTCTAATTGCTGTCACAGTTATCCAAACACTGGGAGGTGCTTTCGGAGTTGCGGCTGCCCAGACCGCATTCCAGAACATCCTCGTCAAGCGCCTGGCCGTCACCGCACCCGGGCTTAACCCCGCTATGGTTCTCGAAGCTGGTGCTAGTGAGATCAGACAAAGAATTCCAGCTCAGTATATTAACGGAGTACTCGAAGCGTACGTATCTGGATTCAGGGGCCCTATGATTGTCGCCATTGCCTTCAGTGGTGCCGCGTGCATAGCCGCTCTGGGGTTCCGCTTCACCAACATCAAGAAAACAGCAGCTTTGGAAGCGTAAGAAAGGATCCGACTGGGTGTTGAAGCTTTAGGAAAGTTTGTAATTGTGGAGAATTGATGGTCAAAAGTCATTAAGTAGGATTACCCTAGATCGTAATGTTAGCATGTCAACCCCTGCAGCCTCTAGTTAAGTTCAGTCCATGCATTCCACTGTCCAAGTGCACCCCAATCAATACCGGAATCAGTGGCATTTCCATTTGTACCAGGGCCAACGCTTAGTCCAGGAAACTCCATGCCTTGATAGCCGTCTAGCCCAGCGCCAGAAAATAGATCAAGGCCAAGGTCCATGCCCAGTTGATCATTGGTTGGCGTGAATTCCTCTACTGTTTTCGGATCCAGGACCGTGTCAATGATCTTAGTGAAGACCTTACTTGCTTTACGACACAAGCTATAATCTGCTTCGCCCTGCCCCGCGCCCGAGTTTTCCAAGTATGCGGCAGCATCGAGATGCGAGATCAGGACGCTGAGCATACGGATAATCTCTGATCGAGAAACTTCAGCCGGGAATTGCTGTCCAGTTTGATGTTGTTCGCGAAGTGCTGCGGCTAGGACTGATGCCGCCGGGATGCCAAAGAGCAGCACACAATGCAGCATGTCACGATGGACATCATACGACCGATCTCGTATCGTACCCAGAGTGAGCGTGTTGGAAAGTAGATCGATCGAGATGCGCAGCAATGCCGTATTCAGTGTCAGAGGACTGTAATCAAGCAGTTTTTGGATCATGAACTCATTGTACCAATGGGTTAGATGAGTGCCACAAAGCGTCAGACAAACTTTTGTCGGAATATCCTCCTCCCAGCATGTCTTCCAATAGCGCATGTGCTTTGGCAACGTATCCCAGGATGTAGCTATGCGCTGCGATATATCTCTGCAATTGATTAGTACAAGCCGCAGGGTGTTTGTAGAGAGCGCGTACAAGAGCTGAGCTTCTGCATTCGCGTCAATTTTAGCAAAAGAAAATTCGAGTACTTCTTCGCGAAATCCAAGGGACATTTGCCGCAGCCGCTGGAAGATTGTTAGATTAATTTAGTTGCTCTAAGGGGCTGGGATTGCGTACAATCCATGATGCCCGAAGCCATCTACCCTTGGTGTTCCAACCATCAGGGTCCAATTCTTTTATGGCATCGTTGATTATCTCCCCTTCGCTTGCTAATTCATCGTCGGACAGGTCAAGCGGTAGCCGGGTATCGGTATATCTCTTACTTATCCGGATTGGACGGCCAAGAAAGGTGGAGATGGATTTATCTTGGTTGTAAGCTGCACAAAATAATCTGCGGCGAGTTTCTGCTAGCCAGGTTGGTGCATGAGCACATTTCTTATCTTGATGGATACCGAGCGCATACACCTGCGTCGCCAACTCTCCAATGCGTCTCCAAGCGGGCGGCCCTGCAGAGGTTGAAATTAGCAATATTTGAAAAAGGTTATTCTCTGGGTACTTGCCGGCATATCCACACATCATGATTGTAAACACGTAGTTCTCGTAGAACATCCACACAGTGATATCATTGACTGTGGCAAGCATATTTGTAAGAAATAGGCATGTCGTACTTGCGCGAAGCAGCTCGTCAGTAAAGCGCAACTTGATGTCTTTGTTGCTCAAATCACGGAACTTTTCTGAGACAAAACCAAATGTAAGCGCACGACCAGCCGTGGCGAGCAAGAAACCAATAGTTTCGAGGCGCAGGTTCTCACCCGAGCACAGGATGTGAAAATCGCGAGCTTCGAGAGACTGTGATATCGTCAGAGGGCGGGCAGTCATCTCCAAAACCTGGGTTATGAGCTGTGGGCTTGGTGCCTTGCGTCGGAGGTCGTGTTTGTCAACGACGGCCTCTATCGCGTTGACGGCATCAACTGAAAGGGGTGCTGGTATCACGCCACCATGATTGTGTGCATTGTACCAAAGCACAAGATCTCTGATTGTGTTGTAGTGGCGGAAGGTGCTCAAGACATCAAGCACCATCTGATATCTCATTGACTTGGACAAGGTGTGCTGGTGCGTAAGTTCTCGGTCAGACCTTTCTGACGCGACAGATTCTTCGCGTTCGCGTGGTTGATCTGCTTCTCCATCCTGAGCAAGCAAGACAGCGTACGATCCAGGGCCGAGGAATCCCGGATGGTAAACATCAGCGGCAACGGCGTCAGTAAGTTTCTCTCCGTGAGATGTAGGTCGCACAAAGGCCTCAGCAGAGTTTTGGATTTCTTTTGATGTACGTCTGTACAGGTTAGGTATTGGTTTGCTTGGATTGATTGCAGTCTTTGCATACTTTCGCTTTGGTGGACGCGACGCGCCTGCTCCTGACTCATCGGCGCTAGGGCGAGGCCTCGTAAGAGGCGCTGGATGGTAGAAGCAACGGTCCTCGATGCCACGCTGGCGACATCGATCGCATTTGGGATGGCCGTGGTCACATTTTGTTTTATTCAGCCTGCAGGGCTCACAAGATGCTGGCTTCCCATTGCGCCTGCTGCTGTTGGCGTCCCTGCTAGTTTGTTAGTGTGAGATGAGAGGTCAGATGTTGGCGCGGTCGTGTTACATATTGAACAATGCTATGTCTAACAATATGCATGCAATGAATTTCAAAATCAACTATGTTTTGCACGCATGCTGTCTTGAACCAGAGCCAGTGGCCTAGGCATCGTCTTGTGTCGGTGGAGTGGTGTTGAAGCAAGTGACGCGGGTGGCCTTGATGCCCTATCGATAGGCAGGCGAGGGTCTAGGCCGCGGCTTTGGCCACCCTCAACATCAACTCACCACAGCAATAGAAAGAGGCAAGCTGCCGAACGGATTCACAATTTTATGATGCTTTTCCTGTAAAACGCCTTTGGTGTGTACATACATGAGCTACTGATTGTAGCTTTCAGAGTCGTTGTGCGTGCACCTCGCCGTCATGAGTTGTGTGACCCGTAGCAATATCTCACACCAACACCTGCATTGGTAGATGCATGTTGCAACTATCTGATACCTGTGTTAGGGAACTGTTACAAATTAGCGACATAGAAGCCTTTGCGATTGACAGCACGCAGTGTTCTGTCGTTTTTTACGTCTTGGGTTGAGTGACGAGACAGCTGGCTCGAAACGAAACATTTGTCTCTGGTGCGATACAGTTCTCTTGTTTCATACGTTGTTAAGAAGAAGGGTTTGGTCAAGCCTGTAAGCATACGCAGTAACGTCATCTGTTATGGCGGATGGTCCCTTGGAAACAGTGTAGATACAGACAGAGAAAAAAGGTGTCACGTGCACCATGCTAAAGAATATCTTGTGAAAAGAGTTAAGCGTGCTCCTGCCTCGTGAACCACCGGTTGGGTTGGGGTGGCAGCTCCGTCGTTTTAAAGGCTGGTCAAAGGCTTGGCACCCAAGTTTCAACTCCTGGTTCCAGCGGCCTAGCCCGAGAGCTAACGCCAACGTCACCGGAACCATAATTTTGCTATTTTCAATAATGCCACGTTTGTTGGGTCCATGTCGTCAGAGACGGCGGTCACTAACGCAGCCTACGCTGGAGTTTGGTTGGTGCCTGACGTTGCGCTGCAGCCCTGTGCCATGGTAAGTGCCAATGTGCGTACAGCTAGTCCTTCTCGAACCGCTCCAGATGATCAATCAAGACTGATCCGATCGGATCCGCTCAGCAATGGTTTGTCGGCAGCAGTAACGCTCAGGGTCTAGTTCCGGGGCAGACATGGGCAAGACAACCAAGACAACCACCACGACCACTGACACTACCACCACCGTCACCCATGGAGCACAGGATATCCAATGCAACGTCAGGCTACCAGGAGACGCTGCTGGGTCGAACCTCTTTGTTTCCAATCATGTCATCTCTCTCTGGGGGCCGTTGTGTCTCCATGATAGATGTCATACGTCAGAGGGGCGCTTGTTGTTTTGAGCAAGGTTGCTTTTTTTTTTATTTTTTTCAGCTCGTTCAAAGCGGCACCGGCCGGCGTTCTAGAGCGTGGGCAGTGTCGCGACGACGAATGTTGCAGTGATGGTTTGGGCATGGCACACGGCACGATGCCAGACTGTGTGTGTATATGAGTAGGCATGTACACAGTACATGGCGTCGCATGGAGCATTGCGTGCATGCGTGCATGAGACGAGGGCGAGGTGCAAGCTATAGGTAGGCGATGCATCCATAGAAAAGGGTTCACGTCCGCCCCGAGCATGGCACGTGCCTCACCGGGCTGGGGGATACCACCGTCAGCCATAAACTTGCAGCCACATTGCCACACGCAGGGCCCTTTTGCTGGCAATGCGACTCAGAAAGCGAAAGCGAGCTCCACTCCATTGCCCGACTGTGCATATCCGCCGTCCAAGAGGGCATAGTGTGGGATCACCCCTGCGTGCAGAGATACCACGCTCCACCCAGGACAGCACCTCCCGCGCTCCTCACCGTCGCATTCGCTTTCTTGTCTCAATCTACGGCCTGACGACACATCGAATAGGCCCGTTACACTGCTTGTGCTCTCCAGCGGCCAACTGTCGCAGCCCAAGGCCGCGGTCAGCGGTCCCCGTAGCCTTCCCCAATGCCACGCCTCGGGCACAAAAAGTCCGTACTTGCTACCCCACCCATCATCCAGTCGTCATCGGCATCCAAACCAATAACCGCAACCTGTTTCAACCTCCATGGCCTGCCAGGGCTCCTTATTGGCAGTGTACTAACCTGACTGTGCTCGACAGGTCACGACTGGGCTGCCGACAGTGCAAGGCTCGCCATGTAAAGGTAGGTTTTGTCCGCGGCCTCTAGACCGACAACACTCCTCGACCCCCAGTGCCCCATGGCCGACGTGTCGATTCGACCAGCAATGCTAAAATACACGACCCCAGTGTGACGAGCTCAAGCCGTGTTCCAACTGCTCCCGCCATGGCGTCCCGTGTAGCCTTGTCGCGTGGGACTCCAACACGCCCCAACCACCCACCGCCCAAGCGGCATCTTCCGCGGCTGCTGCACATCGACGCACGAATCAGTCTGAACGACCCATAGCCGTACGACCCGACCCGCACTCTACATGATCGCGTGCCCTGTCCTGTATTAACCCGTTGGCAGGGATCCTCATCGTCTTCAACACCACCCGCGCGTCTCGACGCCCAAACCACCCAACGCACCACGCTGTCGGAGGCCTCTTCCCCCGAGTCCCCGCCCGACCAGTATCCGTTCCTGTCGAGATTCATACAGAAACGTGAGCCTTCGCCAGCAAATCTATGGTTGCGCGACTTGGAGCTTTTGTAAGACGAGCCGTTGCTTGCACGCAACCAGGCACTCCGACTGACCATTTGCAGGCATCATTGGGCCATTGAAGCTTATCCCGACTTTACCGGCCGCCCTCCTATCCAGCAGATATGGCAGGTCGACATCCCAAAGCACGCCGTCTTCCATGCCTATCTTATGCATGAAGTCCTGGCTTTTTCTGCCTTTCACAAAGCCCACAATGCCCAAGACCCGGAGACCCGCCGAGAGTATTACACGTTTGGCATTCATCATCAGGACTGTGCCATAAGGGGTGTTCGGGAAAACATCCCCAAGATCATACCTGATCATGCCATCGGTATAGTGGCCTGTTCCACCTTGCTCACTATAAGCGTTTTTGCATCGTCGGGCCTCGAGGCCGAGATGACTCCATCGCCAGGGGCCATTGATGGTCTCATTAACAACTTTCAACTCATTCAGGGCATGGGCAATGTCCTTGCATTAGCCCATACTATAGTCCAGGACTCGTTCCTCATGCCCATGTACCATGATTCACCCATTGTGACTCCTCCGCAGCCACTGCTAGCCGAGTTTCTACACCACATACCTAATCTGATTGCTTTCATTCAAAGCAGACATGATTTGTCCGAGGAGGAAAGAACAGTCTACATGACCACTGTGGAAAGCTTCAGTCCCGTTTTGGCTATTTCAATGCCTCCAAAGCTCGATAATCGAGAAATACGCTTCTTGTTCTACTGGCCGTTGCACTTGGACCCGCGATTCATCAACTTTGTACGATTACGAAAACAACCCGCCATCGCCATTCTCATGCACTATGCCGTTATCTTTCTAGCTGGGGAACATAATTTCTGGTTCTTGAAGGGCTGGGGCCCGCGAGTGATGAACGAATGCTACGAAATACTCGACCAAAGCTGGCTGCCTGCGGTGCAATGGCCGCTCACTTTTCTCAACCCGGACTCAACATGGAGGACCTTCCCTCATATATCCGAGCGCCAAGATAGTGTCCGGTCCGCGGAGGATGTATATCCGCATCAGCCACAAGTTCAAATACCTCATCGAGACACGCCTCCCGGACAGTCGGCATCCCGCGAGTCGGCAGAGGGCTCGTCTCCCCCACAAAAGTTCCAATTCCATTATATTGGACCAGAACAGAGGCCTGTTATTGGAATCACCAGCGTTAATACTAATCCGCATCCCGTTGCAGATAAGGACTAGGTATGTGTGTTACAAACAAGGCACCACCTACGTCACCCTGTGGCCAGACCAGATGCAGTGTGCCAGAAACCCTGTGACCTTATCGCATGAGGGTCTGGCATCGCCCACACGCACACACGAGCCGCGGTGTTTCGTGTGCTATGGGCTTGCAGTCCGCTAGCGGCAACAAGGCCCTCGGATAGATCCCCACATGGTGGTATTCCCGGCTTGGTACCCGCCTTTTACAGCGGCTGTCTCCACGGATATCCATCCATCAGGCTGATGTGATTACGAAAGCAAAGTCTACACGTAATAATCAGCCGTAATTGCAGTTTATTTTTGTCAACAAACATCCCGCGCGTTTCCTGTCTTTCCTCTGTGAACCTGCTAATTATACGTGACCCGCATCCCTGGCTACGTGCAATCCGTGATCACCTGTACATTAGCCGGTGTCGCGACAGTTTCCCGTGTCGATCATTTAGCAGGTCCGCAGGGGTGGTGTGGTGGGGGTTCCAGGGTGTGTTGTTATGTTTACCCACAACCATCACCCTGCCTTTGCAGTTTTATGCCGCCAAGAGCCCGCCACCTGTGCCACATACAATCAGCATTTTATGTTTAGTTTGTATACAACCCGCTGGGGCCAGCAGACAAGTGCTTACACCTAGCTTTCAGGCGAGCAGCCAGCCAGACAAGCGGACATGCGCCCATTGGCTCTCGCACAACCTACCCCCCTCCTCTATCCCAGCACTTCTTTCCTTTTCCCCCATCCAATCCAACACTCGCTTGCTGGAGCTTTCTGAGACCCTAGTGACTATCGTATGGGGCAACTTAAATTTACTCGCCCATTTCCGTATCACGCCATAAACGCCTGACGTGGTCTCGATCTGATATAGCCCGCTTCCCCTCATCTCACACACCGACCTGCTCGCGCCACGTCAACCCACACATGGACAGGAAAAGAGAAAGAAAAAGGAACAAACGGGGGAAGAGAAGGCTGGATGCGAGGAAAGCCGGTGGTGTTCAACAACCTAACTAACTAACTACCCTGACTACCCCCAACGCGGCGCATATGCAAAGTACATATGCACATATATGCGAGATACGTAATAAATCCTTCATTCCTTCAGTCTTTTTTAGCGTCTGTTCTAGAAGGTCTTTGTCGCTTCTTGCCGATTCCTTCCTTTTCATTTTGTGTATCTTTTTATGTACGTATGTACATGTATGCATTGCCTTAGCACTATGTACATGACCCTCGTGGACTCACACACACATACGTCCTTGGTACCGATGAATTCAAAGTCGCATAGTATGGTTACAGTTGCAGTTGCAATGGGACGGGACAGGGCGAGGCGCTTATGTGGTTTACGTACATGAATATTTCCCTGCTTGTCTTTGTGTTGTATTGTGTTTACTGCAGCCGAGGTAGCATCCAAACCAACCTCCCAGTAGCAGTAGCAGTAGCAATAGCAAGCCTGCAGGCACAAAAAGTTTAATTTTAGAACGACCGGAAGATGGGATATAGAGTTGGAGCTCCGTGTTTATTGGTGCGAGTGAGTGAGGGGCCGGAGGCCAGGGGGGGATCGAGATCGAAATGCGGTGGTGGTGTGATTTTTTTTGGTGGCTTCCGCGGAGGACAGAAAGCCGGCGTTTTGTTAGCTCAGCCCAGCCTTGCTGCAGTGCGGTTGTTGTTGGTGGGGAGGGGGCTTGTTGTGGCTGTATGTTTTGGTGCTTGTGGGTGTGTGTGTGCATCCGAAAGGGTGTGTTGAACGGTGGATGGTGGACAAAGGAGGATGGATAGGTGGGGAGGGTAGGTGGGTGGATGGATGGGGTTGTTTTTTTTCTCTTTGCAGATGGTGGTTGGGGAGGGGAAATGGTTGAGGCTTGTTCACATGTCCATGGTGGATTTGGTTGAGCCGCATGAGAAATCTGGTGTCTGCTCTTCCCTCGTTGTGGACATGCCTGTGTGGCGATTCTCGCGAGCTGTACTGTATGTATGTGGACTGCGAGTCATAGATGGAGTAGTATGACTTGCATTTTGTGAAATCTACTATGTGCATCATGTTGATTTGCGTCGTCTTGTCCCACAGAAAGATCGCTTGGCGTCTCGAGGATCTAGTTTCCGGTGTGTGGCTATTACAGGTGGAGCACGTCCAGATATTATGTGTAGTTTTCTCATTAAATTCGTCCCCATCAACAAAATGATGATGCAAATGTTCTACACGCTATCTCTATACTACAATTCTAAAAGGGGATATTATGTGCAGTTTTGGTGCAAGCCGCAAGACAATCTAGAGATTCCCAAGAAGATTTCCATGTAAGACGAGATACTGTGGCACTCGATGCGAAATAAGAATGTAATATGTAGTACATATCTAGAATAGCGAACGTTGTAGTTGGTATCTCGGTAAATCAAAGCAAAACACATTATCGAATCAGTCTTAGAGAGCCTCGCAATACATGACGAATCCGAACAAACGTGCCAAAATAAAAACCCAGGTGTGTACAGAAACCACCGGATATACCCTTCGGCACGAGACAAACTAGGAGAAACGCCATGACAGAAACCCCCCCAAGCGTGTTCGAATACCTTTTCCGTCTATTTGCATCATGGAGACATTGGCCGCGCTACATCATCTCCAGCTCTCTCCCAGCGTTCCAGTTCTTCTGCTGTGGGCTGGGACACTGCTGTGCTTTCACTATGAATCGTAGTGTCACTCAGCCCTCGATTGTGTGATGGTCGTTGCTCGGCGTTTGATTGCCCTGCAGGTTGATGCTCTTCCTCTACCGCCCCTGCTTGTGCAGCCACAGCTTCATCTGAGGTAGCCGCTGGTTCAGCATCCTCTTTTGCCGTAGTCAAATTCCTGTTGCCATTTAATCCGTTTGCTCGGTCGTTCGCTAGCACTGTATCAATGTTGGTTCCAAGCGAACTATCGCTTGGACTACGACTGTGCGGGGGCTTTGGGGCCGAAACCGATGCGTCTGATCCTGTGCGAGAAACTCCTTGCATTACACCCTCTCCAGGAAGTTCAGCGATAGGTGTGCTGACGGTTGATGAGCCGCGTTCTCTGGTTGCACCCTGCCGTCGCATTTGGCCGGCGGCAAAATAGTCGGTACCATCCCGGCCTTCGGGTGGGGGACTGTAGAGTTCGGCAGGAGTACTCTCTGGCGACATCTCGCTGATTGGAGGTATTGACTTATTATCGGGATTGTAATAACCCATCGCCGACTCTTTCGGTGATAGGGGAGCATCGGATCCAGTGAGTTCCGAAACCCGACGATGCTTGACTTCCGTGCCGGCCTCCGTTGTGTCGATTGTGGAAGGCTTGACAGCCTCAGTGTCTTTCGTTTTCTGTTTGCGGTGCTTTCTCCACCAGAAGAAGGCGCCAAAGCCGGCAAGAGCGAAAGCTAGAACAATTCCCACAACTATTCCCGCAATAGCACCAGTGGGGAGGCCGCCTTTCGAATCGTGGTTCGGAGGAAGAGACTGCAATCCAGCATATGACTCGTTATAGATGGGAGCGATACTCGGAGAAGGCATGGGGTCGGCAAATAACGCTGGTGCGACTGTAAAGTTGGCCCGTTCATAGTCGACAATGATATATGCTTCTTGCAAAAACGTGCGACCCAATACGTAGAGACCATTCTCAGATCGCTTGATGGGAAAGTACTGTGTGTTATCCGCAGGTACAGCCAGAGGAAAACTTGCCTGTTGGACAAATGCTTCATATGGCAGAACGATGGATGTGAATTTGTTGCTAGCGGACGGACCTGCGCCAATCTTGAAGGACACAGTGGCATTCTGATACAGGTTGGTCTTGTGAGAACTGGAATTTACAAGGAACAGTTGGCTGCTGTTGTCAAACTGCAGCCCAAATCTGGATACGAACTTGTCGCAAATGTCGTCTGGTAAGATGAGATATGGTGTTGTAGAATCAATCGTGGCAGAGAATCCCGATCCTGCTAATGACTCTGTGTTGGCTTCGACGTCTGGATCCTTTGAATAAAGAATTGCCTGGACACCGACAGCAAGCGTATTGTTCATCTTGTTCGGCATGCTGATCGATGTGCCTGGCGCTGCCAACCGAGCTTTGTCCCAGCCACCCAACACTAAGCTTCCTGGTATCCCATTGTTGTTGTTTCCTATGCTTAGTTAGCATACATCGGACTATGAGAAACCAATCTGTGAGAAGAGGAAGTAGGAAGCGAGCATGAAGCAACATGCCGTTCTTTTTGCCTTCTCTGTAATGGGTATTAAAGATGATGTGGAGTATTCTGACTTGGAACATCGGAACAGATTACTTACGGTATGCAGCACCAGCTGTATATCCGAAGGACCGACTTGGAATGTTGTTGAAGGCGTAGAAGTTTGACAAGAAAGTCTGCCTGGTTGCAGCACTATTCGGGCCTACTGATCCCACGGCGAGCCCAAAGGAGCCCATGAAGAAGTCCTTCGTAAGAGTCTTTACAACATACTGCTCTTGCAATATATAACTGTCTGGAGAACTCGTTCCCAAGCCAATGCTGTCGACCCCCCACACGCCGGATACATTAGCCTGATCGATTCTATAGGCATCTGTCCACCAATTCGGCATGTTTATAGCATAGGTGTTGTCCGCTACCCAACTCGCAGATTCTTGCAAGCCAAGAGGCTGCTGTCCATTGTAAGGCTCAACCCCGCGCTTCTTAGCGCACTCCTCGTCGCACCATTCAGTTTGTCCGGGTACAATAGTGGCTGATGAGGATGTGGAAATGAGAACTCTAAAGGTCTGACCTGTGCCTTTGGCATTGGGGTCTCCAATGTTGATGAAAAAGGTCGACCACCTTCCGTCATTGCCTTCAAATCTTCCAGTGTCGCTTACGACGTGTGGTACTAGGGACGGGGGTACTGGAAGCGTCTCTTTGCGTTTCGCAGAAGGCATCTTTGAGATTCGTTGTTGAAGGTCATATCAAGTGTAGCGGAACATGAAGCAGGTAACAAGGATTTGCAGGCTAGAAGAGACACGATGAGCGAGATACGCCAACCCAATGTGAGTCTTGCTGCGAAACTAGCGGCAGCCTCAAAGGCGAGTTGGCTGAAGATGACCCGTGACAACACAAAGCAGCATGTCTAAGCACTCAATAGAGATTGAACTGCCGTCCCTCATGGCCGCTGCTTGGGGCGGTTAATCTTGGATCCGCCTAGATGCTGCAGGCGCTTCAAGCCCATGTGCTGCTTCAGGCCAGCTCATGTCTGTGCACTGGGCGGGGTTGGGGCACAACAGCAGAAGGACACACAGAGGTCGCCTAACGCATGTGGAGTCATGAGTATATTACTGGACAGGGCAACAAGTACCGGTGAAAAGGTACTGGTTGTGTGGCGGCGACCGGCTTTCTCATTAGGGCCTAATAGCAAGCCGCCACAGGTAGGTGTCATGCTGAGAAGAGCAGATAGGCTGCCCTTGCGTGAAGAATCGAGGCGGTCCGTGAAAAGCGCTCAGCCAAAGCTGAATGGGGATAACCGCGCCGTCGTGTTGTCTTTCACAGCCGCACCTAAGACCGCGATCGTGCCAAGCATCGCCCCACTGCCCGCGGCGCATGGGCGTTAGTTCTCACGTGCATGCACCCCATCTTACACCCTCCACGACATGCTACTCGCGGTTATTTTGCTGCGACAAGTACAAGCGCATCTCCAAAAACTCATGTCAAGGTTCATCTTTGCACCGTTCGCGTCCAGCCAGCTGGCATTACGTACTCAACGTGCGGCTGAGTACAGATGCCCTCAATCTGGGGAAGGGCTGCCCTTGTGCTCTACACCTTCTAATGGATTTTGGCCCCCGAGGACCCCGCTTGGCGCGCAGTTTTATTCATGGTGAGCTGCAGATGGCCATTCCAGTTGTGGTAAGCAGCTAGCTTTATGCGGCTCCAATATCGTCCATGTCAGCAGTCGCCCTGGATCGCCTTTGCAACTTGGCTCCAGACCACTTTGCTGGTTGCCTTTCTGCATTACGGTCGCCTGTCATACCGCCCGGGTGGTATGGGTCGTAAATGGTACAGCATTGCAGGGCTCTCTTAGGCTTGACCTGTACCCCTGGCTCTAGTGGCTGCTTTTCACTGTGAGATGACGCTGACCGTGGACCTTGAAAGGCATTTGGCCAATCTAGCATCAACATGAATTTTCGCCTGCAATACAAGCCTTGTCGATTAACAGACCACCTAGGAGATTCTGCCTTGTGCCGAGATATTCAGCTTCGCTTCCGGTCCAAAGTTTACACACCCTAGTACACTGGCCAAGCCCATATGGTCCCAGCCTCCCCCGGCAGAATCGTATGCTCTTGTCATATGCAGGACGCCCGCTAGCTTTATCGTCATCTTTTACTAGCTTTTCGTGGTCAGGTTCTTTTTTTTTCCTCTCAGCCTCCAGCCATACCCTGAGTAAGGTAAGTGACGCCCCAATTGGTCTAGATCCTTTCTGTTTCTCAATCCTGGCCGACACTCTGGACAGCGGGAGTGGTTATATCTCGTCTAACTCGTCAACCTTGCACCCGTGCCGCACAACTTCAACTCCCTTGCGTCTCTGGTTGCATTTTCAATTAGCTCTTTGAAGCGCTCCTGCATCACTCCTCTAACGTGACCATCCAGCTTCAGGCCGTCACTCGTTCAGCCGAACTTGGAGTCCTTCGCTTCATGATGCGCAGTCACTGGCCACTGCTGCTGGCATTGACTAGCATAGCTCATGCGCAGAACAACAATACAGTACTAGGCGCTAAGGCATCGCCAACTCCTTCCTCGTTGTCTCCAGAACCCTCTGAAGACGTAGTTCAGGCACAAGGATACGGACAGCCAGCAGGTACATGCAAAACCACTAGCACAGTATATGAGTATGGAAGTCCTCCTACATCTACTATACACGTCACCGTCACGTCACCCAAGACCTGTCCGAATCCTCAGCCCAGCACATCGATCAAGACCGTCACAACCACCGTTACTCCTTCCGGAGGCTACGTTGCTCTGCCCCCACCAGTAACAGTGACCACCACCTCACCCAAGACATGCCCAAATCCTCAGCCTAGCACATCGATCAAGACTGTCACAACGACTGTCACCCCTTCTGGAGGCTATGTTGCTCTACCACCACCAGTAACAGTCACTGTCACCAAGCCTGGCGACGGATATGGCCAACCCCCAGTGACTGTTACTGAGACTAAGAATTTTACGACAACGAAGGTATGTCTCATTTCAATATCAGTTTAGTGTATGTGCTGACCCACGAAGACAGAGAAGGAGGTCATCACACAACCAGGAGTCAACATCACAGAGGTACCATTTGACCGCACCAACATCTTACACATGAGTCTGTGCTAAATCGAGTTAGACTGTTACTACTACGAAGGAATACACAAAACCTGGTGTCAATGTCACTGAGGTAGCGCATCATGATTAACGCTTGAGTGAACTTTTACTTACTTTCATGGCAGACCTCGACATATACCGTGCCTGGCCCAACGATCACAGTCAATAAAACTCTGACGGAACTGAAGACTGAGGTTTGTTTTCTAGCATAGATTTAGAGATACGCTATTTACTGACATGGGCAGACTCTAATATCAACATACGTTTCGGTATGTCAATTATTTTGTCATTTATGCCGTCCAATCATTACCTTATCTTCTGTTGCCCCGCCATTTTCACAGGGCTTTGCTCAAATTGGGAGCTTTTTTTGACTACCGAAGAACGGATTGTAGTTACTCGACTCTGCTAACGAATGTACAGCTTGTGCCAACGACCGAAATCAGTTACACGCCGACGACCGAGACTCAGATATCGACCGATTTCAATACTATAACGCAAACCTTCTTGTCCACAATCGTTAGTGTTTCCACATCTGTGTATACCTCGGTGAGTTAGTTTCCATGGCTTCCAATGAGTTCTATCGTCGTTAACGTGCGTTGTTCGTTCAGGTCACTACTTTCTCTACGACCCTCTACGACACTATTACCATAACACGTAAGTCGACTTTTTTGGTAACAACTGTCATCTTCAATCATTTATGGGATGTTTGTGTATCACTCGATTCCAATAACAAATGCGGAGAAGACAACACCCTCATGAAATGACCCAGCTATCTTCTCGCCACATTCCCCGCCACTATTTTTTATCATGAGGCTAATCGTCAACAGTTCCTGGATCCACTGTCATCAGCACAACAACAGTGGTATCGGAAACGACGGCGACGCTGACTTTGACCGACTATATCTCTGTCATAGAAACCGTACCAGGTCCAACCGTATCAGTACCAGGCCCAACCGTATCAGTACCAGGCCCAACCGTATCAGTACCAGGCCCAACCGTATCAGTACCAGGTCCTACAGAGACTACTGTTCAGACTGTATCGGTACCTGGACCGGTTGAAACTGTCATCAGCCCCCAACCAACGACGACAACACAGACTGTCAGCACGACAGAGACATCATGGACTACCAGCATATCTACGTCGATTTCTACGTCAACTACGACTGAACTGGTCCCCACTACAATAACTGGTAAGTGCTATAGCGCGAAGAAGATGTAGAAAAATCTAATAGCATACAGTTTCTGGTGAGCCTAGCGTCAGCACCCAAACCATCATTTCTGAGGTGTTGGTGACAACTACGTTCACGGTTGAGGTTCCACAAACAGTTATAATCGTCTCTGAACAAACTGTTGAAATTCCTGGCCCTACAGTTGAAGTTCCAGGTCCAACCATCGAGGTACCGGGACCCACCGTCTCAGTTCCAGGCCCGACAGTAGAGCTCCCAGGCCCGACAGTCGAAGTCCCAGGTCCTACCGTCTCAGTTCCAGGGCCTACGGTTGAGGTGCCAGGTCCTACTGTCTCAGTTCCTGGTCCTACTATTGAAATCCCTGGCCCAACTGTCGAGGTCCCAGGACCAACGGTAGAGATTCCGGGGCCGACGGTAGAAGTCCCTGGTCCGACCCAGACCGTTGAACGGACTGTCATAGAGACTTTGACCCAAATTTCGACTCAGCTCAGCACTTTGACTCTGCCGCCTCAGGTTGTGGTTACTACAACAACACTTCCAGGAGTAACTTCGACGATAACAACTCAACTTCCGGCGAGCACTGTGGTGTCCACGGTTCTCTCAACACTGACTCTCCCGCCAACAACCGTGACCTCCGTATCTGTCTCCCCACCAACAATCATCACAGAGACGTTCACACAGCCAGGTCAGATTACTACGTCTACCATTACGCTCCCCGGCAGTCTCACCACAGTCACCGCACAACTTCCCGGCACTACTCAGCTCTCTACCGTCACTCTCCCTGGAGAAATCGTAACCACCACCATTCAGCTTCCCGCAACTACTCAACTTTCTACTATCACTCTCCCAGGGGAAATTGTGACTACTACCATTGAACTCCCTGGTACTACCCAGATTTCCACTACCACTCTTCCTGGGGATGTCATAACCACTACCATTGAGCTTCCTGGAACTACTTCAGTAGTGACTACTCAGTTGCCTGCAAGCACGGTTGTCTCCACTCTCACTCTGCCTCCTACAATTACTACCTCGGTCATTCAGCTCCCAGGAGAGACTTCGGTGGTAACTACACAACTGCCACCACGTACGATCCTATCAACCATTACCCAGCCAGCTGTGACATCTACTGTAACTACCGAGTTGCCGGGAAGTGTTACGACAAGCACAGTTCTATCGACTGTTACTTTGCCGGCCTCTACCGTCTTGAGTACCGTGACTAGCCCTGGCTCAAGCGTTGTGTCCACGTTGACGCTACCGGCTACCACAACAATCTCTACCGTCTTGGTTACACAATCCGTCGTCACTACTCAGATAGTACCGACTACCATTATCCAAACGGCAACCCCATCTCTGTCATCCACTCCCTCTTTGTCGTCCGCTCCCACCCTATCATCCACTCCTGCACCCTCGATCACTTGCACTAGTGGATGTCAAATAGATGTCACAGCCATGCGGTTGGGCTACCCGGGAACTGTCATTGTCTCAACCGTGTCGCTGCCCGTGGTTACTCTCGACATCTATACCGATTCAAACAATCAGGACGTGAGCTCCACACTATATACAAATGAGCTACCAGCTCCAACTCCAATCACCTGGGACTTCTCCAGTGTGACGTTGACATGGCCGACTGTTTATGCGGCTTATGCAACTTTCAGTCACCTCGAAGTTGAACCCATTGCCTCCGAGTGTGTTACCGAGACATCAACACTATCGCTGCCATCTCCCACAGATTGGAAGCCCCTCATTGTTGTAGAGAGCGACATCCCAGAACCAAGGGCATCGGTACCACCTGTAGTAGTCAGCTACTTGAACACACTACCTACAATCATTCAACAGCTCGGAAAGCCTATCGGCGCCAGTGCATGTGACCCGGTTGTAGGAAGCACAGCAGACCCAGGCACTTCGACACGAGGATCGACGACGTATAACAAGCTAGTCACAGCAGCAACCACCATCACTCGCCGTCTAGCAACAGCCGAAAAAGCCGTAGCGTCATCAACGATTGCAGCTCCCCCAGTCATAACCACGGCAGAGACATCCAAAGCTGCCCCTACCAGCGCGCCGCCACCACCTCCCCCACCAACTTCAAGTAGGCCTCCTCCTCCCCCTCCATCTCCCTCTACCACTGCGGCAGAGACGAGCCGTGAGACGCCTCCTGCGCCATCCAACTCGCCTCCCGCCGTATCCAGTGCCGCCCCACCATCACCACCTAGTATCGCGCCTCCGTCAAGCAACCCTGCTGACTCCGCGTCTGAAGGTCCCGCGCCCTCGCCGTCCACAAATCCCTCGACCGTAATCGCGACCTCCTCTCCCGCCGCAGAACAACCCGCTTCTTCTTCTGCCACCACACAAAACAATCCTTCTACCACTGTAGAAGAACCCCCTTCGTCCATCGCCCCTCCCTCCTCCGTCTCCCTACCCAACGGTGCACCCATAGAGTCCACAAGGACCACTACTACCTTTGGAAGCGGCGTCTCGTCTCCCGTGCGACCTTCGAGCTCGTTCTCAGAATACACGGGTGGTGCGGCACTGCCTACGGGACAGATTGCGGGTTTCTTGATTGGAGCCGCGGGAATAGGTCTCGGCTTATTTTAATCGTAATGAAGGAAAAAGAAGAAAAGAAAACACGTAAGGAAAAGAGGGGTGGATATATATATACATGATGTTGATGTGACGTTTTATGCACAGTAAATGATTCATGGTATGTAGTTTGGGGATCCTAATGTAATAGCTTGGGATTTAATGAATGAATGAATATATGCATGGTTATTGGATAATGGTGTACAATGGGCTTGAGTGGTGTTCGTGATGGACTGCTGGAGTGAAGACGGTGAAACGATCAATGGTATAGTGCATGACTGGAATTTCGTACAGGGCATTTCTGATCGTGTGCAACAGGCGGTATGAAAACACCACGCTATGCTTCGCTTGTCCCTTACATAAGACACGCGTATCATACAGGAGAAGAAAGACAGAACATATGTACAAAAGGTACAGGTGTAAGTGAGCTCAAGATAATCATGATGCATGTGTGAAGCGTCTACGCTCAACTCAACAACTCCCTGATATCCTCAATACGCTGGACGCGCTTCTCCTCATCCGACATCATACCCAGGGAACTCGCACTGCAAAACATTGTTAGTCTCATTCAGCAAAGTAAATCACGGAAAGAGGAAGGGATGTCTCGACTTACATAAACTTCTTCCTCTCCTGTATTCTCAGCATCTTCTCCTCAATGCTACCCTCGACACAAAAACGTACTACTTTGACCTCCCTCTCCTGCCCCATGCGATGAACACGATCAATAGCCTGGGCTTCAACCGCAAAGCTCCACCACGGATCCATCATGAACACTTTGTTTGCACAAGTCAGATTCAGGCCTACACCGCCCGCCCGCAGACTCAGCAGCAGGACGTACGGTTTCGGCGAGGATGTAAACTCCGCCAAAATCTGTGCGCGTGCTTTCTGGCTAATGGAGCCGTCGAAGCGCAGAAAGGGGATGTGATCGCGTGTTAGCGCAGGCTCAATGAGGTCGAGGAAGGATGTGAATTGCGAGAAGACGACAGTTTTTGCATTCTTTTCTTCTTTGCGCATTTTCCTGAGATGGCCTAGTAGCGCTTGGGTTTTGGCGGAGCCTGTAAGGCCGACTCGGCGGAGACTGATGCGAGGTGTTTGTGAGGAAGTTGGTTGCGGTGCGTCGGTAGGGCGGAAAGCGTGGTTGAGCTCGCCTTCGGTGACATGATCATGTCGGACTACTTCAAAGACGTCGCGGGCGTTAATGGGTTCGCGACAGTTGAAGCAGCGGGGTATCTCGTTCTTGTCGCGTTGGTGTGCAATGTAGTTTAGGAGGCATTGTTTGCACGCCGAGTGCCAACATCCAGTGACGGCTTGTTCGATCATGGGCTCTTCGGAGCATATGGGACATTCGGCTTCCTTCTCGTCCTGAATCTGCTTGAGAACGTGTGCACCAAACCTGCTCACGTCTTGGTCGCCTTCAGCCTCGAAGCGCTCAATGAGACTAGAGAGATCCATATCATCTGCGAGACCGTTTGCAAGGTCAGAGGCTAACGATGCATCTTCTTCGTCAGCGACCACGTTGGCTTTGCGAGTGAGAATAGGATGACAGCATGACTGCCGCAGTCGAAGAATCTGGGCGAAGATGGTGGTGTACGACTTCATCAAGGTACCAGCCTCTGCGTTGGCACTGAATACGCTTTTCGCACGCATATAGATATGATCATATACATCCCGCTCGTCTTGGGACAACACAATCTTCTCAACATCAATGGTCCGTGGCGGTAGAGGCACCAGAGCTTTGCCATCGGGTGTCTTCATATCCTTGGTTCGACGAAGTACTAGTGGTTCGAGCACCGTTTGTACAACGTTTAAGGCACGCACAAAATCGCCTGATTCGAATGGAACAGTGATGAACGTCTTCCAGAAGGAAAAGTTCGCCCAGGGTTCAACCTTGAGAAAACGGACCAGACTAAATAAATCCTCAAGTCGGTTGACAATCGGAGTTCCTGTGAGAACCCAGCGATGCTTTGCGCTGAGCTCATAACAAGCCTTTGCCGTCTTCGACTGCCGGTTTTTGATGTAGTGTGCTTCGTCGAGGATGATTCGGAAGTAGTCTAGTGAGAAGATGCCGCCATGTGAACCACGGTTCCCATCTTGCGCAACGACCTGACTGTATTCCGAAAGCACGGTGCCATAGCTCGTGATGATGACATTTGGTGCGTTAGCCGCATTAGAGGCACAACATAGCTTCTGCAGATTGACTGCCTTCTCGGAGCCATAGTACACCATAGCTTTCAGCGTGCCCTCCTTAGATGCCTTCTCAGCTTCGCCATGCCATTGCGCTAGGAGAGACATCGGTGCTATAACGAGGGTGGTATATGGAGCAGGTTCAACGGCTGCACTAGTCTTCTGTAGTCGTGGCAGAGATTTTGGCGTGGTCGGCGTCTGGTCGCTGCTGATTTCTGTCCGATGCGTGTGGATCAAACTAAGCATTTCAATAGTTTTACCCAGACCCATCTCATCAGCAAGGACCCCACCCAGGCAATTCTGCTCCTGCTTCGGAAACTCCAGTGATAATTCGCCTGAATACGGGTTGACGTAGAACATGGTCTGATCTGCGACAGTCGGTACAGGCTGATTGTCTGCATCGTGAGTAGGCCATTGATACTCCTCCCACAACGGATGCATAGATGTTTCTCTGTCCTCTATTGACTCATCCTTCTCTTTGCTCACCATCCAATATAACGCTTGTTTTTGGTATTTCCGCAAATCCATACGGAAAGTGTCGGCCGGTTCCATTGTGGGGGTGTTGAAGTCAAAAGATTGCGCCTTCTTGTACAGAGAATCCAATTGGTCCTGTTCGAGCTCCTCTCCTTCCTCGGCTTCTTCCGGGGGTGGTGAGGATGTGGGGTCGGTAGAAGTCGATTGTGTTGCTGGTGTACCAGATTTTGGCTTGGGCTTGTCACCTTTCTTTTCGTCATTATCTGCCGCTTGCAACAAACCTTGCCGCTTGTGTTTTGCTGTTGTCTCGTTCTCGTGTGTGGGCTGAAGATTGATGGCCTCGAATAACTTGACGAGGCCGACCTGCCGCAATCGAAGGTCTCGTTCGTCGGAAGATTCCTTTTCCTCAAACAAGTTGATCTCTCGGTTGTTATCTGGTTTCGCAAACTTCCTACTATCGAACGCTGCTCGCAGGAAATAGGCTCGGAGTTGCAGGTAGATTGTATCACCAGTCCGCAGCTTTCCCGGGGTGTAGACAACGGAGCCGTCAAACGAGCACACACTCTGGTCTAATAGAACAGACACCCATGTGGCGGTATCATTGTCCAGTCTCCCCACCTCCTCTCCTCTCTCATTTGTGAATCGCACTACGATATCCGGCTTCTTGAGTTGAATGACCTTCTTGGCTTTGTTCAGTCTAGGCTGTGGTTTTACGCGCTCAATGCGAACCTTCTCGTCATGCTTGAGAAGGCCAGTCCCACTCTTGGTCGCCCATGCAGCAGCGCCGAACGAGCCAACATATCGTTTGCTGGGCATTTCTCGTATCACTTGGGGCGTAGAGGAGTCTGATCCAGGTGTGGAGGCGTTTGAAGCCTCGGATTCGGTACGTTTGAGCGAACTCGCTATCGTCATCTGAACGGGCTGCGGGCGAGACTGGAAAATTGGTGCGGGAGGTCTTGAGGGTATTGTACTCCAAGAGCCATCCAAGTAGAGGTTGATGGCTGGTGGTTGTTAATTATGGCTTTCTAACACTTTCCGAATTGTCCTACCTCGCTGCACATCGCTTCCGCTGACATCCTTGAGCTTTTGCAATGTCACGTGCGAAAGTTCTCCGACAACCGCCTGGAGCATTTCGACATCGAAACTGCCAAAGTCTGTTTCCCCTCCATTGCTCTGTTCCTCGGCCGGTGCCGCTTTGTGGTCCTGAGGCTGCGGTGGCGGCGACGACGACGGAGGGAGGTCAGCAGGCTTCGTGCGAACTTGTACAGGCGACGAGTCTTCTTCAAAGAAACGGCGCTTCTTGAGGGGTCGTTCGTCGGGGTGGGGAGATTCCATGGTGTTGGTGTAGGTCGGTGGCACTTTCGCCGCACTTCAAGTGCGTCGACGCGTCGACGCGCTTTCACGAACCCACATGGCCTAAAGTGCGGGTGATCGACATAATAGCGTCATACACACCAACCAGTCGCCTTCGACTCTTTGCGCCTTACCACAATCAATTGATACGCCCCCAAGTGTCGCCATCTTTGTTCGCTCTTGTGCACCGGTTACTGCGTTGTATTTAGTTTGTTTATGCTGCGCAATGGCCGTTTGCATTGTACCATAATTCTTGGCCACTGTTAAAAAAAAGTTTCAATGCCACCACCGAGGCTCCGCACCGCACCCTTGCGGCGCATAAGTTGCACCTCACAACCTCAGCGGAGGTTGTTCCATGCGTCTTCATACCTCAACAGCGCAGCAAAGCCTTCAGAAGATGAGGTTGCAAGGGCTCGTGCCTATTGCGCAAACTTAGTCAGGTGGGTACATCTTCATCGCCACGGGTCAGCCCTCTATTGATCACTTGCAGAACATACGACGCACCTTCTCACATCCTGCAAACATTCATACCTCAGTCTTCTCGCGATGCTTATCTCGCTATCCGGGCTTTCAATGTCGATGTCGCCCGTGTCGCTGATACGACAAGCACACCCACTATCGGCATGATGCGCATGCAATTTTGGCGGGATACCGTGACCAAAGCGCTCGCAGGAACCCCACCAAAAGAGCCGGTCGCTATTCTGCTGGCGCAAGCGGCAGAGGATCTACATGAACGCTCAGGAGGAAAGGCACGACTAAGCAAGAATTGGTTCCATCGCATCATCAACACTCGCGAACAATATCTAGGCAATCCTCCGTACCCAACGCTGAGTGCATTAGAGAGCTATGCTGAAAACACTTACTCGACCATGTTGTACCTAACGCTTTCTGCGCTACCGCAAGCATCCCTCACAACCGACCATATTGCATCCCACATTGGAAAAGCAATGGGCATTGCTGCAGTGCTACGAGGCATCCCTATCATTGCATTTCCACCACAACAGCCCATCAATACCAGCAATTCCATGACAGGCCAATCAGGACCAACCCAAGGCGCCGTTCTCCTACCCCTGGATGTTATGGCTGAAGCCTCGGTTCGTGAAGAAGACGTATTCCGACAAGGGGGTTCCGCGCCTGGTCTCCGCGACGCCGTCTTCACCGTGGCTACACGTGCAAACGACCACCTCATCACAGCCCGTGAGATGCTGTCCAAGCTGCGGTCTGAAGGCACCCTTGGCCATGACTTTGAACACCAAAACGAGGAAGACCATCAGTATAGCGTGCAGCAGATGAACACGGGACAGGAAGCACAATTGGCAGAAGTAGAACAGGCATTTGGTGTTTTTATGCCTAGTGTTTCAACTCAAGCCTGGTTGGACAGGCTGCAAGGAGTCGACTTTGACATCTTCGATCCAGCTTTGAGAAAGGTAGATTGGAAGTTGCCCATGAAGGCTTACTGGGCGTACACTCGACGGAAGTTGTAGGTTCTGCAATAATCAGATTATGAAACGGATTAAACAAGAAAGCTTTGGGCATATTTCAGCAAGAATCTTGCACATACCCAGTAGCCATGAAACTGTACATGCTGCTTGGATGTATACTTTGCACTATACAAATCACGTGTTACATTTCCAAGTTGAACATATGGTCATGGTAACAAGACTCTGTCGTTCTCTCGCTCACAAACACAAACACGTCAAGACCTCTCCCGATACCAGCTACGTTATACAGAAAAAAAGAAATCAAAAATCCATCGCCCCTGTAGATTGAGATGCCATCATGTATGTAGGAAAGGAAATCCTAGATAACGTAAGCGAGAATCGGCGTCCGAAAACTTGGCGACACCAATCCCCTTGTGGTCTAGCTCACCCACTATCGCGGGCGCCAATTTTGCAATCGCACACGACGAACATCAGCACAGTCAGCCCGACGACTTCTCCCACCGCTCCCGACCACCACCAAAAGACGCAGGATACCCATCTCTTTGCGCTCCTCACCCCACCACACATCAAAATGTCTACCACCGTACGTACAACCGCTTTGCTGTCTCCAGCCGGGACGTAGCTGCAGCGAACGAAGGGACGAATGCACCATCGTCTGTCGTCGTTGTTATGGCTATTTGTCCCGCGCATGCGCTCCAGAACAGTAGGCTAAGTACCAATTTTGCACATATAGAAGCGCAACGCCGCCGCCAAGAAGGGCCAGAAGGTGACGAAGAAGTTCATCATCAACTGCTCGCAGCCCGTCAACGACAAGATCTTCGACATCCAGGCGTTTGAGAAGTTCCTGCACGACCGCATCAAGGTCGAGGGCCGCACCGGTAACCTCGGTGACGTCGTCCAGATCAGCCAGCAGGGCGAGGGAAAGATTGAGGTCATTGCCCACCAGGAGTTTTCTGGTCGCTACCTCAAGTACCTGTACGTTGTCCCTATGTTGGAACTCCAAAAGCTGGGAGCTTTGGGTCTGCAAAGCAAGAGGATGAGAGCATTGGCTAACGCTACGGAAACAGCACCAAGAAGTTCTTGAAGAAGCAGCAGCTCCGTGACTGGCTCCGTGTCGTCTCCACCTCCAAGGGTGTCTACGAGCTCCGCTTCTTCAACGTCGTCAACGACGAGGCCGACGAGGACGACGAGTAGATTTACGATTAAACCACCACTTTGTGATAGCACCATGACTTGCATATTATGGAGTCTAGTGTTTGGGAAATAAGGGGGAAACGGTCGAATGTCTACCGGGGTGGATAGCACCAGTCAAAATGAATTGATGCATCTGCCAGCACCATGAATATGTTCCGTTGTGCCAATTGACCTGTGCGTGAAGAAATATGATGTCTTTTTTGTCGACATGTGGTGGAGTAGCTGCTGCGAGTGTAACCTCTTGTGAGCACTAGCCCATGTGAATATCAAGCTTCAAATTTTTTCTTGTCCAGCGAATAAGCATGCGTAAATCAAGAAAAACAAGCTCTACACCGTCAAACCTGCCCCTGTGGATCATCGGCACCGGGGAAGGAGGGAAGAGGAGAGGAGACAAGAAAAAAAAAACCAGGTATTGTGAAACTTCGGGTGCACATCATGGACTAGGTATAGTAGTGGAGGCTGAAAAGGGCAGACCCTTGCACTCCACATGATGCTAAAGGTTGTAGTGCAAGTGGTGCACGATCTTCCGCGTGGGAGCTAGCTAGTTAGCTTGCATGCAAGAAAAAAAAATCGTGAACTGGGTCATGACCACCACTACAATGCATCTCCGATGTCGTGATTAAGGTTTTTGACCGGAGAAAACAAGCTTGCATGAAGCTTTTTTCTTTCTTCTAGTTTGTATGTTTGCATGTGAGTGAGTGAATGAGCGGGGTAATAGGTAACTACTATATAGCATATGTCGGAAGAGTGTTTAAGCGTGTGCGTATGTTTATTTTCCGGAAAGAGGTGTGGCTAGTGGCGGTGGTGTGAGATTAGACGAATCTCGCCTCTTTGTGGAGTGACCGACCACCACCACTACTCATCATACGAGTACGAACGACTGAGAGTGCGACTGACCCCTCATTTGTATTCGTATGCGCGGTATCCGTCAATGTCCGCCAAAAATTAATGCACATGAGATTGATTCTGGAACGCAATTATGGATCACGAGTTATGTATGCGTTTGAGCGGTCTGCTGGCTGGCTGCTTTGTTGGCAACTATGCCTTGTTGTTCAATCTGCAAGCTGAAACGTAGCAATCAGGATTCAGGCGGCATGCTGTTTTTCGGCAGATCGCCGGGGAATTGGCATTTTGGGTGCGGCGGGCACTAAAGGCCTGTTCCGGGCAATTTAGTCGCACTCGCCCACACCACCACGACCACTTTTCTCGCGACAGTATCCACATGTCACAAGGCGTCGAGACAACGCACTTGCAGACAGTGTGTGGGCGCCACGAGGCATTTTGGGTTACCCACCGGAAAAGCATCGCGAGACGTGGTCGGATGCGGGAAGGGGGGCCGTGAGGTGGAGAATGCTAAAGCAATTCGTATTATGGTCGCGAGCTGTGCTGTTGTGCTGTGCTGTGTTAAGAGAGTTTGTATAATGGTGGGTGGTTTCACCGGATGCAGCAACGATTAGTAGAGTTCAACGTTCTGGAAGGCTCATTGCGACGACGCGCAGACGTATGCGATCGATCACCGGTGAAGATCCCGCCGTTGAGCGATCGCCACAGCGGGAGAGAGTTCCTTGCATGTGAATGTGGCAGAACCAGTCATTGTGTGCACCTACTACCGGACGTTTCGAGAAGGTCAGGTACAATGCAATCGGGCCGTTGGAAAGCATAGGAGGCTCTGCGCTGGAAGCCGCCCTCGGGAGCCGCAGGGCAAGTCGACGACAGGTCGGGACAGCGTTCTAGACACGGAGGGGCTACGCTGTCGGCTTGCGCAGACTCGGACAGGGGCGGTGAGATGTTGAAATTGAGAGGAGCAGGGAGCCATGGGCACGTTGGCAGTAGATTGGATGGCGCGATACGACGTGATGACTCTGCTCGGAGTAGAGTTGCGGCTACGCGTGGCGGGCTGAGCAAGCCCGTGACTGATATCCGACGGGAACGAGGTACTCGGAATAGTCGAACGAACCATGGTGGGGCGCCCGGGCTCCGGTCGGTCCAAGACTTGCGAGCAAAGCCCGGCCAGGGGCATGCGGCGCATGCAGCTGTTTTGCCCGATGCGGCAGGGGCGAGGCCGCAACCTGGGCAGATCGCTTGAGACGCGCGCGGACACCATTCAAGCGTCACGGGTGTTAAGCGAAGACAGCGTGAGATGCGCAGGGTGTAGAGTAGACCATGTACATAGTATAGTATACTGCTCGAGGTCCACATGGGGATCCACGGACGGCGTGATTGGCGCTGGCGGGCGAGGCGCGACGTTTCCATCGAGTAATGTAGAACAGTCTGGTCTCTCAACAAGTGGATGCCTTTGACACGAGGCAGCCAGAGTCTCAGCCAGCATCGGGCCGCGACGCCAAAATTGTGTAAAGAGGCTGTAAAAACATCTGGGACGGTGGTGGGGCTGTCTCTGAGCGGTTGTGCTGGGGCCCACGGGCGCAAAGAAAAATTCGACGCATTACATGACGCCGGTTGCCTTGGCATTGGTCCAAACCTTCAACGACATGACAGGGCGGCGATGAGCAATTGTACTTGGTACACGCCGCAATCGCAGTAGGCAGGTCGGGCGCAAGCAGCGGGCAAAGAGGCATTATTGCAGCGGGAGGGGAAGCGGGCACTGGCCTGGCGTGAGCACTGTAATGAGCGCGCGCGGCCGGACCTGACCAAATTGGCTGAGGTGATGATGATGATGATGCTGGCCCATGGCCGAGGAGATGCTGCAGACGCCGGACCCCCAGAGCGACAGTCACGGTCACGTTCTGGAAACGGGCATCAGGGCTCTCTTGTGGGGGAATAGCGCATCACGTTTGCGTCAGCGAATAATGTTGGCCAGGCGGGCAGTGTGCCGCTGCCATGGAGGAGCACCCCAGAGTTTGGCGGGTGGGGACGTATGAGTCTGGTATGATGCGTGGTAGAATGTATGGCCGCCGGCTGCCACGACGGCAACGGTACATGCATCATGGAGCAAAAGGCCTCGCTAGGCCCGAGGTCGAGATGCAGCCGACAACCCACGGCAAGGGCCGGGCGGTGAGCATGTCAGCGCGCAAGGGCGTGAGTACTGTATGGGAAACGAACTCAATGACTGTGACTGTGCTGTGTCTAGTAATCATGCGTTGCATCACATCACATAGGGCGCGTACGTTGTAGCATTTTGTCAGCGACTTGGGAGTGTATACACAATTAGTCACCTCACATAGGGCGTGCCTGTACACAGCGATCGGCCGGCTGTGCGCGACGTGGTTGGCTGGCGCGCCTGTTGACGTCTTTTGGCCTGGCAGGCACGACTGCGACTGCGACTGCAGCTGCGACTGACAGACAGGTTCGTTGGCGATCTCGTGAGCGGCAGGCCGTGCGCACCTGCCTGCCTCCTGACCCAAATTTTACACGCTGCAGGGATGCGGTTGCCGCAACCGACTAGCGTGGGCGCGCGAAATCCCTGCTGCTGCTACCACCGATGAAATCATGCAAAGGGCCCATGAGGCAACCCAGTCATCGAGTTTCTCTTACATACGAAGCCCTTCCGGTGCTCTCTTAAATAAGACCTCACCCTGCCCCAGCTTCACGACTTCCATTTTAGAATATCAGAATATGTTCCTGCCACAAACACTCATCAACCACCTGCATTCCCACAAAGTCAATTCGTGAGCGTCGCCTGCACTCCACGCTTTCCACCTGCATACATATCGCCTGCCGGCCCACGCACGCCCCTGCCATTATTGGACAGAGCCTTATCTCGCACACTCGCAACCCACTCATCTCTCCCACTCAGCCCTACCCCAGATTCTTTTATCTCAGTCAGGCCATGCCCGGTCGCCTACTTAGTACCCTCGCGAGGGTGGCACCCACACCGTCGCCCAAATCGGACCACGTCAAACCACACGCCGAGGGCCTATTGCCCCCCGTCTACTCGTACGACGCACCCCGCGTCAAGGCAAAGTCCAAGTCGGAGGAGTCCCTCGTCATGGATATCTTCAACCGCCACAAGCATGACAAGCACGACAAACACGACAAACACGATAAGCACGACAAGCACGCCAAGGATGACCACAAGAAGAGCCCAAAGGTTGAGGCTGAGGGCGCCGCTTCCATGAACATGAGCGTCGAATCCCCTCCAATCGTCTTCTACAACAACCCCCAGACATCCACTGGCGCCATCCTCTCCGGTCAGCTCGTCATCAACGTTCACGACCCCTACATTACCGTCGACAAGTTTGAAATGCGCATGCTTGCCATTGTTACCACCAAGAAGCCTGTCTCCCCACACTGCCCGGACTGCACGACCCAGACCACCGAAATCCACAAGTGGGAGTTTCTGACTCATCCCGTTTCTCTGTGCCACGGGCCCCACAACTTCCCCTTCAGCCACCTGCTGCCCGGAAATCTACCCGCAACCACCCACGGCAGTCTCGCCACCGTCGACTACTACCTGTCTGCAGTCGCTACTACCTCTTCGGGCAAGATCACTTACAAGCGAAACATCGACATCAAGCGCGCCATTTTCCCTGGTGCCGAGAAGCACTCGATTCGCATTTTCCCTCCCACCAACCTTACCGCATCCGTAAAGCTGCCCCCAGTCATCCACCCCATTGGTGACTTTCCCATTGAGATGCGCCTTTCCGGCATTGTTCAGAACAAGTCTGACTCGCAAACGCGATGGAGGCTGCGAAAGCTCAACTGGCGCATTGAGGAGACGCAAAAGTTCACTTCTCCCGCCTGTGCCAAGCACATGTCCAAGGTTGGCGGCGACGGCAAGGGCATTCTCCACGAAGATGTCCGCGCCATTGCCAACGAGGAGGTCAAGACCGGCTGGAAGACCGATTTCGAAAAGGGCGAGATCGATGTCGAGTTCCAGGCCGCTTGCAACATGGCCATGAAGCCTCTCTGCGACATGGAGAGCACCAATGGCATGAGCGTCAAACACAACCTCATCATTGAAATGGTTGTTGCTGAGGAGTGGGCACCACTCAAGAAGCTCAGTCAGGCCACACCCACCGGCGCGGCCCGCGTTCTCCGCACGCAATTCCACCTAGTTCTTACAGAGCGCTCCGGTATGGGCATCGCCTGGGACGAGGAGCAGCCTCCACTGTACGAGGATGTTCCCGTCAGCCCACCCACCTACGTTGAGGAGACCGAGTATCCCTTCTCCAACTTCAGCTCTCGATCTGGCAGTTTCAGTCTTGAGCGTTAATTTTGGACTCGTTATATCTCTTCTCCTCGTTTATACCCCACTCGTCTTTTGACGACGATTCACGAATTTCCTTACTTGGCCATGGTCTGATTCTTCTAGCGATTATCACTTGTGGACTGTAGGATATACCCCCATTCGTACATTGTTTTCTGGGCGTCGCATTTTTCACTCGCCCCTCTCTATCTTTTTTATGGCGTTTTGGTTCATTGCTGGACTGCTTGAGGTGTGCCCCAGAGGCCCTCTTGCATGGGTATAGACATTATCCAGCTCGGCGTTTCTGTGTTTGCTGCCAAGAGCAACCAAAAAGTTCTGGCTCAACAAGACTCAAAATTTCCTTTGTTCATTAATTCGTACATAATACATAGTACACAGTGGAATTCACAAGCTTTCTACACTCTGACACATTATTTGCCTCTTTTACTCCCTACGCCGCGAATAGCCGTCAAGTGATGAGAGAAAAAAACTCAATCGTGAAACCATCAATTGTGCCTTGCATAATTTGCCCGAAGACGGAGTTCCCGATTGTTCGCCAGACGCATTCCGTTACCGGCGCGCGGCAACTAAAAAACACCAAGACCGGCAGCCCGCAAAAAAACAACCTTGCCACAACGCCGCGTGTCATGCACACACACCAATACCAACAGCCTAAACCTAACCTCCAACGTCCCAAATTCCACCTTGCCCAAAACAAACCTCACGATCCTTGGCAACCCTCTTTTTTTTTCTGGTCGCCTTACGGACACACTAAAAGACGGAAGAAAGTCCGTAAGCCACTGTCAGGCTTGATGGAGCTAGTTAGTCATCTAGCACATAGTAGTAAAAACCCGCAAGCCACAAAGGGCTCGTGTGTGATCACGAAACTGGAAAGAAAAAAAAAATTAAATCCCGCTTCCCTGAAAGAGACACACATACCATTTGCCCCGTTGGTAAGTACGTACAAGAAAACTAATACTGAATCGAGGCATGAAAAGGCGAGATTCTAGAACGGCGTGCGTGCGTGCACGCGCGTGTATGTATGTGTGTGTGTGTGGAGAGAGGAGATCCACTGAAAAAACTTTTAAAAGGTACTCAAAGTTGGCTTGCATGCACGTGCGCAAGGCGCAGAGAGTCAGTTGGTCAGTCAAGAAACGGGGCAGCTATTTGCATGGGCGCCTGCCACAGTGCGCGCGAAGGATTCAAAGTTGGACGACACGCGAAGGGGGGAGGTGAAAGAGGAAGTTACGGTGTGTAGCTGGCAAAATGATGGAGAATGTATGTAGAAATGGGGCCGGAAAGTTGACACATGGGAACACGCACATGCATGTATGTATGTGGTATGTGGGCGGGTAACCTTGCACCCAATACGCAGAATCACATGTGTTGGGGGTAGGTGATGATTTTTGATAGGTGTGATTTTTCTTACACCACACTTGCTGTGCTGTACTATACATGGTGTGTATGTGTGTGTGTGTGTGTATGATGCGGATTCAGGGATTCCCACCGGTCATCACGCATGTGAGGTTGGAAAAAGTGCATGTATGCGAAACAAGGCCGCCCACTCATCACCATCACCACCACCAGCAGCATTCTAGAACCAAGCTTGGCATCTTCGCATATATGTGTGTGAGTGTACCAATCCAAAAATGTACATTGGGTACGTACCACACACACTATACCCCAGCACTACTAGTAGCTACGCGTCCGTCCGTCCGCCCCCGTCGTCCCCCGCAGGAAAACTCTCGGAGTTGAGCGACGACGAACAAGCATCAACATGGGGAAATAATATACCGAGCTCCCCCCCAAATCTGGAGTCATGCCGAAATCCTTCCATTTCTCCCATCCCATCCCACAAGAAAGCCCAGCCTAGAAGCCTTTAGTACATACATAGTTCCAGGGCCCACAACAAACCAAGCCAAGCCCTTTGTGCATGACCAACCTAACCTGCAAGCGGCGGGGAAGTCCGTCCGTCCGCAGGTCCATCTGCCAAAGTTGCAAGGTCCCCTTTCCCATACGGTGGTGATGTGATGGGCAGGGAAAACGTTTCCGTTTTGGGGTATATAGGGCTGTGCGGCTCTGCGGGGGCTTGGCGGACTTTTATCCTGGAGGTAAGGGGATTTGGGGATGGGGGGTGGAACGTGGGATGGGTATGTGACGAATGCCGAGGTTGATCAGTGGCGAGGGGGGGAGAGAACTTCTAGCGATCATCATGTTCGTGATGATGATGGAGATATTGGATGTGATGTGATGCAATTGTTGGATTTGTGGCGTCAGGGATGATGGCACATTTTTTTCAGAGTTGGATGTTGGATGTTGGGTATCGTGATCGGTGGGGATACGGCCGTACGTATGATGATGATGACGACGATGGTGATGATGATCGTGGTGGTGGGAAGAATGGAAGATCGAGCATCTCGTATCCTTTTCCCATCTTCTTCTTCTCCCTTGTTCTCGAAGGTACGTTTTGGTGTTGTTGTCGTTTTTAGTAGCACAAGGGACATGCGCCACACTTTGCTCTTCTCCCAGTCCCAGTTCCGTTCCCCACACTAGGTAAGGGACCTAGAGCTTTCTTTAACCTGTCCCCTCCGCCAATCAGACAAGGCGCTTCATTCTATCAAATGCATCTGCAAATTCCGTGTAGTCCCACACGTCGTCGTCGCCGTCTTCGTCAGGAGCAAACCTCGACCCTTCATATTCTCGCTTGGCTATCCCACCACCAAGCTGCGGGCTCATTTCCAAATGCAAGCACTCGCGCAACGCAGACTCATCTTCCCAGCAACTTCCCATGCTCATCCAGACAGCCACGATACCCACGCGCTGCTCTCTCGTCTTGTTGTTTCCCACTTCAAAGAAGCCCGGTCTCCACAGCTCATTATGCCTCGGCGGCTTGAGCGAAAAAGTCAGGGATTCTAGATTGGGAAACCGATCTAGCATCGTTTTCCCGCTTTTGAGTATCTCAGGCCAGAACCGGTTTTTCCAGCAGTACTTTACGTGCTCGAGACTCTTGTCAAAGATGCCGCGGGGACTGGCGTCCATGACAATGTGGCGCACAAGCAAGTGACGATGTTCGAGGCCGAGTTCAAGCAGGCGCAGGTTCCACGAGGAAAACACATTTGCGCCGTAAAGTATTGGACTGCACTCAGCATTGAGCTGCCGACAGCAGCGCATGAGGGCCACAGGAAGCTGGCCGTTGCGCAAGGGCAGCGGTTCGCTGGGGCCACAGCCTCCATGGCGGATGTTCATGGCTCTGGCGACGAGCCGCGCGGCTGTGGGATCACGTGTGTAGATGAGAATGGCACCGTGGATGCGAAACGCCCAATCGTAGACTAGGTCTCTGAGTTCGCGAGGGAGATCTAGAAAGCCCACGATGCTTTCGTCTTGGTTGTAGGATTGCACCCATGCTGGTGGTGGCCTGTGGATTGGCTGGAGCTGTCAGCTGGAAGGAAATGGCTAGACGTGCGGATCATTGATGGTGATGAGTAAACGCACTTCTAGCGCCATGTTCATGTACTTATCCCTTGTCTCACCTGCTTTCTCGGTCTTCACTTGTTCAAATAAGGCAGCACTATGTATCAGGGCAAGGGCTCGATAGAGATGGAAACGGGTTTCAAAAACGGCGTGCAGTGCGGAAAAGGCCACTCGAAGGATTATTGATTACAGGCAAGAATAAGGGTCTAACCGCGTTAGGAAGGCCTGGGGCGGAGAGAATCATCGCCTTCGATTCGTCCGGGGCTTTATTAGTGTAATCCCCGGTGACTATTTTTGCGCCCTATGCTACACAACATGCACAACTTCACCCTGAACTAACCCCCCAAAGGGCGTGACTATTATTAGAATGACAGAACGACTTTGTTTCACGCTGCTCGACGATCTGCATACGCTTGAAAATGTCATATCTAAATTGTAACACCAGATAAACATTCTGAGATCATCACCAACTTAATACTCCACAGGCCCCCTTCCCAAACTCCTCTCCAATAACGCCTCTGCAGTCGCTGCCGCCTTCATCTGCGTATTCTTCATTCTCTCCAGCCTCCTTACCTTGTCCCTCGCCCTCTCCAACTCACCATCGACTTCTCTCTGAAGCTGGGGCACCCTATCGCGCTCCCGATGCCCCCTTTTTGCATTTCTATACTCATACTCCCTTTCCATGTGCTCACGCTCTCGAGCCTTTTCTCGCTCCATATTCCGCATGCGTTCGAGCTGGAGGACAGATAGCTGTCCCGTGAGGTCGTGGACACCATGGCATGAATCTGGGGACGGAGAACCGTTGAGGAGCAAAGGGGAGCGTGAGGGCAGACCAAAGGTAGGAGGATGATTAGCTGGGAAACCGGGAGAGTGATGGCCCCATGGCTGAGACCAAGAGTACCAACCTGCAGCTTTGAGCTCGGCACGTGCTTTATTGACGTCATTTTCCAGAGCACCACTGGTTTCGATGGCGTCGAAGAAGCGAGCGCGGTAGAAGCCGTATTCGCTTTCGAGCTTCAGCAGGTTGGGCGGCTCCGCAGTGGTGTTGAAGTTCGGTAGATTGGATGGATAGTAGTCTGTAGGACTCGATGTTGCAGGGATGCGTGTGAGGAACTTTCGCGCCCAGGCTTTGAGGTCGGAATCTGGCTCATAGCCTCGATAGATTTCTTTGAGCACAGCTACAGGGTCTTCGTAGAGGATACCATAGGTATTCATGCGGTCCAGGGCGTACGTTTTGCACTCGTCAAAGCCCATCAGTATACTGAACTTGGCAAATTGCACATCTGCAAGGACACTTGCTCCAGTAGTCGTAGTCTGTGGCTTTATGATGGGAGGGCTCCTGCGTTCGATGCCTAGACCAGCGGCAGCAGCAAAAGGTTGTGGATCAGGGCGGTAAGACCCAGTATGTGTGAATTCCAGAAAGCGCATGAATGTATCTTCGGAGACCTCCTTAGGAACTTTGAGAAAGCGACTGCCAGCCCTGTCAAAAGCTCTCATAACACCTAAGCAGTGTTCAATTCTGTGTCTTTCTACCAAGATTGGCCTTTCTCTGAACATGAACTCGACTGACTTTGCAGATGATGCCAGGCGAGCACGGCGTCTAATCTCGAGCTCGTGTCGTCGGTCGTTGTATACGCGCACCTCGGGTCCCCGGACACATTGCGGCTGGTCGAACAAGGGCTGACAAACCTTCCTGTACCACCTGTCCACATCGATGTCCGATGGCCCTCGTACATAGTAGTGACAATGACTGCAGTACCACTTCTCCTTTTCTTCGCGTTCGATTTCTTCTCTTTTCCATGAAGTGTAGTACTCGTCGGCAATGTATCGAGTACCGGGTGAGCAATGCCCATAGTCCAAGGGCGTGAGCTCCCTACGGTCGATAGCTGACAATTGCTTAATAGTCAGCATGATCTTGCCGAAATGTACGCCGTGGTCCAGTCGCCCATAGTTGGCCTCGTGCTCTGTTTGCTCGCCGCAAGCGACGAGAAAATAGGCATGAATCATATGGTGAATTAGAATGGCGAGGATATCCCTTGCTTGACCGTGTTCAATGGCTTCATAATTGAGGATGATGGAAACGCGCTTGACTTCGGGGTTGGGTCCCAGTCGGTGCGTATAAGTGGCGCCCGAGACGTCAGTGCTGAAGCCATTGACTTGGAAAAAGACGGCGTTTTTGAGGTATCCAGCAAACAAGAGTCCATCGAGCTTGTTAAAGAGACGAAAGGGGATGTCGTCACTTAGCCCTTTTTCTTGGAGCATGACAGCTCGCATGCGAATGTCTTTAAGCGATTCCCCTGCATTTTCCCAATCATGCTCCAGCCGGTCAACAATAAAAGCCACAGCCCAGTCAATGTTCCATCTTAGGTCTCTATCGCACCTCCTATAGGGGTCTTGGAGTCGCACCGCAGCGTTCGATAAAGGACGGTGAATTTCATGAGTCTCGAAAGGGATAACAAAATCTGAGTCGGAATCGGATCGGTAGGATTGAGGGCGTGAGAGCGGATCTTCATCAGCGAAGCCATTACTGAACGAAAACAGAGCCAAACCGTCAGCGGAGTTTGGCGTCATTAAGGTAACGGAGTAGTGGTGCTTGGGTCAATGTTTTTAGGATGCAGAGTATTAGTAGTCGCAGATAAGAGTATTGTGCCATGCTTATATAGTCCAATGGAGCAGAAAGCCGGTGTTGCAGTGCACGACTTGACATTGTTGCTTGTAAGATAGTTCCTCTTACGGGGCTTCCTAGCTTTTCAAAGCCATTGGCTGTCCGCGAGGTGATACATGCGCTATTGCGTGTTTGCCGTGGACGATATGAGCGATTGGACCTCGTGGACGTTCGGATACGAATACTGTCGATTGGTGCTTTTGCGATGGATTATCAAACAATCAAAGTCGTTCCATTATCGTGTGACATTGCTATCTGTTTCCGCCAAAATCCAGAGCGCCCGAATATGCCACGAGACCATAGCAGTACCGCCCAACAGCGTCGTACCGAGCTAGACAACATGCCCTTGGCTACACAAGACTGATTGCTGGATTCCGCTGACACGTTAGTAGTAGTGGGACGGTCATACGAGCCATCCCACAGTCGATCTGATACATTAGCATAATCAAGTCTTGCGTGATAAAACTAGAAGCGGATACGCCGGGATTGAACAGACAAAAGTTAAGCATGGTATAATGTGTATTTAGCGAAGCCAGTCGCGGCTCCAATCATAGAACAGAAAAGCAGATGGGATATAAATAGCACGTAAGAGGAGCGAGAATGAAAGCGCACTGGATGCTGAAGCGCCTGACTGATAGCCGAATCTCCTTTCCCCCCGATGATGTCGTAACACATAACAAAGGGCTTTTGTTGATGGTGGACGCTTGCCACATTCGATCCGGGTAGAACAGCGAACAGGACTACGGACATGGATGCGCCGTCACCGCTGGCCCGGGTAATTAGTAACGTGGGCGGTCGTCGGGACGACCATATTCGTCGACAGTCCTTCCGCTGATTGAGCCGGGACGAGATCCGGGACGGGACCCGGGGCGAGAGGCGGGCCTTCCGCCGCCCTCGCCGTAGTGCTTTCGCCTGAGAGCAGCCAATCGCTTCTTCTTGGTGTGAGTGTTGATATATGTGCCGATGATGAAACCGACAATGTTGAAGAAGGGCACCCAGGTGGTCTCGGGGAGGAACTGCTGGGCAAAAGCCAGCGAGATGGGCGAGACGACCCAGCTGACCTTCATGACGGGCCAGAAACCGGCTTTGACGGTAGCGCGGACTTGATGGTAGGTGCGTGCGCCGGCGATAAGGGCCATGGAAATGAGGTAGACGCTGTTTTGAATGGGCGCAACCTGGGCCGGTGTATTAGTAATTTGAAAATAGTCCAACTGCTATGGCAGTACTCACGATCAAGTTGCTGGCGAGTATCTGCAGAACCTTGGCCTTGAGGCTCTTGCGGCCCTGGAACAGCTTCTGGAGCGCGCTGATCAGGACGTGGCCCAAGGGCGCGCTGATGAAAGCACCGTAGATGGCCATCTTGGGGACGCGCGAGGTAAAGTAGTGGCCCGACTTGCTCCTGTCATGGGCAATCCACGAGGCGAGGAACTCTTGCAGACCGGAGAGGGTGCCCGACGTCAGCATCTTGGTGCGCAGCGGGTTGCTCTGCAGCTGGCGGAGGTAGGCCTGGAGGCGCGGTCGGTCAGTGCGAAGGACTCGGAAGCGTGTGCAGCAGGCCGGGACTCACTGCGAGGTATCCATTGGGGCCGCCGCCTTTGGTGATGGCCTGCCCAATCTCGTGCATCAGGTCGTCGTGGTGGTGGTGCGAAGCCGCGTCGGCAGCGGCCGCGGCCGTCTGGTGGAAGCTCTCCTTCTCAAACTTGACCGACATGGCGGGTCAATGGGGGCGGCGACGACGACGACAGCGAGATGCAGATGCGGCGCGTGAGGGAGGTGGATGCGGTCGTCGGGCGAGAGTTTGTGGGGGAGGGCTGGAGCTGTCGAGCGGACTTGTGGATGGCTGGGGGTGAAGGTAAACAGCCTCGGGTTGAGTCCGTGCTAGCGCCGCCGTCAGACTCCGCCGCCTAGGGGCGCGACGACGACAGGCCGTTGGCGAGGGTGTCGTGATCTGACCTGCACGACCTCGGTACTCGCTCTATCTGCCATCCCAAGCTGACGTCGCTTTCTCGACGAGAGCGCTCCTCCTGGGCCCCTCGGAGGAGCTACGGCACTGCATAACGGCATTGCTTGTGGGCATCTGTTCGCCCGCTGCTTTTTCGCGCGCCGCCCATGTCAGCTCTGGCTGCCAGCTTGACGTGATAGGCAGGACGGTAATAGTACTAGTGTGCAGTGACATTCATCTTGCATTGGCCATATGTCTCGCCCACCATGCCATCTCAGCGCAGTCGGTCTTCTCTTCCGTCCATCTCTCCTTGCTGTCCTGCGTCTCAGTCGTGTACTGTTTGTGTCGAAGTGCGTCCATCTCGTCCGTCTCTGCCCAATATGTGGCTGGCTGGACACTACAGTATACTTACCTCATCATGCCATTCCTGATTCGGCATCCTCGCCATCACTCCACCCACCCACGCTCTCCTTATCCAACCCCGTTTTCTATTGACTGCTCATCTTTGGCCTGGAACGGGACACTGGGCGCGCCGCTGCTCCTCGCCCTGTCTGCAGGCAACCACTACAACAAACAGTTGGGAGACGCGCAAGGATCATCAACCGTCTGCAGCACCGCGAGAAGCATCAAACGCTGCATCAAAACCCAACCCCTAACGTCGTATCCAGGTCTGATGGACAGCACGAGGGCACAGGATGGCCCGCAAATGCCAAACAGGTGGCAGGTCCATGGACAGACATCCCTTTCCCTGGACCCATTGCTTTCTTTAATCACTTGATCCGATTCTCCCTTTGCATCTTTCCTTGTCTTGTCTTATTCTGTCTTATCTTTGACATTTACCATGACGCGAGAACACTGATCCGTCGCCACTTCCCAAAGTGCTTTGTCACGTTCCTTCCCAGTCTTGGTCTTTGTCCCACGCGCCTTCACCCACCTGCCCCCGAGTTTACTCCAATCACAGCAGCCCCGTTTGGAATCACACTCACCAGCGCAATTTTGCTCTCCGTATCTACCTACGATCCCTCGACTTCTCGACTGCACGCGCAGAGACTGGCAACTTGACCACCCGCAGCCATGGGGAAGCGCAGCCGAGCAGTAAATTGCACCCATGTACACATGGACCGTGTCTTTGGGCAAGACCAGCAGTGCTGCCTTTGCGGATCTTCCTCCCCCATGGGTTTTCTCTACGAATGCAGACAGGATGTTGAGACCGAGTCTCTCAGCCACCAGATATCGCGAAACACCGAAAAGATCAGGCCAGCCAAGTCAAACCTACGTAGAGAGCTGGAAAAGGCGGGACTCAGTGAGAGCGTTATTCTTACCGCGGAGAGCGGACATTATACAAAACAGCAACTTCAAAAGCTCAAGGACTTAAAGCGGGACCTGCAGCTCGTCATCACAGATGTGCAACAGGCTGACCAGGCTAATGATGCTATATCCAGACTGATGGATATGGCCCAAAAGCCTGGTAGCATCGACGGAGCCTGGAGCAGTTCGCCTATTGCGGATACAGTGAGAAGGCTATTCCAGATTACCACATCCAACATACCACAAGACTGACAAATGCTCAGAATTTTTCAGAATGTACTTTCAAAGCATGCCATGCCTGTCGCCCTTATTATATCGACCGTCTCTACATCTCTTTTGGAGCCGTCCTCGCAGCTGAATTCCCACCCATGACACGAAACGACATTGCGAAGCTCCCCGTCAAGTCGGCCGTCATCATGCGCAATATTGGTACTAGACCACGGTCGTTTCCCTCTGTGACTTCAAGCGCCAGATCCTCAACCAAGCGGACTTCGCCCCGCGTACCACTCACGCCTTCCTCACACACGACAGATTGTAGCGTGCTTACATATGAAACGACACAAAGCGACTTTGAAGAAATCTCTGCCCAGCGCCGTCCACGCATAAAGTTTTACAAGATGGGTCGTCAGCCGAGCAGCAATCCGACACCAACCATACCCTCGACGTCATCGCTCCTCATACCCCACGGTCTCAGGTCAGCAGTCCAGGGAATTTTCCGGTCGAGTCCCAATCCCAGCCGTGAATCCAGCTCCTCAGGCTCGAATATCTCCCTTCCGTCTCGACATACTAGCCCCAGCCATTCTAGGGATAACCTCAAGTACAACGCTGTCCGCGAATCTGAGCTGGACAATATACGCCGCGCCAGGTTGCAAAAAGGTCATCGCAGGCACAGGAAGGGGCCATCAGTGGATAGCTTTGCGCAGGTAGCCATTGCCGCAAATGCACACCACGTTAGCAGTAGCGCACCACATAGAAGCAGTGCACCACCTCGAGACAGCGGCGTCAGCACCAGCTCTGGATTCCCATTGTACTCGCTAACTATCAACGAGAGTAAGGAATTCAGAATCAGTCGAGCGGGTGTACCAGAAAAGGCAAAGACAAGGGCAGACCAAATGAGAGCGCCAGATTCCCGAGCGAGATTGCTGAAGACGGGAACGGTAGTTCAGACAAGGCCGATGACTCGTGGTAAAGACGGTGGATTGCAGAGTATCATGACACAGGTCTGAGATGATTACAGTAATACTGCGGGAGAACGAGGAGGAGTGGCTTTCCATTGGGAAAGAATTATTCACAGGGCGAGACTGCTCGGGCGTTTCCCTTCTCTCAGCTTTGTTTCTCTCCTTTTTTGAGAGACTTTGCGAATACCGCACCCACTCAGTGGGAAATTTCGGGGCGTTAGACTTGCCCGTTGAAATATTCAATTGATTCGGCAGCAGCAGGAGAAGAAGAGGAAAGAAAAGGAAAAGAAAAGAAAAGAACAAAAGAAGAATAATGTCTACTTGAACAAATTTCATTCACTTTACGAGCATGAACGGATTGGAGAAAGAGGAGGGAAGGGAAGGGAAGGGAGAGTTGATGGATTCAACCGAAAGTTTTAGACTGAGAGGAGGACACTTTGTTTCTCTCTCTTTCAACCCTTTTCTTTTCACTTTTTATTGCACCTTTTTTTTTCTTCTTCGCTCTTTCAGTCTCTCTATTTTCAAGATTTCGAGTTTCTCTCTTTCTCTATAATACACGTATTTTCTTACATGATTCTCATCATCATGGGGGGTCTCATTATACAGAATGAACAAAAGACTTGTAGCGGCACAGAGCGGTGCGGCGAGGTCTGAGTCCAGATCCAGATCCAGGTCCAAGTCAAGGGCTTCTTTCTTTTTCTCCTATCCCCACACATATCTCTTTCTCTCATTTCCCCCTTCACATGCTCATATAATGCGAAAAGGAATAAGGAAGAAGAAGAATAAAGGACATGGCGAGTTGGAAGGAAATGACCTCATCTACCTCCGTCCAAGCTTCCACCTCGCAATTCTCGCTTGAATATCATCCCACGAGAGATCCTTGCGCTTAAGCCCCTCCATTTCTCCTTCTTGCAGCACAACAGTCGGAGCGCCAGAACCCCCACCCACATTGTGCACGTCACCTCCAAAGACCTGCTTAGCCACGCGGCGAAGATCCTGCACGGTGACGGCCTCAATCTTCTTGCACATTTCTTTGACGCCAACCTTGCGGCCGTGGACCTGGACTTGTCGGCCGAGGTCCTCAAGCTCGACCATGCGGGACTCGAGGTTCATGAGGAGCGAGGAGCGGAGCTGGTTCTTTGCGCGCTGGACTTCGCCGTCCTTGAGGGCTGCGTAGCCCGTTTCGTCGCTGAGGGATTTGAGCTCGCGGCACATGACTTCGAGCATGTGAGCCGTGTATGAGGGGGCGCATGAGGCGGCGATGCCGAAGAGGCCGCTGTCTGTGTAGCTGTGGTTGAAGGCGACGCAGGATTCTACCCAGCCGTGCTGGTTGAGCACATTGGTGTAGAGGCGCGAGTACATGCCTTTTCCGGGACCACCGGCGCTGAAAGAACCGCCGCCACCAAGAAGTGTTTGCAGAGTTGCGAGGGCGTAGATGTCGGGAGAGGAGATGGGCAGAGCTTCGAAGGCGAGATGGATGTGAGATAGTCGGGGGAGCATGGGGTTCGCTGGAGGTGGGATTGGAGGGAGGGTGAGGAAACCGCCAGTGTAGTGCGAGGGTATCGATGTATCTATCGGCGGGAAGTTGAGGTCGGGGCTTGTGGTTAGACTAGCATTGGACGTGGCCGACGTGGAGAGGTTCTTGAGGAAGGGAATCTTGGAGATGAGATTGGAACTTCCTGGCAGTGCGCCTTTGGGTGCGGGGTGGTCTGCAGTGAAGTTTTGCTGTGCGGGTGCCTGGTTGCCTGAGCCAATGTCGACGAGCGAGGGGCCGGTGCCTTTCTCCATGTCGCCAAAGTACTGCTCGGTCAGGCGGACGGCCTCGTTGTGGTTGACGCCGGCAAAGGCGACTACTATCCTCTCGGGCTTGTAGAATTCCTTGCGGTATGCCTCGACGACGGCGCGGTTGATAAAGGGCAGGCGCTCCTTGGGGCAGAGCAGCGGGTTGCCCAGCGTGTTGTCCTTGTATGCTGCCATGTGCACCAGCTCGGGCAGAATCAGCTCTGGCTTGTTCCAGATCTCGCCAATCTCGTAGTCGGCCGTCTCGAGCTGCTGCTGCACCTCGTCTTCTGTAATGAGCGGATCGCGTATTGTCTCTGCGAGGACACCGACGGTGGTGGGCACGGCCGAATTGAACGTGGCCGACTGGTACATGAGCGACTCTCTGCTCGAGGCGCATTGGATGTTTCCGCCCAGCGTCTCAATCTTCTCCATCATCTGGTCGCCCGTGGTGGAGCGCGTCGACTTGAAAGCCAGGCGGTCGATGATGTGGCTGACTCCGCGCAAGGCATCGTTTTCGTAGCGGGAGCCGGCGTCAACGTAGACGCCAATGCCTGAAAAGTGGCCGGGCAGGGCCTCTGTGGCGACGCGGATGCCATTGGGCAGGGTGGTGATCTGGTCGAGGTCGGCGGGGTCCTAGAAGGCGGTTTTAGAAAGTCTTCGCTTGCAGCCTGACGGGTGGTGGTGGTGGATGATGCTAACCCTCTCTTCCGCAACCGCCGTGGCCAGCGTCCTCGTGCCGGCGCATGCAACAGGAGCTCTGGGCGAGCACTTGGGCGTGGTCAGGCCCCTGGAGAGCGGTCGGCAGGTGCGCAGTCTCAACATGTCTGCCGTGGGTTGGAGGCGGGCGGCATGAGGCCGCGCATTCCGAAAAATTGGCCAGCGTCGGATCGGCATGACATGGTGTCACGTGCGGGCCTCGCATCCCAATCCCAGCGCGGCGGGTCTGGATGGCGATGGGATGCACTTGGACTGGCACGGTGACGGCGACGGTCGATGGACCAGACAGGCGGCCCCACACGGCAACGCTCGCGATCAGCGCCCAGCGGGCAGTGGGCAGCGCAATCACAATCAGTCTTGTTGTGTTGACTTTCCCATGCCAATGCGACATATCTATCCATCTACGTACCAGTACCACTGCGCACTGCACATGTGCATGCCCCTGGACCCATGGACAAGCCAAGCCAAGCCAGGCATAGCAATGGGCGGGCTGTAAAAACGCCACGGCCGCGACGGGCTCTGTCTCATAGCCGCCTGGCCGTGGGCGGCGGGCGTCTCAAATGCCTCAGACCATGGTACGGCCCACGCCTGGTCAACAAAGGCGGTCGTCTCTCCGCGCCGCCGCGCCCACGAGTGCATGGCGCGCACGTGAGGGCAGCGTCTGCAGGCCTGCAGCCGTCTGCTTCTGGTTCAGTCCTCCTGGCCCCCTCGACTAGCAGCAGCAGGAGTTATTATCGGCTTACCTACTCCTCTTCTTGGCCGCATAAACCAGCCCGGCCCTGGGCCCTCTCCCCGTTGGCTGTTGCATCCCATCCGCATTTGCTTGCACCTTGCACCTTGACCTGACCTTGCACTCCCTCACATAACATACTATACTACACTACACACCCACGCCCCGACTCCCGCACCCTCGCACGTTTGCTCCCGCACGCCCAGCACTCTGACAGCCGCCCGTACGCATGGTCCTGTAAGACGGCCTGCCTGTGTCGCCGTTCAAACGCTGTCGAAACTCGCGCATTGCCTCAGCTGTCTAGCCCTCGCCCCAGCCCAGCCTCTAGCACACGGCTCTACATCCTCACCTGCGCCGCTCAAGAGGGAAGGTGATGTTCACTACGACGGCGGCCCCAGCTCCCCCAACTGCTGTCCCAACTGCTCTCTCAACGGACTCGCCGGCACCGCGACCGACAGGCGTCCACCGAGGCATCAGCTTCTTCAGGAACCTGCACCTGCACTCTGCGAGCCAAGCCGACGCCACACGTGAGGACTCGCGACTCAGAACCCGACCACGCGCCTCAACCCACACTCCCCCCGCCTCACCTGCCCTGACCTCTCCGACTCAGCAGCAACACCCTCCTCTCCCTCGCCTGAATCCTCTCTCCAGAAGACAGACGGCCGACGCCCAACCCCAGCAGCCCCAACCCCAGTCCCCAGCGACCGACTCCCCGCCTGCCTCTCCACGCCAAACCATGACCAGAACCCGTTCCGAAACGGCCCAGCCCCAACTGCAAGTGCGTAACAATACTGGGCCGACGCCTACCACCACGCCCGGCCCCAGCACCGCGCAACCAGCAGACGCTGCTGCCCCCGACACGCCCGCCGCCACCAAACACCTCCCTTCGATCCGCTTCATCCCCCACCAGGACCCAAGAGCCGGCCGCCCCTCGTTGATATTTCCCACAATCACCCGCACGCTGCCCGACGAGTCTGCTGTTCTGCGTGTCGGCCGGTATTCGGAGCGCGACAACACTCCAGAAGTCGCCTCAAACGCCCCCTCGGCTGCCGCCATTGGCTTCAAATCAAAGGTCGTCAGCCGCAAGCACTGCGAACTCTGGTGCAAAGATGGAAGCTGGTATATCAAGGATGTAAAGAGTTCCTCGGGTACCTTTTTGAACCACATTCGCCTCAGTCAGCCCAACGTCGAGTCCAAGCCCTTCCGGATAAAAGATGGTGACATCATTCAGCTCGGTATCGACTTCCGTGGCGGTGAGGAGATGATCTTCCGCTGTGTAAAAATTCGTGTCGAGTGCAACCGAGGTTGGCAGCAGGGCTTGAACACATTCAAGTAAGTTTCGGGCTTATCAATGTTGTGAAACGGATGCTGACTGTGCTATTAGCAAACAAACTCACCAACGGTTGCGCGCCCTTGCCAAGAGTAAGAAGGAGGTCAATGGCGACGCCGGCTCTACACACACTTCCGAGTGTGCAATTTGCTTAATGTCCATTGCCGTATGTACTCGTGTAATGCTGCTTGTGAACCAGGCTGTACTAACCAGTTGCACAGCCTTGCCAATCCCTTTTTGTAGCACCTTGCTCACACGTATGGCACTACAAGTGTATCCGTCCCATTCTCAATGGACCGACGTGGCCTAATTTCCTCTGCCCCAACTGCCGTGCTGTGACTGATCTAGAAGAGGATGTGGAAGACATGGGCGAATTCGAAGACTGGGAGGGAGAAGAGGAGGTGGCGAATGGTGACACAACCACCCACCAAGATACCGAACAAAATGACCGCCACGTCACTCCTCGTGCTTCTGTTGCACCCCTAAATGCCAGCGAATCCGACGGTGGCATTGATCTCACAGAGTTACAACAGCACATGACCAACATTGACATCAACGGAGCCGAACCAGCAACAAACGGAACCACCCACGAGCCTGCGCTCGAAACCCCAGATCGCCGCCTCACCCCTCCATCCTCTTCTGCCACACAGCCCGTTAGCATCAACGTCTCTGGCGCAAACCAGTACGCAGGCCTATCCCCACTATATCCCACTGGCAGCGATGGCCTAGCACCCGATCGCATGCACGATGGGCCCATGACTCCTCGTAACGACGCTGGCCCCTTTGTCCTCGACGGCAGCGCCGGCAGAACTGCTGGAAGTCGCGCCCACGATGACGATACACCCTGCGATTCAGACAGTAGCGCACGTGTCCTGAGCAGTAGCGGTGCACCCAGTCTACCACCTGTACGTTTTGACTAGCTAGCGAGCGAGCACAGTCATAAAAAGAGAGAGTGTGAGAGGGAGAGAGATGAGAGATGAGAAGAGTTTGAGTTGAAAGTAAAAAAAATGACGCGCGCGGCCCCCTTGTTTACCAATCATGTCTAAGCATCGAATGTCTTTTCTACATTAGGAACACTTTTTTTCTTGTTGTTCTTCTTATATCTGGGCCCCGATATACTATTTTCCACCTTTTTTTCTCTATCGGCACTCGTCTCGTGTATTGCATGGTTTGTAGGGCGTTAATGTTTTTTGTTGTGTCTGTGTGGAGGCGTTTTCTTTATATTTTCTGCTCTGTTGATAGTTTTAAGCGGATACATGCTGTTATGAGTGATTGAAATCTATTGAGCTAAAGTCTTCTTCACTGTTTCTCCTTTTTTCTTTCTTTTTTGTTTTGCATCCCTTCATTTACTTAGGTACTCAACGGTTGGATGCTGCTGGGGTATATATGTATGTATGTATAGATTTTGGAGCATATGGTGTTAAAGGGAGCTGAGAGAGAGAGGCAGAAAGCAAAGCATGCATATATCTACAAGATGCGCTGAACGGAACAAACAACTTTACATACTATGCTGTAAAGAGAGCAAGAAAGAAGACTTCATTCAAATACACAGAACTTACGAGGAGAGAAAACTACAAAATATGTAAAAGGAGAGTATTATGAATTTTAATGTATTCAGCGTATTTCAATCAACGACGATATATTTACAAACTTTTAGCTATAAAGTCCAGCAGATGCGTGGTTGACTGTCATGTTGTTGTATGATTCATGGTTACTCGTTATTTTTAGCATCTTATAAATCTTATCTTATATATCCAACCCTTCTATATATATATATAGACCCCCTATTATACGCAGGCACATCTATACATCTATACATCCATCTATACATATGTATACAAATCTATATATAGATAAACCACAGGTATATATAGTATAAGTAGAGAAAGCGGGAAAGGGAAAGGTTATTCATATTTATATATGAGTAAACAGGAGGCGAGGGAAGGGAGGCGAGGGAAGGGAGGAGGGAGGGGGTTTCTTAAGAAAAAGATAAACACAGATTTCCTAATACTAAGTTATGATAGCATGGTTAAAAATAGTAATTGCTGTGCTGTGCTGTGCAGCGCTGTGCATTACATGGCATGGCATGGCATGGCATTACATGAAATGCAAGAAGAATTGAGGACCCATGGAAATCATTCCGATAGACAATAACAAGAACTGTACCACCAATACCCCTTGTTTTTCAACATTGATTTGTTTTTTCGTTGTTTTCCGGTTCATCGACGCGTTTTGTGTTTGTGTTTGTGTTTGTTTTGATGTTTTTTTCGACTTGAAATCATCATGTCGTAAGCTGAATTCATTTCCCAATCGTCATCATCACCTAACGTTGCTGCCCCACTTCTTTCTACTTACACCCACCTCCCCCACAACAACAACAACGGTTCTTCCCACTTCCCCTACTTCCACCCTTGTATACGCCCGAATCCCCGCCATCCGCCATCCAGCATCCACCCACCCACATACGTACCCTACTTCCATTCCAGCATCAAACCTTGGTTAATACTGCGACCCACACTCAAACATGCCGCCCATAGCCCTTCCCTCGTGATTCGCCTTCCACTCGTCAAGCAAGACCATAATCTCCTGGCGCGTATCCTCGATGATACCATCCATCTTGATATCGTTCTTATCGTAACCAAACGGATCCTCGAGCTGCACGCCGATACCCTCGATGCCGTAGAGCGTAAACGTTACGATGGCAACGACCAACACACTCCACCACTTGTAGTCGTCGACAATGGCAAAGGGCAGGACGCAGCCGTAGAGTGCGAGAACTTGTTTTTGGTGGATGAGGTGCGCAACGGGGATCGGGGTCGAGTGAATGGTTTCCATGCGGCCGTAGGCGTCGACGAGAGAGTTTACTTGCACGGTCATTTGCGAGGAGAGCGGGGGGTGGAACCAGCCGCGGTCGGTGCCCCGTCGGATGTAGCCTTCGATGAGGATGGTAAGTTGGAGGGGGAGACCGAGACCTTGGTCTTCGTAGCCCATGAGGCCTTCAGGGAGGAGAGAAACATATTCGGCTTTCTGTGTCGGCAGCGTGCCGTCGCCGTTTTCGAGCGTGGCGCCAGATTGGCTGAGGAGCGGGGTTGTAGACGTGCTGGCGCCGTTGCTCGTGGGGAACGACGTCCCGAAGCTGGCCGTGCGGTCAATGTAGCTTGGGCGACGGGACACGGGGCGCGAGCGCTGGGGGTAGACGCTTGGTTGCGGAGGCAGGGACGCAAGACTCGCAGGGGGGATGTTGAATTCAGCACGGAGGTTGTGTTTGATAGAGTAGAGAATGGCAATGAGCACGCGGACTATGCGTTCCGTGTCTCGTTTCTGCTCCTCGTTTGCGTAGCCCTCCTTGTCCCGCGAGTTGACAAGGCATATCCGAGCCAGGTTGCGCACAGAGGTGTTGATGGTTGTGAGGCAGTTTCTGCCCGTCCAGAAGCGGTCGTAGCCCGTGCTGTTGCGGAAGACGAGCATCAGACCGACGACAATCGATAACGAGGGGATAATCGTCGCGGGGATGCTGATCGAGTCGACATAGCGAGTGTCAATGTACACAATGAGAACGGTCCATAGCGAGTGCAGGATCACGGGCAGCAGGATAATGTCGTGGACGGCGCCCTTTGAGAAGCGGAGCACAAGCGGGATACGCCTGGGTTTGCGACGAAAGGCATGGGCGAGGGGGTAGGTAGGGCGGCGCGTAGGGAACTCTGGCGTCGACGACATTGTTTGGGCGGGTGGGAGTGGAAGGGCTGGGGAAAGGGTGCAAAGGAGGAAAGGGAGAGATTGGCAGGTTTAGGGTCACACAGCAACTTGAGACTATCTCTCAGACAAATCCGGGTACCCAAGGCCGATCGATCATGCACCCGCGCTTTCCCCGCAATGGGCCAACAGGCGTGATGGTGTGTTGTGGTGAGTGGTGGGGAGGTGTGGAGAGATATGGCAACACGTCGGAGAGGGCGACCAGGATTGTAGACGCCCAGGGGAGGAGGGGGGGGCCCGCCCGTCCAAAGCTTGCTGTACGGCCGTTGATGTCATTGTCGTTTCTCGCGGCGAGTAGGAAAATATAACAGAGCTCTCTTATCTTTAAGGTTGCTAACCGAAACGCGCGCAAGAGAGAAGCGCCGAAGTTAAACCATTTCATGTGTTTACGAAAGTCGGTCAAGGGTCCAGGGATCACATGGCAAGTCTGATTGACGGGCTGCTGCTCGACAAGACACCCAAGTGCCCCCAGCGCACGTGCCGGCGCATGACGCCCTTTTGAACCGACCTCGGTCAAGGGCGCAGGTTCGAATATCTTACTGATCAACGTTATTCGCGCGAGCATGAAGTCTCCAGAAATCTTGTACTAGTAAAATCTATTTTCGCTTGTTCGCATCTCCAAAAGAAAAAACTGCAAGAGCATCGGGAACCATGGAGGATTCACGTACCGCGACAACGACTATTCCTTCGGATCCCGCCGCCGAGGTCCCTCCACAGCCCGATGCGACACCAACGCCGCCACCGCCGTCCCCGCACCCAACCTTGACACAGAAGCTGCGATACTCGCTCCTAAAACAAATCACAAGAGCTGCCTCCAGCACAGATCGCACGCTTGTTCGCCTCGCAAAACTAGCATCGACGCCGGGAGGCACCGATATCCTGCTCTGCACAACATGCTACACCCTAACGCTGGTCCGCGCACTGCTGTCCCGCGTCCTCGAGCGGCGACTAGCCCAAGTCGCGACCGATATTGCTGAAAAGGCCGATGGCGTCCTGTTTCCTGGAGAAACACTGATAGCCAGTCTGCCCGCGCCCACGAGCACAAAAGTCATGGCGCAGATTGTAGGAAGTGCAAAAGCCATGGACGAGGTCATATCCGACTTTCGCATCTTTGTGCGCATGTGGGGTCTGCTGGGCATATACACTTGGGCGAGGGACATGTATCACGACCCGTTACCTGCGGATGCTTCGCGGAAAGACAAGATAATACGGGGGCTGACGTGGGCGAATATTGTGTCGAGCGTAGCTTTTCAGGTCCTCGAGAACGGCGCATATCTGAGCTCAAAGGGAGCACTGACATCGGCGCGCTGGACGGGCGATGTCGGAAAAGCGCGGGAAAACCAGTGGTGGCTCTGGAGCTCGCAGTTCTGGGCTGCGTGTGTGGGCATTGAAATCATTCGACTTGGTGTAATGCGGTACTACCATGAGCCAGCTCCAACTTCGGTTGGCGGGGACGGCGAGAAAGAGGATAAGATCAAGATGGAGGAGAGGATAAAGGCGGAGAAGGAAGAGAACTGGGTGTGGTGGAAAGACCTGGTCTCAAATGTGGCATTAGCTCCTATGACGATACACTATTCGCTGGAGCAAGGTCTGCTTAGTGATATCGGTATGGGCATTTCTGGTATAGTTGCTGGCGGAGTATTGCTGGCAGATGCCTGGCCGAAGACCGTATAGTCGCTACGCAATATGCTGTGGAATTGTTAACCCAGCGGTCCAGCCCAGCAGTGTTGCTAGTTACAGATACGGCAGGGAGGACACACGCTGTGCCTTTATGTTCACTCAACTGATGCCATAGGTCAAGATAGACACCTCATGACACTTTAATATTAGCAGGAACAAACCCCCACATGTCCCAATCTAAAATTTGTCAATCGTGCCTGTTCTCGCAAAACTCCCACACTTGCCCGGACTTACCGGGCTAGGTCTTACAGAATAGTGTGAGTGTGTAGGTAGTACATACGTACTCGTAGACCCATATGCTTTACCAGGGCGCATAAACCCTAGCCCACCTTCCACACTGGGCCCTAGTTTCCGAGCCCTTGACTCGCCTAACCCTGATCACACGCAGCCTATCGCAAGCCGCGCGCCACTGCATGTACTCTACCACGGGAAAAAGGGAAACAGAAAAACACGCGGAGATAACAGGGTAGCGTGTGAAACATGCCATGTTGGTCGGGTTTCGGGAGATTGACCGGCGCATTCCCGGGGCGGCCAATGGTTGTTGGGAAATGACTTGTGATGCGCTGATGGTGCATGTGTGATGTGTTGGGGGCCGGCGGGAGGCGCGATGGGAGATTGTGCGTGGCTGTTGCTTGGTTGGCCGAGAGCCGATCGGCAGATGAGATGAAGGGGATGGGAAAGGCGAATGGGTAAATGAGGGGTTGACTAATGTGAAAGGCAGCGTTACGGGAATATGCGAGGCGTAGGCTTTGGTTAGGAGGTTTGGAGACGAGCACGCTGGAAAAGGAAAGTCTGTGATAGGCTAGTTGGTGTGCTAGCACCGGAGACGGAGGTTTTCTCTTACCTGCATGCTCGCGGAGCAATAGCTTGCTTCTGGAATGGTGCTGCGTCCTGGTCCGGCCCGAGGAGGTCACTTGTAGTTATGATCTTCAACGACGAGTGAAATGGACCAAAAGGAAAGATTGGACGGCGTTGCTAAACACACACTAGGAATGTGGTAGTAGGCGAGTATAAAGCCGTCTCCTTGTCGCGCTTTGTTGGGAAGTCTGGTTCAGCAACTTCTGTGGATTCTTTCGTTACGCCATCCAGACCAAGACACTCGCTCGTCTCTTTACTCATTAGTCACCATGAAGTTTCTCTCCAGCATCCTGCTCTTCGTAGCACCCATTGCTCTTGCCCTCCCTACATCAGATGTCACCATTGAGGCGAGGCAGTCTTGTGACGTTCAGTGTGGTAACACATGCTACTCTTCAAGCCAAGTCAATCAGGCTCTCAATGCTGGATTTCAGTACTACAGCAACGATGATACGGCTGGTAGCTCGTCTTACCCTCACCGATACAACAACTACGAAGGATTTGACTTTCCCGTCTCTGGTCCATACCAGGAGTTCCCTCTGAAGACATCGGGTGTCTACAACGGCGGTAAGTCATGTCGTGCATACTCGTTAAAATTGTTGCTAATAGCATGGTGTCCAGGCTCCCCTGGTGCTGATCGTGTCATCTTCAACACTCAGGGCCAATTGGCTGGAGAGATTACGCACACTGGTGCTAGTGGCAACAACTTTGTTGCTTGCAATTAACGCTAGACACTAGTTCATGGCCGAAGATGAAACAGAGCTGTTGACGGACGGTACGCGAGTGTTTGGGCCCACTGACGTCTGCCTTATGAATGGCATCGCCCAATACCCAGCGATATGGGATTGTAAGGGAGTACGCGCAAGGATGATTCCTGTGTCAGTGATATCAGTTCTGCGTACCTATATCGCATAGTCTTCGTGTGCGACGCGCTAGCTCCATAAATTTATGCATTACGACTGAGTATGTGTCTATGAGTGAGCTGAAAGCGACTTCTGTATTGATCACAACATGTGGAGATAGGAGCATTGACAGGAGGGTGAAACTGTTCCATCGTTAGACTATATCTGGAGGCAAATGACGTCTGCGAAAGCAGGTAGCATTGACATAAGACCATGAGTTACCTTGAACTAAGCTGCTTTTAGTGTGTGTCTACATGCACAACTAAGTGATTGATAGACGTACCATGCTAGTCTCCCTGTGTTGAAGTTCCAGTACATTCAAGCTTTGTGTCTTGGCGATTGGGCTTTGGCTCTTTTTGGATATTGACAGCTTCTTGTTGATGGAAGAGATGATGAACTGCCCCCCAAGTTCAATTTTAATATCTTTTGGCGACGTTTGTTTGGCGTTGTTTGGGAGTCGTTTGCTCTGCGTGCATATCATTCTCTGGCGAGTACACCCCCGGAACGTATCGGAATGGAAGGCAATGCCTTGAATAACCCCTGACGGCTATAGCAGGGTTGCCGATCAGAATCTCGTGATGTTCATGCCCGATCAGATCTGTCTCTGGTGATTTTGCTGATGAGTGGGCAGCATGAGACGAGGTGAGGAGTCGAGGACAGATGCAGAGACCATAGCACCCAGGCGGTCGGTTACTCTGTCGCACCTTCCCCGTGCAAACACGCAATGCTTACCACGATGACGCACTACCTTTCTCATGTCAGCTTCCAGTACCAAATACCCTCTAGTCACAAGCCAATGCTAGCTCTGGGATGGTGAGACTGCTGCATATACGCTGGCCACGAGATTTGTCAGTGCAGTCAGACACTCTTCTGGTAGTTTGGTCAGATGCTTGCTTCGGAGACAAGCCATTCCGACGCTCCTTCGCGAAGCTTCTGCTATCACGCTCGAGTTTAGGTGCTCGAATGACATAGTGTGTAGCCATGGCGGGGCAGCTTGGGCCACCAAAGTGGCTGTGCATGGCTGTGGAGTAGATATTGACTCGCGAGCACGTTTGGTAAAACCTCGTAAGGCCCTCATCAGCTGCATGGTACAACAGCCTGAAGTCATGTATAGTTGATATATGCGCAGCATGGAATCCAACTGGTAGTTTGTAGTAACCCTAGAGATAACCGGGCGCTGTGCAGCTGCCTGTTTGTGCCCCGCGTGTTCGTAAGCGCTGCCTCTGCAGACGTGGCGCCTGCACCGCCGGTTACGTGACAGCTCAGCCTCAGCCCGTGTCCACAATTCATCACATACGCTCGATGCCCAACGCCGGCGGCCAATGGCAGGCCAAAAGCCCCGTCAGGCGGTGCGTCGGCAACCTGGCCTGGGGCTGAGCCTGCAAGGGCATCGCGCTTACTCTACTCGTGCTCTTGCTCCATCCTTCACACGTAAACAACTCGCAAGGCGCCCCCCGCTCTTTTATCTACGTACAATTCCCTCGCAACTCACAGACACTCAACCAGAGAATCAGCCTTGCTCACTCTCTGCATACCCCTCGTCGCCGCGAGAAGTCCCGAACTAACACTGCAAGATGGGTGTATGTTGTTATCCTCCAGCTCCTTGGCTGCCCCTCCATGCCCCGCCTGCGTCATCGGCCTGCAAACAAGACACGTCCCATGAGTTGTGAATTCGTCACGCTGACCAGAACAAAGTTGGCTTCCAAGATGGCTGCGGCCAATGCCGCCGCCGGCATCCCTCCTCCAGGTGGCCAGCCTGGCTATGTGAGTGTTGCAGCATGAGTGCAGCTTTGATAACCTTCACTAACGCAAACACAGCCTGGCCAGCAGCAGTACCAAGCCTATCCAGGTGCCCAAGGTGCCGGAGCTCCGGGGGTAAGTAAGCCAAAAGTTCTTTTTCTTTTAGTTCCCGCTTCCGCTGCATCGTCATTACCCTGCTTTACCCGCCACCCAACACGAGGCACTCGCAAGCCCATGACGAGTCCCCACTTTACTTTTCACTCTCAATAACCCTCGCCCCCTCTTGGAACCACTTGGGACTTTACACGCCACACTTTGCTTTTGGACCTTAGCCACACATGCCTCTATCCAGCAAGATGTCGTCGGGCTACAACGCTTATCAGCCTCCGCCCACACAGCAACAAAACCCCTATGCACCACAACAGCCTGGCGCTCCTCCTATGCCACCACGGCCTGGTTCCTATGCGCCTCCACAGTCACCCTTTAACCAACCGCCTGCTCCAAGTCCCTATGGCTCATCTTCACCATATCCTCAAGGACAGTCGGGCTACAACAGACCTCCCCCGCCGCCTCCAGGTCAACAGCCTCAGTCCCCATATCCCCAGTCTCCATATCCTCAGACTCCCCAAGCTGGCCAGCCACCTCCAGGCCAATGGAATCAACCACCACCACCACCTGCCCAGCCATATGGACAACAGCCATACGGACAGCAACCCTACGGACAGCAGGGCCAGCAGAACCAGTGGGGACAACCACAGCAGCCAGCTTATGGACAGCCGCCTCAGCAATATAACCAACCCATGTCGCCGACATATCAACAAAATGTTCGTACTGATCTGGTCTCTCCCATCAGTTTGTCCTTGAAAGGCTCTGATCCCGGACTTCATTTGCTTGTTTTGTTTCACTGTCTAATTCTCTCGCATTTTCATTTTCGCAACACTCAATACATTTTATCGATGACTCAGCGGAAGTCGACTGCAGAATCAGTTGCTAACGTATGAATAGGGTGGCCCACCAGGACAGCCCCCTCAGGGCCAATATGGCGCGCCTCCGCCCCAGGGAGGATACCCTGGCGGCCCGCCACCACAGCAAACCCAGAGCAGCCCTGCTGAGATAGAAGGCTACAAGCAGCTCCTCCACGCTTGTATTCAGGAAAAGAACCTCCAGAGCTTCTACCCGCCCAACGACCCAAGGATCAACCAGATCGCGCAAGAAGCAGGCTCCAAGATCAACCAGATCATCCAGCGTTGGCGTGTCGCAAAGGAGATTGCAAACGATATTGTCAAGCTTGCCTTGTACGACATTGTTCTGTACATCGGTAAGTCACATGATCCAAATATATCGAGCGTGGCTAACATGCACAAGACGACAGTGGTTCCATGCAGTTCGAAGAGGAGGGAAGCCGTATCAAGGACTTGCGCCTTATTCTGGAGCGTGTCTCTTTTGCTGCTACACTCTTCGATGCAGACGGCATCTCGGTCCGCTTCATGAACACCGATCTTACCAACGCACGTGACCAGCAAGGTCGACCTCTCCAGGACGGTATTGCTTCCGAAGCTCAGATTGAGCAACTTATGCGTGGTGTACAGTTCAAGGGTCTCACCCCCATGGGCACTGCTATGAGGCAAAAGGTCATTGATGGCATTGTTCTTCAGAAGGCAAGGAGCGGCCAGTTGCACAAGCCTGTATTGGTCATTGCCATTACCGATGGTCAGCCCGCCGGAGAGCCTCAGAACGCCATCTTCGACACGATTCAATATGCTTTTGACTCCCTCAAGAGCATTCCACAGTATGGCCGCGGCGCCGTCGCGTTTGAGTTTGCCCAGGTCGGCAATGATGAAGCAGCGAGGAAGTTCCTCGGTAAACTCGATGAGCATCCTGTCATCGGACCAGAGGTTGATTGCACATCGAGTAAGTTTGGTCTTTCATTACGTGAAATTGGGCATGTTGCTAACATCCTTTTAGACTTTGAGAACGAGCAGGAAGAGATGATGCGTGCCAACCCTCCCGTGGACCTTACACCTGATCTCTGGATCATCAAGCTACTTCTTGGTGCCATTGACCGAAGCTACGATGCCAAGGATGAAAAGACCAATGCACAACCTGCTGGATACGGCGCCCCTCCAGGCCAGTACGGTGCCCCACCGCCAGGTCAATATGGCGCTCCTCCGCCAGGCCAGTATGGCGCTCCTCCGCCAGGCCAGTATGGAGCACCTCCACCAGGCCAATACGGAGCGCCTCCAGGCCAAGGACAGTACGGAGCGCCTCCACCAGGACAATATGGCGGTCCCCCACCACCAGGAGGTCAATACGGTCAGCGACCACCTCAGGGCGGCCCTGGCGGCCCTGGCGGATACCCAGGCCAGCAGCAGTATGGAGCACCTCCCCCAGGCGGAAGGTACTAGGATTTAGCTCCTAGCTACTGGAATTAGTGGCTTGTAGTCAGAGTCAGATTAAAAGTAAACAAGAAATGGAGGAATATTCCAAGGTAGAGTGATTACTACCCTCTCACCAGGGTGTGGTTTCTGGGAAGGTACTTTCGTATGGAACGACTGGCTCTAGGTTATACCAAATCCTTTCACAATGCAATATACGAATTATGAATCACTATATCGTTAGCTCAAAAGCTTACGCTGCTTTTACATATGCATTCCCCAAGTTTGCTGCTTTTGTAGTTATAACTCAATTGTATAACGCCAGTCCAACAGTACCAAATTGTTTTCATTGCAATGATTACCCTGATCTATGTGGTATGACAAAAGGCTACGTAGTCTGTAGCTATAAGTAAAAATTATACATTGCTACTTCGTGCACCCTGACCTGTCCAAACGCCCTCTATGCCTCAGGAGGGAATATCGATGCTTCGGGATACGGAGAGTATTAGACGTATTATAATACAAAAGTCTCTTCTCAGCAGCAGTAAATCATTCAAACTGATTTTTGCTCGGGTCTGGCGCGCTATATCCTCTCCTAAACAAGAACCCCTGCAACCTATCTTCCATCCTAGCAAACTATCACAACCGTCAGTCTCTCACTCGCTCACAAGCATTAAACAAACAAAAAAGTCAACTTACAAATCCCCTCCCCTGCACCCCGTCCCTAACCCAAACCCCATACCCCCCCATCAAATTCGCCATCATAACATCCGTACTCAACCGATCCCCCACCACAGCAATATGCTCTGGCCGCGTAACACCAGATTCTGGATGTTTCTTAAAATACTCGAGTACCTCTTCTTTGCAACCGGGTTTCTTGGTCGAGTGCCGTAGGACGGCGACGCCAGTGGTGGCTTCGAGTGCTGCGGCTTGTGTGCCGTGGGGATCGGAAGAGAGGGAACCTGCTGTGTTGGAGACTATGAGGAGTTTGGGGCCTGGGTAGGATTTTCGGAGGAGGGAGAAGTGGCCCTATTCATTTGATCTTAGTTTTTCTTTTCTGCTTTTTATCTTTCTCTTATATCTGATGTTGGCGTGTTTTGTTTCAAGGAAATGTCTTCTCTCTACTATATGTGCTACTTGTCACGTGTGGTTCAACTACATAGTAAGAGGAAAAAAAGGTACATGGAAGAAAAAAAGAAAAAGAAAACTCTTAATTACTTTATAAGGTTCATAGATCTCGTCTGTATGCGGCACAGCAAAACAATTATCCTTGTCGAGCACCACAGCGCGGATATCAACCTTCTTCTCACTGCCGTCTTCTTGTTTCTGGCTGGGGAAAGCTTTGGAGAGCGGGATTGGCAGCTGGTTGAAGGTGGAGACGGTGTGTTGGGGGAGGCAGAGCGTGGGGTCGCGTAGGAGGCGGAAGATGTTTAGTGTGCCGGAGATGTTCATTTTGTGTTGTTGTTATTATTGTTGTTGCACTGGGGGTGATGTGCGTGTGTTGGGTTGGTTGTTGGGTAAATAAAGGACGCGGTTAGGTGAGTAAGTGTGGTGGGGATGAGCGTTCCGAGGTTTCCGAAGGGGTTCCGAGATTGAGATGGGAGGAAGACGTATGGATTATGGGGGCTCAAAATGTGTATTTTGGTATTTTCAAGACGTATGCGCGTGTTTAGTTCGGTTCCGAGGCCTATGGCGATATTTGTAGAGTATGATGTAGAGGACTTCTGGTGCGGATTCGTGGATTTAATAACTACACTTCCAAAGAATGTTTACACATTGCTAATGAGCCATATCAACTGATAAATGAGAGGTTCACAGTGTATGAATCATTCGTTAATAGAGTAGATTCAAATACCAAGTAGCCTATAAGATTCATGATGATTTCTTTCTAAATGTGTAGATCTTCATGCTTAAGTGTAGGATGGCATGGACCTGGTGCCATCACCATCTCCGTTAGACGTGCGGTCATTGATACCAAACATAACAACAGGAGCACTAGAGAGACTGCTATCTTTAGCCTGGAGTTATCTGTAGTAGATTGATTCGATTTGTTGGAACCTTGGAAATTACATTACCGCATTTGTGAGTGCCGTTGTGAGACATATAGAGTGCTAGGATGACTTTGATTACCCTGAAACAGCTTGTGAGCTTTGGCTGTTAGGTATTAGCTTCTTATAGTAATTCGTCTCAAAAAAAAAGTCTCCTTATTCCTGCCATTGACGTGGGTGAATAGAAAAGTGAGTTCGGTGGAAAGTCCCCACATACTGTGACTAAGCAGATGGTCCAAGCTCAACCTTCAACTTTCTGTAGACAGCCATATTGGCACGCGCAGCAGCCTACACCAAGCGTATTCACCTCTGCAACCTGTGGTGGTTCTGACCGTAATATCGACACTGCTCCGCGTACGACCTCCCGAATATTTGGACAACGCGACGAGCGCATCCGTTCCACCGTCCGATTCACCACCCTCCGCGAATCTTGACCGACCATCTTCGCACCCTCTGCACGCGCGCTGCTACCGTTAACCCTCCCGACTCAAACCCGAGCCTCAAGCCGCAAAAATGACGAGCACCATCGGTATTCCAATTAAGCTCCTCAACGAGGCAGCAGTATGTTTTCCACGCTATACACACTATTTTCGGGTCGCTGACATGTACAGGGTCACATTGTCACTCTCGAAATCACATCTGGCGAGGTCTACCGCGGAAAGCTGATTGAAGGTGCGCTCTCGATTGCATATAAACTTCCAAAACCCTGCTAACGGACGGCAGCTGAGGACAACATGAATGTGCAACTCAAGGATATTACGGTCACCGCTCGCGACGGACGTGTCTCGCATCTTGAGCAAGTGTACATTCGGGGAAGCCACGTGCGCTACTTTATCGTACCAGACATGTTGAGGTAGGCTCGGAATATGGTTCAGATCTAGAATCAAGTCTAACAATACGTAGGAATGCGCCCATGTTCCGATCGAGAGGCACGAGGGGTCGTGGTGTTGGTCTTGCGCGCGGTAGGGCCACAGTCAACAGGGCAAGGGCTAGCACTCGTGGAGGCGGTGGCCGTTGAACGACATGAGGAAATTGGGCAAAGACACAATTTGAACGGAGTAGTGAGCCAGCAATCCCAAGCGCAGCGGCTGCGAGGATGCGCTCTACGCAATGGATGTTAGACAAGGGGAAAACACCGACAGGTATGCAACCAGATCACTTTTGCTGGACATACGCTGAAACCGGGATAGCAAATTTGATGATACCTTGGACACGAATAAATGTTCGTTTTTACAAGAATGCGAAACTATAATGTGACGCGTGATAGGCTGTATACATCTCGGCATCGTTTAGAGTACAGTCTGGGCGTAATCGATGTTTCTTTTGACCTTCGCAAGCCGTTGCCCCACAATCAAAGGTTAAGGGCTCACCCCCGAGAACTCCGCACTCGCCACTTTTCCTACACGCCACAATATGGATAGCATGGATAGCATGGACATTAAGAACCCACGACGCATCCTTGCTGTGGGTGCGCCGGGCGCTGGCGTATTACCGCTGCTCAAAGGTATTCACCATGGTTGTCGTTCTCCATCATGCGCTAACCATCCTACAGAGCTTACAGGCTCCGCCCCAGAACCCACGTCCAATACCACCGCAGGGCTTACGCACGAATGGCGCCTCGAAACTAAATACTATACCGCTACCCTGCCCATATGGATCGACGAGCTGCCAAATGTTGCTGAATGGCGCACCGAATTCACAAAGCCAGAAGCGCGCGAGGTCGTCACAGCGCTTGGCGCATGGGTATACTGCTTCAAGAAGCCAGTTGACGCAAAAGAGCTAGATACAGTCAAGGAAACAATGCAGGCGATTTCTGATATAATTGAACGCGCATGTGGCTATGGTGGTGATATTGCATGTCTTGCGGTGGCGATGCCGCAATCAGTCACGCCATATCTGGACAAGAGCAACGAGGAATGGGAAGAGCTGGCCATGGAATACGGCTTTGAATACATTGACTCGGAGATTCAGGGCAAGAATGAGTTTGGCGAGGCGACAGGAGTCCAGCGAGTGCGGGAAGCACTAGAGGCAGCAGAGTGGGAAAACACCGCAGGCTTGGACTTTGGAGACGACGAGGAGGGATTCGAGAACAGCTTTGCGGCGGAAGAGGCTGAAATGAACATGGAATTATTCGATATGAAGAGCGCGCTTGCGGGTTATGATGGCGACGAAGAGGGGGAGACAGAAGACAAGGACGTAGACAATCTTGAAGTCATGATGCGAAAGATGGTCGCAATCAAAGAGATGGGCGAAGGGATGGAAGAGGAAGAGCGAAAACGGTTTGCTGCCAAAGCCGTCAACGACCTGATGAAGGATTTTTGAACGCCCGCGTCCCCTTGTTTCTATTGCGCCCCGTGATCTAGCAATGGCTTTAGCACCGTCTGGCGCATTCATCTCGTTATTCCCTCAATTCTTGATACCAAAGCAAATCAAAAACGGAAAATCCATCTCTCGTGCCGGCTTCCCGTCTTCGGCTTCGACCTCCTTTCTCAAAACAAACGCTTCTTCGACCTTGACATCGCTGAACCCCGCTCCCAACATCACCTCCTCTATCTCCGTCTTCTTAATACCATGCCTTTCTACTCCGGGTCTCTTGCTCACTGGATGAAACGGCACCGCTTCCGGTCCAAAATCCTCGTAATCCGTCAACGCTACTACACCCCCCTTCTTCAAGCACTTGTGCATCGTGGAGAGAATATCCGGCATAGATGGGATATGGTGCAGCGTCAAATGCGAGACCACAAGATCAAACCTGTACGGCTGCTGCGAAGCCTGATCTCCCCTCTGCGCCGCCAACCGCGCAGCCGCACTCTGAAGCTCCTGCGCATCAGGGTCGGTGAGGAAATGGTTGATGGAGCATAGATTAGGTTTTTGCTCTTGCTTAGCAGATAGATCGCCTAGCTTGGTGTCAAAGGCACTGATCATGCCGTCGGCGGTGTCGACGCCTATCAAGCTGCGGACGTGTGGTGCTAGCATGAAGGAGAGGAGGCCGGTGCCGCACCCGATTTCTAGAACATCGATGTCTGTGAAGGTATTAATAAAAATAGATAAATATGTATATTGACTTGAGTTTTGTTTGGTAACTGTATGTACATGCATTTAGGGGCGGAGAAGGGGAGTAGAAAAAAACAGATACTTTTGATACATTGTACGTACTTTTATTGCTGCCATCTTTAAATGCAGGCACGTAGCGTTTTATGGCTTCGAGGGCTTTGGACGTTGACTCGACGTGTTTTACATTCGAGTCCCATTCTAGGGCTTCGGCGCTGAAGCGCGCGTTGTTGATTTCTTGGTTTGACATTTGTCTCTTTTGCTTAGGTCTTATGAAGTGAAAATAAGACGACGTGTAATTGTGACTTGTGTGTGTGTAATCGAATGATAGATTATCCCCAATGACGAAAGGTATCTTTGGAGAGGTGGGGAATGGGGGATTAGGTGGCACGCGGGGGAGTGCGGGGCAAAGCCGTCCTGAGGAAACTCACGGCTTTGTGGGCTTAAGGGAGAAATACGAACACACGAACCCTTAGATAAAGGGGATTTTTGAAACTCTGTGTTGGAAATAGGGGTGATGGAGTAAGTGAGTACTTGCATGTGCTAAACATAAGGGGTATGGTAATCTATCATGACATTGGGTGACTGATAGTGGCCTCGTACTCGATGCACTGCTATACAAAGTAATATACGATATCATCTTCACTCTTCAAACAAACTCTTTGCCTTCCAAAATCATAAAATCTCAAGTTTGTAAAGTATATACCAAGAAGTGAAACATCGTGCCAGCCATGATAATCGTAAATGCCTCCCCCCAAAAACAAAACGAGTGTCGTGAAAAGATGTCAGTCAAGTATGTACAAGTGCGAAGAAAAAGATTCCACCATCTCCCCCCTCCAATAGATCTTAACAACAACAAACAAACCAGTTTCCCATCTATTTGAGCGAGCAAATGATATCTAACTGTCCACGCAGTTATAGTACCAAAAAAGGGGCCAGCCCTCTTAGTTAGCAGCAGTCCACAGAGCGGGACCAGGGAAAGTGTAAGAAGTAGGGTTGGTGTAGATGTTGAATACAATGCCGGGCATGTCCCTGGTGTAAAGGCTGGTTCCGGGGACACCGTTGGTGGGGCGGACGCTGCCGTTGCCTCCGACCTTGATGTTGATGCCTGTCATGTTCGTATCAGCACCGATTTCGTAAAACAGACCCTGGAATGGAGATAAGGGGAAGGGAAAAGGGAGAAGGAGACTTACACTGAGGGTACAACTGAGCACCGTTGGGGCTCTGACCGCCGTGCAGGGCGATGATCTCGTGGCGGACAACGTAGTTGCCAGCAGCAAGCTTAGACGGCAGCTTGAACGAAGTCTTGAATCCGTTCTTGATCAGGTTGTCGGTGACCCAGGTGTTGGGGCCGACAATGGCCTCCTGGGTGATCTTGGACCAGCGGAGGGCGGTGGGAGTCAGGGTCGTGCAGTCACCTGCCCAACACTGTTAGCACAATTCCAACAGAGAAAGAGAGAGATTGGTATGAAAAAGGGAAAGTACCGTTGCAAGGCGCAATGTAGTTAATAATCGGTCCCTTGTGGCTCTCAGGCCAAGTGTTCCACTCAAACTGGATAGTGTCGCCAGGGTTGGCATTGACATAGAGGCGGCCAGCAGTGGCGCTCTTGTGGCAGTTCACATCGGCGGTTCCGGCAGCCTGAGGCTCAACGAAACCCAAGTCTTGGTTCAGAGAGTCCCAGCCAGCAGTCTGGGCACGGCTCTCCTTGGATTGGTAGAACCACACAGGGTCAGAACCCTTTGTCGAGCTGCCACCAACGTTGATGGTCTTGACGTAGCCGTGAGCGGACGCCGTGTCCAGGAGGAGGGCGACAGCGCCGAGGAGGAGGGCTGGAGAGTACATTGTGGAAGTAATAGAGAGAAGAAGAGAAAGACCTGCTGGTGTGGTCGTGGTGGGAAGTGAATGCCTGATGCCCTGATGATAGCTTCACTGCACTTCTCTACTCCTTCTTATATATAATTTCCTTCACACAAAACACCTTCTTGTTCCTTCCATCTCATCCAACATCGTCACGAGTCGCCCGGCAGGGAGCGGAATCCCCCTTCCGATCCCTCCAGGGTACGACAAGAGCCCCATAGTACCCTTTAGATGACTATAAGCCCACCAGCAGCGGAGTAGTAGCACCAGATGGGATGGTCGGAAACCTTAGACCAGGACTTGTAGCACTCTATTCACGTTGCCACGACCATAGCACACCTTCCAAGATGTTTGGCGGCGGCAGGTGTGACGTGAAACCAGACATATCGATATTGCTACGATATTGCGTCTGCCCCAGATCCTGGTTGTGGCGCGCTGCTACCGTGCGTAAGGCTCGTTGCCCCCAGCAGTGTAATATAGCACGCCCCGGAATGCTCATATAAAGTGCCGCTAGCGAGCACTCTGTAGATTCCTATACTTGGCAGAGGGCTGTGAAGGAGTGCCAATCACGGCGTTGAGATGGTCACACGGGCTTTTTTTGAGGCTGAAAGCTGCTAGTACAAATGTTCCGAAGGTACTGACTTTTACTTCTTGGTACGAGAATCGCATGCTATCCAAAGTGGTCCTGGGCTGGTTCCTGACAAGTCAGACGATGATTTCTTGGCTCCTCGTATCACTGTAAAGTTACGCCGAAGTCTTTCTGTTACGGTACTACGGCGGCTGGGCAAGTTACAGTCGCAGCGCTTAGAATCCACTGACGCGTGCAGGGAGAGTGTGTCTTTTCTTTGAATTTCCAAGTAACGGCGGCTGGTTCAAAATCCACCTATGATCGCGTGAGATGTACCCGCGAGTATGCAGGTTGACCCGGAAACGTAGCCGCGTCCTTTGTTCCGTCATTGCCGGTAGAAAATCTACGATTCCCCACGTTTCGGGCATGGCCTATTGCCAAGGAGGTTGTTAATGATGCTAAGTCTGGCTGGATGTGCCATGTGCTCTTAGCTGCGTGGCGTACACAGGAATCGCGTCAACAGGCCGTGCACGAGCGTCAAGCGATCATCTTAGCAGGATGGTGGCTTTGCCTTGCAGGCATGCACATGATCGTCTGGCTGAGTAAGCCCATTGCACATTCCCAACCTCCACTGAGTCCAGAAGCCGTGAGTACGGTGTTCGGAGTACCGAGGCAGACGAGAGTCCGAGAGATGTGATTCCGATGCGGTCATGCGGCGCCTAGAATGTCCAATGCATCGAGAACAAAGTAGCCGTCAATCACGTGATGTTCTCGAATTTCGAAGTAGAACAAGTCCCTTAAATCTTGAGTAAGCAAAATGACGAAAAGTGTCGCGGCTTCTCAGAGTTGCGCTCGCTGGTTGGGTCGATATCCAGAATTGGCATGATGTTCGGGCCCTCGCCGACAGCCCGACCGCTATGGCCTGTGTGCGGTCATCAGTCACCAAATCCGAGCCTTTCCCGCCATCTTGACAAAACAAAAGGCAAGAAATTTTGAACTAGAGATAATAAAAACTCGAATGAGTCAAGAAGGCATGCTGATGCTTTTAGGATATAAAAATCCAGTGCTTGCCACAAAAATGCTTCCAAGCAAAATTCCTCAGCATCTCCTATTGTGTAATACATCAACATGGCGACTCCCTGCGCAATGACCTCCGGAAATCAGGAGAGCAATAGTACAGGCCTCAATGCGCGACTTGCGTGTAATAGCAGAACAGCTTGTGAAGATACTACCGTGTTACCAAAATGGCTCATACCCTCAGATCAACGGGGCTGGCGACGAATAGTCCAGCACTTTACGCCTTCATGGGTGCGTATATTCGTATTGAAGGAAGAATAGAAGACTAACACGAAAATAGTTTGCAGCCACCATGGGCACGGGTATCGTCGCCGTTCTGCTACACACGCTCTCAGATCTCTATCCTGACTACCACGGCTCTCTGCGGGTTCTCAGCATTGTCTTCTTCATTTTGAACATTGCGATTTTCTCAGTAATCTTCACAATCTCCATCTTGAGGTACACTTTATACCCAGCACTGTGGACGTTGATGCTACAACACCCTGTGCAATCGCTTTTTCTCGGCACAATGCCCATGGGTTTCGCCACTATTATCAACATGTTCGTCGCCATCTGCGTGCCAGCGTGGGGTGGCTCAGCTGCATATGTAGCCTGGGGCATGTGGTGGGTTGATGTTGTCGTTAGTGTGGCTTGCTGTCTTGGACTCCCTTTCCAAATGTAAGTGCATGGCTCTCCAACTTTTCCATGAGCCGCGATTGACGCCTGTGTAGGATGACAAAGCATCGGCATCAGCACGAGACAATGACAGCAGCTTGGCTTCTACCAATCGTCGCATGCATAGTCGCAGCTGCATCCGGCGGCGTAGTGGCTTCTGTCTTGCCCAATGAGAGGGATGCTCTCATCACCATCATCACCAGCTATGTACTCTGGAGCATGGGCATCCCGCTTGCGCTGGTGGTCATGACCATGTACTTTCACCGACTTGCGATCCACCACCTCCCACCCCAGGAAGTTATAGTTAGCGTCTTCTTGCCCTTGGGACCTATGGGACAAGGTGGCTATGCCGCAATGCAACTTGGTATGCAAGCTGCCAAGGTTTTTCCCAAAACACACACAGTACATCCTATGGCTGGAGAGATTCTGTACGTGCTTGGGTGGATCGTTGCCGTCGTTCTCTGGGGCTTTGGGCTTGTATGGCTTTTCTTCGCTGTGGCATCGATTAGTCGCAGCAAGTTTCCCTTCAACATGGGCTGGTGGGGATTTACGTTCCCAATTGGCGTATTCACCATGTCTACAATTACCATGGGACAAGAGATGCCCTCAGCGTTTTTCAAAATCCTGGGGACTGTGCTCGCCGTGGGTGTTATGTTGCTTTGGCTTTTGGTCGCGGCTGGGACAGTAAAGAACATTGTTCGTGGTGATATTGTTGTAGCGCCTTGTTTGAAGGAGATGGAGAAGAGAGCTGCTGCAGAAGCAGAGAAGAGAGCGTATCGCGATGCATGATCTGGATTGTGTGTATCTACTTGATTGGACAAGAGGATGTGCAATATATGTTTCCTTTTGATCAGTCGCGACCAGCTAGACTCTCCTTTTCGTCTTTGCGAATGTGGTTCAGGCCAACAAGCAAGGCAATGTCGGAGAAAAATGCTGGAACGTAAGAAGGACCGTAGGAAAACATCGAACCCATGGTTCCAGTAGTATCTGGAGAGGTGACGCGGCGGTCTTATTCGTAAACCAGCGCTGAAACAGCAAGTGCCAGACGAGCGTACTAGGTGAGAAGCATCAGCTTCTTGTATAGGACTACCTCAGGGCTCCGAGCCCGGAGTCGGTTTGCTCTTCAGTGTCCGTAGAGGAATATACCAAGCAACAGCTTGCTGAGATTTGATAGCTTCCATCATACTCAAAAGAATTCCAACCCGTTCCACCAGACGTAACCAAACACAGCAAGCGCACTCGTGGCCGCAAATGGTAAACTCATCTCGACGACACTCCAGATCCACAGCGTACCAACTGGAGGGGCTGACTTCATGACGTAAAAGTAGCCGTTTCTGTTTCCCGAATATATCAAGTAACACCCTGCTGCAATTGAACCTCCAAAGAATGCAATATCTCGGACCATGGGGAAGCGGTATGAAAGCTCGAGGTGAGTGAGGTAGACCAGAAAGGCGAATATGGGCAGAGCAGTGACAGCTCGCCATATAATCTCATCCCAGATTATATCCTCCCGGTACTGATTATAGACGAGGACGTCAAGGCTGAGGTGTAGCGTTGCCATGGATATGGAGTAGAGGATCGAGTCGCCCAGAGGACCGATCGGAGGCACTTCATCGTCGGGGACGCGTCTTGCGGCAGCGCGTGCTTTAGCCGCTGGAGTGTTTGGATTGGCCTTGTCCAGCTCTCGTTGCCGCTCTTCTGCTAAATCGAAGAGCGTCTTCCCCGTGGGCTTGGAGAAGTCGGGATGCTTCAAAATCATCTCAACTCCATCCTCATCAATCTCGGTCGTCGGTTCGAGTCCGCCTCGAGTGGCTTTTGCAGTGGACATGGCATCTTTTGCGCGCCGTTCTTTTCTGTTCGACATGGCGGAGTATGGCTAAGGTGGGTGATGGAAGAGTACGGTAAGGGTTCGCGTGTGTGGTCCCTGAATTGTCCAAGATGACGTGGGTCAAAGCGCGTTCGTTCCAGAACCTCAATGGCTTCCGCTACCTCGCCAAACCATTAACACGGCAGCGGTATACATTTCTCTATACTCCTATCACATACTTTGAGACAAGGCTAGGTCATGAATTGGACCATCTGGGCGTCGGTGCCCGTTCTCCTCTTCGCCTTCTGGATGTACACCAGCTCCCTCGCCTCCACCTTCCCCACATTACAGAACAAACGGATAGTCCTGTTGATAGCGCATCCCGATGATGAGGCCATGTTCTTCGCCCCGGCTTTGCTGGCATTGACGCGTCCAGAACGTGGGAATCACGTTAAGATTCTGTGTTTGAGCAGCGGTGCGACTCAATTCCTCGGCATCACTTGAGAGACAACTGCTAACGTGAGCAATGCAACAGGCGATGCCGATGGCCTGGGCGAAGTGCGCAAGAAAGAGCTAGTCAAGAGTGGCCTGCAACTTGGTATCGGAAGCAAGGACGATATTCTCGTCATTGAGGACAAGTACGCGCTGCAATATCTCCAGTCCCGCACCCTGCTGATTACGAGCCAGGAATTTTCCCGATTCCATGACGGTAACATGGCACCCTCGCCTGATCTCTAATCTGCTCACCACTGCCTTTGCCCCAAACATGTCTTCAATTTCACCCAAGGAAGCACCGCAGGCCACCGTCGACGCCATCATCACATTTGATGCACACGGCATTTCCGGCCACCCCAATCATGAGTCGCTTCATGCCGGAGCCCATAGTTTTCTAAAAGCGCTCATGCACCGACACAGCGGGTGGGAGTGTCCCATCAAGCTGTACACTCTGACCACGACCTCAATTTTCCGCAAATACCTCAGCTTACTGGATGCTCCGGCGACATTGATTGGCGCAATCCTCCGAAAGAAAGAGCTTGGGAGCTATCCAACTCCTCTTCTGTTCGTCAGCTCCCCGGCGAGCTACAGAACTGCGCAAAAGGCCATGACGACTGCGCATGAGAGTCAAATGCGTTGGTTTCGCTGGGGCTGGATCACCTTGTCGCGCTACATGGTGCTGAATGATCTCAAACTAGAAAAGACACACTAATCCTAGTTTCATGGTTCGTGGCAATGATAAGAGATCAAACGAGACGGAGCCAACATGTCGGCGGCGGTGGTGGTGGTCCTGCAGGTCTCGCATCAAGACACAATCGGGCGATTGGCTGACCAGGATCTGCATTGGGATGCTGACTTTTCGGTGACGGATCCCATAGGTGGGTTACGCAACAGCGCATGCAGTGTCGCCGACAAACAAGGAGCGAACATCAGGCAGAGATGCTCAAGGCCCTGGTGTTGTGTCACTACCAAGAGAGGCAAGTCGGAACTCGGAAGTAAATCCGCGGCTCACAGCTCCACCCGTGGTCCGCTCCCAGCGCCCTTGCGGGAGCGCGGGATGGCAGCTCCGTGTAATTGCGACTACCCTCCACTACGCAAGAGGTCAGAATTCAAATATGCTCGCAGCTTTCTTGTTATCATACCATGTCCTAGACTGTCTATCGTGTTCATACATCATTTCTACGTTTTACTCCCGCTCCGTGCAAACAGACGAACTGCAGCCTGCTTCTTGATACTCCGCATTCACGAGCATCAAGCAGCAGGGAGCAAAGATGCAGTGCGAAGTTTCAAGAACATCATCACGGTTTGCGTGCTCCGACAGTAAGCTGGAAGAATGTATTCTTGGGCGCTCTCAGCTGACGCATGGCGTGTTAGAAACCGCACTCCTTAGACAAGACCACGAACCACCCAGCAGAAGCCCATGTCGGGGTTCACAGAGTATTTTGGCAGCACCGATCCTTCGCCTGCCAGTTGAGCTTCACTGTGAAATCATCAAATGCCTTGACATACGCGATAAAGTCAACTTGGCATCCACAAACCGTTACTTCAGATTCATCATCCCTGCGCTGACGCATAGTGAGCTGTTGCTCGCAGAAGAGAGCGCGTGGGCCAGATCGAGCCAGCTCTATGTCTGTAAAGGCTGCGTCAATTTCCACCGCTGGGCCAGCTTTGCCGACAGCATGAGGAAGGGAAAATGGTGTCGCAGCGGAACGTTTGCAAAGTCAAGACTATGTCTGAAATGCGGGGTAAATAGTGCGCTGTACACTCCGGGCATTCATCTTACAATCTGCAATCGGAAACACGTACTCTGCCGTACATGTCAGCAACTGACTGACCAGATTGGTAACCATGGCATGTGTGCTGCATGCTCTCCTGGCATGCCGCTGGACCGCGGGTATCAATACTTTGACCACGACGACGACTGGACGTACGCGACTACACGCATGCCCGATCGCAACCACATGCAAGAATTTGGCAACTGGCCCGAAGTTCAACTGGCGAGGTATTGACCTGTGCAATTCATCTTGCATTCCTAGACACGATCACTGTAACGGCCGACATGATGGAGTTTTTTTTTATTCAAATTTTCAACACGCTGCTACACATTATAGTCTTCCGACACAAAATTATGAAGCTTCGCAGGTTCCCGGGTATCATTACTGCTGTATTATTAGCGCTTCTGCACACGTTTGTCGGTGCTGTTCTTCAATGTATCGTTCGCTTCCACGTCATGGCTACTATCAGTATTCACATGTAGTCTGTGGTTCTTAAAGAGTGCTTTGGTCGGACCGCAGGTCTCATAGCTCCTCTTTAACGACCAAATCTTAGTACCATACAGAGTGTTCAAAAATTGCGATATTGACGGATTGTGAGAGCTGTTCGTTCATTCCTAGTGAGACTGGAAAACGAGACTTCTGAACATGGCGGATCCAAAGTCCACAACCAGGCCTACTACGCCAAATGTGCATGATTCTGAGCCTCAGCGCCCTGATACTTTGAGGAGGCGAATCTCTCTAGGATTTAGCACTTTTATAGCGGCCCTTCCGCTAAGAAGAAGCACTTCACATCAAGAACCAATCTCCCGCCCAAGCACTGCACCTATACCAGACCGACCGCCAGTTCGGCCATCCACTCATACTCCTCAAACCCCTGGAGCGAGACCCCCAATCCCTCAAATCCATATTCCTTCTCTAGCAGAACCCTCACAGCCATGTCCCTACGACGAAACAAAATACCACTCCTTTTCCAGCATCGAGCGTCCCCGCTGTACCTTCTGCGGCATGCGCTCGCCTTATAGCCCCAGTTCCAGCGAACCATGTAAAGAATGCCGATCCAAAAATCCTTTTTCCCATGTGAAATTGGGGTTTGGACAAAGCCTTAATATGCGAAGTAGGAAAGACGTGAGACCATCTCGGCCAGAGTTTCTCTTAGGGGGTGATGAGGAGGATCAGGAAGAAGAAGAGGAAGAGGAAGAGGGTCCACGTCTCGTGCCTCCCGAAATAGCAGCAAGGAGAATCGGGAATCCACCAAGGAGAGCAGTACTTCCTGTTCCTCGCATGAGCGATGTTCTTTTGAATCCATCTAAAAGACAAGGTTCAATCTCATCAAGTAAAAGTAGTACGCCGCGGCCTCAAAGCCCCAAACTGCATTATCTCCATGGTCTACCAGATAGCCATTCCTATCCCTACGTACACAAAAGCGAAGTCCTAAAGCATTTTGCTGCACTACGTGCTGGATCGCCTAGTCCACTAGCTGAATTTGTGGTTAGGCTTGAGCAGGCGAAGAAGAAGCAAGACAGGAGTACTGATTTCTCTGAGACGGTGTACTATGGGAGGACTCCTAGACCGACGCTTGTGGGTGATGTGGAGAAGAAAAGTTCAGGAGGGGAAGAAGAACGTAGACGTGGTAGTGTGGTTGTGGTGCAGGAAGAGACGCTGAGACTGGGTGGAAGGATTGTGATTACCGAAAGGCTCCGGGAGGGTGGTCTAGACGAGAGGTTGTGTGGGGAAATGGTACCGGAACTACAGCAAGCGCAAGTGGGAATCTCGAGGCTGCACAGTAGTCGTACTGCGTCTCCTGGTTCGGATACTTCGACATCTCCGGGTACTCAACGTACGAAAGGTAAAGATGGTGCTGGTGCTGAGCCCAGCGTGAGACTGAGAGGTGGCGATGGTGGAAACGAACAGGACAACAAAGATCATCCTCATAGCTGGGGAATTCTGATCAAGCAGTTACTGCTTACGTGCCACCGACCACGGAGGCGGGGGGAACAAGAAGTGGGGTCAAGTGATGAGGAGGAGAGTTTACAGCCGAGAATCGCGGATCCGGTGAGAGTTGCGAGGATGAAGAGGAGGAATGAGGGGACAGCAAGAATTCCAAGGGGTGTATGTCGTGGTGTATCCAGCATAGCGAGGACTCCATCTATTGATGAAAATGGAAACGAGGATATAACGACTGCTCGGACAGCTATATACAGTACCCCTCTTCGGTCTTCGCCCATCTGCATATTCCCGCCTTTCACTTGTTCTTCGGCGCCCTCATCTTTTTACTGTCCACCTTCTTCTTCCCCTTTCAACCTTCAACCTCTCTCTCACAGCAGCACAAGTCCTCAAAGCAATATCCCCTGCCTCCGAGGCGGCGCCAGCTCACCCTCCCCCTCTTCTCTCCACGACAACGAAAATCTACCTCCAACATTATTCTGGCTCGCGGGCGTAAGTCGCAGGCCCGTCAAAGCTAGGTCCTGGAAAGCGAAAAGGCCGGAAAAGAGAATGGGTGGGTGGTTAGGGTGGGCAGTTCATGGAATGAAGGCTGGTGAGGCTTATGGGAGTGCGGATGGGAAAGATGGGAAAGTGGAGAGTGTGGAGACTAGTGGTGAGAAGGCAGAGAGTGTCAAGAGCAGTGGGGGGAAGAGTCGGGGGAGTCAGGTGGAAGAGGAGAAGACAGGAAGTGTGAGGTCACGTGGGTCGAGTCGTGCAGACGGTGGTGTTGCGGCGGAGGTGGTTGTAGAGACAGGTGGGGATGTGGCGGCGGGTTCTGTAAAGGAAAGTGGGGAGGGAGATACAAAGGAGGCGGTAAAGGAGGGCGGTAATGCTGATCCTGCGCCTGCATAGGGGCACAACAGATAGATGGGTGATACTTGAGGCATGTGACAAATGAACATTTGATTTGTATACTGTAGGCATAGTCGCTGGAATTTGGTTAAGCTTTTTTTCTGTATAAGTTAGACTCATCTATCTTTTGTACATCCAACTGGTCGTGAGACAGGGTATATCGCCTCAACGAAGAGCAACCGTTCTGAAGAAGCGGCAAAATATCTTACAATACAACTTCAAACATGAAAGTTCCAACACGTAATAGCTTAAACGTTTATTTTGACGATTTCTCCTCCTGCGCCTCCTTCAGCTTCTTCTGAGCCTCCTCGGCAGCCTGCTTCCTAAACGCCTCAATCTTGTCATCGATAATGGCAATCTCGGCTTCAACCCGCAACAGCTTCTCCTGCATCATCTTCTCATAATCCTCGTCGCTCAGTACCTGCATCGGACTCCACTTGCTCTGTGCAATCTTGTACATGAGCGTCTCCTTGGGCTTTTGTTCGCCGCTGGCTCTTAGCTCTGCTTCCTCGCGGAGCTGGCCAGAGTGTCTGGCATCGAGGTAGTTGTAGCCATGCTGACCCAGCCATCCTAGCAAGCTAAACACAATCGTGCCAGGGATAACGTTGCGGGGGCCTCTGAACAAGAACCCAAGAGTGAAGCCGGTGGATCCACCAGCAATGGTTGATGCGCGGACTTTATCCGAGTTGGATGGGTTGAGGTCATTCCGGGGGTAAGTGGGGGCACCACGGGTTATGTTCCACCAGTTGAGTAGACCCCTGTGGTTGAGAATTGAGGTGCGAAAGCCCCAGAATGTAGTTCCAAGAGCGAACCATTGTGCTCCGGATGCCAGGGAGAATAAGACGGGTGTTTCAGTACGGAGCGTGCCGTAGAAGGCACCAATCACTGTACCTGGAATTGCTAGATGATGTCAGCCATGGGATTTTATGGAATTGGCGACTCGAGACGAAATTCCGAGGACTTCAAGGAAGACGACTGGAAGGTTTTTGGAATTCGTAGATCAAACAGGTACATGCGCCACTTTGGATCGTGCGTCGCTAGAATTCCATATTCCTGGGACAACGCATGTTATGGAACCAAGAATGACACACGCGTGGCGGCCATCCATCATTGTTGAAGCATCCACAATAGACATGCTCGACATTTTTGCAACTTGAAGTGTCAAGCAGCGCAAAATGACGTTCAGGCAAAAGTCGGATTTATACGTACCAGAGGCTCCGCCGACCAAGGCGGCCTGCTTGGCCACGTCGAGAGGCTGCGTGACCAGCTCCGGGTCATATTTGCTGTTCATGACTCTCTCATGGATGCCATGCAGCGTCTCGGGATGCGGGGCAGGGCGCGACAGAAGAGATCTAGACTCGGGGGTGCTTGAGGGAGAGAGTGCAAAAGTGAGCCCGGATGACATAAGCGAGGCCCAACGGACGCACAGCTTAAGATTTCCGTTCGGGAAAGAAGAACTCACCCCACACACGAAACTACGACACACCCCGCAGCCAAACACCACGCAGCCCGAGAGTACCAGACGCTCTCAGCACTCGAATCAGACAGCGCGCGAAAATATCCTGCGCGCGTAGTCTGAACAACCGCAATCATGGGTGAGTAGCCTGGCGTGCGCAAAATGCAGGCGTCACTCTTTTGCGAGCCGCCTTTTTTTGCCCCGCTTTGGACTGCGACAAGCACGCGGACGCAGATGGCTAACAGTGATATTTGCAGCGCCCAAGAAGAAGGAACAGCAGAAGATGTCCCTGGGAGACTTCCTAGGTGACCAATGTACGCCTGACTCCCCCCGCCAATGTGCCCTTTGGGCCGCAGACGACTGACTGGACGCAGCGCTGGGATCATGGGCCGACGAGATGGAGGATGCGCCAATGCCTGGTGAGTTTGCCCGTGTCGCCCTCGTTGGTCGCCTTGAATGCTAATGTTTGCAGGCACTGGTAAATTTTCCCCCCGCCGACAGTTGCCGCGCGAATTTGCCGCCTGGAGACTAACGGCGTTACAGGTGCCGGCGGCCGCTCTGGATATGGAGGAGACCGGCCCACATTCGGATCTGGAGGCGGCTTCGGCGCTGACCGCGGTGGCAGCTTTGGTGGGTAGACGTCTGCACGACTGCCTTGGGCATGCGCTAACGACTGTGCAGCCGACCGTGGATTCGCGACCCGCGAGGCCCTTCCTCTGCCCTCGAAGCCCCCGTACACGGCTCACCTGGGCAACCTCTCTTTTGACGCCACCGAGGGTGACGTAACCGATTTCTTTGCCGACTGCGAAGTCACCAACGTTCGCATTGTCGAGGACAAGCTGGACCGCAAGCCCAAGGGTTTTGGATATGTCGAGTTTGGTAGCGTAGATGGACTGAAGAAGGCTCTTGAACTGTCTGGCACATCGTTCCAGGGCAGGAATATCCGCGTCAGCGTCGCTGAGCCTCGTACGCTACCCTGCCTCTCCACACTTTATACAGACTACTGACATCATTGCAGCAAAGGACCGCCCAGAGGCCCGAGACATCTCGGACTGGACCCGCAAGGGACCTCTCCCCGACCTTCCAGGCCAGCGCAGCAGCGGCTCTGGACGAGGCGGCTTCGGTTCGGGCCGCGACCGTGGCTTCGATGCTGGATCAGATGCTGGTGGCGAGCGCAGTGAACGCCGCCGCCCACCCCCATTCGAGAGCGACGGCAAGGCCCGCGACTTTGGCAACTGGGAGCGCCGCGGTCCCCTCTCACCAGCCGCTGCCCCTCCCCCCAGTGAGGGCGGCCGCATGCGAGGAGGCTTTGATGGAGCACCCCGTGAAGGACGCAGACAATCCCCAGCCTGGGGTGAGGGCCAAGGTGCTGATGGCTCACGTGGACCTCGCCGCGAGTTCCAGGAGAGGCCACCAGTTGAGAGGCAGCCCACTGCCGCAGAGACCGACAACCAGTGGCGGTCCAAGATGCGCCCCGATGCGCCTGTCAAGTCGCCCACATCTACACCCGATGTCAGCACACCATCCTCCCCAGCACCCCAGCCCGCTGCTCCTGCCGGCCGACCTCGCTTGAACCTGGCCAAGCGAACAGTTTCCGAGGCCCCATCGGCCCCAGGAAGCGCCACTGCCTCGGACAAGCCCAACCCATTCGGCGCTGCCCGTCCCATTGACACTGCTGCGCGCGAGAAAGAGATTGAAGAGAAGAGGCAGCTGGCTCTCCGCCAGAAGAAGGAGGCCGAGGACAAGGCAAAGGAAGAGCGCAAGGCAAAGGAAGCCGCAGAGAAGACCACACCCAAGGACTCAGCACAGCCGACGCCAACCAGGAAAGAGGAGAACAGCGCTGAGGAGAAGCCCAAGGCCAACTTTGAGGTTCTCCAGCGTGTTGAGGAGGGCAATTCCGCCGGTCAAGATGAGGATGCCCAGGGCGAGATTGTCCACGACAAGGACGTCAAGCCAAAGGAGGTTGTCCGTAACCCAAAGACCGAGGCTGGCTCATGGAGGCGGCAGTCTAACACACCAGCCACACCGGCTTCCACCACCGAGACCATGGACGAGGATGGCTGGAGCACCGTCACCAAGCCCACCAAGAACGTCAAGAACAACCGCCGAGGTGGAGGTGCGCCAGCTCGCGCGATCGCGTCTTAGGTAGGCGTATCGACTGGCTGAGACCGGCCCTGGTTTTGTATCCGGGATGATCGCAACGCATAGAAACGGCGTGGTGGAGTCCTTTGTCTTTCTAGGCCTGTGCTGTCTGTTACAGCTATGATTTGTTGGGCGGTCTTCCGGTATTGTTGCATCACTGCACTACATTGTCTTTTGTCTTATGCTTCGACAGCCCTGTTCATTCGAGCGCGACTTGCAAGGCGTCCCGTGGTTGCCCCAGCCCATGGGATGCGTTATGAGCCTTCTTTCCTTTATGCCCGATGACGACGTTGTCCCTGACGCTTCTCGTCTACAAAAGTATTGGTCTTTCCTCTTGGACCTTGCGGATCCGGTAAAAACGGGACATGCCATTTTTCTCAGATATTCCCCTTGCACACAGTTCGTCTGTTGGTATGGATGAGCCAACCTCTCTGGTTGATTTCCACGATGGATTTCTGTTCATTATCAGATGATATAAGTGTGCAAACATGTATTTAGCTGCAACTAGATTATGAAAGGATCATCCACTCCACTCAGCAATCCGTCTGTATGTACTTGAAGTCTGTAAAGGTACGTACGTGCAATACTTAATATGTCCTGCGTTTAAGCTTTATGCATATGAGTCTCAACGCATCCATGGCAAGCAGCGTATTTAAGGCAAAAAAACTAATCAGTAGACAAGTAGTTTGTGCTAAGGGTGCACTAAAGCACAAGAGATCGCCATTGACGTTTCGCGTCTGTCGGTCATGCATGATCCCGGTCCGTCCGCCACCATACGTCAGACGTGCTCAGCTTGTGTCCAACTCCGACATCTTGCTTTAGCAGCCGAGCTACCAACATCATCCCCTGAAGTTCACCACCACTGCAATTCGTGATACGGCATCTATAACCGGATCGCATACGTTTATGTCCTTGTTACTTCTGACTCTAAACTATCGAAGTCTCTTTGCCCATCTTTTATTGAAGTTGGGTTGAAAGTCGAGTGTTGTATGTGCACTAGTATTACTTCAGGGATTAGAGGCGAGTTTCGACATCATGCCTTCTAAGCCCTCATCGCCAGGGCCAAGTACAACCCCAGCAACACCTGCAAAGCAGACAAGATCCCGAAAAAGCACCATCCCAAATCAGACGGAGCAAGAAAGAGCAGGTTCAGCTGGTGGTGTCATGCTGCCAAAGGAGACAGCGGCAAAAGCCTCGCCTTCATCTGCAAAGAAAGCTGCTGCAACAGCCCCCGGTCCAGATGATGCATCTGTGACAGAAGTAAAGACACCAAAGAAGAAGCCTAGGAAGCTGAACAAGGATCCTGCTACAAACCCCGTAGACACAACCAAGTCTCCCATCTCGAACGAGATTACTTCAAACTCGGAGCTTGAGGCTCTCAAGTCCCGCGTCAAAGGACTGGAGGCAAAAGTGGAGGAATTGTACAAGTCGGGTGCGATACTCGATTCTCGAGGTGGTCGTTCCCCCCGCCGACGAGGGAAAGGACGAAAGGGGTCCTCCACCACTCAAGTTCCTCAGGTCAATACGACAGATAGTGATGTGGGTGCGACCAGCGCAAGAGTGCAAGAGCTGGATGACGACCTAGACGCAGATGAAGAGCTCGTCCGACTTGAGGGAGAATTAGAAGTCGCCCGTCAAGATCTCGAACACTATCGCCCCAGAGCACGACGCTCGCGGTCCGATGAGACAGAGTTTGTAGAAGAGATACCGAGGGGCGGCACAGCAGACCGGCAAGTCACACTCAGCGGTAGTTACCGCATCCCCATTCCCGCATCCGTCAACCTGCAAGATGTTCAGACGATCAAATCCGGTGTCTCAGCCGCCCAGAACGTTGCCCGCTCGTTCTTAGAACAGCGACGTGCATCCGCTGCCGCTGCTCGCGCTCAGTCCGCAACTCAAGACGCCCCACCACCCACCACTCGCTCGTCCACGACAAATGTCCCGACGTCAAAGACGCGGCCAAAACGCAGTATGAGTTCCAACATGGAAGTCTCGGTGGATAATAGCAGCGGCAAGCAGAGTTGGAGTGACTGGATCGGCGGATACAGCATGGCGATTTCGCGGGCGGTAAGCAAGATTGAGCATGAGGCTGCGATTGAGGCGCAGAGGAGTAGTGCTGCTGCTACTGGGGGGAGCGGGAGAAAGACGAATGCGCCTACGTCTAGGAAGACGGCGGGGAAGAGGCCGGCTGCTAAGGCGACACTGAGTGGAGAGCAAGTTCATGGGTTGATGAGTTGAGGGGTTTGTGGGAAATCTTATCAGTGGGAGATGTTGGGAAGGGAGGGTTGTTTTTGTTGAATTGGTATCTAGGGTGATTTTTACTAGGTGTATGTGTAAAAATTAGGACTGGAATTCAAAAAATAGATGCGTTTTGGTGTTATTTACATCTACTCTTTCCATACGATCGACACATTACACATCATACGCAATGTTCATTTCACGTGCTAGGCTGCTTGCCTCAGCCACACTAAGAACCTACGCCTACTGCTGAACGTCGATAGGCTTTCCACCCTGCTCTCCACTCTTCAAGCAGCTCTCCAAAATCTCCAGGTCCTTGAGCGCCTCCTCCGGACTCTGCATCTCATTCCGCTTTCCCTCCTCGAGACTCTTAGCCCAAGCCTTAATCTCCTGATTGACACCATTTCCCTCATCAGGAAACTCCTTTGTCTGTGCCTCTTCCCCAACCTTCTTGACCACGACTTTCCCCCGCGAAACATGCACCGACCCCTTCTCACACGCAACCAGGTACTCTGATCCCGTGTCCGTGGTACCAAATGAAATGGACAGGGTGCCCGACGCGCCATTCTCCAGCTGCAGAGTCGCATTTAGAGTATCGACGGGAGGAAGATGTTGCTGAAGCTGAGCCGTAAACGCACTAACTTTCTTAATCTTTTGCCCGCCGCCTTGCAGCAAGAGGCGTGTCGCAGCCACAAAGTGCACGCCGCCGTCGAGCACAAAGCCGCCCTGGTGATCGGGCTTCTTGCGCCACGCCGTCTCAAAGTACTTGCTTCCCGCTTGCACCATGCTTGCGACGCGCACGCGGAACGTGAGCACACGGCCCAGGGAAGCGAGTTGCTCCGACGCCCAGACGTACGAGTCGATGAAGCGGAAGTTCTCGGCCACGGTGTAGGTAGCCGAGGTGTTTGAGGGATTCGACGTCCATGCTAGGAGATCTTGAGCGGTTGCGAGATCCTTCGCAATGGGTTTCTCTGCAAAGACATGTTTGCCTGCCGCCAAGGCCTTTTTGATGTATTCGGGTTGAGCGAGGATGGGTAGTCTGTGGTTTTCCGTAATCAGTTCCATGTTAGCGCAACCGCACCCAGACATTTTCTTTTCCTTGGTCTTATTTTTAGTTGCCAAGTAGTATATAAACCTTACTTACGCAATGACTACACCCACGACGTCGTCGCGCTTGAGCAAGTCGTCAAACTTTTTGTCACCATCCTGGTCGTCGCTGTACAGCTGGACGCCCGTCTCCGAAACCTTTTCCGCTAGCGTCTGTGCGGACTTCAGGGAGCGCGAGTACACGGCTTTGAGGTGTAGACTAGGAGTATCCTGGATGGCGGGGAGGTGCTCTTCTTTGGCAAAGATGCCGCTGCCAATGAGGGCGATGCCGACCGTCATTGTTTTGGAACTAAAATTTGCGCCACACACAAGAAAAGGGTTAACTGGTCGAGTAGAATGGACAAAGTTGTTTGGAAAGTATATCGCCTTCTTTGTTCAGAAAGTTTTTTTAATGCGCTCGAGCTATATGATGGACCTTTTGTACGGCTGCTCTGCGGCTAAATGGCAATTTTGATCTATGATGGACTTTTTGTTTCTTCCAATCGCGTTCGCCATGTTGGTGGCCGCGGGGAGTCGTGCCGCTGCCCCACGATGCGATGACGTCGGGAGCCATGCTGTATTGGGCAAGGGGAACAGCTCTGTCGATGGGCGATGGGGGTCCTCGGAGTCTTTCCCGAGTACGTCTTGTCGAGAGACAGGTCGACCCTTTTTGAATGTTCAACTGCCGTACTTGGGAATGCGGCTTAAAACCCCATGCGAGGCATTTTGTGTTGTGACTGTGAGATGTATGCCGCGCAGACGACAGAATTCCGCACGCATGGAGACAAAGCACGTTCTACCTGCACTCAACACCACGTATCCTTTCTTACCCATTCCGTCCTTTTACAGCGACTTGCTATGATACAGACGGAAAAGTACCGCGCCCAACACTTCAGAAGCTCAATCCACCGGCTTGGCCGTTCGTGTTAGGAAACGCGACACAGCTCGTGGCAGCTGTCTCGCGTGCAAGACTCGCTCCATTCCCACGCCACCAATTTCCAAACCGCGCTCCACTTCCGCGTCTTACCAATCGCATATAGAGGCGCAGAGTTTATCTGACAGGCCGGCACTCACGTCACGTATCATGTGTAGCCTCGCACTCGACACGGGCTGTAGCATCAACGGGGCCGTGCATTTTGCTCGTACAAATGCAGAACAGGCTGATTGGATCTGTACCACTGCCAGGCCAGGTACTAGTATATTTGGAAAGAAATAGTACGTGGCGGACCAGTCTGTTGGGTATTTGCTATGGACAGTGCCAGCATAGTGAAACATCGACTGTGTTGGATGGCACTAACCCCGGACGGGTCCCCAACAACCCCATGCTTCGGCAGTTGCTGTGCATGTCCTGAGCTAAACGACGATCATGATTGACGAGTTATTCTGCTTCGAGTGCTTCAGGTGTCGTTTCGCTGGCTCAAGGAGAGCCCTGGTCGTGGAGAGGACTGTCCTAAGGTGATAAGGCAGGATAACCCAAGCACAACTCTAGAGCTGGCCTCGTTTCTCATGCAGTTGTTTTCACTCTCTATATATCTTTCTCTTCTTTGCTGCTAGACGCAGGGTGTTGGGTCAGGCTGCCGGCAGTCATTCACTTCTTTCTCCCTTTTTTATTCGGCCATTTTACTTTCTTGCTCTGAACTGTCAAGATGGGTTTCGGTGTTCTGGAAGACCGTCACATGGCGTCCCCTCCGGGAACGTCTACTATCAACGACTCTGGCCCCGCCGGTACGATATTACTCGGGTATTATGCTATACTTGACTGACGATATGACAGAGGATTCCAAAGTCGATCCGAGCCTGTTGAAGCGCGATGGAGACATTATCCTCCAGCCACAACCGTCGAACAGTCCAAATGACCCACTCAACTGGTCACCTATCCGAAAGGAGTGCATCATGGTTCTACTTGCTTTCAGTTCTGGAGTGACTACAGCGTAAGTAATTTTGGTCTATCAAACCTTCACATACTAAGGCTGGGATAGACTTGGACCCATGGTGACGCCTGGTCTGCCACTGCTCGCGATGAAGTACAAAGTCAGCATTGATATGGTTTCGAGTTTGATCATTGGTTTCCTTGCCTTCTGGATTGGATTCACGACGTTTTTCACGGCCGCCGGAGCAAACATCTGGGGCAAGCGTCCGTTCTTTGTCATCTCCGCAGTCATTCTCTTGGCCACCAACGTGTGGGGATTCTTTGCCAAGGTATGTTTTATTGGTACTAGTGTTTGGATGTTGAGTTGACGTAAACAGTCATTCGTTTCCCTCGCCGTCATGCGCATCATTCAGGGTATTGCGTCGGCTCCTCTCGAGACCCTCGTCACTTCGACTGTATCCGACATGTACTACATTCACCAGCGAGGCACACGTATCGCCGTCTGGGGTTGCTTCTTGTCCGCTGGTGTGTTGCTCGGGTACGTTCAACCTGTCTCTTCAATTGCCCAGCTAACATCTGCATAGTCAAACAATTGCAGGTGCCATTATCCAAAACGTCTCTTTCGAAGCCACCTTTGGTATCTCGGCCCTGATCTTCATCCCCATTGTCCTCGGCATGTACTTTTTCGTTGTAGAAACTACTTACTACGGTCCGCGACCCACTGGAAAGGCCGTCGACTATGACGAAGACGTCTCTCTCGCTCAGGCAAGCGAGCCCAAGCCTACATACACCAGCCAGCTCGCCCTCTGGCGCGGCCGTCTGTCGCCCGAGTCTTTCTGGAAGAACGCATGGAAGCCTGTCCCTCTTATCGCTTTCCCCGCCGTGCTCTTCAGCACCATCGTATACGGATCGTACTTTACCTGGCTCCTAACCATCTCCGTCCTCTCCGTCAGCGTCTTCTCCGCACCGCCCTACGCCCTCAACCCCGCGCAAATCGGCATGACCAACCTTCCTCTTCTCTTCGTCGGTCTCATTGGCTCCCCTCTCTCTGGCTGGTCCGCCGACGCCATTGCGAAATTCATGGCGCGCCGCAACAAGGGTATCTTTGAGCCTGAGTTCCGCCTTACCCTCATGATCCCCGCTACTATCTTCGCTACCATTGGTTTCCTCGGTTTCGGAATCACTACTTCCCAGGGTTACCCGCTCGCATGGCCCCTTGTCTTCATGTCCATCCACGCCATCTCCGTGCCTTTTGCGTCGACAGCTAGTCTGACATATGTTATCGACTGCCACCCCAGGGATGCTAACCAAGCTTTCGTCACCATCAACTTCACCAAGGCCGTATTTACATTCATCGCTACCACATATGCCAACGGTATCATGGCCAAGTTTGGACCCAGGATGGTGTTTGACGGTATTACCATTATCAACCTGGCCATTTGCTCGCTTACGATTCCGGCGTACATGTTTGGCAAGCGGTTCAGGAGTCTGGTGAGTTCTCTTCCTACATATCTAGCTAATCGAGGAAGATGACTAACAATGAAATAGGTTGCTCGCAGCTCTTTCGGACAAAAGATCTCGGGATAGAAAGGGGATTCCATTGCCGCAGGGACGAAGGAAAGGTGATGATGGTTAAAGCACCAAGTCAGTCAGTCCCTAGGATGGAACAGAGAATAAAGATGGAAAGGGATATTCTCCACAGTCGTTTCAGGACGTTCTTCTTTTTTTTTAAACTGTGTACTTTTTGGAAATTCATGATTTTACCGTTGTAATGAAGTTGTTGTTATTGCGTCATTTATACATGCAAGAGATGATCACGTGACTGTACTGGTAGTGATTGAATCAAGACAATGTACGATGGCACTTTCATAGTAAGACGACGGTACACTTATAATAATCCAAAAAGTGGTAGAAAAAACTCTTGTTTGCATTCCACGTGAACCTTAGTCCATGAGCTGAGAACCATCTCATCCCCCATCAAAAAAAAACGAAGACGGGTTAACATAAGGCGCCTTTCCCAACGCCGTCCATCATCCATGTAAGCGTTATACCAGAAAAGAACCCAAAAAAAAACGAAACAGACGTAATCTATTTACAAAAGTCGGAAAAAGGCGTGAGTGAGGCAAGAAACACTTTCTAACCACACATAGACAGCCTTTTTACTTTTTTGGGGGGGGTTCTCTTTCCAAATGTTCAAAGGAGTCGGCACACACAGAGCGTAGTCTGTACGTAACCGCTTTCCATCATGCCGCTCACAACGCCGTCGTAGTGTCACCAAACTCCATGTAAAATTCGTAAAAAAAAAAAAACGCCCTGCGTCCATGCATAAAAACACACTTTCAGAAACATCTACTTTCCTGCGTTGGAACGCAAGTAAGCACAGCCAGAAACAGACTTAGTTTGTCACGCGCCTCTGCGTCTCACCCAGCATCACCACTCTCTGCATGCTGGACCGCTGCGACGACATCATCTGGGTGAAAGCTTGTTGTTGCTGCGAGGGCGATGATGTGGCTAGTGTGTAGCGGGGGCTGAGGGGCGAGGAGGCTGCTGACGAGGACATGGAGGAGCGTCTTGCTGCGGCGGTGGTGGTGGAGATGGGTGAGGGAGAGGGCGCCGAGGAAGCAGCGGTTTTGAGGAAGACGCGCGCGGGGGGGAATTGGCTGATTGGTGGCATGGTGGTGGTGGTTGGTTGGTTGGTTGATTGTATGAGTGAGTGAGTGAGTGGGTTGGTGGTGTGACTGAAGCTGAAAGCTTAAGAGTGTCGGTACGGTAGGTGTTTGATGGCGATGATGTTATTCGTAGTAGCAACGAGAAACTTTTGTTTGTATTCGCTTGTAAAGATGGTGTAGAAATGAAGAAGAGGAAGAAGAAGAAAGACTTTTGGCAAGTCGGAGAAACGGCCGGTGGTATGAGTCTTTTTATCAAGGGTGGGAAGAGACGGAATCTTGTCTGGTTCGTGGTTCCCGCGTAGGTCAGGTCAGGTCCCCAGGATCAGCACAATTTAGCTTTGGAAACCCCTCACACGCTGACTGGCTTTCTTTGTGTGTCGTTGTGTAATGGCGCTGTGAAAGCCGGGGTTGGTTGGCTGGTTCAGGTACTAGCGAGTGGTAGTAGTTCTGCGTATGGAATGTGTGGTAGAGAGCTAAAAAGCAAATGATGCAACGACGAGCCCATCTTATTATACCCCCCGAGCTTGAGTCACCAAGGCTATTCATCATACTACACACACACCACACAGACGCGTGCACCCACCCTAGACGGGGGGGTGGGTAAAGGGCCCCACACCCATAGCTTCGCTCCCACACACTCGACGTCTCCCCGTATCCTCGGCGTCGAGGGCGCGTCACAGTCACGAGCCGCGGCCCCTGTCGGAGCGTCAAGCTGTCCATGCGGCACCGCTGCAAGCGAGGTAAGTAACCCTCTTACGTGCGGCGACCCCCGGTGCCCCGGCAAAATGACATGTGATGTGAAGGCCACACCGTTTGGGAAAAAAACCACCACCAGGGTAAAGAAAAAGGAAAAAGGGAAAGGCTTGATGCGTCACCCCACTCCAACCAGATATCGCTCGATGGGCTCCTGATGTCCCGACACGACGCCCGCCGCCCGCCCGCATCGCATGGCTGCATACTGCTCTGTCGCGCAGCTGTAGCTCGGTAGTTAGTGGGTGCGCGCGTCTCGCCGGACCCAATCGGCGGGGAATTCTCGTTTGCTAGCTTTGCATACGGTAGTATCCGGTGTGTATGGGGAGGGGAGTCGGGGATGAAGGGAACAACAAGGGAGAGAGAGTCCTTTTCTTTTTTGCCTCCCCCGCTCCCGTTCTTGGCCTTGGTCATATCCCTGGCTAGTTGGGTGATGTGCTGGACAGGAACGAAGGGATTGGGTGGGAAAGGCAAGGGGATCGACATACACACACTGATAGACGAACGTTTGCGCGACTTTTTGCCTTTCGTTTCTCTCCATGCCGTTTCTTCGATGATGCCAGAATAACACATTTGACAATGACAGGAGCTAAAATCTAGCACTATCTAGACTGCCGGGATACCACATACAAGTTACTTACGTGCAAGGCTAGTATTAGAATCTAGGATCTCGGAGTCCAAAACCCAGATTCTAGAAGCAAGTCGGCAGTTTCAGAAGCGCACAGGACCCCCCATAAGGATTAGACGAGTTCACAACGCTTAAACAAAAGCTTGAGTCTGAGAAGGCCTACTACATGCTAAATCCTGAAAAGAGAAATTCATACTTGTACATTCATTTTCCATTCCCGTTTCCCATTTCCGTCACTCACTGCCTTCCCGGCCTCCCTCCCTCCTTCCTTCCTTCCTTCCTTCCCTCCCTCGCCGCCTCCCACATATACCCCCCAGGTAAAAAAAAATATACTACCACGCATACATGCCCTCCTCCTCCCGCGACCCCGGACCATGACTCCCGTCGTCTCCCACCGCGTCTGAAGCACCCGCCAGCCATGTCATGCACAGCGTCCTTGCTGCGACAGCCCAGCCCAACCCGTCACAGCCCAGCTCTTGCACGCATTACACGCACGGCAAAAGCTTCCCATGTTTCTCTGCTCTCTCCCCTTCTCTTCGTTTGACACACACACACACACGCAGCGGACACGGCATAACTCCCCATTACTCACTTTCAAGAACAAGAACAAGCACAAGCACAACGCATGCATGCATACATGGGACTCACCGCCGTTATTTTCTAGGAACCCCGTTACCCGCGCCTACATACATATGTAAACGCATATATATATGCGCCAATGCGTGTATGTACTATATGTGAAGGAGGCAGAGGCAGCACATACATACATACACACCGATGAAGACCCCGAATCTACATACATACACACATACGTACGTATGTCCGTATGTACGTCCAACGCCCGCCGTTACATCAATACGAAACACTCGCACGCGCACGCACACCCGTCAGATCCAAACCCTCTTCGCTCGCATTGAACAAGCCCGCCCGCCCGCTATTCCCACACGTGCCAAAACAAGAGCCAAGACCTTCCAAGCTTCTCTCTCATTGAGCCCCATCTTGTCTTATCTGCAACAAAACTTCCCCTTTTAAAATTCGCTATTCTATACACACGTACACGCACGCATCTACGTTTGGTAATGTAGGACATAAGGGGGGGCTCGGCGCGTTTGTAGTGCGTGGGGTACTGTAGTAAGTAGTCGTTTATGCTTTAATGCTATTATGCCCTTTACACACTATTACCTCCACTCCACTCTACTCCACCCACGAGCAGCCTTTTCAGCTCGCCTCCAGGAAAAAGAGAGAGGGTGCCAAGGGCACGCACGGGTACGTAGGGTAGGGTGGGTTTGGTTTTGCAACAAACACCGCTTTCCACCCCACTCATTTTTTACCCACGCGCACACGTACGTATGGTGGTGGAGGCGGAGGCGGAGGGCGGCGGCGCAGCCCCGATGCGCAGCGCGTAGCAGGAAAAGGTGATGTGCACTACGCCTACGCCTACGCCTACGCCTACGCGCTGGAGCTGAGGGCGGCGGCGGCGTGGTGTTGAAGTGGGGGGCGCTGTCATCTCTCCCCCCCCCTTCCCTCCCCTTAGGTGAGGTGCTTGGATTGGGTGGACACCTATGTGCGACACGGGGGGTGTCTTGGTTAGTTAGGCATATGGGCATGGCGTTTTCATGCTTGCTGACTTGTTGCTACTGCTAAGACCCTACTACTGCTAAGACTGCACTGCTGCTGATGATTATGGGTCACGGGTCTTGCTGGTTGCGTTGTTCAGGGTGGTGTCTACTAAGGTGTCTAGCATGCGGGGTACTACGTACGGCCGTCTCTGCGCGCGTGTGTGCGTGTGTGCGTGTGCCAGTGTCAGTGCCAGTGCCAGTGCATGCGCGAGTGTGTCAAGTCTGTAGATTAGCTGCGTCTTGTCTTGGACACAAACTGTGGTACAGAGGGCCACAGGGGGTTGCAAAGTGGGTGGTGATGCCCAAGGTCGGCAGGTTCGCCGTGCTGTCCGTCTGCCTGTCGTCTGCCTATCCATGCATCTCGCCTTGGGGCGTCTATCAGAGCAAGTATGCCCGTGGGGGGAGGCCAGACGTGATTCGCCCTCATGGCCGGTGAGCCCATGCACAGCGATCGCCAGATCAAGGCCATGCGACCCCCTTCAACGGTAGGGGGGGACAATCTACCTCCATATGCTGTCGTTAGGCGCTTGCATACCAACCAAAAAAAAGCACTGCCCACAACCTGCGTCGAGGGTGTGGTGGGAGCCAACCACAACAAAGCCCATGGCGCCTCGTTATGAACCGGTGGGAATCTTGTGTCCAACGCACCATCATCATTTTCCATTCACATGTAAACTCATGCCCCAGCGTTTCCTATTATATTACTTTTCTACTGTACAAAGCTGGCCAACTTTTTAGACGTTACATCCAATTCGTTAATCAACATTTCCTCTCTGCAGCATGCGACACCACGTCTCCAGCGTAGTCGCTTCAACCGTCGTATTGCCTCATGCTATGCAAGCCTGACGCACACCGATAGTTTCGTGGCACTTGCACACCATCAAGTTTCCACACACTCCCTTTTGTACGTGCTGGCAGTCTCTAGGCCTTGGGCTTAGCCTTGGGAGTACCGCTGCGGACACGCTTCGCCTCGGGGCGCTGAAGGTGCGAGGCAGGAATCCAGCTCTCGTCATAGGCCTTGGCACCAGAAGTAACGGCGGGTCCATCGGCGCCAACAACAGCAACCTGATCGGCAGGGTCGACCTTCTTGGTCTGGCCCGATGACGTCTTGGCGCGCTCACCACCCTTGCCGCGACCCTTCTTCTGGGGGAAGAAAGTGGTAATCCAGGTGTTGTAGATAAAATAGACGGTTCCGCCAAACGCGCCGAGGACAACAAGGTAGAGGAAGAGGCTACAGTCACAAGTCAGCCAAGGCGTTTTCGCATCACAGTGGGTCCGCGGGGTACGTACATTTGGGGGTCAAGGAAGTTGGTAGGAGCCTCGACAATGCTGACAGTCTCGTTGTAGACAGGGACAGTGTAAAAGGCATTCTTGGAATCCTTCAACACGGTAATGAGCTCGAGGCGCAGGTTCTGGGGGTGCATCTCGGTCGTGAAGCTGTAGGGAATCGTCTCGTTGGCGCCAGCCGGAATCTCGATCGAGTAGCGCTTAGCAGTGAGGTTGCGGACAATGTGAGATTGGCCTGCAACCTCGTTGACGAGCGAGCCACCAACAATGGTAACGCCCACAGGCGCGGGCTCGTTGTTGGTCACGGAGAGGCGCGCCTCGGTGGCATGGCCGTTGATGAGCTTGACGCCAAAAACCTCAGCCTGTGGGAACGAGACAGAGACGGCGACGTTGATGTTGGGTGTCTGCGGCTCCTCTACTTGTTCTTTGATCTTCTCAGCCTGGACGCAGCATAGTCAGCCATCTGATGTCATGCCTCGTCACCGCGCGTGCACTCACCTCTGTCTCTGCAACGGCGCTCAGGGCGCGCAGAGAGAGCAAGAGCAGGGAAGAGAATCTCCAATTGACCATGATGACGGCGCTACCAAAAGACGAGATGGTAAGAATGGGGGAAGAATGCGTGAGGAAAGAGATGGGGTAATTCGAACGTGGCTTCTGGCAAGTGACGTCCGGGCGCGGGCCCAGTCTTGGCGAACGCAACGAGCATCCGATCCGCGGCTGCGGGAAGCGAGCCTTAGCCTTGGTCGACCGAGATAATCGGATAACAGTGCTCTATTAACACAACAGGTGCTGCTAACTACTTGCCTCTATAACATGCTACTTCCTGAATACTGCTGTAAGCCCAAAACTACAGCCTACTAAGCTGTACTACGTACTTGATACCAGTACGCGCTGCACATTACGCGGCAGTGTTTTGGTAAGGATGGTATTTTAGTCGACCAATAGGCCCGACATGGACGCCAACGGCATCTTCACACGCGACCATCCGCTGTATCATTTCTCTCTACTGCTGCCTTGAGAATTCCACCCACCAGACAATGTCGCACATAGCTGAGGTTATTATGCGCTGAAAATCTGCTGGTTTGCGTCCTGCTACGCTCACACTCAACCATGTATGTATATATAGCTTTTTTCGCTGATAAGCGCCGGAACGCTGCACTGGGCCACCCACGCCACTCACATGTCCCAATGCAAAAACCTCACCCACTATTCGCCTACAGCCTCATGCACTTTGTCCTTGTGTTTGCCGCCCTGTAGGGGACCTTCCTTTATGCCGGGAGCGTGCATTACTCTGTGGTTACACGGTCCGGGGTACACTTATTCGTCTCCCATTTCCCGTTTTTCGTCTCCATGTCCACTGCGCATTTCCCGATCTCTGTTGCTTCCTCGTCCATCTACTGATTTCCGTTTACCGTTTTCTGTCTCCAGTTACTGCCGTCTGGCCACTAGGATGATCTATAAAGGCAAGCCTTTGCCCGCGCTTGGTCCTGTTTCTCTTTCACCTTCCTTGTGAACCACGCGGCAAGAGCACTCGGCTGCACGTACCAAATTCTCTTCTGCAACTTTGCCTCATCTTCTCAGCCTTCACAAACGCATCTGCTGCACCCAAAATCTTTTTATCTTCTCACCAACTCTCACTCGCCATGGCGCCTTCATTCAATGGCCTTGGTTTTGATTTCACCTCAACGTCTTCGGACGGCGACCTCGCCGCCATACGCAGGCGTTTTGAACAACTCAATCATTTGGACGAAGAGAGATCCAAATTTACTGCTGAGCTTATAGCACGCCATGAATTGGTCGTTCAGCAAAATCAAGCTATGCTTGCCGAGCGCAGTCGCGAGCTTGAATGGGTGCTTCAGTGGCAATCCGACAAGGAGCACTACGAGAATTGTATGCGCAACATGCAGCGCGAGCTTGCTGCCTGGAGATCTTATAAATCTTTTAACGCGCTATCGCCGCCCTTTATACCAGCGGGCATCGGCTACGATGTCAAAGACAGCGCCAACAGCTTCGCAGTATCAACGGGTCTCCCGCCTCGCTTTCCAGCGCCCTCATCTCCACCTCCACCACCACTGAGTCCCTCATCCATCCTGGACAGTCCTCTTCCCAGCAATGCCGCGCTGAACCACCTCGCCAAAACACCATCGACCTCGTCCATAGCCTCTGACAGCTTGGTCATCCGCAGGCCCATTTCAGAGCCTATAAGCTACGCTGCCAAAGCCGCTGCTCCCCCTCCTTCCGCCCCTCCGTCTCCCATTCAGAAGCCTCCGCAGCGTGAAGAAGTCATTGCGCGCAATCGTGCCGGCCAGCGCGTCGATCCGCCGTGCAAAAGCTACGACAAGACTGAAGTCGACCGCATCAAGAAGCTCAAACTATGCAACGTGCATTTTCTCCGCAAGGAATGTCCTTACGGCGAGCAATGCACACATTCCCATGCTTTCAACCCTACAGACAGCGAGATCGCGACGCTCAGGCTGGTAGCGCGCATGGCGCCGTGTGTCTATGGCAGCGGATGCCAGGATATCAAGTGTATCTATGGCCACCGGTGTGCTGCGCCGCCTCACAAGACGAATCATGTCAAGGGCATCAAGAACTGTATTTTCGGCGAGGCCTGCAAGTTTCCCGAGGAGTTGCATGATGTGGATACGCATGTGGTGAAGACGTTGGTAATCCGCTAGAAGAGGATGTTGTGTACTTTGAGCTAACGAGGTGGATGAATCGAGGGATGCCTGAATGTGGGCATGCTGGGTAAGTAGTGAGAGAGTCAGGTGGAATATCTGGGTTAGCAAGTGGTGCCAATATTTGTATCATGACTATCTGGGGGGTTTTCATTGACAGGACATGATGTAATTATTTATGGTAGATAATCGAATAAAAAATGACTCTTTTACACGACTAACCATCCCTTTGACGACCAAAACAATAAGATAACACTATTACCCTACAAAACAGGTGCTCGTGATTCCAACTGTAACATTACTACTACCTACTAACTTGACACCAGTGCACTCTCAATATCATACGGCAGTGCTATAGTAACATGATTATATCCATACATTTCAGTCAACCAAGAGCCATTATCTCACTCCCTCCTCCACTGCTCAAACTCCTCTTCCAAGTGAAATTTCAGCGCCTGAGTCTGATTTTTGAAGTTGCGCCCACATCGCCAACACTTCATATCCCACTTGGGCCAGTCTCCCGGGTGAAACCTTGGGCTTCCCTCCTCCAATGGGAACTCATCCAAGCGCACCAGGAAACTCGTGTTGAAACTGAGATAGTGCTTCTTGTGCCTCATACACGGTGAGTGCATATCTCTGCTGAAAATGTGCACATGCATGTGGTTCATAGATGGATGTGTGTGCACGCCCGCGACAATATCTTTTTTCCAGTCGCGGCCGGGTGGTAGCAGAGCGTCGCGTTTGGAGGGTGATGGTGGGTCGGGACTGGACATGAGCTCCTCGAGAGCGGCGTTGTAAGGCGCATCAGAAGCGCTGTGTTCGCCGAACTGGCGGCGGAGCTCGTACGCTGCTAGATCTACTAGCCGTGCAACGCGAGTTCTTACTGTCTCGAGGAAGGCAGGGTCGGTAGACAGGACATGCAAGGGGTGCTGGGAGTAGTATTTTTGTTTCCGGGGGATGAGCAGGAGATGTACGCTGTGAAGACAATTAGTATAGTCTTCCGAGTGTAGAAGTGAAAGACATACCTCGCTTTTGGATACTTGTCGGTTATTACGACAAAGTCGTCGTCGTATTCTAGGATTCTTCCCTCGGGATTCGTCTCGGGTTTGTCAATATATAAGCCTAGTCCATCGCGGGGATCCCATCTTTTCGAAGTGGCTTTCTGCGTGGTGTCTGGGGCGTCGGCGGCGGGGATAGGTTCGGCCTTTGGTTTCTTGGAATGCGACATGAGTTCTGTGACTGCATTGTAAGTTAAGGCCACTTGTTGGAGTGAACGAGAGGGATAGGTAGGAGCGTACAAGCATTGGGGCGCTTTTGCGACGCAGTGTCTACGGCAGGTTGAGGGTGGTTCGGCGGCTCTGTTCCCGCTATCTCTTCTGTTGTGATGGGCTCGCGAGGCTGCGCGCTGAAGTCGTCGGTGTTGTTAGACATGGTTGCTGGGAGCTATCACGTATTGAAAGGCTGGGTTCTATGATTCTCAGCGACTTCTAGTAGGACAAGGCTGAGCGCCAATGGCTGAAAGGAACAATCGAGCCAAGCGGCGCGTTGTTAGGTCGCGATAGACGATGACGATGAGGCTCTACCCAAGTGGTCCAAGCGTACCGAGGCATCCCTGCAACCATCGGAATTTCGGATTGCACCCAACGTTCAGTAAAGGACTGAAGAAGTCGAAATGGCTACAATACACTCAACAATTACGTTGTCTTTGCACGAGTTTGTAGGGGTGTTGTGGAGAATACCCATAGGTTGAGCCCTTTTGCCCGCGGGTGCGCCCTTCACCGCCTACACCCCTTGACGGCTCTACCCATCGCTCCCCTTGCGAAGCACACGCCTGTCCATGGAGATTTCTAGGCACAGCGATTTTTCACTGCTCCGATACAATGCCCAAGAACGCGCACCCACCGCGCGGTAAACCTGCCAAGAAGACGGTCCCGCCTGAGGAGGACACAAGCTTCATTGTGTTTGGCGATGGCAAGGGCAAAAAGAAGAAGGGCGAAGGCTCAGGTGGGAATGCGACCCAAAGTGATGGCAAGGGTAAAGGCAAGGGAGCAGCGGCACAACCCGAAGATGCCCCCAAGAAGCCCGATACAAGGACTCTGATAGCTGGAGCGTCGTGGACTGGAAAGTTGCCTGTCAATCTGCTGTCGGAGCACTTTCAGAAACAGCAGTGGAGCAAGCCAGACTATCGCATTGTATGAGACACGACCAAATTACAAGATATCACAACTGATGTTTGTAGCGCAAGGATGGCGACAAGCACTTTGCCTATGCCGTGGTACTGTCCAAGATGAACCAGAAGACGCGAGAGACGACGACTCTGCCGCCCATCAAGATCCCTCCTGAACTGGAAGAGCAAGCGCACCAGCCCACGGCTGTCGAAGCTCGCAACTTTGCGGCTGCATATACCCTCTTCCGCGTCGCCAGCGCCAAGAACCTACACATGATGCTTCCGCCGACCTACAAAGATCTATGGAAAGGGCAGTTTACAGAACTGAAGAAGAGGGACGAGCAGGAAGGAAAGGGATGGATGTATGAGGCTGATCCATTCTTCGGCTTTGCGGAGCGAGAAAAGGCTAGGGAAACAGCAGCCAAAGCGCGCGAGAAGAAGCTGAAAGAGCAGGCAGAGGCCCAGAAAGCCCACAATCAGCAACCTGGTGCAGCTATGCCTGGCGCATCAAAGGATTCTGCTCCTAGCAGGAACCTGATGAAGGGTTGGGAGCGTGTTCCTAAGATCGAGTTAGGTAAAAGGACAAGAAAAGAAGCAGAGCGTCTGATCCGCCGTGATGCGCTGTGGAACCCGAACGGCGTTGAGTTGAATGCGGCTACAAAGGCCAAGCTGGTCGACGAAATCTCTGAACTTGGATTCCGGAAGAGCCATGTCGAAGAGGCAGCCGACATCTGCAAAGACCGCGAAGAGATTATCGAGTGGCTCCTAATTCACGTGCCAGAGGATGATCTTCCATCCTGGTCTTTGCCGGAAGGCTATGTCGCTGGTGTAAGCATGGCTAGCTCCAACCTCAAGCGCGAAGGAGCTGTGAAGCGTCTCGCAGCCGCGGGATACTCGGTGGATCTGTGTGAGGAAGCATACGACAGTCAAGGTGGCGATGAAAGAAAGGCTGCTGCTCTACTGCAAGCTCGCCTCCTTCGGCCAGACGACGATGACAATGACATTTTGCAAGAGTTGGCAGATCTTTCGCTTTCTGAAGAAGCACCAGAAGCACCCGAAGAAGACCCTTGGGAAGTGGAAATGTCGTCACTAGAAGCGATTTACGATCGTCTCTTTTCAAGACCTACTCCAGAAGCATGCCGCATCGAACTTGACGTCAAGCAACAAGGAAAGCGACTCATTCTACAAGTCAGAAAACCCTTTGGTCCTTATCCCGCTGTTGTACCCATCATCACCTTTGAAGCCGCCATCCCGGCATATATTCGTCTGAGTATCATCAGGCAGGCACTTCTTCATGCAGAAGCCAACTTCATCGGCATGCCTATGGTATACGATATTGTAGATTGGATTCAGACGAATGCGGGCGACATCTTCCAAAATCCAGGAAAACTATCAGACGTCTCGTCTGGTCTTGCTGCAGCGGATCACTCATCAGAGCAACAAACTCAGAAGCGCAAGACAAAGGGCAGGCCACGCAAACCTATCGACTGGACACCTGCAACCCCTGCAAGTCAAAAGGTTCTGGCCGACTGGCAGGCCAAGCAGGAATCGCCCGCTCAACAGAAGATGATGGACGCTCGACGATCACTGCCTGCCTGGCGCTTGAGAGATGACATTGTTCGGACTGTCAACAACTGCAATGTCACCATCATCTCAGGTGAGACAGGTTCTGGAAAATCAACGCAATCAGTCCAGTTTGTCTTGGATGATTTGATACAGCGACAGCTTGGTGCTGTAGCGAACATTATTTGCACACAACCTCGTCGAATTTCTGCCCTCGGTCTCGCGGATCGTGTAGCTGATGAGCGATGCTCTCAAGTTGGCGATGAGATTGGATATACCATTCGTGGAGAGTCGAAGCAGAAGCCTGGCACTACCAAGATTACATTCGTTACCACTGGTGTGTTGCTGAGGCGACTTCAAACATCTGGCGGAAACGCTGAAGATGTTGTTGCTGCACTGGCCGATGTCAGCCACGTCGTCGTAGATGAAGTACACGAGCGCAGTTTGGATACTGATTTCCTGCTTGTTCTCCTTCGGCAAATCTTGCGGACGCGGAAAGATCTCAAGGTCATTCTCATGAGTGCAACCCTCGATGCCGAAGTCTTTGAAGCCTACTTCAAGGAGGTAGGCCCAGTGGGCCGTGTCGAGATTGAAGGTCGCACCCATCCTGTGACTGATTACTACGTTGATGATATCCTACACTTTACTGGTTTCAAAGGTTATGGAATGGGCGAAGAGGAGGATTCAGGAGACAAGTCTTTCTCTGCCAATCTACGCAGTATTGGATTCGGTATCAACTACGACCTCATCGCTGAGACAGTCCGCCACATTGATCATCAACTTGGATCCAAGGATGGCGGTATTCTCATCTTCTTGCCTGGAACCATGGAGATTGACCGCACTCTTCAGGCGTTGAGCCAGTTTGCAAATCTACATGCGCTGCCACTACATGCGTCATTGTTGCCAGTTGAGCAGAAGAGAGTGTTCCCTCCAGCACCCCACGGCAAACGCAAGGTAATTGCCTGCACCAACGTTGCTGAAACCTCCATTACTATCGAAGATATCGTCGCCGTCATCGACACTGGTAGAGTTAAGGAAACGAGCTATGACCCACAGAACAATATGGTGCGTCTAGCTGAGACATGGGCTTCAAGGGCAGCATGTAAGCAGCGACGTGGTCGAGCAGGACGTGTGCGGGCAGGTGACTGCTACAAACTCTACACTCGCAATGCCGAAGCGAAGATGATGGAGCGGCCTGATCCCGAGATTCGACGTGTGCCACTCGAACAAATGTGTCTTTCAATCAAAGCCATGGGCGTACAAGACGTATCTGGATTCCTTGCTTCAGCCCTGACACCGCCAGAGAGTACAGCAGTAGAGGGAGCAGTCCGCCTGCTAACCCAGATGGGAGCCATCACCGACAACGAACTGACCGCCCTCGGTCGCCACATGTCCATGATACCCGCCGATCTCCGTCTAAGCAAGCTTCTCGTCTACGGCGCCACATTCGGTTGTCTCGAAGCCACCCTGACCATTGCCTCTGTCCTCACTGCCCGCAGCCCCTTCATCTCCCCGCGCGACCGCGACCCAGAAACACGCAACGAGTTCGACCGGCTCCGCGCCTCCTTCTCCAACAACCAAGGCGACCTCCTGGTTGACCTCCGCGCCTACGAGCAATGGTCTGCTCTCCGCAGTAAAGGCACTTCATCGCGGGACCTCCGCTTCTGGTGTCAAGACAACAAGCTTTCCCCACAAACACTGTTCGATATTGCTTCCAACCGCACACAGTACCTTTCCTCACTAAAAGAAATTTCTTTTATACCCACACACTACTCGTCTACTAACCCTACCACGCACTCCACATACAACAAACACAACACCAACGACGCCCTCCTCCGCGCCCTCATCGCGGGATCCTTCAACCCGCAAATCGCGCGCATCCAACTCCCCGACAAGAAATTCGCCGCGGGCATCGCCGGAGCCGTCGAACTCGACCCTTCAGCCCGCGAAATCAAATACTTCAACCAAGAAAACGGACGCGTATTCATCCATCCTTCCTCCACGCTCTTCTCCTCGCAAACCTTCCCCACAAACGCATCTTTCATCGCGTACTTTAATAAAATGGCGACGAGTAAAGTCTTCATACGCGATATCACGCCGTTTAATGCGTACAGCTTGCTCATGTTTGCGGGAAGGATACAAGTGGATACGTTGGGAAGGGGACTCGTGGTTGATGAGTGGATTCGACTAAGGGGGTGGGCGAGGATAGGTGTGTTAGTTAGTAGACTGAGGGGTATGTTGGATAAGGTGTTGGAGGGGATGGTGAAGGAGCCTGGGAAGGGGATTGGGAAGAGAGAAGGGGAGGTTGTGGATGTGGTGAGGTGGTTGGTTGAGAGAGATGGGTTAGATGCTTAGAGGTGTGTAAGAAGATTAGACATATAGAGATATATATCTGTTGTGTTGTATACACCTTTTTTGCATGTCTTGTCTGTATTAGCGTCTTACACATTATACGTGTGGGGAGCTTACTACTCGCTGAACTCTACAATTAACTAGTAATTCTATTAGTAGGAGACATTACATAGTAGATTTTACACAGTAGTAGATCTTATATAGTAGTATACTTCATCTAATCTAAGACAGCATATAGTATAAACAGCACGAAAACAAACTCAAAGAAATTAAAACTCTACAGTTACACATACATTATATGAAAATTTCAAGCGTATGCATGTAGTTAGATAGGTAGGGTAGGTAAGATGTATAAATATATATTCTCTCCCTCTTTCTCTCTCTCTCTCTCACTCATATATATCAAGTATAAACATCAATCAAAGTGTTGAAACTATCCCCCTCTCCCTTTTACGAAGTAGCAACCTTCATCCACTACTACTAAAAAACGCCTAACAAACCACACTTTTTTCAAAACTTTTTCAAGCTGCTATAAATGATAAGCTAGCTATGTACTTACATTATCGTGAAAAGAAAAAGAAAACATGTCTTTCAATTCATTAACCACCAACTGACTGATTGACCGACTAAGTGGTTATTACACTAAGCACTGCCTGGTGGCCCACCCATGTTGAGTAGAATATCCAGCATATCCATGCCGCCGATATCTGGGCCCATGGCTGTCTGGTTGATTTCTGCACCCCACTGGTCTAGCAGGGGGTCGAGTGGAAGTGCAAGCCAATCCTGATCGTGACCTGTGCCCCAGCCTGAACCATTGTTTGCCCACTGGCTCCAGTTGGCAGGGTTGTTGCCGTTTGTGTTGTTTGAACCGTTGGTACCATTGCCGTTACCCGCCGAGTAATTCGAGTAGTTGCCTGGAGGTGGCATGATGGATATGCTGTTCGAGTTGGGGTCGTAGGGTTCAGACGAGATGCCCCAAAGAGGAGTCGCGCGCCCACTTGTACTGAGGCCCATACTCGGTGAGCCAGGAACACTGGTGCCAGAGCCTGAAAAGCCAGTCTGTTGAGCCCCCATGTATGATGGTGCGAGGTGGTTGACATTGTTGAGTGGAGCTGGTGGAGGCATCAACGGGGCCTGGATAGGACTCTTGCTGCCTGCGCGTGATATGCCATTTGAACCGTTTGCAGTGAGTCGTACAAATCGGGAACGGATGCGGTGAGTCAGTGTTTCGACAAGGTCAGCGAATCGATTACCGACATGCACGTCATCCACTATGCTTGTTCGCAGTGCGTCGACTGAGTTGCTGAGCAGACTTAGACTGACAGCCACGTCCTCCTCGGTCGCACCCAACGCAAATGTTTTGAGCAGAATAATGGCTACACTGACAATGCGGAAGAACGTCCGTACAGGCGCATGTCGCAGATAACCACCTGGATGCAGGCCCTCGACGACTACTTTGAGCACGTTACGTGACGCGTCAATGACTTCGTTAATGTAGTGACGGTCGTTGGCATACCACTTGACCAGCGTGCTGAAGGGTATTGCGCCGCCATCCTCGTTTCCGTTGCCGTTGGTGGGACGTCCGTTGACACCATTGGGCTGTGCATGTGTCTGGAGCGGTGTGTTGTGTGTACAGCGTTCCACGACAGCTTGCAGAGCCAGTGAGTTGAGGTAGACGCGTGTGTACTCGAATTCAATCGTAAGGACATGTCGAAGTTGTGTGGGTACTGTAAAGGTTAGACAGTGTTAAGCTATTTTAACTTTAGACATACCTTGAGGCGCTCGGTCAAAGCATTTCCTCCATTCCGCCAGGGGACCTTGGAAGAACTTGAGCATTTCTTCATATGTCCCCGTCTTGAGGAGTTCCCGCGTCTTGCGCCGATTCGAAAACAACTTCAGATTGCCCATTTCCATAATCTTGGCGATGCGCTGCCAAAAGTCGAGCACGAGATCCTGAATGGCATGGCGCTCCTGAGTAGCGATAGACTCGAGGGGGAGGCGCTGCCCATCTGAGCGCATGCCAAACTGAGCTGGAGGCGCTTTGATGCGACTGATGCGCTCCTTGTACAGCTCAAGTGGTGAAGGACCGCCAGTTAAGCTCTCATCGCGTTCAATCTTGGGCAACATCGACGTCAGACCTAACCTGCCGCTCGTCTGGGTCACATAGATGATGAGCAGATCTCGCAAATGGTTTTTCCGGCGGTAATAGGCCTTGACCGTGGCATGTGACAGGTGCTGGTTGGCCTCTTCAAACTCAGTCTCGTTGGTTTCGTCGAAAACACCAATCTCAAAGGCAAGCGTCATGGCATTGCCAAGCAACATCCAGCACATGCGGTCACTACGCCAACACGGCTCGAGCCAGCTGTCGATGCGCTTGTCGCCCACGCCTTTGTACATTTCGGCCTTGGGGCCTGTCTCATAAGGGTCGTCAGGCAGAACAAGCTCATCGTCATCATCACCAGGCGGGAAATGGAGCGCGCGGGGGTGCCATTCTGTAAGGAGCATCAAGCTCTCGACAGTGCCCAGTGTTCGAAGACCCTTGCGCGACAGAGGGTTCACATCAGATCCAGGCTGCTGGCCTGCGCCGCAGAAGCCGCCGCCAAACTGCTCCTGGCCAAAAATCATGCGATCTATCATGCCCTGCAGGTACTTCCACAACTTCTCGTGGATAAGGTACGACCGGGAGGTTGCGCCAACCCCGCTCGAACCGCTGGGCTGGGAATACCTCGCAGAGATGGTCAAGAGGGTGATGACAAGCATAGGCTCTTCCTTGAGCAGCTTTGCATGGAAAGCATGGTCACGGTAGTCTGGCACGACAATGGGAGTCAGAGGCGACAGAAAGGTGTAAAAGTAGTCAATGTAGGCAATGGCCTCCTTGGCCGTGAGCCAGCCGGCGCGAACAAAACGAAACTTGGACCAGGCGCGCACTGCTTCGGCGAAAGCTGCTTCATTGGGCGGGTCTGGTAGCATGGGCTGCTGGATGGCGGGGTCTACAGAGGGCTCGATGGTGGTGCGCGAGTTGTTACGGGCATGGGGAGGAGGATTCGTGCGGGGACTGGCAAAGTTGGTCTGGGAGCCTGGGGTGCTGGCCAGGTTGGGGCGCTGGAGGCTGGAGCTGCTTTCGGTGCGGTGGTGGCTGTTCATGCCGGCGGCCTCGAAGAGCAGGTTGAGGGCGTCGTGGCCGCTGTAGACCTCGCCGGCCTGCAGCGTCGCGAGCGTCTCATTGTTCACCTTTTGGTCGTCCTCGTCGTTTTGCTGCGACGACTGGCCGGCCGACGTGTTTGGGCGTCGCAAGGGCTCGTAGCGGCCAACGGAGCCGCCGGGGGTCAAGGGCTGGGAGACGTAGGCAGCGTTGTTGGCCGTGGTGATGGCGATGGGCTCGTGCAGGCCGTCGGAGCGCTGGCGCTTCCTGCCATTGCGGATCTCGTAGTCGTCGGCCTCGTCAATGTCGTCGGCCTCGTCGTTCTTTCGCTTGCGGCGCGTGGCCGAGAAGAAGCACTCCTTGCTCTCGCGGCGGCAGCGCACACATGGCGGGTCGTGGGGGTTATCTACAGGGCCGAGATCTGGAGGCCGCGGCGGCGGGACATCAGCAATTGCAGCGCAGGTTGCGCGGCGAGGCAGTGGACATACCGCAACGCACTTTGCGACGGCGGCATGGAATGCAGGCCTGATAGGTGCGCGTGTGCTGGGCCGTCTGGGAGCGGGCTGGTGGAGACGTGTTGGAGCCGGCGGTGGACATGGTGGTGGATTATTATTCTTACCGTCGTCGGCTTGCGACGGCTGAGAGTCGTGGCCGCCGCTGGCTCAGAGAGGGCTGGGGGGTGTGTGGCCGAGCAGAGAGACAACAGCAGTTCCAGCGACACAAGCGGCGGGTCAACGGGGCGCTGCGACGGCGGGCCAACGGGCCAGTTCCTGCATGCGCGGAGAGAGCGGGGTTCGAGATGTAGCGCTCACGGCGACGGGCTGGCTGCTTGGAGGGTACGTAGGATTGCGCGGGCGCAGTGGATTGTTGTCTTTTTGTCCTGTTGCGCGTTGCTGACCTGCCATACTGCTGCAGCCCCAGCCGCGTCAGTCACGAGCACGCACAGGGCGGGGCTGCTGGCGACCAGTCCGTCCGGGGATCCCGCTCGACGCTATTCTCGCGACTCTTGTCTTGCTTGACGACAAAGATTGCCAGGCGGGCCAAACGTGGCGGTGCTGCCCAGCTCGCGACATGCGCCCATACAGTACTATGCGTGCGCCTTCACCGCCCTGCATCTGCCACCAGCTGTACCTGCTGCCCGTGCCATGTGACCTGCTCCTGCACCCGCCGTGTGCCACAGTACCCCGAATCCAGTCAATGCACTCCGCGGTCGAGTCCCCGTTGCGACAGTCGGGGCAATTGGTGTCAATCAACACTAGACAAGACCTCGGCACGGTCCCTATACACGTCTGAACCCACTTCTCAGCCTCACCCAGTCCCACTCGGTGCTCGCATCATTACTTGAGAAAAACTAACACACTCGAACACGCATCTCATTTCCGGCCCCTATCGTCTTGGTAGCACTAGCATCGCCAAGTAGAGGCCGTCGGAAAGCTTACTTTGCCCTATGCAGCAGATACATACATGACCTTGTCGTGACTCCGCGGATCAAGCACACTCGCACAAAGTTTCGTCCACCACCTTCCTCGGAACTGGTACCAGCGCCGTATCCTACTTTGCGGGGGCGGAGCCACTAGGAAGCGAACTGCGTGGGGACTCGGTAGCGCCCACGCCATCGGGCCGGATGCGTTTCATCGAGTCGTCTTGTCTATGCCATACGCACTCGAAGTTGCAGCTTAGATCTTGTGACTGTCTTTGTTAGTCATTCATTAACCAGAGATCAAGCAAAGACAAGGGTACGGACGCGATTGGGTCAGTCTTTGGAATCACAGTCCAGATGCTTGCCCTGCCATGGCTTGGTAGTACAAGCAAACTTGCTCTTCTTCTTGTCGTTGGGCCAGCGAGTGTTGTTGCCATAAGTAACTGCGTCACATTAGTCTTGTTTGTCAACTTAATCACCTCGGTTGAATTATACTTGACAGACAATACTTTGGAACGGCACTTCCGTATACATTTCTCATATTCTTATCAACAATAAAATACAGTCAAGTCCCGCTTAACAAGCTGTTCAAACTGTCGGTATCTCATGCAAGCCAACTAGCTCACCAAACTCCAGGTATCAGGCGCCAGCGGACACGACGGCAGTACTCTTGCCAGTACTTGCCATACTTATCTTGGCACCGCTTCTCGTCTCGCAAGCAGCGGTGTATAAGTAAACCGAGCATGAAAAAGCCATAGAACCATACTAGCGGCCTCATAGTACCAACTAGTGCGCACATAGCAAAGCTCATAAGAAGATCGCCTACATAATTTGCGTGTCGTGACCATCCCCACCAACCACTACAAAGCAAAATGCTCTCGTGCATCTTTCCGTCTGCTGTCTTATATATGGCCCGGATATATCGTGGAGGCTGCCCGAAAACGACACAGTTTCCGTTGCTGCTGCGGACTCGATCCTTTTGGTTGTTCGCGACGCGGAACACTATATACCCAGCCAGACCCAGCCCAAAAACAACTATGAGATAGATTGTGGGCACTACCGTTTGGAAGTGACCTAGATACTGTGCTTGGAGCGTGTAAGTAGCTGGGATCCACACAATGGACCCCCAAGCCAGGTAGAAACCAAAGTGGTCATGGGCGATGTCAATTGTCCGTAGGTACCAACTCTCGTGAACGAAAAAGTCTACTACATAGATTCCATGCAGTATTGTAACAAGGACAAGCGAGGGCGTGATAGTACGGTATGTCTGATACTGGTAGGCAATGTTGGATATGTCGCTACGAGAGTCAGTCAGCCCTCCACCACCGTCCGTAGGTGAATATTGACAACAAACTCACATAACAGTCCAGGAAATCATTCCCAATCTGCCTACAGTAAAAAGCTTTATATCGAAGTTATTTCCAATCCTGGGGTTGTGTTCAATGCCCATGTAGAAGTCGTACAAAGGAGAACCTAGTTGCACAGTTAACATCACCATCTAGCCAATCCTGTTGGTATGTCAAGGCTCACTACTTACCGCTAAATTTCGAATCATGCATGTGCGAGGGAAAAAGATGGCCCTTGACAAAGGCAAAACCAGACACCAAGAAGCCGAAAACGTTTGTCACATGCCATAAATCAATCCAGTTCTTCGGGACAAAGCCAGGGTCCATAACTCCCAGCCAGCAAAGGAGGCCAAGAGTGGCATGCGTGACGAACCACGCAGAGAGACCATTGGTTCTGTATGAGAGTATATTACCACCCGCAGTCGGCTGCCCAGAGCTCTTCTCTCCAGGAAGGCCCCAGAAAAGAAGCGCCTGGAGAATCACCCAGAACGCATACCCGGCTAGAGCATCCCAGCTAAAGCGAAAATAATAAGCTGGAAGGATTGACGAGAGACTCCCAGAGTATGCAGCATGGACAAACTCCGCGACTGAGCCCTGAAAGTCAATGATGATGATGCTGAATATAATGCCTAGTAGAGGCGTCACACAGACTAGTGACGCGGAGAGGAGAGAATAGCCCAATGTTCCTCGATTGATGGCTCGACCCCACATAGCGGACGACTTCTGGGGCTCTTTCGCCACGTGTACAAGACTAGTCAACATTCTGGCTTCGACCTTAGGGCTGGATATCTTAGTCTTTCTGACGCTGTCTTGTTGGTGTGACTTGAGGCCCAGGGACAAAAAAAAAATAACTAACATTTGAATGGTCGATTGGTCAGTATGGGCTAGCGAGCCATGCAGGCAGGTAACTGTGTATTCGAATTTGAATGATGGTGCCAACCGCAGTTATAAAGGGCGGACCAGATATGTTTGCCCAAGGTTAGTTAGTTTTGCAGAACAGGGATAATGTCGAGGGAAATTATCTTTATATATTGCGCTTACTTTTTTGTTTTTTGTTTTTACGCCACGTCGAAATCCCAATGCAGTTAGGTTACGTTCATGAAACTTGCCGGTTATGAATTAGCGGGTCTGGTGGATAGGTATTCAAGATACGACTTGATTCGGGCCGGAAAATTAGGTTTCGAGCCTTGCTACAGCCGGCTTATACTTACTCAGTTTGGACTGCTTCTATTTCATTTAGGCAATAGAGCTGCTCAGTCAGAGCTAACCTTGGTGGATTCTTTTAGCGTGATTAGTGTTAGAATCCGTCCCCGGGCGCCACCCTGCCCCCCTTGCTAGCGCCCATCATGAATACTTATCCATCAGACCATGTAAAGCACAGCGATAGAAGCTAGATCTACGGCTAGTTCACTTTCATTTTTGATCTTCATGCTGCAGATGCTTAGACAAGACCTCATGTATATCAAGCAAACCCTGCGATTAAACATGTCGCTCCCTTTCCTACCATCATGACAATGCGCGTCTACGATTGCACTCTTTCGATTAACACTATTCTCTGGCAGTCTGCCTTTCTACTCATCTACTCATGCGCAATAATTCTTGTTCCACTGAGAAAAAAGGTCTATCGGCTGCTTAGCGTCGTCGCTTTAACCTACATCACCTACCTCACACAGACAAGCCTGCTGAAAACATGCTTCAACCCGCACTGGCGGGCAATCGGGGCCCCTTTTCTCTGGATACAGCTCCTCAGCGCATGCGAGTTAATCATGGTCTCTTCCGTGTCCCCATCTGCCTTCTTTAAAACCTGCCAAGCATCGAGGCTCTCCACTGTGGCCGCTATCTTTCAGGGAATACTGTTGCTCTGGAATCTCCGCAGAATTGGGACCCCGTGGGCAGCCAAGAATGTCCCATCAAGGTCCCAGCAAAACTCTGCCCAATTTGTCGCCGGCAGATTGTTTCGGTTGTCTTTTGCCTATGTCTTACTGGACCTTTGCGTATCTGCCCCTGTTCCGAGCCAGCATCTATTCCAAGCACCGAAACAGGCGTTGTGGAGACTGTGGGGTCTTTCAGTTGAAGACGTCGTATTCCGGATAGTCGGCTCGATATCCTTCTGGATCAGTGTCGCTCTTTTGCTATTCCTTCTACACGGCACGGCAAGTACCATCGGCGTCATCTTCAATCTATGGCAACCCAGCGACTGCGCCCCTCTGTTTGGGTCTTTTCGTGAAGCTTACAGTCTTCGTAAGTTTTGGGGGTGAGTCAAAGCCAAGAAAACATATCCCCCGTTAGCTAACATAAGCGAAACCGTGCAGCGTGGTCTGGCACCAGTGTCTCCGCCAAAGCCTTTGCGGATTGGCAGATGCGTTTACCCATTCATTGCTCCGTATACCGCCGGGCACTCTGCTCTCACGGTATACGCGGCTGACATTGGCTTTTGCTTTGTCGGGGGCCGCTCATTACGCCTCGGACTTGGCTATGGGCATACCTCACCAAGAAGCCGGCGGATACGAATTCTTCATGCTACAGGCCCTACTCATCATGTTTGAAGACTTGATGCAGTATCTTGTAGACCAGTTGAATCTTGTCAATATTCCACGAGCTTGTTTCAAGCTTGTTGGATTCCTATGGGTTCTATGCGCTTTGGCCTGGTCTACACCAACCTGGTTTTATCCGATGCAGCGTTTAGAAGAAGACCCCTGTGCTCTGATGCCTTTCAGAGCTGTGATTTGGATCAAGGGATGGGCTGGGGTATAAAGCGGTTGTTTTCATAGAGAAGGGTTCCTCAATATCTTGGCTATGGTGACATGGGCGGTAGTGACTGAAAGAGAATATCTCACTGGTCCAGCCCTCTATGGTAGTATATAATTTAGTAATAACTATCCAAGATTGCGTAACCCCTGTCTTGTATAATTTTACGATAAGAGGCCGAAAGTAGGGCCCGTAATTTGGGAAATGTGGGCTAGTCTTCACTATTGTCCCTGCGCAAGCTCACTGTAAGCTTACTGTAAGCTTGCGCCGCGAATAAGGGATTTTTCTTAATGGTGTCTATCTGTAACACAGTAGGCTTAGCTCTAGTAAATTCAATTTAAAATAATCTTGGACTTTTGCAATAGCTCACAACAGCGACAGTTAGTCGTCCCACCACTGCTAGGGTATTTATTCCACTAGTAAGCAGGGGTCTGCACTAGCGCGCTTGGCCGCAACATTACAGGTATCCTTTTTATCTTATGTGAATAAGGCTGCATTGCAGTAGTCGCAAGATACTAGAGATGGCTGGTATGTACGTATAAAGCTAGTAAACCTGGATACTAGGCCTCTATAGAGGTGAGACTAGAACGGCAGCCCGACCGCTGATATTGTGGTAGTCCATATATTCGATGTTTGGGCTGGTAGGCACCAAAAACGGGCTCGCGCTGAAAGGCGAATTAGCGAAGAAGCAAAGGATTGAAGATTGAAAACAGGCTCTTAGATGTCCAAGAATAAGTGCTAAGATATAAGATTACAATGCTAACGATATATGGTTTAGATGCTAAGCCACTACTACAGACCCCTATTAGTGGTGGGACAACAAACCGTCGTCGCCCATGACTTAGGAAACAAACCTCCAAGACACCTGTTCCCAACCACACCGCCTTCGTATCTTAATCCCAACTGGATCTTCATGAACTACCGGTTCGCCGACTGCAGATCCGAGCATGGGTGCGCTCATCGTGGGTGTTCTAATCGCCATCTCCGGGCCGTCAGCACTCGACACATCGTAACCAAGACAGAGAATCAGAATTAGCCCGAGAATCTCAGACTGGGCAAGATGCCGGCCGGGGCAGAGATTCCGACCTGAACCAAACGGCATAAATGCGGAACGTTGAGTGCTCGTCGCAGTGTTAGGCCATCCAATGAACCTTTCTGGTCGGAATTCTGAGGCATCCGCTCCCCAGATCTCTTCCAGGCGGTGCGTGACCCCCGCAGGCATCATTACTTGCGACTCAGCATTGATCAAGTGCTGGGCTTCGCCATTGCGGCCCTTGTTCAGAACCACATCCTCTGAAACCAATCGTATCAATAGCGCCTTGTCATTCAGTCGACATGTCTCGCGATAGCATGCCATCAGCAGCGGGCATTTGGGCCCTATCTGACTGGCATTAATGGTAACTCGCATGAAGTCGTTAGGAAATTATTGGGACGACACTTCTGCTAATTCCATGCACTCGTTGCGGATCGCTTCAACGAGGTCCTGGCGTGAGAATATGTGGATAACAGTCCAGAACAACAGGGGTGTCGTGTTCACCGTTGCTACGTGCAACATGGCCACTTCGCATTTGGCAATATCTCTCGCATCCGTATTTCCATATTCGCGGTGCACTTGAGCTCTTACACGCGATAACTCCTCGATTTTATCCTGCATTGAGACTTCAAACAGTGGAGTCAGAGCTGAAACGAGTCTCTCCCGAGCTTTGTAGGCTTTGGATGCGGTTATACGCGGAAGAATATTAACCAGTAGTCTTTGAACTCCTTTCTGAAATGACCTAGAGCCGTTAGTGATACTATCCTGTCCAGTGACGAGGTAACATTCTTCATACCATAGATCATCTATAAGCTTCCGATCACGACTCAGTGGACTTGGCGAACCATAGAGTGCTCTGCCCGTGGCAATTGTTATAGCGATACCAAGCCACCTGTACAGGTCAGAGATTTCCAGCTCCTCAGCTTCTGGTATTTCATCTTCTAGATGCTCAACAAGCGCCTCGAGGGCGACAGAATTGAGGTGGATCAGAGGCTTCCCGGTGAGCGCCGGTCTGGTGACATGTAACAAGCTACTAAGCATTCCCGATTGTACAGCCTGCATCACTTTAGGACTGAGTCCTAGAAGGGGTCGGGCTGGAGGAATCAGTAGCGGTTCAAATGACATGACACGAGACGAAAGTGCCTTTTGCATCAGCTGAAGATCGTATATAACATGTATATTGCCCATGAGCATTGGCAGTGTGGCAATATGGACGGGATTCTTATCGCTAGACCTTGTTAGTAAGCCAGCGGCGTAGTTGATGTGTCTGCTGACTGTGTGTTCATACTAGAGGCGGTGAAAATAATCGACCTGTTGGGTCGCCATGCCTATGATGTGGCCGATGAAAGGTATCGAGGGTTTCAGTACCGTACGATCATGATGCGACTTTGGATTCTTTCTAAAGTAGTAAAATACGAGGGGGGCTGTCAAGAAGAGGAAAGCATATGCAAGTTGCCTCCACATTGATTGAGACATGTTTTCAAGGAGCCCAGACATTGAATGACAGGTTGAAGTTGAGTTGAGCTGAAATGTGATAGAGGTTCAATGAGAAGAGGTGAGGAAATATGGAGATCCTTCCCCGTGTTACCAGCCTCTCTCCACTATTAACAAGAAATTGATAGTCTCTGTGGAGCACAGAACCACATTTCTCACTGTCTGATCCTTGTAGCGTGTACCGCATCTTTCGAGACAAAGCGCGGTATAATGCCGACTGTTCCTGAAATTTAAAAAAAACGACTGACTTATGTAGGGAGGCTAGGGTATATTCGGGCCTGTTTGGTAGGCTCCAATTGCAGATTACACGCGAGACAAGGTCTAAACATCGCGCGTCAGCGCTAAACACATGTACGTAACCTCAGGTTATAGCGCTGTAATGGCAATTGCACGTGCTAAACAGACCCTTACTAAGTGTATTGAACTTCGGGCAATATTCATCCGACCTTCATGGTAACATAACAATCTGCTTCTGTCCCTCTACCAGCAGACCTCTAATAATCGTGTACTTCTTTTCTATTTCACCTAACTGGTCAGCCGGGATAGATATCGGGTAGGCAGACGACCATGTCGGCGATTTTATCCTCCTTCAAGTTTGATCCCCTTATTGTTCATCTTCCTGATCCAGCCGGGTTCTCACACACGACGAATCAATCAATTTGCTATGATTCACTATGTCGCATTGCTACTGGCGGAGTGTTAGTTGCTCTCTTCTTCGGTGTCTTGCGCCTTCTTGAGTGCATGGTCTGCAATACCGATGGAAAAGAGCCCCCACATGTACACAACCGTATTCCATTCATCGGACATGCGCTGAGCCTGGTGAGGCATGGCGTCTCCTTCTACGAAAGACTACAGTGAGTTGTGCCATTTAAACTTATACTGTACTAGCAGGTATTCATTCCAGCGGTCGGCTAACTTGATCATGAACAGGGTGTCTTCAGGATTGCCAATCGCTACTATATTTCTTGGTCTTCAGAAGGTTTACATCGTAAATTCCCCGGAGCTTGTCTCTCATGTCAATCGTGCGCCTAAGGCTATGAACACGGCATTGCCGTTCCTTGTCGTTGTTTGCGGAAAGCTATGTGGTATGGGACAAGATGGCCTAGAGACTCTAATGAAAAACCCGACCGTTCGAGGCTCGCCCTGGAGAGACCTTCAGGAGTGTATCCATGCTCACCTGGATGCTGGATCTTCGTCCGGAAAAGAGATTACAACCCGAGTTGCTAATGAGCTATGGAAAGGGATTGACGAGTGCAGTCAAACACAGGGGACGGTTAATCTTTCGAACTGGCTACGGAGGATATTCGTCCACTCCACAGGACATGCTGTGTTCGGCCCAACACATTGCCTTGCCCAAGATCCAGCGATCATTGACTCACTATGGTATGTTGTCGCATCTCAATAGTCAATCCGACAATCATCAATATTCTAACCTTTCAGGACAATGGCAAACGGCCTCAAAAGGCTCACCATGTGGCCATTTCCGTCCTTTTCGGCACGGACAGCAACAAAGGCCCGTGAAAAGATCGCGTGCGCTTTGGAGGCGTATTTCCGTGATAAAGACTTGATTCTGAGTGGCCATTCGCAGCTCGTCAAGAGTCTTATGCAGTGCATACACAAACACAGTATGGGTACTCAGTTCGCTGCCAGATTTTTTCTGGGCCTGATGTCTGGATTTGTTATCAACACAGTGCCTGCTGCATTTTGGCTGATAGGACACATCGCAGAGGACGAGCAACTGAAAGCCATAATCAGAGAGGAGCTCGACCAAGTGGTCACTTCTGATTCATGCGGCAGTCTGACTATATCCCCCGAAGCTGTAAAAGGCCGATGCCCTTACCTAATGTCTACATGCCATGAAGTCTTGCGGTTGATCAGCTCTTCAACGAGCACTTTCTTCATCCATCAAGATACCTACCTCAACAACAGATATCTTTTGAAGAAAGGGGCAATCTTACAAGTGGCATCTACGGCGATTCACTCCAACACTGATATTTGGGGTCCGGCGGCCCAATCCTTCAAACCAGATCGCTTCATCAAGCCGGATAAGGTTCACCCCTCAGCCAACCGCACGTTTGGAGGAGGTATCACTCTCTGCCCCGGCAGGCAGCTTGCGATGAATGAGTTGATACTGACAGTCGCCATGATATTCCATACTTTTGATGTCCAGTTCTCACCAGAGACACCACAACTACCGGCACCGATGGTTACTGACATGCTGTCTGTGAAGAAGCCTATGACAGACCTCAAGATCAGAATGTCACGCAGGCCTGGAATGGAACATGTTTCGTGGGTATTTCGCGAGCCATAAGGAAACTATAGACAGACGGGCTGCGAGGAGTTTAACGGCGATGAATAATCTCGAGTTATTCACTGAACCATATCTTTAGCATTCTAGCAATTCGCTTGTAACATCAGAATATTTTTATCCACCTCTGTTTCCCCATTTTCTCCTCAAGTAGCAGGGTCTTGGATAATTCTGATCTGTATCTGCATTAGCTACTCCGTACCTGCCAAGGTATTGTATCAACCAACCCACCTATGTGGGTCGAGATGGTGAAGCATGCCCCGGTCTGGGATAACGTGACTATGCCCGTGTCATACTCGATAAACCGCGTGTCCGTTAAATTAGAGCTTAGTAAGCCTGCTAGCTTTTTTAATTTACATGGTTATCCTGTTCTCCTCCCCGGTGCTAACTGCCGAAAGTACTATATTCTTATTGCTTGCAATCCCTGCAAATGTAGATGCGCCCACATGAATGCACTGACGCGTCACATGAATCGTATCCATGCATCAATAGGGGACGACCTACGCCTGGACACTTGTTCAGGATTGTTGCCAGGGAGGTATGTGGAGAAGCACCGGGTTGAGATAGACCCTGTACCTCTTATAACTCTCCACCTGACCTATTTAGTGATCAACTACTTCTTTTTCTCCTTTTTACCAGTCGTTTATTCATGCATCGCTCAAGATGATGGATGATTCAAACTGGAGAGCCAGCCTGGCGGGTCTCGCCTTGGCAATCATTGTCTCGTTTTCTGCCCGCTATATCCTATGGTCTAGTGACATGAATAAAATTCCGTTGATAAATCCTCCAAGTTGGTACGACCCTATGAACCTCCTGGGCAGGGTAAAATTTGCTCTGAATGCGAAAAACTGGGTGGAACAAGGTCTGCAGAATGACAAACCCTTTCGGCTCTTGACGGAATTTGGAGAACTTACCATGATACCGGCCAAGTATGCCCCAGAGTTGCGCGTTGATCCAAGGTTGGACTCCTCAGCCGTAATTGATATGGTACGCGAGAACCCTATGTATTCCATTTCCTCCATCCACTTCTCATGTTAATTTCTTTTAAGATCACTCAATCCCATCTGCCTGGGTTTGAGGGATTCCGCTTAGGGACCCCAGATGGGCATAATACCCGTGAGATTGTTACCAAGCATCTCTCAAGCTTTCCAGGTATGGTTTTTGCATCCTATTTGATGTAAATCACGTCTAAGATAACGGTTAGATGAAGTAACGGCGGCTCTTTCTGCCGAATGTGACTCTGCTATGAGAGATATCTTGACCGATTCTCGAGGTGAGTACAATTGTTGCAAAACGACACCCACATCTGGCTAACGGTTGGATAAATAATAGAGTGGCACGAGGTTCAGCTGAAAGAGACAGTGATGATGCTGATCGCACGCATGTCTGCACGTATTTTCCTTGGCGATGAAGGTGCCCGCAACGAGGCTTGGCTTAAGATCACAAGAGAGTACACAATCAACGGATACATTGCTTCAGCAATCCTACGCATTTGGCCTAAGCCACTGAGGCCACTTGTCAACAAAATATTTCCCCGCTGTCGCCAGTTACGGGCTCAAGTCATGGAAGCTCGCAAGATTGTCAACGAGATCATTGATAGGCGCCGCAAAATCAAAGCAGACGCTCTACGCCAAGGCTTTTCTGTGCCCGTCTTCAACGACGCTGTAGAGTGGTGGGAACAAGATACCAAAGATGAAAGTGATGAGTATGACCCAGTCATTGGCCAGCTTGTACTTGCACAATCATCCATTCACACAACGACCGACTTTCTCACGCAGGTCATTTTGGATATTACTGCCAATCCGGAGGTTAAAGGACCATTGCTCGAAGAGATAAAGCAGGCTAAGAGCACCTATGGGTGGTCCAAATCTGCTTTGTACAGTATGCGCCTTACTGAGAGCGTTATGAAAGAGAGTCAACGGATGAAGCCTATTGCACGTTGTAAGTTTGATATTCCGATGACCCGCCAGCTACGTCCAATACCTAACTAGAGGGAAATTAGGCACCATGAACCGGATGGTACTGGGCGATCTAACTCTTTCTGACGGCACGCTGTTAAAAAAGGGGGCTCTTTTGGGAGTCTCGGTAGACCGCATGTGGGATGGATCTGTCTACGAGAACCCCCTGAAATGGGATGGTTGGCGCTTCTATCGCAAGTATCAGGAATTTCCAGAGGCCAGGGATGTCCCCATAGTAAACACTGGGCCTAACTACCTGGCGTGGGGATATGGAAGACTGGCTTGCGCTGGCCGCTTCTTTGTCACCCAGGAGGTAAAGGTAGCTCTGGCACATTTGTTGTTGAAGTATGACTGGGAGACATTCTCATCTCCATCCGATACAAACTTCTCAGAGTTTGGACTCGTGTTAGCATCCAACCCTAAGGCGAGAATTAAGATTCGTAGACGGGCTGAATAGTCCACTAGTAAAGTCACTTACATGCTATACTACTAACTTATCTCCTTCTAAATTTGTCTAGTCAGACGATGCAAATTTTGTCTTTCCTTCCATGAACGGTTTTCTCTTTGCTAAGAAAAGATTGAACTAAATAAGGCTGATATGTAAATGTAATGAAGTCGACTAGTGGACTATCTCTGGGACTATCCCTGTGACTATTTTCTTTGGTCTATACTGTAACGAGGTAGGACAGAAACATGAGATACTCCTTGATAACCCAACAAACGAGGAGGTCAAAAGTGGGATTATGAACGAGAAAATGTCAATCGACTGTTGCATAGAAAGAAACCGTTTTCCGGGATGGTGGACTATACTAACTCCAGATGGAAAATGAGAAAGAAATATACAGCTGCTACTAGGAGCAGGATCAAGGACAAGGCTCAGGCAGCTAATAGATCTTCTACAGCAGCTGTGGATGCCCATACCTTGGTTGAAACGCACCTGTAGAAGGTTACCGAGACTAAGAAGTTGAGTACCCTTGACGACAACAACATAGCTAGTGTTAAAAAAGTTGAATAAACCGCTTTTGTGGAAGATACCAATGATTCGACTACGAAATTCAAGTTAGAGTTATGTTACTTAAATTTACTCAATCAAGTAATTTTTTACGAGCAATACATTTGATATACCAAGTTAATCTTTTACGAACGTGCACTAGATGCCATTATGCGTAAAGCTAATTAAAAGCTCTTTCTCTATGAGCGTGCCTCTTTGCATCTTTCGACACGTTAAGTTGATAGAGTTGGTCTTCTTCATGACCTGTTTGCCTTCATCGTCCCATTGAGGTGATACATCGAAAGATGTCGTGATACCCGAGTCCGAGCAGAACTAGTACACGGCCGCGTCAAATGAGCACCGGCCGGACGGGAATTCTGTGATGACGCTTTGGGCGCCTGCATGAGCAATTGACATCAACAGTGCCACATGGAGAATGGCAAGTTTGTCCATCGTGTTGATGATTAGGGTTGGGGGGAAATTGGCGTGAGAGTTTGCGAGTGCAGAGCGGTTATCAACACAATTTCTGGAACGAGTAGGCACCAAGAAATTCCATACAATGAAAACAAGGCTGCGAATTCACTGTAGGTCCGGAAACGAAAAGTGATTCTCATGGTGAACTCATCATCAAAGAATCCGCGAACCTCAACGACTGACTCGAAAGTGACTGCAAGGGGCCCCCGGTGATTTACCTTGCAGCTCTATAATTTTAGATCGCGTAAAGAGAAGACAGATCGTGCTATTAAGAAATAAAGCTTCAAACAATGATGAAGTCTTGCAGCTCTATATACCTGAAGATAATGCTATGATGTTCAATAACCGAATCGATCGCTCTCGCATCAGAGCAACACCGCATATATCACATAACGACTACTCCGTACACTTGCTTTTGCGATTTCTCAATCAATGGCACTGTATCAAAGGCCAGTGCTCCAGAATCAATACACCCATATCAAAAGTTCTGAAGAGTGATTTGACTACTATGCCGACAAACATGTGTAATTATGATCTGACCTAATACCCAACTAGACTGCAAGCGATATGCTTGTACGGTATATCCCAAATGTATGCTGACTGTATGCTCAAGCAAGAGCGTAGTTCCTACAGGGTTGATCAAGTGACGCTGATGAATTACATAACAGACCGCACTAGCTCATGGCGGAAGTGAGATTCCGGTTTGTTACGCTGACTTTCGTCATGGTTGCCAGATTGCCGGGTACAGTTAGAGTCTTGGCAGCCGTCCACGGCAATCTGCACCAGCGTCTCGACGCCATCTCCTTCATTGCCTTGCCGATTTCTTTTGTTCAAACTTGCCTGTGCTGACACATTCATTGAGAGCTGTACACATACACTGCAATGTGGAGAGGCGGGATGGTGAGTAGCGTGATCCGTTGCTTATCGGTCCGATGCCGGCAAAGATCTGTGGGCGTGTTGCTTTTGCTCCGATACTCTTGCAACCCCCATCTGTCCCCACCCTCTGCCACACTAAGACTCATGCATGGAGCACCGAAGGCCAAGGGATGCCCTATCATGCGACCGCTGTCGCGCAAAGAAGCTCAAATGTTCTAAGGATACTCCCGTCTGCACTTCGTGCGCCCACAGCGGCTCGCAGTGCCACTACAGTGGCAAAATTGTCAGATCGCCCCTGACTCGGGCCTACCTCACCAGTGTAGAAAAGAGGCTGCAGAGCCTAGAATCCCTCGTCGCGCAGCTAGTACCGGGTGTTGATATTGAAGACATCCTCTCGTCTCCTAATGGCGTGATCACAACCCCGCCCACGGTCGTTCAGCCGCGCTCACCAGAGGTGGCTCTCAGCCCTCAGGGCAGTACTAAATCTAGCTCCAATGAGCCTCCCCTGCCAGAGGCTGTGCCCAACAACGTCGATGGATTTAACTGGCAAGAAGAAAACGTCAATGTCGACGGACTAACCGATGGCATGGCCGCCCTTTCCGTCGAGCCTACTGGTGTCGGCTACCTAGGTCAGCTCATTTACTCTCGTCAACGAGGAGACATGTTGCTAAAAGACAGTCAGGCTCAACATCTGGTGTCGTATTCTTGCGCTGCTTGCTCGATTGGGCTGGCTTCCTACACCAAACCGGAGCAGCACCGCCGCAACATCGCGCTACCGAGCCGTCTTCATCTTTCGGCAAAGTCCTTGCGTCATCTCACATCTCACATGCTGCTCTGACTAAGCAGCTTTCAAGCAGCCTGATCGATGCCTACTTTCTGAATTATCACGTTGTGTATCCTTTTGTCCATGAAGCAACCTTTCGTGCCCAGTACCATGAGGTTGTGCCGCGCCCACCAAAGCGAGCTTGGGATATGCTGTACCATGTCATTATAGCCCTTGGCGCCTGGACATTGAACAACGACCATGTTGGCTTAGAGGATTATCTTTATCGTCGCGCTCTTACCATTGGCCAAGACGAGTCAGTTTTTGAAGCCGCCTGCCTGTCGTCTGTTCAAGCTCTCGTGTTGTTGGCCAACCTAGGCCAGAAACGTAACAGCCCAAACACGGGATGGAATCTGCTTGGTCTCGCTGGGCGTGCGGCGTTGAGTCTAGCCCTGCATAGAGAGCTGCCCCATTGGAACATCAGTCTGATTGAACGCGAGTCAAGACGCAGAGTTTGGTGGGGCTTGTACATCTTCGACAGTGGGGCTTCCACCACATTTGGACGGGCCGTCTTGTTGCCTGATCAGGATACGATGAATGTGCAATCCGTGCTCAACATCGATGACGAGGTACAGTATCCGCAGATGCAAGCATTGTCTCACAGTACTGACAACAGCTAGTCACTCACGCCTCAAACTACACAACTTCCGGCCGAGTTGAATACTCCAACAATATATTCCTCACTCAAAGAACAAAGCAGCTTCCATTTGCACACCAACCACATCTCAAACAAGTTGCTGGCTGAGCCTGGGTTGTCTGCCGAAACAGCACTCGCGCTCAACACTACCCTGGAAGCATGGACGCATACAGTGCCCGTATATTTCCACCTGTCGCAGCCGCCGTACCTGTCAGAGGGCTGGTACGTCTTTGCACGGTCACGATTGTGGTGGCGCTTCTGGAATCTCAAGATAATTATTTTCCGTCAAATTCTGCTTCGTCGCGCAATTTCGGAACGCGGCCAGATCCCAGACGAGGCCACCGAATCTTCTCAGGAAGAGTGTAAGCGTCTTTGTTTGGAAGCCGCACATTCCACCGTCACGTCCATCTATCAATATACAGAAAGCGAGCCGAGTAGGCTCGAAAGCTGGTATGCGACGTAAGTACAGACACAATCAGTACCCAAAAATCGCTAAGTGCGGTATAGATACTTTCTCTTTCATGCAGCTTTGGTCATCACGCTCTGCATAATCAGCTTTCCCGGCGCTCAGGAAATGCCCACATGGCTTGAAGATGTGCGGTTAGCCCGGGCTACGTTTCGCGAACGTCTTGTTCAGGACTCACTATCAGCAAGATGCGTCGCTATTCTCGACCAAGTCGTATCTACCGATAATGTCGGTTCGGGCATGTTTTCAAATTTCGAGCTGGACAAAGATGCATTAAGCACCTTTCCATGGTCTGCCGAGTCCAACGAACTCTTCAACTCATTCGACTGGGACTTGTCTACTACGAATTTCTAGAGCATAAGCGTACAGTATTTACCCAACGGCCTCAATTCTCAATTCTTACGTCTGGCTCAATGAGCAAAGATCGTATCAATTCGCCGTTCGGGATGTCATTTTCTTCAGCCCTGGCAATGGCGGCCGATTTTGAAGTTTCAATTCCAGCCGCGAGGTGGCGTTGCGCGAGGCGATCACGAACAACCTCTACAGATGCATCGACAAACCATCTACTCATTGTCAGTCCAAAAGCATGGTACAGTCAAGAACACTAACCTTTCATCGCAAATCTCTGAAATTTTATCCCATGGGTCTTGTTTGAGCAATGTGTAGTTGCCTTCGACAATGATGAGACGTGTATGACAAGAGATGCGGATCCCGTCCTGCACCGGATCTTTGGTCGCATGATCGAAGCTTGGTGCTGTTATGCACAAGTCGTCTTCACCCTCGCTAGTGACCGGTGCAGTTTTGAGCGACTTGACAAGATTGACGCATCCTTGTGCATCAAAAGTGAACGGAGCCCCACGCCTCTTGAACGCTACTTCCGCATCCTTGAACGTCGATAAGACTTCCCGAGTGTAATGGAAACCGTCCTGATTTATCAAAAAAACGCCCTACTATTATAAATGACTCTTACCATTGGTACTACTGCGACATCTTTAATGCCTCGCGCTGCGAGTTCCGTTACAAGCGCATCAGACACCGTCGACTTTCCCGCACCCGGTACACCTGCAAGCGCAACGAGCATGCGCTGACCAGGGTTAGAAGCTTGGCGAGCAAGGAGCTGTTCCGTACGCTTGACCAATTCCAGTATGGTTGTATGGAGCTTATCCACACCAGAGTCGTTCGCCATGTCTCGCCACGAGAAACGTTGAGAAGCTACAGAGGGAAAGGTGGGATGTTGAGAGGGGGATGCTAGCGAAAAGTAAGATTTGCAAAGGCCCAGGGACAGTAGCCAAATCATAAGCCCCGCTCGAAGCTGCCCCTGGCAAAGAACCATGACCTGTGGGGTTCGGGCAACAGTGGTCCGAATACAAGTCATGATCATCCCCCAGACTTGATGCCTGAATCAGGCAACTTTCCGATGCGGGGAAAAAACCTGAATCGTTGCATGGCTAGAGATGCAGTTTTGAAAATCCTGTGGGGTCGGAGTGCAATGTCCCGAGTCTGGTGACATCTGAGTTTTCAGTCGTTGTAGACTATATATGTGGATGTGTTAGCTGGTTTTTTTTTTGTATTGAATACTCGTCAAGCAGATCCATTTGGACAGGCTGCCAGTGTGTTCGCCAACATGGGTGTCTCTACAGAAGTCACTGGCCCTGAGGGTGTCCAGAAGAAGAGCGTATACAAAGAATTACGACAAAATCCATATCTTCTCGGTCTATCAGCTGCAAGTAAACCCGATGTTGATGTTGCTGATTCCCATTAACATCTTTCAGTTCGCCTCCCTTGGTGGTTTCCTCTTCGGCTACGACCAGGGAGTAATATCAGGCGTGCTAACCATGGAGTCCTTCGCCGCAGCCTTTCCTAGAATCACCGTCGATAGCTCGTTCAAAGGCTGGTTTGTATCAACGCTTTTACTCGCAGCATGGTTTGGTTCTCTCGTCAATGGCCCTGTTGCAGATCGTGCTGGCCGCAAAGGCTCGATTATAATCGCTGTTGTAATTTTCACACTCGGATCTGCGCTGCAAGCTGGTGCGGTAAATCTTTCCATGGCATTTGCTGGTACGCTTTCCCCCTCTCTCCTACTTCCATTTTCCTCGAGAGAAAAGGATGATTTGATTAATGATGTTTCGATAGGAAGAGCAATCGCAGGTTTCGCCGTAGGCATGCTCACCATGATCGTCCCCATGTACATGAGCGAAGTCTCCACAGCAGGTATAAGAGGCACGCTCGTCGTCCTCCAACAACTCTCCATCACCCTCGGTATCCTCGTTTCCTACTGGCTCGAATACGGCACCCAGTATATTGGCGGCACCCGCTGCGCGCCAGATATCCTGTATACGGGGGGCACAGCAGCGGAACCTGAATTCGATCCAAGACATGATGTTGGGCCGAATGGGTGTACTGGTCAAAGCGACGCTTCATGGCGCGTTCCTTTTGCGCTGCAAATCTTTCCTGGCCTTGTGCTGGGAATCGGTATGCTTTTCTTCCCAGAGTCTCCTCGATACTACTGTATGCGTGATAATGAAGAGGCTGGTCTTAGGGCACTGGCTCGCGTGCGGAGAGCTTCCCCCACTGATGAAGCAGTACAAAGAGAGTACCTTGGCATTCGGGCTGAAGTCATATTCGAGGAAAGCTACAATCGTGAGAAGTTCCCTGGTAAGACTGGTGTGGCGCTCTATCTGGCCGGATATCAGACGCTATTTTCAACCCGCCCAGCTTTCAAGAGGACGGCGGTAGGCTGCTGCGTTATGTTCTTCCAGCAATTTCTTGGATGTAATGCGATCATATACTTCGCTCCGATAATATTTGGGCAGCTGGGGTTGAAAGGAAAGACGACGGGGTTGTTGGCAACTGGTGTTTATGGAATCGGTAAGTATTCAAACTTCACTTTTCATCTCATCTCAACCCACTCCAACTCATTCCATCCCATCTCACACAAGTCGCACAACCCCTTACTAACAGGAAATAGTAAACACCCTCTCGACCCTCCCCGCCCTCTTCCTCATCGACAAACTCGGCCGCCGCCCCCTCCTCCTCTCAGGCGCCTTCGGAACCTGCATCTCCCTGCTAATCGTCGGCTCCATAATCGGCGCCTACGGGTCCTCTCTCTCCTCGCACCCCGCCGCAGGCTGGACCGGCATAGCCTTCATCTACATCTACGACATCAACTTCTCCTACTCGTGGGCCCCCATCGGCTGGGTCCTGCCCGCGGAAATCTACCCGCTGAGCAACCGCTCAAAAGCAATGTCGCTGACTACTTCTGCGACCTGGATGTGCAATTTCATCATTGGACTCGTGACGCCCGATATGCTGGAGAAGATTGGATTTGGGACGTATATCTTTTTCGCAGGATTCGCGGTGTTAGCGGGGGTTTTTACGTGGTTTTTTGTGCCCGAGACGAGGGGAAGGAGTCTCGAGGAGATGGACGCTGTGTTTGGGGATAGTACGGCGGGAGAGGAGAAGAGGAGGTTGGTGGGGATTGCGAGGGGATTGGGACTTGGAGGGGAAGAAGGGGAAGATGGGGATGTGGGTGTTGTGGATGAGAAGCCCGAGAAGGTGGAGAGTGAGGGTGTGTAAGGTGCGCTTGTATGCATGTTCGTATAGAAGGGCCATGGTCTTGAAAAAGAATGTAATTATGTTAGTATTTGTAACAACCTTCTAGATGAATAGAGAATGGAGGAGAGGTGATTAGTCGATGTCCGTAAGTGGAATGAATTGAACGACATATGAAGTCAATCTGTGCGACCTGGGATGCCCGGTGCAACAGGACGCGTTTCCATTTTGGAACTTCGTTATTTCTTCCTTGTTTTCGTCTCACCTTGTACTTAGCGTGTGGATGTTTTATCACACGCACTCTCTCTCTCTCTCTCTGTTCAATTTTACCAAGGCATAATGCTATCTCTTCTAGAATTAGAGGATGTAGCTTTATAAGCCTTTTACAGTGGTGTTCTCAGATATTAATATAATCATTTCTTGTGAATACAAAGCTATGCCTGTCATAGATAAACTATCAAAGAAAATATTTCTTGATATGGCTCTTTAGAACTATCTCCTTGAAAAAAAACCTATTCTGTTTCATCAGAGATTCTTCTCCGTTTTTGCTTCCGAACAGGGTAACATGGCACAGCGTCGATCGACAACTGTATAATGTTCAAATGGTGTACACGCTTAGAGGTCATCGTTACATGGACCTTTTTCCGTTGGCCATCATTATCTTCTAGAAGCAAGTCTTCTTCACCCATATCTTGTCCGTGCTGCCCCAAAACATCAAAACATTCCTTCAGTTGTTCATCAGAGAATGATATTCCCCTTCGTACAATCAGCTTGTCGTGTCGGATGAGAACCGTGAATTCGGGACACAACTCATTGTTCCTGGATTGAAAATTGAGCCAGACAAGATCTTGTAAAAGCGGGTTGTGCAGTAATGTAAGGACTTCCGTGCTAGGGTTCCAGCTATCAATGTTGTCGCCATCCCTGTTGACTTGTGGCACATGAGAGCCTCCTGCTGTTGCAACATTGTACCCAAAAGATCGGAAGGCTTGAGTTTGCATCGGAATGAACTGGCGCTGAATGTATGTGTAATCTCGTACACTGAAGCCCTCAATCTGTTCGACTATGGTGATTTTCATCGGTACGGCCTGAGCGGCCACCCTTGGTCCTATGACAACAGTCATGACACTAGTCTTCGCTGAGAGTCCCCCAGGCCCATCAAGAATCTTACCACGGTACACTCGCTGATCAGAAGATTCAGATGAAACAAGAACGATCCCTAAGATGCCAGAAATATCTGAAGTTCTACAAGTGAGCAGCGCAACCCAACCAGGTGGATGATCAGGGTCATAGTCCAAACCAAGCTCTGGTAGGATCTGAACTGGCACCAAAGGTAGCTCCATTTGGAGACCCATATTGGTCATCGAGAATGGCGAGATAGAACTACTAGCAGGGCTGACATCGTAGCAGTTGGCAAAGTCCTGAGGTGACTTTGCTAAGATGGAATGCATGTTGAAGATGCCGTTAGCAGCCCTTACCACACAATCGGGCATATCTGCAGAGACCGGGTTGTTCATTAATCCCCATGCCAAGATAGAGTCATCATCAAAGCTCTTGATAATCTCTTTTTGTAGTCGTGTGAAGGCTTTATCACCTTCACCATAGAGTAATGGCATGTTGATATTGAATATGCCAAGCAAGCAGTAAGCGATATCCTCTACTCTGGTAGTCTCACGTTGCGATGCCCAAGCCATCTTTCTGGCAACGCAAAACTCTCTAAGTCTTTCGTCCGCATGATCCTCAAACTCTCTTCTTCCTATAAGAGCGAATTCGTCGATTTGAGTGATGTTGTAAATTAGGTGAACATGGTCGAGTTTGCTGCCCAGGCCTTGCCACGCAGAATCGAAGAACACAACATTGTGGGGTGCTATGAGCTCTTGGAGCGTCCAGCCTCGACGAAACCACCGGCTTTGAGGAAAGGCTTCCTCAAAGTTGTCTTTCGTGACATCAACTAAGTAGGCATAACAGACTCGAGAGTCAGCATACCACTTGAACATGGAGTTGATAGCTTCTGATAGCTCGGCACTCGAACTCTTGTCGATACATACGGTGTCCACCCAAGCATAACCAATCCCTTCAGCACGAGCTTGTCGACAAGTGAATGCAATCTTACGAAACTGTGGTCCCGATTTTACGGCAGCCAGATTGGTCGTGAAATCCGCAAAAGTCACCTCCTCTTCCCCCCAGGTGTGAGATAATATGGCGTAACGAGGAACCTTGCGACTCAGAAATTCTTCAAGCTTGTACGTTCTGCAATTGATGAGTCGCATTTTGAGCGCGTGAGGTTTCCGATGTGATCTGATTTTTGGTGGGCAAGCTGGAAGAAGAGGGGAAATAATAAACAGCTATTGGTTGGTAAACTGACACCAGAGTAGAAGCTGCTTTAATTGCTGATTGATGGTATCATATTTATGATTTGTAGTAGCTCGATTAGTGTTAATATTAATAGCAGTAGGCAGTTGTAGTGATAGATGGCACCCGTGGTAGTGATGGGCAGCCTCGTCGGTGATGGGCAGGCTTGTTGGTAGTAGGCAGCCGCGGTAGTGGTGAGTAGCTGCCGTCCTGGTCGTGATGATGAGCAGCTGCAGTAGTGAGCAGCCGTGTTAGTAGACAGCGGTGGCGGTAGTGTCCAGTGTTAGGTTATCTCAGTAAGCTGGCGGGAGGGTATTGCGGCGGGACGCCCACACGCCAAGAGCCAATGGGATTGGAGCTGATTTCAGCTCATCAGCGCTGCTGCCTAATCTTCTTTTCGCCTAGTATACACACTACAACGAACTCGGCCATCATCATACACCAAATACGTCTATGCAGGTAGAAGTCTACAAAATCCTGTACTACTTTAGTGTAATGTTTTACATAGCGTGGAGTAGCACATGATCTCTCTTCCTTATTGGACCCGCAATGCACTCACACATATACGCGCATGTTCAAGTAAAGTTACAATTCATTCCATTCACATGCATACAAAAAATACAACTTCTCAATTCCATACACCCCTTCTCGCTCTTTCCTAACTAGGGAAAAAGAGAAGGGTAGAGTATATGCGTACAGTATACAACGGAGAAAAACAGCGAAGCCGAGAGGAAAGAAAAAACAACAACAATCAAAGCAAAACGCAAAAAACAAATCAAATCAAGAACAAGAACAAGGCAAGAGTGGTTCAAAAGCAAGGCAAATGAAGCCTTAATTCTTTCTTTCTTTACTTTCTCTTCTTTCACCCTAAGCACAGGTACCACCCACATTCCTAATTGAGAAGTTTAACAGAACAAGGCAAAAAATTTGGAAACCGAGAATTACAAGGGTCAAAAGTACAGCAAAAAAAAGGTAAAAAGCCAAAAGCAAAGCAAAGCAAAGCAAGAAAGCGAGCGCTCAGTTTGTATATGTATGTGTAAAACGTGTCGATGTGGTATTCGAGATAGAGAGAGAGATGGAAAAAAGATTAAAAAAACAAACGAGGGGTATTGTTCGAGTATTGAGACAGGTCATGGGTTGGACAAAAAAAGAATCTTGCAGGCCGCCACCCTTCATCCCATCACGAGTCCGCCGTGGACTTCAGAGACTAGAGGGGCCGGCCACATGTGGATATAAGGAGAGACAGAGTGTGTGTATATGAGTGAGAGAGAGAGAGTGTGTGTGTGGGAAAGAAAACACAGAAAAAAAGTGGAGGCGCATACCCCCAAAAGCTATCTTTCCCCATGTTTGTTTGTTGTCCATCCAACCCGTATAAGATGGAAGAAAGAAGTAAAAAAGAAGACGGGTGGAAGATGGGAAGAGAAGAAGAAAGGTGACAACACCAAAAAGTAAAAAGTGTCGTGAAGAAGAAAAGATGAAAAATAAGGCAAAGAAGAAGACAAAGGCTCCGCCAACCTGCCTGCTGATGAATTCCCAAAATTTCGTCCCACATGATGTACCCCCAAAATGTCCAGAAAAAAAGGATAAAATAACAACAACGCCGTTCAGACAAGGGGGGTAAAGTGAAGCGCAAAAAAGTGCCTTTAGTAGGGGGGTATAATCAACAATGATGAATGACTCCGGACCAGCCTTTACTCCTTCAAAGCATTGTTCCTCTGTTCAAGCTGCCGTTGGCGCTTGCGCTACGGGTTGTGCTAGCCTTGCTAGCTGCACTGCCCGCTCTTTTCATTGATTTCTCCATTAGTCCATTTAGCAAGCGATCTAGCTCGCCACTGAGACCCTGCATGGTCTTCATTTCCTCTGCAAGATAGTCCTTCATAAGAGGGTGGTCAGGGCCAACTGGCACAACGCCCGTCGTGTCGTTGATGACGACAAGCATGTCTCGAATTTCACTGCCATCATCCAGATAAGCGCGCAGGGAAGCGTCAGACCAAGCGGGCAGTATTGTGCTCTCGGAGGAAGCAGGTGGAGAAGGCTCTCTTTCATCAATGGGGATCGGTGCGGGTCTTGAAGGCGGAGGAATACCAGAGGGTGATGTCATGTTTGTAGGCGATGCGTTCTCAGGTTGAGATCGCGACGTACTGGCGTTCTCTTGGGTAGTTTTCGTGGGACTGTCGTCAGGTGTGGGCGTGGATATTGGTGAGCTGGTTTCCTGGCTTGAGCTGTCAGTCGACAAGCCAGGAGCATGGTGAGAATCAAGGTCTCTGTCCTTGTCGGCTCCACTCTCTTTCTGAGGTGCTTGTGCATCTGCTGCGGAAACATGTACTGGTGATTCGGAGAGACGCCCAGCCGGTTCCGAATTCTCAGCCTCGCCCGATTTGCGTTCAGCGTCAGGGTCCGCGAAAGGATCGCTGCTTTCATCCGAGTCGAAGTCGTCCAGCTGTACGCGCTGCTTGGCTTTTGTGACCTTTTCGCGCTTCACCTCGCCCTCTTGTGAAGATTTCATCATGGCGCTGAACGGGTTCTTTGAGGATGCAGCGTTCGAAGCTGAAACAGGGGATTTCTTTTGCTCCTCAGTAGGCGAAGCGTTTGCGTTCTCTTGTTCTGGTGGTACCAGACGCATGGATGAAGTCGTTTGCTGTGCAGCAGACTCGTCCTCTGCGGCATTATCCTCTTCATCATCTGAATCCATTTCCGTAGGACTCTCCGTTTTCAAGATGCCCTTGGTCTTTATTGGTGAGTCATCTCGACTGATCTGACGACGTTGCACTTTGCCCTTGCTTGACTGTCTCAGAGGTGCGGGTGCTGCTGCGGCTTGCTCAGCTGACGATCGTTCCACAAGTTCGTCCGAGGGTTTCGACTGCGGCGAACTACGATCGGCCTCCTCTGACTTGTCCACGTCGCTGTCAATGGAATCCTGTGGGCCCTTGCCCCTCTTGTCCTTGCGTTTAAACAGCCCGCTGAGCATTCCAGACTTCTTTTCTTTCTTCTTCTTGTCATCTTTGACCTTGTCTGCAAAGCCGTTCTTCTCCAAACTCTCAAGACTTGGCCCACGTTCCCGAGAGGCTCCGGTTGAAGTACTCGAATCATCGCGAAGTATGTTTGGCGTAAGTGTGATCTTGCGTGTTTCGGTGTTGTCGTCTTTGAAGAAAGAGTCGGTGTTGCGTAGTGTACCGTTACGTGATACCTTTGGATCTAATGGTCGGTCCATGGAGTCTTCGCTTCGTTTAGAGTCGTCACTCGAGCGTTGTGAGTCGCCCTCGCTCCCGTCCTTCTTCGCGCCATTCACCTTGAGCGGCTGCACTTGCATGGTCTCATCTTGAGCCGAATCGCCATTCTGCGCTCCGGTTTGTTCCTGTTGCATCTGTTTTGGCTCAGGGCCTCCAAAAAGCTCGCCCTCGCCCTCATCAGAGGAGTAGTCGTAGTCTGAGGCTTCAACATAAGTCGGTGGTGCGAATTGGACAGTCTTTGCGTTCCTCCTTCGCATGGCCTTCTTAAGCGGATTCTTTGTTTTTTCAGCAGTATCACCGAGCATCGTGGCGGAGAGGTCTATATTTCTGTGCTTGTTAAGACGCGCTAAGCGTTCTGTAGGCGTTTCGATGTGCTCGGCGGGTAGGTAACCTTGACTGGGTCAGCGAAGAATGGTGCGTCTCTCACTATTACTCACCAATGCTGTTGTCCTTGGAAACTCGCACCAGCCACCAGTAGCTGTTGCTGTCGTCGAGCAACACCATTGTGTCACCCTTTGTTGCGTTTGCTTGACCCTCGACGGTTGCAACGAATGTGTGTAGCGCGTAGACGAATTCAAAATCAATGTCCTCTGTTTCTCGTAAGCATTCGCCTCCCCAACCTGAGTCGATAAATCTGGAATCATCAGAGAAAGAGACGTCATTGGATGCATCATCGTTGTCTAGGTCTTCGTCCCAGGAATCGGCGTCACTGTCGGTAATCCAGGAACCGTCTTCGTCGTCGGAGTATGCAAGGTTGGGTGGAGGTGTTCCGTTTGACGTCCGAGGTGGGCTTGGCGTGCAGTCCAGGAACGGATCATCCGGGTCGTCGAGCAAGGAACGGCTGATGGGCTTCAGCGTACTTCTGACCTGCTCCTCATCCAGTTCGGAAATGAGTGATGCTTGAGAATCATCCCTCTTCTGTATGCGGCATTCAATTGCCCTCAACCGTCTCGTCTCTGGGCTGGTGCCCAATTCGGTGTTGGTATCATCCTTGTGGTCCGGCGCGTTGGTGGTCCTTGTCCAGGTATACTCACCACGATGATGCTCCGTTGACTTGCTATGTTTTGGTGGGGGAAAACGAAAGGAAATTGGGATTGATGTAGGTCTGAATGATGACAAAGGAGAACCGTCAGACGCTGGGACACTATGCGGTCTGGAAGCGCTGACGGCGGAAATAGGAAAATGAATGGGTGTGCTGGTAAATGGGGAGGAAGAAGCGACCGTTGAGAGCAACGGCGAAGAGTGCGGAGTCAAAGACCCTTGCCTTGCCGGCCAAGTCGCGGGGTAAGAAGGTGAAAAATACCCACCATCGTCTATCGAGGGCGAACTCGAGATCTTGTCCATCATATCATCGTCCATGTCCTCCTCGACGTCGGCGTCTTGCATGTCGCCATCATCGGCGTCGCCGAGTGCACCGCCGTTGAGCCTCACAGCCTGTTCGTCGTGCGATGCATCGTGACCGTTGGTGTTGTGGATCGTGGTGTGTTCGTCATCAGAGCCGGGGTCGTCCCGAAGCGTGCTGTTGGTCTGGTCCCAAACCTCGTGCATGCGCGCCTCTTCCGAGGTGCGCTCCTTCTCGACATGGCGGATGGCAGCCTGCTGATGGGGGGCGGCTGGGCCTATCCCGAGGGGAGCTGGGCGTTCGGGCTGGTGCGAGTGGTCCTGGGCGGTGGGCGATGTCTTGTCCTGCAGGTCAATTGTGTCTGCCCATTGGGATTAGCGGGTGTCTGGGAGCGTCAAAGTGGGCACTCATTGAGCAGAAGCGTACCTGCTCTGATAATGTGAGGGCGCGTCATCCTAGCTCATGCCTCGCGGCGCGTTGAGTGTTTGGGGAGCTGGTGGGCGTCGTTGGAGAGACGGCTAGGCAGAGTGAGGCGCAATCGATGGTCGGAGCGGGCTCGCGCAAGGACTCAGCAGGCCCCGTCAAGTTGCTGCGGCGATGCAAATGCACGGGGGTAGGTAGCGTAGCGTCCGTCGTCCAGCGGCAGAGGGTTACAGGCGTCGCATGCGTGTGCGCGGCGTGGGTCGACAAAGGAGCGGCTGGGGCACCGGCGGCGGTGCGGAGTCGAGGCGCTGATGGGCGACAGTGGACATGCGCGAGTTTCGGGGACGCAGGCGGCAACGGCAGTGGGCGAGTGAATAGGAATGCGGGCGTAGCCGGACGGCAGCCGGACGGTCAGGCGAGGCGAGGCAAAGCGATGTCGGCGGCGGCGGTCGTGTTGGTGTCGTCGTCGTCTGCCGTGGGCTGGAGAAGTGAGTGTGAATTATTTTGGCGTCTTCGAATCGCTCCTTCCCCGAACGCCCATGCCCCTGCCCTGTTCTGAAACACGTCGCCTGGGCACCTTACACCACATTGGTGCGTCGCTAGCCCCAGCGCTAGCCTGTTCCTAGCCCCCTCCCCCTCCAAAAGGAGATGCGGCTCGGTCCTTTTCGACGACCGCTTTCATGGCCACTCCTCCAACGCCTACATACCTGCTCAACTAATGCGCCGGCTCCTGCTCCTGCTCCTGCAATCCCCTCTCCCCTCGTCCTGCCCACGCGGGGGACACTGCCTCCTCTTCCACCGCCATCTATCAGCAAAAAAACAAACTGGCCTCCTGCGTCACACGTCATCGGCTCAGCTAGCTGACTACCTTCCGTCACCTACATTGTCTCGCGGGGCGGAGACAGTGCTATTCCAGGCTCACCGTGGCCAATCATTACTAGTCATCTCTATGCCAAGACTATCCAAGCTGTCATCTTCATGCTTGTATGCCCTCATTTCTGGCCAGACAGAGTGTTTCAGTGCCCAGTTTCAAGGCAGCCTGGGTGACAATCACAAATCCAAGGGGCTCATGCTTCTCTCCATCACGTACAACAAAGACTTCAATCCATCCATCGGCAAACTATAGCAAGTGCAAACAATGTTCTGTTATGCTTTACAGTGGCATAAGACAAGGACTACACTAAAAGGTCAGAATGCACCTGAAACCGCCTCCCCAGACGGGAAAACATCAAAGTGTGGCTTGTAAACTCAAACCATGGCATTGCGTGATGGGCAACCTGGTTCGTTCAACTTCAGTCTCAAAGCGAGTCATGCCGACTCCACACTCACCGTTTACATTCTGACGTGTTTTTGACTAATCGTGGGTCTGCCCCACTATCCTTGGTTTGGCTCGTTTGATCTTGCCAACCTGCTACTGACAACCATGTTTGGTAGCCTATAGATCAAAGTATGCTGTCCAAGCCAAAGAGCTGGCACCGCCTGTGCGTGCAACCTTGCCACCCCATTCTGTGCTTGGTTCATCCATTCATTCACTTCATCTCTTCAAAATATGAAGAACCGTCCCATGCACAGATTCGCCGGTGCAGGAACTTGCTCATATCGTCTCTCGTGCCTTCGCCAGATATGACCTCTTTTATACTCCATCCCAAAATTAGAAGGTCCTCTTGGTGCCAATGGCCACTAAGATGCATTTCGCCCGCCTCTTTGTCTCCGAGTAATTGTACTAGAAGCGAATCGCTGCTTTCACCAACGAAGGTCTGCCCAACCACGTTCCATGTACCGCTTTCGGATCTCCTTACTATAAAACCAAAAAAGTCTCTCGTCTCTGCCACCGAGGAATTATATATCCACCAGTCACCTTTCTGGATGTTAAGCGGAGCCAGAAGCGTCATGTTTTCTGGGGTTCCACGTGGCATCAGACTAGACGAACGAGACATCATAGCCGCTTTGGTTTCTGAATATACAGTCCCATGTAGCTTCAGGACAGACCACCCATCCTCTTCTTGCGCTGATACGGATACCTTCAGACGATTGTCGCGAGAATGGCTTAGAGATTCCAAGGCTTCCTTGCTGCTTAATATCCTGAAACCCTGCCACTTGAATGAATCTTTGATCAGATTACTAGAATCATCGCCATTCGATTTGGGTTTTAATTGGAGCTTGTTGGACCGCAAAGCCAATTCTTGGCGAAGAGATGGCTCCTCCCCAGTTATTCGAAACGCACGGCACAGGTATTGTGCGCATACATGGTTGTTTTCGTTGTAGACAGATTTGCTGAGAAGCTTAAAAGCGTCGAGTGTGACTTGAAATAGGTCCTTCTGATAATCCGCATGTGGTTTCTGTCCATCTGGCCAATTCACAAGAGACAAAATACCATACAGCCGGTCTCGTGGGTCGGTACACTCCGCGTGAGTGTAGAGTAAAACGGTGCTTAGTTCTAGTTTGCCTTTGGTGCAACCCAGCCCTAGGAGGTCAGTTCCAGTCTCGTATCCCCTGTACATCAACGTCATCTGCTTGGAAGCCTTGGTTCGAGAATACGCCAACGTGTATCGAGCGATGACGAAAAACGGACGTATGTATATAGGTGTGCAACGGGGATTATAGTCAGGTTCGTCCCAATAGTTTAACAACCAGTGTAGGGATAAAAAGTCTTCGGCCGCATGTACTGCCGTTCCAAAGCAATATGAAACGCCAGTGGCCAGATGTAACTCCTGCATCACCCATATGCGCGTAAAATAGGGTCGCTGGATGAATGAGCGGAATGCTAGGTATAGTCTTCTCCGCGTCTTGCTTCCCACGGACAAAAGGCAACGGAAAAAAACTCGTTTGTAGTCTCGGATTGGATTAGGCCACGAGTCAAATTGTTCTGTATCCAGAACCCCACGAATACTTCGAAACAAACCATCGCGTTTCTTTATGAATTTTAGAAGAAACTCGCTGTCGTTGCCGTGAGGGCCAATACATGCCAATACATGCTTTGCTCCTGAGTAGATTTGGCTCATGATTCCAACTTGGTGGTTCTTTTCTTCTGTTGTCTGAGCAATACAGATAGCATCTACCCAAAAGTGTTCGCCGGTTTTGGATGCAAACGCTTGCTGGAGGACATATTCACAATTGCGCCGTACAACTAGACGCTTGCCGTTGATCGTGATTTCGGTCGTATCGGCAGGACTGCCCCATGTATACGATATTGCCAAGTAGGGCGGCGCATCGCTAACAGGCCAAGTAGAAATTTCGCACTCGACGTGCTGCCCGAAGTCGCCGCGAATGATGCGCAGTAAACGGAAATGTGACGTGTGTCCTGGAAGTGGGTCGTGCTCGAAAAGGGGACGCGAGGCGTCGGTGGTGCTCATTGGAGTGGATCTACAGGGACCTGCGACAACATGCAAAACGTGACGACGGGTAATATTCTCGACAGGGATGTTTGACGGTTCGTTCAGAGCTCAACAAAGGAGAGTGAAACTGATGATGGAACCGTTGTTGAAAAGTTGGGGATCAAGTGCCCTGCTAATTTACCGAGTGAGGCGAAGTGCGCACGTCTCCCTTGCACGCGTTCACGTAAGATACCAGCTAGCTCATTGCAGTGGGAGGCCTAAGGAGAGCAGAAGAGTCTTTCGATTTTGCGTAAGCACATTGAATTGCTAGTTAAAGGTGTTTTAAGCTGTCTAGGTCGAGGTAGATGGTGCATTAAAAAAGCAAAGCTGCTTGGAAGAAGAAAGTCTGGTTCACAATGGTGAATGCTCAAGCGTCTTGGCGGGTGGTTCGTTTACAGCTAAAGGGGAGAGGGTACCTGGCTCGAAGAAGGAACAAGCCGTGCCTGACCTATTCATCACGTGACCAACACAAATTTTGTTGCACATCCATTCCTTGTTGAATATCTTTACTCGTGTTTATAACTATGTGACAACAACTTAACTAAACTTCATAGTCAAAACTTATTATCTTTGTCTTGAGTTGTCATGCCCATTTAATTATTGTTAAACAGTTAGAACGGCACCACAATAGCACACGCTAGAGATAACAGTAAAGCTAAAGGCAATCATGTAGTATTAATTCAAAAAGAAGGGAATTCAACAATACGACTAAGTAACTACAGAGTACACCATTAGCAAATTTAACTTCCCAATTGGATTCAGAAATTCATAACAATCATGAAGCCCACTTGCTCAAAAGGTCCTCTTTCCAAACCCAAACATTTCCTTCTCATACCCCGTTGTCGCCCATTCCTTCAACTGCTGTTCAATCCTCGCTCAGTTCTCTACTGCCGCATCTTCCAGTATTTTCTTCTCCTGATACTGTCTATCCTCCTCAGTAACTTTCGAGTCCCTGCTCATAGTCTTTTGAGCATATGCAGACTAAGACGCCTTAGCCCATTTGCTACCTCCTCTCGCACCTTCCTCCAAAACGGACCCTCAGATGAACAATCCCAGCACCCATTCCCAAACATATCCTTACTCTTCAAATAGATCTCACTAATTAGATCCAACTTCCCGCCTTCTTCAGGGTCAAAGCCAAATATGGAATCTCTACAGTACCAGATTTGCTGTTGAGATCATCATTGGAAAATGTAGAAGGAATCGTGAGAGCACAGCGCCCACCGTCCGTAGGTGTATACGTCGATGAAGAGGTGGTGGGGTTAAGTTTCAATTCGGCGGCCTTGATGTGTGGGGTAGACCGAACGAGGGTATTCGTCGAGGATGTATCTTCCATTGTAGAAAGTATCGTATGTTGCTGCTGGAGATTAGCTATGGGCAGGCGGCATTGCGTAGTAGCGTGGGTTCTTGGTCCAGTCATCGATTTGTTGTCTGTTTAGAGAGGACAATGTAGAGAAGGCCTGTGATTGCGGGATTTCTGAAAAGTCAATTTTGGTATACTTGGATTTGGAACGTGATGGTGTTGGTGCGAGATCACTCGATAGCAACGCATCAAAATCTTAGAGCCATTGGGCATCTCCCGAAGGCTCACTAGGCTGTATATTCTTGTATAGACTCAGAGAGATGGTCGGTTTGATTTATTGTGTGATTTCTTCGTCCATGCAAATCTGAGCGATATAATTCTTTGTGAGTAAGGCACTGAAAGGTATCGCAGGGTCCTGCAGTACAATACCTCGTTTATTCGAAAACCCAATTGCTTCATCGTATGACGTACGCACTCCCCTATACATCATGAACACAGCCAAGGCAAGCATTAGTAACTGTTTATCGACAACATGGATGAACAAGAAGACGTTGAAGAAGATGCTAGGCCTCTGTTCAGTAACACCTCTTCTCATGTACTCGCCTCGGAAACCAGCAGCGTGTGATAGCATCTTGAGATTCGTATCCGCGCAGCGGGTGTTGGGGCTCTCTTGAAGTGATTCCAGCGCGTAGAGCGATCAATTGTATGAGTATCCAGAGTCCAGATGAATGAATCAACCCAGTGACAAGGGGACACAAAAGGCGAAGCTGCTTTACCAATGTAGTAAATGTCATTTCCGCATATCAAATTTCTATCGTTACATTCTACAGTCTAAGAAACAGCATCACGTCGTCAAACACATTAATCTCTCCTCCCAAGCCCCAAACCCTCCTTCACCCACTCTGCTCACCTCCTCCCACCTCAGCATCCCTCCTCTTCTTCTCGAGCAACTTCCTTCTCTGCGCTTCTCGTTCCTCCACATCAACATTAATATTAAAATGCTGCTTCTTAATCATTTCATACAACGTCCCTGCCTTCACCCCCTCCATCGGCTCCTTCCACTTCCCCGTGATCTTCGTCTCAAGCTTCTCAGACTCAATGGCCTTATCCTCATGAGCCCTTAATACGAAAACAATCGAATGGCGATACATTTCCTCCTCTTCCTTCCCATTTAACCCAGCCTCCGGCGCAACTTTCGGTCGCCCATACGCCACAACGCGATGACCCCCCGCTACAAACCTCCCGTTCGCCAACCTCTCCAACTGCCTTCCCACAAGCATCGTCGCACCTTTGCCTCCATTCCTCTCAACCTCCCTCTCAACATCAAACCAGTTGTTCCCATCCCAAACTTCCAATCCAGGTACATCTCCCACTACTACGCTTAACAGTCCTAAATCCGCATGTGCCTCAGCGACAACTTTAGCTTCACAACCTTCATATCTAAACAGCCTCAACATTGTCGCTGTTTTGCCTTCTTCTTCTAAAGGCATTTTCGCACAAAGCCCGATAAACTGCCTCAATCCTTCTTGCTCTGAATCCGGGAGTCCGAGAGCACTAGACATGCGACCTAGTGTACTCGAGCAATGCTGCCCCATGAGATGCCAGTAGCGATGTGCGGGTGCGCGCAGGACATCAGGACAGTAGGCGAGTGTGCGGAGAGTGATGAATTCTTTTTCTCCAGGGATCTTGGACCAGCCTTCTTCGGAGCCGAGACGGTGTTTCCACTGGGATTTTTCGGTATCGGGGAGGTTGAAGAAAGTTTGACTTGCGGCGAAGAGGTCTTCGTAGGCAGATTGGAGTGGGTGGGAGCTGGGTATGGAGTCTGTGGAAGGAATTTCTGAGGGAGCGTTGGGGAAGGTGATGGTTGTCCAGCCCAGATTTATGAGAGCTTGTTGGTGCTCTGGGAGGACGAGGGGAACGGGTGCATGGATGAGTGGGGTTCTGGTGTCTTGCTGTTTTTGCTGTTTTTGTTGTGGCTGCTCTTTTGCTTGCTCTTGTTCCTTTGTATTGGCCTTTTTCTTCAGTCGGAAGCGCGACATGATATTTGAGATGGAACGATGATGGTCAGATGACTTTGGAGGTAATGTCGTAGCCATGGCTTCCGGTAGCAGTTTTCACTGTTCTGACAATGTTATTTAAGGATGTATTTTTGATGATCAGTATAGCAGTGAGTCACTGGATACGTTTAAGAAAGTGACGTGCAAAGTGGTGGATGACAAGAATGATATTCCCGAAGAATGAAGCTTATCCACGAAGCTAAGCCACCACTGCACAGCCCCTCACAGTAGGCTGACTAGTCACGTCAGGCGTTCTCACTACACACCACCACGCTAATTTACAATAGTCATGTACCGAGATGGCATTATTGAGATGAATATACATGATTCGTGAGAGTTCCAATCAGCTGCATTCTACAGCCTCTGCCTGTTCTTATCCCACAGCTCCCTTTCTCGCAACACAAACCAATCGTACAGCAGCGGCTTAACCTTGACAACTCCGTCTTTGGTCTCGCAACCAAACTCCATTCCAGGCTTCCACGTGCCGCCCTCAGCACTGACCTTCATATGCGTCATGTTCTCCAATCGGCACATAGCAAGGCCGACATTACCAATACCCGCCACGAACTTGCCTGTTGCACGGCCCTTTTTGATGTTGCCGCTTTCGTCGAGTTGCTTGATGTCGGTGCCATGTTCAGGAAGAGCTGCCGGTGAGTCGACGCCGTAGAGTTCAACCGGCAAGATGCGCTTCCGTACGATGCCCGTGTGCTTTGTGCGAATCGTAAGCTCCTGGCCGACATAGCAGCCTTTCTTGAAGTCTATGCCTTGCCAAAGGTCGACATTGCATTCCATTGGCAGCGCGCTCTCCCGTGGAATCTCAGCTTGACCTTCCGGAATCCCATTTCGGTACCGCTGAATGTGGTACTCTTGAACATCTGCTGGTTCCGCACCTTCTACTATTGTTTGTGCATTTGCACGTCCGAGGTACCGGTGCATATCTGGTGCACGTGGGTCTTTCAACCCAGCAATCAAATCTCCGGTATTGGCCTGTCCAGCTGCAGATCCCCAAGCTGCCCACACACGCACCTCGTCTTCGCTCACATCCTCAATTTGTATCTTGCTCCTCAACTTGTGGCGCTTCAAGTGCTTTTTCATTGCCTCCATCTCGCCAGCATCAACCTCAATGTAGCATGACCAGTGGCCTTTCTCTGCTACGAGCTCTGGCCACACCCATACAAATACATCCCACAGCACTCTTCCGCGCGCATCCAGAAAAGCAGAGTAAAAGGAGGACTGGCGGTTCGAGTCAACATTATTTGTGATCAGGCCCTGGAGAAACTTTGCGGCGTCGGCGCCGGAGAGAGAGATTAGGCGACGGTGCGGAAGTGGCGCAAAGCCTGAGCTGGTGGTTTGCGCTATTTGGCCAAATGTTGAGTAGCAGCGTGACATGAATTGTCTTTGGGCCAATTCAAACTTTACGGGCGAGACGAGAGCTCGGCTACCAAACGATTGACCCGACGTCGATTGGGACGAGTGTTGGCTGCGTGACACCACGGTGCTTAGAAATCGATGTGTGCCAAGGGCTGGATTTCGCACAGAGCGTAGACTAGTTCGACATGTGTCGCATATGTACTTTGTATTGCGCGCAGGTGCACCCAGCGATAGAGCTGCCATGGTACAGGTTGAAGTGGATGAGGTTTGATGATGCAGCGAAGAACTCTGACGACATATTGGAGATGCCTCGGCGTTTGCGGAGTTAGCTTTTAGCGCGACACAACCGCCTCCAACTGCGGGACAAGTTCAACAAGTATGGAACAACAAGATAATGCACTGTTGCGCTCGCCAGCTATGCCTAGGCTGACAGACAAGACAAAATACACGACACCCGCTAACCCATGCGAATATGTGTCGCTTTCCTTCAACGCCAGTGTCCAAAATGACAGCTTCTAAAATCCCAGCCACGCTTGTGGCAAACCAACATCTAGTCGTCCTTTTTACCAGTCAATCTCGAGCGCTCATTCTTACCTCCCTTTGAATCACCGGCATCAGAGTCACTGTCTTCATCGCTTTCCTCATCACTTTCCTCTTCACTCTCGTCCCCGTCACTACTCCACTTGTCATCTTCTCCCACAGCAAAGATTGTATCGCCATCAAGACTCTCCCTAGGAGGATGAATAGGCTTCTGTGCTTGTGGTGCAGGCAGGGGCGACGCATCGCGTGCATTGTTGCTGTTGGATCCGTGAACGGGATCGTATGATCCAGATTGGTTCGGGCGACCCTCCTCTTCGTCCATGGAGTCCCTCATCGAGGCAATCTCGAAGCCTTCGTCATCTTGGGCAATCTGGAAATAGTTAGTATCGGTGTAGACCCCATGCACTCTATCAAGCTTACCTCATCACTCATGGCAAACCTTCTGTTGTTTGCCGTTGGTCTCCACATGTACGCAACAAAGCATACGTCGGCCAGGTAGACCAGGTTCAGCCAACCATCAAGAACAAACCATCGCGTCTGCCAGTGGGTCGGCGCAAAGTCCGGGGTCGAAGCGCCGGCAAATGTGAAGCTGTTGATGAAAAAGAAGCCAAAGATGACAATGATGCTCGTCAAAATGCACCACCAAAGTCGCTTGTACATGGTAGCCTTGACATGCTGCTTCCGCTCCATGAGGTCCTTCATAGTCAGGTTCAGCGAGTTCAAAGTCCAGATGTAAAAGGCCGTGAGTGTAGCAGACAGCGGAAGAATGACAAGCAGTACGATAGGACCAGCATCATCTGGACGAACGGTGAGCGAGGCAACGGCATAAATGACACCGAAGATGAAGTGCGCCACAGCAAGCCAGCGGACGACCGTCATGGTCTTTCCAAGCGAAGGCTTAACGACACCGTAACCCATACAGACGATGAGAAGCAGGAAGAACGAGAACGAGTTGCGGAACGCGTTCAGAACGGCGACAAGAATCATCAGTGCCTTGGCGCCGACGTTGTTACCGTGGCGGTTCTGATAGTCGTAGTAGCCCCAAGTCATGAGCATCTCAATGACCAAGAACACCAGAATTGCCGTAATGTAGTTCTGAACGGCAAGAATATCGTGCCTGTTTTGGAAGTACAGGAAGCCCCAGAACGCCAGTACCACAAAGTAGACGATTGTCATGCCACCGTAAAAGGGCAGCTTGGGAATTTGGGCGGCCTGCAGTTCACCATAGGCATTGCGGAACGTCACAATGGCCTCGTATTCCAGCCGGCTGTCCTGGGCGGCGGCCGCCACACAGTAGTAACCCGTCTTTATGGGAATCTTCTTATCGCCGTTCGCGACGGGGTAGTTGATGGGCTTGGGGTCGTTGAGGTCGATTGCGGCGGTGCGAATGTACATTTGCGAGATGTTGTCGACGTCCTGGGCGAGCACCCACTCGCCCTTGTGCGTTTCGTTGCATAGCTTGAGCTTGATCGATTCGTCGTCGCAGATGTAATGGCGGTTTTCCTGTTGGCCAGATCAGCTCATGTAACCTCGCGCTGACAGAGGTATACCGACATCATTCACTGGCAGGTCAGAGGGGGCGCCCAGCAGCAACGTGTCCTTCCATTCCCAGACGACGACGCTGACGATGGGGTCCTTGATGCCCTCGTTCTTCTTGGGGTCTTTTATGAACTTGACGAGTATGAAGGGGTCGACCTTTCCGCCCCACGACTTCTTGCTGTACATGCCCGAGCATTTCTGGCGGTCATCTTGAGTCTGAGGAGCGTGTCAGCGGGCAGAAACCAGGAACAAGTGAGGCGCGCGCCCTACCAGCGTGACGTCGATGGCAGCGACTGCGGTGATTGTGGCCAGCAGCACCAGCAGCAGAGCGACACTGCGCAGGCCTGCCTTCATCTTGGAGAAGCAGCAGGATGCGAGGCCAGCTGGCGCGGAGTTGACGGCTGCTAAGAATCGGGAGCGCTGCAGGCCAGCGGATGCGGAGCAAGTCGGATCGGCACGGTTTCTTCTTTCCCTCAGGCCAAACGGTCAACGATGGTTCATGGGCGCAGGTTTGGCGTGGTGCCGTGGCTGTTTGGATTGCGCGTTCGTCCTCCACTCCAAGTCCGCCTTCCCCGGCAGCTTGCGACTAGCGCGCATCCAAATGTGGCGCAGTTCCTGACCCTCCCCCTCCACACCTCGAGCGAGTCAGCCCTATGCAACCAAAACCAAACCACTTCATCCTCAATTGTCTCCCACCCACGCACCCACAATGCCGGGTAAACACCTAGCCGGTGCATCTGACGAGCCTTGCAGGCGCTGCAAGGGCGTCTCCGTGCTTGTCGTCCGCTCCGAGCCCCTCTGCCAGTCAGTATAATTTGTTCCCGCACGCCACTTGAAGAAGTGATGAGCGCGTGGAAAAAAAAAGTAACAAGACGACTTCGCTAAAGTTGCTGCAGTGACTGCTTCGCCCGCTATGTCCACACAAAGTGCATTAAGCGCCTGGAATCGTTCCGTGTCAATTTCGGCGCTGAAAAGCAACGCAGGGTCTTGGTACCCCTGTCGTTTGGCTTCTCATCGGTTTCTCTTTTGCACGTCTTGGATCTGCATCTCAAGACACAGAAGAGCAAGACGGGGCGCACTGGCTTTGAAATCAGCGCCGTCCACGTTGAAGAGCCGGGTCAGTCTGCAAAGACAGAAGAGCTTCTGGAAAAGATTCGCGCTCAGTACCCAGATCATCAATATGCCTCGTTGCCATTGCACGATGTGTTCCGTCTAGTTCCAGACGATGCCGCCCTCAAGTCTCTGGTGCCGCAGAGCGAGCAAAAGGCCGAGGCGGGTCATGAAGAGCAGTTAGTTCACATGATCAGTTCACTCACCTCAGCCACCGCTCGCGCCGACGTAATTTCAACTCTTCGCACAAGGCTCATAGTAGAGCACGCCCGATTGAACGACTGCGAATGCATTCTCTGGGGCGATAGCACCACGACGCTCGCTCAAAAGACGCTGGCCGAAACAGCAAAGGGCCGCGGCTTCTCATTGCCCTGGCAGATATCAGATGGCCAGTCACCTTTTGGCCTCCAATTCCACTATCCATTACGAGACCTTCTGAAGAAAGAACTTATTTCTTATGTGAACATGTCGGATTCTGGCCTCATCTCGCTCATCCACGAGCCATCACCGGGCTCCACGCAGGCATCCACGAGCTCCAAGAACACCACCATAGACGACCTCATGAAGCAGTATTTCGAGTCTGTCGAGGAGAACTTTCCTAGCATCGTTGCGAATGTGGTTCGTACTACGAGCAAGCTTCAAGTGCGTCCTGATGCTCTTTCGGATCCACACTGCAGTCTATGCAGCATGCCCGTACCAGGAGGCCGTTTTGGCATCCACGGTTGGGGCGGCGACCAGCACGACGACAACAGTGCGGAATCTGAAAGCACGCAGCGAAACATCTGCTATGGATGCACAAGGTCGCTACCCAAAGCATTATCAACTGCAAATGGCCAATGAGCGGGAAAATGAAAAGTTACAAAAAAGGTTCCAGAACGTTCAAACTTTTTGTCATATCCGTCGTAGCTACACTACCACTACCTCTTCAATGTCTTCTGCTTCTCGGCATCGACAACCACCTTTTCACCGGCAATACGGAGACCCTTTCTTCTCCTTACTTTGTCTACATATCTCTTTGCCACGTTTTCCCTGTCAGCCAACTCACCGAGATCCTCGAGCTCGTCTTCGGTAAAAGGAACCCAGAAGGGGTCTTCGTCGAGCATTTCGAAACCGGCGAAACGTAATTGAGGGGATGCAGAGCCGGAACTACGCTTGCGAATTTCATCACTGAAGCCAAAGGACTCGGCGACAGGGAGTAACGCGTTGATGGTGAAAGTCTGTGAGCCCGTCGTGGACGCGGATGAAGTTGATGAAAGGGTTTCGCTGAGAATGGTGCCACGTCGGCGTGTCAGGACGGCGTAGACACGGCCAAGGACATCGGTCGAAGCTTGGATTTCGCAGCTGTACATGGCGAGCAGCATGCGGGGGGACCAGTCGAGGAAGCCTTGGTGGATGGACGACCGCACTGCTTTGATGACTTCTCCCGTTAGCCTACCGCGGTCCTGGGAGCCTTCTTCGTCGGGAATGTTGAGTGTGACGTCTTCGAGGAAGACGGCGATGCCCTGGACGGGCTCAGCGCAGCATGGTCCTTGTGCCGTGGCAAGCTGGAACGCATAGGATATTGTCGATGCAAATGTTCGCGGGGATATGGTGCGATCTGACTGGGCTTCTGCGTCGGTGTCTGGAGACGACGATTCGCGAAGTCTGTATTCAACGTTAGTATTCAGAAGCGACAACAAATGAAAACAAAACTCACGCTCTGCTGCAAATTCCATCCTTGGTTGCGTCCACGAGAATGTTAGGGCCTATCCTCCTAGGTCCAAAAGCAGTAATCTTATCAATCACATCTGTCCACACTTCCTTTTGTCCCTTTGCTTCGGCAAAAGCTTCTTTGAGCTGCTTCTTGAACTCATCGAAACTCAGACTATGTCCTATTTCACGCTTTTCAGCTTCCTGGATGCCGTCGTCTTCTGTCTCAGGCACTTGATTTTGTACGCTGTCTTTTTGCTCCTCTTCTGCGCGCCGTTCAGCATACAGCTTCTTAATGGCACCCGCATTTTTGCCCAAAAAGTCTGTAACGCTGGCTGGCAGAGGGCGCACGCGCAGACGTACAGATACGTGCTTGCTTGCCGTCTCGCCAATGACTGTGCCTCGCGGCAAGTTAGGATCCTTTGGCGGGTTCATTTCTGCCGCCGCGACAATCGACTCGCGGTAGGGCACAATGGGCTCGCCAGCCTGGATCTCGCATTTTGCAAAGCGTTCCTTCAAGTCTTTCAAACATCGCTCAAGATGCAGTTCACCTGCAGTGAGGATAACGTGTTCTCCGCTCGGCAGCTGCTCGTATTCTGCACACGGGTCACTCTGGACCAGCAGCTTCAGTCCCTTGATCATTTTGTCTAGGTCATATGGGTTCTCCGGCTCAAGGGCAACACGAACGATTGGCTCCGTACCCATCTGGACACCAGCCAAATTTAGGGATCCCGGCAGTTGAGAACACAATGTGCCTGACTTTAGGATATGGCCCTCGAGGCCGCCAATACCGAATACGACACCCGCGGGTACTGACGTCAAGGGCTCCAGACCGCGGCCCATCATCAGGTATAGCGCAGTAATCTTGACCTTTTGCGGTTCGGGTGCAGCATGTGGGTTGGCAGGAGTAAATTTCGGGCCGAGTACGTAAACTTCGTCACCCACGCTTAGAGTTCCTGAAAAGATACGAGAGAAACCAATTAGGTGGTCGGCCTCTTCGTCAGCTTCAGGGGTCTGCTCTACAGGCGTTTCGGTCTCCCCAATCGCTGCAGAGCTGAGCGCATCGGTAACGCTGCCGACGTCTGGATCTTCGCCGTTTGCTATGGCCTGTTGGCGCGCAATCTCCGCCCGCTTTTTCCTTCCCAACTCTCTTGCTTCTTCGGCAGTAAGCGCGCCGGTTCTTCGCTTGTTCTGCGGTAATTCGCTCGCGGGTACGGAGATCATTTTGCTGACGTAGGCGACGACGGGAGCGTCCTTGGATGTCTTGAAGTTAGTCATGGCATCTCGTACTTCTGGCGCGACGTAGTCGGCGCCTGGTGAACTATCAATGATTTCGGGCATGCGTTCGGACTGCGCTTTAGGCGGCGCAGGAAGGTATTCTGTCACGGACACGAGGAGGGCGGTCGAGAGCGGGAGCCACGCCGCAAAGAGAGCCATCAAGAGCGTCCGAGGGTCGCGGGACCGCATAACGTGTGCAGGGAGATTGAGGTTGAGCGACTTTGTGATTTTTTCGACCATGGCAGGATCTCTGTAGTGGATGGCATAAGTATATTGCTAAGGTACATGTGCAAAACACACTGCAAGGAAAGGAAATCCACGCACCCCTTCCCATTGTTACCTCCTGTTGTGGCCTCGTACACGGCCCAGATGTTGTCCAGGACGAGCTGGACAAACATGGGCTTCAGGTGGCGGCCCTTGAGGTGCTTGGAGCTGAGCACACGCTTGGTCTTGGGGTCAAGATAGAAGTCGCCCCAGAGTACCTTTTCGAGAATTGAGCGCTTGATGCCCAGTTTCTTCTCATACAGACCAGCAAACTGTCTCACGGTAAATGCCCATCCATCAATGGCACTACCGAAGATGACGTTGTTTTTCTCTGGCGCAAAATATATGTCTTCGTCGTCCTTTTCCTCGTACTCGGCGGGCGTACTGGTCATGTCAACGCTGTCGCCGTTTTCTAGCACGGATGATCTGGAGTCAGTCTTTTCAGCAGCTGCAGCATTTAGTCGCTCTTCCATCTTCTCGCGCCAGCGGAGATCATCCTCCATGCGCTCGCCCTGGTAGAAGCTGCCCATGACGGCGTTTACCTGTTCGAGCAGTTTGCTCAGATGTGTGTATGCCTCGCCGGGGCTCATTTTCAGTTCAGTGATTAGCCTGTCCATTTTGTTAATGACGAGCAGGGGCTTGAGTTTTTCTATCCATGTCTGGCGCAGGACCGTGACGGTCTGGCTGCACACGCCCTCGACGGCATCCACCAGCACAACAGCGCCATCGCAGAGACGAGATGCTGTGGATACCTCGTAGCTAAAGTCTATGTGTCCGGGCGAGTCTATCAGGTTGATGAGGAATTCGCGCTGCTCGGGGGCGGCGTCGGGGGCGGAGCGGCGCAGCGACGAAAAGTAGAGCGAGATGGCCGACGACTCCATAGTGATGCCGCGCAGCTGCTCGTCGGGCCTCGAGTCGAGGTAGCGGATCTTGCCGGCGAGCTTGGGCGAGATGATGCCATTGGTGGCAATGAGTGCGTCGGTGAGCGACGTCTTGCCGTGGTCCTGTTGCAATTAGCAGGCGCAGGCGCAGACGCAGGCGCGCGGTGGGGTCGAGGGCAGGCGCGGCGGGGTGAAGGGCAGGCGCGGGCGCAGACGCAGGCGCAGGAAGGCGCAGCGGGCAGACGTACGACGTGGGCCAGGATGCAAATGTTCCTGATGCCGTCGGCGGCCTGCTGCAGCGCCACGAGCTTTTCGCTGGGCACGACGGGCATCGTGGCGGCGCGAGGCGGGTTGCAGTGCAGTGCAGTGTTGTGTGCGTGGAGGGGTCAAGTCGTATCGAGTGGTCGTCGTGTTTCGCGTGGTCGGTGCAACCCAGGCAGTTTCACGGGCGCACGCGCGCAGGGTTAAGATTGGAGGGGAGGGGCGTCTGCAACAGAGGCAGAGGGTGCAGGACAGACGTGTGGTTTTGAATGCTCGTGGCAGAAATGGGTGAAACCGTTCCAGAAGTAGAGGGCCGACGATGCTGCCCCACCAGGATTGATGCATGCCTAGACACTACCGCCATCATCCCGCGTCACCATGGCTCATAATATTTTTTTGGTGGCGGCACCCGAGTAAGCTCCTGCACCAAGACGTCAGCGAGGTCGAGACCGTGCCTGACTGGGCCTGACGACCGCCCGTTCCCGACGAACACCACCATTACATACGACGACGGCCAATACTACCGCTGCCACTCCCGCGGCCACCCCCTACTACATACATACACGATACTACCCAGCGGCCTCTTCTCGACCGCCACGCATCCCGCTGCCCGTCGTCTGCCTGCGCTGCCACTGATTCGCCGCGTGTTTGCCCTGCCTGACCACCTGCCCCAGGCCATCTGCCCTTACCGGTGTGCTTGGCCCTGGTGTGCCCCATGCATCCCCCCTGTCCTTCGCCTACCATCTGTCGATCTCCCATAATACCTGTCGGGACATAATAACTCTTGCACCGCACGCACCACGCGCACCCTACGCACGCACGCACGCTCTTTCGCTCGCTCGCTCCCTCTCACGCCCTCTCACTCTCTCTCGCTCGACCATCGCAAACTCCCCTCCCCCTTATAGCAACCGTCACTCACTCGCACCGCTGCCCGCTCCGACACCCCCCTTCCCTTCCCGCCTCCCCGCCTCCACTGAATGTGACATCCACCGCCAGCATGGCAGCGACTCTGGAAGGCCACCCGCCGCCCGCCAACCCCATGACCACCCCCCGGCTCCCCAACATCAAGACGGCCAGCGCCAGTGTCGACATCATGTCGCCCGTCAACCAGAACGGCTGCTTTGAGTTTGACCGCATCATCAAGGCCGGCACCGTCGTGAAGCGCACCCGCAAGACAAAGGCACGCCCATGTTCGCGGCCTTGTTGACGTCTGCTAACACCGCCCTCTAGTCCTGGAAGCCCGTCTACCTCGTCCTGCGCCCCCACTACCTCTCCATCTACAAGGACAAGGACGAGACCAAGCTGCGCCACCAGATCAACCTTTCCGAGATCACGGCCGTCGCCCGCCAGCGAGACTCCAAGAAGAAGATGGACCACGTCTTTGGCATTTTTTCGCCCGCCCGCAACTACCACCTCGGCGCATCCACCGACAAGGACGCCCAAGAATGGGTGCATCTGATCCGCACCGAGGCGCGCATCGGCGTCGAAGACGAAGCCGACATGGGCCTGATGAGCCCGGTGCCTGGCAAGGAGCCTGAAGGTTTTGGCACGGCCAATCGGGAAAACATAGTGTCAAGCTCCTCCGAGGCTGAGCCGCGACCTTCGAGTTCCATGGTTCCAGACCGCATGCGCAGCTCGCGCCGACCCTCGCAAGCCCTCAACTATTCTGGCGGCGAATACGGCTCCATCTCCGACTTCGACTTCTCCGACACCAACCAGCCCTCGGTCACGTCGCTCCCCTCAAAACCCCCGGTGCCAAAACGTAGTTTCAGCCAGCAGAGCGGTGCCACGCCAGACGACGAGCGCGTTGTGTACCATGGCTGGCTGTACGTTCTCAAGTCCAAAGGCGGCGTGCGGCAGTGGAAGAAGATCTGGGTCGTCCTGAGACCAAAGGGGCTGGCCTTTTACAAGAATGAAGAAGAATACTCGGCTACCCACATCATACCCTTCGCGAACATCATCGACGCTGTAGACATTGACCCCCTTTCGCGCAGCAAGCAACACTGCATGCAAGTGATATGTGAAGAGAAGAACTTCAAGTTCTGCGCATCCGACGATGACACGCTAGCAAGGTGGCTCGGCGCATTCAAGAGTTTACTTATTAAAAAGGACGCGCAACAGATGCGCTTACCCCCGCCCGCCTCCAACCCTACAGCCATGCCGACGCCGTCACCCATGCCCGTACCGACCGAGCAGGCTCTCGCTGCCAAGTGACTATCGCCCCTTATTCAAATTGACGCTCCTTCAGACCAGGCAAAATGTACACATGCGGGCACCATATACATTCAGACGCCAACACCGCCACTGCCTCTCTACAGCCATTAATCGCGACAGCACTTTCATAGCGTCACTGCCAAAACGATACCATCACGATTTACGACCTCAATCTTAACTGCCGCCGCCTAGATGGGGTGACTTCTGTTCGATACCAGTTGGATATAACCTTCTGCTTGATATTGTATATCAAGCATGTCTTGTTCACACCTCTTGTCTCTTTTGTTGTTTGCAACCCTGTGCCAATACACCAGTGTACAGTAGTCTAGTGTTTTTTGTAATAACCAAACGACGCCCTTGACCTGGGCTTGAATTCAATTCCTTTGTAAAATCGAGAAATGAGTTTTGCAAAATATGCGGGGTTCGTTTGAATCTGACTGAGATTGTGGCTGCTTTGTGTAACTGAAAGTACAATTCTCCTCCTCGGAAAAGGCGACATGGTGCTATCCCACGTTACGCCAGTCCTCCTTCTTTGCAATTGTATAGGTGGGCGCTTAATATTACATAATACCTAGTTAACGTTTTGTGTATACCCTTTCTTGTTATATACAGTTCCAACTAATTCCTAAATTGTGTTGTAGAGTTAAGTCAGGCGAGAACAGCACTGTGCAACAGTCTTGCATCACTTTTTCTGGTGAGGGGAATTCCCTATATGTATACAGCTGCATGCTTGGCATCGTCATCCCAATATCGGTGCGTGCCTTCCGTTCCATGCAGGGCGGCACGCCTGAGCTGAGCCATCCCCACAGGGCGCTAGCAAAGAGCTGAGTATGGACGCTGACATTCCGCCCTGCAGATCATAGGCTAGCGGCTGCCTGGCCCCCATTGTGTTTTTCTCCTTGTTATTCCTATTTCCTCTACCAACCTGCTCCAAGACGAAAGAGCTGTTGCCGCATGGAGCCCGAGATCGACTTGCAGCGACGCGAGAGCCGCCACGGGGACGGAAAGAGCGATACAGCTGCATCTGACAATGATGGCCAACGCGAGCTTGTTTATTTTCGCGATCACCTGGGAGAACGCTACGCATTTCCGTTTGAGCAATGTGTGAGCAGAGGGGTGCGTCGCATTCACATACCCTATTCCTTTCCATTCAAACGACCACGGACGCAGCCTTGACCTTTTCGCAATGCTGACCACGCCTTGACAGAGTATCCAATATCTTTTCAGCGAAATCTATACCTTGAGAGACCAAAGTTTCCTAGAGAGAATCACCAAAAGAGACTTCATAATACAAACTGATGGAGCCACCATTCTCCCAGATTTTTGGGGTACCGCTATCAAGCCTGGTATGACTATCGACATCAAGTTTCCCGAGGAGCGGGTTGACAATGGTTCCCGTGACCACTCTACGCATCATTCTCGCTCTGCTTCGCCTGAAATCGAAATACGAGGCCCACGGAGTCGTTTTGTCGATGAAAGCGAGTATGTCGAGGCCGTCACACGCGACGACGCACGCCCAACGTCGCCGGCTCCTGCTCAGCAACAAAGCGATTATAGCACTGACAGCGATTCTGAGCAAAGTGCCGGGTTAAGCGAAGGTGAATTCGTGCCAGTGGCGGATATGCCGGACTTCCTTCGCCAGGTGTTGCCTCCTTTGGATGCTGAAGGCAATCAGCTCTCCTTTCAAGTTGACACGAAGCATCTTCAGAAACTCATTAGACCCAAAGAGGAGGCAGATGCCCAGAAGAATGAAAAACAAGCTCGAGCAGCAGGAAAAGGCGTGGGTGACTATCACGTCGAGACATTCCGAATAACCAAAGCCATGGTCGAGGTAGCCGACGGAAAAGGCCAAATCAAAGTCTATGTTCTCCCAGGCCCTGAGACTCCTCATTTCGAAGAAGCCGTAACATGCACATGGTATCACATTTCCGGTGGACAGCTCGATTTCACTCGTTTCAGGGACGTATGCCTGACTATGCCACATCTTAATGATCGGCTGCGAAAGCTCACTTCTGAGATGCTTAACAAGGTATACTCCGAAAGGGTGAAGCCATTCGATGGTGGTATGTTCATCGAGCCAGGGACGGTTCTACGAGCCGATGAATCGGACCAGCCAGATCCACAGTCCGTCATCTTCAGCTGTGTTCCATACCTAGGACTAAATCCCTTGGTCAAGAGATCTGCCCGTACCGATAATACACAGTTTCCTCAGCGGACCTTGATGGAAACCTTTTATCCCTATGAGCCAGTCCATGAGCGAGACTCTGAGCAATCCTATAGAAGGTTTGGCAATGAACGCTCTGACAGCGTGATCCATGTGCCGAATCTCTGGATGATGAATATTGGATCCAATGTTGTCATAACTCATGGGCATGCACCACTGTCCAAGGAGATGACAAATTCAATGACAGTAATTGAGGAAGATATCAAACAATTGGGTACACAAACTGTTCCAGAAAACAATGTGACAAAGATCAGACTCACAGATTCTGGCGGGCGCGATTTCATCTTCCCTCCCAGCGTTTGTAGATCCTACCTACAGATGGAGGCAAGGGTCCGTGAGATAGAGTACGTGGTCAATGGCACAAGTGTGGCATCAAGGATTTTCTTGAAGCACAAAACGCGGAACGGTAGCTTCCGGGTCCTCACAGAGCATTGGAAATATCTCATTGCACAAAACAACGTCATTTCGATCAACCTGATACAAGTAAGCGAGAGTGAGGTGGCACAGCTTGAGCGCACTTCTATTACAACATATACTACAAAAAGCAGGGAAGTAAGCAAATTACCACCTATGCCTCCATTTTTTGAATGGCCACAGTCAAACGCTAGCACAGCTATAAGGGACTGTAAAACCACAGACCAGAATCCATACAGTCCACCGCAGGCCATTGGTTTTCTGGAACAGATTGACAAGGCTATGATGACCGAGGTCTTGAGAGGACGCGCTACCAGTGTTATCCATAGAGCCTTTGGGTCGACTCATTACTACGAATCTCTCCCAGAGGTGCATTATGCAGTTGTCAGGGATTCTTTTGCTGCTCTCAGGCAGCAATTCAACCAAAGAAAGGGATCTTTGCCTCAATCTTCATTTCACCAAGTCACCGTGAATACTCAGCGCACTGAGATGATGGAGAAGTCTCTTGAACTTTTCAACCTGGTTCGCAACATCGTGACACTTTTCGTCAGCAACATGGACGAAGGTAGAGTAATAGGCAAAACTTGGGGTGCCATGGCTAAGTTACTTGAGAATATTGCCAACATCGAGGATGACAGGCCTTCAGATCAAGACTCTGATCGACACAAAACACATGGACTGGAGCGGGGACAAGCTCGGCAGTTCGGACGTTCTTGGCTCATCCGCAACACTTCCAGGCTCAATCTAACACCTATTCCAGACAGTAAACCGGAACTACTTGAAAAAATCACAAAGTGCAAGCGGAGTAAAAAGTTTCATCCTTTTAGCAGTCTGGAAGACGCGGTTAGACACCTGCAGCACCATACAAACCCAGAAACTGAGCCTGGGAAGCATTGGGTGACAACCAAGACAGAAAAACTGCCTGATTATCAGCGCAAAGGGCAGGAAGGATCTCTAGATCCGCAATTGAAAGATTGGGTCATGACATCTGCGGAGTTTTGGCGTGAGCAAACGAACGCTGGAGTACTGGTTATACTGACAATGGCATGCAAGTTGGCAAAGGACATCTCGGAACAAGCGGAGGAACTCATTGACGGAGTTCAAAATGAGAACGGCCAGATGTCTGAGTTATACACACTACCAAAGGAGCTTGCAAAGGCATTTCGACTGATTGTCACTTTTTTCATGGCGACTGAGCGGGCTTTATACGGTGTCAATGATACTATGGAACAGGAAATTTCCTTCAAGGTCCGTTTCGGGGATGAACTCTTGCCATATCCGAAAAGAGTCTGCAACACCCTGAAAGTGTTCGGCCAAACTGCAGTCCGCTCACTAAGAATTGCTCGCTCGAGAATGTGCTACATGGCTAGAACTAACCCGCCACTGGATTTGATGGGGCATCTTTCTTTTGGCTCTGAGTACATCTGTGCCTGGCTGATCAGAAGACTGTCGCTGAAACCCCTTGAAAAACATCAAACCGCAGGGGACTTGTATCGAGAATACATCTCAAGGCTTGTAAGTATCTTAAAATTCTGTTCCTAGGCGAAAGCAGACAATATGGTCGGAAAGGTGGGGAGCCATGTCAACCATGAGATTCCAAGCGAGAGTTTTCATATCCTAGGTCTTGACTAATGTCTTCTAGCAATTTCAGGTCAACCATCATCCGAGCAAACGGCTCCTTCGAGATCTTAATTTGCTTCAAGAAGAGCTCCAAATCCTCAACCTGGTCACTGTGCAGCAGCGAGATCTAGCCAGAAACTATTCGTGCGTTCTTGATGATTTGACTTATGAGAAGGAGTCACTTTCGCGAAAGAGTATGTATTCGCATGAACGGGCCTTGTTGGACAGTTGTATCGCCAACTTGGACCTTGTCAGCGAAGATTATAGGGACCTCATTCGTCGTTGTGGACCCCTTGCCGATCGCACAAAGCAGAGCCTTGAGATCAATGAGGAAGATCACGGAAAAGCCATCATGGTTTTTACAGTCGTGACTGTTATTTTCCTTCCCTTGTCCTTTGTAACAAGCTATATGGGGATGAATACTGTCGACATTCGCGACATGAATCAGGGGCAAGGCTTGTTTTGGAGTGTGGCTACACCACTCACTGTAGTGACAGTTGGCATCTGTTTACTCATTGGATATAACGGGGATGGGATTCGTGACATGATTTCGTCGCTATATCGCAAAGCTATAGGAAAACAAGAGAGGAATACAGGTGGAGGAGGTATGAGCGTGCCTCGGCGGAAGCGTCCACTTCAACTATCGGAAAGTTCGAGCACTACACTGGGGTCTTCGAATATCCCCAACGAAGCCGAGTTCGCTAATCCCCGACCGGTCTTCCAGTACGACACCCAGATATACACGGGTGCTGATGAGCGATTTGACGACGATGTTCGGTACACACGACGACTGCACACAGCTCGGCCGGAAGTCCGAACACAAACTTACGCTGAGCCCGTGGTTTTCGATCAAATTCCTACATATAAAACCGGCTATAGTAGTCATAGGCCACGTCATAATCGCAGGGATAACTATGCTCAGGATGAACATGACGGAGGACATGTAAGCGGCCGTTACGAAAGCTATCCGATTCCACCGCCGCCGCGGCGAGGAACCTACGACGTTGATCGGGATAGCTTCACAGGCTATCCACGACGAAATCCGCAAGCCCGAATTGTACGATTAGAGATGCCGAGTCGTGGGCCACCACTGGGGCCATATGAGACGGAGCCTATGGACGAAAACGAAGCGGAACTGTACTCGTGGGAGAAGAAGAGGTCGACTCAACGGTCTGGGGGTAGAAGAATAGAGAGAGAGTATCGTGATAGAGTGCACGATGATTGGGGCGATGAAGACTCGAACGGCGAAAGCTGGTATAGGCGCAGAGAAAGGCGGGGAGATGATTACAGGAACGAATACAGGGAGCGGTAGAGAGGTAATAGCAATGGTGAGTATGGCAGTTCTAGCTGCAGATTATGGTCGAGTTGGGCCGTCAAGTAGGCCGTCACGCTCATTGGCTAAGTGAAGCTCTAGGCAACCTGGTTAGCTGTTTATAATGGTAGTAAATACACTATTCGTTGCGCTTGAGTTGGCTCGCTCTGCACCGGTCACCGCTGCATACCACTACAGTCTACTAGTGTAGTAGCACAGCCACTCAGACTGTCAATCTGCTGCTCAAGGTAAGCTCCAGTTTGGGACCTTTCACAAACTGACAAATGTCTATATGTCATGCGGGATGATGACATGTACCAAGTTGGAAGATGTAGTCTTGCTCGCCCAAGACGGAAGACTCGGCTATTAATAAGAAGCTGTATTGCTTGGAACATGGACAAGTTCCTTTCAAGCGCACTGAAGTCGACTGGGCACAGACATTCAGTCAACAACGAGCCTAGTGCATCGGCTGATCTACCTTGGGTATCCATGCAGGCACATGCATCAGCTCAAAAGGTGAGAGATCGCGCAGGGCAGGCAGATCACTGAGGAAAAAATACGAGAGCCGCCTGTTCCCATCAGGACTGGCCATGGCACGCCAATTTCCCGGTTTTTGTGCTCTCAGTAGTTATGTATGCTTTCTCACGTGTTCATACATCAGCCGTTCGATGCGCTCAGCCAGACCCATTGAACAGTGGTCGACGGACGAATAGGGGAGCGCGCGAAGGCACAGCGCTGAGAAACGAACGTCGTCATCGTGCGAGCGGTGTGGCCACCGAGTGCTCGCGCTAGCAGCGGGCCAGGCGCGGTTCAATGCCAAGAGAAAGCTTGGTATTTTGATGTGCGTGGCGCAACACGAGACTACACGCGACGACGCGACAGCCTCTACTCGCACAACCAAGTTTCACAGCAAGGTGGACGGGCAGCGTGAGGCTACACAAGCACAGGTACGAATGCAAGTGCTAGTATAGCAGGGTTAAACAACAATGATGTGTTTACAGTGGGGCAAGGGCGGGCAAGGGCGGAAATCCTGACGCCACATTTCGCATAACACGGAATCGAGATTGTGGCTGACGGCGCCCTTGCCATGACGCAACCAGGACGCACCTATTTGCTATCCTTTTGGGAAACCTGGCGCCGATCGAGACAACCCCCCCCTAAACAGACTCGTCATACAGGCCAGGGCAGAACCCGTTTGAGCGAGTGCAGCGCGTGTGGCTCCGTGTCTTTGGACGATGCATGCGTAATTGTGGTCCTGGATGGGGACATGGCGGGTGAAGGAGGCGTCAGTGAGCATGCACATGCAGGCAGCGAGAGAGCATGGCTGGCAGGTGGCAGTCGCGGGGTCAAGCAAGTCAATCAGGTTCAAAGAGGTGGTCGCTTGTGCTTGTGGCTCCAAGCCCAGACCTCCCAAGCGGGAAGCTACGACTGAGTGACGTAGTCGCTGCAATCGCGCGTGTTACCCAGACCGCGCCCCAAATACAAAGCTGCTTCTGCCCGCTCTCCCTCTGGTTTTTTCTCCTCACACCACAGATACCCATAGTCCCTTTGCAACTCGCATACCCGCCTCACCTTGTTCCATTGTTTTTTTCTACGACCCTGCGTCTGTAATTTTGATACCCCCCACCCTTGATACCCCAGAAGCACACGTACATCATGAGTGCCGTAAACCGTACGTGCACCTGCCGGCTTACCCCGCACCTCTACTACTCTGGTACTAACGCCATGCAGGTCCAGTGGACTTGAAGCAGAAGGAGAAGGACGTCAACAACAAGCTCCAGCTATATGGAATTGTCGAGGGTATGTTTGTGATACGCGCCCGTGTAAACAGTTGCTGATCAACAACACAGCCTTCTCCAATGGCAAGGTGCCATCCAACAGCCAGATCGATGTCGCTCTCAACTCCGCATTGGCACACCGGGCGCTCAACTCACCATCAAAGAAGCTGTCGCCCGAGGGCCAGAGTTTGGTCACTGACCTGAAGACCGTCATTGAGCAGGCCAAGATTCTTCTTCTCACCAAGAACGAGGGCAACCTCCTCCAGGACTTCATCTGGCAGGCGGAGCACCTCAATGGCAGCATGGCCAACCGTCCCAATGCCCCCGTTGATAAGGACACGGCGAGGCAGGACGGCAACAACGCTCTCGAGGGCCTGCGCACTCTTGGCACACTACTCATCTCCAACGGCCAGTTCAGGAAGCTCCTCTCAGATGCCACTGTTCTCCTCCGCGACATGGCTGGCGATGCTGCGCAGAACACAGCAAACAAGGTCAAGCCCTCGGAAGAGCGACTCAACAACTTGGACCAGCCTGCCGAGGACAACACCTGGCATGACACCTCCAACTTGAACCGTGAGAATCTCCGCAACCAAGCTAAGAGCAGCCTGCCTTTTGGCAACAAGAACAAGGACCAGGCCAAGTCAGAGCTCAGTGAGGCAGCCAAGGACGTCAACCAAGCTGCTAACCCCGAGGGCGCTCGCGACCCCACCCACACTGCTGACCTCGCTGCTCGAGAGGGTCAGACCGGCCAGACTACCGGTGTCGACCTTCGCAGTGGCGTCGAGGCGGCCAAGCAAAAGGTTGACGCAAACACCTCTGAGGAGGACAAGCAGAAGGCTCGTGCCCGCCGCGAACAGCTGAACAACTACCTCCGCGGCAAGATGCCCGAGGAGCGCCGCGAGCAGACCATCTGGCGCGTCAAGAAGATGATTGTCGAGATCCAGGGACACCAGGACTACCAGCGCGCCATCGAGACTTTGCTAACGCTGGCCGAGCGATACTCGGGCCATGGCAGGAACCTAGGCATGCAGGGCAAGGGCTCTGTGCAAGGTGCGCATCAAGATGATGCACTAAACATTGCTGAAGCTAATCTCAGGGTGCGTAATTTAGGCTTCCTCCAAGAGAACCAATGGCTGACCAACATGAAGACTCTCCTCGAGCGTTTCGCCAACAACACCTCATTCGACGACCTCATCGAATCTATTAACCAGATCTACAAGGACGCCGACCAAGACCCCGAGCTGAGGAACTGGTTCCAGCGCATGAACCACTTCATTCGCAAGACCCTTCAGCAGCAGGGCTTTGTCCTCGAGGACAGCTTCAACGCCGAGTGGAACCAGCTCTACGACGACGGCCACCACTTCTTCCGCAGCCGCTACCGAGGCCACACTGACCGCATCGCCGATGAATTCAAGTTCATTGGCCAGCAGTTTGACGCTGACCCTCAGAACAAGCAGTTTGCCGAGTCGGTCAACAAGCTCTTCCGCGACCTTGGTCAAGATGAGAACGGCAAGACTGTCTTCAAGCCTCACCTTGTCAAGGACTTGAGTGAGGTTATTCTCCCAGCCATCTTTGAGAATGTCCGCTACATCCCCGTTCCACGTATCGAGTACAGCGACCCTATGATGGACGCTGTCGTTGAGAACCTTGTCATTGAGGGAGACAACCTCGCACCCAACTCAATCGAGTTTGGATCTGACAACTACTGGCGCTGGGGCCGCAAGTCCATCTCGAGCAAGAACAAGAACAAGGTCATGCTCTCCGTCTCTGGTGTGCAGATGGACCTCCGCGACGTCTCTTACTACATCAAGCGCAAGCAGGGTTTCCCTTCCATCACCGACAAGGGTGTCATGGACATCTTCATGGGTGGTACCGGCTTCAGCTTCAAGGTTGAGATGGAGACTGCCGATAAGGCCCGTGAGAATGCTCAGACCCACTTCTTCAAGGTCACCAAGGTTGAATCGGACATCAAGAACCTGCAGGTCAAGATGAAGAAGAGCAACCATAAGCTCCTGTTCAACATGTTCAAGCCTCTTCTCCTCAAGGTCATGCGCCCTGCCATCCAGAAGGTTTTGGAGAAGCAGATCAAGGACTCTGTCAACCAACTCGACGGCATCCTCTACGACATCAAGACTGAGGCTGACCGTGCCGAGGCCGAGGCCAAGCGCAACCCCGACCCCCAGAACATCCAGAACATGTACCAACGCTATGCCAGCGCCGCCCAGAGCCGTCTCATGCAGGGCAAGCAGAAGAAGGAGGCTATCAAGGAGAGGACCAAGGAGACCCAGGTCAACATGGCCGTTACCCAGCACGACTCCATCTTCAAGAACATCTCCCTGCCTGGAGGTATCTCTTCCAAGGCTACCGAGTACAAGGAGCTCGCTGCCAAGGGCGAGAAGTGGGAGAGCCCCATCTTCTCTATTGGCTCTGCCAAGGAGACGTCCAGCCTCCCCTCAGTTGGAAAGATTACCCGCAAGCCCCACGGTCGTGCCGGTGGCTACGGCAACCCTGGTGACGCCTCTCGTGGCCTAGCTGCCTCTCAGGGCATGAACCCATCTGCCAACCAGTATGACAGCCAGTACACCAACGCTGGTGGTCTTGGTGCCGAGCCTGGTATGACCACTGGCAACCAGGGTTTGACTGGTGGTGCTCCTGCTACCAGCGGTGTTCCTGGTGGTGCTCTTGCTCCTGGCAGCGTTCCCGCTACTAGCGCTGCCCCCAGCTTTGGCACTCAGGTTGATGACGCATTTAACACCACCGGCTCTGCCACTACTGCCGGCTCCACTGGTCTGAACAACCCTGCTGCTACCACTGGTGCCCCTACCGGCGAGTACAACACTACTCTCGGTGACCAGAACCCTGTCTTCCAGGGCCGTGTTTAGATGCTTGTTCTCGAACGGTGATACCCGGTATGCTTTGGGGGTCGCAGGTCACGATCACGACTTTTCTACCTTTTGATCATGGATGATACCACGTTTGCGCCATGGCGCATTCGCGCATATGAGTAAATGGCATGTTCTTTGGTTTTAGTTAACGGCAGTCATGAAAATGGACTTAATGTGGAGGACTGGGCTGGCCTTGCTACGGCAGGTCATAAAACTCTTTCCTGTAGTAATAGTTAATGCATTGATGATTTCATCTACAATCTCTGCTGTGATACTTTACGAACATGGGTGGTCTTGGTAATTATGACGTCACATATAAACTTCTGTGAGCCACGTGTAGTATCCTTTACAACAAGACTCCACGCGTCCACACGGCAAACAATGGCCCAATTGCAATCCCACGGCAAATCCCATGTCCACAAAAAAAAAGAGGAAGCTCGTCTTTTAGTCGGAAGGCCTAACAGCTAGACCAAGACCTCTTTGAATAATTCCACGTACGTACTCGTATATGCCCCCTCCCGGCCCGACTCCTCAAAAAGCCGCTAAACTCTAAATTCCAAACTCCGCCCTTTCCCATCTCCACTTTTGTCTTCGGAAACAACACCTGCTGCACCCACACGGCATGGGTTACGTACTTTGGGTAATGGGCTTTCCCGAACCCCCCACACCAGACCAGCCCGCCGCCCCCCGCTTAACAGCTCACCTGCCAATGCCCGTTTTCCGCAGAGCTTCTTGCGTGCGCGGAGCTTTGCTAAAATGTACGTACGTATGTAGTGTACGTAGGTACGTACTAGTACAGTGTAATTGGTCAGCGAGCAAAACACACGTCATCCCGTTTTCCTGGCTTGGCGAGAGACCGAGAGAGGGAATGAGGGAATGAGGGAATGAGGGGCTGGTCACGGGAACGGGAATCGGGGAACGGAAACGGGGTCATGATGGGGCGAGCGGAAGGAAGCAAGAAAGGAAGGAAGGATGAGGGGGAGCGGGGTATAGAGGGGTTGGTGGATATTTTCTTTTGACCTCGGTGTGTGCGCGGGGGTGCCGGACGTATGTATATAAAGTGTGTGGTTGGTACGAGTAGGATTGGCTTTTTTTGCTCGCGTTAAGTTTTTTTGCTTGGAGCTTGAAGTTTGCAAAGATACATACGTTACTGTGAGGAACGCGGATCAAAGTTATTTATTATTGAGAAAGAACAAGGAAGATAGGAGCATAGAAAGGAAGAAAGATAAGAAGAAAGATAGGAAGGATAAAAAGATGGCGCAGAAAGAATACAAATTTCCGGCTTTTGATGAGCTGCCTAAGGTGGAGGGTATGGTGAGTTTTTTACTCTCTTTATATGTCTCAAATCTCTCCTCTCCCTCTTTCTTTTTTCGTGTGATGTGGAGAAGAATACAAGGAGTAGTGTGTGTGCAGCAGAATTTGTGAAGAAGGAATGTGATGGGCTGACGTTTGATTTTCTTTGCTATGATATAGCCACAGGGTAGTATCTGGGGATTTTTTGATGAGAATGGGAAGAAGGATGAAGTTGGAAGTGAGTTAGTCCATTTCACTATGCTCCCCCCTCCTCTACTAACATGAATACAGCAATCAACCTCCTCACCCCCTCAGTCGTCAAAGAAGCCTCCAAGGAAATCCAAACGGGCGAGTCCATCCAACTCGACTGGGAACTCCACAACGTCCAATTCCCTGGTTTTAACCGCAAACCTTTTGACCAGAAACACATTGATTTTGCCGATTTCTCTGCTTTCGTCGCGAATGACGATGAGGTGTACATCAATACCCAGGCGGGATCCCAGTGGGATAGTCTAAAGCACTTTGCGCACCAGGCATCCAAAATGTATTACAATGGGTTGTCTCACGAGGAATCTAAGAAGACGGTTACAAACGGTACGCACAATTGGTGTGAGAGGGGTGGCATTGTGGGACGCGGCGTGCTGTGTGATTGGCTGAGGTGGTATGAAGAGAAGATGGGGAAGAAGGCACCGAGTCCCGTTTCTCGACACGAAATTCCCATTGAGGAGATTGAGGAGACGCTAAAGTGGCAGGGGACGGAGGTAAGACAGGGAGATATAATGATGATTAGGACGGGATATGTGAGGTGGCATAAGTAAGTTCCTCCCCTTTCATACCCTCATTTCCATCTCTTTCAAGATTGAAAGGAATTCCAGAAAGGCCAACTAAAGACGTACAATAGCAACGCAAACGAAGCAGACCGCAAATCCGGCACCCGCGACAACAGCGTCGCAATTGGTCTCCAAGCCTCCGAGCGCACCACCCGCTGGCTCTACGACCGCCATTTCGCAGGCCTTGTCGCAGACAACGTAGCGTTTGAAGCTTGGCCACCAAAATTCACAGATGGTTGGTGCTTGCATGAATGGTTGCTGGTGCATTGGGGTACGCCGATTGGCGAAATGTGGGATTTGGAGAAGCTGAGTGAGAAGTGTAAGAAGTTGGGACGGTATACGTTTTTCCTAACTAGTGCGCCACTGCATGTTAAGGGGGGGATTGGAAGTCCGCCGGGGGCTATTGCGGTGTTTTAGATGGGGGAGATGGTGTAAGAGTTGATTTGGGGACTTTGCGGGCGTTCTGGGGGTGTGAAGGTAGTGTTTTGGTGTACGAGTAGGAGTTTTGTGGGGTGAGTGAGGCTAGAGTTGTAGTATCTGGTGTTGGTGTTGAACGGTGTGGGTGAAGGTCATAAGAACCTAGGAGTATTCTGCAGTAACCTATGATTTCCTTCTCAAAGCGAGCAAATTTGAAGACACTGAAGAATACCGAATCGAAAAATAAGATATGTTCTCACCATCCATCGGAGACAAGAATAATTGAGGCCAAACGAAGTACGTAAATCCATTTCTCGACGCTTAGCGAGAAGCGCTTCGGAATCCCCACACTTCAAGTGCTCCACTAATCTAACTTCAACATCTCCGTGATTGAGGGACTTGTCTATTTTTACATGTTGCTGACGGAAATATTATACTAGTCGTACGACACTGCATCGTTCCATCGGGCAACAAGTCCAGCCAGTGGCGCTTATCGATAAGCGAACGCACTAAGTCACTTGCCGCATCCAATCTTTTCCCCTAGTCATTCATGGCCGCGCAAAAGCAACTCAACTGGTGTTTTAGTTCTACCGCATCTAGAACATCCCCTTGTTGATGCAAGTTCTGAGAAGATTGCATGTCTCGGTGCCGAGACAACTTTCATTGAGCACGTTATCACGCCCTACCCCACCACGCCCTCGTCACTTTCTCAGAATGGACCTCTCGACAGATGCAACCGAACGCGTTCGTATGTCACTCACTCAGACTGAACGGGTCTGGCTAATATAGAAATGCAGAAAGGATCAGTGCACCATGACACTCATGCTACCCCACCTCAATTCATCCAGAGGGAGCACTGGCGCTACCAAAGCATGCGCAGAGCCGACTTGGAGAATGACCCCAACATTTTCGATCTAGACAAGCGCGATGAGTTTAGTCAAGATCGCAAAGACATCTGGCGTCCTGCAGGCATCATTCCCGCAGCTCAGATCGAAGCTGCTTGCCAGGCCTATGCAGGTGGTAAACCGCTATCGGTACCTGCAGAAGATGCGCAGATCTTTGAACACCGCGATTTCCCCGGTTTGCAGGTCATATCCGGGCTTCTTCCCCCAGAGACTCAAGTCTTGTTCACGTCATGCTTGATGCATAGGGACTTGGCTGATCCTGGACACAAGATCAACCTTCAGGCCGACTATGAGATTCCTTATCCACCCAAGCCAACGTCAGAGCCAGTACGATTTGACAGTAGCTTTTTCCTTCGCGAACGATCAGCCCCAGGAGATTCGCTTGTACCAAAAGTATCAGAAAAGCAGAAGCCCTTGAACAACGAGCAGTTCTTGTACACCAAACTTCGATGGCTCACTCTAGGGGAGCAGTACGACTGGCCAACTCGTAGCTACGCGAAACACGCCACCCCGTTTCCGGCAGATTTATCAAAGTTAGTTACTGGCCTATTTCCTCATATCAGACCAGAGTCCGGCGTAGTCTTGATGTACTCGGCCAAAGATTTTATGCCTGTGCATCGCGATGTTAGCGAGCAATGCCAACGTGCGCTTGCGAGTTTCAGCGTTGGCTGTGACGGAATATTCATCATGGCAAAAGGAGAGGATGACGGAGAAGGAGAGAATACGCCCAGAAGTGTCGCTATTCGAGTCCATAGCGGTGACGTTGTGCATCTTACAGGTGATGCAAGATGGGCCTGGCATGCAATGGCGCGCTGTATACCCAGCACATGCCCACCCCATCTCGCCAATTGGCCAGTCGGCACTCCTGGCGCAACCTCCGCCGAGGAGAAAGCCTACAAAAAGTGGAAAGGCTACATGGGTACCAAGCGCATCAATGTCAGTTGTCGACAGGTGTGGGATTAGGCAAACGGCAGCCAGAGGGAACGGGCCGGTTGGCGAGTCCTAGTACAGCGGAGTCAGTTTATTGAACACGGACAATGGACCCACACGCTCAGTATCGCAAGTCTGACTGACTTGGACTGATGGAGCTGAGGTTGCGATGCGGAGCCACAAATCCAACAACCGTGCACAACGTCGGGCACAAGCGTCGTGAAAAATATAGCGATCTTCGCCGCTATTGCCCTCTTTTCAATGCTTTTGATACACTCAACCAGTCATCCAACTTACAGGGTATCTCTAGATCTTGTTTCAGCACCATGCACCACTCAGCGCGGATCTCGGCGTCTCCAACTTTCAATCTGCAATCTTTTCGGATCTCGCTACCTATCGTCGGTCGACAGGTCTGGAGCCGGCACCTAGCGAGTCAGCACGCTTAGCACAGGGACCTGTACTAACATCCGACCAGCCGTTACATCCAAAGTCGTGGTTCGCCGTCGGGCCACGCTGCGCGCTAGCCTCAACCTGCATCCAGAACCTAGTGACGTTTTCCCGCCAAATGGGAGTGAGCGGATCAGCGACAGCCTAAGGCGCCACATAATGCACCCCCAGGCATTTATGACTTGTTTCTACTTATCGGTGAACGCCTCGACCCGTCGTGAACCCTTGCCTATCTCATGTCGAGTTATGTGGCTTGCTGCCGCTGTGCTTAGTCTTGTCTCAAGCCACTGCTGACCCTGGAGTTCTGGATATGGTCCACAAAGGTGGGTAGTTTTAAAGCTACCGCTCCCCACGTTGGCACTCCTTTTTTGATCCTGTTGAACTTTTCACTCGACTGCACATGTTCTCGTTAGTCCAGCTCATGCTTACTCCTCCTTTGCGTTGCTTGCACTTCATTTTCGGATGAAGCATTATGGGAGTCTTGAATCTTCCACAATTCCGTTACCATGGCCCGTGGGTGCAGATGCTGATTGCCGGCTTGGGCGTCGGGGCATCAGCTGGTATCTACGTTGCTCTTAACCTACTAGGTGCTGGTGGTGGAAAGCCTGACTCGGCCCAAGTAGTCCAAGTTGTCAATGCCACGCTGTGTGCAGGTAAAGACTTGAAACCGCCTTTCTGGAATACCAATAACAAGAGATAGTATGGTTCTTTTCATCCTCTTTCGGTGGCTCCATTTTGAACAAACTCGGTCCTGGACTTACCATGTGCATCGGCGTTCAAACCTATGCTGTCTACGTTGGATCGCTTTGGTACTACGATGAGACTGGCAAGACTGGTTATCCCTACGCTGCTGGACCCATTATCGGTATTGGAGCAGGCATGGTATTCATCACTGCAGGATATGTAGCGACCGGCTATCCCGAAGAGAGCGAAAAAGGATCGTACGCAACCATTTTGATGAACATGCAGGCCTTTGGCTCCGTCATTAGCGGTATCATTCCCGTAATCATCAATCGAGATTCTGATACTGTCGGCGGCGTGCCTCGATCGGTATACATATCATTTATCACGATCATGGTCATTGGTGGTTTGCTCTGCCTTTTCTTGCTCCGACCGCACAGGCTCACAAGAGACGATGGCTCAGTCGTGGCTGTAGACCGGCCGAGAGGCGCCTGGGAGGAGTTGAAGTCCAACTTGCTCGCTTTCACGGACCCAATCCTGATCATGATGCTGCCTGCATTTCTACCAGCAGAAGGGTTCTTGGTGTACAGCGGCTCAGTCAATGGTAAGTGCTCATCCTCCAACATACAATATGCTGCTTACACCCTGAAGCATTCAACAATAACCTCCGTACTCGCTCACTGTTGTCGTTCATCGCTGTCGTTCTGCAAATTCCCGCAGGATGGGCCTTGCAGTGGGTTCTTGACTACCCAGGCTGGGGCCGACGCAAACGCGGATTGATTGGTCTTACTGGTGTTTGCGTCCCTCTTGTCATTGCCTGGGTGTGGGAGATGGTACGATATCTGTTTTCCAGATCAATTCAGCCTACTAATACCAGCCAGATTCGCACCCGCAATTACAACCGCGACTATCCTCCAATCCATCCCACAGATTGGGACGATGATAGATTCGGCTGGGTCTTTGTCCTTTTCATGCTCAACTGGGTCTTCTCCCAGCTGTGGCACAATATAGTCTACTACTGGATTGGCGCATTAACTAACTCACCCCAAAAGCTCACACATTACGTCGGCATCTTCCGCGGTGTGCTCGGCGCTGGCGAGGCCATTTGCTTCGGCCTTGATAGCATCAAAATTCCCTTCATTGCCGAGGCAGGAGGTATCTTGCTATTCTACATCATGGGGATTGCAAGCTTCTACTACCTAGGGATCTACCACATGACCGACACCAATTACGACAAGAGCGAGAAAGGGGCAGTAATTCCAAATCATATCTTGGAAAGAGAAGGTTTGCCGCCTGCCCAGGAGGTTGAGGAGAGAGCAGAAAAGACGCTGAGTGGTGACGAAAAAGTTTGATACCCCTGAGCATGTCGGCGCCCTAGAGGGACGCTTATTCAATAATGCAGTCATGATAATCAATCACAAGTTGTGAATTCCTGGAAAAAGAAGAAAACCCGCACCTCCACAACACCATCAGCAAAATCTCTCTCACAACCCTCTCCAAAGAGAAAGTTTGCCACACGATTAGAACCCTGCTTCACCATCTAGATTTCCTTTTCACACATTCACCCACCCAATCATTCTTGCTCCACCAACTTCTCGTCTCATGCAACAGCAATATAGCACCATGCACGTCCCAAAGTCACGAACAAGCTAACGTCGGACAATCACCCAACCAATCAAGCTGCTTTCCCCTCTTCCCGACCCGCATGATTCGCCATCCCCTCACCCACCCAGAACACGGGTCAGTGCGTCGCACACCATGTGCACTGCCTCTTCTGCCAACATGTCGCTACCCACTTGCACGCCTATACTACACCTGCAGGCGTGCGACCCATCGTCGGACTAGGAGTGGTGGGTAGTTGGTAGTGGGTTTGCCGGTGGGGGTAGCTTGTATCAAGTGCGCGGCTGAAGATCTTCTAGACGGACGCTCGTGCCTTTTCCACGCATGATGGCCATCTAGCCCCGGAGGGGGGGCAAGGCCATGTGGGTTGCTGATATTTTTGTTTCTTTTTCTTCCTGCTAGCTGGTACGTATCTAGCGAATTTTGTTATTTCTCCGAGACAAAGGTACAAGCACAGTCCAGCGCAAGCGCATGTGCGATAGGGATTTACTTAGCAGGTAGCCATCCATCCATGTGCGTGGGCTTGGGCTAGCCCCCGCCCGACTGCGCACCATGCACACACACCAACGGGCCGTTCCCCGCTTCAGTCGCGCACCACGCTATCTGTATGTGCCAGCTGCAGTGTGGACAGGGTGTTCTGCTTACTTAGATATGTATGGTGGGCTCGTTATTCCGTGGCGATCGCAGACACAAGGAAAATGCTGGACTTACGTCGAAAAGTGATGCGCACACTGCGAAGATGACGTAGGTGCGTAAGCATGTGGGTGTGGAGAGATGCTCACTGCCGACATGAAGGGTGCATGTAATGGGGGGTATGTAAGAGCATGGCGTCGCACATCGGAAATGTTTGCCTCTTCGGTGGGAGGCCTGGATTTTGAGGCGTTTTGGAGATGGGTTGTATTGGGTATGATCAACGGTTGTTGAGGGTGTGTTGATAGCGAATAAGTGGGGAGGAGCAAGGAAATGTGCTCAAAGCAGGTTGAGTTGTTGAAGGGCGCAATTGGAGTAAGGCTTGATGGTTGTAAGTGTGGTTGGAGGTGACGCTGGGAAGTTGGAGTAAAAAAAAAGTAGAGTGATAAGTAGAATATGAATAGATAGCTATGAGAAAGGTATGTTGCTGTGTGTGATAAGGAGACCGCCATGAAGCAGGAAAATTAATCCTCACTAGGAAAATCATATCCCTTGGCTAACCCAAAATTTTACGACTGTCCCTCGTCATTAATCACCCAGTTGCCTTTGGTGTACTGCTTCTACGCGTCTAGAAACTCAAACTTAACAAGCACCGTGCATTTCGTTTCGTGTCCACCCAGATCCCACATGCGGACGAAAACCCAGTCCTGCGCAACGTACGTCAGTCTCACTGCTGCGACAGCAAAGATTGGGTTGCGTGCGAAGCTGTCGTCGCTCTTGATCAACATTCGAAGGAAGACCAGCTCATTGTCCTCGTACTCCCATTCTAGGACCTCTTTCCACATGGGGTCGGTGGCTGGCGAATTGTCTTTGTGCATGAAGCCAGTCAATTTGTGTGGTTTGTAGACAGCAGTCTTACGCTTCGGGGGCATGTTGTTGAGATCATTGGGGTGCACCAAAGTACATGTGAAGTAGGGCTTGATGTCGTTGGTGTCACGGCCTTCAGGCAGAGGGATGTCAGTCGCTCCAGCGACGTGTAGTCGGAGCTTCTTCCGCCTGCCAGTGCTCAGGTTTCCGGAACCACCAGCGCGCAGAGCCGCTGGCTTGAGAACATATCCCGCTGATCCAGCAAAGAGCGCCTCGTTGATTTGTGAGCTCCCACCAAAGGTTTGCCAGTTTAGTGCGCAGATCTGCGCGCCAATAGCCCAAAATGGAACTGGAGCTAGGTTCTTAGAGGAGATTCGGGTGCCTTTGGGATAGACGCGCATCAAGTGGTGAGCGTTGTGGCGAGCTATCTTTGCACTGTGGGTTGGCAGATGACTCTGAAGACCAGTTTCAGAGACATTGATGAGTTGATGGTGAGGCGCATTTTCAAGATCGCCTTCAAACCACGAGTTGTTGACTGGCTTGACGGACTGTGCATACACTCCCAGTGCGGCTAACTCGGGGATGATTGCACCACTACCAGCGGCCTTTTTCTTCTCTTCATATGCCTGATGAGCTTGCTTGTGCTCCTCGTCGGAACTTGACTCGCTGCTGCTGGTTTCCGGTTCATTGGGTAGGTGGTACTCGACAATCACTGCGACCTTGTTGCCCAGCTCGGCAAGAGTAACATGCTCGTGCTTGCTGGGATCACTCTGCTCGCGCCATCCCTTTTCCCGTATCTCCTGACTGAGCAGTCGGTGGCCAAGGACCTCCTGGAAGATTTGCACTAGGCGACGCTGACCGTGAGCATTGCAGTGGTTCTCCAGAGAGATTAGAATAGGCGCAGCGTTCTCCTCGTTTGCGGCTTCCTTGTCAACCACGTCACGAATTGTTTCGCATACTTGGCGGAAAGGGATGTTGGACACGAGCGTGTAGCCATGGGTGACTTTTGGTTCGTCCTTGTTTTCGTCATTGTCCCAGGCATCGATCTCGACACAACGCGATCCAGTGTGGAGGGCGATTTCGTATGCGACCGCATGCGACTCGCCGAAGAGTTGGTGCGCCATTAGGTACGTGTTGTGCGACGAGCTGATGAAATATTCAGGAAGTGGATGGTTCCTGTCGATGAGTTCTCGCGGCATGTTGACATGGTTTCTGCTAAGCAACTCCCGCAGCGCACTTGCCCATTCTGATTCTGAGCCAGATCCGGGTCGCATCAAGACACCATTCTCGGCAATGTAGTTTTCTAACGCTTTGCTGATACGGAGCTGGTCTTTGGTGACCTGGACTTCTCGCCATGCGTGGCCGCCGCCTGCCACGGTGCCTGCGTCGATGGCCTCGCCTTGGTCTTCATCGTCGATGACTTTCTTGGAGAAAGGGTTGAGTTTCGAGATACCGGATACTAGTTCTGCCATGGTGTACTGTATATTGTGTAGGGATAGGTAGGGGGTGGTAGAGTGTACAGCCACAGCAATGAGGGAGGTGGGGACACAAGGTGTGGCTTGGCCGGCTCAGCTGGCGGGGTAGGTAGGCTTGGCCGGTTCAGACGGAAAGCGTGAACAGAAAGCTTGTGCGAAGAACTGTGCGAAAAGTCATGCAAAAGGCCATATATAAGGTGATTTGATAAGGCTATACGAAAAGCTTAGCAATGTCCGTGAAACGGTGCGCTAAGCTGTTCAAACGACCATACGAAGGGAACGACGTACGCGGGGATATGCGCTAGGTTCTTTTGCTATGCGCTAGGCTCAGCGCTAGGCCTTTCTACTATACGCCGGGCTGTATAAAAGCCTCATGTTTTGTATAAAAGGCTCACGATTATGCGCGTGCTCTTTTATCAGGCGATTGACGTTATTGCCTTACACCAGAGTGTGGCTGTGCTGTGCGAATGACTCTGATTGTGCGCCTGGTTGTTCGAAACTATGCGCCACAGGCACTTGAGGTGTGCGCGAGGCACTGCGCCAGACTACAATCTTATGCGCAAATCTATATGAAATCCTTCACTCGTATCAAATAGTTTTCTCTTGAGGGTTAGGTTCATTTGTTGTGTACTACTCTTTGCTAAAGACTAGGTAACGGTCACGTGTGCCACGCTATGGAAAAAAGCAGTACGAAAGGATACAATATTATCCAAGGCTGTCCTACACCCAAAAGCTATGCGAAGGCTGAAAATCATTGCGACCTGTTTTACGAATGGCCATCCAAAGAAAACTATACTAACCACATATTTCCTAATTCTTCTATCCTATCAGAACGATGATAGCGTAAACTACTCTACAGATCAACCAAAGTACTTGCAGATCCCACCTAGGTCACTAAGACCTGTATGCTAATAGGTATCGCTCGATTGCACTTAATCCTTTATTTGTGGGTCCACGTCACTGCAATCATGTGTAGAAAAGGATTTATAGAATATTTGTACCGTCCGCCTACCACACTGGCACGAACAGGCCACGTAAAGGCGATATAGATAGACATATAGGCAGCTTCCACGATCATATCAATTCTGCACCCTTAGCATACCTTTTCTCTTCAACACACTATGGATAATGACATTCAACAAGTTTGCCGTGAAGTTGGTAGAGGCCAGTGTGGTACAGTCTTTGCACTCGATGACACAAATATGGTCATCAAAATTCTAAACAACCCATCGAAGGAGGATGAACTTCTCACCGATTATCAGCTCCATCAAATTGTCTACAACACCTTCAAATTAGGTGCCATTTCTAGGCCAGCGATACATATTCCTCGCTGCGAGGCATGGGTCGACCCCAAGACGGATATGTTCTGGAATTCGAAAACGGCTTCATTCCCCAAGGACACACGCACTCCAAACTTTGGCCTCATCTCCGAGCGCATTCCTCCAGTTCCCCTTCACATACGCGAAGCCATCGTGGATACACTGTGTCCTAAAGAAATCAAGAGGAACAAGGTCGAGTTCCTAAACAAGCTTGAAAACCAAGATTGCTTGGTCAGAATTTACCTAGGTCGTCGCAGTGACTCGAGAACAACCGACCCTTCAAAAATCCGACTACGTAACTTTCCGCTTCACGTTGACGAGATGGAGCGCTTAGGCCTGGAACCCAATGACTACACAGTTACCATGGCAGAAACTCTGGCTTTACTTCACTGGACAGCTGGTATCAATGCCAATGATGTAGAGTTTGTTTTAGGCTGCAGTCCAATAGTCAGTGGACTTCCAACGCAACAAGAGATACTAGAGGCCACAAAGCACACAGCAAGTCAGCTACATGGTTCTAATCTCGATCAGCGGAATGTATCCATGTGGCTACTCGATTTCAACGAGTGCAAACGATTTACATACGGCGAGGACGACATAAAGCAGTTGGTTGATGGCTTTTGGATTAATGACCCGTACTATCCTCGTCCCAACGCCACTGAAAAGCAGGACAAGGCGCTTTGGGAGTTTTTTATGAAGAGGTATCTGGAAGCGAGTTCGGCTCTTGTTACTCATAAGGGGCCGATGGAGTTCATTGATGGAGTCATTGAGAGAGGCAACAAGCGCTCAGTAGGCAGTTTGTTTGGCTGAGAGGAACAACATCTTGTTCGTAATGCAAAATTCAGATTGACGGTCTATGACTCTGGGTATTGTAAATGAAAAGAGATAGGAAAGAATAAACGTATGCGCCCACGCGCCCAACTACCCCGTGCTCATACAACCGGTAGAAACACCTCAGCACTTCCAACGTTTACATCCACCCAAGCATTTACAAATGAGATTTTATACCAACTGTAGCTACTTAGCAGCACCTGAAGCGCCTTTAGATTCCTTCGTGCCCTTCTTGATCACTACTGTGGTATCGTCCGCATCATCGCCCAACTCGAGTCCGCCTTTGCATGTACATACTGGCAAGGCACAGTCGCTTTTCCCCCTCTCCAGAAGAGTACTTGTCAAGCTCGTAGTCTCCGAACTCGAAAGAAGTTCAACAACCCGTGTATGGTCCGTGGAATCGAGGCACGCTTCGTGTACGCTGCGATGGCGCATACAGCCGGGCTGGGTATCGTCGGAGTCTACTGAAAAGCATCAGCATTATATTCGCAAACAGTATGAGGGACTTGAGTACCTTCAGCTGGAAGGTAGACGGTGTTCTGATACAAGACTTTATCGGCCCATCCCCCAACGCAGGAGAGGTCACTGTCACTCTGACAGTTAGAATCATGAGCCGCGGGTTTGGCCTGGGAAGACTCTGAGTGTCCAGGTGCTAGACGAGAGCAAGAAGTAGCCCCATTCTCGCTAGCGCAAGAAGATCGGTGAGTGACCGCGTGCGTAGCAAAGACTGACGAGTTTGAAGCTGCCATGATGATGAGGGTGGTGGAAAGAAGAACAGCCAAGAAGCTGAGTAGCCTCTATCCAAGTCCCCCTTTCCTCAGATTCCACCACGCTACTTATACCACCTCAGCGCTGACCGGTGAAAAGGTCAGTCAATCCGCTCCCTCTGCCTATCGAAAGTGCGCGCAGCCCATGCATTCACGACACAAGCTCCTAGCGCGGCACGAGGAACAATTGGTCTCAGGCACCATCATCGGTCGCGATACCCCCATGCCTAATGCAGCAGGTTTTCATGCACGGATGGCTTGCGCGGATGCGCGGATCTATGTCCGCGGCAAGGCGGAGTGCTGCGACCCCAGTTCGCGGGCCAATGATCTTGGTCCCACTACGCCATCGAGTAACACCATCATGCAGTCGTTTTTTCTGAAGGATTCGGGGAGGGTCACCCGCGGCAGGAGCCTGCCCGATTAGAAAGGCCACGTGAATTAACACGGTGGGTGGTGTTGTGTCCAATGGTGATAAGGTGGGTTCTTAGGTCGCACCCGATGCACGAAAAGAAGCCGTGTGCCGCTGTCATGGAGGGTACACGATAGTGTTCCGAGGATTGAACGGGTTTCCGGTATTTTGGCCCATTGGGTGTCTCTCCTGTTGTACAGCCGTGTACGAAGCGGAGGAGTTGCAGCGTGGTATCTAGATGGTGGAGGCGGAGACGGGTAAGGCTCCGAATTTCAGTAGCCGCTATAAGCTGTAGTGCGGAAATGATTCTAGGGCGATCTAGTGGGAGGGAATTTGCCCCAAGATTACAGTAGAGCCGTTAATTTCTCCGTGAAGAACACTGGGTTCTAGCTCCCTTCTATCTGCGGGGCACGGTCATGCGGTACTGTCAATGACTTTCCTCGAAGAAAATTGGTTTACTGCTGTACGTGAAATGGGCTGTGCGCGCTACTACGTATAGTCTACCAAACATAGTTGAACGAGTGCTTGATCGCTAAAAGTCAGTCTTGAACAAACTCGAGAGAAGTTACTTACTCACCCAGGATCACTCATGAATCCTTCCAGGCTAGTGGCTGTAATCATGAATTACCGATATCCAGACCAAATTCTCCTTCTTGTTGACTTCTACCCAGTGACGCCGATGCCACGACCATCTGGCGCCCAACTGCGGAACCATTTATCCGTCCATCGCCTGCTGGTGGCAGAACCCCACGTACCATCCTGCAGAACTCATAAAATCAGGGGCGGACCCCTACCCGCTTCCCCCCACCTGCCGATGTAAACCGTCCACATGCACGTAATGTTTTCGAACCTTCGATGCGTTATCGCACCATGAGGCAGTGCTGCCGCGCGCATATGGCGCCGCAACTATGCCAGGGCGCAGCCGAAAACTGAGAAAAGAAAAAAAAATCATTCTACCCCATGTTAGGGTTCCAGGCTCCAGCAGTCAGCACCTGGACGACTGCAACGTGCGGTGACTGCAGTTTGGGTTGAAACTAACATGAAAATGTTGATGCGATCGACAACACTGCCTCAGCGAGGGCCGCGCAGCATGCTTTACACTCAGTTCTGGGTCCAGCTCGTCTGGTGTACAGGGCAGAAAAGAGGACATCAGCTCAACATGTGGCGTTTTTAGCGCGTAGAGCGTATGCAGTTGGCATTGGAGTATGACTCGGCTGTCTGCCAGTGCGTCCAGCGGTGAAAAAATCCATCTTTTACAAAGCCTGCCGAAACTTCCGGTGTCAGCGATCAATTGATGAGCCTGAAGCCATCGTTCCCCACGCACCAGTTCAGACATCCAAGCGCCACGACTCCGGGAAATTTTCATCGTCACAATACATGGAGGTGTGGGTCCCTGGGCTGTGTGTGTCTCAATACCGCTGGCTGGGCGCGTAAAATGTGGGTTCCATTGGTTGTGGAGAAGAGAGCAAAACAGAGATGATGGTAGATCTTAACCCACTCTTCGGTTCCAGTTCCCACTCGCATCGTTCTTAGAAGATTCTACGGTCAAATGCTGTCAGTGCGTGGCTCAAAAGGCTGGTGAGCGACGAGGCTGAGGAGTGGTAAGACCGAAGAGCACAGCCTCGCCTGGATGCCTGGCGAACATTGACCCTGATCCTCACGACAATCAGCTTCTTGCATGCGTGTCATTTCTCTTGCGTTTAGAGAAAAGGGGTGCAGGGCATGGTATGAAGTATTGACTGTGGCTACTGCGCTGGATTGCGAATACGGCTGGGGGTACTGAAACTAGCGCATACTTTTCGAGTGCAGTGGCGGGTGAAAGCAACTGTCAAAACGCTCTTTGCCTGTCATCCAGACAAGCGAGATTGTTTGAGTGATTTGCATGTCGCGTCATGGTTGCTTATCAAAGATGTTAACACCATCTGTGCTTTCCATGTCAGCCGGTTAGCGGTCTTGGCATGTCACTACGTAACGTCTTTCGTCTGAACCAGTTGAGAAAAAAGCGAACCCGACCGACAATCTCGAATCTGGTGTAATTGGATAGTCGTACGAGAAGCACGGTCGAAGCATCACGCGCTGGAAAAAAAATCCAGGTACCGCACTGCGAACGACTCCGTGCTGATTTCGCTTACCGTCCAGGCTCCGTACACCGACACCTGGGCAGCCAGCACACCAGCGCACCCGCGCATGGGCCTCCACCGGATTGCGCGGGTCTTCAGAAAAGATGGGCGATCCCATTTTTCGCCTGCTGGAATTGGACGGTTTGCTGGAGGACTAAGGTCATGGGGTCAAGGTCCCAGCCACAGTGCATGGACCAACAACTACCCATGACCGCATTGCATGACGCCTATACAAAAACGGTGGATTGCAGCTGCTATCACCAAAATACGAATCTGGAGTTGTGATCGTGTTTCAAACATTGTTCCATCTTGGACCAGCTGTTCATACCACGTCCAATTGATCATGGAGAAAGAGGGCGTCCGATGTGTTGAGAAATAAGCGGATAGATGACCGGAAATTGTCACCAGCATTATGGCCATTTTGAAGGAGATGCCATTTTCTTTGGAAAAGTACATGGACAGGGTTGTTTGGGTTGTGTTATTGCACGGATGTTTCCATGTCATAGTATTAGGCAAGACTCTGGCAAGAAAAGGATACATTTGATTAAAGTACAGGGTGATAGTAATAGTAACAGGTGTTAATACAGAAAAAGAAGAAGGAAAGGATAACCAAAATATTCCAATAACACATTGTTCCCGTGCTCAACAGTGTCCAGCACTGCGAGCCAAAAAAAACGTTAGAAAATCGGGGGTGGCTGGTGGAGATGATGACCAGCATTAAACCGTCTTCTTTCCTTTTTGCTTGGCTCCCTGAATGATGGAGTCCAGGTCTCGAGTCATAGGATCGTTTGACATGCTGGGATTGTTGACGCAGGTACAACCACCGGAGGCCGAAGTACCGACCCTGCAGCTCCTGGTCAAGGCCACTGGAACGTCGCAGGGTGGGGTGTAGTCCAACCTCTGGCGAGGGTGTACAGATGGGTGGACGCTTGGTTGCAAGGGTGCATAGATCCTGGCCAAGTGGTATGGGCATGGGAATTGTGGGGATGTTGTAGAGTTTGGGGGTGTCGCAGGCACAGTCAGCCCCTGGTTGCAAAACCTGACAGAGAGTTCGTCGTTCATGTTTTCTGTAAACTGTCTTGGTCAGGTCCACGGTCAACTTCGGCCATACTTGGACAGTCGGTGGTTTTCAACACGAGGCATACATACATGAGAGTTTGGAAGGATAAGGGTAACGAATTTCAGTCTGAACAAGGCTTCTGGTTGAGTTGAAAGGTAAGGAATGCTGAAGTACTGGATGTTGCAGGTATTGAAGCATGAGGTGCGAGTCGTGTACGTTTAAATACTCAAACGAGGCGTCAGGAAGACAGTTGTGTTCACTCCAAAGCTGCCTTGGTTCTTCCACGATCTGCAGTCTCATAACACTGCAGCGTAATGAGTTGACTCAGCTACACCCAAGTCGTCAAAAGGCTTGTGGCGATTGACTTGGCAAGAGCTATTTCCACATAGTTGCAAGGACAGGGTAGCCTTCGATGTGAGCTTTGTCAAGGCCAAAATTCGACATATGCAAGCTGGGATACACTGATCCATGTTGAAAAAACGCCGATCTATCCATGAGCAGGTGATTCTGCAAGTAAGAAGCGACGGCAAGAAGGCCTGAGCGGTAGACTAGTTGCAGCATTTGATAGCAAATGTTTCACCTGTCAGAGGTGTGTGGATCCCAGGTCCCTGTTTGACAGTCCCAGATACAGGGGAGAATGAACATGGTGTCTGCTAAAGTCCGGGCATCGCATTCCCGGTACTGTCTAATGCAGGTACGCTGTCAGCCCTGACTAGTGAGTGTTAACCCGTTTTGGGTCTCGATTTAGATTAATTATGAGAAATTCAGCCCTTTTGAGCGGGGTGTGCTCGTGATATGCAAAGGAATTACGTTGTGAGCCACTAGCCAGGTGGACAGTGCCCAACTACCGACCGGCGACGTAGGTTTCCGGGCAAATAAACAATCCGATGGAGTGAAGTGAGCCCGTGGCTGCCTGGTGGGAGGATAACAGATCGCAAGTGCTGCCCAGACCTTGGTGTCGGCGTCGGCGTCGGCAGGAGTAGGATGGGATTATGCCGACCTGGAAGATCGGCTTGATCACGCAATACGCAGTACGAGATCTCAAGCGAAATCGTGTATCCTTAGGGGCGGTATCTTGCATCACAGACGGGGAGTGAGAAGCAGCCAGAGGTCGACGTAACAAATGAGATGGTGTTTGGGGGCCAAAAGACTCAAAACCTGCATCCATATGTAAAGCATTTGCTCTTATTGTGTTACATACCGATGATAATCTGACCCGAAGGTACAAGAGTAGTGAACGACAGAACGAACGAGGGAGAGAGACGGGTAGTTCGGTAGTCGGCTTGCAGAGAGGCGCCACAAAATCTACGCAGTATGCCACGTAGCACATCAAATGGACAAGGGGGAGGCAGATCGGTTAGAGAACATCTGCTTGGGGCATGCCACCTATCCTTGAAGAAGAATAGTGTCAAACAAGATAAGGAATAAGGCAACTGTTTGCCCGCTGTCAGCCTACATATACCTGCTTTCGCCATATCTCCCCAACCCCTCATCAGGCAACCCTCGCCAGCATTAATCGGTCATGCTGTCAGGCACAAAAGTTTTCGCAGCACACTTAGGACAAAGTTTGCAGGGATCACAGTTGGATGTTTTGCTTGCAGCAGCTGAAAAGTTAAGCCACTGTTGACCTCGAATATTTCGGTCATAGCGCCAGCCTAGACGTTGTGATAGACGGTAAATCTGCCTGAAAGGGTGCCCGACACGACGCGAGTCAGCCTTTCCATGACGAAATCCTCGCGAAAGCGGACGGTACGGCGCGTATACGCATAACGCTCAGCTACCGTTGGGTGTTTGCCGCCGGGCTGACTGGGTTGGGGGGTGTAATGGGAGGCGCTTGGTAGATGCCTTGCACCGCGCGCTGAAACCTAGCATCCTTCTCCTTACTTTTGCATCAACAGATGTGCTGTCTTCGCGTGACACACGGACAGTGGAGAAATAATGGCTGAGTCTTGGGGAGGGAACAAAGATGAGGTTGAGACATGAGTCAAGGGCGTTGGTACATACATACGATATTTGACATGGGGGAGCCGAGGTGTTCCGTCATCGGTGACACCCCGAGCATGGGGTGCGGAGGTCGCGCGTTCGTTCCGCAACCCTCCCGACATGGAAGCCGAGGCGGATCGCCGCCAGGGACCGCCAAAAAATAAACATCCGAACACTGCGATAACCACGCAGCCCAGCCCAGCACTACTGTGACAAGACAGAAACATTTCCAACACGTATAGGCACTGTCGTGACCAAGAGCCCCGCACAATGAACGGCACAAATGGCACCAATGGCACGTCGTCAGCCTCCAGGCTTCTGTGGAAGCACCCCTCTCCGCAATCTACGCCCATGCACCGCTTCCTCGACTCGGTGAGTAAGAAACACGGCCTCAAATTATCCGACTATCCACAGCTACACAAATGGAGCATCGAGCACATCGACGCCTTCTGGCAAAGCGCCTGGGACTTTGTCGGCATTCGACACAATGGAACGCCATCAACCGTCAGTCGCTGTAACCCCATGCGCAATACGTACTATTCGCTTACGAAACCCAGGCGGTTGACCCGGAGGCTCCCATGTTTCCACGGCCACCTTTCTTCCCCGGGACGACTCTGAACTTTGCTGAAAACCTGCTCTTCCCTACCCACGAAGTCGACCCGCTGTCACCCGCCGTAATTGCCGCAACTGAGACTACTCGCGAGACGGTGACATGGAAGGAATTAAGAAAAAGGGTGAAGCTATGCCAGGCTGGTATGCTGTCACTGAGCTTGAAGGAAGGAGACCGAGTTGCTGGCTATGTTGCCAACCATACCAATGCGCTGGTTGCCATGCTCGCAGCGACATCTCTGGGGGCTGTCTGGACAGCCGTCAGCCCGGATACCGGCGTGCATGCTGTGCTGGATAGACTGCGCCAGATCGAGCCGGCACTACTCTTTGCAGACAATGCTGCCTTTTACAATGGTCGTAGCCATCCCGTGCTGCCCAAGGTTACCGAGATAGCCAGGGAACTTCCAACGCTTCAGGCCGTCGTCGTTTTCCCCACAGTTGCGTCTGTCGAATTTGACGTGACTTCGATACCAGTTGCATCGGGGAAGACATACGACTATGCTACCTTTACGTCACTCAAGTCAACACAAGAGCTTACGTTCAGACAACTCCCGCCAGACCACCCAGTCTACATACTGTACTCGAGTGGCACAACAGGAGCGCCCAAATGTATCGTCCATGGAGCCATCGGTACATTACTCCAGCATAAGAAGGAGCACATCATTCACTGCTCGATAAAGCCAGGATCGCGACTATTTTACTTCACAACCTGCACCTGGATGATGTGGCATTGGCTCGTTAGCGGACTAGCATCAGGGGCTACCCTGGTCCTCTACGATGGTTCGCCATTCCGTTATGTCGACAGCTCCAATCCATCCACGTCTGTGCCAGATGACCTCGCAATGCACCGCCTCATTGACGAATTCGGCATCACGCACTTTGGTACCTCGGCCAAGTATTTGTCCATTCTGGAGCAAAAGTCCATTGACCCTGCTGCTGCCGGACTTGCTCTGAACAAGCTGGAGGCGATCTATTCGACTGGCTCTCCACTCGCACCATCGACATTCTCATACGTTTACTCGGCCTTCCCTTCGACCATCAACCTCGGTAGCATTACGGGAGGCACAGACATCATTTCGCTATTCGGCGCACCGAATCCCCTCCTCCCAGTCTACCAAGGTGAAATCCAAGGTCCTGGCTTGGGCATGGCAATCGCTGCGTTTGACTTCACCGGTGCCGACATCTCCTCCACCGGCGAGCCAGGCGACCTAGTCTGCACCAAACCCTTCATATGCCAGCCCGTCGCATTCTGGGGTCCCGACGGCGAAACAAAGTACTGGAAATCGTATTTCGACAAATTCACCAACGAAAAGAAACAGCCTATCTGGCACCACGGCGACTTTGTCCGCTTCAACCCCGAGACAGGCGGATTATGGATGCTCGGTCGCAGCGACGGCATCCTCAAGCCCGCCGGTGTACGCTTTGGCTCTGCAGAAATCTACAACGTAGTTCTACAGCACTTCCCCGAAGATGTCGCCGACGCCCTGTGTATCGGTCGGCGCCGCGAAACCGATACGGATGAAACCGTTGTGCTGTTTCTCAAAATGGCAGAAGGCCGCCAGCTCTCCCCCGATCTCACTGACAGGATCAAACTCACCATCAAAAACGCACTTAGCGCACGCCACGTCCCCGCCATTGTGGACGAGTGCCCTGAAATCCCCGTTACCACGAATGGCAAAAAGTAAGTTTCTTTTTTCTTATGTTTCTTTTCTTTTCTTTTATCCGTTGTGCATATAGGACAAGGATTTTTTAAACCTGGCACTAACGCAACAACACCAAACAGGGTCGAAGGCTCCGTCAAGCAGATTCTGTGCGGCATGAATGTCAAAACGAGTGCGAGCGTCGCGAATGCAGAGTGCCTGGATTGGTATCGGGAATGGGCGCGGACGCATTAAAATATGCCTCCATCCATCCACCCATTTACCAAAGCTTTTTCGCCTGTTGTATCGTCATACTAGAGTAAACCCCAACATAGACCATTTCTGACTTTTTCCCCGATCGTATGCACACTTACCGAAGCTCCATGATCAACACCGCCAACACCAAACGCTCATGCAGATGCAGACGCGAAGTTTTTCCCCACGCACCCCAGTTCCTCCCCAAAAAAGCAATTATGTTCATTATGCCGCTGCTGCTTGAATCAGTAGCGTGGCTGAGACATGGCTAAAAAGCCCTAGTTTATTGATTTGCAACCCCACACATCCACACACCCACATGCACATGCGTGCACAAAACTGACACATGTGCCGTCTTACTAGCTTTGTTGATCATCAAACCGGAGGGGTTCTTGTTTTGACTCGAGAGCATTTAAGGAAAAAGCTTATTTCCACGACATGGCAAGTAGTTGATGGATAGTAGGGTGGGGTGGGGTGGGGTGGAGTAAGGTAGGGTAGGGTACTAGAGTGAACAGTTTGTAAAAAAGGTGGAATTCATAAAATGCTTGAAAGTCGTTATACGCGTTTCCCTAATTCCTTGTATGGAACGATGGGAAAAAAAATCTAGGGCGGTTGGGGTGTGTGTGTGCCTCCAGGACGGCTGGGGCTACCCTAACTGTTGCGATGATGATGATGTGTCGTGTGTCGTGTCATTTCGTGTTCCTCGTATTCGTCTCAATTCCCATGCTCTTTTTTCTTTCGTTTCGTTTCTTTCCAATGCAAATGCCAGATGCGAGATCCGTTCAAAACCCCCAATCCTTAAAACGCCGTTTCCCATCCTTCTTCTTCCCAAAGATAGAAAAAAAAGAAAATAGATAGAGAGAAAGAGAGAAAGAGAGGGGGGAAAAGAAGTATTCTTACTTCAAATCCCCATACCCCTCATTTCCCTCCCCCTCCAAAATAGCCCTCACCGCCTGATCCACCTTCTCTCCTAATCCAACGACAACATTCTGTCCCCATTTCACCTCTTTACTAACAATGACTTTGAATTTCCCAGGAGCACTATGCACGCAGACTGTAGCTCGGTGTCCGATTTCGCTGTTGTCGGGGCCCCGGACGTCGATGACGATGATGGAGACTTGGGACGCGTGCAGCTTGTGGCCAGTCGTGTATTTGAGCAGGAACGTTATGTTGCCTTTTTGGTGGAAAGAAAAAAGGAAAATGTTAATACAGAAATAATAAAAAAAAGGATTGTGTGGGCTGGGAGGTGAGGCTTGGTTAGGGTAAGGGAAGGAAGGAATGGAGGGAGGTAGGGAGGAAGGAAGGAGAGGGAAGAGAGCGGGAAAGAGCGTACCAGCTATTGTCTCGATTATATGCGAGGGGAGTTCGCCGCGGCGCGGACTCAGATGTGAGTAGATCTGGTTGTGGATGGGGTCGGGTAGGAGCACGGTGGTTGCCATGGTGAAGGTTTGTTGCTATGGGGGGAAAAAGGGAGGTGGAGGAAAAGCGAGGGGAAAGGAAGGAAGGAGTGAAATGCGTTTGAACGCGCGTGAAAATGGGTATTTGACATGTTACGACGGCCAAACACAAAGCTAAACGTAGTCGTAGTAGGCCCAAAGGGGGCAAGTCTGCGATGTGTTTTTGTGGGGCGGTCAGGCTCACCGTCGCCAGTTAGAGGTCACCACGTTTTCTGCAATTGGCTTTCCACGACAACTTGTAGGCTCCACTCAGGGCGCTATGTCACAAACTTACCGACATTTGGAAAGTGAGCTGTGTTGAGCTTATTGGAGACCCTTTTCCAGGCTAATCCCGCAACTTCATGCAATCGATGCGAGACGAACTTTAAATCATTCAATCACCAAGTCAGGCCAGACTTTGGACAGAGAAGTCCTCGTATTGAAGATTAATGATGTATATTTCCGTAGCTTAATCCACAAGAAAATAAAATGCTTAAAATTGGTGTATTTTTCCCACAACTACGCCAACACCGTGTAGCTCCTTGACTTACCGAGATCATTTTAACCCAACAACGGTTACCCAACACGTATACTAATACAACAGAGCCCCAGACATACACCAAGTGACGTGCATAAGGACATGAACATTACCAAAAAGGTGCGATTCTAGATTCGCGCGCGAGCGGTCCAGCACAGCGTCATGTATTCGTCTACGAGCAACGTCACCTTCCTTCTTTAATCTTGACGGCGTCAGCAAACATGGGAAAGGTGCCTCTGAAACTAGGGCCCAGAGTCCAGTTGTTCAGGTCGCGGAGATGCGTCTCGAAAGCTGGGTTGATCAACCATTGATCATCTTCCTTTGGCAGCTGGTCCATGGTTGGAATGTTTCCAGTGGGTGGCTGAGGCGTCGCCGGCCCTTGGGGTGAGCCAGCATTCACGTGCGTAGAAAAGGGAGAGGATGCTGCGATAGAGGACGAGGTCGTGGAGAGCGCCGAACTCCGGACGATTGATGCAGGCAGGAGACAGTCACGATGTTCGTAGGGCCAGTTGAGGGAGATGGTTGTGGTAAAGGGAATGAAGAAGTTCTCAAATGAGACCGAAGGCTGCAAGGCGATAAGCCTGTCGCGCAGAAGGGGCCTAGAGACAGATTAGTCAGGTGGGCTGTGCATGGAGCATTACGGAAGGCCGAGCAGGCACGTACCAAGGAAGATGGTCAATCCACAGGGCATGGGCGGTAAAGAGCTGCGAGGGTCGTGGGGTGACCCAATGGGGCAGACGGTCGTAGTTCTCCTGGGTAGGCTCAATCTGCCAGCGCATAATCAAGAACATGATGAAGACAATGGCTACCTGCTCGGGGCGGCCACAGATATCAGGAAAAGTGCGAAGGATGTCTGTGAAGAGCTTGGACAGCGGGTGCGACTCGACAGCCCGGTCGGGATAGGCCAAGCAGGTGAAGTTGGGATAATGGGGCCCGACCAGCGTCTTGATGGGCACGCCCTCAGCCGCACGGTTCTGGCGATCTTGGAGAAAGTCGAGCAGAATGACGTCGAGCGGACAGGTAGCGGGGAGGTTGCGAGGAAGAGTCAGGTGGGGGATCAAGTTGGGAGCATACTGAGCATGCTGGCTGCTGCTGACATTGCTTGGCCGCGGCTGGTGTGGAGGGGGCAGATTGGGGTCGACGGGTCGCCGCTGGCCATTGTCGAGCAGAAAGTCGACGCCCAGACGCTCGTCAAAGGGCATGTCCGAGTGCATGTGGGGGGTGCGTGCCTGCTCAAAGTGTGGGCCAGGGCTGTCGCTCGAGTATCGCCGCAGATGGCTCGTGGGTGCGTCGCCGGGATAGAGCCATGACCTTGGGGCACCTCCCTCGGGCATGCTGGGCGAGTGGACGCCATTGTTCTGGGGCGAGGCGGACGAGTGAAGGTGATGGTGAGCCAGCGGGTGCTGGTGCGGGTGCGAGGTAGAGGCCGAGGCCGAGGCTGAGGGCGGTTGCACAGGCGCGTCGCGTGGTGGGTGGTGTGGGTGGACAGGAGGCAGGGGCGAGCGTTCGGCGGCGGCTGCCAGTTCTGCGAGTCGTCAGCGAGCTGTCATTGCTTCTTCTAGCGGGCGGAGGAGGAGCGAAGCTGGCAACGGGGAAGGCACAATGGCAGCCATGGAAGGAGCAATGCAGGCCATGGGGAAGGAGCAGGGCATGGCACATACCATTCAGGCCGGCTGTAGCTCGCACAATGGGCTGGAGGATGCCCAGGACCGTCTCGAGGCGCTTCTTGATGTCGGCATTCTCGGCCTGGACAGCCTCCTTCTCGCGCAGCACGACCTGCAGGTCACTGTAGGGCTGCTGGCTCTCGAGATCGCGGATGCGCTGGTTCAGAGCGTCAATCTGGTTCTTTGTGCGCTCGCGAATGGCGCGCTGGGCCTCGCGGTCGTTTGCGCGCTTGCGGGCGAGCTGTTCGGGGGTGAGGTTGGCGACGCCGCGTGAACTGGGGCCTGTCCTGCGCTTTTTGTTGGGCTGGCCATCGCCCGAGGTCTCGTCTCTAGGCGGCGCTTCGGGAGTATCTGCGTCGCCCGGGGACGCCATGCTGATCATGGATGGGTGCGTGTGGGATGCGATTCAGGAGCGATTTGGATGATTCCTGCCCCGAGTCATGAGCCCAGCGCTTGGGCCTAGGCCCGCCGCGCCAGACTGGCGGTTGGGAAAAAGAAATGCGGGGGAGCCGCCGGCGTGCCTGCGCCTGCGCCTGCGCCTGCGCCTGCACCCGTCCCTCCCCTCCATCCATGCACATTATAGTCGTAGGTATACACCTCGGCTGTACTACTCGACAGTCAGCACCTGCGACACCATCAAACACCCGCCATGTCCGCCGCTACAATGCCACCCGCGCGTCTCCACTCTCTTCTTGCATTCACTCCAGTCTCCTGACAACACCGCAACCATGGAGAACCAGCAACCAAGCAAGCTGTTCATGGCTTCAGTCGCCATCAAGGCCAGTATGCATCTCCCCGTCTATCCGTCCCATTCCGCCCCACTCCGTTCTACTCCGCTCTACTCCAATGCGCTAACATCCCCATTGTCGCCGCCGCTCTACAGCGCTGCTTCACCTCGCCTTTCAAAGGCGAAAATGGCTCCAATACATACTACAAGGATGTCATGTTTGCTGCCATGCGCGTCATGATGGCTAATAACGACATCGTTCATGACCGCCAGGCCAATGGTACCTCAACCACAGACAATTACCACAAGTATGCCCAAGAGCACAAATTCGTGCCCAACTCCATCACTCTACCAAGCGGCACTCAGGCGCATTGGCTGGGCAACAGCGAAGCCAAAAGGGTCTTGGTCTACTTCCATGGTGCGCTTCATGTGATGAACTCGTTACATCCAACAACTTGAGTAACTAACGGCCCCAGGCGGTGGCTACGTCCTTCCCTGTACAATGGGTCATCTCGAATGGCTCGGTAGATTGCAAGAATTAGCTGGGCCCGACGTATCTTTGCTTCTCCTTGCATACGACCTCGCGCCAGAAGCCACATATCCCACACAGCTCAAGCAGGCTGCTGAGCTTCTTGACCATCTCGTGCATGCTCAAGGTCGCAATCCATCCGATCTCGTACTCGGCGGTGACTCTGCTGGCGGCAACCTAACCCTTGGTCTGCTTTCGCATCTGGCCCATCCCCATCCTGATGTGAAACCAATCTCGTTGCCTTCCAAGATCCGTGGTGTCTTGCTCATATCACCATGGTGCGCGCCCGCTCACAACCATACCCCCTCCTTCGTCACAAACGCCGAGCGAGACCTGATTGGTGGCAAAGCCCTAAGTCGATGGTCCTCTGCTTTCTTTGGTTCCGACTCGCCCTTTGCTGGCGATCTCTACAATGAGCCCGCACTGGCCCCTCCCGAATGGTGGGCACCCGTTGCCGACCTTGTCGAAGAAGTCTTTATATGGGGCGGTGCCAATGAAGTGCTTCTGGATGGTATTGAAGCCTTTGCAAAGAAGTTTACAAAGGGATTTGGTGGCCGCGGCGGTGCCGTAAATACCATCATTACTCCCAAAGCAGCCCATGACGAGATGTTGTTTGAACGAGCACTGGGCTACAAGGGTGACTCTGGCACAGGCAGCCAACAAGTCGTTGAAACATGGGTCAAGGCGAAACTGTAGGCTAAGACCAAATCATCGTTCAGGTTCTATAAGCAACAGGCCTATTATTACGAATTAATACAGAAACATATACATCAGTTGAATTAGCGAGTTCTTAGCAGCCATGTCACCAGTGAATTAACATTACATTTCGCTTTTTCCATACACTTAACGTGAAGAAGCAAAAATTTATATAAGCCGGCCAGTATGTGAATATCGACTGTTCCCCGTACTCCCAGCCTTTTATATGCAACCGCTTCAACCTTGTTTTGGTTTTTCATCAAATGCTTTCATCCCTTGCGCCATCTCAACGTCATTTTATACTTCGATCTAACTAGTCTACCGCTTACATACCGCCCATCTTAGCGCCTCGCCTGCTTTCCAATCTCTCTAGCATATCCATCCTAGTCATGCACCTCTTTGTTACATAATGTTACTCTGCCAGGATAAAGCCCATAATGAAGCCAGAGTGATGCAGGCCATGGCAACGCTTGAATAAAACTTCAACGTCAATTCTAATTGAGTTCGCTTTCTGAACGTTGGTTCAGAAATCAGCTGATCTAGAATATGCTCAATATCAGCTTACCTAAAACATGCTCGATATTATCAGCTTACCTAGAACATGCTTTCCACCTATGAGAATAGAATCTGAATGAGAAATCTCCAGATCAGACAAAGGTACTTATTCACACAACTCTCGTTCTCTTTCATCCTGATCTCCCAGTTTTCTCTCACCAAATTACTTCATACACAACACACTGCCTTTCAGAATCGTACATAACCAACTATGAAGCTATCTATAGTCGTACTCCTCGGCCTCGCATATTACGTCACAGCAAAAGGACAAGGCTGCGGACATTTCTTGGTTCGGGCTCCGGTACATACTCTCCAATTCTCATATCATAGACTCCAAATCTAATTTCGTGCAGGTTGATGGCGACAAAGTTATAAACGGCGTGGACAATCTGTGCAAAAACACGGTCAATGCGTGCATACACTCGGATGCTAAATATTGCCACGACGGAGAATGTGTTAGTACCCACGCTTGACTATCCTTTTTTTCCTTTTTGCTCAAAAGCTAATAACATCTAGACTGGCTGTAGCATAGATCCGGCGACTAAGATAGAATGGTGCAATTCTTGCTATTACAAATGCTGTCCGAAAAAGCAAGATTAAAAGCTTTGCATGAGTTCGCGCTGGCAAGGCGAGGCAGGTCGTGGAGATTGACTGGTCACTCGATAGTGTGATATAGAGATTTTTAAATATACGAATTCGGATTCAGTATTCAACTCTACAAACATGTAGGAAGAGCAAGTTGGTCTATTCAATGCAATCCAACACCAGATTGTCACAACGATATTCGCTGGCTGATATCTCAACAATACAGTCATAGTTTGAGGTGTTGCATAACTTGATCGTTGTTGCACTTCTGCTATCTCACTTGATAACATACTTAAATCTCTATTTTACTGTGAGCCTTCTAGTAACAGACATACCCGTTGATATCAATTACTCGTAGTCTTGGCGACTTTGTGTCCCCATCTCTTCTGCTTTGCCAGTGAGTGAGCTTCACCGCTTGTCTCATACGTCATCACAACCCTTTCCATTTCCTCTCAGTCCGATAATATTAGTCCACCTGCCTAACCGCATACGAATTGGCGTTTAAACGAAAATCACTTGTTAGTGTGTAAACTAGCACCAAATTAAGTAGCAGCTTTCAATGCCAATGTTGCAATGATAGTTTTAGGAAGGAGAAAGGAGATAAGACGAGACAACACGTGATGCCCGACAATTAAACCTAATAAGAAAAGAACTCCAACTGATCGTCGTTGTCGCTGGATTAACCTTTTGCTGGCCTGATAAGCACGTGATCCCCAACTCCACAATGTCCAGCTAAAGCGGCAACCACGCTAGAAGGCGACGCGAATATGCGGAGGAACACGCGTATGCTCCACGAATAGACTGCTCTGGAAAGAACTCCCGAACTCAGATATCGCTGCTATCCCTGGCAGCCAAGGCACGTAAGACCGTTTCTCTACTCAGCCATTCTCTCCGACTAGCTTAGTCAAGTGAACCACAACCAACAATCTCACTGAACTTCACAAGGGTTCCCTTGCCAACCTCAGCAAAAGGGTAGTACAAAATTCCCACCCTGGTCCCTTGCCGTCAGAATCTCCGCACGCCCCGTCTTATGTGAGAAAGGAGGGGCGCAAGCGCCCGGATTCTGTGTTGCGCAGAGGGTCTGGACATTTGGTGGAAGCTTCGAAAAAAAAAGACCCTTACTTCAGTAAGTCTTGGTACCGGCACCGTATTACCCTCGCCAAGCAATGGTTGCGCACGAGTTACATCACTGCTTACATTTGTTAAGCAATGCAATAGAGCTGTGGACCCTGTTAAAAAGTGAGTTTTGAGTTTGTAGTAAGCATACTGGAAGGCGAGGCGAGATAGATTCGAAGAGTTGCAGATACTCACATTCGCCGCGATATCGTTCATTGTGACATAGGTTTTTGATCTCTTTGATTGCTCACGGACTTGTACACATAGCGCTGACTGCACGCGGGTCATTTTAAATGAAAGAGCACACTTTTAGTCACTAGAAGATGTATCAGTAGTTAGGGGCGTCTGAAAGATGATATAAAAATGTTTGATTGTTTCCCTTAATTCACGAAAATATAGCAGATCACCGCCATTCTTGTAGTAGTCTCCACCCATTCCAAAATCAAAACTTTTCCCAATCGCGAGAAAACCAAAGCAACCATGAAGCTCGCAGCTGTTATCATTGGTGCTCTTAGCCTTGCCAACACTGCCTATGTACGTCCTCCCTCAGTCTCACTAACTACCTTAAGCACGTTCAAAACTTCACTCAGTCTAACACCAATCTAGGCAGTGTCTCATTGTAAATGCAGCGCCACTGGCGGAAACAGATTCCGAAACTTCATCAATACGAATCTGTGCTGCCAAAGGGGAGTCCAAATCGGCGGCGTGTTCCGCACAGGAAAGTTCAGGGATGGTGAGTGCCGTGACCTGGATGGTGCTTCTGGTGAATACCAAGCTGGTTTTGCAAAGTGCTGCGGACAACCGTCTAATTCGCGTCCATGTGGTCCTATACTTGGCCCGCCTTAGTAAGTAAGGTCGACCCTGCTGATGACGGACTTTTTCGAGTTAACCTAAAATCGGACAGATGTCATAGCGCTGACTTTAGCAGTGCTGCCATTGCTATTGCAAAATAATTAGTGAAGGGTATTAGATGTAATAAGTCTCTTGTAGTATACATTGAATTTGTTCATAAAGCCGTAGGAGATGTTATGTTATCCGGATTACCATGGACCACTCTTAACATTATCAGTAGTTTTGGTTTTACTGACCCTAGCCGTACCTGCGGCCAGGCGCATCAACAGTCCTTGTTCGCTTCCACCTCGAAAAGACTTGCTCTTTGCGATTGAGAGAGATGTATTCAGAAACCTACAAACAGCTCAAGAGGCTTGGGAGTAATCTGTTGAGTGATCAGTATGATTACTTACTACCCTTACAGTATACAAGGCCGTTCCGGCCTCCGCATTCTCACATGTTATTTCCAGAGTAAAGCCGTCTACATCGTCTTGCTAAGCGCACCGGCCACTATCTGGTGACACCCTATAAGCACTAGCTACTTTTGTAACATTATATTGGATATAGCCGTTGTAAAGCATCGTACTTGGATCGAGATTAGACGTTTTAAGTGGAGCATCGATACGGACTATCCGTGCGACTCCAGTACACCAATAGGAACTGCAGTTTCAGTTCAACATACATATCGAACAGCAGCTTGGCAGCTTCTTACTGGTGGAACGTGTTTTTGTAAGTGTTTCAGACGCGTTGTTTACGAGCCCTTTCTAGCAAGGTACCCGCACTATCGTGACTCCACCTTGGATCTATATCCAGAACACGATAAAATCGTATGATAAGGGACTACCAATATGGTTACTGGATTCCTATCCAGTTAGCATTTCTTGTACATACCAGGTAGCTTCACAAGTCTAGGCCTTGGGAGCACATTCTTTGTTGAATTGGAGTTAGGTCCTTCTCAACCGGAAAGCAACGGGGTCTAGCAGTTTTGAGAACTTGGGAAAGAGCGCAGTAAAGGGTGGAGATTGCTTAGGGCATGGATGAATATAAATACGTGCCTCTGTTTCCTCCTTTTCATTACCAAGTCACTCACCAACACCTTCTAAACAGCTCATACTCACTCTTTCATCCGTCCTTCCGACTACCAAACAACCCCAAGAAACCATGAAGTTCTCCGTCATCGTCAGTGCTCTTGGCTTTGCCAGCATGGCCTTCGTATGTTCTTCATCTCTCTGCTCTGTATTAATCTAAAAACCCTGCATATATCTAACATACATTCTAGGCACAAACAAACTGCCAATGTGGTGGTGGTCTCACGGCCTCGTGCTGCCGTGGGATCAACAATGCTGAGGGTCAGAGAATTAGTGGCCGTGTGAATGGCGCTTCTTGCACCTTTAGTACCAATGCAGGCGACGTATTGGTTGGATGGGTTAACTGCTGCCGAGCAAGCAACGCCAACAACGGTGCAGCTTGTGCTTAGAGATCATCTTGGATGATGACTATCAGGAAAGAACTCATGTCCTATGGAGATGTAACGATACTTTATTGAATCTATACTATATAGAAAAATATGGCGCATAACCTATGCGGCGCTTATGAAGTCTTCCGGCGTACCTTCCGTCATGCTTTACGTGTCTTAGACTTGGTTTTTCTTGAAAATTGAGCTTGGAACAAAGTACGGATAGTGAGTTGGATACGTGATGGCAAAAACCTTAAGGATTGCTGAAATAGTTATGAGACCGTGTATTTAGGCTCTCTGAGTGGCCTCAACGCTAGCGCGACGGATTACACAATGACGTAGAGTAGAATGAACTTTTCGAGATAGCACTAAGGTACCATATCCAGCACCTTGACCATACCAAGTCGGTATGATCTTACATCATGTGAGACTGCTCATAAGGAACATTGGCGCCCAATGGTCTCGAAGAATTTTCTGCATGTGCGTAAATTTCACTTTGACAGGTACATATCTCTCCCATGCCTGGTACCTGGACCTATGTCATATCAGACTGCCCTGGTTCTCCGAATCGGTCCTTTTTGTTTGGGCGGAAGGCATCCGATTCCCTAGGCCGGGCCATGCGTTAAACTCAATATCCATATAAGCCTATACCAACTCATTCGTCCGTTGGATCTAGGAAGATCCGGAAGCATCCATTCGATGAAAAGGGATGCCAAGGCAGGCTTAGAGCTCCCTGCAAAGCATGCACCAACGCTCATCAGGCCACTTTCTCTGGTGATAGTAATCCAACACGTGCTGATCACAGGTCCCATTGCAATTGTAGATGCACTTCGAAACATTAGCCAGTGCTAGGGCAAATTCGACTGATTCCCATTGAGCGGTGAAAGGGATGAGTAACAAGCGGCTCGATGGGCCGATCTCAGGTTCATTGCTCCGCGTTAACATGGAAGAAGGTTTCGGAAGAGTATGACCGCAAATCTGCCGACCAATCATGGCCTGAAAAATTCATTGCCTGTGCGACTCCAGAAAGCTATCAGAAGCTTCGTTGCCACTTGGACATGGCTGTATCACGTGTGAGCGATAAGTGTTGGAGTTGATCGGGTCGCGAGGCGCCTGCACTTGATGGAAATTGACGGAAAAAAATGGATTGGAGAAGGGAAAAGGAGAGAATGAGGAGTCTCCAACGGTCGAAGTGGTCATTTGAAGGCGCTACTGAAGTTGGTGCGTCAAGTGCTTCCCTTTGCCCTGCCACGCGTTAGCCTTCCCCGCATTTCCCGGTTGGGCTGGGGATCTTCATCCGCCGCGCGGGGTGTGCATATCAGTAACGCACTTGGCTCCTTGCATCAGCCAGACCTCTCATACTTTTCCCTCTTTTTGCCGCACAGTCCGAGCAGTCGCCATGAACTTCGTCGACGTGCAGCCAAAGTCGTTTCTCGACTACGCATGGACTTCGCCATCTTCGGCGCCCATGACTGCAACCAAACCCTCCAAGACAAGTCGGAAACAAAACCGGTGTTGTGACCAGTGTCGCAAAGGAAAGAGAGCCTGCGATGCGGCCATTCTAGAAGATACGCTGCTCGAGACAAGCAGGACTGGTGCCACTCCGACGGTATTTCACTATAGTGGTGAGCCGCGTCTTCCTCGAGGGTAGGTGATGTGTCAGCTGACAATGTAGATGTCTACGGGCCGCTGGCGTCGTGCGGGAATTGTGAGAAGACCAAGAAGACTTGTACGTTCGAATGGTTGCGCTCTCAGCGTGTGCAGCAAGCCTCGCAACCACACATGAGTGCTGCGCCATCACCAAAGCGTCGTCGATGTAACAGAAGCGATTCCACTAGTAAATCACGAAAAGCGGACGGCTCTGGCACATCTCCAGTGGCGGCACCATCAATACAGGATGCGAGTACCATTAATAGTGCATCCCCTTCATATATCACACCACCCGAACTAGGCGTCACATTCGGCGACTTTCCCTGTGGAGCGTCCATGTTCGCCGTCGACCCCACAACGACATTTCTCGATGGGCCGATGCCCAAAGTAGAGAGAGAAGACACAATGGTTCTGCAAGACCAAATCGACGCGCCGTTTGAAGAAAACAGTATCATTGCCGATTGCGACTCTGGCAAAGGGTCGTCGTTAAGGACGTCATCAGAGATAAGCGAAAAGCCCGACGACAGTCCAACAGCCGACTGTGAATCCAGCAGCGTCTCCCCTACCAGTGCAGAAGGACCACTCGTGCGTGTTAATCGGAAAAGGCGTCGCCGTAGTTCCTCAGCATCTGCCTCATACGGTGCGCCTCCTTACCCAGCAATATCTTATGCCAGCAACCTTCTTTCATCAAGTAACAATGCGTACCTGTCTGAAAGCCTGCTGAGGATATATCATGATAGCTTCGAGAACGCACTTGCCTGTTGGGTAACAGAGAGAACTTGTCCATACAGCGCGAGATCGGACGATCTTGTCACGACCAACGCTGGGCCGGACTGGAAAAGCATCTACCACCGAGTAATTCGTCTTGATCGATTGGCATCAGCGATTCGTGGGCGAAGGCTTACACAAACCGAAGACCAGGCGGCTTCAAGAGCCCTTGACCTTGCTGTCTTTTCCTTTGCTTCACAATGGGCCCAGCCCGGGCAGAGACGCCGAACAAAATACCCCTTCTGCAGCAATGCGAGCAAGGGTAACAGCGGTGTCTTTGACGGCCAAGAAGATGACCATGGGCCGATTGGCTTTGAATTCGACCGTAGCCTCCAGGTGACAGCATGGCAAGATGCCCGCAAAGCTTTGCAAAGTGCTGGTGGAATAGAGTCATTCCGCGTCGTTCTTGCGCAGATAATATTTGCGTTGACACAAAGGCCTGCTGAAACAAACGAGACATCCACGAATGGCCTACACACTATCGGCATGTCTGAAGGGCTTGGGTCGAGGAGTAGCACCGAGGATATCCAAGATGCACCAAATGTCTCAATAGACCAAGACATGGACGAGTGCACAGATCTCATGTCCAAGTTGGATCTCGCAATCGAGGCTGACGGTCCTCCGGTGCATCTCGAATCGGGCCTCCGGCTCATACATTCGTTAAGATCACGCATGGCTGTATGTAGGCAACCACGGCACAACAAACCTCAGACGACTAGCTGCGGACGACCATGGCGTCAGCCAGCTATGCGACTCGAAGAAGCAGACCGTGCAACAGTTGACTTGCTGTTCTGGCTTGGGGTCACGTTTGACACTTTGTCAGCAGCAATGCACAAGCGGCCGCTAGTGGTATCCGACGAAGATAGTGACGTAGTTTTGAACGAAACCATGCAGATGAATAGCGCCAGTCACCCACAATCGACACCGGTTTTCAAGACTGAAAGCGACGGTCTTTGGGATGGATATTTGTTTGCTCGGCAGCAACAACAAGTAGAACAGGCACCGATCAGGTGGCCATGTTCGTTCGAACAAGCGGCCACTGCACTCTGCGAGGCTGCTCCAGTCAAAGTACTACTCTTCAGAAGAGTCTGTCGCATCCAGACACTTCTCACAAGAAGCACACGAGGCGTCAAGGTCGAAGAGGCCGTGCGTGCAGCGCTTGATGTTTGCAACCATTGGGACATGCTCTATGCACCCTTTATCAGAGACTGCATTCAATACCACGATCGCCTACCACCACGTGTTCAGTCGTGGTATGTTTGTGTCGCCGGTCATTGGTACCTAGCCACGCTTCTTCTAGCAGACCTGATGGAAGTTGTCGATGAATCCGAAATGGGTCTGCCGGATGCAACGGAACACCGAAACTCAACTGGCTTCATTGCCAGATTCCGCGAAAACAATTGCCGAGCTCTATCGGATCTTGCGGGCTGCGCATGTCCTCGTCAGGACGCATCGTTCCACCAGTCTTACGGGTTCCATTTTGGAGTCAACGAAGGCACATTGCTGACCGATCCATGGACCGCAGTATTGATTCGTGCATTTGCAAAGGCAGGCGTGCTGCTGCTCGAATCCGAAGCCCTCCTTCCATGTGACGTGGACCAGGAAGATGCGTTCCGGCGAGCAGATGACTGTATCAAGGCATTGTGGTTCTTGGGCAGAAAATCCGACATGGCGCTTTCAGCGGCAAGAATATTAGGAGACGCATTGAAGCAGCGACGAAAGAGTGCACAGGATCGAGTTACCGATATGAGTGTTTTCCTTGAAAGTCAGCTATGGCATGATCTTGACGGTTTGAACGGGGCGTTCACTGTGGATTGTGAGATGTAGTTTCTGACATTGTTTTAGTAGTGTGTTATATTACACCATTTTAGCAAAATAATCAAAATGACAATGATACGTGGAAGCGTGCGGAAACCAAGACCACTAAGCAATGACGACCGCTGAGATGGAGAAATCCGTATGAGTAGTCACGTGAGTTCGTGTTGATCGGCACCCGGAGCCGAGCAGTGCCGGCGCGTCTCATGCACGCTATCGTCACACTACTTGGTCCTATTACACCAACAAGGACTATGGTTACAGCAGCCATTGGGAAAAATCAGTGATACAGTAAAATTTCTATGTCACTTTGCACATTCTTCGTACTGTAGCTTCTCCAGTTACGACCTGTGCGCTAAGACGCGCGCACCTGTCATCATGGGTGTCTCGGCGTACGTTTGCTTGGGATGAGCTGATTCGTTGTGCTACAAACTGACAAACGGAGACAGCTTGTGGGACACAATCAAGCGGCATCAGGAGAGCATTCAAATTGCCCAACTCGCTGAAGATCATCACCGGCGTCACGGCAGACCTCTCAGAATTGCCGTCGACGAGGCGGATTGGCGCTTCAACAACCTCACACCCCAACAGGTCTATAAGATTCGTGAAAGTGAGTAGCGATCACGCCAACTCTTTCTTAGGCTTACATCCGCAGCCTCCAATGAGCCGGCATTCCAAGGCATTGAGAAGGCTATGTTCTACCGCATCTGTTGTCTTCTTACCCTGAATATCCAACTCATATTTGTTTTCGATGGGCCCGGCCGTCCGTGGAAGCGAGGCAAGAGGGGACAGGGAATCATAAAGTTTGAAGAGAGACGCCTGCTGCAGGAAATGCTTAGGTATTTTGGCATACCATATCATGAGGCACCGGGAGAGGCAGAGGCAGAATGCGCGCGCATGCAGGTACTGGGCTTAGTCGATGCCATCTGGTCACAAGACTCTGACTGTCTGCTATTCGGCTGCACGCTTTGGTTATATGACCACCGCATTGCGAAGGATGATCGCATAGCGGATCGCTCCAAGGAGAACACCAAGAAGCAGGGCAAGTACGCAAATATGGTACGTGCACGCGACTTGGAGCAACGATACAATTTAGACCGGGAAGGCTTTGTGCTTTTCGCCATGCTTGTCGGTGGAGACTACGATGAGAAAGGTCTACCACAGTGCGGACCAGGTATAGCGCTACAAGCTGTAAAGAAAGGTCTTGGAAAAAGTCTCTGTGCGTGCCGAAACCAACGAGAGTGTGATATCTGGAGTGCAGAGTTGGCTGCGTTTTTGAACACTACCCCGCGCGGGCGAGCTATCCCTATACCCCCACTGTTTCCAGATTACAAAACTTTGACAAAGTACTACAGTCCAAAAGTCACGAGTGATCTGGAATTACTGGGGAAATCGAGACTCAATCTGGACTACAGTCGCCCTATTCAGGAACATGGACTTCTTCAGCTTATAAACGAACGCTTCAATATCTGGGGTCGGTCGTATATGAATTGGGTCGGACCAGTCCTTCTGACACGCGATCTTGTGGCAAGAGACTCATCTCGATCGAAAGAGGTGGTGCATGGCATTCGACTCACCAAACAGCGGACCAAGAACACGGCAGATCAACTGCCAATGCGGACTTTCGAGCGGAAACTAACATTCTCACCATTTGGGGTGACAAGTCTATGCAAGGATGACTTTAAAGGGTCACAACTGGGACATTGGAATGGCGATAAAGAGGTATTTTTTGACGAGGAATATCGCGTGGAGTGTGAGATACCGGAATACTGGCTTCGTAAAGCCCTTCCTGCCGACGTTTTGGATCCACCTCCTTCAACGCCAAAATCACCCTCCAAGCGCAAGCGGCCAGCAGATAACACGGAGGATGGTACTGGTGCAGAAAGCAGTAAACGAAGGTGTATATCACATGAAAGCACAACTCCAGATTTGAACGATTCTCTCAGAAATCCATCAAAGAGTTCTGGAAAATCTACGATGGAGCCTGGAGTATTGCCTAAGCCTTCCAGCTCTACCAGACGGGCAACTCCACCTAAGTCTTTTACCGTCATTGAGTTGTCCGACTCGGAAGACGATGTGCCACACCATGTTACCTCAAGTCAGAGAAAACCAGTGCCCTTTCCTAATACTAACCTTAACGTATCTGCATCATCTGGCGTAGAACCCCCCGGAATCTTAATAGATGGAGAGGAAATAGGAGAAGAAGAGTACGGAGACATCCAACTTGCTATACGCCTTAGTATGCAAGAACATCAAGATGGTCCAATACCTCCACCAAGGAAAGGCAAATACGATGATATCTTCGCGATGAGGGAAGCAGCACGGAATATGCAAGAGTCCTTAGTACCTGCTTGGTCACTTGATCAGCCGGTGTCTCCCACCTCTTTTTCAAGACGACCCAGATCACCAATCTCAGCAGCAAGTACATCATATACCAGAGTCGGCACTCACGCAAATGCAGCCGGGCTTGGCTTCATCGAGACACCGACCTATCCACTGTCTACTGGAGACCGTGGTAGTGTGATAAATTCAGGTCCGCTGGCTGCCCAGGGGCATAATGTTATAGGTCAGGAATCAGACGCCCCTTCCCCTAGCGGACCGTCTCCTGCTAACATTCGGGCTGCTCGACTTCGGCATTTTGCGTCTTCCACGCCTGTCACTCAAGATACAAGTAACACGGCCCCATCTTCCCCCATTGCTACGACTATTTGTAATGAATTCATTCACGGTATTCCAGTGGAAGTCGAGTGTATCGATTTGACCGATGATTGATACTGCAACAGCACGATATCAACAAGCAAGCGAGTATTGCAACAACGTCAATATGGCATACGTAGAATGGACTATATATCTCTACAATTTCCAGAATCACGCCCAGTGGTTGAATTCACTCGAGCGACGTTGCCATAACAGTGCTGCACGGTGAATTGACCTGGCTGTGTTGCATCACTATGTCCAGTGAAGCACAACAACATTCACAGTTCGCCCAGCTCCTATATATGAGGAACAGGAAAATTCTCGCAGAAGAGAGGAATGTTAACAACAACTATTAACCCCAACTGCAAAGACGTCAATAGCCGAGTACTTCGCTGAATATGAATCCAGCCCTCCTCTACCAAGATACGGTCGAAAGCCTTCTCACTGTCGTTCAACCTACAAGCATCTCTGATGATGAAACTGCATGCTTCGTCTGCGGCCGAGAATACGAAAGTGCGGGATCAGGCCTAGAAAGCAATTTTGACTTTCTAAGTCAACTACCAGGCGCTTTCAGAAAAACACATATCGAAACTATCGTAACACCCGTCCGAACACCGTGCAACCATATCTTCTGCCTTTCTTGCATCAGCCTATGGTTTCAAGACAAAGGGCTCTGCGCTTGCCCCACATGTCGCACAGTCATTCATATTCACTGGCCAGTAGATGCGAGAAACACGGATGATGGTCGGCCTGGCATCGGTACTGAAGGCCTCTCCTTATCACTCAATATATCAACTCCCTTGGCAGAAGAGGCATACAACATAGTCAAGGTACAGACGCGGAGACTGCTCACAACAACTGCGTCGATGCCGTTCGTGTGGTACACAAACGCAATGCTTTATGATCTTCCTCTCGTCATGGTCGCTGTGGCCCGCCGCTTCCACTATCAGGCTTTGAGATTGACTGACGGTGTTCCCGAAGATCTCTCATCCCTCAAACGACGCAACCCTTTAGATTACAACATCAAAGTCGCTAGTTTCAATAACCTAGCGTCGTTGGCCTGCCCTGATGCTCCGCTAGCAAAACACGAAGACGCTGCTCAGCTATATAATCACCTGTGCGATTGCATCAAAGACCTGGAAACCGTCGTAGCCGGCAGCGAAGACCAATGCGCTAACTGGGAAGGGCCCGCGAGAGCAATCACGTACAAGATTCTGCAAGAGAGTATGCCTAGCGCAAATGGAGGAATGAAACAAGACAGGTGGCGGGCGTACGTATGGTGCGTGATCAAGGCATTGTTCGTATGGCAAGCATACTGTGAGCGTGCGCGAGAACTGATGTCAAGGCGGATACAGGAAGTTGAGATTATTGACGACGATGAAGGCGTCCTTGCATACAGATTCGACTGAGGACTTGAATAAAAGGAGGTCGTAGAGGTTATGGAGAAAGTTTGCTGGTGGAATGCTGTCTGTGGGAGATGGGAACTTGGCCTTTGAATAGCCATTTGCAAGGGATAGCCTTGGTTTCTGCAATGATACGCGTACGACAGTTATCAAAGTCTCAGAAATTTACATGCTGTTAATTAGAAAACGTAGTCTACTTGGCTATCATAAGTGATTTCTTCAATTCATGGCTCGTTTGAGGTACTTCATTGCTGGCTAGTAGCCGCAGTGTGGAGCACTCGAGTCTCTCAGCTCAGTTCGCATGACATCCTTATGTCGTGTTATGCCAAACATGCATAAGACCATGCTATGTCATACACAGCTTTTCATGGCGACTGCATCAGGCTGGCCATGAGTGGGACATGATCGATACCATCTCGACGATAAAGCAGGCAGCGCATCCGACTGCGCCTGTTTTCCACCCCGAGCTTACCACGGCACCAAGGCCTCTTCTTCAGCAAACATGCAACTCTTCCTGCTCATACAAATCCAGTCCTCTCATCGCGGCAGTCCATTACCCGCTCCTCCTCCCGATGAGCTCATCTCCGCCCCCGCATGCGCAATCCGCACGCCGACCCTGGGCCCAGGCTGCCTCGCCAACGCCAACCTCACCGGCTCTTCTCCCGCTTGCGCACCCGTACCACCACCACTCGCAACACGACTCGCACCCGCACCGCCACTTCGGCCCTCACCCGCAGGTCCCCTTCTCAGCAGCTCGTCTAGCCCTAGATCGCGCCATGTAGGCTCCTTCTTGCCCTGTGTTGCTCGCTGAATCCCAAATGCCGCGTGCTGGTCTGGCACCACGTCGTCTTCGTCTTCGGGGTTTACAGGTTGCAAGTGAGGAGGGATGTAGATGTCTTCGGGGGTGAGTTGTGAAGACGTTAGGTTGGTGAATTGTTCGAGGAGGTCGGCGTGGTGCGACGAGTGCATGTGCAGGTATGTGGCTGTGGAGTCGCGTGTCTGCGGTGGTGTTAGTTTGAGTGTTAGCTATTGTGGGAACTGTTAAGTATTACCATTTTTAACAGTTTTCAGCTGCAGCGTATGGTTGGGTGGGAAAGGAACGGGAGTCGTTATCTTAGTGTTGATGCAGTGATCGGTAGTAAGCGCGCGGCACCGCGTCTGCGGGCACGCGAACTGGAGGACTGAATGGTCACGCTAACTGCATCCGGATACTTGCCGTGATCCTACCACTTCTTTTTCAACTTCACCTCGTCTCTTCAACTTTTCTTCTATTTTATGAGATCCTTTTATCTAAATATTTGATGGTGAAATTGCCCCATGTCTTTGTTCTGCGAAGCTGCGTTGAGTGATCTAAGTAACCTCCACAGCATGACGTCATCCGCTACATTCACCTATGTTTAACTAGTCACTCACTACCACACCAGCGGCCTCCTCGAACTCTTCCGAGAAAGCTCTAAGTCATTTAAATGATCTATTGACACCATCGAAAACCATTCAGCGAGCGAACATGACTTCTAATTTGGTTGTGGGCTTCGGCTTTGTGCGGGGTTCCGACTATGAGTCGAATGCTTACAGCCGGCTGGCCACCGCTCTGACAAGAGATATTCCTACCCTAATATCTGCTTTTGTCTTGAAACTCACCGGATCGACCGTTGGACTTTAGTGAGAGAGGGGTTGAACCAACCATGGCAGTCGCTTTGGGCCGACTCACGCTCTCATTACCGAGGCTCTCACAAGCCCCATCATTCCTAGAAACTTCATATTGCTGGCTCTGACGTCTTCCGAGCGAACTTCAAAATCATTTTCAACCCGAGTTTCCGTCTCTACTGAAAACCCCCTTTTCATCTCGTCCTCAAGCAAATCACGTCGCGTAGTTGTCTGCTCACCAGTACACCTACTTCCCCGCTTTGGCTTTCCCTATTTTGTAACCAGGCCCACAGCACTTCAACGTCTGTCAATTCGTCTCGTGACATTTTTTCCCAACCCACAAGCATACCTTGTAACTCCTACCACCATGGCTGAAGGACGCTGCAACTGCGGACAAATCAAGGTTTCCATTCCCGCGATACCTGAGCAATCCGCAATATGTTTCTGGTATGCGAATCTCCTCAGTTGATGTTCCATGCTAATTCCAGAAGTTCAAATTGTCGTCGCGCCGGCTCCTGTGCAGGATCTATTCTTTTTCCTACTGAAAAATCAGCCGTGACGATTCACGATGATAATGGCGTTCTCAAGACCTACAAAGACATGGATACCACGAGCGGAAACCCGGTCTATCGTAAATTCTGTGGCAACTGTGGATGGTATGTTGCAAAAAGATTTAACTTTGACAATTATGGCTAATGGAAACGCAGTCCCATTGCTTCATTCGTGGGCGATGACTTTCCCCAGGTTTTTGTAAAGGGTGGCATATTTGACAAACTACCCACTCCGGGCTGGAAGTCTTTTGAACATGAAAAGCCGGACTGGCTTAGCATTACAAAGCCAGAAGAACACAAAATATAGAGAATACAGCTATCAAACCTTGAAATTCCAGTACGACTGGCGAAGATGCACCAGTATCTATTCTCAAAACCGACTATTCCTAATACAAAGTAAAAAAAACAAAACATGGGTATGAAAAGAGTGCTAGATTGACCCCGCTCCTTGGCTGCATAGATTGCTACCAAGATATCAAACGTTGCATGCACTACAGGTTCAGCTCGAACTTGTGTAACTTTGACGTAGCCTGGATGCGACGATGCGAAAAACACACTATTCCGCCAAGCACCACTATCTCTACCCAGCCAATCGCCAACAACGTTGTGAGAAATTGTACCACATTGATCGTACACTCTAGTCGCCGAATACCCTCAAGCCTTGCATAGCTTCAATATACATCCTTCACTTTACACAAAGCCACACTATAGCCTCGCATTCAATGCGAACATCTTCCCTTGCTACAAGACCAGAATGTTTATATAAAGCATGCTTTTTTCCTCATATTTCACTCATACAGCAACAGCCAATTTTCATACAATATCTCAAGTATCCCAAACACAGACTCTTACATTCATCTTTCTATAACAAAAATGCACATCACCTCCTTCCTTGCCCCCATCCTCCTCTTCTCCGCGACCGCCGCTGCTGCAGGCGAACGCTGCGGCCAAGCAGGCCGTTGCCGCGTGCCCTCCTACTGTATTGGAACGCTCTACGGTTCCGTCGCTCTTGGTCTTTGCCCTGGCGACGAGAACAACCGCTGCTGCACTGTCCCAGCGGGCCAATGCGGTACCAATGGGCGCGGAACGTGCAGGTATACTTCAGATGGATGCAATGGATCGTGGCAATCAGGACTTTGCCCGTTTGGAAGCAATTATAAGTGTTGTTTGCCACCTTAAGGGGTGAGCTGGGAAGGGGGATGAGAGGGGGTTGAGGTAGGGAAGGCGAAGGGCTAGTGTGAAGGGGGTTTGGACAGGTTGTGCGGAGGAAGTGTGGGGAGTTTTCAGCGGAGAGGCTCCTGTGGATTATATTTGTAGAAAGGTTCTTGCGGAAGGGCTGTGCAAGGCTTGCAGAGGGTTTCCTGCTTCGATGTTCTTATCAAAAATATGCGGAGGGTTTGCGGATGTGTTCTTACAGTGAGATTTAACAGGGAGATTTCTGCGAATGAACTTCTATTGTCAGTATCTATAGAGACGTCTTTGCGGAGGGGTTGTGGGGGTATGCGGACAGACTCTTGCAGTGAGGTTTTATAGAGAGATTGCTGCGGAGAGACCCTTTAAGATAGGATCTGTAGAGAGGCTGCTATGAAGAATCTGCGGAGTCTATGCGGAGAGTATGTAGATAGGTTCTTACAGAAACTCTGAAAAGGATTCGCAGAAATCTTCTTGTGGATGTTGTGCGGACAGGTTCTTGCAGCGAGCTTAATTGAGAGACTCCTGCGGAGAGACTCCTGTAGATAATATCTAAGGAGATCTTCCTACAGAGCTTATGCAGAGTGCTTGCGAAGACATGCGGAGGGCATAAAAGGTAGTTCTTGTGGAGGGATTTCGATAGGTAGGCTTTGTGGATGATTTTCAAAGAAGTTCTTGCAGAGAGTGTTTTCCAAAGGAAAAATTGCAGAGAAATACTTGGAGAGTCCATGCGGAAGTAATGCGGAGGGCCTTTTAAGGGTGAATACTTATAAAGAGATACTTGCAGAGTGATGTCTATAGTAGACACTAATAGAGGAATTCCTACGCATAAGTTCCTGTAGAGGCCCTTATAGGGGTTTGCGGAGGTATTCTTATAGGAGGCTTTTTAAAAATGGATCCTTTAAAGAGACTTACTGAGGCTTACAGAGGTGTGTAAAGGCGTGCGGAAGGGTGCGGACGGTTTGTAGAGGGTTTCTATAACGAGTTTCTATATAGCCTTGCAGAGACTTGCAAAAACTTGCGGAAGCTTGCGGACGCCAGCGAATATCCACGGAGATGCTTTGTAGAGAGATTTTACAGAGAAACCTAGCAAAGTTTCATAGCGAGGTTCTTGCGGAGGGCTTGTTGATAGTCTCTTGTAGGGACGTATCTATGGAGCGACGCTATGGAAAGGCTTGCGGAGACTTGCGAAACCTTGCGGAAACTTACGGGAGAGGTTCTCCAGAGATGATCTTATAATAGATTTGATATTCATAGGACTTGATCATGTAAGATGCTGTTTTCCAATTTTGAAGATATTTCATTGCTCTCTCGTGTACATATTGAACATATCGTCAAAAGGATATGTAAGCCTTTGTAGCTGTATTGAAGTATGCTTTTATTTAAGTATCATACAGGACTAGTGCACGATAATGAAATAGTAACAAGAAAACGATAAGTGTAGATACTGGTAATCTCTCCGGTTGGTGCAGCCTCATGATTGCCAGCATGCGCACGCTATCTTTACCAAGCAAAGAACCAAACACTCGCACTATGGATTGCTTCTTCCTATCAACAAAATTGCCAAATTCAACTATGCGTATCACTCATACCAACCCTAAAACTCCGACGCAGCTAGACAAGTGTCTACCGATCCGCGCGCCGTCCGTTCAACCGGCACGCGTGCCCTAACCCTTGCCTTGCCGCTAGCTCAACCCCACACGCCCCATTTTCCCGGTGCTCCATGCACCCACGCACCTACCCGTCACTGGATGGAACGCCGCATTGTGTCAAGCACACGATAGATTGCGCCCCTCTACGCACAGGACGTCGCCAAGCCAGTCCAGACAGCCATTTTCTTGTCCCTGTGAAGCAAGGGGGTTAAATGGGACGGGAAATTTTAATTATGTTTTAGCATCATGAAACGTGGCTCTCCCCACGTCTGCTAATTCCTGCCAATGCCAATGCTAATGTCGTAGTTCCATTGAGATATAAGCTCCGCTTTGTTTCTTTCCTTCTACTCCTTCTTCTTACTCCAAGTCAGCGACTGTGAGGACCTCATTTTCAACCGCGCGAACAAACAAGAAAGAGCTGGGAAAAACAATGACACTACACACACTAAGAACGCCATCATCACGGCGGCACCAACGCCCACAGCAATCCCGCCTCAACCTCGCATTCAGCACCTTACTCTTCTTCACAGCCACAAAACCCATCGCAGCAGCAGATGCTCTGCCCCGGAGCGCCCTTATCCAAGACGGCTTCATTCACAAGCTCCCCACTACATGTCCTGCACCAGCAGAAAACCAACCATGGCTCACATTCCCCTGGACCCACACGCCCACATGCGTTGACGTTGTCTTTGCCGACGACGAAGAAGGCGCCGCGGGCTTAGAAACAAGTCAAACCTTTTGCGCATACACAAACGCACACTACAACAATGACCGCGGCGTGAGTTTTGTAGCTACCCCCGAAGTAGCAGCTAGCGTGACCATGGAAACTTTTGGCATGAGTATCGGCGGGATGGAAGGCGTTGTCGGCGCAGAAATGGGTATGTGGGAAGTACGAGATGCGGGGGAGAAGGGAAAGGGGCTGTTTGCGAAGAAAGACATTGGACTTATCTTTGCGGGAGAAAACGTAGTGGTGCAGACGCCAGTCTTGCTTGTTGACAAGACTTTACTTGAGGCGAAGAGCACGGAGAGGACAAGGGGCGTGTTGAGGAGTGCGGTGGAGCAGTTGCCGAGGAAGACGAGGGAGGTAGTGAAAGAGTTGAGTGGAGGAAAGCTGGAGGATATCATTAAGACGAACGGGATTGGAATCAAGTGGCCGTGGGTTGATGAGGTACCGGAGTTGCTGAGTGTTGTTCCTGAGGTTGCGGTGAGTTTATATCACCAATCTTTGAGTGAAGAGAAGCTGACATTCACAGCGCATCAACCACGCATGTCGTCCGAATACACGATGGCGCTTCAACGATTACACGCTCTCATTTGAGGTGTTTGCGCTCAGGGACATCAAACCCGGCGAGGAGATAACACGAAGCTGTAGGTCTACACTTCTTCATAACTACGAAATTCATTCAACTAACGTCTGTAGATGGCTTTGAACTCCGCCCCCATAAACGTCGCATCGGCTCTCTCAAAGCAAACTTCGGCTTCACCTGTAAATGCTCTCTATGCAGCTCCTCAGACGAAGAACTCATGGCCTCCTCCGACCGCATCAGCGAAATCAAAGCGCTGAAATCCGTATTGCCTACTGACCCCAAAGACGCGCCTCGCCTCCTGGAGCTCCTCCCTAAACTGATTGAGCAGCTAGAGGAAGAAGGACTTGTAGCAGAGCTTCCGCAGTACGAAGAGATTCTCGCGTACACGTGGAGCCAGTTTGGGTACGCGGACCGCGCAAAGCACTGGGCAGATAGGGCGGAAAAGCATTGGAGTGTTGTGGCGGGTAAGGAGAGCTGGGAGCGTGTGAGGTGTATTGAGCTGGGGAAGGATGTCAAAGCTCATCAGACGTGGAATACGTGGAAGGGAGAGCCATGGGTGGAAAAGGAAGATGGAGAGGAGTAGGCGTTGCATTGAGTTCGGAGAGTAGTGAAACCCAATGAAAGGGCGAATGTTAGCGTTTGTATATCATCTTGAGCTGAGCCACTACACATTTAGTAAAACATGAAATACATATCAAGAATCCTGTATTCCCCAGGTACTAGGAAGAAAGGTGAAGGTGAATTTCAAAGTAATTTCACTCATCAAAAAACTTTCCTCGCCCATGCACACGATCAAGTTTCCAAACATGTATTTCATTCTCCATCTTTCCAACTCCCTCCAAACCCCTTTCCGCATTACTCTGCACACTCTGGACGACTTCATCATCTGGTATAGCCGAGAACTCGTGCACAGCCAACCAAGTCGACGGCTCAGGCGGCGGTTCATCCGTTGTCGGTAACCCCTTGAAAGCGCGAGATTGGGCATTCGTTCTTGCATAGATCAACTTGAAGTATAGTGTGCGGATGTAATTTTTGGCATCCGAAAGCATAGTCGTTTCCTAATCGTTAAATCAATATTTTAGTCATGCTCAAGTGTGCAGAAGTGTAGGAATCCATACCTGCTCGAAGAAAGCCATGACTTTCTCCTGTCCAGGATCCTTTTCTGGCCTGATACCCGACGTGAGAATGTAGTTCGCTTTATCTGCAATACTTCAGTACTTCTCCCCCAGCCTTTGTTCATTTAGCGACTCGAGAAATACACACCTTCTCTCCCCTCTTTCCTCTGCGTAGCCCCCAGGAAACCAAGAAAACTCGCATCCAAATCCGCCAAATCATACACAATCCCACTTCCAGGCAGTATCTCACTCTTCACCTTTACCTGTTTAAACTCGTCGCTAAGCGTATACGCCAAGTCATCCATTGGGTAGCACGCCAGATACGGTTTCTCGTTTTGAGAATCTCCCATAGGAGAGGTTTTGTGGATATCGATGTAGCGAAAGCCATCTCTAATTCCGCTTTTTGATACAACTTCAGGAATGTGCTCGGCGTCGTACCATTGGAGAAATGTGGCTTCGTCGAGTAGGGGAGGGGCGGAAGGGGTTATGCGTGAGCGGACGAAGAGGAGGCCTGGGCCACAGAGGGTTTCTGCTGACATGATTTATGTTTGTGAGAAGGATGGGACAAGTGGAGTGCGGTGGGCAAAGATAGGTGGGTTAAGCAAGGATGGATTCAGTAGATTGAGAGTGGGAATGGTGGAATACAAAGTATTGCTCTTTTTGTATATTCAAGGTATGGAAGGCGGAGTGCCGTTCAGGTAAATGGAGCCGGAAATAGATTCCCGAAGTGCGGGTAGAAGTTACCCCGCTTGAGTTCCAGCGACAGGATCAAACGCTGATATCATTAATGTAATAAAAGAAAGCTGAAGATCTGAGATACTAGGGAAACGATGTATATGAGAGTAGCTCGTCATGGCTGGCTCAAAGTACCTGGCGTAACTTGTTCATAGAAGGAACGAAACGAGACATTTAAAATATTCCAGAAACTTCCAGGTGAGCAGTGCATGGCATACCAAATATCCATCTTTCAAGAGGCGTGGATGAACAGGAGGAATAGTCACGTGCCTTCGTGTTTGATGGGGTCGCAGTAGTCAGTTGTGTCGCGACTTCCAACCTCGGGGTGCATGGCAAGTGGACACAACCTCACTCTCTTTCTCGGCTTCTAGCAGTCAGCACGCAACCGCTATTCAAACAGCAATGGCCATATCCGCAGGCGTATCATGTCAAATCGCAACATGTCGGCACCACTACGAGTTCGTCCTGTAACACGCCTACAGCTTGGACTTGTTCACGACCAGCTTCCCAAGCCCTGTCTTCAGCGTCTCGGCCATGCCATGCTTTCCAGGCCGCCGGATATCGCGATCAACAAAGACGTGGATAAACTCTCCAACAGCCTTGACCTCTTCGTGGCCCCTTTCAAAGACCGCAATCTCGTATGTGACGGAGCTCTTGCCTAGCTTGTTCACTCTCAAGGCCAGGTCCACAACGGCAGGGAATTCGACAGGCGCAAAGTAATCGCATTGTGAATGTACAACGAGACCGATCTGGGATGAGGTAGGGGGGTGCAGTGAGCAGTGCTGGATGAGGTATGTATTGACAACAGAGTCGAACCTTATCTCATATCAGTATGAAGCGCATCATAGGCTAATTCGAAAGCGCGTACAGGTAGTAGTAGACACTGTTGTTCATGTGGTGGTACATGTCATTGTCGCTCCTAGGTGGCTGTCAGCGCTGCACAGGGCCGTGAGACGCGATGACGTACCATCGCGTGCGGTATTCGAGAAGAAACTTATAGTCGCTGCGACGACGCGACTTGAGGGCCTCGAGAGCCATGATTGCGACTTGCTGGTGGTGTTGAGCAAGATGGCTCCCAGCTTACCGCGTACCTATGTGCATGGCTACTAGCTGCCACCGAGCCTCGGCTCATGCACAATGAGCCTAAACATTTTTTGCGAGACCTGCCCTCCCCCTCCCCCTCCGTCAACCCCTCCAAGCCCCGCTACCGTGGCGCCGTCTCCGCGCATCCTCGCCTTTCTCGCCTCAAAGGGCCGCCTGCCCGTGCCCAATTCTCCCCCAGGCTGCTCACCCTCCATGGCCTTGGTGCCCTCGTCCCCCCGCGACAAGTACCCGCCCCTCCGCGACGACCGCTTTCCGTGGAAGGACCCGCCGCCTGTCGCCATCACGCCCTGCGATCCCTGGCCCCCGCCATATTACCTCGAAGATGGCCTGCGAAAGGTGACGCCTTATCACTATACGTACAACACGTACTGCAAGCAGCGATGGCGCGACCGTGAAATCCTCGACATCTTCGCCAGCGAGTTCCGCGACCGCCCCGCCGAGTACTATGAAAAGGCCATTCTCGACGGCCGCGTCGTCGTCAACGGCAAGCCCGTCACCGACCTCAAGACAAAGATCAAAAATGGCGACATCATCTCTCACACGCTGCATCGCCATGAGCCTCCATGTACTGCTCAGCCCATTGGCATCGTTCACGAAGACGACGACATGATTGTCATCAACAAGCCCGCCGGTATGCCTGTCCACCCCGCGGGTCGCTACAACTTCAACTCCATCATCGAGATCATGCGCGCCGACCGCGGCTACGGCTGGAACCCTCTGCCTTGTAATAGGCTCGACAGATTGACCAGTGGCATTATGTTCATCGGCAAGCACAAGCAGGCTGCGGAGGATCTCAGCGCGCAGATTAGAGGACGGACTGTCAAGAAAGAGTACATCACTCGAGTCGTCGGCGAGTTTCCAGAGGGCGAAGTTATATGCGAGAAGCCCATCCTCCAGATCAGCCCCAAGCTTGGCCTTAACCGCGTGCGCGCCAACGGCAAGGAGGCCAGGACGGTTTTCAAGCGAATGGCATACTATCCACCCAAGGACGATGGTAATTCGTCTCAAGATCAGGATGGCAAGGCGGACGCTGCAGGCCAGCCGTGGAAGAAACTCCGTGGCTACTCCATCGTACGCTGTTTCCCTGTGACAGGCCGTACCCATCAACTACGTGTGCACCTCCAGTACCTTGGCCACCCCATCTCCAATGATCCCATTTACGCCAACCAGCGCGTCTTTGGGCCTGACCTCGGCCGTGCCCAATCTGAAGACGAAGACGATGAGGACATTATGTCACGACTGTCGCGCATGGGCAAGGAAGAAGTCGCTGATGCCGTCGCCTACCACGATGAAATGGTCGATGCATACAACAAGCGCAAGGCCGAGCGCATGACAGGTGAAAAGTGCCCAGTCTGCGACACGGATCTCTACAGTGACCCAGGCGTCCATGAACTAGGCATCTACCTCCACGCCAGGAGATATCGCTGTGAAGAAGGAAAATGGGACTACCAGACTGGACTGCCGGATTGGGCTTTGCCTCCGCCTGGATACGAGGGCCCGACTGAGAGTACAGAGGAAAGTGATCCTTTGGCTGTTGACTTGAAGAAGTTGGGATTGGATGATGAAACCGTTGAGGCTAAGGAGGCGAAAGAAAAATCTGTAGATGAAGCGCAAGAGCCGGTGGCTGCCGCATCTTCTGCTTGAATACGACGGACTGACTGATGGAGTATGACTAGACACGTGATAGAAAAGCATTAGTTTTAAGATACCCATGAATACATTCTTACTTGCGGCTATTCGTCGCTAGGCGTGAGATTTAGTTTTCGGCTGCTGTGCGTCGCTGTCATCTGAAAAAGCGTCCTCATCTTCGTCATTGCTGTCGAGAGCGTCGAGGGGAACATCGTCACCTTCTTCCTCACTTTCTTCCTCTTCTTCATCGTTTTCGTCTTCATCTTCCTCCTCATCACCACTCGCCCCAGGCGTCCCCTCCCTCTCCCTCAACTGTGCCTTCAAACCCTCCAGCACCACCCCCAACCTTGCCTTCAAATCCGCATTCCAAACCTTACTCATCTGACCCTCCATCTCCTGAATCTTGCCCCTCAGTTCCTCCGCCACTTTATCTTCCTCTCCCTCTTCTTCTTCACCCTCAACATCCCCAGGCCCATCTTCGACTTCCACCCCACCACCAAACGCCTTCGCAAAATCCCTCGCCATCTTACGATTTGCAATCGCGAATAGCACATCCTCAATCCCAGGCCAGGTCTCCATAGCCGCAGATACAGCATCTTTATTTTTCCTAGTATTCCCAGTCGATGGTGTGCCATCCAACACCCTTCTAAACGCCTCCGCAACATCTCTCACAGGATTCCCATACGCGCCACAACCCCAAGCACCCAACACCAACTTCTTCACGCCTTTCTGCTCCGCAATACGAAGTACAGCTCTAATTTTACCTTCTACAATCTCCCTATCCTTTTTCCCCAATCTCTTTTCTTCACCTTCGTCTTCGCCTTCCAGCTCAGGAAACCGCAGCATCCCCGCGCTGATAACATCAACGTACCAGCGGTCTGCGGGAGAAAGCTCACCTGCGGAATCGGCGAGGGAAAGAGAGTTCCGGAAGACGAGGACGTCGTGGGTGAAGATGCCGCCTTGCTCAGGGAGACGGTAGTATTCTTCTTTGAGCGAAGGGAGGAGGGTGGTGCGGGCGCAGAGGAATTCTTCTTGTGATGTCGCGCCTGTGTAGACGCCGCCGCCGGGGCGGAGGGGAGACGCCATGTTGAGGATGCAGGTATTTTGTTGTTGTTTCTTGTTACCTGGTTTTGCTGAGGCGTGCTGGGAAAGCATGTGAGCGGCTGTAAGCGTATCCGTGATGATAATCCTGATACTCTTTTCTTTCTTTGGTGATGGCGGCGTTGTTTTCGTAGTCAAATTCAGATTCGACATTCCAGCGTCGAGGGAGTCATTTCGCTTTTTCCCTTTTGCTACTTTTCCTCCGCGGCCTTTTCCTTCTCTTTCGCCATCACTACCTTCTTCGTCGAATGCCTCGTTTCCTTTGGCTTTTCTTCTGCCCTGCCCTTTTCTCTTGACATAGCCTGCATCCTCTACTCCAACATCCTTGCTCTTATTTTTACTTTTACTCTTACTGTCTCGATTTCCCGTTTCGGCGGCAGCAGCACCTCCAACATTCGGCCCAGGATTCGCCACAAGCTCACTCCCATCAACACCCCTCCTCGCTCTCGCATTCGACGCCAACAATGCAGGCACTACCTTGTTCACCATGTACCGCGCCTGCTTCGCCCTCATATCCTTGCGGATGGCTGGGGGCGCTAGACCCTGGGATTGCTCTGTTCGCCCCATTCTTCCTCGCACCGAATCGAAGTAATATTACTAGCTGATGACTCTAACTTTTTTGTTTTCTGGTAACGACAATGTGGGCTGTGGATGTGCTATGTGAATTGGTATGTGTTGAAGAGATAGTGACGAACGGGAAGAGTAGATTGGGAACGTGGCGATGTTGGGTTTGTGATGTAGGGAAGAGTACTATGTTGGTTTGGTTGCGAGGGTGCGCGAGAGCGGGCTATGACGTTTTTAGTAGGCAGTGTGGAGCTAGCTAAGTACCTGGTTGGTTGATGCCCGCTACTTTCTTCTCCCAACACGTTATCATCAGTAGATGAATTTATGAAAGGATCTTGATATTCTATGTTTTCCAAGCTTTAGTTGAGAAATTGTTGAGGTTTTAACGTTATTACCAGTGAATTGCTCACTCGATTCGGCTAGGTGGACCCTGCCGCCACATTGGATAGTGGATGCGCTCTTGCGGTTCTGGTTCATAAAAGTATACTGGGCGGTTTGTCTTGCTTCATTCAGAATTTGAAGCCAATGAAATAGATGGAGTGTAAGGTAATGTCACAGGAGAGCTTGGGCTTGCTGCGATGTGGATCAAGGTATAGTAGGCAGCTCAGATTCCAACACAGCGACATCTCCAAGAAATCAGGTCATCAACAGAAAATCATCTGAACCTGAAGGTCTTCTGATTTTTCTGGTCTACCCTCAGATACATGACATGTATTTGTCACCATTGAATAATCTCCACCTATAGGGCTCCGGTAACTTGGGCCTACGTTCTGGTCCCTGAACCAACACCGTTGCTTCAGTGACTTTTCAATATCTCTATACATGAATTCAATGCTGCATGAAGTCATGAAAGGGTCAGCCAGGCTCCCACTGTATTGAGAAAGCTATTGATAGTCTGATTTGTATGCATTGTTGAGATTAAATGCATGCATACAGTCACTTCGCAGTTCTAGGTCGCTATGAGTGGATGCGGTACTCCAATATAAGCAGGGACTGGAGAAATCAGGGACAGCAGTTACCACGACCAAAATCTGCGAGGTCGCCGATCTTGCCACACACCATTGTCTATATTTACCACCCGTGTGCCCATGAGTCGAAATCGCTTCGACACTCCTACACGGTGTACAGGCAAGATTTGACTTACAGCCATGTCTTCCCTCTACGACTTTGTCATTATTGGTGCCACAGCCTCCACCGTCTTTGCAGCTCCTCCTATTCAGAAACTTGATCGACGCGCCTGTCTGCCCCTTGCTCATGGAAGCGGTCCCGTTGTAACTCCCGACACGGCTGAAGCTTTTCAGTCCTTTAAGCCCTTTTCTATAGCAGCTACTTCTGCTACCACACCTGCTGGCTTCACGAATGTCTATACTAATCTTCTCACCACTTACAATGAGCCTGATCAGTTTGTTCATTATGTCGGTCTCGACTCTTATAATGTCGACGAATGTATGTAGGCACAACATCACACTTCCTTTTCAGAAACGCACCTTATGACTGATATGGCCAATCCCCATCATATCAGTTCTCAAAATCCACACTTTCTTGATCACATAACTGACTATCTCTAGGCGCCGCAGAATGCAAGAAAGAAGCACGATGCAATGCATTCGCCATCTTCTACGAGCGTGCTCCGATTTTAGAGCCCGGTCCAGGATGCCCTAATCCCCCCTCGACCACTCTGATCAAGTGTACAATGTGGGCCGGTTCCATCACATCCGACATTGGCATAAACAGCGGCCAGCTGCAGAGCGAATTCCACGCCGTCATGGCGGGCTCCAATGCCTACGTCAAGGAAAATTCCCTCAAAAAGGCCTCTCTCAAGAACGACACAAACATTCTTCGCGCCATAGAAGGAGACTGGATCGCAGAAGAGTATGAACAGGGCGCTGCTATCGAGGCTCCTCTTGATTGCCACGGTCACGACACGTACATGGGCATGACTGCCTGGGACGATGGTCAATTCGATGCTCAGAGATGTATCGATGCTTGCAAAAATTCTGACGACTATGGTCTCCAAGACCGCAAGTGCAGATTTGTCAACACTTACATGGAACGTCAAAACAACGTTCCAGTCTCTCAGCACTGTGCCATGTTTGCTGAGTACTGGCCTGCCCAGTAATTACCCCGACTTTAAACTTTTTGTTGATCAGTATGTAATGCTAATTCTCACACAGGTACGCTACCAACCGTGGTCAAGACCGCGGCCCTGACCACCTGGATATTTTGAACACGGACTCGTACGGGTATGTTTACGGCGAAATCTTCTTGGTTTAAAGAACGAGCTTTGCTAACTAAGCGGAAGTATTCGACGAGCTGACGTCAAGCACGCCGCCTGCTACGTGCTTGGTAGTGGAGTCAATAGCGCGGCAATTCCCCCTCCACAGCACTCTATCGTGGTGCCATCCCTTTCTGTCTCCTCCTCCTCCTCAGTGGAACCCTCTACATCTGAGTCGTCTTTCTCCACATTCTCCTGGCCAACTCCTACACCTCTGTATCAGTATATCTCTGAGACTGTTACCAGCGTAGAATCCACTATCGAGGTAAACACAACGACTGTTACCATTACGGAGGCTGCTACGTCCTCTCCAGTGGAGTTTCTTCATAGCCCTACACCCAAATTTTCCTCTGAAACTACCAAATCTATCGTAACCTACATTTCCGGCTGGAAGACCTTTGTGCCTGAGCTTGTCCCTACAGCCAAAGCCAAAGCATCGTTCGTCTCTGAAAACTCATGGACCAACAAGTTTGTCAGACCCTTTGTGCCCAAACCAACCACCACCGTCCCTATCAGACTTACTCCCGCTACTATGCAGCCTCAGGGATTCCGTAAACCCCTAAGTAACTTCAGCTGGGGATCTAGAAACCTCAACGTTACGGCCAACAAGCTCAACAAAACAAAGGAAGAAGATACCACCACGAGTGCCACTATTGCTCCTGTCCTGCCGACATTCGTTGGAAGTACCGCTGCGCCCATTGCCAACGTCACTGGACTCGCTCCCTCATCTTTTGCTGCGCCACCAGCTCTCCCTGCTTTCATCGCCTCTGTGATTGCAAACAACTTCACTTCCGATAACAGCACCAGCACCAGCACCAAAGAAGAGGTTACCACCACGACTACTGCAACAACTATCGCTCTCGTGACTGGAGTTGTGATCTCATCCCCTCTCCCACCGCCAACCCTCCACTCCGTAATCGCCAGCGTGCTCTCTACCAACCTCACCAGTAACAACACCAATGCAGATGCCGCAACTACTGCAATGGCTACCGCCATCTCCTTCGTCACCGAAATACCATCTGCATCCTCTGTCAAGGTAGCAGCTCTCCAATCCGTAATCGGCGATCTCCTCTTACCTAACATTCCTACTGAAATCATGGACAAGGCGTACGAAGACACCGTAACAACCACCAGCACCTTAACCCCCACCATATACGGTTTCCCTGCCTTTGCCTCTACCGTGGTCTCTTCTAGCGAGACTTCCTCTACCGAGACTTCTTCTGCTGAGGCTTCCACCATTGAGACTTCCACCACTGAGGTTTCCACCCAGACCTCCACCAAGACCATCACCGAAACTTCTTCCACTGAAAGCTCCTCAACCGAGACCTCCTCCACCCTCTCTCTAATCGTCATCTCCTCGCTCCAAACCTCAGTCCTAACCGCCTACATCCCCATCACGACATCTTCTCTGTCCCCCGAAGCCGCCATCCCTGCCATATCCATTCCCGCGCTCAATATAACCGCTCCCTCCATGATCCCAGTACCAGAACTAGCTCCTCTCCCCTTCCAATCCGATACCGTCCTCAAGCCCCAGACCAAAATTCCCGCACAGGTTAATAATTTAAACACGACAAACTTCAACGCTACCGTCCCCAAGAGACCTAATTCTCCCATTATCCCTTTTCCCCTCCATCTTCCTATCTTACCTGGGAAACTCTACAGTAACGTCATCAACAACGCCAACAACGCCAATAACCCCAACGGTACTCTCCCCGCTCCCCGCATAACAGCCGCAGACATGGCAATCCCCACCACATTCTTCACACTTCCCCTCTCTACCCCTTCTTCTGCTGCTGGAGCTGGAGCTGGAGCTGGAGCTGGAGCTGCCATTAACTCAGTCTCGCACCCCATGATTACAACAGCTCCCGAAGCGCGCTGGAAAAAGCCATTTGGTTTCCCCACGTGGGTTCCTCAGTGGCGTGGGCAGACGACTAAGAAGAAGCTTATGACGAGGAGTACGGGGTATGATTGGCGGCTTACTTGGTATTGGCATTGAAAGGAGCAGAAAGAGGAGAAAAGTTATTGTTTTTCAAGTTTTGAAGTCTGTGATCGGGGATGATGGAGGGAAGGAGGGAAGGAGGGGATAATGATAATGATAATGGTGGTAAGGGAGACAAAAAAAAGATGGCGGGGATATTGAATTGAGTTTAGATGGAATAATGGAGTTGTAGAGTCTTTCATTTTTGAAATATGGATTATTTTCTTTCTAATACCTTGGTTTAACCGATTTTTTTTTCTTTTCTTCACTACATTCATAATTTCTCTATAATCGGTTAATGGATACTGGTATTCATGTTGGGAAACTCAGACGTGGAAAGTAGTGAGTCGCATTAAGAATCAAGCCCTCTGCTCAAAGCATAGCCATCATGCGAGCTCTGTGTATTCATTCATGGGGATGGATTTCTGGGCACACATCAGGTAGACACCGCATTTACAACACCATTTTCATGCTATCGTATCGATTACTATGCGTCTATGCGCCTATCCAGTACTTTTATCCGATTCTCATCACGTATCGGCATATGCGTCGTTTCCACATCAGCCGCAATGCACAAACCGTCTTCTTTACAACCACTGTGTTGAATTTTATCACTTAAAGTTATTGACTTGCAAAGGCCCTGGTAGTGTTGAAATTTGCTTAACCTTAGGCCAAGTGGCAAGCTAAGCAGTACTGTTGGATTGGTATGGGTGGTTGCACACTCAAAAGTCACAATGGCGATGCTCATTAGCGGTCGCGCTCCTTAAGCTCCTCCGCCACTGCCTTCAGTCCATTCTGGTGCTCCTTTGAAACCTGCTCCCAGTACTGTGCCCAAACGCGTGAGTGTGGGTCATCTTGTGCAGTACCGGCCTCGGTGCCCAGTTGCTTGTTAATCTGAACTGAAACCTTGAGCACACCCTTGGCACCCTCGTGAATCTTCTCAATCTCTTGCTTGACAGCGTTCTCCTTTGGCTTGACAGCGAGCACGGTCCGGAAGTTTTCGGCAAGCGTCTCCAGGCGGGAATGTATTTGGTCTGGTGCAATGGCCAAAAGTTTTGTGAGCATGAGGTTACACAGAATGCGAATGTCGTGCTCATCAGTCACACCGGCAACGATGCGATCAAAGAAGTCAGAGACCTCGATGGGTGACAGCCGGGCAAAGGCCTTTTCAAGAAGAGCGTACAATGTCTCGTAAGCGCTCTTGCGAATTTCGAGACCATCATCAACTTTGTGCTTGAAAGGACCCATCTGAACCTCACGAATGAGCTCAGGTTTGACAACAGTCTCACGCATGGCCAGAGGCAGTAGCTGATCCAGTGCAGGCAGAATAATGTCCGGCTTGTTGTGCATGGCAGAGTTGAAGCTCATGAGAGCCAGGCGGCGGTTTTCCAGGTCCGGCTCATTGAGCATCTGCACTAGCATGGGCACAACAATAGGCTTGAGGTACTCGTCGTAGGCTTCATCAGTATCGGTGAAGGTGTAGCGCAGGGCAGAGATGACCATGGCACGCACGCTTTCCTTGCGGTCGTTCAAGAACGCCTAAGATATTATTAGTCTTCGAAAAAGATGAGGGATTGAGAGTCTTACCTGAAGCTGAGGAAGGTACGTCTTGGGGTCAATGATGGTAAGTCTTCCAATGCATTCTGCGCCAATCGCCTTGTTGTCTTCGAGTTGAGAAGCAACGACGAGGTTGTCCCACAAAGTAGAGGCGTAAGGGATGATCTCAGATTCGGCATCATCTTGCTGAAGAATTTCCTTGATAGAGTGCAAGAAGAGGTATTGTGGAGCAGAAGGCTGGCCCATGTTCGACAGAATGACAGGGAGGTATTTGCTAACACTTCCAGCACCTGCTCTTCCTAGGGCAACAGCAGCTGCCAGTGGCACGTTTTCTGATTTAGCAGAGAAGTACTTGATGAACAGTTTGGGGTCGATGCTCGATTGCGAGCCCAGTCGCAGTGCAGATTCGCCCAGTACAACGAGAGCGAGACACTGGCGCTTATCGTCCTGTGCAGTCTCGAGTTCAGTGATGAACTGCTCAAGCTTAACACCGACACTATCACCACCATAAACGAGGAGGTTACCAATGACTTTGCCCACGACCTCTGCATGCCCGGACACACCGACCTGTTGGAGCAGAGCTTGCATCAATTGTTGTCCTACGCGTTGCTCACCAATGGTGCGGACCAGCTTGAGTAGTGCATCGAGCGGCATGCCGCTGATAGAACCTTGAGCAACTTGACATAGAGCAGTGTTGAGATTGGGTGTCATAATCGCCTGAGCATCGTCCTTAACGAAGGTGGCAAGAATAATGAGGGCAGGGCCTAGAAGGTGTAGGTCGTTGGCGTTGAGTAGTGGCAGCAGCATCTCGACCAGTTGTACCCTAGTCTGGTTGTCCAATTGACTCCTTGACTGTGGGTTCAGGGCAAGAGTACGAAGAGCGCTCAAACTGGCACCCCGCAAAGCACGGCTGGCCTTTCGCAATTGCGCACCAAGTTCCAACGCAACGGTCTGTACCCACTTGGCGGACAGTTCGTCTTTTGCCTTGGTATGGGCAGCAATTGAGTCGATTGCACGAACAGAGGCAAGACGAGTAAGTTCATTCTTCAGGCGCTCAGCCAAAAGCTCAAGACCTGCTGTTCGCTTTTCTGCGGTAATCAAGCCCTGGGCCCCTGAGCTTCGGCCTAGCAGCAGGCCTAGGACATGAATGGCACTGCGGCGTACTTCAACATCTGCATCGTTTGCCGATATCCTGTTGACCAGCGCATCGTACAGCTGTTCCAGATATTTTTGGTTTTCGGCTCCCGAAGCGGCGGATCGAGGAGGTGTGAGAGCCTTGATAACCTGCTCCGTCGCTGCAAGCGCCTCAATGGATAGCTTGCTATACTTCTCCTTGACTCCACGCAGAAGGACATCAACGATGGGCTCCAGATATGGCTGGATAGATTTGGACGAGTGCGTATCGGCTACAGCTCCTATCAGCTGCAGTGCTTGGGTTCGTAAGCTGTTCGCTGTGGCAGAAGCACTGCTTGTCGAGCCTCCAGTAGTCTTTGCAGCCTCTACAACTGGAGTGATGAGCTGACTGAGGTAGCCGTCAAGACCACCGCGCTGCGTAATGACAATGTCCTTGATAAGAGATATTGATGCCTGCTTAGTGGTTGGCGGACACGATGTTTGCTTGAGAAGCTGTGCAACACCTTTGACAATCTCTGGGCTGAGCTTGGCTAAGCTAGCACGGGGGCCCACCGGTGGCGTATCTGCTGGCGCAGGTGAAGCGTAGCCCATGGATAAGGACGAGCTGGCATGCAAATCGAACATGCTGGCATCACTACCACCACGGCGACGCTTCTTGCTTGGTGGTGGCATCATTCCACCTTGGGTTGTCTCGTCCGCAAACTTAATTGGTGAGGGTCCGTCACCAGACTTCCTGACCAGGTTGGAGAGTGTCGACAAAACCTCCAAGCGTACGTTGTCTTCCCGCTCCTTAAAGCGTGCGATGAGTGCTGGCGCGACTCTGTTGTAAAGAGTGCCATCTTCGAGGAGATCGCCATTGCTTCGTGTCGAAATGAGTGTATACAGAACCTTGGCCGCACACCTGCGCACCTTCCAACTGGCGTCGTCATCGTCGTCATAGCCCGTCTCCTCCTCGAAATCCTCGCCTTCCAGAGCGTCTTCCTCGTCACTTGGCATATCATCGTCATCTTCATCATCATCATCCTGTGCAAGATTGGGATCGTACTTGAGGTAGCGTGTTGCAGCTTCAATCGTCTCGTCCGTGTATGCGCGCATGTCGTTTGAACAAGAGGCAAGGAAACCATCGAGCGCGATGAGAGCAGCTTCCAGGACCTCGTCAATTTCCGGATCCCGCTCACCCTCATCGTCTGATACATCCATTTCTTCAGCCTGTTCCTCAGTGCTCAATGCGCTCAGGACGAATGGCGCCAGAGTCTTGAGGTACGGCCCGAACTTGCGTGGGATGGAACGCGCCATGGAGCCTAGTATGGTGATGTACAGCTTCCGTTTGCTGCGAGTAAGGTGCGGGTCTCGTAGGAGCTCAATCACCTTGGAAAGGAATCCGCTCAACAATGAGTCGGAAAAGTAGCCTGCCAGAGTTGATATGGCAGTAACAGACTTTTTCTTCATCATTGAGCTTGCCCGGTCATTTTCCAGAATAGCAAATGTCATCTGCTGCAAGGCCTGAATCTCAACATCCTGCAGCATAGAACCAAAGCACCGAGCGACTTCGGTCAACACATCAATAGCGTTGCTATCTGTTCCCTTTTCCAAATCTTCCTGCAGCATGCCCTTGGGCGGCTGGGTGAGGCCTGGTTGTGCGGGCGGTATGACATTGTATCCGATCAGGCGAGGAATGAGCACCCTGCTGATGGCGCTGTATGCGTTCAAGACGGCTTTGCTGCGTGCAGCACCGTGGACGGGACGCGGGAGGGAAACGACGACTTCGCGGAGAGCGAGGGCAGGTATCGACTGGTCTACGGTATTACCTGTAGGGAGTGTCGAGAGCTTTTCGATCATGACCGGCAGCGTCTTCTCGCTAATCTTATTGACGAAAGGACCAAGGCATTTGACGGCCTGGTTTTGGACTTCGCCATTGGTATCAACAAGTGTGGTAAGGAGGCCGTCGACGGTCCTAGCGGCAACGACATCATCGTGAAGCAAGAGGGCAGGGTGAGCTACAACGAGAATGTCGTGCAGGTCGCTCAAGGCCATGAAGCGGAAGTCGGGGTCGTCATCGACGAACCGGGGCAGCAGCTGGGCGACATTTTGGGCGGTCGGATTGGGTGGAACCGACGAAGGCGCCATGGTGTGTGTGGTGTGTACGAGTCTACCGCTGTCACGGGCGCGAGTGCACGATGTCTGGGGTGCGGGCACCGTGGCGGGGCAGCTATGGTGGGGTTGCGGTTGTGATGCACTTGAGGTGTTGCGGGCAGATGGAAGGCAGATTTAAGGGTTTGTAGCTCAAGCAGTGTGAGTGAAATAAGGCAAAGGCACTGCAGGCCGGTTGCGAGTGAAAGAAGCTTCTATCCAAGGCAATCATCTGTGGTTGCCTGCGCGTAGCTTTCGAGAGCGCGAACCGTGCACGGCCGCTGTACAAAGTAGATGCAGAGCACCGCGGAACAAGCAGATTGCTGCATTTTGGCAAATTGGAACATGATGCAGTGCTCTAGTAAAGTCTACTTAAGCACTAGCCCGAGCTCCATATCCTTGACCAAAGCATCCATGGTGATGGTGTGGATGACGGGCAGGAACCTGGGGCCGTGCCGGTCCAAGTGCACGTGACCAGACTAGAACCATCTGGGATTAGGTGCGCTGCGGTGACGTACCGATTATTCCCACTGACATGACCTGATCTTCTCCATACGCGCATCATAGCACGAGTCTCCCATCAATTGCCTGTCGCAAGCTTCAATTGCTCTTTCTACAGCTCCATCATGTCTTTTATAAGGTCTTCTGCCCTGCGCGCCTCCGCATTCGCACGAGCTGCGCGCCCAACTAGGTGTCTCCGCGCTGCCGAGCTCCAGCCATGGCAACGAGCTGTTCAGCGCAGAACATACGCCAGTGGACACGGCTCCCACAGTGAGGCTCAGAGCAGCGATGTCCCATGGTAAGTTTATCTTGCGATTATATTGGTATGAGAGAGGTTGTGTTGATAGCCGGCGTCTGCAAAGCTGTGCAGCCGGATTGTGGTCGGATTTTTTTGGGATGCTGGGAATCAACAACCAACACGGACTTTTGACAACGACATCCGATACCCATCCAAGGCTTGTACTTCCATCTGAAATATGCTAACGTTTTCCTCTAGGATGGGCGCAGCTGTAATTGGTACTGCCGTCGGTCTCTACGTTGTTATCAACCAAGACTTGAGCCACGGCGAGGAACACCACCCTCTCGGCGACCCACACGGCGAAGGAGGCGCCCCCAAGACTGGCACCGAATCAACTGTGAGCGAGGAAAAGAACGAGGAGCCCAAGGAGGAGAAGAAGGAAGAGAAGAAGGAGGAGAAGAAGGAGCCAACCAGCGAGAAGCAGGATCCTAACAAGGCCACCAAGGAGAACAGCGAGGAGAAGGACACACAGTCTCCTGACGAGTCCGACAAGGTCAGTGGATTCGCGAATCATTTGAAGGCCATCCTAGCTAACCCACCCAGCCCGACCCCCGCAAGGAGGAGACCAAGAGCAGCAACGAGACCTCTGGCAAGCAGAGGGGTCTGTCCAACGACAACACGGAGCACACTTCGCAAATCTCCAAGCAGCCCGAAAAGAGCAAGAAGGGTGAGGGTGTCGCCGAAACCGCTAAGCTGCAAGGAACCGTCTCGACTGAGCGCCCTGGCGCGGAGAACAAGGAGGAGCGCGGCAAAACCAAGGTCGACAAGGACGCGTAGATGTGATGCGTTTTTCCATTCCCCAAGTCTCGGATGCTAAAAAATACCGCGGCGACTATCGAGCTCGCCGCCCTTGTATAATGTGTGCAATTAAAATAGCTAATGAGTCCACTACCACGTACCGTTGTTTGTCCGAGCGCCTTCAGTCTGGAGAAGTCCAGAGTATTCGTCCCGATGTGTTTGGAGGCATGACTCGAGTCATGAGTGATTGTGCATGTGTTGCGAGTCGTCACCGGCAGTGGTTCTAGGCCTCACGTCGTCGTTTTGCGTTGTCCTTGAGGGATTATATCCACAGAAGCCGCGCCACTGAGGCTATGCACGGTGGAGTCTCGCTGGAATGCACGCCAACAGCGCTCGCCAGTGACATGGAGGCGCCTTGGTGAGACGATACCCACGGCGGCGGGCAGTGGTCGACAGGTGGAAGAGGGGGCTGCTGATTGGCCGAGGCGAGTGGGGCCGAAGCACCCGCAAGCGCCGGCCAGGTCGCTCCACGACGCTGTCACACGTCAAGTCCAACCTCAATTGGCCACGCCTGCGCCTCAACTGCACGTCTAAAAAGAGGTCCATGTTACGGCGGGAGCTCTGCGAATCTGCGTCCACCATGGCACTCGCCTACGACGTGAGGCAAGGCCAAGAGCCAACCAGAGCCCGAGGCGGCTCCAAGGCAGGGCGGGCGTTCTTTGGGGCGTGTACTGGTGCCCGAGTCGAGTCACTGTACACACCTCGGACCTGATATGAGACCTCCTGGCCCCCGGATTCATTGCTTCCATACCCGATCCCATCTTCGAGCTGCTTATAACCGACCGTGCCACAAGGCTCTCCCGCAACAGCACCAAAAGTCCATGGCACCTTGATACACGACGTATCGGCATACCTGATCTGTTTCCCCGAAACACTGCATCTGATCCAAGTCCACTCGTACAAGTCGGTACATGATGGATCCCAGACACTATGGGCAGAGCCAGCAGCCTCAGCCTCAGGTGACTTCGCGACACCATGAGCGCTTCTCATGGCAGCAACCTCTGGAAGACGAGGCCCCAGCCTACGAAGAAACACATCAGCAGGCTCCACAACATCAGCCTCAACAGTACGCGACACAACAGTATCCGATGCAGCATCAGCAGCAGTACCATCAGCATCAACCGCAACAACAGCAACAACAACAACAGCAACATTACCATCAGCAACAACCGCAACAGCACCAGGAACAGGCTGATAGAGATGCGTCACGACATTTCTCCTATGCCCAGACGCCAGCAGAGATGCGTGCATTCGTGTACACTTCCTCTCCAAACGATCCTCCCATGCCACACTCTATGCCCATATCTCTCCCGACGTCACCAGTGGGGTACACACCAATCGACCCCCGCCCCCAATCTATGCTCGATGCACAGCTGCCGGTCATGCCGCCCCAATCCCATACGGCTTACGCACAGCCGTCTCACACGCAGGATGTTCAGCCTCCCGTTTCCCCAATGTCGCCCCAACATTCTTCACATGTACAAAATCAACCACGTTCTCCTGTGTCGCCAATACCACAACCACAGCCTATCCAGCAACTTCCACAGGTGAATACACAACAAAGCAGACATGCGCGACAAATGAGCAACCTATCGCCAATCAATACCAACGTAAGAACACACACGATGCCTACGATTCCGCCCACTCCGCCATCAGGCACCCACCAGACGTCACCGCTACCGCAAAAGGCGCCCATCACTCCTATATCACCAAACTCGATGCATAAAGACCAGCCACGAGACCATCCAACATCTCCTACCAGTCAGACATCATACGCGCACGAACCTTATTCGCCGCATGGCTTCCCCACAAGCCAAACTAACAATTTCCATGCCATCTTCTCTCCAGACGCTGCCCATGGGCCCAACGGCCTGGACTTTGCAGCACACCAACCAGGCCAAATCTCGCATCCAAACATGGAATCTCAAACTTCACACGACTGGCAAAACGGTCTTTGTTCATGCAGTCCTGAGCCTTCGACATGCTTTACGGGCCTCTTCTGCCCCTGCATTGTCTACGGTCGCACTTCGTACCGCCTCTCCCAGAAATCAGCAAAGAATGATCCCACGGACATGCTAGGCCATAGCTCCACAAACAACCACTGCATGATCATGGGGCTGTCTTGCGGACTATGGTGGCTCTTTCCCACACTACATCGGGCCCGCATCCGACGAGCATATAAGATTAATGGCAGCTGCAGCGATGATGTACTCAAGGGTCTCTGTTGCTGTTGCTGTGTAGCTGTGCAAAACGAGAGGGAAGTAAAGAGCAGAGAAGAAGCCAACAGGCGATGGGCCGGTCCAGCCAGCACCGACGTTTACACCAGGACCGGCGGCATGGTATATAAACCACAGCAATAAACTATCTTCTATCAAGACAGATTGTAAAAAAGGTTTGAAGCGCATTCGTTCATTCATTCTAAGATACCCACGGTCCTTTTGTAGTTTGTAACATAGCCGCATATTCCAACAAAGGATACAGATCGTCAATCATATTTCATATCTCCACAAAAATGGAAACTAGCCTTTGATCATTCCCACGCGCATATGGCCCTTGCCTCCATTATTCGCACGCATGTAATACGGAATAAACTCAATGTCGCGTTCATCTACCAGCTCTTCTTTTCGTGATCCACGCGCTAGTCCGCCTGTTTTCCAGTCTTCTAGCGATCGCCTCCACGCCTTTGTGCGGAGAGCAATGTATGGCTCTCCTGATGCTTCGTGGACTCTGCTTACCTCCGTGAGAGCTGCTTCACCCGGCTTGATAGCCACGTCGCGGAAGTGGTTTGTTTCCCAAGGGTTCTGCGCGTCTTCGGCACAATAAATCAGTGGGCCGCGGGCAAGGAATACAGTATTCTGGTTCGTGTACGGATGTGGCTCTAACCAGCGGGGAGCAAAACCAGAGATTGTAAGGCTGAAAGTTGGATTTGCGTCGAGGTATTCTGGGGGCAGCGTTAGGTACCCTTTCTCAACAGGATTGCTGTTCTTGCTCGACGCAGATAATGCCGGGTTGAGCGTAAACTTTCCATCCGCCCATTCCGGAATGCGAAGCCTGATAGTCGTTTTCATATCAGCGGGAGCCTGCAGTGTAAATGCCACGGTGCCATTCCACGGCCAATCCGACTCCTGCTGCAACTCCACCGTCCCCTTTGACGTCTGAAACTGCAACTTCGCAGAAGCATACAAATGCACATTGACAAAAGCATTGCCGGCACTCTCCTCACCAAAATGCCACAAGTAGCCCCCGACACTCCCAAACAACCGACTGAAATTCGGGGGGCAGCACGCGCACCAAAACCAATCTTCACGTCCACTCTTGTCCTTGTCTGAACTGCCCAGTTGGTTCACATACGTGAAGGATTTGCCGTCCAGGCTCATGGCAGTCATCACGTTGTTGTACAAACACAGCTCCATGGTGTCTGCGAAGCGGCCATCAAGGTCGAGTGCGAGCAGCCGCTCAGCAAGGAACATGACTGCGATTGAAGCACAGGTTTCAGAGTAGCAGCCACCTTCGTCCGTAGACTGTGGCAGGAAATAATCGACACCGAATCCTTCCCATTGCTTCATGGCGCCTACACCGCCCGTCACGTACATTTTCTTGTCGACCATGTTGGACCACATGCGGTGTAGTGTTGAGAGCCACTCTGAGGACTTGGAAATTGTGTTTAAGCCTCGCTTTTCGATGCAAAGGAGATCTGCGACGGCGGTGAGGAGATACAATGCGCGAACAGAATGGCCTTCTATAGTCTGTTGCTCTAGAATCGGGGCTTGCGCCATATTGTACCAGTGAGCATTTGCTTCAGGGTAGTGATTCGGTCGCGTCCAAGGAATCTCATTTCTCTTCTCTGTTTCCCATTCGTAGAAATGCTGGCCTTCTTGTCCAGTAGGGTTTCCGCGCTCTTCGATAAAGTAGCGCGCGAGTTTGTAGGCATCTTCGTTTCCAGTCTCCGTGTACAGACGCAGCAGTGCCAATTCGATTTCCGGATGCCCCGGATACCCGTGCAATTTTCCGTCTTCGGGGCCAAAGGTTTTTGCAATGAGACTGACGTATCTTTGCAGTGGAGCTAGAAAATCATCGTTCTTGTAGTAGTTTTTATGCGCGAGTGCGGCTTCAATCAAATGTCCGCAGTTGTACAACTCGTGCATGTCGCGGATGTTTGACCACCGGCCCTTGGGATCAACAACCGTGTAATGCAGATTCAGGTATCCATCTTCTTGCTGTGCGGACCGCATCGTGCGCACTAGATACTGAACCGCATCGTCGATTTCCTCGTCAAAATGGCTTTCGAGCAGATAGCACGCAGCCTCAATCCACTTTGCGAGGTCGCTGTCCCAAAAAAGGTGCTTGTTGACAGGCCACATGGAGTGATCCTCATAAATCTTTTTCCATTTCAACTCAAAGCAGTCATACCTCCCCGTACTCTTGAACTGCTCCAACTGCGTCTTGAGCGTCGTGGCAGCAACCGTATCGCGCCTGGTTGCCAAAATCGACTTTCCCAAAAACGTCGTGTTGCGAAACGTGACTTGCGGGTTTGCCATGGTTGCCAATCCTTTTACCAATACATAAAATTACGCAGCGAAAAGAGGGGGAGAGGTGTGGTGGGTTGCGTGTGGCTTAAACTCGCTTGCAATAATTCGCAGGTTGTGACAAAAGCCTAGTAATAATCAAGTAAATTGGAGGAAGCATCAAGGCAAGGCAACTTGAGTCGTCATAAGCCTTTTTGCCCAGACGGGAAATTCTCCGCGTTTCAACGGCAGCCAGCCAGCCCACCGGAGTTTTTTTCTCCCCTACTACTTATCTATCCCACCGGAGCAAAACCAGTGCATGGATCAGCTAGTAGCATGCAGTTGCACCGGCGGGGAACCCAGTGCACGTACTGTAATATTCATTTTTAGCCTTCGAGTGGAACGATGTCTCTCCTTCATTGACAAACATCCCCCCCTGGCCCCGCGGTGCCAACCGCCCATTTGACACTAAGCAGCCCCCCTCCCTCCAAAAACGCTATGGGGTGGTGGTGTTAGCATCGTTTCCTTCTTTTTCTCCGCATTTTCCCAAATACTAGTTATTTCCCCGCCCCGGAACCCGTCCCACGTGTTAGCCTACTCCACATTTGTTCTGGAACGTTTTCTGTTTTCCTCTTATCATTGGGGTAAGTATAATAATTCCGTATGCGGCCCTGGAACAACGCGCCATCATCCTCTTGACCGAGTTCGCCCTGAGGGTTTTTGTTTAACCACCAATTCTCTTTTCGAAAAAACTCTATCGACTTGGACAGATAGTCGTCATTATGGGAGCGTTGGAGAGATTCCTCCCAAAGAATGATCGCTATGCGGCTATGCTGCTGTATGGCATGGTCCTTGCAACATGCTTCAACGGCTACGATGCGGGTATGAGAATTATTGATCTGAGCGCAACTTTATCGCTGACCATACGAAAGGTATCATGACGGTTATCCTGGCAGATGACCAGTTCACAGAGTATTACCACGTCGATGCCGACCGCCAGGGCACCATTGCTGCTGTGCCCTGGGCAACTACCGGTCTGGCACAGCTCTTTGTCGGCGGTACGCTGGCCAGCTACGTCGGCAGACTCTGGGCGTTGCGCATCTCCATCGTGGTCATGATGGTCGGCATCGTTGTGCAATGTGTCCCAAACACGTACGGCGTGCTTATCCTCGGCCGTCTGATTACTGGTCTGGGCTTTGGCTGCGTATACATTGCAACGTCATTGTATGTAGCTGAATGCTCTCCTCGACTGCTCCGTGGCAGCTTCGTCGGTACCGTCACACAGTTCGGCTACCAGCTAGGCACGCTCATCGCCTTCTGGTCGGGCTACGGAATGAGCTTTGTCAAGACGCCATTCAACATTGCGTGGCGAGTATCGAATCTGCTCCAAATTCCCATCGGCATCGCCTTTCTTATCATCAGCTTCTGGTATCCAGAGTCGCCGCGATGGTTGTTGGAAAAGCAGCCAGACAATGCGGAGCGAGTGCTCAAGGTGCTGTGTAAGCTGAGAATGGGCGACGGCAACTCGGAACACGTCATCTCAGAGTACCATGAGCTTGTTGCTGCTCACCAGGCTCGCGCACGTTACGACACGGGTTACAAGGGAATTTTCAAGTCGAAAGGCATGCGAAAGCGTTTGTTGTATGGTCTCTACGCCACTGCGCTGCAGCAGGCTGGTGGCATCGCGTCTCTTACCATGTATGCGGCACTCATCTACAAGAGTCTCGGCTGTAAGTTCAATGTTCTTAAGCACAAGCGACATACTAATTTTTTGTAGGGGACAAGGGCAGTCAGGCTCTATCCATCAATGGCATCCAAGCTGCACTCCAGCTTGTCATTGTTCTTGTAAACACATTCACCGTCGACAAGTTTGGGCGAAGAGCTCTCTTGTTAGCAGGATTTGCAATCCAAGCTGCTGCACTTCTTATCCTCTCATCCCTTACAACTGCCTTCCCGGAAAACAACAAAAAGGCTGCTGCAGTGGTAGAAGTTGCCATGTTGTTCATAGTAGGTCTCACATACTGCTGGTCCAACGGTCCCATTCCGCCGGCGATTGCGTCGGAGATTTTCCCGCAAGAAGTACGCGACAAGGCATTTGGCTTCTCTCTTCTCGGACAGACGACCTGTTTGCTAGCTCTCACGCAGCCATGGCCGCGCTTCAACAAAGAGGTTGGAGGCAAGAGCTATTGGCTTCTATTTTGTCTCAACACCATTCTCCTAGTAAGTCTCCCGCGCTTGTTGCTTGATGACACGCTAAAAGTATGGCCCTAGATTTCTGTGTACTTTATCCTCCCTGAAACCAAGGGTGTCTCTCTTGAGCGAATGGATAAATTGTTTGGTGAAGTTGATGCTGTCGAAGCTGGTGAACAGGCTGAGGGCGTTGAGAAAGCTGAAGCCCTAGCCCGTTCCTTCGTAGAGGGTCACGGGGTGGTACATGAAAAGGGCGCCGAGGAGGTGCACGTGAAGTCTGAGAAGGATGTTTGATAGGCTCGGGTACTGAAACTCTTGTTACGTGGATTATGATTTTCTTTTTTTTTTCACGTAAATCAAAATAGGGTATTACTAGCTATAATGTATCGACAAATTGGACGACCTCCCATCACCCATCTGATGTCACAAACGGTCCAAACAGAATACCATACGCAGATCCATTGATCTGCGCTTGACGTGTGGAGTGTTGTATGGATTATTTGTTAGTAATTAAGGGATTATGAGTGACGAGCACAGTCGTCAGTGGCCCACTATTGTGTAACGGCCCGACATGGTGGAGCGTTCCTCCGTGCCACATCTGTAGACGTGCATACATAGCGTAGTCTCAATAGATTGGCATTCGACTGCTACTCGCAAACCAAGGAATTCTTGCAAAAAGAAAAGATCACGTAGGAAGTCTGCATGCGTTATCATGATGCATGCGGCGCGGCTTATGCTTACCGAGCTTTGATTCGCCCTCGGCTATAGGCTTACTTAGGGGCAAATCCCCTCCAGCCGTGCCGCTCTTCGCTTTACGACACAATTCGCGTGCTTATTATCGATAATTTCATGTGGTCGGAAATAAAAGAGACTTACTCATGCAAGCCAACGGTGCCGGGCGCCGATCGGCTACCACGCCAGGCCCGATGCGCTGCGCTCGGTGTGATTGCACCTTCAGGTAGGTCAGCTTGCAGAGACTCAGTAGCAACACGTTGCTAACTTTTGTGTCGACGCGTGGAGCATTTGAGGCGCCACGAACGCGGCCATGACAATATCAAACCTTATTCTTGTAAGCACTGCTCTAAGCCGTTTGCGCGAAGGTGAGCTCTTCTTTGCCACGCAGAACGAGGCTGGGACCATCGCCGCTGACTCCGCTTCAGCGACACCTTACATCGTCATGAAGCAACTCATGCTGCGACCATGCAACGCAGCAACCTACCCACTGTGAGCTCGCGTGCATGTACTGAATGTGCAAGGTCCAGGGAGCGATGCACGAGGAGCGACCCTTGTCAACGCTGCTTGGCCAAGGGGCTTCGCTGCACGTATCCGCCGCCCCGAGGAAGTGTCCGAACTCGACAGTCGACGTCCCATCCCACCGATAGCTCGACCTTTCAATCTTCTCTGGGTCCTGAGACTGGTATCCTGACACAAACTCATGGTCTAGTCAGCCAAGACGCGTCTTCAGATCGTTCTATAGTGTCTTTCACGGCTTCGGACGCGACGAGCACGCCCGCCATGTATACGCCCTACCAGCAGACTCCTGCATTTGGAGCTTCGCAGTATTATGATAATCAACCGGGTCAGCAAACTATGGACTTTCCCATGAACTGGCTGCCCGCCGATAATTCCATTGCCATCGACTACGACAGCATTGTGGGTTGGGGCGTGGGCTCACTAGATTATTTCTCCCTCCCAGGCTCATCAGATGTTACTGGTACCAGTACTACAAATCCAGAATCGTCAACCGAAGCTGGATCACTGAGTATGGGCAACGCTCAGAATGCCGCAGCGGCTCCACGTGACACGCATCCACCCTCTGCGGGCGACCATGGAACGCCTTGGAGCAATCTCGTTCCCGATGCCGTAGACCACACGGTATCTTCGGGATCACCACATTCTTCCAAACAGACTGTTTCACCCAGTGCTGCACCTGGTGGTCTGTATGCCACAAGCTTCAATGGCGCTAGAATGCCGTGCACTGTCCGAGGTCGCAGAGCAAACCGGTTGCTGCCGGGTGCCAGCCCAATCCGGCCTGTGGACTCGTTAAGGTCACAAACTCACGCGAACATTGAAGTACTTGAGTTTCCCAATACCAGCCATATTCTCCTCAATGACCAGGACTCGTCAGATGAGCCTGGCTCGTCCACAGCCCCAATGATCCCGGAGACAGTCTACGCGGAAATGCAGCATCATTTCAGCAAACTTTGCCTCGGAGAAGGCACTGTTTTCCCATCCTATGCCAGCCCGAGATTCCCAGATCTACCCACTTTGAACATGTTTGTGCAGCTTTATTTCGACAACTTCGATCCCATCCTACCCATCCTGCATGACCAAGTGATCGGGATTGGCAGTCGTTGGCTTCTTGCTCTTGCAGTGTGTGCAATTGGCTGCCAGTATGCCGAAGCGGACGAGTTTTCGAGAATGGCAGAGCCAATGCATGAATTTCTTCGAAGAGGAATTGTGGTAGAGTACATGGGTTGCGATCTCCAGAGTATCGGAAAGACCGATGGTGGCATCGCTTTGGTCCAGGCCATGACCCTGAGTCAGGTTGGTATGCTTTACTCTGGATCCCCACAGCTGCTACAACACGCCAAAACCCAACACGGCGCCATTGTTTCCCTGGCTCGAAATCTGGCTTTCCAGAGCCCAAACTCTGAACCGGCTTCAACCTTCTTACAGTTTGACGATAGCCACCATGCATCAGCATGGAGCAAAATCATAACTGAAGAGTGTAAACGCAGAATTGGTTATGCGGTCTGGGTAAGTTGCCTTGAAAGTTTTCAAACCACGAATCAATCGCTGATGGTTTTTAGCTTCTGGACTGCATGGCAGTCTACCACTTCCAACAACAGCCATCGATGCCGTCACATTTAGCTCCTGTACCCCTGCCCAATGACAAAATTTGGCAGCTCAGATGTGCCTCCGATTGGGCCGCGCAATCGACGGCTATACAGGGTAAGGCCCACTGAATCCACATTTCAGCATATGCTTATCTGTCTTCTAGAAACCCCGTCCTTGGCCTCGGCTACCATCTCACTGTTCCGCGAAAAGCAGATTGTGGGGAACCTGGGCCAATTCAGCCATGTCATCTTGCTTCATGGAGTTTATCGGGAGATCTTTCAACTCAAAGATTGCTTTGCACGGCCGCTTGGCAACTGGATCCCTTCGATACAGCAAGCAGCAAGAGATAATGACGATGTTGCCACCATCTCAACTGGATCTGGCCCGTGGGGTGAAGAGCTGCTCAGTAGCTGGCGTAATGCAGCTCTTGACTGCGTTGATGTACTGCACTGGGAGGCCAATGGCACAATCGCCCGCCAAGCTGGTACAGAACACCCTACCGTGTTCCACCTACATTTCTCAAGAACAGTCCTTCTGGCGCCTTTCAATCGCTTCCAAGCCCTGGCCGAATCAATCGTCTCATTTACAGCCGACCCAGCCGCTCGTATGCGCGACAATGCAAGCCGTCAACAGGCTATTGAAGCCGAACGCGACATTCTCGAATGGGCCCAAAGAGATCAATGCAAGGCAAGATTAGCTGTACTACACAGCGGATGCTTATTTTGGCACGTTCGACGTTACAGCACTAGGGCGTTCTACGAACCAATAGCGATTTTCCTTGCTACGCTCACGATATGGGCCTACAGTTCTTATGCCTCGAGAACAAATGGCTCAAATCAAGAACGTATGCGGTCTACAGGCGCCCATGACGTTGTCGAGATGCAGGATGGACATGATTCACAAAACACCTTGGATGCAGGCTCTCCACACAATGACTTCGAGCCTGTGCCAACGTTTATTCATTTGGACCGGCCCAACGATGACGAGATGGTGCAGTTCTTCGTCAGATTCGGAACCTCAACAAACATGAAGGCCAATATTGCAGGCGTCGGCGATATATATTCCACCAAGGGGCCTGCAAGAGTTTTGAGGGAAGGACGGAAGATACTAACAGCCGTATCCACCGCATGGGGCAGATCGGAAAAGATGGTGTCTCTCCTTGGGGTGCTCGAGCAGATCGCATCAGGCCGCATAACACCGGGTTCCACCGCAGAATGAAACGTTCGAGAACATCCAAACTCGCCACCTGCACAAACACCATGGCAAGGTTGAAGCATGCTAATCCCCAATCGTCGTATTACTATGAAACTGCGGCACATCTGACAGCAGCATCACGCATTGAGCATGCCAACCGCGACTCCACTCGCCAAAAGCCGTTAGGGTTTCCGATGGATCCCATATAAGCTTTGCAGGGGTCCACCGGAGACGCCCACCGGGCCCATGGGTCGAGGTCACGCGATTCAGCGGCTAGCCAAATGGTAATTACAGTTGACGGGGTACAGCATGTCATCACGCAGGGACCCGCATCCCCAGTGGTGGAAGATTGAGCATGGGCTTCAACATAGCCTTTGCGATGCTCTAAAATGAGAGATGCTGCAATTGCGCTAGCCAAACCCCAGGACGGGTTCAATGTACCCCAGATGAAATTGCATGTCTCACGGCCTGAGGCTGAGGGAAAGAGAGAGAGAAACGGATATATAAAGTCGAAGGGGGCAGCAAGAGTTTGGAGAATATGAAGACGTCAAGCTTCGGATACAATAATTCAGTATCAAGAATGATGAAAGCTACTACCCTCATTTGTTTTGCTGCTGCGGCAGTCGCCTCACCTCATGAACTCGAGACGCGACAATCCTCAAAGGTTGCCACTGTCGACCTCGCTGTCTCTGCTCGCCGTGGTACTCCCAACCAACTTGCCAGCGGTGTCTTGTACGGTATTCCAGACCAGCAAGGTCAGATCCCCGACAGGTTCTTTACGGAGCCCAAGCTGCACTACTTCAGGGCTGGAGGTGCACAAATGGGTCGACCGGGCCGCGGCTGGCACTACAACGAGTACACGCCGCGCTTCCAGTCTACGCTCAGCAACTACAAGACTGCGCGCAAGTACGGCGGCGAGTTTCAGATGCTGCCTCACGACATCTGGGGCACGGATAGCACAAACTCGTCTTCCAAGTGGCCCGGTGACGATGGCGACTGGACAAACTATGAAGCGTTTCTCGACCGGCTCATTGCGGATATCAAGGCCAACAACATGATTCCGGGCCTCAAGATTGATACGTGGAACGAGCCTAACCTGAGCATCTTCTGGAAGCGCTCCGTGGACCAGTGGCTCGAGATGTGGAAGCGCACGTACCAGAAGTTCCGGTAAGCCTCAGCCTCAATTTGTTTTGTGAAAAGCCTCTTCGTTTTGCTGACTATTATGATCTTCATAGTGCGGATCCCGCGGTTAGGAGCGTGCCTATCGTTGGTCCTTCCATGAACGTGGGACCTGACCCCAACAACTCGTGGTGGGACAAGTTCATGAAGTACATTGTTGCCAACAATGTCGCTCCCGACGAGTATACCTGGCACTTGCTGAGCGGAACTACCGGCCAGACCAATGACCTGCGGTTCAGCGTGCCAGCCATGAACCAGTTCTTTGCTAGCACTGGTGCTCCGCGTCGTCCCTTCTGCGTCAACGAGTATATCAGTACGTAATACCCCCTGCTGCTCATCCATGTAATCCAGAATAAGCAAACCAACAAACATGGATTGGCGTTTCATGGAAACGAAAGTACGTACGTAAACTAACGCGACCTAGACTCTGGTGACGAACGCATGAACGCTGCTATGGCATGGCACATTGCTCGCTTCGAGCACTACGACACATCTGGTCTCCGCTCAAACTGGCTTGGAGGTAGCGGACTCCACGACTTCCTCGCTGAGCTCATCTACCGTCCCAACACGGGAGTTGCATACCAGCCTAACGGCGCATGGCAATTGTACCGTTACTACGCTCAGAGCATGACTGGCGTGCGTCTTGGAAGCGACGGCTCCAGCGACGGCGCCTTTGACGTTTTCGCCACGCTCTCAAGCGACAACGTTGTGCACATTCTTGCTGGCGTCCGAGCACAGACGGGTACCTGGCAGATTCAAGTTAAGAATATGCAGGCGCTAGGGTTCCCGGCCAGCGGCGAGGTGTCAGTTAAGACGCTGGCATTTGTCGATGTGGGGGCCCAGGGTGTGTCAAATGGGCCTACGGACCGGGGCACCCAGAAGATCAACTACTCTGGGGGTGTGCTGACGCTTTCGGTCGTGCAGACCGGCCAGGATACCAAGACTGCATGGGCTTTTGAGTTTCAGAAGGCGTAAGGCTGAGGTGATCAGTCTGAGCGGTTGGGTGGTAGCGTGAGTGCGGTTGTCCAATGGGCATGCATTCATCTTTGTACCGGACGCCAGCCATCATTTTATTGGTCCCGCTTTTCTTGTGTAAATATTGCTTTAGGGTATATATCCTTCATGGCGTGCACCTCATTCTGGCAAGGACTACGTGAATACGGCCTCGTGTGAGACTATTGTATTTTCTCACCTCAGAAGCTTACTGTCTGACTCGAAAGTTGACTGATGCGCTCAATCCCCTGTCAGGTCAATGCACTCCGTGTCATCCGGGCTCCGCGTAAACACTGCGTGTCCTTTGCCAATCCCCATGGTGTTGAAGCCTGCTCTAGATGGGGTTGTCACGGGAGGTCTCGGAAAAGCAGACGACTCCTCGGCTTCTGCGTCACGTGATACACGTCCTTTTTCCTGGAAAACATCGAGAAGACTCCTGCGTACGGCCTCTTTAATTTGCTCATCTTCCGAGTCTGAGAGTTCAATCGTGATGCTGGTGCGAGCAGCGGAAGATGGTTGCAATGGCTCTCTATTTGGCGTAACGAAAGGCGGACGATAGGGTGTTGACAAAATCTGGTTACCGGGAGAATCAGTAGAATCTGCAACTGCAGCATCCGTCTTGCGAGGACGACCTCTCTTCTTTTTATGTGAAGCGTTTCCTTGCTCAGCATCATCCTGTTGTTTCCGTTTGGGTGTCTGCTTTTGTGCTCCGCCCTTTGGAGACTCAAGAACGTCCAATGGCAAAATATCCTGTAGCAAGAAATTCGGTATCTCGCACGTGACCCGTTGCATCTCATTGAAGCTGGTATCAGTCTTCCAAGCTCTTGTGCTGAATCGGGTTTCAAAGTCGGCCTGGTTCTTTAAGAGAGTGACGCCAAACGGCGAAAAGGTGAGCTTGCGCTCCAATACAGCAGGCTCTTGGTCGCTTCCAATGTTCTTTGCTCTCGTTTTGACGAGCTTGATGTCGTGAACAAGCTCACGTGGAAGCGACCTGTTCCGCTCCGCGAGGAAGCGAGATAAGAGGATAGGGCAAATGTGGTTATAGTACTGCTTACTCCAAAAGTTGAAGTAAACACATGTTGTTCCCAGAAGCTCTTCCTCGCGAGGTGGGTGGTTGAAGTTACTGCTGCGTGCTGCCATTTCACGCAGCTCTGTCTCTTGATGCGTGCGAGGGTGTGAATACTTTTGTAGCGTGTCGAACTTTGGAAAAGTCTTTGGGACGACCAGATTGATCGACTGAGTGACCAGGTATTTGGCCAACACTCGCTCCCTCCATACATCGCACTCTTGTTGGTTCTGCCTGGAGCATAAACTACGACCAAGACTGGCTTTGACGAGTTTCAAGGCGTTGGTAAGTCCGCAACCCGGGAGGCCCTGTGTATCATAATCAGCACCAACAAGCATAGCAAACAAGACACAGCCGTCGGGTTTCAGCTGGAAATCTCCAATCTTCAGTTTTTCCGCGCGGACAACTCTGACTCTCTTGTGGTCCTTTTCCGTGTCGCCGATATGACGACTGCTATTTTCTGCTTCTCTGGCTGTACGCAGCTCACGGATCCAGAACGTGCAGCCAAACATCAAGCAGTCGGAATCTTGTGACCAGACCGCGTCTACCAACCCAAGGGTCTGCAATTTGCAACAATCGGCTTCAGCTTCTCCAGGTGCATCAATCCACGAAACACCCAGACCATCCAATGCTTTCTTGATAAGCTCCCGTGCTTTATGACTCATCTTCCTTCCTCCAGTTGCATTGCGCTTGAGAGGAGTGTGGGGACCGTCGAAGACGAAAACCGGTCGAATATTGAGCGTCAGGAGTTTGCAGACTCGAAAGAAGATTGCCTTTTCTATGGGATTCGCGGCGCTTTCCTCTGGAAACAGATCAGGGTCAAGCCCGTATCAAAAACGGGATAACTTACGCGATCGGATGAATCGCTCTTGCGCTGGGCTGACATTATGGAAATGCCAGTCTGCTGCATCGATAGCGATCCTAAAAGGCCTTCGGTGTTCGTTCCAACAGTCTTGAGCAAGCTGCGCAAGTGGTACAATCTCCTCGCACGCCTCGATGATGTTTCTCAGGCTTGACTTGTTAGCCTAAGAGTGTGGAGAATGTCGCATCTTGGACATACCCTGGAATGCCCATGGTGTGGAGATGTGGAGCCTAGACTACGCGGGACGAGCCTTAGCGTATGCACGCGTCGTGTAGGTATCGGCTAGAAGGAAGTGGGCCCAAAATTGTGAATGCAATCAATGCCTTTCGTCGCAAGCTAGTGATAGTAGATGTCACGATTACGATGATAAGGGTTGGATTACGGGGAATGCCAGAGCGATGCTGTGAGCAAACGCGCCAGAGTTTCGACGCGTCATCATCTGATTGGGTTGGAATCATGACTTGAGAGCATAAGCAATAGTAAAACATATCGCACATCAATATGAATAAAAAGAATGAGAATTTTAGAGTATACAGTATCCAGGCATCTATCTGTACTGCAAGTGCTCTCTAATGATGGTGCGGAGTGTACAAACACTGGTCGCATCTTTCTTCGACTATGACGCGCTATCACGTGCACTCACAGCTTGGCAGCTCTTGCACCATCACTGTCCTGCATACCATGCCCGTGAACTTTTCGAATCCCATCAATTGAATATTCAATCCACCAATTCCTTCACATATGTACACTATTTCTCATATATTCACCCAAGCCATGGATATATCCGTTTACATGCTCGATCTTCTACACACCCCTATCCCCACCTTCCCAACTTGTACCCCTCGTCGACAGTTATCCCAGCATTCCTGCATTCATCACACATTTCAGGGTACTTGATAGTTCGTCTTCTCCTGTGGAATCTCGAGCAGCGTCTAGCATCCACATCGGCATCGATGCGTTGACAGCGAATGACTCTTCGCATTGGGACGTGCTCGTGATTACAATCGCGATATTGAGTCCAAGCTTCTTGACACATTGTTCCAACTTGTATTATTCTGTTAGTTTAGAGTCGCTAAGAAAGGGGTTGTTGTGGTGGGTAAGTGCTGTGGTGCGTTTAACTTGTGGGGCTGGTGTATCTCAAAACTGAGGCTTGATTCTGTGAGCTATGGTATGAAGACTAATGATGTTTTCTTTTTACAAGCTCTGAGCACCGGAGCCCTGCTCATATTGAAGGACCACTGACAGTCACAGTCGCAGCATTGAACGGGGCTTGCCTTGGAAGAGTTGTTGGGCGCGGTCACAGAGTTGAGTACTGTAACACACCACTAACTCCCAGTCATGAGAATCACCGCTTTCTTCATATTCTGAGTACTCTTGAATTGTTTGTTCAATTCTTGTCCTCTGTCTCCTACGAACTGGCAGATTTAGCCTTGAGCTCTTCAAGTTGCTTCTTGGCTGCCCATTGCTTCTCCACATTGATCTTTTCCAGGATCTTGTCTGCGCCCTTCTCGATCAATGCCTTGGCTACCTCTCTCCCCATCTCTGCAGCTTCTTCTGCATTTCGAACTTTGCGGGCTGCTTCTGATTCGACGCTTTCCTTGCCGTCAACACTAACGACCATAGCTCTCAGTACAAGCTCTTGGTCGTCAATGTCTGGCTGCTCTTCTTCCATGGCATTGCCGTGCTTGTCATAGTCTTTTGCGGGCTGTGTACCAATGGCCAAGCCCTTGCCGCCTCTCCATGACGTCTCCACACCGATAGGTACGCTGCAGCCTCCCTCTAGAGCTCGCAGAAGCGCCCGCTCGGCTGAGCACGCTCTTGTCGTCCGCTCGCACCGGATACCGCTCAGGATCTCCTTCATGGCCTCGTCATTCTTTCTGATTTCAATACCCAGCGCACCTTGACCGACAGCATGCAGCATACCCCCACTGGTACTGCTCAAATACTGTGTGATGCGGTTCTCTAGGCCCATGCGCTTAAGCCCGGCAGCTGCCAAGATAATGGCATGGTAGGGCGAATCCTCAGCATCCAGCTTCCCTAACCTGGTGCCGACATTGCCTCTCAAGTCGGCGAACTTGAGGTGTGGGTATAATTTCCGTAGTATGGCGGCGCGGCGCACGGATGAAGTTCCGATGGTGGCACCTTGCGGTAGTGTGGCAAGTGTGGTCTCTTTGGGTAGGCGGGGAGAAATGAGGAGGGCATCGCGGGGGTCTTCACGCTCGAGTATGGCACCAAGCGCGAGGTGTTCTGGCAGCTGTGTGGGCATGTCTTTAACTTGAGTTAGCAACTTCTACCTAGTTCCCAAACATGGCATGCGTACCCTTCAGACAGTGCACAATGATGTCCAGGTCGCCTGCCTCCAACATGCTCTCCAGTTCTCCAGTCCATAAACTCTTTGCATTTTCGCCTTGGCTCAGCTGCTGTAATGGCGTGATCTTGTCCCTGTCACCCTGAACCACCACGGGGCAGATATTATACGTCCGATTGGGATACGCCTCCTTCAAACTCTGCTCCACGGCGCGAGCCTGGATCTGGGCGAGGACCGAGTTGCGCGTGCCGATATTGATGGGAGGAAACTGCGTGCTTGCGGAGGTGTTGAGTCCCTCCGGGTTCGGATGGGACGGTCCTTGGATATCGGCAGCGGTAGCGGACGCCATTTTGCGTATGTGACTGTGGATGGTGGCGGAGTGTTTGTTGCGATAGCGGCTCGAAAAACGCGCGGAGGTGTGGAGGGGTGGTGGGGCAACAACTAACGTCACCTTGACCGCGGCTCTGCGCTAGCGTCAGGTACGCAACCTGACACTCGAATTGTCAGTACTTAGTGCACTCATCACGCAATGCAAAGAAGTTTCTTCTTGTAATTATTTGACATTCTGACTATATACAGATGGCGCATGAGAGCACCGTGGATCTATACGTATCCATTTCGACTTTCCCCAAATGCATTAGATCTAATTGCGAGACGCCTACTTTGAGCCAGTGTTGTGGATGGAGTTGGGGAGAGCTTCCATAGAGTTAGCAGGCTGCATTCTGGATACTGTGTTTTGTCTCACCTTTCTCAACTGATTCGGGAACGACCTCCTGAATCTTCTTCGGGACAATGGAGTCGTCGCCGTCGTTGAGGGCGTGGGTCTTGCCGGTGGACTTGTTGTTTGGGTCCTTGCTCGTGGGGTGTACCTGGCATTTCATGTTAGAGGCTAAGTCTTGAAGTGTAGACACGACAACATACGCCGTCTGGGAGAGACTCCTCAAGACCCTTGGGTGCGGCCTCCTGAACCTTGTGAGGGACTGCGCTGTCTCCAGTAGCGTGAGAAGCGCCCTGGCCGTACTGGTTGGTGGAAGACATTCTGATGGAAGATTGTTTGAAGATGGGTGTTTGTTGGATCAAAGGTCGGTAGATGGTGCGGAGTTGAGAAGTGAAGGGCATCTTGGACGGTTTTTATGGTGATGGATGATCTGATGGCAGGCTTTTGGAATGGAGTTTTATGTACGTATAGACAGCCATATGACGTTCTGATGGACGCCTTTCATGCAAGATCTGGCTTGTGGTTGATACCATCGCGTCATGAAGTTGCTTTACATTGACATGTACATTCCGTTTAGTCGCTAGCATAGTATCCCCAGGCAGACATTGTACCATCTGGTTCGACTTCTGATTGGTGACTATACCCCGATCTAGGATTCATAAGCGTAGCCCTTTTGCTTTTCTCACGCTCAGCATTTTTGGTGACGAAATGTAGTCATCTTTGATGATGTACCTGCTCCGCGGCGAGCTGTCTCGGTCATCTTTGCCGGCCGCGTGAGCCCAATCGCGAGCCATACTCTTGACAGAATTCGATGCAGAGATATAATTCTGACATGTGGAAGTGATACGTATGAGAAGCCTTACGAGAGACCGTTTGCATGTTGTGCAGTTTGCCACTTGCAGGCCTGCTAAGAACGCTCATGGACAATGTCCCACTTAGATGCTTGTGTTCACGAGTCACATTTACTGGAGAGTATGTGCCGGGGAAAATAGCGCATTCCTTAACTCGTAATTTATTCAAATACTGCATTTAAGTTAATGGGACCCATAAAGAGCGCTTTTGAACTGGAGTCATTGCTCTGAAGTACATTTGCTCTTTGCCCCCAGGTTGTATCTCCATATTTGACGCTAATGGAGTTGTTACTCCAACAAATGATTATCGAGGTGATTCAGTACTGGCTGTAGCTGAGTATGTGATTCTGCCATCTGTTCTGTCGATCGTGTTGGTTGAAGGCGTTGGTTTCGGTATCGGTGACGTATCCCAAGACCCAGGCTGCGTCCGCGGAGAACTCCAACATCGTCCACTCACATTGACGTACAGATTATTAAAGGTACCTTAGATCGTGTATTGTATGTAGCCTCTGTGCCATATTTAATCATTCACCGACAGCCTTTTGCGACCGATGTCTGCCTCTGGCTGGACGGAATGCTCAGATGTACAAGCGTGTCGGGTTGGAACTTTGTCTTCGTACCGCTTACAATCACCAGATCCGACAGACAACTGGCTGTTTTCACTTCCATAGAGAGATGGCCCAAACTTGGTACCAACAACGCGTCATGCAAGCATCGAGCTGCAGACCCTACTGTCACCCACGCGGAGCTCTGCGACTCTTACATTTGCAGAGTACGGGTGCAGCTTCACGTGTGTCCATCTCACGTGTCGCGTGGGCCAAGCTTATGGCTGGCCATGGCATGCAAGAGTAAGCTCCATCGCCTGAAGATTGTTTTCCTTTCGTGGTCAATGGGGTGGTGGGCCCGATACAATCATGCGCGCATGCACACGACACAAAGCCAGTGATGTCATCTTTTCTCATTCCCACGCATCTGCTCCACGCTCAGTCGCGTGGGCACGATCCCACCCTTCAATTGCCAACCGGCGACAGTTGCCTCTGCCCTTCCTCAATATACCGCCGAGGCAGTCAAATCAATGAAGAGCTCGAAAGCGACCAGCAAAAATTGCCCCGCCGAGATTCCCGAAGGAAGCTCGTAACAGTCCCATACCGCGCTGTGCAATGCAGACGAGACTGTCAGATGAACCCAAAGCTTGAGCTGGGCCATCGCAAGAAGGTAAGTATGAGGAGTTAAAAGAGGCGGACGCGCTGTATTTAACTACGAAGAGACAGGGCCCGTGCGCGCCGCACGTGACCCAACCCTACTAGCAAGCGGAAACACCACCACCTGGCGTGTGCGACCACCTTCTTTTACGTACTGAAGATGGGGCCATGATTTCCGGGCTCCACTACCATTCCCTGTGCCGGAAGTTCCGTTCCTGGTCAGCGGCCATCACGATGGATCAAGTTGCAAAGAAAAGCTTTTTCCTACCCCCATCTTGGCTGCACGTCATCGGTCGCATGGCTTGCAGGTCTGCTGCGGATTTGCACTGGGAGGTCGGTCAAGGCCCGGCAGGTATGATGTGATGATGGACGTCTCATGATGGATTTTACGAGAAGAACATCGAGTATAAATTGCAGCTTTCAGGCTGGATCGTTCCGTTAAGACACGATCGAAATCCTCCAATATGCTGTTTCGTGACATTGTATTCCGGCCGTCGCTTCTTTGCGCCCTTGGATCGTACGCTGCCCTCAGCGAGGCTGCAACGCTTTTCCAGGGCGGAACAGTAATTACTTGGGATAAATCTGCCGACTACCTCGACGTTATCCGCAATGGCTCCGTCCTCGTAGAAAATGACACCATTTCTGCCGTCTTTTCAGGATCCTACAATGGCACACTTCCCTCTGACTTGGAAGTTGTTGATGCGACCAACGACATTATTTCCACTGGCTTCATCGATACGCACCGCCACAGCTGGCAGACGGCCTTTAAAACACTAGGCTCCAACACGACTCTTATGAGATATTTTGAGCGCTATGGCACCGACTCTCCTGCTGGCAAACAACTCACTCCCGAAGATGTGTATATTGGCCAGTTGGTCGGACTTTATGAAGCCATGAACGGAGGTGTTACTACCATCGTCGACTTTCCGCATTGCACATGGTCCGCAGAACACGCCATGGCCGCGCTCAACGCCACGTTTGAAAGCGGCGCCCGAGTGGAGTGGGCCTACTACTTCCAAGACTACCCCAACTTTACTGTGGATGGACAAACGGAACTCTTCCAGAAGCTGGTCCAAGATTCGCGCTTCCAGAACTCTCCTACAAATTTGGGAATCTCCTATGATTACTTTAGCAGCTCTAACAAGAGCCAGTCGCGCTCTGTTCTTAACCTGGCTATGTAAGTCACTCTCAACACAACATTTAGACTATACTGACCCTATACCAGCGAGCACAACGTCTCTGTCCTGACTACCCACGCCAACGGCGGCGTATACGGTGCTCCCAACTTCCCCGAAGTGCTAGACAACTTCAACTTCCTCAACGAATCCATTCCCATCATCTTCGCCCACGGCAGCTACCACTCCGCCACCGACGCCCAACTCCTCCGCCAACACAACCACTACATTTCCACGACCCCAGAATCCGAAATGCACTACGGCCATCTCCATCCAAACAGCCACCTCATCATGGACCAGATCGCCCTAGGAATCGACACGCACTTTACCTTTTCCTCGGACATTCTCACGCAGGCACGGCTCTGGTTGCAAAGCGTCCGCAAGATCTTCTTCACGGAAATCATTGAGCACCGTCATCTTCCAGCTGAGAACCCCATGTCTGTTAACCAGGCTTTTCTTCTTGCTACCCGCAGCGGTGCGCAGGCACTGCGCCGCTCAGACATTGGTATTCTGGCCCCCGGCGCAAAAGCCGATCTTCTCGTATGGAATGGCCGTGCTCCCAGCGTGCTCGGTTGGGTGGATCCCGTTGCTGCGATCATGCTGCATGCGAATGTGGGCGACATCAAGCATGTCATGGTCAATGGAGAGTTTAAGAAGCGGGACTTCCAAATTACGGCAAAGGATTATTCGAAGTTGCAGGATCGATTCCTCGATAGCGCAAAGAGAATTCAGGATATGTGGAGGGAGATGCCGTTGCCTGTGACGGAAGGTAAGGCTTCGAATGGGGTTCTGTATGAACAGCCCATGCATGCGGATATTGAGAGTGGTGAGGAGACAGGTTATGGACCGTTGTTTTATTAGGGATGATCTTCTTCTTTTTTCCTGACATGTTCGATTATTGAGATAAGAGGGTTCAAATATCGTCCCAGTCCTGCACTTAATACTGTAGCATCATTTAACATAATCATAATATCTCTTATGTGTAGAAAACGACGCAATATTGTTTTTGTCTTGAGGCAACCGGCTCTAAATGTCGCACTACCGTATGTAAAGAAATTTCCGGAGTCGACTCTGGCATTTTAGCTCATGTAAGCCAGTATCCCGCCTCAATGCCCATTTGTGGAAAATGAAGAAAGTAAAAAGCAGAGCCGGTCGGGCAAAGTCTAATCGACAAACGAGTTCCCATGTCAGCTAGAGTTTATTGCTCATCGCACGCAATACAAGTGTCTATAACTGCCAATACATTACACACTAAGTGCAGGATAAATTACATTAATGGTGTCTAATACTATGCAATCTACCGCGTTATGGAAATGGTTTGCCTCTGCACGTCGAGATCGTATGACCAAGAAACGAAGGAAAACGCTGCGCTGCGCTGACGTGAGTCGGCAACCATATAGTTCGGATACATGCGGAGACAAAAGATGAGAAAACTTACTTACAAACTCAGAGGTCAGACATAAAGACACTCGACTCGCTCCACTCCTCTTTCTTGACGGCATACCAACAAAAACTCACACTTTTTTTCCTGAAAACTTCACAATCTAGAAAATGCACTTTTCCGTGCTTCTCGCTCTAGCTAGCGCTCCCCTCGCTCTCGCCCTTCCTAAAGATAATTGCTTCCCTGGATTTGTATCCGGACTCCATGTCTGCAAAGCGGCGCAGAATAGGCTTGTACGGTCCATTCATCTCAACAGCACTAAAACTGTGCTTAAGCTGACTATTCTTTTCTAGGGTCATGTATGTGATTCGCCGCTTCCACAAGTCAAAACGTATTCGATGCACTCTATTCTAACCATTGCTCTAGACAAACTATGTTTACGATTCGTTTTTTGACACGACTCTTAAGGAAAAATTCAAATATACTCCATGCAATGGAGCACAAGTGCAAGGTTTTAAGGCCATTGGCTATTGCTATTATGCTGGAACAGGTGGTGCTGAACGGGACGCGATAGATTACATGTTAGACTTTTCAGTATGTAGTTATATCTATTTCATTTGATGTATTAGCAGGGCTAATGAATCTAGGTTATTTGTTGTTCCTAAGCCAAAGCGTGAGAAGAAAAGGCTATAGGAATGAACCAGGGATCAAAAGTGTTTTGGTGCCCTGTTTTTTCCACAATGTATTCGTTCAAATCCAACGTTGTTGTAAAATCTACCGTATTTGCATTTTGAGATTACTCACGAAAGTACAAAGATACAATGTCTACATGGCTAGGGATGTCACCCCTGGGATTTGACATCTTATTACTAACTGTATTACACTACATATTGTTCTTGTCAAGCAAAAGAGCTCAATGCGCACGGAGGGCATATCCTGTATCTTTGATTCTCCTGATCAAGTGCTGTGCACTTCTCCCACGAGCAAAAGATTTATGTTGTTTACTCAAGGGCAGACACACACGCGACTGCGACAGGTGGTATGATAGATTGGGGTGTGGAAAGATGTGCTATCTCTTTTAAGGTGATCGGATGATGAATATAACGTACAAAGACGGGGCATGTCCTAAACATTTATGTCTGACTAGAAACTCAGCTCTCCTGGCGCTATCTTCGGTCTATCACCGCCGAGCATGGGCGTGGTCTTGGAGGCATATGCATCACACCGACTGCTGGTCCCAAGAAAGGGCAAAAAAAAAAAGCTTACGACCGAGCGCCGACTTGGCGATTCATGGAATGAACTCGTTAGACGCTCCAGCCTGTTCCTGTTGAGGGTGAGTAGTTTTCACGTAGGAGGGAGAGGAGAGTCTGAGCAAGGGTTGAGGTCATTGCAAGTGACCCTGGACCTGCAGATATCCCTGCGATTGTGATATATCTCGTTAGGATTTGACGTCTGGGAGCACCAAAGCTCCATCCTTCAATTTATTAGTGATATATTTGCATACATTAGTTTGTTCAAACGATTGATGGGCTTGATAGGCTGTAGGATCTCGTCATAATTTTCGATCAACTCTTAGGGAAAACCCCAGTTTCACCTCACGTAGAGAAATAAATCATACGTTGTCAAAGTACATTAGTTAAAGAATTCTTCAATCGTATTCTCGCTGCTACTAACTACCAAACTGATGATCGGCGAAGGAAAGGTTTGCTCATCCCGGAGGACGGATACAATCTCACCCGGGAGAGAATTTGAAGTGATGCATTACGGCCCTATTACGGGACGTTATATGACAAGCATCATCTCCACTTTATACACTCGCTATTCTTACTAGATGTAGCAGATAGTTCTCATGATATGTAAGGTTGCGGCTATCAGCAACTTGTGCTTAGTAAAGCTAGGCAGGTATTACGACCCTAGAAACGCTTACCACAGGCACTTCAGACATGGAATTCAAGGAGTGGAGAAGGATACTATCGACATAAAGCTTTGTCTTCGTATAGTTTCGTAGATCAATAGTATTGTCTACTGATATTGCTATATGGAAGTTTTCGCTGCTGTGTTTTCAAGTAGTTATAGAAATAAGTTTGATATGTTTCACTTCCCATTATTGTAGTCTCCTATTGCACCGTCCGAGTAATCACGTCAGTGCAATGCTTGTACTTACTTTTTCCACTGAGTAAGCACACGCGTAAAGTAAGCTCTATGTATACAACCATGAATTTCTTAGCGTCCAGGAATGCTGAGGCTCCGCCCACCAAGCGCCGCGCAATGGATCTACGCACAATAGTTTATCTAACTAACTCATAATGCCAATAGCTGGTAGGGGTTTGTTGTATCAATAGATTTTTTCTAAAGTAGCAATAATTGTCTTCTCTTTGTGGGCAATAAAATCATACTATTGCTCTAGTAGTATATCTTGTTCTTGACAAACGGCGGTGTAGCATCTCCACTACGGTGGGTAGAGGCCTTAGGCAGGTGGGCCGGATGTGACGTAGTTTAGCATGTAGGAACAAATATGTCAGTATATAGTATGAATTAAGACAACTTCTCAGAGTGTCTCTTAAAGCGCAGGTGAATGCGATATGCTATAGGCATAAACCTATGGCCTCCTCAGCCTGACAAGTGTGTGGTAGGGTTCCGGAGAGTGCCCCTGAGTTGAAATATTGTGACATCGTAGGTTGTGAGGTTGGATCACCGATGTCGGTGTCCAGCCAAATCGCGAAGTAGTGCCGGGTCTAACCCGTAACGCCTACGAAGAAGCTTATTTTTTTGGAGCCCCCACCCCTTATTCACGTGTTAAGATTGTCAGCACTCTTATCGATTATAATACAATAAAATAATTTCAAAATTTAGGTTTCATGGTGGAATGCGAAATCAAGCGATGTCTACATTTACAAGATTGTAAAACTCACCTTTGTTGTGTGGTAGTGTTGTTATTCTATTAAACAGTGTCGCTGGGTGGGGACTTAAGAAATACGAGCTCTGTAGTGAAGATCAACATAAATCTATGAATCATCGTGAAACCTCACTTTACGAGATAGACTCTTCTAGCATATGAAAACTTGTTTTTCTAATCTCTTTTTGGATTAGACCCATGGCGGTAGATTCGTGACATGTTTAAGCTAGGACGAAAGCAATATTGTACTGTTTCGTAGCGTGAATGATGGAATAGCTTCTATAGAGTCTCTATAAGAGCCCAAACTAAAGTTTGTGGTAGATATTGCGTGGGCTATGACCCTACTTATGTGCCCTATAGCACAATGGCTTGCTGTATAGGGAGAAACTTTAAGCAAGCCTAACCCATTCCCGTTACATGGCCAAAGGGGTATGAAACCCAACTCTTTCCCCTCTGTAACGTAACGGGCCGAACGCTGTTCTAGTAACCCCACTATAGGATCTAAAGTCCACTACTGCGTACGTCGCCGGAACAGTGCTCAGATAACGCGCCCAGACCACCGGTATAGCCTTTCAGCGACAAGTATATAAACGCTTCGCAAGTAGCAGTAGATAGGTCTTTACCAGATACAACCTTGTACAACCTTATTGTTCACTCTACAGAACTCAGCCCCTAACGACCTCTTCCTTCACCTCATAAGCTCCAGTCCCAACAGCCTGCTCGACGCAGAACACTAGTGTCTTTATATTATCTACACACGCACCATGCATTTCAAGGCGGTTTATCTCGCGCTCATCTCAATGGTTGCTCTGCCAGCCTATGCCCAACCAGCAAACTGTCTCAGCAACACCTACAGCAGTCTTGATGCTTGCAGAAATTCTCAGGATTATGCAATTCGCCAACCCGGTCAAAACCCAGCGTACTGCTACCAGTCCAGCCCGGGTGTCTATCAAGTTTGTGTCAGCTGAAATTAGTGCCAATTCAGAGCGCCTGCTATGTAAGTTGAAACATTCCAACGGTGTTGAACGCTTAATAACATTCGAAAGTCGATACACGGCATAATCACTGCTAAGAATGATGGAAGGAAGTACAGCGTTGAGGCTGTCATTGGGTAGTCTAGAGATGGTTTTGGTGGATGATTGTTAGTATATGCGGCACTGCAAAGGCTATATAGCAATCATTATGTAATGGGTCAAATGCCTTTCAGTAGAGCCTCTCAGTGTGATCTCATTGTGTGATTATAGAATCTGAATATAAGCTCCCACACCTGAATTCTGCACAGCTGAATTGAGTTCAGACGCCATGCTTAGATCAATAGGAGAACATATTTCTCTAACCTGTACGCAGACTTTAAAACTCTAACATCCATCTCAGCGTGCTACGACATATAGTGTAACGTGACGTACTCTCTTCTATGTTGAATTTTCCCACAAAAGAGATACAAAATAATTAGCATAGGTGCGAATATCAAGTTAATATCTTGATTGCAATGGGAATTAACCCTATATAGCTGAGGTGGAAATTTTCTCTTCCTGTTCGAGAAACTGGCCTCGAGCAAAAGTCCGCGGGTACACCGCTTGTAAACGATAGATAGTTGAGTTAAGGTAATTTTACTTATTCGCCCATGAGCAAACTTAGTAAGGCACGCATTTCTCGCGACTATGCCCATGCAGTACGGGACGGGGGCGTCTAGTCTTGGCATTCAAGGCAACAGCAAGGAGTTGTTTGGGCGAGACTTCATCCAGGCAGACATGCAAAATTAATATGTAGGCCCAGAATTTAGCCTATCTTTTTTTTCAATACGGCTAAACTGACCTAATGGGACAGCTGTAAGATTGTGGAATGGTCCGTGTTAATGACATAGGCTGTATCAACATCATTGTTCGAGCCAGCACGCCAATCGAAACGATGTTGCCAGAAAGAATGTACATCAAAGCTTTGATCATCGAATACAGTAAGCTGCCATGTTTTACATCTTAGCCTTTGTTCTTCAGACAGCAAAACAGACGAGGCTGGACATGGGCACTAGACTTTAAACGGCTTCGCGTGCCGCGGCCAAGTATTCAGCTGAGGTGGCTGTGCCTCTTGAGGGGTAATTTAAGTCGTTTTTTCGAAACTATGTTGATTCCGTTGCTTGAAGAAGTGCCTGTACTGTTCGCATTTCAACTATGCTTCCTCACTGCCATTCCCAGTAATATTGAGATAACTTCACCTATCAGCATACACTCATCAAACGAAACAACGCCAAAGGGATGAGCACTCATATTGACTCCCCCTATACACCATTGAGCTGGTATACTGGGCAGTTTCGAGTGCTACTTCTGGAGCCGGGCCAATACGATGCTGAAATCCGAATCCAGTTGATACCTGCGTGGCACGGAAGGCTGTCGTGGTACGAAGCCCTTTCCTATGTCTGGGGCACGGAATTGGCGCCAACTCCGGTAGTTGTCAATGGAAAGTCCATAATGGCAATCACGGAGAATCTTGATTGTGCCCTCCGCCACTTGAGGCAACCAGATGAAATCCGCCGCTTGTGGGTCGATGCAGTATGTATCAATCAACAGGATATCGATGAAAGGAACGATCAGGTTAAGCGAATGGCCCAGATATACTCACAATCGCACAGAACGATAATTTGGCTTGGTCCGGATCAGGGGTATAATTATGAAAATCTTCTGTCATTTGTCGAACGACAGGTTCAGCCAGGGCCAAAGGATTGCTATACCCAGAGCCAAATCATCGAAGAACTTAACAAAATAGTGAGGCGTCCGTGGTTTTCACGGTTGTGGGTTTTGCAAGAAATCATAATGTCTAAGCTGGATCCTATTGTCTACATCGGCCACTTCCGTATACCTTGGAGCGTTTTTGAATCTGGAGCTAGCTTCTTCTTTGATTCATACATCGAATTTGAGGATGGAGACTCTGCTCTGGGCTGGGAGTGCCTTGCCGAAGGCGAGAAGGTTAAAAGTCTCGCCCGACTCAGAGCAGATGGACGACACGCATCTCTGGAATTCCGATTGTACGACTCAAGGTTTCAGACAGCAACTGATCCGCGCGATCAAATCTAAGGCATTCTTGGTATTTCGGACGTCAAGAAAGGATTGCTAGAACCTGATTACAGGTTGCCTGTCCATACAGTGTTCACCAAAACAGTAGTTGTACTCATCGAGCATTACAGCCCTATGTTTTATACCATCTACCCGCTTCGTTGTGAGACCAAAGGCGTTTCTGGATTGCCGTCATGGGTACCGGATTTATCCATGCCCGCTAAATGGGAGGCATTCAAGTCATATCAGCATAGACAACCGTCGCCTGCCGGGATGTTACGTGGACGGAACATCTTTTCCACAATGTCGCCTTTCTTCGCGCGCGAGAAATTCCCATGTATAGCCAAGTTTTCCGAAGACCACAAGACCATGTTCGCCATTGGAAGACCACTTGGGATCGTTACGTGGGCATCTGTACCGGATCAGTATTTTGACCATGGGGCGGAACGTCGACTGTATGATCTATACCATACATCTGCGAAACATTGGGGGTACACGCCGACGATCTTTCATAAGGCATTATATGATGTCAGGCATCTATATACAGTGCCTTCACACTTTCGCCACTTTGAGGAGTTCCTTGAACGCGACAGTGTGATGGAGGACTTTCATCCTGAATTCAAAGACCTCCTCCGTGATACCTTGCGTAGCGCAAGCTACAGAACTATCTTTGCGACAGATACCGGCAGATTCGGTCAGTCATACCACCCTGAACAAGGTGGTATCCGTGCAGGAGATGTGCTTGTTGGGCTTTTTGGCATCGATTTTCCGTTTATACTTCGACCAATGGGTGCTGAACGATATGAAATCGTCAATGTTGCATACGTCGTTGACTATGAATGGAGAAAACTACCCCCAATCATAGCACTCTCCGAGCAAGGTTCGTGGCGAGATCTTGAGAGCTTTGGGCTAAAAGTATATGAAATTTTATGATACAACATTTCAGTATCTGGATTGGTAAGCTCAGGCACAGCATAATCGATACTATGATCATACACAATGGCGAATTCCAAGAGTCAATTTCTAGTAGTGAGGCATATGCTCATGTTGCATGTTTCTACATGTCAATTAATGTCAAGTGACCTCGAGCCAAGTTGCCAGAACTTGGATATTGTTTCTAGGTAGACTCAATCCAAGTCTTCAATGCACAAGATCTCCCTTAGCCCTACATTGCCCACCGCACGAAACGCATGAATTCTCCTCATCACAAGAACATCCCGTATACGCCAGACGCCAGTGGCATTTTGGAGACTCGCCACTGCAAAACGATTTGTCGTCGCAGTAGACGCAGGCGTTGTGAGGATACAAGGGGAAGCAGGATGTTCGTTTTGCTAAGATTTTGGCGAGAGATGGGGTGGTGAGGAGGGCTAGGGCGAAGAGTTGGAGTTGGAGGCGCATGGTTAGATTCTGGAATTTGGGTTAGCTGGTGCTAACTTCAACTTTGCTGAAAGTCATACATACTGTGGTGTTGATTTCGGCTCTCAAGATGGAAATACAAAAATTTATTGTAGCGTATGTACTTGAGAGATGTGGAGTAGAGGTTACATGAAATCAAGGAGACAAGAAGAGTATGATAGACATTCGTATAGTCAACTTATACGACACTAAACTAGGGATTACATGCACGCGGTAGATCTATTCCTTGTTAGTACAACAAACTCACCCCGAGACTTGATCGTTTCGTATGGGGAAAAAGGACGGTAGAAATTAATCGCTCAAAACGGACCGAAGTCGATCGCAGGTAGTTGTATCGTGGAGGAGCAACGGGATGGGCAATCAAAAGCAGAGTGTGAAAACAATGGCTGTAAGGAAAGGATTTGAATGTTGTAGGTACTCTGGTACATGAAGTCCTCCTAGATGCTAATCATGATGCTAATGTAACCCCAGCCAAGCCACTGCCTACATCCACAGTCTAGGCATACCCTCTTTCCAGAGAAATAGTACCTAGCAAGTAAGCCGAAATGTCGTTATAGGTGGACATGGTAATCGAAAAAGCACAGAAGAGGATAGTTACATAATGAGCAAGTCAGCAGTACATATGAACCACCGAGAAACCCAGTCTTTACTTTATCAAACTTAGCAATCTTGGGGAAAAAGCTTGCAAGGACCACAAGCTTTTCCACGTTTGACGCTAGCAGCGGAAGTATTTGTGTAAGCTGAGTAAGATATGAGGTCAGCGCGGGAGAACTACGTATGTAAAATTCCATCCAATCCAAACGAAATAATGGAATTTAGGAAACCACTGATTTGTCAGTTTTCACTGCTAAGGCATAACTCCACAGTTTTGCTTTTCCAATACGGAATATCTTTTCAAAATATGGTAAAAATGTATATTGCAGCGAGCATCTCTTTTCCCCATATCCCCACCAAAAATAACGCCATGCTACATATGCCATCCAATCCGTTGCAGTCCATGTCAAAATCCCAATTTCGATAACAGGCAAACTCCGGCGCCCAACGCTATGCTGATATGCAAATTTATATGTCCGAGAAAAAAGGAAAAGGGAAAAGGAAAAGGAAGGAGAAGTAAAGGAGAAAAGGAAAGAAAAGGAATAGGGTATCGTATACAAGATGCAACGCCAAAAAGGAGACGAAGATGAAGATGGCAACAACATCAGCCATGATCACCGTTTCGCAGGTATGGATAACGGCAGCACAACATTGCAGTTTTTCAGAAGCTCAGCATTCCTCGCAGCCTCCTTCTCATTCAGCAGCGCCTTCACCCTCTCCACGCGACTGACAGCCTTTTCCAGGCGATCCAGTCGCCCCATCTTCTCCCTATCCCTTCTCTCAAGCTGTTCAATGCGTTCTTCGAGTTTTGCTCGCGCCCGCCGCTCCTCGGCTACCATTTCGTTGGCCTGGCTAAATAGCTGCACGCTGAGCTCTTCAATCTCCGTGTCAACAGTTTGTACGCGCGCCTCTGCTTTGGCGCGCAGGGCCCGTTCTTTCTCGAGCTCGTTTAGCAGCGCGTAGTCGTTTGGTGGCGGTGGTGGAGGCATGGAGTTTGCGTTTGCGGGAGAAGGGAAACGGTTCGTAATGAAGGAGAAGCGCCCGGATTTTGTGGAATTTGCCGTCGTGGGCCGTTCGGCCGTGTCGGATTGTGAGGTTTGCGTGCGGAGCGGACTGGCTGCGCGCTGGTTGCTGGCTTTGAGACTGCGGATTTGGTCTTCGTAGTCGGCGCATTTATCAACTTATAGCCATGTCAGCCTCCGTGTGTACTTGTGGTCTTGGAAGGAGGGGGGGCATTTTTTTTAGTGTGTCCGCTCTCGGCGTAACCCAGGAACGTACCAGCTGCAGTTGCCTTCTCCTTTAGGCGCTCCATCTGTGCTTCTAGCTCCTCAATTTTGCGCTTCGCCTCGTCGAGGGCTGACGTGTTGAGGGCGTGGCCGCATGCCGGGCAGTTGTGCGTGTGCATGTGGGCATCATTTGCGGTGGTGGGCTTGCTGAGGACTGGCGACGCGGGCGGGGACACTGCGAGGGCTGCTGCCATGGCGCTGGGTAGAAATAGGGCAGAGTGGGCGTGTATGTATGTGTTGTCGGCCCAGCGTCGTGGCAGAATGACGGAATATAAGGAGAGGGTGGGGTTGGAGCCGTCGCGTGGGTGTTGCAGAGGGACCCTGGCGCTTTGCTGGGTTTCAGCGTGGTCACCAGGCCCCTGTCGCGCTGAAGCATGCAGGGTCCCCCGCGCTAATCCGTCTATTTGTGGCTTTGCGTGGCTTTCCGTGGCTCGGGCCGTTGGACGATAGTCTTGAATATGACATATGGACGTGTTCTCTGATCATCAATCTGCATACAATAAGGTTCAGGCTACTATGCAAACACGGCCTTGTTCGCTTCTACCCACTCGCTAAGCGTCGTTGGCTCCCGTCCCGAGTACTTCTTCACGTTGCTCACGGCCTGCTGGTAAATGCCGCTATACAAATCCTTGCCCGCGCTGTTTTCCTTCAAGTCATGCGCCAAATCTTCCAGAATCGGCCTGGGCAGGTGCTTCAGTTTCTGGAACCATGCCTGCTCGTCAATTCCCACTACCTTGACCTCGTGCCCCAGGACCCTCCCAATGGTCGCATGCGCCTCTTCTTGAGTCATGAGGTCTGGACCGCAAAGGTAAAAGGACTGGCCTGCATCTAGACGCAGCTGAGGCTCTGCGAGTAGCGCGCCACACACTGCTCCGATATCAACAGGCGCGAGGTAATCGAATCGTGCGTTGGGGTAAATAAGCTCAACCCGCCCCTTTTTGATGTCCTCGAGATTCCAAAGAACGTTTGTGTTAAAGTAGGCCGGACGCACAGCTGTGTATGGGACGCCGGTTTCCTGTAGCGCCATCTCCGCCTTAGCGTGGATAGCGCCAATCATGTTCTGCATGTTGGCTTCTGAGCTTGTAGGGTCTTTGACTTTGAATGACGAGAGGAAAACAATGTACGAGATACCCGCTGCTTTGAGAGCCTCAAATGCGCTCCGCATGTTGTCCTGCATGCCGTGCACGAGGTATACAAAAGCCGCCTTTGCCCCAGATGTCTCGACCGCATGCTTGATAGTGTCTGGTTTGGTAAGGTCGGCCTGGACGCGGACATAGCCGTCTTCATCTCCTTTCTCTTGGACTCCTTTAACTTGCTTGCTGGTGTCCCGCATCGCAAGGTAGACTTTGGCACCGCGCTTGCGTGCCTCGACGGCTGTGGCACTGCCCACTGATCCGCTTGCGCCGAAAACGAGGATGGGGGACGTCATATTGTGCTAAGATAGTTCCAGGGGATAGCGTTTCTCGAGATGGCGTTTCTGTCGACAACTAGCAACCTTCTAGCTCCTATACATTTATCCCTCCTCTGTCGGGCTTTAGGACTGATAGGAATACTCGGGCTTCAAATGTGCCGACCGCAGCAATATATCTAATCAATGACGCTGATGTTGTACATCCGGCCAATGAGAATGAAGCGGCAAAATCTCGCATGGGTAGCGCTCGGGTTAATCGCAAGGCCATTGTACGTCTGCAACTTGATGGCATCCTAAGAGCATGAGACTAGAATGTGATCGGGTCAATATCGCATTATTCATGAGATGAATATCTCTATGAGAAACTCCCTAGTCGATTGGAACGTTTTACCCACTAATATGCGTAGCCGTGCGTGCTAAGTGTAAGCATGGCTGTCCATAACCGCTCGTGTTTCATGTATACGCCTAGCACGCGTAGACGTCTGGATGAGCTTGTTTCAATATCCGTCCCTCTAAGACCCATGCAACGAGTACCTCGTCGTTTTGCTGCCTCAGAAAGTTCTTGGTAGTAAGAGAAATTGGTTTCGATGACGTCAGTTGTGCGCACAAATCCCACTATGGTTTCTTTTTTGACACAAGCGAGACCCTGTGTCTCAGACTCGACTAACACCGGCGAATAAACGGCGCCGTTTGAGTAAGTCCGGAAACTGTAGAGGTCACTGCATTTACCGTGGATAGTCGCCTTGTTACATGAGCTAGTACCGTGCCGTATGTTGGTGTAATCCTTCATGCAGAACCTTGGCGTTGGAAGTAGGTCTGGCGACAGCGCAATTGACTTGAGATGAAACCCAACTGAAGACAGAATTTCAATGCAGGCTGGCGTGAGAAAGGAAGTTCGTGGATAAATGTAGCAGCAATGGATACTGGTGTAATAGCACGGGCATGCTGAACGTCACGTGATGCACCTTGGCACATGTGCATATGGAATATTCCTTGTGGAGCCATCTTTTTTCCTTGGCTGGGGAAAAGAACTTGCGCTTTGCTAGATGTTAGATGTCTTACATTGATTCTCTAATCATACCACCTTGATACCAATCCCTTCGAGATGATACACCCAGCATATCTGGCGCCATCGACCTCCATTCCGTAAAATGCCTTAATATCGGCCGCCTTCAGATTTAGCCGTACATGTGTATGTCTGATCCGGTACTTGCAGGCTGCTTCTGCTCTCGCTTCGTATCTCATGCACCACTGGCTTTGTGATATCTCCTCTGCTTACACGCGGACTGAGTATGCGTCGTTCGCTATCACCGTCGTCGTCTTCTTGAGACTTAGATCGAGCTCGCATCGGCCTGCTGCCAATGGTACGTTCCGTAGCCACGTCGTAAAGTGGTAGCGCATTGTCACCAGTTCCTCGTGATTTAAGGCGGCTGGTGAGAGTAGAAGGCATTATCTTGCGGAACAAGGCATCGAATTGTTTGCGCAGAGGCGGAAGAGCAGCGATAAGGATGCCTACTGAAAGTTCGAGACTAGACCATATGACAAGATCGGTACTCTCCCAGGTCGGGTCTCGAGTGTCCAGGAGGGTGGAAAGCGTGGTTGCCTTCATAATGGAACAAAATGTTACCCTGAAGTAGATTATTATCACGAGAGCGCATTGAAGCGATTGAATAGCCTCCTGACTTACACCAGACCCAAAACAAACACCACCCGGAGGCCCCATCTCGTACGCCGAGGTAGCTGAATTGTAGAAAGATACAGGACTGGCGAGGCAACGTAAACTACATCGGTGACAATATTGGATGTCGCCTGGTTCGATTAGCTAATGCCACTGGAGAGATGCAAAATCACTTACTTGCATGTAGGAAAGCCTAGGACCTTCCCACGTGAAGAAGCACTTTCCTTCAATTGCCTTGTTCCAATTTGCTTCGAATGGCGTAGAACAAAACACAGACATGAGCGGGAAGAGCAGATTGAAGACGAGTGACATCAAAACACTCACCTACACAAGCCCCAGGTATATTTTGGAGAATTTGAGGGCGAACAGATAAGTGCATATCGCAAACTTCAGAATGGCGACTCCTGTAAGGTTGATGATTTGGACTATCCAAAGGTAGTAGCTGTAGCTCAAAATATCCTCAGGCTTGGAGATGCTCGGATCAGCAATGTGGCGCCCTTGACCATGTTGGACGATTTTCAATCGGAAGCATATTGAAGTGATATCCAATGCCTAGACGTTTATATATTAGTACACGCGTCTACTCTCGTAGGAGATATGGGTTAGCCTACAGAAGCTGTGATAAGCAGGAGGTCGGACAACAAAAGCTTTCGCTTGGTCCACACACCATAAGCGATTCTCCATCCGAGAATCGAAAAACCGAGTGCGCAGAGTGTATAGGTTGTTATCAATATCTCGAGTCCACGGTTGGGCCACTCTCGCTGCTCCATATTCGTCATCATGCAACGCAACTAGGGAAAAGAGTCATGTTTTGAAGATCGCGTGTTTAAACATGCTGTGAGGTAGCTATGATATCTCTTTGTCAATTAATTCTGGGGACTGTTCCAACAACCTGGAACTCATTGACTGGGCTAACCACCCAGCTTCCAGATCCTCATGCACAACCGAAGATGTGAAAACTCGATATCAAGCACATCGAGGTTTTCTGCCGAAACAATACCGCCGCATCGGTTCGGTAGGAAGCATGGCACGGCGGTTCATGGGCCGCTCTATCAGACACGGGCTGTAGTGACTCCTGTGGCGTGCCGATGCCAAACAACACGCCGTGTTATCGTCATTTCCTTTCTATTTCTTCCGCCGACCGTGCCACGATGCATAGGAATCCTGGAGAATGGGTCAACATATCGAATGATGGCGTGAGGAATGGTTCTGTCTTTTCCCGGAGGAGTCGCCTTTGGCTCGGGTTTTCATCGAAGATGAACAACCCAAGAAAAGGCCTGTCATCATTGTAGAACTAACAAGTCCTTATGAGCAAAATAATTGATCGAACCCATTCGATCTTAAAGCTAAAGCACCGTGATGGCGCCGATTTCAGCGCGTAGAAGAAAGCTAAGGGCACTTTCTTGGGTAGGCTCGGATAAGATTCCATGTAGCAACACTTAGTTGGAAAACCATACGGGTCGGCTTTCTTCGATCCAGTCTAGTCTGTGCCAAGATATCACCACGCTCGTGGGGGGCACGGAAAGTAGGGACCATGTTTGTTGAAAGTGCCAATATGATCGGAATCGGGGCGCGTGGACGTCGCTACGGTATCTTGTTTCCCGCAAGACTTATGTAGATAAAGTCCGTTATTGTTCTCAAGGTCCTTTACGGTCATATTGTCTTAGGAAAAAAGATGGCCAATGACACAGATTCTACGACACGTGTGTGCGCGCATAAGAATACGAGCTCTGGGAGGCTTCTGGATCCATCTTCAGGAGGACTTGCTGCGGCATTTGAGTCCGACGCAGGATCAGGGAACTTCAACCTTAGTACATACTGCCAAAATCCTGTGAACCAGAATGTTGGAGTTTGGAGACCGGACTGGTAAACGTTTGAGGCAACGAGGAACCGTGCCGCGTCTCCACTTGTTAACAGGGGGAAAAAGTCCGGAGATCTGAAGTGGGGGCAGTACAGCCAACTCTATCGTGTCTGACCTGCTGCGAACAATCAATGGGCAAAAAAGAGAGAGAAACAGGCGCGAAATCCGGGCGCTATGCAAGACAATGAGTCATTTTTGGTAGAGGAGTGCCTGTCTTACAGTGTAGTTGCTGTGATAGGAAACACGCACGCAGCAATCCATCCGGCTCCCTGCAAACCGTGCCGCATTCTTGCACAAACTTCGCTCAAAGAAGGAAGGCGTATGAATCCCACCACCACACCGCATTGCTCTAGAATTTCATGGCATGTGTCTTGGGGCCGCATGTGCAGCATACCGTGCAATAGGAAAATTAGAGCTCCTCGAAAATTGATCCACTAAAGATGCGACCGTATGTGGTGTGTTGATGCGAAACGCCCTGCCAAGGTCCAATCAATTGTGCGTTCAACATGCATTGCGATAGTTCTCCAATCTTCAGGGTTTTAGCAGTCCAATAGTGTTGAGTAGGCGTTTGACTGACGACTCTACAATGCAGGGTAAACAGGACAACGGTTGGTGCGAGGGGAGAGGCGTTCCTGAGCCGAACGCGACCCTGGTCGGTTAATTTGGAGATACATACACTGGTCTTGAGGCCGCCACCAAACTACCCACTCAACAAGTGGAGCAATCCGGTTATCGTATTTTTCCTGTACGACTAGAATTCTCTTCTGTCTCCATCACCGGTCCGTTGATGCCGATTTTTGCTAGAAGCAATATGGCAATTTGCTGGCACATGTCGCGACTCGTGCAATTACGGGTACCCATTGAGCTTTGGGAAAAGGCCAAATGCTCGCCACCATCATGCTCTTTAAATATCCCAGGGCCGATACTGACAGAGATGCCGTACCTTCGTTCTGGTCCGTCGCTCACTTGACTGTTCCGCTTCAGGTCTCACCATAATGTTTCCACGTACGACTGTGGTAGTCGTCGCCCTGCTGGGCGCAACCACTGCTTTGCCCGGTAATGTCCCAGCTCAACCACGTGCTGATGACAACACATACGATTATGTCATCGTCGGTGGAGGTGTTTCTGGTCTTGTAGTCGCCAATCGCCTTTCCGAAGATAAGAAGAGTAAGTAGTTGAGTTTTGCTTCCATAGTCCTCGAAGACAATGATCGCTTGCAGGTCGACGCTAATACCTGAATAGAGAGCGTCCTCGTGATCGAAGCTGGCCGCGCAGATGATAATCCTAACATCCGCATGCCGTATGGTGCAACGTATGCAACGAACGAAACTCTTTTCTGGCAATATCCTGCACAGCCTGATCCTTTTCTTGACGGTCTAGTCTATAGGGGTCCTGCCGCAAAAGTGCTTGGAGGTGGTTCCATTGTCAACGGAATGATGTATGACCGAGCAGCCGCTGCCGACTATGATGCTTGGGAGGCACTGGGAAATAGAGGTTGGGGATGGAAAGGACTATACCCCTATTTCAAGAAAGGAACCGAGTTCATTCCACCCCCAGCGGATGTTACTGCTGAGTTCAACATCACTTGGGACCCTGAGGCGTAGGTTAAGACCTGGTATTTCTTTTTTTCTGAAAGCCTCACTAATCATAGCCATGCAGGTACGGCAACGGTCCCTTGAAGCTTGGTATTTCCGACTTCCAGTACCCTGATCTGAAGGATCATTTCAAGGCTTTTAAGGGTGCAGGTGCACACATGCCTGTTGACGGTAACAACGGAGAGGGTTACGGAGCGTCATGGTGGCCCAACACGATGAACCCTAAAACCGGTGAGCGTTCGCACGCCCGCAACGCTTACTATGATCCTGTTTCTAGTCGTTCAAACCTGAAGGTGTTGTTGGAAACAATGGCTACTGAGATCGTGTTTGACGACAGTAAGAAGATGAGTGCGAAGGGTGTAAAGATTACCGACTCGAAGACAAACGCCACGAGGATTGTGTATGCGAAGAAGGAGGTGGTCCTTGCAGCTGGTGCCTTCAATACTCCAAAGCTTCTCCAGCTCAGTGGTATCGGCCCAAGGGTTGTGCTTGAGGCTGCTGGCATTCCTGTAAAGCTCGCCCACGACGGTGTTGGCTCAAACTTCCAGGACCATCCCTACACAGGTGTTGCGTTCAATGTCTCTAACATGAGCACGCCGAACCCAAACTCTCTGATCACCGATCCAGCATTCAATGCTTCAGCATGGGAGGAGTACCGCGTCCACAAGACTGGCCCACTCACACAGGCTCGAGGCAATAGCCTGGCGTTCATCCCACTTCCTGAAGTCGACCCCAAACGTTATCGCAGCCTCGCAAGCCAGTTGATGAGCCAGAAAGATGATGAACACCTGCCCTCACTCTACAAAAACAGCAAGAAGCTACTAAAGGGAGTTCGAGCCCAGCGCAAGGTTCTTGCTGGTCTTTACCAGAATGACAAGGCAGGTATTGTCGAGTACGGCATTCCAGCGGCAGCTGCCTACGAACTTACTGCCCTTGAGAAGCCAGCCTCCCGCGGCACCGTCATGATCGACCCTGAGAATCCTCATGGACCTCCAAAGATTCTTTACAATGCGATGAGCAACCCTCTCGACAAGGCAATTCTTGCTTCGTCTATCCGCTACATTCGTCAGGTGTTTGCTCGCCCAGAGCTCGAGAAGTTCTCATTGGTGGAGACTTCACCAGGTGCACAGTATGTCACCGACGACGAAATCATTGACGTTTCGATCCAGAGGCGCGCCATTACCCCATCATTGGCACATCCTTCTTGCAGTTGTCCAATGATGCCGGAAGATATGGGAGGCTGCGTATCGGACGAACTGCTTTTCCACGGAGTCAAGCGTTTGTCTATTGTCGATGCTTCCATTATGCCTCTCATTCCATCGCAGCATCTACAGGCAACTGTATACGCAATCGGCGAGAAGGCTGCGGATATAATTAAAAAGAGAGGTTAGAATTTTGAAACCATGTTCCCGGCACCACCTGTATATAGAAAAGGCAGTCCTGGGAACTAGCAAAAAGTTCGTAACAATGAGACGCTTACCTCATGACTATATATTGTCTTGCCTTGAATTTATAGCCTTCTAGGCTCACTCCACTGTGGTAGATGATTGTAATATTTAACAGTCGCGCGTGGTGAAAGTGTATATGAAGAGATATGATCCGGGGAAAGAGCCCGCGGGCGCGCCAAACCATTACGCTAGCTTAGCGCATGACGTCTTGGTGACCCAACCTGAGGCTCTAGTCGTTGCCTTGTCAAAGCTCTGCGCCATGATATCTTCATCCTTTCCCTTGTCACACAAAGCCTCTGAGCCATCAGAGTACCAAAGTACCACTGTCGAAACAACTCATCCAAACCACCTGGTCAAATCCACCCATTCAAGTTGTTTGGTTGTTACTGTGATTGAAGGTCTCGACAGCTAACTCGATACATTTCCAGTTACATCTACAGCGAATCGAACCACTCAAGCAAGATGGCACCTTCTAAGCACGTGTTTTCTTGGCGGACCACAAGGACAGCTATGGCAGTACCGAGAATAGCAACAGCCCACATCTGGATACAATGGCTGTATTCATATTAACCACAGCCGACAGAGGATAGGGATGCACGACGCAAAACCAATGGGATTTTACAGTCAGCAATGCTATAATCTGAATTCATCACTTGATCAACTAGTCGAAACACACTTTCCAAGATGCTCAACGACAGAGCTTAGTCACACAAAACACCTAGGGACACACGGCACCAAAATTGGAATACAATTCAATAGAATTGTAAAGCACATTTCATTACGGGAATTAGCGAGCGAAATGCGCTCACTCTGGATATCGCAAAACTAATAAGCACTCACATCTTATCCCCCATTAAGAGCATTAAGACATGAATACGCAACCTTCAAGGCTACATCTAGGATGAGTTCCTGACCTGCTCGATGCGGACGTTGTTATCCTTCTCGTAAGCAGTAGTCATGACCTGCTCCTCAACCTTCTCCAAGTCGACGTGGGCGACCTCGGCGTCCTCACCGTCAAAGATCTTGGCGACCTCCTCGAGTGTGGGTCCACGGGTCTCGACGTAGAAGACGGTGACAAAGATGAGTTCAAGGAAGATCCAGCACTATAGAAAATTAGTCAGTGTTATCGTCGTAGATCAATGGTAAGTCAACTTACAGCATAGATGGTGTAGAACTTCCAGGTAGGCTTGAGGTGCTCGAAACCCAAGGGGTTGAGGTATTGGTTGACAGTCAGAGCAACTTGGATGAAGAAGTTCATGATCATGAGACCCTTGGCACGAATCTTGAAAGGCAAGATCTCGACAGTGTAGGCGACGAGCAAACCTGACCAAGCCAACGCGTAGGCAACGGAGAAGATCCAAATCATAGCAATGACGGCCTGGCCAGCAGCCTTGCTCTTAGTAGCCTCCTGCTGGGATGAAGCGATGGTCCAAACAATGAATGTAACGCACATGGCTGCGGTGGCAGAGATGAAGAGCGGGCGGCGACCGACACGATCAACAAGCAGAGCACAAGAGACGGAGACGATGAGCGAAAGAATGGTAAGACCACCGTTGAGACCAAGCTGGGTGTCGGCATCGGTGATACCAATGGAGTCGTAGACATCGGTGGCGTAGTAGGAAACGAGACCGTTACCGGACCACTGGGAGAAGAGACCGAGAGATGCGAGAAGCATGAGCCTGTACCTGTTTCCCTTGGTCTTGAAGAAGTCGAGGTAGCTGGATGACTTCTGGTACTGGAACTCCAGGCGGATGGTCTCCTTGATCTCAGCATATTCGAACTGAACGGTGGCGTTGTTGACATCACCGTTGGCGTGGTACTTGGCGAGGATGTTAAGAGCCTCCTCGTTCCTCTCCTTGGAGATCAACCAACGTGGAGACTCGGGGATGAACCAGATAGCAGCAAGCTGGATAACGGATGGGGCAGCCTGGGTAAGAGCCGGAACACGCCAGCACCAGTCGTTGTTGATGCGCTTGGTACCAAAAGTAAGCCAGGTGCAGATAATGGCACCGACGTTCCACAAGCAGTTGTAAACAGCGGTGACACGAGCACGGTGCTGAGGGTGGCAAAGCTCGGTAAGAAGCAGAGGCGAAGACAGCTGAGCCAGAGAGTTGCCGAAACCCATGAGGAAACGTCCGCCCATGAAGTAGTCGAGGTTCTTAGCGGCACCCTGGATAGCGGCAGCGACAATCATGATGATACATCCAAAAGTGATGCATGCTCGGCGTCCGAAGCGATCAGCAACAAAGGGAGCGATGGGCAGCGAGGCAATGGAACCGATGGAGTAGAGAGCAGTAAGAAGACCGAGAGTGTCGCCCTTGGGGTCGTGGAAGTAGTCGGTCCAGATTGGAAGAATACGCAAGTTGTTCAACATGGAACTAGAAAGAGTTAGTTGTATGGTCCGTGGAGTTGTTGGGACGCAGACTTACCCATCGTAACCCGTGGTCGCAGAAGCGATACAGATGAAGAAGGCGTAGAAGTAGAGCTTGCGCAGACCAGCATCTTGCTTCCAGTCAACCCTCTTGAGATGAGGCGCCTCAGCCTGAGCAACCTCAACGTCGGCCTTGTTCTTGGCCACGGCGCCCATCTTGGGCGTAAACTTCGAAGCGAGACCCATTGTATCCTACTCGCCTGGTCCGGAGACTGCTGGTAGAAGAGGATCAACGAGGGGAGGGTTGCAGGTTTGGTTTGGAGCGCACAACCAAACACGGACCTGGGCAGCAGGGTATATAAGCTGTTAGACTTGTCGGGGTGGGCTGAGTGCAGCTGAACCTGAAAAAGATGGACATTGTCGGTGGACCATATATATGCACATCCTGGTCTGGAAGCAGCTACGGCGCATGGGACTTTGCTCCAGAACTGCGGTCTAGCGGACCGGGTAAATGCGTCTGGAGAGTCGTGTGGTACTTTGCGCGGATGAACCGCCGTATGGGGTAGAGTGGGCGGCAAATAGACGAAAGCAGAGGCCGCTAGGATACCGTGGCCAGGCCTTGGGGAGCAGCCTCGGCATGCGGGACGAGCAGCCGTCAAGACAACAAGCAACGGACGCGGCGACTCTTGTGCCTCTTGTCCTGCGACGGGATTTGCTGGCGCCAGCCAAGCTGTGTTGGCAGACGCACTCAATGGCTGCACCAAGGCCCGTCAGCCCGTCGTGCCTGGCGAAGCTCACAACCAAGCCTCGAGCGGCGGTACTCCCGGCGCAGCTTCGCAAAAACTGCTTCTGCCAACCTTCTCGAAGGCGGTGATCACTTGTCAGACGGTCGCAGGCTACGGTTGAATAGATTAACCAGCCTCTAACCCCTTACTCTAAGCTCCAATTCCCCAGTGACCGAGAGCGTGGGCCTGAAAGGACGCTTCCCCAGGGCCGCACCGTGTTGATTGGGGAACGACATGATAATGCACACGGAGCCGAGGTGAAACGGCGTGGTTGGCGGAAACACCAGGCCGCTGTTCCCCATCGGCCAGCATTGGGTGGGTTGCCCGGTCACGTGATATGCACACAAGCGCGGTGGAGCGCCCAACGGCAGGGAACCACAATTCACTGACAGGGAACGCAGCCTGTCAGGCTTCAGCACTCCGCTTATCTGTTGCACCATCAGCGCGCGTCGAGCCGTCCCCCCAGCTATCTTCCCCAGACATCCCTCGACAACCTAAGACGTGCCCGTGGGGAAAGCTCACGACATGCCATGCGACATGTGAACCCAACCCTCTACGCCGCCTGCATTCGCCCCATCCAACAGCCATGTCTCTTGATAGCGCCCTTGCAATGTCTTCCATTCACCTTGTAAGCGGGAGCCCTCGCTTATGGCTGGGCACTTTCTGGGCGATGCCGACAACGGGTGGCTGGCTTTCCCATCCACGACAAGTTCCAACACAACGCCCCCAAGCTCCATGAACCGTGCACTCATCAGCCTGATGAGCTTGCCTGTGTAGTTACTCTCCCGCCCTGTCACTGCATGCCGGTTGAATACCAGAAATTATTGGCCATGTTGCCCCCAACTCCATACCGCCCCGACAGCACCACCAGCTCCTTCAATGGAATCTCTGGCCGCCATGCCCTTCGCTCAGAAATCCTGCAACCAGGGTCCGCATACGCGGCTGATGCGGCAGTTGCTTCTGCATTGCTTGGTCGTATTCCAGAACGGGGTATGAGTAGCCTTGGCTGGTCAGCACACCCTATCGCATGCCTGGTCTTCCCACCCTCTCAGCAATCTCTGCCTCTGTTAGTATGCCTGGCCGTCAAGCAATCAATTCTTGCTGCGTTGGACGCTAGCTGCATCTAACGCGCAGTTGGCATGTTGGGAGGCATACCTAGATGTACATGGACGGCGCCTGATTATCTCGCGCAGTGGCTTGCCTTTGTCGCGGGCATCACGAGATGTGCAGAACAGTGTGTCTGATCACCCAAAATAAGTGTGATGAATCATTGTTTCAATACCGGTAGCGGTTCTCGGCGACCCACAACAAAGAGCCTCCACGTTCCCGCACCCGCACAGCTGAACGACAAAAAGCTGGGAACGATCATTGCAAATTGATCGTACATGCAGTGCGCACCCACGTTGGCTTAGCCTGCCGCAATCCCAGCCCGGGTCCCGTAATCGGTGCTTCCGACTACCCATTTCCCATGGGGTAGGATGAACGAGTGGCAGTTTGACGTTAGGCACAAGATCAAAGAAGCTCCGACCAAGACCTTGTCCCGCGTGCTGCGTGGTCTCGTCTGAGCTTCGCAAGCGCCACGCCACAAGAAACACAATTATCCTGGAGCCCCGCCACCGGGGTATTAGGCTAAATTGCTGCTCGCGACGTCACCTGATTTTGTCGGTGGCTGCCCCAAGGATCCCACTCGTGACAGGTTTTTGGAATTACCAGAAATTTAATGGTCAGTCGTTGAACATGCAATACATAGTCTGTCGCATGGCGTCGTGGCCAACCCATTCCAACGCTCGTGTGACCGAACATCGAGTCAAGCGGCATAACCCCGGTCGTACTGGAAATTTCCCTATTATTTTCGGTGATTGACTGGACGATGCTTACCAGTCGTACGAACGAAATAGTTGCCTGATTAGGCTCTTCGGGAACCGATAAATGTTCGAAATACTCCTGACAGGGAAATTTGCTCCAGGAAAATCCTCAATGGCAAACGCGTCCATACCACCTCCGTAAATTCGAACCATTTCCGGCGCTCAACACCAACACAACGCTCTAATTCACCGACGCTGGACTTGCTTTTGCCACGTACGCCTGACTGACGCCCTCTAAATCTCGGCTGTGTGATGCTGTGCCTCACGTTACGCATGTGCAACGCCGATCGGGTTAAAAAGCAAACCATACAAACTGAATAGCATGCGTCTAAATGGCGATCCTCCTGATTCGATATAAGCGTCATCATCTGAAGGGGGGCTTTACCAAATCCTGTGGTGGCGTAGTCGTCAGCTAAGAGGGGTCAATCGTTGGATACGACTTGCCAGCGCCTAGCCTGGGATTAGGTCGCCACAGTATTTGGATGTGCTTGCTGCCAGCACGAGAGTTTAAGTGACTGGGGGAAATGACGCATCCTATCGCATTGAGATAGTTGGCAAAACGTTCCAAATCAACCTGCGTTCGCAATGGTAAGGAATTTTGACAGAACTAAGTCAAGGCTCATGTGGCTCGGTAACGTACTGATGAAAGGGATGTCCTTAGACAACTGTCTCTAGCACACTAATCTTCCTAGCTGCTACCTAATCGTAGTCTTACTCTATCTTTTGCTCCATATATGAGCCTATTTCGATGGTCGTTATTTAATTCAAACTTGCATTGGACGCCAAGATATCAGCTGTATTCTTACACAATGTACAGCAATGTATCTTACTATCTAGCCAACATTCTTGAATAACCAACCATGGTCCTCAACTAAACTCGATAATCCCCGAAGCTTGACGCTTCTGTAAGGCCGACAACAACTTCTCCACCCTAGATCTTCTCTAGCTATGACTACCACCTCGACAGCGTTATTCGAAGTCATCGCCACGTCTCAGCGAAGCATATTCGAAAAACAAATACACCACAGATGGAATATCTCTTTGAACAATAGGGCTTGGGTGTAGAGTGGTCGGGGACTTCCTTGTCTGAACAAAGTGGCGATGGGCTAGCTAATTCACTGCAACAATGACACAGCATTCAAGGAAGTCACTGTCTCGTCATCGTATGTGATGATAACTTCGGGCTCTTATAGTTAGTCAAGCAGTTGTCATCAGGGTCAAAGTCGCACTACAATTCTACAATGTTTCCAGAATCGTTCGTATGTACATGGTCCAACCAACATTTGCAAAACAGTCATGCTTACTACTTGAGATACAGTCAACCAACATTCAGCCGTACGATCGAAGTTGCAGCAAGAAATACCATCTTTTTACAGCATCCGCTCAAAGATAGCACTCCACCAGCGCCTTGATTCTCAAGTCCCACTATTCCATCATGTTCTATCCAAGTGACCTTGGTTTGTTGCTGTCGGTCCTGGAAGGCGGCAACATACTCTATGGGCTGATGAAACTTTCTAAAATATGAAGCAGTGTTTCCGGGTTCGCTTGAGAATGCAGACCCAGCAGACATCAGGTGGACAGACCGTGACTGTGAAGTCGGTTGAACTTTGGTGCATAAGCTGACATACAACCAACGTCGAGGCTAATCTCGAGACCCAGTTGTTGCCTGCCCGGATGACAAAGGCGCTTGATGGCATATCAAGCAATTCAGTCCAAGTGTCTACCGCCGTGATATCTTGTCCCGAGTATGAGTTCATCTTGTGCTGACATTGAACTCGATCATGTAAACTATGAAGATATCCTCGAGGGCTGAGTACAAGTCCATGGATCATAGGCCATGGTTTCACGTCAGCAACCCATTCGCCTTTATCTTGGACCGAGATGACGGACTCGAGAACAAATGTTTGATGATCGCGGACTCCATGCAGTCCATCATGGATAGGGACATGATAATCCGTAAACCACATGTGCATAGAGGTGTTTTCGAACGACCGGGATTGAGTTCCGTCGAACTCACGATATGAATCAAGTCTCCAGCTATCCTTGTCAATTTCTCTTGTCAATGGCGGTCCCAGTGGAGTCACAAGGAAAGTAACTCCCGGTTTTCCTATGTTTCCGAGAATCTTACGGAACGACGTAAATGCTTTTGTCTTTAGAGATTGGTGTGGGTCTTGAATCAACTAAACTCTAAGTATTTCGCTGCCATGATGTGGAGTGGGACTTACGGTATTAATCACGAAAATCGAATCTTCGTAAGCGACGGCTATCGCATCTTTAACAAGACTTGGATCTACGTCGCAAAAACCTGTCTCAAAATATGATATCATCGAAAGTATAACGTTGGATATTAGCGGCTTCGCCTTCAAGGGTTGAGCCCATTTCATGCTGTGTAACGGCCTCGTGAGAATGTTGGTATCGATCGTGGCATCAGCCGTATCCTGGTAAACCAAGGCTGCGATGGACAGAGCTTTCAATGTTGTCCTAAAATCCATTCCTGAATCGTATAGAACAGATTCCAGAACTTCCATAAAACGAATAGGTATTATTAGATCATTGTCCAAACACCATTGGCAGTCTTCAAGGATAGTTGTGTAGTGGAAGATGGTATTTTTCGCAAAACCCCGAGCAAATAGAGAAGTTGCTGTTGGAGATCCCAAAATAGGATGATAAACATCCGCCTCAGGATTTCCATGTACTGAGATTTTTGCAAGATCATCCTCACCAGAGCAATTGAATTTGTCGAGGGCATCTAGTGTATAAGTCTCGGTCTCTGGGACCGATATATTGGGTACATCTGCAGGCAACCATCTGTGGTGAACTGCATCTCCCATGGCTCCCTCAAGGTTAGGTCTTACGGCTGTCATCAGTATATAGCTCTTATTTTGCAGGGAGTCTGATTGGCGGGTGCCATGAATTACTGATACACTGGGAATTCCGGGCGCACTCGGAATTTTGGACGACTTGGGTAAAGAACTGCCGGTTGAATATGGAGTATCAGGCCTCGAGTCAGTAGGGTTTGACATTTCATCGTCTGTGAGCGGCGTGTCCGAGGGCATGTAGTTTTCTGGCTCAGAAGTTGATGCTGTGATCTCAACAACGGTATCTGGTCTCTCACTCTTTGTTGGTTGTGAAAGGACGTCCCGTATAAGAAAGTCATCGGGACGTGTGCGCTCATTGCTGAAGCGACTTGCTGCATGACGCAAATACAAGACAGCAGCTTCTTTATCCTTAGACACGAGGATAATATTGTCCGGGCTGAACAACCAGGAGGCTTTTTCTGCCCCAGGAGCGATACCAAAGAACTGGTGAGACCTCCGACGGCCCAGCTGAATGAGCCTGTAGTTCAAATCTTGATCACTGGTATTCCGGTTGATGTAGTTGAATGCGCCGTCGTTCAGTATCCTGAATCTTCGAATGATTTCTCTATCATCCCTGAATTCAGGCTTCACTTTTTGAAAAAGAGATATCAAGAGTCGAGCGAGTGCTTCGTTTTCAGCTGTCTCCAATCCCCATTGTTCGAGCATAGCCGCGAATATAACAAGAGTGAGCTGTGACCACGTCAACCTGGAATCAGCTTTCAGGTCTCTTGTTACATGTACTGGATGTCCATAGTATCGCAGCTGAGCTAGTGATAAGGACCAGTGTACACCACTTTCTCCATTCGATAAGTTTGGCCCTCTTGAAACCCCCAGGGATAGTACTCCTCCTTCGGCGACATTTGAATCCTCCATCTTAACCTCTACCAACTTAGGACTGTATATGATCATATCGGGATACAGGTGCCAGGCCGATAGACCTATCAGAGCAGCGCCATTATTGACCGATTGAGGCATACCCGACACAAGCTTCTCCATCGCTGTGAGTGCTATCTTCCAAGTCTCAATGACGCTTGGAAAGACAGCTGGGCCACCAGTCACGGAAAGGTCCAAGTTTTTGAGTATCAACTCGAGTTGCTTTTGCTTCTTGCAGGAGAATTGGTCGGCAGTGCGTAGCCAAGCTCTGGCGCTAGTATCCCAAGCGACAAGCTGAGGACGGGAAATGTCTTGTGGGACTGCTGCAGCTAATGCGAATGCAACTGGCTCACCTTCATCTACTTTACGGATAATTTCTTTCTTGCGCTCTGAGACCAACTCTGCCCATATAGCAACAGCTTCCTGGGCTGTCCACACGCGTGCGAGTATGCAAGCTAGCAGATGTACATGCAAAGCGCATTTTGAGGATGTAGCGGCAGCCCAGATGGATGTTCCGTCAGCCCCTGTGTATTCACCGAATGGAGTTCCAATATAAGGCTCCGATGTCTTTTGTGAGGCTTTTGCGATTTCAGACGCTCGGTTGCCGTATGCTTCGAGTAACGCAGGAGTTGGATCACAGATCCCGTCGAAAAGTGCGCCGAGCTGTCTTGCCAATACATGAGTAGAGCCGACTTCGGCATTCTCTTTGCGTTTTCTGGTAAGCACATTTCCTAGTCCTTGGTATTCTTTCGGCGCTTCGCATTTGATCAGAGTGAAGTCGAAGTTGATGTTTGCTGCCGCCACTGTCACTTCATTTGTTGCCGCAGCCAACGCAGCCTGGAGTCTTCCGATGGCCATTTGGATGATTAAAATTGTATATTCGAAGGGTGGTTAGATGGTGGGCTTGTGACAGTTTCTGTTGGAGACAACCGGACTTATCGCATGTTGCTGCACTGCCCCCACCTGTATGCAGGCTGTATGCGCCATGTTGCCTTGTAACAGTCACGGGGCTGTATTGCTGAAATATCTACCAGCATTAAGAGAACTTGCGTATTTACGACAATGAGAGCTCAATTTCAAAGCAGCGGCGCGACTCATAATTAGGAAAGTCTCTTGGAGTAGCGTCGTATGTGCAACACTGGGTCACGTGACACTGAGTATCATGACCATTGGTATGTCATGTCGTAGTATTAAAAATTGTTCTGAACATCTTCAGCACTTCTAGCTTGCATTTAATCGATCGAGTATCTGCTTCAGCCGCTGACGAAACGATCTTAAGGTTTAGTTGCCGCAGTGGATCGCCGCGGAACCCCACGTGATCATGCACGACCCAACTATCACGGGACGGCATGGCACGGAATAGCATAGCCTCAATCGCCGACGCTCCAACGCCGCGACGCCGCGACGCCATGAGCAAAATGTGGAGCAAGTACGGTCTGATACGAGGGGGGAAGTCTTGGAATGTGTTTAGAACATCTACCGCCCATGGCTGACGCTTGACATTAAGTCACTCACATTCGCTATTCGTTCAAAGTAGCGCCACCACTCATTCTTTGGATACATAGTCGTCGCATCGTAGAACGTCCACTCACTACCTTTGCTATTGCATATTTGAACCACAAACATGTTCGGAAAAGCAGGACTTCTCCTTCTGGCCGCTGCGGCTGGCATCCAGGCGGACTTTATGGTTTACACGGAGCCTCCTATTCCCACGAGTGCCATTCCGTCATTTACAAACCCATCGGATGTACGCGTCATTAACTTTACCATTCTCACGACATGCTAACCACAACATCAGGCCTCCAGCTGGACCACATCCGTCTTCCTCAACGCGCAAATCGCATACGCTTCCTTCACAAAGTCCCTCGGCGAACCCTACCAATCCTCGCTCACATCCGCGCGCTCAGAAATCGATGCCTGGGTCGCGACCGCTACCAATTACAGCGTCCCTGCTGAAGTCACCATGGCCGACGAGACACCTACGTTCTTTTCCAAGCCAAGCTGGTACACAGCGCTGCCGAGTAAGGCGAGGGCCTTCAAGGAGCAACAGGTCAGCGACCAGTTCAGTATCGTGAGGAATGTGATTGCGGCACGGGCTTCTACAACGACGGGTTCGAAGGGCGCGGCTATGCCGACGGCAGTCCCGGGACAATGGCTTGCCGCTGAATTTGGTGTGATGGCGGCTGCTGCCGCTGCGGCGTTTTTGTGAGCCGCACTGGAAGGTTTGGGGGAAGACAGGGTATAGGACATGGTATACACAGCATGACTAGTATTACGCGAGACAAGATACTTGGGCGTTACGGACTGTTCTTGGGTACATGGGTAAGTATACGCGGCTCATGCTATACATCGACTGCTTTGGCATACATAATGCAAAAAGTTGAATGCAATTCTACCAAGCGTTTTGTATTGTTCGATTACTGCTTTGCTTCAACTGCCTCCAGCTCCTTCAAGAAGTTCTCGACCTTTGCTCGGAAAGACCGGATACCGTGCTCCGTTGTCAGACAGTGATCAGCAAGTGGTAGGACACCACATCCATTGTTCGCCAAACCTTCTGGAATTGCTGCTATCCACCTCCTTAACAACGCCTCCTTATCGACAGTCGGCAGTACCATCTCATCTTGTTCCGAGATGACGATCAACGTCGGCTTATCCAGTTTACCAAATATAGACTGAAGTGTCGAAGCAGGTATGTCAGACGAGAAGAAGTCGTCATCTCCACCCACAGAGACCAGAGAATGCCAGCGATATGCCGTAATTGGAGATGAAAAGATTGGAGGAATCAGATCATCTGGCATAATCGATGTCTCTTTTCCCTTGGCGATGAGATCCTCAGCATGCTGGAGACTGTCACGAAGAGAATCCGGAGACATGAGTAAACTCGCCGTTTCGCGGTCGGACGTGGGAGCTTGCATAATGTAGCCGTCAACTAGTGGGGATTGTGGGAATGTAGCTGCGTATGTCATAATCGCTTGACAGCCTTGGCGTACCCAAGCAGAATCAGCTGTGTTTCAAATGTCTTGGAAAGGGATGAATACGAAATTAAGTCTTACCGGTCGAACTCCCCATCACCACTATTTTCTTCTTCTCCATTCCTGCTCCCTTCAGATATGTCACCAGCGCCGCAAGATCCTCGACATCGTTGCGCAAACTTGAATATCCAAACCCCGTGTAACTACTCCGCATGCGAAACTCAAATAGTGAATACGAGACTGCATCCTTGACGGCCATGTTCTCCAAGGCATTGTCTAGATCGAGAAGATAATCTGTAGCGTGAGGACCACTGGTTAACCCTCCAATGAACACGAGTGCATTGGGAGAGTTCCTGGTGCCATACTCGTAGGCGCATGAGTGTGGCGTGGGTGAGGTGAAGGGGTGAACACGGACGGTGTAGGGTCTGGGGTATTTCTCAGGCGACATGCTTGCCATCGTTGCTGAAGACTTTGACAGGATACTGCTCGATCATAGCTTGTAATGACATATTTATAGAAAATATTGTAGCTGATTCAGGCAACATGGTGGTCGTACTAGAAGTGGAGTAGAGTTGCGTATAGCTGCACGTGTGATTGGCTGAGGGTTGTGTGTAGGAATAGTTCGGCTTGGTATATTGGCGGCGTAGTCAGTGCCATGAGATTTTCTTGAACAAGTTAGCTCATGCACTAGATCCTGAACCAAAGACCTTTGCAGAATCTGGACTATGTGTTGAAGGATTCCGTGCGAAGAAGACATAGCTTGTACAAAGTTATGGGTGACTTGGTACTATCGACAGCGACAATAGATACATCGATGCAGTACTTCGCGTAACCACCCTGTAATTGCTTGGGAGCAAACGACCGTAATTTGCTCAACTATCAAGACACTCCATGAATAATTTCTGAATTTCGCCATATTCAACCCAATGACAATGATCCTAAGCTACCGATGTTCGCTCTTTCAATATATACCTAGACGGTTGCTAAATCTCTAGTACCACACGTCTCAACATTTCCGCCTCGGATAGGAAGGTTCCATACTCTTCGCAATACAACACCCATAGTATCGCACACAATCCACAATATCTCTCTCTCATACAGCATGCAGAATTATTCACAGCCAATACACAAACCATGCACATCTCCCACCCCTGCCCCTCTCCCCAGCAAACATGACGTCAGCGCCCTCTTACCCGCTCACCGTTCCCTACCCATCACCCACGCATCATGCATAAATCCCAGCAGGCCGTGCATATGTCCGCTTTGCACTTTCTTTATTCTTTCTTTTTATTTTTCTTCATTCACTAGTGGATACCCCCACATGCGTTTCATCGCACGCACAGCGCGTAACAAAGAAACATAGTGTATAATACCCCTCTCTCTCCACTTGCGCCACGCAGGATTTCAAGAGCAAGAAACGGAAACTAAACCAACTTGAAAACTCCAAAAGAAAAGAGAGATATTCAAACGAGCAAGACTGCAAAGAGAGAGAGAAAAAGGAGGATAGTTCAAAATGGGTATCCCCTACTCGCGCGAAATAAACGCCGCATTCGACCAAGTCACGCCTCTCGTCGCAGAAGTCGACCGCATACTGCGCACACTACACAATATTGCCATTATCGTGGCCATAATCCAGGTCCTGACCGTCTTGCTCCTGTTTGCAATCTTCATCGTGCTAGTCATGATTTTGTACTCTTTGAATCCAGATCTGGAGGTATGAACTCCGTTACTTACTCTAATTTTTCTTTGTAATAGATGTGTGAAAGAAAGGCTAACCACACTGCAAGAATCGCAGGACGAAAGACAAAAAATCATAACGCCCTTACTACGCTACCTAGCTTCTATACGGCTATTCTCCGTCGTCAAAACGGTAGTAGTACTGAGTGGCCTTTTTGCAGCCGGAAGCGCAGCAACGTGGCGCTTCTTTCGGGCTAAGCAGTGGGTTGAGGATGTAGAGTATGAGGGCAATGTAGAAGCGGAAAGGAGGGCGTTAGCTGAGGAAGCTGAGGAGGCGGAGGAGAGGGAAGGGAAGAACGGGAAGAGTGGAAATAAGGGTAAGAAGAAGACTAAGAAATGAGAATTTGATGTATGATAGTCTGATTTGTTAGTTTCGTAATGGTATAAAAGGAAAGAAATTGCTCTTCGCAGACACTCGTTGTGTATATAACTGCCTGCCGTTTGTGTATAAGGTACAGGTAATATGTAGTACCTAAAGACATTATATATCGTATACTACATAATGTTGCAAAATCCGCTGCAACTGCGCGTTGAAATCACATGATCCAGAACTACAACTACAGCGGAGCAAACTTGATTTGGGAGGGTACAGTACCTTCCAGTGCCTAATATTGTGCACTCCACTGCATTATGAAAAACAGTTGCATTGGGGCGTCAAAATCACATGACCAAGCAAACTTAATCTGGCGTGATATGAGCTGGCGTGATACAACCTGAATTAATTGCCCCTCTCTCTCACACTCACTCTCTCCGCCCGCGCCATATAGGACACCAAGAGAAAGAAACAGGAAACGGATATAATTAACAAGCAAAATAAAAAAAAATTTAGAAAGGGAAGAGACAACAAAGCATACGCAAAAATGGGAGTACCCTATTCGCGCGAAATAAACCTCGTCTTGGAGCAAGCCACTCCCCTCGTCAGCAAAGTTGACCAAATCCTCAACATAGTTGCAAAAATAGCAGTGCACCAAGTCACGCCTCTACTCGATGAAGCCGACCAAACCCTTCGCACAGTTCACAGCATAGCCTCGGATCAGGTTCCTCCGCTCGTTGCCGAAATCGATCGTATCAGCCGTACACTCCGTAATGTCGCTGTCATACTCGCCCTCGTCCAACTTCTGACTTTACTTCTTCTCTTCGCAACCATCATCCTGTTAATCCTCATTATGTACTCTGTGAATCCGGACCTTGAAGTACGACTTTCCCCTTCCCCTTCTCTTTTTCTTTTTACCCCCGCTGTCGCCCCATTTTCCATCATTCTCTTCATTAAACTGCATTATTTATATTTTTTTTTATCTATTTTATTCATAGAAGCAAAAAGCTAATCGCAATGGGAAACGTTACAGGAAGAAAGAAAAAGATTTATAACGCCAGTTCTGCGCTTCCTAGTGCCTGTGAGAAGGCGTTCCCCAATGAAGTTGATGAGTGAGGGTAATGGTAATGGTAAGGGGGAGAGGAGGGCATTAGCGGGAGAAGCGGAAGAGGCAGGGGAGAAGGAGGGTAGGAAGAAGAAATGAGAATTCTTATGGATGATAGTTTGATTCGTTAGTTTCGTAATGATATAAAAGGAAAGGAAGTTCGTAGGAATTACTGTCGTGATAGACTGGGAACATTCAACTAAGGAAACCCCTGAATCCCTTCACCCTTCACTAAGAGAAAAAAGGAAGACATTAGATTGCATTCTTCGGCGCAGAATACCCCTTGCCCTCCACCAACAACAACGCAAACATACCGCCCATGACCGGTCTAGCCTTGAAATCAATACCAGGAGGAGACGTCCCATCATTCGTCTCATACAAATCCGTAAACGGCTTGCTCGTTAGCGTCTCCCCAACCCAAGTCGCCAAGTCATCAATAAACATTTCCATTGTGGTGTTGCTCGCGACACTAGCGCAAAACACCTCCCAGTCGGATTTAGTGTAGTAGCGGTTGCGCGTGTCGAGGGGGACGCCGTATTTTTCTTCAATGGTGGGGTAAAAGGCGGATTGGATGGTGTAGACGTCTTGAGGGACGAGGTTGAGCGAGAGAAGGCGGTCGTTGTAGAGGTTGTACAGGAGACCGTGGCTGCTAGCGTTGTTGTAGTTGAGAATGGCGTGGGGTGGGTTGGCGGCTTTGTTCACGCCGAGGTCGACCCACTTGGTGATGTAGTCGTGGGCAATTGACGTATAGTTTTTGGCGTCAGCACTCTCGCCAATCATGTCAGACATGCGTGACATGGCTTCAATTCCGATAATGCCTTTGAGCGCGAGGTTGGTTTGGTTGACAAGATGGCCGGCAAAGTCGTCTGTGGAAAGTTGCTCGGCTGGGTAGAGACTGTCTTCTATAAGGTACTCTACCCATTGCTTGAGAATCTTGTAGTACTGTTTGATGTAGTCGGTGTTTCCAGATCGCTGCACATACGCCAGCACCATAATGATTTGGTTGCCACACTCCTCGAGCGGCATGGGCTCATCGTTTCCGTCTGGATGACCTGTAGCGTTCGGGTAATGGGTGCCCAGATCATGGATAGCCCATTTGTTTGGATAGTGGCCGCTCTCTTGGTTCTCGAAGTGGGGATCGAGCATCAACTTGAGCAGCTCTGGGTTGGTGTAGTAGAAGATGGGCGAGGCAGGATATATGACGTCTACCGTCTGCGTGTTACCGTTGGACGAGATTTCCTTGAGAAACAAGTAGTGTTTTTGCTGTGTGCCAACAAGCTGGGTGGCTCCGAATGCCTGGCGGGCTGCCAGAGTAGTCAGAATGGCGTAGTTGTTTCCTCCAACAGCCTTGGAGTCGCTTGAGATCTGATCATCAAGCTGGGTGGATAGCTTATCCGACTCAACATAGTCGTTGTAGAAGAACGACAACGCAGAGAGGTCATCTCCAAAATAGCTCTTCCACAACGAAGGCAGGAGAGTAATCCCATTGGCACCGAGGAACTGAATGGCTAGGTCTTGGCATAACCCGATTGTAAACAACTGGCTCTTTCCTTGTGTGTTTACTGAGCTCATATTGAGGGCATAGCCAAAAACAGGCCATTGAGAGCTGATTGCGCGGAACTGAGTGTCGTTCGAGTTTGCAAGCTTCCCTGAACGATCGAAAGCACCGCGGACGTCAGCATCAGCCCCAGACTCGTAGGTCAGGCCGTCTATTGATTTTGTGGCGTAGTACTAAGAACATTAGCATTGAGTTAAACCGTAACGTCAAAAACATTCACCTACCCAGTTACCCCATTCTGCGTGATCGTTGGCTTCACTGAAAAGCTGCTGGTCCTGCTTCCACAATTTGTGGTAGTAAATTCCATCTGATGTGGTGCCAAAACTCCATTGTGCTATGTTGTTGTTATTGCCCGAAGTCCATTCTAGTGACGCTTAGCAAGTGAGCCATTCGATCCTTGACATTCCTGCTTACCGGCACTTATATCGGTGTAAATCTGAACGTCATGGTTCTGATTATCAAGCGATGAGACTTTTACATCAATGTAGGAGAAGATGAGTGATTGACGCTTTAAGTCGTTCGGAGTGAGTGGTGACAAAAAGCTGACTTGTAGTTTGACTTTGTTATAGGCATTAAAGGTGAAGATGCTTTTTGTTGATGTGTATTCAAAGGAGGTCTGGTTGATCAGGTTGTTAAAGCCGCTCGGTGCGCCCATCCAGACAAGAGTATTGCCATCAACCTTGATCAACCCCGCCCAGCCTAGTATCTGGCCGCTGCTAATAGTTAGCCTAGATCCTGAGAAAGTTGCTATGAGAAACACACGTCCAAAATGTGGGCCATTGGCCTGGCAGGTAACCGCCATTCCCGCCATCGCGCCCTGCTGGAAACCATGCACTGAGGTAAGGGCTTTTGACGGCTAGTGGTAATGATGGTGGGCGCACCGGAATGAAGGCCGAGCCAGACTGAGCGGCAGCTGCATAGAGCAAGCTACTAAGCGTGATGAATGTGGGAAGATGCATGTTAGCGATAGGCGCTGCCGCCGAGTGGATGCAAGAAGCTGTGAGGTGCCATGGCTACCGGAGATTATATACACGGTCCCAAAGTCGATACCCGTCCAATGTTACATTAGGCTGACTGCAGCTAGCCATGTAGATGTACACCCCCTCATCCGAACACCGGTACAGGGTGCACCAGTTTTTGATGTGGATGCGTACAGGGATGGATAACTGAAGACGGCGCTATCGTTAAAGCCGCAAGACTCGTAAATCCCACAATAAACACTAGTCTGATTTAGCCAACAAGAAAATGCATGTGGAAGCCAGAAAGCAATGGACCAATCTCAAGCAAATGTAGAGGCGCTTGATCTGCTCGATATGAATCCACGTGGTGGCATGTTGGTATCACGCTGCGTTGTCAGTAGTACATTGACAGACCTGTGTAAACAATGTGACACGCATGGGAAAATTAACCCGAACAAAAGGCAAAGTGATACTAAATACAGACGGAGCGATGGCTAGCATTGAGTTTGCACAGTTAGGGCCAACGGGTGAGATACTTGTTGTGGTGAGAGGCGCCCAGTCGTCGGACGCCGGATATACGCTGTTTGCCGGCTGCGGGCGGATCTCATGGCAGTCAGCGTGATGTAATGTCTTGGATTGCAAATCTTATACAGTAGTGCTATTGAAATGAAAGTCAGCAAGGCGGGCAATGTCTTGGTCGACTGAGTCGTCCGAAGTGGTCAAAATCGGAGGATGGACGGGGGTTCGGCATGCGTGCAGCGGTACAGCTGACATGGAACAATAAGCTATGGTCAATCCGCAAATCTAGATTGTGGGTACAAGGCTGGCCAGGGCAGCAGCGCTTCATTTGCAAGGACCCTGAAGACCAGTCAACCATGGTCATGCGACTCGTTTCAATTGTAACCCATTGCTGTGGAATCGGAGGCCTACAGGGTGTGTGCGCCAGGGTATTGCTCAGGGTGTGTGCGGGCATCGTCCAGAGCCTTGGCGAACAGTCGTTTGCGTGGTGCAGGGTGTGGATGGCGGGGTCACCAGCGCCAGGCGACTTCACGATGCTCGTGACGCTACCTTGTCGGTGTTGAAGAGCGACAAAGCACCGGCGCGGCGTAGTCAAGGGCACACAGGGCATGAGTGTGGTGCGCGGCGGCGGCGTTGGGCATTGTAAGTGTGTGTGTGGCTGTAGGCACTAGGCATGGGGGATGCATACTGCGGGGAAAGGCCTGCAGATCCTGCCGTAAGTCTGCCTACAAGAGGAAAGTGCCATCGGCATACCTGCAGCTGCTGCCAGTCGAGCAACCTCTTTGGCCACGGCCAAGCACCATAGGCCAAAGTATCCTCAACATGGTGCCCCAGGCAGCATGACCACGTTCCGATCAAACCATGTTACAGTCATGTCAACGTCGGACTAGACACATTGAGTAGTCTTCAGTAATTATTAGCAATTTGTTTGACTTTTACATACAGCTATGACAGTACACTATGTGAGCCTACGATGCGTCAGTCGGTACGGCAAGAAGCCGACCTAGGGTAGCGATATCTACCACGCAGCCGAGCAGCGTACAATCCATCATGAGACCCCACCCAGCCCAGCCCAGCCCAACCCAACCTGTGACCCAAACCAACCATTGATGAGATAAACGCCATAAGTAATCATAATCATGAATCAAATCACTGAAGCAGGGTATCCAAGAGCCAAATGAAGTGACTGAACCGCACAATACCGGGTCATGGACAAGAGCTCCGGGGTGAAGAATCAGCGTAAAGAAGAAAAGAAGAGAGAGAGAAAAAAAAGGAAAAAGAAAAAGAAATGAGAAGAGAGAAAAAAAACCAGAAAAGGAAAATAGAACCGATGCCAATAGGGTATCCCAGTGCGTGACGCAGCCCGACCCATACCAACACCAAACGTTATTCATACACTCTCAGTAATCAACCACTCACGACTCTGCAACCCATGGACGGGGGACATGCTCGAAGCGCTCTGCACAGCCACGAAGCCAAGCACAGTCCAGCACATCGTGAATGTCCCAGCGTCGCTCGTAGTCGACATTCAGACAGCCCCGAAGCAGGTCCAGAGCATCCTCGATATCACCATCTCGGGCAGCCTCGGAGTTGCGCACGAGCTCTACGTCCCACTGGCATGCCTGAATCTTCTCCATGGTCTTGATGTCAAGACCGTCGTTGAACGGCAAAGTAGCGGTAAGCAGCGCGTACACCACCACACCGTATGCCCACATGTCGGCCGCCGGCGAAAAGATTGGTCCAGGTGTGTTGAACAGCTCGGGAGCTGCATACTGCAAGCTACCAGCAATTGAGGTGCTAGTATCCGCAGGGCCAATGTTCTGGTTGTCGCCAATTGAATGCGGCTCTGGGCCATCGCGCTGGTCACTGATGATAAAGTCTGCCATGCCAAAGTCGCAGAGCAAGACATCACCGCCATCGACGTCGGCATTGGGCACAGTCATGTCGAGAAGGCAGTTTTCCAGCTTGATGTCGCGGTGCACCACTTGGACGTCATTGTGGAGATAGCGCATAGCCGACGCTAGCTGGTAGGCGTAGCGTTTAGCCAAGTGGGCGGGCAGCCCGTTCATCTTCTTCCGACGCGTGTCGCGAATCAGGTCAAACAAAGTTCCCCCCTTGTTCAGCTTGGTAATGCAAAAGGTAGCGTAGTCGGTTGTGTAGACTCGTAGAAGGGGAATAATGTAGGGGTGTCGTAGGAAGCGCCAAATCTCCACCTCGTGATCAAATTGCGTCTGGATCTGCTCATTCTCCAACTCGGACTTGTTGTGCTGCAGCTTACGCACAATCTTGACGGCGTCGATGACGGGCTTGCCATTCTCCATGCTAGTCACCTCCTTGACAATGCTGAAGCCACCGTACCCAATTTGCTTGCCGATGATGTACTCGCTGTCGTAGCCAATGCCCTGTCCCTCGTCGTCCGGCTGGGGTGGTCTAATGGGGGCCTCGGAAGCCTTGTACCGCGCCAGGAAGGATGCAGCTGGCGACATGGACGACAGTGAGCGGCCCGAGCGGCCAGACGATCGTCGGCTAGCTCTCCTAAGGCTCCCATCCTCGCCTATCTCGGAACGGTAGCTCTTGTTCCGAGGCATGCCCATGCGTCGTGGGGAAGGCGAGAAGAGGGGGAACTCTGTGGGGGACGTGGCGGGAATTGGCGACAGCATGTACTCGGTCGGCGTTTCCAGGGGCGTCTGCGCTTCGTCCAGTGGTGGTGAGGCTGTGGCATCCGACGTCAGCGATGCGACCTGGTCGGGGTACTCGCTGGCTCGCGCAAGGTTGGCGGCAGTCGTGTTGACGAGGGGGAATCTCGACTGGCCGACACCATACTGCATGCCTCTGCGGGAGCGGTAGGGCAGCTCGAGGTAGTCGGGCTGGGAGCCGTCAGAGAAGCTGCCGCATTCGGTGCGGTGCGAGTGCGAGTGCGACTGCCTTGCGCTCTTTGTCTTGGGGACAGGCACACCGAGGCCGACCCCCTCGCCCGTGTCGAGGCGGACCTCATCGTTGAAGCTGATGCTCGTCTTGCGCTGGCGGTAGTCTCTGGAATAGTAGTCGGCGTCTTCATCGTCGCCCGCGCTTCCGCCGCTGCCCACGGCTAGCGAGCCCTCATGGTCAAAGTCGTCAGAGGGGTCGGAGTTGCGGTGGCCACGCCTCTGGTAGGCGGCGTGGGGGTTTGCCTTTGGGGCAGCAGCAGCAAACTCGGCAGTCAGCTGGGACTGGCCATGGCCAGGGGCAGCGTGCGGCGAGTCTTTGCGGGCAAGAGGCGCGAACGAGGCAAAGGTTGAGACGACGGGCTTGTGCGGCGTCGAGGTGTCGAGTCTGAGCTTCTGGAAAGAGTGTGAGGGTTCTGAAGTTGGGGCCATTAAACCGGTTCTACAGTGAATGCAAACCTCTTTAGCACCGGCGGGCGGGCGTGTATTAATGTGTGCGGCGGCGCTCGTGGGGCGAGGATCGCGGCAGCCAAGGGCGAAACCGGGAGCGAAGGTAATGGGATTACGGCTTCAGGGCGGCGAGCAGCGGGAAAATTACGGTCGCGCCCGGGCAAACGAGAATGCCAATGTGTGAGGAAGGGGCCTTGGGGGTGGCAAGGTCAATGCTATATGCAGCGTGAGGATGGGCCGACGGCAGTGCGTATTGGTAATTAAAGGGGAGCGAGATGAAGGGGGCGAGAGAGCGAGGAAATGTGTGTGTGTGTGAGAGAGAGAGAGAGTGAGAGGGAGCAGCGAGAGAGAGTGTGTGTGTGCGTATGTGTGTGTGTGCGCGCCAGTGAGTGTGTGTGCAGGCGCAGGCGCAGGCTTCTTTTTTTTTACGCAAACCTTGCAGCGGTGGCAGCGTTTCTGGTCGGCCCATCCCCCACGCATTTTGTTAATAGGCGGCAGTCAGCGGAGGCGCGGGCAGATGGGCGGGCACGGCGGGCAAGGTGGGCAGAGCGGCACGTGAGCAGCCCTCAACGCAGGCCGGGGCCGGGCTGCCCTATGAGCGTGCGCGTCAGGGTAATCTGCTGGCTGTGAGGCGAGGGAGCATGAGCATCGCGAGTGGGCGTGCGCGGAGCCTGCAAGTCCCAGTGCGGCCATGTTGGACGAGGGCCATAGTCTACCGTCGCTGCGTCTGGCACTTGGGGGCGAGTGCCGTGGTTGGCGGCCCCGAGGCGCGACGGTGCCCAGCTACCCCGCCTCGAGGCCACCCTTTCGGCGCGCTCCCGGGAATATACATGTAAGAGGGCACAGTGCGTACGTATGTAGGGTGCGCGACACCACCAGGCGCGACGGTGGTGAGGCTGGTGGCGGTGGTGCTGTGCTATTGCTGGTACCGGTGCCGGGGCTGGGGCTGGGTGGAGCTGCTGCTGTCTGAACGCAAACCCAACGCACAACACAAGACAACACAGGGCGGCGGTGGGCGTGGGGCTCTCGTCGAGGGCAGTGGCAGTGTGTGCATGTTGCAGTTGCATGTGGTGCGGCGGCCCGCGCGACGGTGGGATAGCCCTGGTCACCACCACGGCCAGCGCTCCAGTTCCACGACGCGCTGGGAAGGGACGGGCAGTGTGGGCTCGACAGCACGAATGGCAGCCAGGCGACACTTATCGTGAACTGCCTGGCGTCTTAGCTGGCGGGCTCTCGAGTACACGTCAAACGGCCGGGGGGGGGCATGACGTCGCTGCTGTGCTGGACAACCCCCCGGCTGCCTCACCGCAACAAGCAGCAGCAGCCCGCTGGCGACGGCGAGGCTAGACCCTTTGCACGCCAGCCCCCCGGCCTCGCGCTGCTGCGTGGGCGCCCGGCGGCAGCGGCAGCAGTTGGCAGCGATAGCAGACTGCCCTCGACGCACTAGGTGTACGATACGCACCACTTACTACTAGCCCGAACAGAAATCTGCGCTGGTGCCAGTGCGTGTCAAGCCGTCTTCACGTGAAGGGCCGCCTGCGTCGCGTAGCCCGCCTGTGGGCGACCCTGGTTGGCGCTGGCCTTGCATGCTCGGGCGACGCTTCCGCTCGCTAGCACCCACCAGCTCAACTTCCGCCAAGCAGGGCGTGCGCGCATCCAACCTCGACACGCCGGGCGGGTGACAACATCACCAAAGCTCATCGACCCATCGCACCGGCCTCCAGCACGTCCACCGTCGCCAGCTGCCCGCCTTCTTCTCTGCGCGACCGGTCCTCGATCCGCCTCTCTCGACTTCCCCGGCCGCCTTCTCCGCTGCTCCGTCTCCCCATCACCACCAACCCCGACTCTCGCACGCCGCCTGGCCGCTCTGCAAGCGCCTGCGCCGACAGTCATGGGCCTCTCCGACCTCTGCTACCGTTTCTTCTGCTGCGGCGGTTCGTACGCCCATGGTTCGCACTATTGGATGTTGCTAACGTGCACACGCAGCCCGCTCGAGGGATAGCATATACGACCCGGTGCTGGCAGACAGCGAGAGGGAAGCTGTTGCCGACCTGCTGGGCTTCCTCGAAAACGTACAGTTGCCCGCCTTCTCCAGCTCCTCCACATCTGCCTACCCCTGCACTGGACCCCTACTGACCCTGAGCAGCGAGCAGAAACCGACTTCTTCTCAGGCGAACCCCTCCGCGCATTAAGCACGCTCGTCTACTCGGACAACATTGATTTGCAGCGGTCGGCAAGCTTGACGTTTGCCGAGATAACAGAACGAGGTACATATGACCCACCTCCACACAACCACCATCACCAACACCGACAACACATGTCTAACAAAGATGCGATGCAGATGTCAGAGAAGTCGACCGCGACACGCTCGAGCCCATCCTGTTCCTGCTGCAGAACCCCGACATCGAGGTGCAGCGTGCCGCGAGTGCCGCCCTGGGCAACCTCGCCGTCAACAGTAGGTGCACACCGCAGCCCTCGCAACGCCTGTGCTAACCGCTTGCAGCTGAGAACAAGGTCGCCATTGTCGCTCTCGGCGGCCTGGCGCCGTTGATCAAGCAGATGAACTCGCCCAACGTCGAGGTCCAGTGCAACGCCGTCGGATGCATCACCAACCTGGCGACACACGAAGACAACAAGGCAAAGATTGCTCGATCCGGCGCACTGCAGCCCCTCACCCGCCTTGCAAAGTCAAAGGACATGCGCGTGCAAAGAAATGCGACGGGCGCCCTGCTCAACATGACGCATTCAGGTAAGGGTGCTTTGGCGATTCATGCACAGTCTGAGCTCACACACCGCAGACGACAATCGACAACAGCTTGTCAACGCCGGCGCGATCCCCGTCCTCGTCCAGCTGCTTTCTTCGTCCGATGTCGACGTCCAATACTACTGCACCACTGCCCTCAGCAACATTGCCGTCGACGCCAGCAACCGCGCCAAGCTGGCACAGACCGAGGGCCGCTTGGTGGGCTCCCTGGTGCACCTCATGGAATCATCGTCGCCCAAAGTGCAGTGCCAGGCCGCACTCGCCCTCCGCAACCTTGCCTCTGATGAGCGCTACCAGCTTGAAATTGTGCGCGCCCGTGGCCTGCCGTCTCTTCTCCGTCTCCTCCAGTCTTCATACTTACCGCTTATTCTATCCGCCGTTGCATGCATACGAAACATCTCCATCCACCCCGCAAATGAGTCGCCGATCATCGAGGCCGGCTTCCTCAAGCCCCTCGTGGACCTTCTCGGCTCCACCGACAACGACGAAATCCAATGCCACGCGATATCCACACTCCGCAACCTCGCTGCAAGCTCTGACAAGAACAAGCAATTGGTTCTGGAAGCTGGAGCCGTGCAAAAGTGCAAGTCGCTTGTGCTGAATGTGCGACTTCCAGTGCAGTCTGAGATGACTGCGGCGATTGCCGTGCTTGCTTTGAGCGAGGAGCTAAAACCTCACCTGTTGAATTTGGGCGTCTTTGACGTTCTCATCCCACTTACAGAATCCGAGAGCATCGAGGTGCAGGGCAACAGCGCTGCTGCATTGGGCAACTTGTCATCCAAGGGTAAGTTGGATCTGTCTCCATCCCGTCCACCGCTAACAGACGCAGTCGGCGACTACTCGATATTCATCCAGAACTGGACAGAACCCGCTGGCGGAATTCACGGCTACCTCCGCCGCTTTTTGGCTAGCGGAGACCCAACGTTCCAGCACATTGCTATCTGGACACTACTACAACTACTCGAATCCGAAGACTCAAAGTTGATGGAACGCATTGGCAAGTCGAACGAGATTGTCGACATGGTGACGGAAATTGCCGACCGCAACATTGAGTCGGACGACGAGGACAATGAGGACGGCGAAGGCGAAGTCGTCACTCTTGCGCGCAGATGTCTTGAGCTACTTGGCAAGAGTCCCAAGACATTTGTCGAGGGCTAAATGACCGTCGGATCGCATTTTATACCCTGTTTATCGGCTGTTGACGGCTTTTGCGCTCTGGCTATCATCCACCGTATTCAATTTTCCTGATAATGCGTTCATGTTGAACTCTGCTTTTGGGCCATTTGGAGGCTGGCGTTCAGGGAGCAGATGTATCCTCAGTATCTCTAGCGAGCATTGGCGGAGTGGGCTTTCACACAACACACACATATTGGCATGCACACATGTTACCACTACTCTTCCCCGAGCAAACACCGAGAAAAGAAATTTGTAATTGATAGAGTTGGATGAATCTTTTTTAGGGGGCATCGTAGACATGAAACAGACGATGTTCGCTTTTTCTTTGGAATTGTTGACCCTGATAGCCACTCTCCGCTAACTTTTTAGTCATTGACTCATTTTGCCAGATTGGTGTGGTATCATTGTGACTGAGAAAAATATTTTTGCAGAAATCCTACATTATTGGACAAGCCCACTAATGCACATGTACAGCGGAAGGCCCTGGGCACGCGCGCCACGTACCCTGCCTGACATGTGACGTCGCGTTCCGAGGGTGCACGTTTGATCGGAGGTATCTTATCGATAGCCAAAATATTTGCGACTTGCCCGAACCACATTTTGACCTTTATCCTTTCATCCACCCACGACAGCGATGCCGCCAAAACCAAGAGGAGGTGCAAGCACACGCGCTCGAGGCGGCGCAAGGGGAGGATCAACTGCTGCAAGAGACACGGCTGCTGCGGGCAGCGAGTCGGTGGAAGAAGCAACCCCGCAGGGTGAAGCTCCTGCAGCTGCGACGGCAGATTCCGCGGAGCCCGTGGTACCCAAGCAAGAGGACGGCGACTCGAAGCCAGTTGTTAGTGGAGAGAGTGTTGTAGTCACAGGCGATTCTCATGCTTCACCTTCGGCCGCTGTCGAATCAGCCCAATCTGGCGCGGAATCGAGCGCTCGCGCTCCCGTGCAGCGATTAGGCAGTCTACAGGGCTCGGTTCCTCCTTCACGATCCGCATCGCCTTCCGTCCGTGGCCGCGGCGGTACTACCCGAGGCAAGAGAGGAGTCAAGACACCGGCATTCACAGGTCGAAGAAGCAAAGAAGAGCGAGATGCCATCGCAAAAGAACAGGCCGCTCGCGACCGTGAAAGGACCAAGGAGCAAGTCGCTGCAGACAAGAGAAGGGAGGCCGATGCACTACGGGCAGCCAGACGCGAGGCAAACAAGCAGAAGAACGCGCGTGGTGGATTCAGCGGAGTAGCCAGTGGACCATTTTCACTTGGCAGCTCCAGAGAAGGCACGTCACAGAGTCCAATTTTAGGCGACTATGCTAACCGTGGCTTCAGACAGAAAGAACAACCCGAATCGGGGATACACAGGTTTCGGCGCAGGATCGGGCTCTCGAGCTGAACGCATCAAGAACGAGGATGGCGGCTACGGGGGCTCGAGTCGGTCAGGAGGTGGTGGTGGGGGAGGTGGTTCGTCGATCAAAAGGGAAGATGGAGGATCAGTATCATCGGACGACGAAGACGATGTGAACCTACCGCGCAAGGACATTGACCTGATCGAGATATCTTCTGATGAAGACGAAGGGAAAGGAAAAGGAGTGGCGACACAGCGTGCTTCAAGGACATCACTGCCAGTTCGAATCGGCAGGAAGGAACACCAAGAACGAACATTTGGCATCAACACAGAGGCGAGTTCAGAAGCTTCTGCCAAGATACTCGAGCAGGCGGAATCCAGTGGCCAGTCACTAGCTACGGCTGCCTCGGATCAAACTGGGCGAAAGACAAAGGTCAAATCAAAAGACGTGGAGATCACCGGCTCTCGGAAGCAGTTCAAGGGCGTTTGGCATGACTCGGAAGATTCAGACGTTGCTGTCAAGACCGAACCTACTAGTGACGACGAGAATATGGCTGATGCCGAACGCGTTGGCTTGGCCGACGCTCCAGCTCAGCCAGTAGAGAAGCAGGAACCTCAATCACCTGACGCTGAACGAAAACCGAAGATCAAGAAGAAGAGCATCGCTGAGCCGATTCTTCAGACTGACGAAGACCGTGCAGAGTGGACACGCTTCCAATCAAATCTACGCCATATTCGCGCCGAGCTGGGCCCAGAAGAGGTGCCACAACCCGACGGCTCGGGCGACGTGCCCATGGCAGATGCAGGAAGTGGAGAAAAGAAGCCCACCGTACGAGACAACAACGTGTACCTATTCCAGATACCACCCCTCATGCCAGAAGTCGAGCCTCCGTCTGTCAAGAAGGAAGATCCCGACCCTCAACCCGCTCCGCCGCCCGTGCAAGCGCCAGGCAAAGCGGATACGAAGATCAAGCTCGAAGAAGGAGGCTTTTCGGATCCTGCAGCCAAGCCGAGGGAAGGCGTCCGATTTGGAAGTGGACTGGTTGGCAAGCTACGTGTGCATGAATCGGGCCGGACAACGTTGGACTGGGGGGGCACGAGCTATGAGCTCACGCCGGGAAACAAGGCCAGCTTCCTGCAGGAAGTCGCCAGTGTTGAGATCAGGCCAGAGAACCAGAGGGCGGCGCCCGAAGACGCGGGCGATGCCATTAGTCTTGGCAGGGTCAAGGGCAAGTTTGTGGTGGTGCCAAACTGGGCTGAGATGCTGGATTAGGTCCGAGGAATTTGATCCATGCGATAAGCAACCTTGCAGAGATGAAGGGCAGGTGGTGAGTAAGAAAGCTTGTGTGCATGTAACAGGCGCTTGATCTGCGATGCATCTATTGGCGTTTGGTGGGGCAGTGGCTTCACGCAGCGAATGTGGTATTCTGCACTGTCTACAAGACGAGTATTATGTCATCATCGTGGCCGTGTTCCATGAAGCCAACGGTCTTGGAGCATCGACTAGAGTCTTGACAGACTCTTGAGTAAGCAGGAGAATCATGCCATATGGCAAGGCTGTCGAGCCGTGTTGCATCTTGACTTTTCTTTCGCTACCAGAGTTTGGAGTAGTTGTGATACGATATGGACCCCTTGTGGGGTCGCCACCGGCCAGTGGGGACAATGGAGGCGAGGCGAGATGGTGAGGCAGAGGATAGAAAAAAGAGACGTTCTACCTAGACTGCTTTTGAAAGAAGCATGGAGTAGGCATGCCTGTAGCGCGCGAAAATATCTGCGTGCTGCGGTGGCCACCCAGCAGCCGTGACGTGAGATCAGCATATATTATTTCCATTAGCAGGCCAAGGCCATGGTGCTTAGCGGCCATGGCCCGTGACGAGCGACGAGTAAGTACCCGCTGCCCGTGTGAGCATGGGGGGGCTGGCGCAGCCACATCTAGCCCGCGTGCGTTAGTCGCTCGGCAAGAGAGCCCCGTGGTGGCGATCAGTGTGCAAACCCACTACATGACCACGGCCAGCCGCGGCGCCCATCTGCTCCCTGCTACCACGTCCGCATCTTAAAGGTGCAATGCATACTAAATGCAAACTCATCTCGACCAGCGCATGAAAGCACCACCAGCCTCGCCAGCAAGCTTTCCGGCGCACTCACGGCGCCGTCTGCGCCCGTCCTGGGCCACTTTGTTCCGTCTGCGGTGCAACCACGGCCTTATCCACGCAGATCCGCCATGGGGTGTATCGACATCCGGCAGCTCTACGATAGCGATCCAAGGCCAACCTTCATCGTCGACTGCCAAGCTGCCTCGACTACCATCTATCATGTCAACACCGCCCTGCTTGCCATCCCCCACATTGCACTGTCGCTCAACGCGCACAGTGCGCTGAGGGATTGGTGGGATCCCGCCAGCCGGGTTGAGGCTCGCTTCCAGGACGAATTTCGCCATGGCAGGTACCGGTGGGCCAAGTTTGCCGCTTGCAGCCGCTGGCTGGTTGTCACTATGGCTCAACAGTCACCACCTTCAATTGAGCACTGCAAGTCTTTGTCCGAGCCCGCATCGCTGTCCCGCATAGCCTCCCCACTGCTAGGATCCCGGCCAGACACCATCTTCACCGTCAAGATTCAGTCGCCCGAGCTGCGCGAGCATATCGAACGAATTCGAAATGTCGACTGGTCCAAGACGTCATTGGGCCCGCTGAGCAGTTGGGGGTATGAGCTCAACGTGCTCGTGACGACCCTGATGCTGGAAACCCGGCCAACAGCCCTCTTCCTTGGCCCAGAGCGTACCATTTTGTACAATCTCGCATACGGTGCAGTCAGCGGGTCGCGACATCCTGCCATTCTAGGCCAAACTATCATTGATGCATGGTACGTCCCCTGCATGAGCACATGTGTGACGCTTCTCTAACAAACTCACAGGCCTGAACTAGCGGATCCCGTGTCGGCGACCATGGCACGCTCAGAGCAGACACGTTTTGCCGACGCCCCTGAAGAGGAGTACCACTTCATGGTCGAACGGTACGGCTTCGTTGAAGAATCCTTTTTCATGTGGAGTCTTGTGCCCCTTGTCGGGGTTGGCAACATCAACGGCCTGTATTCGATTGTCACCGAAGTGACGAAGCAGAGGTAGGTGCATAGTGGCTCTTTCACATTAATTCTGTTAACTTTGTCGATTCAGGTTGCTCGAGCGTCGTGTTAATGCATTATTGAGAGTTGGTCAGCTGACTAGTAAAGCGAGAACCATGAAAGACTTTTGGGCCAATGTAGCCCAGGCTCTTCAGCCATTTGAATACGATTTCCCAGCTGCCGTCTTGTATTCACGGGGCATGCCAGATGAGTCACCAGGCACTCCAGGTGCAGTAAAAGAAATACCAAATGGATGCACCCTCGAGTGGACTATTGGATACAAATCCGACCATCCCGATGTGCCTCAACATTTAGAGCTGGATGGAGATATCGGTTTAGCCCGTGCCATGGCCGATAGCGTAAGAGATGGGCCTGCGGTACTTTGTAGGGAAGAAGATGGCGTACTGCCAGTGTCACTGTACACGGATCTCGAAAAGCGCGGTTTCGGAGACCCGTTGAAGGTCTTTCTTGTTCTTCCTATTCGGACTTATGACAATATTATTGTGGGGTTCCTCCTCATGGGGTTGAATACCCGCCGACCGTACGACGACGAATACAAGGACTGGATCAACGTCTTTGCCAACCTGCTGGGCGCCTCCGCTGCATCCGTGGCCTTACATGAAGAAGACACCCGGAATCGCAAACGACAAGAAGAGCAGGCCGCCAGAGATCGGGAGGTTCTCAATGCTGAAGTCGCAAGCCTAGCCAAAGAGGCCAGTCACGCCGTGGAAAAGCTTCGCAACTTTAACGGAATCGCGGATCAAGTTGGGTTAGGCTACTTTGAGATTGGGGTGGATGGCATGTTGGTTCATGCTAATGTAAGTATTCATACAATGGCTTTTGAACGCTAGCTAATATATGGACAGGACACATACTTTGCTCAAACCGGGCACCGGAGAGATTTAGCTTTATCTCCGCCTTTTGCTTTCAAGGAATATGTCCACAAAGACGACATAGCCATGGTCGAGGAACGATGGAATATCTTGCTGGCGGGCGAGCCAGCTACATTCGAGGTCCGTTGGAAGCGAACACCGAATGAAGCAGAGGACGGCCAAAAGAACGACGATGAATACCTTTGGACTTTATCAGCGTGTGTGCCTATAAAAGGTGCAAACGGCATAGTCACGAGCATTTTTGGTTGCAACACTGATATTTCTGCGCAAAAGGAGGCCACAAAGGCTGTAATAATGCGATCAGAGGCAGAGCGGCGTTTAGCCAGCTTTACTGAACTGGCGCCTGTCGGGCTATACCACCTTAATCGGGATCTGTCCATGAGGTATTGCAACGATCAATGGTTCCGCATCACCGGCCATCCCAAAGTGCCAATGGACCAAGTGGACTGGCGAAACATTGTCGACGAAGACCTTATCGAGGCGTGTTACCGCGATGTAGAAATCACCAAACACATGCGCGGGTCACACACATTTTCAATACATCTCAAGAAACAGTGGACAGGACCAGATGGGGTTTCAACGCCAACATGGATCCTGGTAACTGCCACTGCCTATACAGACGGTACCATCATGGGGACCATGACGGATATCTCGCAGCTGAAGTGGGCTGAGGCGATTCAGCAAAGCCGGGTCGAAGAAGCGCTGGAGTCGAAAAGGCAACAAGAAAACTTTATCGATATGACTAGCCATGAGGTGGGTGCTTTACAGCCCTGATTTAGATCAGAGACTAACTACCAGCGACGCAGATGCGCAACCCATTGAGCGCCATGGTGCAATGCGCCGATTCCGTCGCAGGGTCTTTGGGTGATATGAAAGCCCTCATACGTAGCGGAGTCCTCGCTGCGCAGCCTGACCAAGAACTGAAGCTGCAAGAACTTATTGATAACAGTGTAGATGCTATTGATACCATTCAGGCATGCGTCACGCATCAAAAGCGCATCGTAGACGACATTCTTACTCTTTCGAAGCTCGATTCGAAGCTGTTAGTCATCAGCCCCATGGTGCTGCAGCCTGCAGCGCTTCTGCAAGACGCATACAAGATGTTCAAGGACGAAGCCCACAAAGTCCGCGTAGACCTCGAAGTACGGTGTGATCCTTCGATCGAGGACCTGGCGATTGACTGGGCAGTCCTGGATCCGAGCCGCGTCTTACAAATTCTCATCAACCTACTTACCAACGCCATCAAGTTTACCCAAGGCCAGGAGATACGCAAGGTCGAGGTCATTATGGGTGCATCTCGCGAGGTAGAGAAGATGCAAGGTATTGAGTACGTGCCGCAAGAAACATCACGACGGGACTTTCTTGGCCAATCGGATCCGGATCACACTGGCGAGGTGTTTTATCTCAACTTTACAGTAAGAGACACTGGGTGTGGGCTATCGCCTGAGCACAAGGAGAAACTCTTTCTTCGTTTCTCGCAAGCTACGCCAAAGACACATGTTCAGGTATAGATCAACTACATCCCCTTTGCATTTCCCAGCCACATTCTAACAGCATCTCTAGTATGGCGGCTCAGGCCTTGGTCTCTTCATCTCCCGTGAACTCACTGAATTGCAAGGCGGGAGCATTGGCGTGGCTTCTGACCAGGACGTTGGATCCACGTTTTCGTTTTATATCAAATCACGGCGGGCGAGACCACCTCAAAGCGCATGTGCGGCAACAGATGCCAGCACCGATGTTAACGGCGAATCAGAGACGCGGTCCAAAGCTGACATCATCGAAAGCAAGAACGACAACCCGGAGGCTGCGTTGAGCGTTTTACCATCATCGCCTGAGCGGGATGAACTGAGGGAAACAGAGAAACAACATTACAACATCCTGATTGTTGAGGACAACTTGATCAACCAGCGTGTCCTGTCTAGTCAACTCAAGAAACTAGGACACACGGTCCAAGTTGCGAACCACGGCGTCGAAGCTCTTTCGCATCTATCGCAAACGTGCTTTTCAACCACACCCACGGTTTCGCCTCCGGTACCGCTTAGTGTCGTTCTTATGGATGTCGAGATGCCCGTCATGGATGGACTGACATGCACACGGAAGATTCGAGAGATGGAGGCACAGGGGGAGCTAAGCGGGCACGTGCCGATTATTGCAGTAAGCGCGAATGCGAGAAGAGAACAGGTGGAAAAGGCCAAGAGCGCGGGTGTGGATGACGCGATTTGCAAGCCGTTCCGCATTCCGGAATTGACCGCGTTGATTAGAGGGCTGGGCATCAAGACTTGACGTTCTTGTCTGGATGACAAAGGACGCAACGCGCAGGCGCGAGTAGGCTGAAAGGCCTTTTTGTTCGTGTATACATATTTGTAGACGTGGTGGTGTATGCATAGACAATGGATGTGGTAAAAGTGGAAGAGGACCCCGCGCCTACTGAGACGCGTCCGAGCACGCGTCGTCTAGTCAACTACACTTGCGGGGATTCACCACTGACGCCACGAAACCTTGAGGGGATCTGAAGTATGTGTGCTTTAGAGGGGCAGGGGCCATGCGCGAAACAAGGCTTCCAGGAGAAGCAGAGAAAGGGGGACCAGAGTCAGCCAGCCAGCCTCATTGTTGGCGCGTCGAGCAACGCGTTGTTCCTGGGGCCAAAAGGCCTCTAGACCGCGGTGCAACAAAGTCAGTAGAGCCGTTCCCAGCCATGGGCGTGTAGTGTATCAGGGAAAAATCTTATCTGATCCGAGGCCGGCAGGACGAAAAGACCGTGCAGCAGCCAGTAGGGGCCATGAGACGGCCCAATTGCAGTTTCAAATGCATTTCCAAGCCTTGAATCAGCCGCCATTGCTCACGGCTAGCTTGTCCCGGAAACGGTCCTTGCGTGTTGTGGTGGGGACGAGCCGAATCATAGCGCGTTGCGACGCGTCTGCGTTTTGGCAATGCCCGTGGCTGGGCGACGCGACAGAGCGACGGTTGTGCAAACATTCAACGCTGAGGAGGGTGAATATGGCTGTTATGGGTGCCATTGGATTCCGCAGAAGCGATTGCACCTAGTGCATCTGCAAAGGCTCCATTTTTAGGGCGATGGCGCAGGAAAACCAGCTGTGATGTGTGTTGCACATGGATGAGCTCATAGCGCACTTTTCGTGTCGAGGGCGCGCTAGCGGCCGCAAGGCCGATCGCCATGTCACGTGTTCGCGAGAGAACGCGGATTTATAGAGAGAGCGCGTCTCTCTCTGTCCCTCCTCACACCACAACGCACCACAACTCTCTTCTCTAGAGCAGAACTACCACTTTATTCTTGTCTACTCTTGCACGTCTTGTCAGACTCTTCAGCGCGTTCTTAAAAAACTTTTTTCTTGTTGCCCATTACACAATGTCTGCTCTTCAGTCTACGCCCTCCAAGCAGGTACGTCACGATGCGGGACATGCACTTTACGCGTCCCAACCATGCTAACGCGTCACACAGGCGACCGCAGCATTCAGCTCTCTCAAGATGACCGACTCCCCCGCAAAGCAGCTCGACTTCTCCGACTCGGATAAGGAAAACGTCTTCAGGCCCATTGTCGGTATTCCAGATGACTTCGACGCCAACGTCGAGGACGTCAAGCCCACCGTTGCGCCCACAATCAAGGAGGAAGAGGCCCACGAGCCCCTCCTCCAGGAGAACCCCGGACGCTTTGTCCTCTTCCCCATCAAGTACCACGATGTAAGTTTTACACACTGGATCGTGAATTACGCGTCTTCGGGCGCGTCATGCACTTTTGGCGAAAATCAGTGCTAATTCCCATTGCTATAGGTCTGGCAAATGTACAAGAAGGCCGAAGCCTCTTTCTGGACCGCCGAGGAGATTGATCTCTCCAAGGACCTTCACGACTGGAACAAGCGATTGAACGACGACGAGCGCTTCTTCATCTCCCACGTCCTCGCCTTCTTCGCCGCCTCCGATGGCATTGTCAATGAGAACCTCGTCGAGCGCTTCTCGAGCGAAGTACAAATCCCCGAGGCTCGCTGCTTCTACGGTTTCCAGATCATGATGGAGAACGTCCACTCCGAGACCTACTCTCTTCTCATCGACACATACATTAGCGAGCCCAGGCAACGCCAGTACCTGTTCAACGCCATTGACAACAGTAAGTAGCCCCGCAACGCGCTTTAGTTACGCGTCTAACGCGTCATAGTTCCCTGCATCCGCAAGAAGGCCGACTGGGCCCTGCGATGGATCTCCGACAAGAACTCGACCTTTGCCAACCGCCTTGTTGCCTTTGCTGCTGTCGAGGGTATCTTCTTCAGCGGTTCCTTCGCCTCCATCTTCTGGCTCAAGAAGCGCGGCCTCATGCCTGGTCTGACCTTCTCCAACGAGCTCATCTCTCGTGACGAGGGCATGCACACCGACTTTGCCTGCCTGCTCTTCTCTCTGCTCAACACCCGCCCCAGCAAGGAGTCTGTTGAGGCCATCATCACCGAGGCCGTTATGATTGAGCAGGAGTTCCTCAGCGACGCTCTCCCTTGCGCTCTGCTCGGCATGAACGCCAAGCTCATGTGCCAGTACATTGAGTTCGTCGCCGACCGTCTGCTGCTCGCACTCGGCAACCCCAAGGTTTACCATGCTACCAACCCCTTCGACTTCATGGAGAACATCTCGCTTGCTGGCAAGACCAACTTCTTCGAGAAGCGTGTTGGTGACTACCAGAAGGCCGGTGTCATGGCCAGCACAAAGAAGCACGAGCAGAAGGAGGGCTCATCGTCGCCCACACCCGAGCCCCAAGGCCAGTCTGGTGACTTCTGCTTCGATGAGGACTTTTAGATGCCTCGCCTTCTTTCCTTGCCATTTTTCTTCCATGTAGTCTCTTGTATACCACCCTGGGCACTGGTGCCGGACATTTAGGTCTGCACGGTATGTTGCATTGTCGGAGTCGCTGATACTCCGTGCACGTTGGCGTCATGGCGCATTTGATATTTTTTTTCCTTTGGGCAAACCTCTTGGATGAGTTAAGCGGCTGGTTATTGACTTTGCACGCGATGGATCAACGACATATATATTCCCCCCCTGAATAATCACGAATACACAATTTAAATATATCACTGAAGCCCCTGTGTACCCCTTGTGACGATGACTTCTGACAGATGACTTGCAGAGCGCGTGTGGTTCTTATCGGCAGCGCCGGCAGGGTCTTGGCGTGCTTGATGACCAGTAAGCTTTGCACCGTTGGACCCGTCGGCCCTTTTACCGATGACACTGCACATCTTACCCTTTTATTACATCCAGATGCCGCCGCGGCTCGTTTGTTCTTGTACATGTCCCTTTCCTGCAAGACAAACTCTGTGTGCAGTATCCGTGACGTCATGCACTCCGGTGTCGTCACTGTGCCGAGGCTACCATGGGCAAAGTCAGCGCAAGCGAATTGGCAGCCTAAGGGCGGTTGCGCGACACATTCTAGCCGCTGCTCTCAGCACCAGCACCACGACTCATCCGTTCCGGACCAATCGCACGGCATGCGATTTATAGCAACGTGGGACCTGCATCAAGATACGGACAAGATGCTAATTACCAAAGCCTAGCCTGTAAATATCCGCGGCCCTCCGCAGTGAGGTCCTGAAGTCTGGGCCTCTGCATTATCTTTCGCTTACCGTTCCTGCGCATCACGCGCATTACCTACGTACATACATACGTCTTTGCTTGGATTCGGTAGTCCAACTCTTGTTACTCCAAGAGCCAGCCTCTGCGTACACTCTGGTCGGGGAAGATCCATGTTGCGACGTCACGTGTAAACCATGGCAGATACCGTTATCCCCAGAATCAACACCCCGGCTGGGCGAGGCTTGCTCCTGAGGCAAGACAATGCTTCTTCCACCACAGTAGACGGTACGTCGTGGCATGCCCAGCCGCGCCTGTCGCCCCCGCCCTCAATGCTGACGTCGGACAACTCAGGGCCTTTATCTAACAAGAAACTTGTCGCAAAGCTACGAAGTCCCACGTCCTCGCCCGCCCAGCTGTCTAACGAGGCACAAAATGGCCTCCTTGGCGAGGCAATCGCTTTGCCTGAGACGCCTATAGACCCGCTCTCGCAAGTATGTCTCAATGCGGACCGAATTACGACGACCCCAACGCTAACGCCGCGTCGTTTAGCAAATCCTCCAGAGAACGAATACGTCGCCTGCAATTCAGAAGCTGCGCTCGCAAAATACAGATGGCGTCTCGGCGAGCCAGGCACCGAGTTCGCCAAATGAAGTGGGTGGAGAGAAGAAGGCTAGCGGAGAGACACTTCGCGATGCCGGTGGGAACAAGGCAGACAAGAAGTGAGTGTTTACACATGACATGTTTCTTGGCTAGCGCGCCTTCGCATTTAGGCGTATTCGTATAGGGAGGGCGCGGGTGCGCTTTCTCCTATGCTGGGGGCCTTGCGATGCATGGGCGATGCTGGGCTGTGGCGGAGCAATATGCAGAGCTGACGACTACCTTAGGAAAGTTTCGTTTCTTAGCCGTTTCATGGGGAGCAACAAAAAGAAGAATACCCTCGAGGGCACAAGTGACAATGGTTCAGAAGCAGGCGATCTGCGACAGGAGGGTATGGATGCCCAGCTCTATGTCGATAATTTCAGTTTCAGCCCCAAAGTCCCCCAACCCCCGGCATATATCAAAGTAAGAGCAAAGTTCAAGAAGGACAAGGAGTTTGATCGTCTTTTTCTTGCGCAAGAACTGCGATCTGGTGCTGTCAAGAAGAGTCCTCCGGTTGCTGGATCAAATCCTGCACCACAGTCTGGATCCGCAGCGATACAGAATCCCATCTGGGCTGTTGAGTTTAGCAAGGATGGGAGATATCTTGCGGTCGGGGGGCAAGACAGGGTAATTAGGGTGTGGGCTGTTATAGATAGTCCTCAACGGCGTCAAGCGCATGAAAACACTGAAAATGATCCGCATGCGCATGATGGAGAGGCTAGTCGTCTTAGTGCACCGGTCTTTCAGCAGCAACCGATTCGCGAATATCAAGGACACACGTCGACGATCCTGGATTTGAGTTGGAGCAAGGTATGTGTTGAACAGTGGGTTGCTTGGATGACGGCACTAATGACCCCAGAACAACTTTCTTCTATCCTCATCAATGGACAAGACCGTGCGCCTGTGGCATATCAGTCGAGATGAGAATCTGTGCACGTTCAAGCATTCCGACTTTGTCCCGTCGATACAGTTTCATCCCACGGACGATCGCTTCTTCCTTGCAGGATCTCTAGACGCCAAACTGCGCCTTTGGAGCATCCCAGACAAGAGTGTGGCGTATTCGACTACGCTTCCAGATATGATCACATCAGTTGCTTTTACGCCTGACGGAAAGACGTCAATAGCCGGAACGCTAGGTGGTCTCTGTCTCTTCTACGACACGGATGGGCTGAAGTGGCAGGCGCAGCTCCATGTTAAATCAACGAGAGGCCAGAATGCAAAGGGAAGTAAGATTACTGGTATCCAGGCGACATATTGGCCACCGGGAAGTGAAGAGGGAGAGATTAAGCTGCTGGTATCAAGCAACGACTCGAGGTTACGGGTCTACAACTTGAAAGACAAAACGCTTGAGATGAAGTTTCGTGGTCATCAGAACAACTGCAGCCAGATAAGAGCAATGTTTGCTGATAGCACTGGGCATGTCGTGTGCGGAAGTGAAGATCGTAAAACGTACATCTGGTCAATGTCTGCGGTAGAGGGCGAAAAGAGGGATCAGCGACCGATGGAAATGTTTGAAGCTCACAACTCAATCACTACGTGTGCTGTCATTGCACCCATGCAGACACGGCAACTGCTGAGCGCTTCCGAGGATCCAATTTTTGACCTCTGCAACCCCCCTCCTGTTACTCTGGTTTCAAAAGCGGAATCCGTGATCTCATCGCGAGCACCTACAGAAGGAGGGTCTGTACATCTGGCAGTTACGCCGAACGAGTCACATTTCAAAAAGGTGGCTGAGAGTCCGGCATACATTGCACGTTCAGCACATCGGGGAGGCAACATTATCGTTACAGCAGACTATACTGGAGCGCTCAAGGTGTTTCGACAGGATTGTGCGTTCCATAAACGCGCAAAACTGAGTGAGCAGATGGATACGGTGTCAATGAAGCGGTTGTCAGGCATTGGACGACCCAGCAGCGTGATCTCACGCACTAGCCGGACTCGACGAGACAGCGTGTCTACACAGCCACCCAACGACCGCATCATGACATGGCGCCAAGACATATCCAACGGCAGCATCCATTCAAGTAACTCCATCTCTCACCGCAGCGCTTCGCCCAAGAAATCGCTCGCCGCATTAAGTTTGAATTCGACCCCGCAATCCCGCTCCCACTCGCCTGTCCTGCGACCTACACATCCGAGCGACACACACGAAACGAGGCCTACTGATACACCTGGAACATCCATCTCCATAGACCGTAGTGCTTCGTTACGGAGTTCATCGCAGTCTGAAGCTTCTACTCCTATCAAAGAGTCACTACACCATGATATCGACGCCCTTAGCATCGACGCTACCCCGGATCGCCAACATCTCGACCCCAATCCACTTGCAGTGTACAACGGGCAGAGCTGGCTGTTCTGGAAAAATGCTAATAATTCCATGACTCGATCGAAGTCTCCAAACAGCGATAGCAAACCGGATTTGCTGGGACGAAACAGTTCGTCGAGCCAGGTTAGTCGGTTGACTGCCGAGCGGGAGGAGGAATTGCTTCGAGAGAGGCGGTGATGGGTAATGTAATATGGATAATGAAGTTGGATGATTGAATCTTTTTTTGCGTTACTTAGAAATATATCGTTGGTTTGGTTAGCCGGACCACATCTCTCTAGCTCCAAACATTAGGATAATAGAGCTAGATTTACCAAACTTATCACTTTTACACTTCTATATTCAAGTTCGCCCAGACATGACACACACGCAAATCACTTCGTCGTCTTCTTCTTCCTCTCCCTAACAACAACCGTAAACTCCTCCTTCCCCCTCACCCCCAAAATCTCCCTCTCCAACCCTTTCAACTTCTCCTCCTCCCCACTAATCTGGCCCCTTACCACCTCATCCCTTTTCGTCAAAATCTCAACTTCCTCCTTCAAAACCTGGATCTGCGCATCCCGTTCCGCGCATAGACGAATCAGTTTTTCGATGGGTGTTTCGTTGGAGAGACGCTGGATTCGGGATTCGAGGTTTGTGCGTGTTTTGCTGAGGGAGGCGAGGGTGAGGGTTAGGGGAGTGCAGGTGGGGCAGGTTGGTGTGGTTGTACTAGTAGGGGTTGGAGCGTGGGACTGGGGATGGGTAAGCGTGGTTAGAGGTGGGAGGGTAGTGTGGGGAGATACTTACTTTGAGGAGAACGTTATCTGATGTTTCACTGGTTTTGAATACATCTTCTGTATCACTTGGTGATGGCTTATTGTCTTCGGTCTTGTTGATGGGTGCTTCTGGTCTACCTGTCGCAGTAGCCTGAGGTATGAATGATGTAGCTGTTGCGCGGAGGCGCGTACACCTGTCTTCGGCTGAGGATTGTGACATGCTTGAAGTTAGGAAACAGATGATGCTGTTTTGATTCTGGTTATTGAAGAGTGATATATGGTTGTGGGAGAAATTGGTTTACTTAGAGATGTCCGTGCGTGTGCGAAGGAGAGGTGAAGGCGGCTTTCACGTGCGGTTTACTAGAAACCAGTGAAGGCAATAACAAAAACAGGCTTGAGTTATTTGAGCTGCAGAGATTTAATATTTGAGACGCTGTTGCCTAGAGACTTTGTCTGACTTACTACGCTCTACTGTGACTGAAATCTCACTCAGATCAGACTGGCTCGCGATATGCAGTAGAAATAGCAGCTTAACCTTTTGAAGCTACAGTCGTCTCTCAGGGTGAGAGTAATTACTCGAGTTTTCTCAAGGCAGTGTATTAATAATTCCAGCCAGATACGCAGAATTCCCTACCCCACTCCATCTGGTAGTCAACAACAGAGTAAAGATTTCGATAGACTTCACGATTCCTGCACGTCAACTCGACTCAACACCGCAACGAGCCTCAGCTTACGTCAAGCGTAGAGGAAACATGTCGTCGTCTAAGTACTTGCAAGAATTTGACAAAATCGATAAAGAAACGGACGGGATCATCACCACCGAGATCAACAACCTCCAAGATAGCTACATGATCTTGGTGGCGGAATTTGGCGGGATAGTTAAAAAACAAGCTCACCTGGAAATCCAGCAATCGGGAATAGAGGCGCTTCAGTCTATTCTCCAAGAGGAAGAAGCCGAACTGAAGAACGCCAAGAATGTCAAGAAAGCACAAGAATATCGGCGCAAGCTCAAGCTATGCGAGGCCGAACGGGTGCAGAACGAAAAGGAATTGAAAACACAACGCGTAGCACTTGAGAAACTCCGAGATGGCTTTGCGAAGGATTCGCTCACATCTCTTCATGCACTATGGAGCAAAAGACCCTCGGACTCTGAGCAGCTTCAGGTCTGTCGGAAAAAACTGGATGAAGCCAATGCAAAGCTGCAAGAGAATAAGGCTACGGAAGCCGCTCTCTCAGCGGAGCTTTCAGCCGAGAAGAACAAAGTGAAGAAACTCTCGGCAAAACTGGCGGTACTTGAGGACAGCATCGACGAGAAGGAGAAGATTCTCAAAGACAAGCACCGCGAACTCGAAAAAGGATACTACGACAACGTGCAGAAACTGGTCGAGGGCCGTGTCAACGATGAGAAAGCCAAGCTTTCCGATCAACTGAGCCAGGCAGAAGACAAGATCATACGCTTTAACAAACTATGTGCCGTCAACAAGGAGTTGGACGCTAAGGTCGTAAACTTGACACACGAATTAGCAGTCTTACAGCAAGCGAAACTTGAGTTAGAACAGCGATACAAGAAGCGTGAAGAAGAAGGAAAAGTGTTCAAGCAGGGCTATGACCAGCTCAGCAATGACATTCGCGCAGTTTGCACTGAGAAAATCGAACTCCAGACCGAGTGTGACGATTTGAAGAAACAGTACAAAGAGCTACTTGAACTGAAGAGCCAATCCAACTCAGGAGCAAACATAACACTCCAGTCTGGTGTCGCACGCTCACAAGTTCCTTCTACGGCGGCAGTGTATGAGCGGCATGAGGCTGAGCTTGAGCATCTGAATGGACTCGTTACCGTCTGGCAGAATACACTCAACACTGCGAAGGCGAATCTGCATGAGTCGGAGGAAAAGAAGAAGGTTCTGCAGGATAAGATCAAGGACGCTGAGGCCCTGCTGAAAGAGCTCAAGCCTAAGCCTAAGCCTAAGAAATCATCGAAGCAGCGCCTCGCACCGAAGAGTAACGCGACGACTGAAAATGGTCAAGAGCAAACTGCTACCCAGGAAAACGCTACCCAAGAACCACCAAATTTCCTACTGCCGACTTTCACTCCTCGCAATCCGAAACCCAGAGCCGGTACGTCTTCAGATGCATTTCCACCTTTGGCCTTGCCCCTCGCTCCCATTTCTGTTCCTTCGAATAGGTACAAGAGTCTTCGCGTGGTCATTGTCCCAAAGAAAGAAACACCTAGTGACGGAGACAAATCGAGCGACGTACAAGAGTGAAGTAAGAGGGGCGTGAGGAGGTGTGGCGATGTCAAGAGAGGATCGTCAAGGACTAAAGTCGAGTACTATGTCTACATTGTTCCAGGTCTTCAACATGGATAGTCCTTCAGCTACGGTATTTTGAAAAGGGCTCATGTAAACTAAGAAAAAAATCGTGAGATGGCTATGACCAGTCCGGTCTCGGATAAGTTGACATGGTGTGTGGCGGAGTGAAAAAATCTGCTGCCACCATGGATGACTGCGATATATGCCACTGCATACCCTCATGGCCCTCGGAATGGCAAAAAAAGATGACCTAACCAGGGGTCGAACCTGGAATCTCTTGATATCGAATGAATCGTAGTCAAGCGCCTTGCCATTGGGCCATTAGGCCAGATGTTGTTCTGTTGTTGGAGTTTTCTTGGGTTATATAAAATATAACTATGTCTTTGATGTTGGAGCACGCTGTCGGCAACGACACGACAGTGCATGTAAAAAAAGAGACATTTGTCAAGAGGCTAGAAAATCTTTTCGCGGCCCTTGTGCTATTTTCTTGCCGTGGTCTGATGTGTGGAGTTGAAATCTACGACTGCCCCAAACCCAATTCGAGATAGCGCCATCTGACCCCTGTCTGCACGTCGCGTGGGAGGAACGGCTACCAAGCACCTCAACTTCGACCCTTCTGGCTAGCTTCTGGATTAACTAACTACACAAGTCCTGTAAGCCGTAGATCTGACTGCCTCACGATGGAGGCTTCTGGAGATGATGTCACAGAGAAAGTGCAGTCGTTGAGCGATTTAGAGCTTGCTGTGCTCATCTGCTTGGTTGCGGACCAACATTGCATCATCGAGACCGATGCAGAAATTACGCGTAATGTGCAGGATGAATTGAGACTGGTGAGTGTTTTCTTGTTATTTATTGAGTTTAATGATGCCTAACGAGAACAGATCGCGTCAAACGCGTTTGGGCTTGCTTCGGCAGTCCTGGAATGCGATGAGAATACTACATTGGACGACTTTGGCAAAGGGATATTGGTGCAGCAAGAGGAGGATGAATATTTCGACAGTAAACCTGAAAGGGCGAGAGACGAGGTAGGGTTAACGTTTGTGGGTCGCATACCTATGGCTCACGATCCGGCAGTTTTCATCTCTATCAATAATGCCGACAATGCATGATAAGCGGACATCCAAGTCAAGCATGCCGTTCAGCCCGTTGGATAGTCAACGCATCGCAAATATTATCATTGCAAGGAACCTGAATCGAGCAAGCGAACAAGTGCAAATCCAGGCCTTGGAGGTTCGATCGCCAGTCTGCATGTTGTTCATCACTAATGACTGGCCAGCTTATGCGAGGAAAACGTAACTTCACCAGAACCGCTGTCCACGCTGCTCCGAAGCCATTCTTGTTCATTGCTTTGAATGCGTCTGGAAGCTCACCACTGACGATGCATTTGGTGAGTCACGAGTACATGTCCTTCTATCGGTTTCTGACCTGTTACAGAATGATCAGTTCTTCATCTCACATAGGCACCAAGTCGACGATGGACTACCTAATCTTGAAGAGCTGCAAGAGAAGGAACGTGGTTCCGATGATGGTGCTTCGACGTCTTCCGTGGTGCACACGCCTCTGTTTGTGCCGAGCAAATACAACCCGCAAAATGCATTGTTTACGCCAGAGGTAAGCTTTTCGAGAACACGGCAGAAGACGAAAGCTGACAGTATTAGGATCTCACAAACCTAGCGAAACTAACATCGGAAGTCAAGATCAGTTCGGAGGTGCGGGCTTATCTACACAACATTATCGTCTTCATGAGGCTGCATCGCGCGGTTGCAGGAGGAGTGTCGGCATTGGCTACGAGACACTTTAGTACATTGGCGCAGTAAGTAACATGGTACTGGAAATGAGTGGTGCTGATAATGATAGTACGCTCGCCCCACTCCACGGCCTCGACTACATTTCACCATCTATGGTTGCCTTGGCCGCTCGCAAGATCTATCCGCATCGCATTGTTATCACGGCGCCAGAAAACGAACGCAGCATGCAGTGGGGCAGCTCGTTGGAAGCGGTGAAAGCTGTGCTTGAAGGTGTTACGGTCGAGGACGTTATCGAGGAGGTGCTCGAGTCGGTAGAGGTTCCGCTGTAGCGCTGTTAATCAGCAAGACGACTGCAGTGCCACGGAGCACAGGTAACCAAGAAGGGAATTGAGTCAGGGCTGAGTAAGAATGCCTGTTGCTCATCTCATCGGCGCCTGGTGGTTGTGATTGGCACTAGGCGGGGTTGCAACGCCGCCCCTCTGAAAGTGGGCCGCCGCGGCGCGTCGATTCTTGCGGCCTCGACTGTACGGCACTCGCTACAAAAAGACGGAGTACCGGACACCGGCGGTACCTCTCAATTCTCGAGTCGCTCTGTCCCTGCGTGCCTCAACAATCATGCCACCAGGTTATTTCGACCAGCTCAGTCCCAGCGTCCAGGAGGCGATCGAGGTACCTATACCTACGTCTGCCAGACGTCATACCCAAGCATCGAAACTAACTTCCTCATTGAGAGCGAGCTTGGAGACCAAGACTCCAAGAGTATTGCCAGCGTGAACAGCCATGACGATGCGCTAGAGGTACGCATTCTGCCCTGGGTTCTGGTACCGGCTCCCACCCTGACCAACGTCGCGCCAGGTGGTTTTTGAGGGCGGATACAACGGTCATCGCCGCAAAGCCTCGCTCGCACCTCACCCCTCGGGCAAGATGACGTCGCGCCCCGACAACGACCGCCGCACGACCGCCTGCATTGTCCATTCGCTGCTCGAAAAGCACGATGGTCTGCCCGTCAAAGACCAATCGCAGTCGTATGAAGGCCTCGCCCAAGAGCGCCGCGTGGACAAGGACCCGCATGCGTCGCGCGCTCAACAGGCTCAGCATGCTCAGCACTCACGACTGTTGACCAAGAAGGAGCTCTCTGACATGGCTTTTGGCATCCGAGAGCTGTCCAAGAAGCTGTCACAAATCCGCCTCAAGCTGCATGTCAAGAACATCTTTATACTAGGCAAAGCCCACGATGAGGCTCTGATCAAGCATTCCCGCGAGGTCACTAACTGGCTGTTGGAAAAGGACTCGGGTTACACGGTGTATGTTTTGGCACTGCAATGCACGTTCTCCATTAACAAGCCATAGCTACGTGGAGAAAACGCTGAAAGACAACCACATCTTTGACGCTGCGAGTATTTTGGAAAAGGACGGAGTCAATGGTCGTCTCAAGTTCTGGACAAATGAAATGTGTGCTGAGCGGCCGCAAACTTTTGATATCGTCTTGGCGGTATGACAGCATAGTCACATTCACCGCGCACTACTGACAAGCACACAGCTGGGTGGCGATGGCACGGTTTTGTACGCATCCTGGCTCTTCCAACGCATTGTGCCCCCAACCATTGCCTTTTCACTAGGGTCTCTCGGATTTCTCACCAAATTCGACTTTGAACTGTACCCACAATCACTCTCCTTGGCTTTCGCAGATGGTATTACGGTCAGCCTACGTCTCCGTTTCGAAGCTACTGTGATGCGATCGCAACAGCGCGACGGCAAGGGGCGCGATTTGGTCGAGGAGCTCATTGGTGAAGAGTCTGAGGACCACCATACGCATTACTCGGATGGAACGCACAACATTTTGAACGAGGTGGTTGTTGACCGAGGACCCAACCCAACCATGTCTTCTATCGAGCTGTTTGGCGATGACGAGCACTTTACTACTGTTCAGGCCGACGGCATCTGTGTATCCACGCCTACAGGGTCTACCGCGTATAACCTCGCAGCCGGCGGCTCCCTCTGTCATCCCGACAACCCGGTTGTACTCGTGACCGCAATATGCGCGCACACTCTTTCCTTCCGACCTATCATCTTGCCTGACACCATTGTGCTACGATGTGGTGTACCGTATGACGCAAGGACAAGCTCCTGGGCTAGTTTTGACGGAAGAGAAAGAGTCGAGCTCAAGCCTGGTGATTACGTCACTATCAGTGCCAGCCGTTTTCCGTTCCCGAGTGTGCTGCCATTGAACAAGAGAAGGACGGATTGGATTGAAAGTATATCAAGGACCTTGCAGTGGAACAGCAGGCAAAAGCAAAAGGCATTCAAAGAGTGGAGCTCATAGAGCGATAGATGATGCATTAGAACATCCTCTATGAGGACTGAGAAAATATCGGGTTATGAGAAATGAAGATTTCCCCTTGACGTGCGCACGGTTGTTCTATATCACGTGACCGCCTCGGAGACGCATGCACGAGGAAGGGTCTTAGCGGACTCCTCGTACATAAGGCACCGAGGAATGCTCCTCGTACATCAGACACCGAGGAATCCTCGGACTCCTCTAACCGAGGGATACGAGCACCACAAGTATATAGCAGAAGGCATCGAGCCCTTATAGCTCGATATGTTCAACTTAAGTTACGAGTAGCAAGATACTATTCAACGCACTGCAATACATCTTGTTTAGACCTTTGTCCCATATAGCACCCTGCCGTTCTATCCGCGAAAACCAACCCTAGAGTCTTGACACCAGAAGTCTTATATTACTTCCACTCAGGATCCACTCTTAACAATATCATCTTCAGGTATTGCACTACTGGTTGCACTACTTATAATTAGTCTCGGTATATATGAATGTTTCGCTAGGGGACGGAATTACACTTAATTTGTTGGGGGGGCATGCGTAGACGGCTCCAGTGTCCTTGTTGGTACAAGTATCGCCTACGTTGCAGATTGAGCCACTAGTTCTTTCAGCGGCGGAAACGAGGGCTGCTGATATAGCCACGAAGAAAAGATAGAACTGCATTGTAGAGAGAAATTTAAGGATAGATAATAGGATAAATACTGTAGACTAAAAGATGATCGTGTATGATTATTGTTCAGTTAATAGAGGAGAGAGCTTTTATATATACTCCTGTTAGCAAGAACTTTTGACCGCCACCTCCGTAACTAGATTCATATTTGGTATCTGTAACGGGCCGAACGCCCTTCGGCTCACCTCCTCGTCTACTTGGTACGATCTAGTTTCGTCTGCCTACCTACCTGTCTAGTCTGCTTACCGAGCTACGTCTACTAAAAACTCACGAGCATTGACTGCTCCGTGGAGTTGCGTCCCTTGCAATACAATTTCAGTATTAGTTGCATTGGCAGAGGGGCTTGTTAGCGTTGCTACCAGGTATTTTAGTTCTGCCTAGGGCTTACAATATCTCCATCACTTCCGAAAGCGAGTATTACCTTTTCTAAGAACTATGTACCGAAACCAGAATCTCTATAACATCGAACGTCTATCCTGGTGTAATAAAAACCCCGTGCGCCGAAGACAACCGATCGCATCGCAAGGATCGCAGACTTATCTTTAGTTGTTGCGACCCGATGAGTTGTTTTTAGTAGAGCTCCTCGATGAGATTTCGGTGCGGCTTCTGCCTCTCTACGCAAGCTGCGGTCAGACGCTATCGTATTACTGTCCGAGCGACACCCAGATCACTAGGAGACTACGGAGGTGGCTGTTAAAAGTCCTTGCTGATAGGGGTATATCAATTACCACCGAATTACTACCGACTGTTATAGCGTGGGGCCGTACACTCTAAAAAGTATCTGTGAGGACGCAGATGTCTTAAGCTTAAGTATTAGTTACGCAGACAATAAAGAAGCTTTATTATCTTATACTTATCTTTTAGCAAAGTAGTAGGAGTGTGTAGCTGCGTGCTAGGCTCCGTTAGGAGCCCTCTCTAATATATAACTTATTTCTAAGTTAAAATATCAATAACTATTTAGAGTTATATTTTAATTGAAAATACTACAACCTGCGCTCAACACACCAACTTCGAGTTCTCTAGAATAGGTGTAACTATAGTCAAATATATTCAAGTCCCTCACAAGAAACCAATTGCAGCAAGTTTTAAGGCGTGCAGCGTGCGCGCTGTAGAGCTATAAGCTATAGAAGTAGACAGTTAAAACACGTCTCACCACGCAAAACAAAAACACACAGACCACTCTCTCCTTAGTAACAACAGAGCCCTAGCAATACAATGCCACTAGAAAGCGATAATATCGAAGTCCAAATACCAGAGCAGAGGCAAGAGAGCCTAGGCCCAGAGGCTCAAATAGACAGGGAAATGGACGTAGAGGACTCCTACCCAGCCACTCCCCAGCAACCAGCAAGCCAAGCGAGCGTCTTGGAAATCCCAATCCTACCACCAAACAAGCGCCAAGCCAACTTCTCGCCAGAGGCTGTCTATAGAGGCAGAAATCCCTTCCAGAACTCCTCTACGCTAAAGAAGGCCACAACTGCAGCACCTACCTCCTCCCAACCAACTCAAAAGCCTCAAGCCTCATATGCTGCAATCGCAGCCAAGAACACAACAAGCCAGCCCTAGGTAACAGTACAGACAAGGAAAAAGCCTACCCCAAAGAAGCCATCTACCCACTACCAGATGCTCCTAACGCTAGTAGAAGGCCAGTCAACTAGCCCACTACTAGTGAGGAATAAAATCAACCAGGCATTCTAGAAGGCAGGCATAACAGCCCCAGTTGTCAAAGAGGTAGCTGTTAGCCGAAAGAACAACCTAGTCCTTACAACAACTGAAGGATACTCTAGCAAGTTTCTACTACAGCAGATTAACACCTAGCAAGACCAACTCCAAGTCAAAAAGGCCCAACCAATTAAAGCCTAGACGAAGGTAGTAGTCTGTGGAGTGCCAACGACCTTTAAAGGGGCTAAAAAGCTTCAAATCCTCCACAACGAGGTCCCAGCCTATAACAAAGGCCAAACAATTGTTAGGAACCCGTACTAGCTCACAAAGAACTAGAAGAGCAAGCAGACAAGCTCTATTGTAATTGCTTTTAAGACAGAAGAAGAAGCTAAGAAGATAGGCAGTAGGATCACAATCCTAGGCCAGTCTCTCCGCACCAAGAAATATAGGCCCACGCCACCGACAACGCAGTGTTCTAACTGCCAAGCCTTTGGCCACAACGCAAGCAGGTGCCGAAGCCAAGCTGCGTGCCAACTGTGCGCAGAAACTCACACAACTTCTCAGCACAACTGCTCCAGCTGCAGCACGAAGGGAAAGCCATGCAGGCACACGCTCCCTAAGTGCTGCAACTGCGAAAAGCCTCACTTTGCGAATAACAAAGACTATAAGATCTTTCTAGCTATAACAAAGCAAAGCCCCCAACAGCTATCTTAATAGTAGAGAACATTAAGATACTACAAGTGAACCTCAACAAGAGCCTACACGCTACCGAGTCAACGCTACAACTAGCAGTTAAGCTTAAAGTTAATATCATTGCAGTCCAAGAGCCATAGATTGCCCCGCTAAGCAACAATAACTACTCAGCGGCCCGATCAGTTGCCCACCAAGCCTACACCCAGCTTCTCCCAATAGCAGACAGTAATCTCCACCGAAGAGTTCTATTTTATATATCCAAAACAACAAGGGCAGAGACCTCTCTACTAGAAGGATTTAAAGCTAATCCAGACGCTATAGCGCTAGTGGTAAAGGGACAAGGCTTTACGTTCAACATTATAAACGTGTACAATAAAAAAGGCCCACAAAGGGACAAGACCTTCCCAAGAGTTCTTCTCAACACTAGGCTACAACCAGCAACAATACTAGCTATTGACGCTAATGAGCACCACCCCTGGTGGGATCCACTATGCCCAACCACTAGCCAAGGCGCCCAAGAGCTAGCAGACTAGATAGAGGACCAAAACCTAAGCCTACTCAACACCCCAGGTATTGAGACTTTCTTCAGGCCGCACCTGTCAAGAGAGCCAGTACTAGACTTATCGCTTGCTACACTAGACATAGCCAACAAAGCTAAAGACTAGCAAGTTATCACAGAAACTAGTTCCAACCACTACAGGCTGCTCTTCTCCATACAAACAACAACACAACTAGTAGACAGCCTAACTGCTTAGCTAAAATACAACACAAAAAAGGCGAACTGGCCGCTTTTTCAAGAAGAGCTAGCAACGGCAATCCAAGGCAACACAGCACTACAGAGCCTAGACCGGATCAACAACCCAAGGAAAGCAGACTCAAGAAACCTGCTCCTAGGCCAAGACCAGCAACTTAAGCAGCAACTAGAAGAAATCGGAGAAGCAATTACGGAAGTGATACAACAAGCTGCAGACAAAGCTATCCCACAGCTAAGGCAGGGTCCAAAGCCGAAGCTGTGGTGGAACCAAGAGCTTACTAAGCTAAGAAGAGACGTGTCGCACCACCAAAGGCTGTTTTCGCAACAGAGAAAAGCCACCTCTATACAAGAAGCTTACTTATATAAGAAAAACTTTCTATTAGCGCGAAACACCTACCAAAGGGCCATTAAAGAAGCTAAAAAGAAGCACTGGAACGACTTTCTTGAGAGAGAAGACCCAAAATCTATCTTTAAAGCAATGGTGTATACAAAGGAGCAGCGAGTAGAGAGAATACCTCCTATACAAGGAGAAGCTCTAGAGACTACGTTCAAAGGAAAGTGCAAAGTGCTAAGAAAAGCACTATTCCCTCCGCCTCCCACTACCCAGCCACCCAGCTTCTTAAGCTACAACGAAGGAAAATGGGAATGGCCAATACTAGCAATAACCGAGCTAGAGCAGGCATGCTCAAGCAAAGTGAAAAGCAGTACACCAGGCCCAGATGCTATTACTCAAGACATCATTACAGCTGCCTTCCAAGCCCAGCCAGATACGCTCTTTAGAGCTTACTCACTACTTTTCAACTACGGGCACCACCCACAGTGCTGGAAAAGAGCCACAGGTGCTATACTTAAGAAACCGTCAAAGCCAGACTACTCTCTCCCAAAGGCCTATAGAGTTATAACACTCTTAAGCTGCCTAGGCAAGATAACAGAGAGGATTATAGCTAAACGGCTAGGCTACCTAGCAGAAGTCACTAACCTCCTCCACCACTCGCAGATAGGAGGCAGGCTAAAGAAGTCAGCAATAGACGCGGCTCTGCTGCTAGTAGACCAAATCCAGCACCAGAAACAACGTGGATATGTCACCTCTACAGTCTTCTTAGATGTCAAAGGCGCCTTTGACTACGTGTCTCACAACCAACTCCTCCAGACGCTAAGAAAGCTAGGCCTCCCAATTAGCCTAATTGCCTGGGCTAAGTCCTTTCTCACAGAGAGGTCTCTAAGACTTGCCTTTGATGGAAAAATAGAGGAATTCAGCAGTATTAACGCTAGCATCCCACAAGGCAGCCCAGTCTCACCTATCTTCTTCCTAATATATATCCGAGACCTCTTCCAAGAAAGCCAGAGCTTCCAGCTATCATATGTCGACGACATCGCTATCTCAACATCCTCTACCTCACTAAAGAAAAACACCAAGACACTAGAGAGAGAGAGATTCAGAAGCTGTTTGCTAGAGGCAGAGAGCTAGCAATTAAATTTGATGCGGCTAAAACAGAGCTTATCCACTTTACTGCCAAGAAAGAGAGGCAAAAAAGAGTACTAACGCTACCAAACGGGTACAGAATAGAGCACAAGGACACAGTAAAGTGGCTTGGCATCTACCTAGACAACCGGCTATCTTAAATTAAAGATGGTTCCATAGCAGCTTGGTTCTTGGAATGTGTTCTGTCAATGGCTAAAGTGGTCCTATTCTTTGTGCAAGCTCATCATGCAAATATCACCAAGTATGTGCAAGATACGGAAATTGACACTTTTCTTTCTTCTGCCATATACGTGCATGTCATCGTACAATCTCCTCTCCTGATATCAGGTTCACGAATTCTCTATACTTTTGTCGCTTCAGGACAGCATTTCAACAGTGACCTTGTAGCTCAACAGTGATGTTGTAATACAACAGTGGAGACCAGCAGATACTAATCATCGCAAAGATACAATATCCATGTTGAGTAAACACCATGACCAAGCGATAATCAAAAAAATTCTAATCACGACATGCAGAAATCCGTTTCCCGCGTCTGCGGTTATCAGCCATAGTATCCGCAGCCCCGCACTAACCGTCGCTTCGACCTTCCCAACCCGTCCATCACCTATCCACAGCTGCATGCAACAAGCTTCACGCAAAATGCCGTTCAAACTCACAATGGTTCGGTCTAGAATCTCGCAGGTCTCAGCACAATCATCTTACCCTCACCATCTACGTACTACGCCCGCGTGAAACATCACCAACAGAACTACCCGTGGACTGCCGCTGCCGCCGCTGCGCCTACTGCTACTACGACTACTACCTACCCCACCACCACCATGCCGATTCAGGTCTCTCCCATGACAGAAGCCGACATTGACGGCGCAATCACAACCATCCAACAAGCCTTTGCCGACGATCCCTACAATCACTGGATTTACCCGGACCGCAGCAAAATCTCGCTGACGCGCAACCGGGCTTCGCTCTGGCAGCGCTGCCGCTGGGGCATCGCCCATGGCCTGTTCCTCGTCGCCCGCGACACAGCGGCACCATCTACCATTCTCGGCTGCGCAATGTGGCTGCCACCGCGGCACGCCTCGGAGCCAGAATCATGGTCCCTGTACCTGTCCTACTGGAACCTCTGGCTCAACCAGATCAGAATCAACCTGTGGTACGGCCGAGGCGGGCTCAACACCAAGCGCTATTGGATCTGGAAGGAGCGGCAGGCAGAGGCGCAAAAGGAACTTTGGACCGACGAGCAAGGATACTACTTTTGTAATATTGTTACCGTGTTGCCGGAGTGGCAGGGCAAGGGTGTGGGACGCGCCCTCATGGAAGAGGTGCTGAGGAGGGCGGACAAGGAAGGGAGAAAGTGCTATCTTGAGAGTAGTTTGAGGATACCCAACGTGGCCATTTATGAAAAGTTTGGGTTTAAGCTCGTGAGGGAAATGGAATGCAGAGATGGGGACGATGAAAAGGACGCCGTTACATTGTATTGTATGATGCGGGAGCCACAAAAGGGAAGTTAGACGGATGGCCGGTTGAGAAAGAGAGATGGATGCCGCAGGCGGGGGGCATAGTGAGCAGTGAGCAGCTGCCGTTGTTAAGCGATGGAGCTGCTAACCTCGAATAAGACCTCTTGGATCACAGCTGGTTCCAACGGCAAAACACAGGTAAGAATTGCGGCGAGAAAGGGAAAAAAAAATTATCTTGAGAGGGGAGGCAATTGATGAAAATAATATTACCTCACAGCTCCACGCACTCGGGTACATCACACACATGGGTGTATAGAAGCTCAGGAATGTGTAGCGAGTGCACGAGACGAGCGTGATTACAAACAAAGGTAGATTCAGTCACGAATCCAATCGGTGCGGATGGTTACTTCATCAGAGAGACATTACTACGTCCCAGCTTACGGGTGCTTTGGTTAGGATCGGCAAGAGGTCCTACCGTTTGATAGTCTCCATACAACCGGGTCTGATACGGGCTCTCGCTGGTATTTTTGTCGCCGACGGTAATATTTTTCTCTCTCTCCCTCTGCTCACAAGATGCGCAATATAATACGTCTGTGTACTAAAGTTCCGTTTACTACATTGGCTATGTGAGAAAGCTTGAAAGACGCCAAGTGGTATTTGTGTCTGACCCCGATTGGCGGATATCTATGCCAGACAATCGGTTTCTCGGAATATTATCAAGACCAAAGGACAGACAGACAGACTTCACGTACGCAGCACAGCGATCAACGACGTCACCATTACACTGCAGATCTCACCTCATCGTGTTTGGTATGCTCGATAGACGATGGCCCAGGCCGACTCCGCGCGGAAGAAAATAAAAAACCCCACCATTGTCGCAAAAGAATTGGCCCTTATAAGCTTACTCACCGCTAGCACACGCGGATTACCACTCTAGGGTCACGGTCACGCTCAAACGAAAAAGTCGAGAACACGAGACTACGCACAGCGTCCTTCGTCATGATCGGCAGTCATGCATGTACCGAACACCGTCCGATGACACCCCTCATTGAAGCTTGGCCTACATACCTCACTAGCATCGAAAGTGTATGACGCCTTTTTTCCCCTCTATCCCCGGGCCGTTGAGGGAGGGTGGCGAGGCCAGCACTGCTTTTTCCTATTTGGGCATTGTCCAATAACGATCTTTTATAGACATGCATCTCTGTGTATCGGCCCGTAAGGTGTTGTACATATGTGTGAGTGTGCCTGGCTGCGAGTAATCGGGGAGGCGGAATGGACCTGAGCTACTTTTATTGCTGGGCAAACTACAATGCTTGAGTGACTGATGGCTGTGCGACAAAACAAGTTCATGGCCCGGAAGAGGAAGAAGCAAAATTGTGCGCCCAACATTTTGGCGATCTGGCATGAATTTTTTTTTCTTCACGCGGCTGTGGATATTACCAACCACTATGCTTGGGCATAAGCCGTGTACGGTGTATATTCGGCAGCGTTACAGCGGTTGATTTAGCTGTGTTTAGGGAGCAGCATGGGTGTGGGCGATGAGTGCGGGCGCAACGGCTTGGATCTACTCGTAATCGTGTAGAGGTATGATTGTCGGTGAGTTGCATCCATGATCCGGAAATTCTTGGTTCCGGAGGGCTACTCAATATGACACATAGCAGTCGTCGGTCCAACAGGTCCCAGGGTGTATTGACGATGACATGGTTAAAAGCAAAAACCCACGCAGGGCCGACGGGTGTGCTGGCGTTAAGCGTGAAAGGGTACCCACGGATGCGGAAAGTCACAAACACGAGCTGAAGTAGCGCCAGAAGTTAGTCCGGAGATAAATACGCGGCTTCGCAGAGCAGCGCGCTTGCATGTATCCACGGAGTCGATGGTATATATGGTGGGTAACTATAATGACAGAGGGTACCACTTGGTGTGGGCATGGATGCGATCAACAGGCTAGCAGAGCTGATTGTTGGGCAGCAAGTGGCAGCGGGAAAAGCGGAAGCAAATAAAAAAGGCGATGAAACACACACCGGAGCGTGAGCCACCCTGTTGTGTGTCGTCGAGATCATGCTCGAGCGGTCTGTTTGGGGGGGTGGGCAGTTCCAAGTTGTGCCAGGCCGTGGATCGCTGTCGACGCTACTTAAAGGAGGGGTAGTGTTGCGGGCGCTGGTGGAGCGCGTCCTAGCCGCAGCGGCGCGAAAACATCGGTGTGTTCGACAAAGGGAGAAGCCGGCGTGCCGTGGTCATCAGACTGGCTGGAAAGGCAGTTGGGAAGGCGGCAGGCCGGGCAATAAGCGACTTGCGTACACTTTGCGCAGCGATCAGGCCTTTTTGTCTCGGGCGCCCAAAAATAGGCGTTCAATATACAGAGGGCCCCGCTAATCAGGGCCATGCAGGCGTGACTGCTTTTGCTCACTGTGGCAGGCGAAAAGAGGTGCTGCTGGCGCTGAGTGGCCGAGGCAGCCTTTGTGATCAACCACGTAAGCACGGTTTAGCCTAGAGGCGGCCTAGAGGGACAGCGACAGGCGGTTTGTCGATCTGGTGAGATGAAAAACCGGATAGTGCATGTACAGTAGTGTACGCCTAGCATGCATAGCATCCGCGGGCCCAGTCTGCACCGTCATGACACCTGACGACGAGGTACCTGCAAACGAGTATCGCCGCCGGGCGAGCAGGTCTCAGTTGGCAGATCCAGGAGTGCCCTTGTCAGTCGGGATGCACGCAGTAGCACCGAACTGGCGTCGCTTTTGACACATCGGCTGATGTGACGGCGGTGGGATGCATGACTGGCAGGTTCCAAGCACAGTCTTACAGGCGAATAGTGACTGCTGTATAGGATTGCGACTAGGGGGTGGCCACTGGAAGATTAAAGCGGAGTCCCATTTCCGCATTGGTACGTAGTATTACAAAGGGTCAGATCGGCCGTGTAACCGTACCTAGTAAGCGTCGTGCCCAGCTGGCCCGACCTCGGATACCGTCAGAGTGTGGGAGTGTGTGTGTGTGCTCTGCTGATTGAGAAAAACTTTGCTTCTATATTAGCTGCCATGTCGGCGCCTGTTGCATCAGCAGGCGCCTTGATCCTACCTCGATTCATGACGACGGCAAGAATCCTTCGCTCGTACGTGTTGCATGCAAGGGATGCAAAGCAGAAAAAGCGAGCCAAAGAGCGATGCGACAGCCAGGTTGGTTCACCGAAGCGGCAAAAAGTAAAACAAACGCCCACGGTGCCTCAAAACGAGTCACCATCCGACCACCACCCCCTCCTTGTAGGGGTGGAGACGGGTTTTTGCGGAGATGCAGCATGGCTGAATCTGCTGTGTGGCAGGGCACTTAGCATAAAATCGAGCAACTGCAAAGTTTCAGCTGCGACGCGCCGTGTGAAGCCGAGTACAGACGACTCTCTGATCCCTACATGTAATGGTCACACTGTCAAGGGGCTTGTGCAAAAGTAATGTGTGTGGGTGTGGGTGTTGGATACGAAGACATGGCGTGCGTATTATTGCTCATGTACCTGCAACCTGCACATGGACAAGCAGACGGCTGCTGTGTCGGCCAAATAGCGTATAGCCACCAGCGCATGTCACTCATGTGCGAATGCCATCGCCCACACACGCCGAGCTAGAGATGGTTTAGCAAGCGGTGCTTGAGATGCATAGTGCGACTCAACCCGGCAAATGTCAAGTTGAGGGCAAGGAGGCTCACCGACGATTAGTGTGGCTGCTGATCAAGGCACCCCCAGGAGGATGCGACGGAGAACGGCGATTGGCCACCTGGTGCTCGACGTTGAACAAGTGGGCTCTCTCGAGCCGCCTGGTGAGGCTAATGCTCGCACCCAAGGATAAAGTGCCGCCGCGCCCGCAAGAGAATTTCGTGTTTGACGTCGCCCTAGTGGAGGGAGGTCTAGACCACGCATCACAGGCATGCGAGCCAACCCTACTAGAGATCGTCGTCATCCACAAATAATGCGGCTACTGAGCCCATCATTTCTTATGGGTGCAAACTTGCTCGCTTGGTGCTTCGTCTGTGGCTAGCCTTGCGTTCCCAGCGACGGACGGATTCCGGTTGCTGCGAGGTGATTTGGGAATAGAATACGAGGGCAAAGCGCCAACACCCTGGAAGGGTAAAAATAAGAGTCGGTGTCGGACCACGGGTGTGGAGGCCAAATCAGCACCCCTCTGCAGCAGAGAATTGCCCTGCCGACCAAATGTGGAGATGGTCTTTGTTATCGGCAGGGTATCTGACTGTTGGTCTGTGAGTGGCTAGCGTAGGCGGTGCCGCTTATACCGCAATTTTTGTTCTTCCACGGGCTTTTCCACGATGAGACGCCACGTTTGAGACCCACCCGACTCGTGGACCGCGTACTGGTACGTCATTCCAGGGTTCCTTTCCCGTGTTGCAGATTGCCGGACTGGGCCTGGTACAGATGGGCAGCTGGCGGAGTACGCTTGGGGGGTGCAGGACCCGCGCCGCGTCAAAACCCAAGCAAGTGCGCCCGACGGAGGCAGCCCGGAGATGGCCTTGTTGAAACGACAGTCTTGATAATCTCGATTGATGAGACCAGCAACGCACAAGACGGCTATGAGGCACGGGGTCTCCAAATAGTGCCATAACCTGCAAAGAGTGTCTTGTGCCAAAGTGACGCACGGCTCGCCAACTCGCCAGCTGACGAATAGCGGCAGGATGCAAGTCAGCACTCAACCAACACCTCGATGCGATGGTTCGCGGGCTTGAAAGAGAGAGAGGGTGCGAGAGACGAGAGAGTGTGTAAGAGAGTACGAGCAAGCAAGCAAGCAAGCAAGCGACGGGGTGTACTGCAGCGCAGAGCAGGCTTTCCGGTGGCAGCTCGGTGCTTATTTCGCCCAGTACAAGCACACCTGTTGCGATGCACAGCGTGGCACAGCTGCGCCGCAATTTTTTTTTTGCGTCGACCAAAATGACCGAGGCTGGCTGGTGCAGAGTCATACTGGGCGGGTGTGATACGCGGGATGTGCTGGATCACGGGATAAGGCGCAGTGATTCGTTCTCTTACGGGTCACACTAGCTGGCAATATGGCTCACTGACGCCCACGCTGGGAATTTACAAGTCTTGACCGGGCTGGACGTGTCATGTCGGAATTACTTTGTTCGCTGGCACGAATAATCAATCATCAATCAAACAGAATGCAAGCGAGAGCCGACTGCCCGCGGCATCCATGTCAACGTCGAGAGGGTGATATTGCGCGGGGGCGTTCGTTCTGATGCAGCCAAGTGGCCGTTGATAAGGGCTTTTCTTTTTTCTTTTTTCTTTTTCGGGGCTGCATATACCATGGTGGAGGGTAGCGGCTGCAAGGAGACAATGGCATGCCATCAGAGTCGTATACTTGTTTTGGCGAGCACATGCAAGCATCCCCCCCTGACGGGAATGCTGTTCGTTTGAACCACGCCCAAAACCATGCTTGTGCCCGCGTTGGACCGCTGCCGATCATTCAGGCGGGACGAAACCAGGGTTCCTTCTCGGCGCTTCGGCTGCATCTCATCAGCCCGCTCCGGGGATTTCTGGTCATCGAACGGCATTGCCACTTTGGGCCTGGTCGCCGTGGGGTTGTGCCAGGGAGGCCTGAGGAGAAGCGCCTGTGCTTGGCGTCTAGGTGCAGCCAGCACTGGTCGTTGTGATCGGGACCAGCGACAGGTGAGCAATGTGCCGGCGTGCATGATTGCCTATCCCGTCCCAAGTGCCCATGTCGCTCGAGGGGTACAGACTATAGTAGGTGCAAGGGGGGGCGGTGGGGTAGCCGATGGTCGACGATCTCAGCAAGACAAAAAAAATGACATGCCACTTTTGTGAACGCGCGTATCGCCATATCGGCCACAGTGAGCCCGGTCGCCAATAATGCCGGAAGGTGATGCAGCGGTTCAGCGTTGAGTTAGCCCACAGTGGCCGTGTTTCGATCAACAGACCGGTCGCTCGGTTGTCCAAGCCCGATGCTCGACGTTAGCAGCGTGCACATGGTTTCAAGGCGTGCTGGAGTGGAGCACGGCGCTGGCCAAACGTTAAAGTGATTTTTTTTTCTCTCTCGATGCTGCTCGGCGCTGGCTACTAAGTGCAGCCAGGGTGGCAGAGTCGACACAGGCATACGAGGCGCCTGGGCGCGAGCCGTCGTGGGCGGCAGTCCATGCTTCGGGGGACAAGACTGGCGGCCTGGTGCGAGGTGAAGGACTGACTGATGACGGAGTGCATGACTGGTGGGCGGCTCGATGTTGTTCGGTTGCAAGGCTGATGCGAGGGCGAGGGGCAGACAGGCAGACGGGCAGAAGCACAGGCGGGCAGGCCGGCCAGCAGCAGCAGCAACAGGCAGGAAGGCAGGCAGGAAGGCAGGCAGGCAGGCAGACAGGCAGGCAGGCCATGTGCCAAGGATGCCGTGGGGATTGCACCAATCTCCGCGAGCGTCCCGCCGTTGGCTGTGTGACGCAGGCCGGTGATGCATGTGTGTGTGATGGTGCATTCCATCTGCAAAGGCCCATGTCATGGACTCGCGGTCCCCGTTGCACGTCGCGCAGTAGCAGGGGCGGGCTGGGGGCATGGCGATTTCTGGAAGACGGTCGCCTAGGCGCAGAGCCAATGGCGGCGGCGGCGCAGCGCCCACCCCAGATCGTGCTTGGATACCCATGGGCCAGCGCTGTGGTTTGCCGGCTGCACGCGCGACCAAGCAGGAGGTGCTGGGTTGCTGGGATGCTGGGCGCGCTGGGAGCGAGGTGCTGGGATGTGGGTGCGCTGGGATGCTGGCTGGGTGAGTGCAGGGCGCTGGCACTGGTGGGGGGGAGGGGGGATGGTGCTAGGCGTTAGGCGTAGAGGTTACTAGCATAGTAGGTTAGGGCAGGGTAGCAGTGGGTGCAGGCGCAGGCGCAGGCGCATGCTTTGCTTGCTGGGTGCAGCGTGCCGGGTGCCTTTGCTGCTGGTGCTTGCTTGGTGCTGCTCTGCTGGGGCGCTGCGGCTGTCGGTGCCGCCCCCTCATTGGCTGCACGCCCGCCCTCGCCAAAACACGCCCGTAGCCCAGCCCAGCTCCCAACCTCGCTATCCGCTTCTTCCACCCTTTTCCGAAACTACTGCGCCAGCCAAACTCTGACCCCCCCTCCCCCATCCAACTCCACTACCCATCCGTCCACCCCATCCATCCATCTACCCTAATCCTGTATCCATCCATCCGCCGACGCCCCTGATCTCGCGATGCTGCTCCTCCTGCTGGTGCCGCCGCCGCCACACAGGCTCGTCCATCACCACACCCCCCATCACCATCAGCACCACCATCATCATGACCGCTCCGGCGGGCTGGCTGCCTGTCCTGTCTTGGCCCCCCATCTCCAGCAGGCCACGAGTATCGCCGGCCTCGTCTGCAACCCCCCACCCGCCTGACTATTAGGTGCACTGCGCTGCTGCGCTGCGTCGCGTTGCGCTGCGTTGCGTGCGTTGCGTTGCTTTGCTGCCCCCCTCCCTCAGGCGCGGCTAAAACATGACGCTGCCGAGTGAGGGCGTCGCCGCCGCCATGCACCCACCGTCCTTTGTCCAACACGGCCAGGGCTAGTAGACCGCCTGGAGAGCCACCGCACCCACCCACACACCCCCATGCACACACACGACACTCGCACCCCCGGCGTGGAGCCCAGCTGAGTCGCACTGCAAGTCCCACCTCGGCCTAGTCGCACTACCGCTTTCTGCCATCATGGCCTGCAGCCGTGGTGGTTTCCCTGGCCTGCAGTCCTGTCTCGACAAGAGCCGGCCGTCGTCTAGCTGCACGGATGCTCCGTCGCGCGCTGCGCCATGATACATGGTCCCTTTGCAAGTCCCGCTTCCCTGCCCTGTGATTTGGTCATGGCAGGCGTTCCTTTTCGCTTTCTGCACCCATGTCGCTCGTTGATCGTGCCAGCCGTGCCACTGGCCCTAGTCGTCACAGCGCTCCCTCCGAGCCATCCCTTGGTGGCTCCGTATAGTCAATACGCACCCGTTCCCTGTCTGCATCTATCCCACTATTAGTTGTTCTTGACTTTGGCTAGCCTAGCCCTGGCTCTCCGTGTACCATGACTTTTGCCGCGAGGGTACAGTGTTCCAATTTCCCCATCCCACCCTTCCCAATCGGTCTATATCTCTTGGCACTCCATATACCTATGCAGATGCCCCCCTCCCCCAGGCCATGGCATACTCTCTACAAAGCCAGACCACACTGACTGTGACCGACACTCCTGCCGGCTACCACAGCACACATACACATATACATCGGGACCCTCGCAGGATATAACATCGACCTTGCCCCTCCCGTACATGACCACTTGCTTCCCACCATACAATCTCGCCAACAACAACATGTCGGGCCACATGCAACCATCACAGCTCCACCGACGCACCTCGCGTGGCTCGGTCAGCCAATCAGCATGCCGTTCATCACGCATTGAAAAGACAAAGAGCCACCACAGCAGCCCAAAGGCCATGGAGAGGAGAAAGACTACCTCGGAAACCAAGCTCTATGCTACGCTCGACGACCACTACCGGATGATGTTTGGCGTAGATGCTGAAGAGACGGAAGAGCGCCCCCAATCAACCCGACCCGTGAGCTGGCACCCGGCTTCGTCCCAGTTCCAGTCACAACAAGCACAAGCAACAAACTACTTTGAGCCCCAACAATGGTCACAAGCATACTCACCTTCACGAAACTCTTGCCATGGGTCCGACTACTACTCGCTTTCAGCACGCAACTCGATGCTCGAGCCCACCACCAGTGCCCCAGCCGGGTCTGACTATGGCTGGTCTCAACAACAACAAACGCCCGGCTACGTCAACTCTTGCATGAACACACCGACCTCGGAGCCTCTGCCATGGTATCTGCAGCAATGGGCACAGAAGAACCAGGCACAAGCCTTTGAGGGACAGGATGGATGCAACGCATATGCTCCTATGCAAGCAAGTGCTCAGCAAGACCAAGACATGGATGAGGAAGAGGAGGAGGGTGAGAAGCTAGTAGCCCTGGGCCTCTACGACGCACCCGAGCCGTCACTGACATGGGGGGCGCCTAGCGAAGGCAAGGGCCTCAAACTGGAAGAAACGTGGCAGCCGCCCGAAGAGGACGAGGACGAGGACGACGATGACGCAAGTTCCGAGGGCAGCGTCGAGGAGCCATCGCCACCCCTGCCACCGGTGCACGAGCAGGTGCAGCATATGCCGGTTCATGTCAAGTCGCAAACCCCAAGCAGCATGGAAGGCCAGAGCTTCTTCTTTGACGAAGACGAGACGGTGTCCAAGGAGTGGTGGTTTCAACAGGTCAAGCAGCCCTCGATGCCAGTGCGGGACGCTGGGCTGGGATACGGATGGTTGTGAGGGGACGATGCGGGTTTCAAACGCAATCAGCCCTACTCAAACACGACGCGGCTTCATTCTGAGCATTGGGTTTGGTATATTTTTATTCTTTTTTTCGTTTAGCACAGCATGGCGTTTTGCATAGTCCCGATTTGGGAGCCGGACATGGCCGGTAGAGACAAAGATGAAGATACCCAGCCTTCACAGGCGAGAGAGAGAAAGAGGCAATCTTGGCGTCATCGCTCACACGAGGTCAGATGGAGACGCAATTGTATAGTACTAGTAGAGAGCGCCTCAGGGCGCACCAATCAAAGACATGACATGACAAAGCAAGGAGCCACGGACCAGAGAGGAAGGTGCTACTGACGTGACGACTGTGACTGATGCAAAAAGGGCAAGAGAGAGACACAGGACGCAGACACAGACACACAGAGAGAGAGAGAGAGAGAGGAGGCGAGGCATGCCCATGGCCATGGCGCGCGCGCAACCGACCCTTGGAACGACGACGACCCCGGCCTCGGCGCATGCCGCAAACCACGACCCGCTTGTGTGGTGTATTCCTATAGTACTAGGAGGAGGCGGACACACAGACAGGACGGACCATAGATAGTAATCATGGTCAATAGCACATGGACACTGACACCGACACCGACACCGACACAGGTACATAGCATAGGGTACCACCACACCCACACCCACACCCACTCGCTTGTCTTTTCAGGCCGCCGACGCAGCAAATGGCGCGTCGGCGTCATGTCGCCGCGGCTTCCGGATCCATGTGCTCAGGTCCCAGTCTTTTTTTTGCGCAAATGAACCACGACGCAATTGTGTCACAGTCGCCGGCAAAGGCCCGATGGCCACCTTGGATCCCGCGCCCTCAGCCTCATCCGTCGAGCAATGCATCTGGCGTCGACTCGAGCGCTGGCGCTGGCGCTGGCGCTGGCACTGGCACTGGCGCCGTGCCGTCTCGCCTGCCTGCCTGGCCGACTGACGGCCTTGGGACTGACTGACTGACTGGCTCGCTGGGCTGCCACCCAGTGGCCCGACCGCCCGCAAGCCGTCAAACGGGCCCAGCCTGCGCGGCTCACGGCGTGTTGGCCTGCTGCCTTCTGCACCATCATCCTTCTGCATATTCTTCATCGCCCAACTTCGGCGAGACCCGCCACAGTTGCCTTTCCCAACTGCCTCGCCCTCGCCCACGCCTATACGTCGCCTGCCCACACCCACCCATGCCTGTGCTATTGTCGGAGGCTAACCACGTAGCGCGCAATAACATTTCAGACGGCACAGGTTCCAGAATATGGGGTGAGATTGCGTTTCGCCAGACTTACAGCCCGCACCCGACCCTCCCATTGGCGCCATGCGAGCCACCGGGGCATAGCCCGGCGCTAATCTTCTCCAATCGACGACTTGTTTTTTTTTTTCCTTTTCCCTTTGCATACGAACGCGTCCTCACGTGCCTCACATCTGCGACGTAATCGCCCGGCCAATCGCACGCTCGCCTTCCCTGGGCCCTTTTACCACGCGTTAGGGCGCCGCCTCGCCTAGATTAAAGCCGCCATGGACTCAAATCCTCGATTCGTGGTGACGGCATGGCGCAATAGCCACGAGCTGCTTCAGCTACGCCAGGACTTGTACAGTTCCGAGACGCCTAAAAGACAGAGGGCTGTCGACAAGGTAAGCCAACTCTCCAAGGGCGCGCGCACGCTGCGGGGAGTCATGCTAGCAGTCAGCTGATGGCCAGCTAGGTTTTTGCATGGCGGTTGCGCAAGCCAGATGGCCTCCCTCTGCTGCTCGACTCGACGGCAGATATTGTTGACGTGATCCTCCAAGATGGGAGGGGCACACTGCCGCACAATGCCCTGCGGCTGCTGTATGCCACGGCACTATCAAGGTAGGCTTCTCGACCACTCTGTCAGCTCTCTCTTTCTCGTATTGTATTACATCCTCCGATCCCTGTCCCATGTTTGTTGTCGGCTTGGAACTCTATCATTGGTATTCCTGGGTCTACGCCACTCAACCCGTTCATCTTGCTTTACCACCCTCTTGCTCTACCTGCATGCTGCAACACTATTTGGAACCGACCAAGATGACACCAACCCCGTAGATTTGTAACCGGTCTGGCAGACACCCAGATCGACTTGACTCGTGACCGCCCCTCCTGGTTCCCTTCTGGAAAGTCTCTCCAGCTACCCCTCACTCTACTGGAAACACGACATCGCATCGTCCATCGGCATCTGCCGTCACTCGCCGAGCTAAAGCGCGCCGCTACTCAGTCACTCGAGTGGCTGTGGGAGTGGTACTGGGCCCAGTTGGATTATGCCTTCAAGACGGGTAGATCCGCAGGTGGGGAGGAGCATGAGGAGCTGGGTGTAGAGAGTAGAGAAGCCATCAAGGACAAGTTACAGGCTATCCTAAAGACGTATGTCAAGGAGAGAAAAAGCGAGATTAAGCGTCGAAGAGAGGAAAGTAAGGCTGCCGAAACCGCCCTGTCAACCTACACCCTACGCTTCTCGCACAACACGACGACGACGCCGCTTACCCAAGTACGCCGTGTACTCCTTGAACTGTTAGTCCAAGACGAGATGATTCTTCCTTCAGATAAGAAACTGGGAAGTACCATGTCCGGAGCTTTTCTCATCTGGACGCCCCTGCTCCTTGCCTTTAGCACAGGGGGCTCGCCTGAAGCGTCTATTCTCTCCATCGAGATGCTCATTGAGCATCTCGTTCAGAAGATGAATTCAAACTGGCCAACAACGGTTGACCCAGAAATGGATCCCATAAAAGAGGGTCTTTCAGCGTGGATCGTCCACCTCGTCACATCTGACACCTGGGCTCCCGCACGACGACACTCGTCAGAAAGTAGAATGCATGAGCAGCTGCTCGCGAGACTCTTTTCGACCCCTTCTTTCTGGAACTTACGCGTGGCTGAGACGTTGCTGGACGCTGGACACGTCACTAACGTCGAGTCGTGGCGCGCTGTGCTTGATGCAGCCAGAGAGGAGGGCAATGTAGCCGAGACTATGGACGTCGATGTCGATAATATCGCTGAGGCCATGCCGGTTGGCCAACACAACGACGGTGAGTCCAAAAAGGAAAGGGTCAGGGGGCCGGTAAAAGTGTTGGGCATGTGGAAGCCTAGGCCCATCGGATGGATGCCTGAGGGATGGTCGGATGATGAGTAGTAATCATAAAATGCTACTGTCTAGTAGTAGTACATACACGGTGAGACTACGGGGTTTCTAAATCTCCATTACCGACTACCAAATATGATTGATGACGCTATAGCACTACTCCTATAGGTAGTTCTTGTATCCTTGGAAAATGCCCCCTTTTTTTTCATTTCTCGCGTCTATTTGAAATGCCATTACATGCATCCCTTGGCCTATGCCCATCTTCCCATTTCACCATCCATGATATCTACATAACACGCGGAATCTATACTTCCCCTATCTATAGTACTTGAATAACACATACACACAGATCTACTATATCTGTTATATATCCATGTACTTGATAGTTACTTATCCACTTGTTTAATTCACCCCTTTCATTTTCCCATTTTCCCATTTTCCATCTTCTATCCATCTACCCTTGCCAACATGTCAGCATGTCACTATACATACATACATACATACATACATACATACATACATACATACATACATACATACATACATACATACATACATACATACATACATACATACATACGTGACTCTGACTCTGACAAGATATACTAGATTATACATTTCATTCTCCCTTCTTCCCTTCTCTTCTATTAGCATGGTTATGGTCATGGGGAGGTAATCTGACTGAACTAATGAACTTACAAACCAAGTATCTGATTCTGACTCTGACTCGCCACTGTTTGCTGTTATTATTCCGCCATGTTCCGCTCCGCTGTCTTCCTACTGTATCGCATCTTTCCGGACATGGCATGGATTGATGGATGAATGAGTGAGTGGAAAGATGGTGGTGTGATATTTTCTTTGTTAATTCGTCTGACTTGTTTTGTCTACTTGGGTGATTTCAAGAGGGTATGTACGAGAAGGTTAGGATGTAGTTTGGAGTCATGATGAAAATCATAGAATACTGTTTTCCTGAAGGATTGGAATTTCACATCAATGATAGAGACAGAGACTAAGAGCTATATGAAATCAGGTTCATGTGTAAAGGCATTTTGTTAGTAGCCTTTTGGAGAGATATTCAACTTCATTTTGAGTCAAACAGAAAATCACCAAGTCTAGTCTGAGGTCAACTGTTTTCTCAAGTCCATTTGGTAAAAACTCATTCAAACATGCAAAATATCAAGACATCATAGCAACGGAAACAGACCAGTATTAGAAATTACATTCTTTATTGATTTTTTTTCTCTCTGAATGCTTATTTCATGTAACTAATTCTAAATCTTTGCCTTTACTCCTTCTGGCAGAATACGGTTTTCAATCAAGCGCATAACCTTCATAGTTTGTTCAGCAAGAGTAAGGGTCAGAATCTACAGACACAGTTAGTTTTCACTCTCTCTATCCAAATCATATATGAGAACATACCGTATGTGGCAGAATCCTGGCCAAATGTGCAAAGTAGCCCTTGTACAGCGCAAAAATACCCTCCGTCTTTACCGTACGCGACAAACAGTCAAATGCAGAGGCATACAGGTTGCCCGTCTGGTTGTACATCCGCGACATGATTGTGTCAGGGGGATGCATGACGCAGCAGACGACGAAGCCACTGGCAGTACTACTCGCAATGTGCAGCGGCATGCCCTCCTCCATACCAAGATGCTTGACTAAACGTCTCTTTGCAAAAAAGTATGTAGGAAGCTGGACAGAGCTGCCGAATCCTGTGCGGACCATTGCTGGACCTACACCCCTGTAGAGACCCTTTACGCCTTCTGCACTGTATATTTGGCGCATTCCGTCAAGAGCGTTGCGGTAGTGGTGCTGCGTTCCTACGGGTAAAAAGGGCGAGTAGGATTGCAAGCGGGTTTTTACGAGGAAAAAAGGCGATCCGGCTGCAGCCCCAAGGATACCGGACGAGGCACCGGCAAAGAGGTTGATGCCGAATGATTGTACTGCTGCATCGCTGTAGACGACGTTTGTAAGGGTTTTACGTATCGGTTCGTAGAATCCTAGACGACATCCGTTTAGAGTCATCTGGTAGACGTACTGGGCGTGTGTCAGTCCCAGCTAGGTGGTTGTCGGCCATTGAATGCCTTTGGAGACGTACTGCGCAGCCCAGCCCGCGGAGTAAACCTCTCGGTCCTTCATTCTTGAGAATGACGCTCACACCGTGAAAGACACCCTTGTATAACCGTGGCGCATCGCTCTTGGCCTTCAGCTCTCCTTGTAATTGTAGTCTGCGCGAGCCGTCAACGTGCCTGTCGCGTAGGTGCTACCAATTGGGGTTTGCGCACCGAATCTTGACCGTCTCGAAACCGTGGGTGACGGTCACAGCGCCGCAAGCTGCGATACCGCCGGCTATGAATGAGCTGCAAAAGTCAGTCTGGCGCACTTGTCGGTGGCAAGGCGCAGTTACCCAAGAGTTGTAGACATTCTCGTGCGCTTATGTGACAGCTGCGCAAAAAAAAAAAGTCCAGAGGCAGTCGGGTTAATACGTTGTACACTCGCTTCTCAATAATATGCCGTCAATTACCGCTCAATCCGAGGAAAAGGACAAGAAGAAGCAAGTCAAAAAGGGGAGTCTGCAGGATCAAAGTCGAAACGCCACGGAGGAAGGAGCTGGGTGTTATACAATCATTGCATGTACATAGTTAGGAGAGAACAGGCCAATGGGGCGGATGGCCATGGTGAATAATCTCGCGGTCCGGTTTCGGCTCAGGGAGGGTCGGCGGTTCAGAAGCTACGCAAGAAGTCGGCGGCGCGGAGACCCACTTGTTTCGCTCGCACCGCCATGTCTTCAGCGCATTCTGCCGGCGCTGTCTGTCTCACGGTCGCGTCGCGTCAGCCTCCAGCCCACGAATCCGACTCGCTACCAGAGCGAGGGGAGATGCCAACAAAGGGCAGACCGACTTCGCGGCAGAGGGTTTAGCATATTTCCGACACTGCAATGGCCGGCGCAGCGACGCCCGGCGGAGGGCCTCCTCCACCGCCTGCAGGCCCGCCGACACAAAAAGTCAGCGACGTCATAACAAGCTTCCGGCCTCAAAGAGTGAGCCTCCCTCGCAACCCACGATGATGTAACGCGTATATTCACAATGCTCCCAGCGCTTCAAGTCGGGCGGCCAGGGCACGTCCATTACCTCGCTCGACTTTGACGACTCGGGCGAGCTCGCCATCGTAGCCCGCGACGACGACACGCTCCAGATCTACAACTGCAAAGAAGGCAAGCACGCCAAAGAGCTCAAGAGTCAAAAGTACGGTGTCCACCTGGCCCGCTTCAGCCACCACGCCCAGAGCATCATCTACGCCAGCACAAAGGTCGACGACACGATCCGCTTCCTCTCCACCCACGACAACTCGTACATCCGCTACTTCAAGGGCCACACCGATACGGTCACGTCTATTGCTCTGTGTCCGTCCAAGGACGAGTTCATCAGTTGCTCGAGGGACAATACGGTGCGCCTGTGGAATCTCCAGTCGCCCAACTATGTCGGCCTGCTCAATCTGCATGCGCCCTACCTCGCGGCCTACGACCCGTCCGCGACCGTCATAGCCATTGCCTCACCGCCCACACAGTCCATCCTCCTCTATGACATGCGAAACTACGACAAGCCGCCATTTGCAACGTTTGATCTTCTCGAGTATGAGCAGCGTTTCATGGGAGGACAAAAAGCGGACTGGACCAAGATGGAGTTTAGCAATGACGGAAAGAGCCTCGTCGTGGCCACCAACGGAAGCGGCCATTTTGTGCTAGACGCCTTTTCTGGCGACATTTCGCATTTCTGCTACCGCAAGGCTGGGTCGTCCGGGCGCCTACCACCGGCTTCTTCCGTGACTAATGTCAGTGGTGCTGCACGGAACGGCGACACGCCAGCAAACGGACAGGGCGACATCTGCCTCACTCCAGACGGACAATTCCTTATCGGAGGTAGCGGCGAGGACGGCTTGTTAGTATGGGACATTTCCAAGCCTCCTGCCCCAAACAACATTCTGGAGCCCATGGAGAAGCTGCCAGGACAGGGCAAGGGCGCAATTGTGGGATACAACCCGAGGACGAACCTGCTAGCGAGCGCAGACAAGGATTTGTATCTCTGGCAGCCAGACCCTGACTTGATGATTTGAGCATTCGCCTTCATATATGAAGCATAGCGTCAAGCAAGGAAAGGAATGTGCCACTGAATACGTACAGGGACAGCGGCGAAATCATGGCTTCAAGCCCCGACCGACTGCACAGCGGACAGGGAACGCAGTAGGAAATCATCTATTGCACATGTTTCCCAGATACTCAATTGGTAGAGAGCCTAGAGAAAAGTGCTGGGTTGTGGAGAGAAGACGGCCATTAGCAAGGTAGCATTGCAAGCTAGCATTAGCCAATCATGATCACTCTGACTGTGCAATTGATACAGCGGGTTCTTCGGTGTTTAGATAGCCAATATGAGCGGTTATTTCATGGTGAGATATCACATGCTGTGTCGGTTTTACACACGAGATGACCTGTAATCGCCGCGGAGAATTAGCAATGCTCCGATTCGACGCATACGAGCCGTCATTGGCCAATCTATCCAACGCCTCGCACACCCGTCTGAGTGGCGAATGGCCGGCGATGGAAGAGTGAAAAAAAAAAAAGACGCTCGATATCTTCTCCGCAAAACGTGATTTGGTCGATCGCCATGGCGGTCATCCTAACAACCCCGAGGGAGCGGCCGCCAAGAGGGGCATGGAGCGGCCTTCCATTTGTGGTTGTTTCTCGTGTGAGATTTCCATGGTCGATCGCATGCATACAGGATAGATCTTGGACGTGCACGAATAAGGTGACGAGAGGATCATGATCCCTGCGACGGGCCTCGCCTTTGAAGCGACATGGATTGGAGCCCGATGGCAACAGTGCTGACTCTTTGCTCCACCATATTGCTTTCTGTCGCTACACAGCGGGTTTTGGCAATGGCCGTGGCGCTGAGCCGCAGAGTCATACGGGGCGCTGCACATGCAGCATGCCCGTCATGCGCTGCATCAAGCACAGCAGAGGATGATGAGTTGCTTGGGCTGCTGTGCATGCCGCCCCACCACAGGGGACGCTGGCCGTGTTGCAGAGTAGACGGTTGCATCCGAACGGCGTCGAGATGGGACGAGAGCGAGTGGAGCTGGCTGACAAGCAAGGCGGGGTGCAGGACGCAGCGTCGAGACAGTTCTGTCGACGACAGCGGGACGTGTGCATGTCACAGAGGCCAAGGATGTTGTTCGCTGTGCCCACCAGGACGACTGGGGGGCATGGGCCGTTCGAGGCGAATCAAGTGCGCGGCCATGATGCTGGACTGGAGCGATTTTAGTGATACATAGAGGGCTGGCGAGGATTACGAGGAGCGTGAGCTGAAGAGGCAACGCAACCCCAGGAAGCCGTCGTGGCCGGCGCCTTCAGACCCTGGGCAGCGACGAGGATCAGAAATAGGGCCTTGTCGCCGTGTGTGGTGTACGTATGTAGTATGTAAGCTGGTGGTGGAGGTGTTTGCTGTCGCCGTCGCTGTCATCCGGCCCGCGCTGGCAAGGATAGCCTGGAGTGGGCGGCTGAGCGTGACGGCATGCATGTTTGGAGGCCATGAAGAGGACGTGTTCATGCTCGCCTAGCAAAGGCATATGTAGACTGGCGCAGGCATAGGCGAGGACACAGGCGAGGCAGAGGCAGAGGCAAAGGCTATGGTGAAGGCAAGGTTGCAAAAAACTGGGGCGATGTACGGCGTCTTACTGCGTAGAGTATGGCCCAGACAGGCCCTAGACCCTGACGGACAAAGCCTCACTCGCCTGGCAGCCGTGATGGACGGACAGCTTTTCCGCCACGGCCCTTTCGTGCAGCACGGCGAGAAGGGCCCCATGGCGGCCGCGTCGTCGTCGCCCGTCCAGATGCCGCAGCCTTGCGCGTCGTCGTGGAGAGCACCGCAACATGGCGCCGCAGCGTCCGGTCGAGATGAGAGCGGGCGGCCTGGCCAGGGCCCGACTGGCTCTGGCGCACACGAGCTGGGGTTCTCCGCATCTTGCCCATAGCGCTGGGTCATCCGCTCCTTCCCTTCCTGCGCCTGTGCCTAGCGGATATTATTAGGCCCCTCTTCGTCGTCGCTGTTGCCCAAGTCCTCCCTCACCCACCGCTGACGACCCTCTCTTACTACATGCTCCTGTCACCCTCCTCGACGCCCACCGCTGACACGCCACCCCCAGTTTCTCCACTCCACCACAGCCGGCTACCCTCGGATTCCCCATCTCCCGCCTGGGTCATGTCCGCCTCTGTGCCCTGAGCATGGTCTCGTGACATGTTGGACCACTAGATGCTTTGCACCAAGCTAGCCCGAGCCCACAGTGCATGAGGTTGACTGCCGGAGGATGATGCGAGCCGGCACGGAGCACGCATCATCATCGCCATTGCCGTCTATTTCACGTCGAACCTTTGGAATCTCCACTCCTGCCCCAGGCTCGGCAACGTTGACCTTCACCCTGCTTCCACCACCAGCCATGCGGCTGACCTTCCTACCCCGGCCCCCGCCACCCGCCGCAAGAAAGCGCAGGCGACCAGTGGCTGATATCGACGGAGAGCACTCGTGCGTGCAAAAGAAGAAGCGCCGCCTGAGACGCTTTCTCATTACCTCTCGCCTATCACCCCAATTCTCTCATCCAGCATCCAACATTGTAGACCGAGGAAGCTCCAAGATTGCAGTATGGGCCAAGCAAAAGGCTCTTGGACGGAACCTGCTCCCCAAGGCCGCCATTTTGAACGGCATCCGGAGACGAAACATCTTGGCTGGGCATCCATTGGCAGTGTCTGCCCGGCTGTCAATTGCACAAGAGAAGGAACAGGCCCAGCTCGAGTTGGCTCGCCTGGAATTCATCCATGGCAGTGTCGACACGTATACCCGTCCAGTGATGTCGCGGGACCCCTCAGTACCACCGAGCGCCGCCGTACGGACCGGTAATCACTTTGTCGTGTCTGGGTCGCCTTCCACCTCTCCGAGCTCGTCGAGAAGCCCTTCACCCACGGCAAGGAGTCCTGACGAGGCGACGACATTCTGTTCACCAAATCAAGCGTGGGCTTCTGCTTCCTTGCCTACAAAGGGGCACTCACCGCGCAAAGACTACGTTCCCTCACCACCATCTCCACTAGGCATATCCAATTACGACGCTTTTGACGCCGAAGAAGATGCCGTAGATCCCTATGCTCATCTCGACGACGAAGATGAGCCATTTCCAAGCCCCTTTGACGATGAAGACGAAGAGGTCCCTTTCTCCCCTTCTGCCGTCACCACCAACGCATCCACAACACTGCATGCTGGCACTACACACGAGATTAGCAAGTACTCCGAGTACAGCGTGCTGGAATATAGCAATATCGACGAAGTGGATGGATTATGGCCAAACACGACGCAGGACATGTCCACTCTTTTCATAACACCCCATTCGACGCCAAAGCGAACCGACTCGTTTGCGACGTCACCAAACTTTCGTCCCTGCATACTTGAGAAGCCGCTATCTCCAGACATGCATGTGGGGACCTCAATGGCCCCTGTGTCACCAAACTTCACACCATTGACTCTTGCAGAAGCGAGTGTTAGCCCAGTGGCGACATCTCCCAACTTTGTTTCCACGACAGCACCGACATCCATGTCGCCCAATTTTGCGCCGCTCGCCGCTCGATGTGCTCGATCACCAAACTTTGGGCCAGTGCTGATGTCGCCGAGGTTCAAGGGACTGGATGCACCTGTGCTACCTAGTTCGTTGGCAAAGCAAGAGGGTGAAGGAAGGATATTGCTAGGCGAGTGACATGTCGTGGCGAGGTGTCATGAGCGAGGAACAAGAGTTTGGACAAGGCTTTCCAGGAGTGGCATTCATCTTTCAAAAAGTAAAAAGGAGGGCATGAGTCGAGGCGTTTTTGAGGATGCATCATGAGCAGGGCACCTAAAAGGGGGGGACATGTACTAGTATATCATTTTGAGCTGTACCAAAAATCAGGGGAACCAAAAAGGACCATGGCAGAGCAGGGAGGGAGGGATTACCGGCGCAGTGGGAGGCAGTTTTGTCTATGATGACGATGCATGGTGTATACATAGGTATGGGACAGTAGGAGAGGCGTAGTCTGGCGTTTGAGGAGCAAGAGAGGCAAGATTCAAATCACTCAAGACTAGGATACCCCTGGTTGATAGAATCGTAGTAATCTGTTGTGTTCTCGTCATAGTCTCTTGTTGATCCAATCACGACGCTACTCCTTGTGCAACTTGGACGCCCGATCGATGGCAATGTCGCACATGGCTTGGATAGCCTCGAGCCTCTCGGCCTTTGCGTCTCCCCGATCGATGCGAGCACGCATGTTGTCCATGATTTCGGGTCTGGGGCGACCGTTGACAAAGACACTAGGCGCTGGGTCAGTTACATAGTCACTCTATTTTTTTTCTTTTCCTCAAGAACTTTAGTGGAAAGAACCAACATGTATCAAATCTGGGTCGGGAACAAGAGTAAAAGGAAAGAGAAAAAAACCAAACATACACATATCTCAGACCAGGAAACTTCTCCTCGTACTCCCTGTTGAGCTCCTCCAGCATTTTACTTTCCTCCTCTTTACCTCCCTGTAGTTGCGCCTGCTCCTGCTTGCTCAACTCGCTGTCCACCTTTTTCGCTCCCAGCCGTGGATGCGCGCCGAGTATTGCTTGCAGACGCTCGTCATATTCTGGCGTGTTGGCATTAGCGAGGGCCAGAAGCTGGGCCCTCACGGCTGTAATGAGTGTGGGGTAGTCTGGAAACGGGGCGGAGCGTATGACGGGCAGACTGAGAGAGTGCAGGGTAGGGGAGGGCTCAAAGAGGAGATCGAGGACTTTGGTGAGGTCCTCGGTGGGGAGGGTGGGGAGTGTGCTGGTGGGTGGTAGGGACGGCGGCATTGTTGGATGGATGGGCAGATAGATTGTTCTCGACGGTCTTGCTTGTTTGTTTTTTCAGTCTTTGGAGGGGTCTGGATAGCTATCCGTCGTGGGCGACTTTTTTCTTTTTGGCGCGCGGCCGCTGTCTTGTTTGCTTCTCCTCAACGTGCGGGGGAATGGTTGGGAAAACGAAGCGCGCGATCTTCCGGGTAGTGGGACGCAGGACGCAAATCGATTTACAGATGTTTTGGCTTCGTGAAATATTTAAGGGAATTCACCGTTCGTGGCAGAATCAACGGGCAAGACGGGCGACATATTTTTTTTTCTTGTTAGGTCATCGGCCGCGACCGTCCGATCAGCGATGGGGAGCTGGGCGGATGGTGTAGATATGCGGGTCTTGGCTGCACGCTGCAAGACATGGCAGGCGTAGCTGGTTGATGATGGGCGTATCAATGCGGGGCAGGGCAGTGGTTTCTTTGGGTCTCTGCAGGACGGGTGGGTTCCCATAGCGTTCCTCTACAGCTATTTGCGGTCCCTACATGTCGCTCCATCGTCCCTGCGTGCTGTGGTCTTGGATGGGGACTCGGACGGGCGGGCGGATACACGGTACATGTACATGTACATGTTGTTTTTGGTGTGCACAAAGAGTCTTGTTTGGACCTACAAGTGAATCACGGCGATGCGCGTGGGTGTTCGCAGCAGGAAGCCGCGATCTGCCACCGGGATGCAGGCATCGGCATAGTGGGCGAAACGGCGGGTTGCTTCCTTCTTGTCAGCGCCGTTGACGGGGCACGGTTGGGCAAAAGCAAGCCGCACCTGGGGAACGCCCGTGACATATGACATGACCATGACAGGCCGTTGTCAGCGTGGATAGGGGCAAGCAGCCCTGTCATGCCGTCGCGTCTGGCTGTGACTGTGGGCGCCTCAGGAAGCTCCGGCAGTCGGTGGCATTGTGTGCCGTGTTCCTGCGTTTGGAGGCACATGGGTCCCACGGGGGGAGTGATCGCCTAAGTATAGTCCAGGTACCGTCTCCGCCCATCACTCCAAAGTCAATTCAAGTCAAGTCGAGTCGAGTCGAGTCAAGTCATGGTGCAGCTGAACGAAGGCTGCGACGCTTGCCTTGTTGTTGGCGCGGCGATACTAGTAGTAGTTACTAGCAGACTACAGCTATAGCAGAGCACTGGACAGCAATAACAAGAGCGCGGCCCTCGGCCGGCCGTGGCTGGGCTGGTTGCCCCCCCCCTGCCGGCGCCCTTGTGCCTGAAACGCGGCAGCTCCACGCCCGCCCGCCCTGCCGCCCCTCGCCCTCCACTGCGCACCCTCTCGCCCGCTGTCAGGTGCTCCACGCATTGCAAGCCGCCCAAGGTTTTTTTTTCTCTCGCGCAGTTCTTGAAGCGTTTGCCTGTCCCGATGCCTCTGGCAGCCTTCATGGCCCGTGTCGCACGCTGCTGAGACTCTCGCGCTGCCGACCCCCGGCCAGGTGACCCACCCCTGTCCAGCTTTGACCTCCTGGATACTCTGATTCCCCATTGCTTGCAAGTCGACGACAAACGACGACCAAGAGCGACGACAGACGCCCACTTCGTCGCTGTCCATACGCACGGCTCTGAGAGTCTGCCCCTCCCCGCACGCCCACTGCTGCCTTGAGCCCGTCGTGCGCCATCATGTCTCTCAACGGGCTCGACAATGTAGAAGTCACACAGGCCTATCAGGGCGCTCTCGCCGAGGCCGGTGGTTGGTATGACAGGCCCATTTCTCTCCCTCGCTCGACCGTCGCCGCGCGCTGCAAACTAACATGGTGCCTCCAGGTTTCTGCTCAGGTACACGTCCAGGGATGCCGTTGAAGTGCTCAAGCGGGGGACCGGAGGCGCAGGAGAGGCGCGCGCCGCCGTGGCCCAGTATGACGAGACGTCACCGCTCTATGGCCTCCTGCTCTATCGCCGCCGCAAGGTCTTGGTCAAATATGTGCCCGAGGGCACTTCGCGCCTGCTGCAAGGTACGCGACAATGCCACATGGCTGCATGCACCTGATCTGAATGCTGACGACTGCCCTACTCTACAGCCCGTGTCGCCGTCCACTTCATCAACATTACCGAGAAGTTTGCGCCCCACGACATTGTCCTGTCCATCTCCACCCCAGAGGAGCTGAGCGATGCCGCCCTCGCCTCCGCATGCAGTCTGCACACGGCTGCCCCCTCGAGCTCCTCGTCCAGCGGCTCGTCGCGCCAGCCCAAGCTCAGCTGGATCCAGGAAGCCGCCGACGAGGGCAGCCCTGGTGAAGGCGAGGACAATGCGGTACCCTCTGACGCTGCCAGTGGTGCAGACATACCCACCATCATGGAGCCGTCTCGCACCAGCAGCGACGAGGATCCCGCAAGAAACGGCTCCATCACGTCGCAAGCCGAGACGGTCCCCTTGATGCTCGACGAAAAGGTCGTCGGGCACACAATTGCACCCGAGATTTCTCACGTTACTGTCGAGACGGTCAGCGATGGCCCCAAGACTCCAGAAGACACTGATCTGCCAGACCTGCAAACCTCGCTCACCGGCTACGACTCGCTATTTGAGGGCGGCCCGGAGCCGAGAAGCTCGTCGCAAACGACGCGCCCAGACTACAACGAGCTGTACGAGCATTATTATGCGCAGTACACCAAGCCGAAAGTCAAGCTGGGCCCACGGCCACGTCAGTCGCTCGAGGGCAAGAGGCCGTCCACGTCAGGCAACACGTCACAAGACATGGCAAGACAGGTCTCGTCACTGCCTGCGGGGCTGCGCGCGGCTGCTCGAAAGGCGGCGCAGAAGAAGGAGTCCAAGGCGTCTTCGTCGGGTCCTGTGCCTGCTATTACGGTTCCCCCGCCGTCCGAGTTGCCGCCAATGCCCGAGATGCCCCATTCTCCCGTGTCGTCCCTGTACGCGCCACGCTCGCCTGTGAGCGTCAAGTCGATGCCCGTCTCTGCGTATAAGAGCCACCTCCGCGCTACGGGAACTACACAAGAGCGGACGCGGCTGATGAAGGCCCTGGAACTGCGCAAAAAGCAGCAGCAGGCGCAACAGGCGAAGAAGGACAAGGCGGCTGAAGAGTCGACGGTAGATACTCAGGAACCACCGCAGGTAGACTCGACAGAATCTGCCGAGACGACTCCCACTGTCGCTCACCAGGACGAGGCCGATGCAAACAAGGAGACGTTGCTTGGTGATGATTTGCCCACTTCCCAATGCCCAAGCACTTCTGGACTGGCCTTTGCAGATAATCCGACCGAGACAGACGACTTAAACTCCACTGTTTCCATATCATCACCCATCTCCGCCCAAACCCACGGTTCGTCTGGCGCACCATCAACGCGCCCGTCGTCCCTGTCCGAAGATGAGACCGGACTAGAAGACCCACTAAAGTGCCAGGGTGCCCAAGAGTCCCAAGCTCCTGATCCCCTAGACGAAGAAGAATCCGTCAACAGTACACCCACCGTGGTCGCCGAAAGCACCACTTCCTCTCCGCCCCCCGAAACGCCAGACGAGCACACCCCACGAGCACACCTTACCGAGCGGGCGCCTTCGCTCGACGATGCAGACGGCAGCCGGCGGGACACCCTAAGGCCAGCCGAGGACGACAGCAACACCCGCCGCCGCTCGAATCGGGAGTCGACCATATATATGCCCTCAGATGAGGCTTTCCAGTCACAACAGGCACCGGCTTCCAAGCGCAACAGAGAATCTATGCTCATGCCCTCTGGGTCGGGCGAGGGCTGGCTTGAATCCAAGGGGAAGCGCCGTGCGCTCCTCGACCCACTCCACGTCAGTGCGGAAAACTCCGAGACCGAATACCTGTCCGACGACTCCTTCATGGAGGAACTACAGAGCGCCACGGTACACGAAGCCAAACCAATGTCGGTGTCCAAGTCGCCCATTGTGCCCTTCTTCCCACGCAAGTCACCTTCGCAAGCAGATTTGTCGACACCCCCTAGGTCAGCATCCTCAAACTACCCTAGTCTTTCACGGCCCTCCCCCGAGCAGCCCGCTGCACGCAAGGTGTCTGGCGGATGGCCCCCACCGCCAAAGTCAGACACGTCGTCTGCCCCCAAGAAGATCAATGTCTCGTCGGGCATTTCACAACGAATAAAGGCGCTGGCAGAGAAGACGAATAGGGAGTCGACCTCGCAAGGAAATGCTGCGGCCACTCTGAGCGCGCCTAGCTCGTCGGTTGCCCAACGCAAGTCTTCCTTCTTTGCCTCGTCACCCCTTGACTCGTCGCTCTCTGCCTCGCGCCCTGGAAGCGCCTTGGTGCGGCCGTCGTCTTCTGCGTCGATGCTCGACAGAAAGCCGTCGGGCCCGATCAAGTCGACCGTTTACAATGTACAACAGGCACCCGCGAAGCCAGAGTCTGTCCAGGTTACTGCCCGCATCGTGCGTGACGAGCGAACCATGAATCCCAGCCTCACCATGCCGACTGAGAGCACGCCGCTGGAACTCCACCAGAGCCCCCTGATCATTGACCACCAAAAGGCCACTCCCCCACCCAAGAGCCCCACGCCCAGCAAACAAGACCCGCCCTCTTCTCGTGACACGTCGTCGTCGCATTCTCGTGAGCAAAGTTTGGCACCGTCGCGGACATCTTCGGAGAGCACATGGAGGGCTTTTGGCCGCCGAATGAGCGAGTCCAAGTCGTCGGTCCACAGCCACGATGGTGAAGAGAAGAAGGAAGAGAAGAAGGAAAAGAAGGAGTCACGCACAACCAAAATGTTCAAGCGTATGTCTTCATCCATGTCTTCGATGCCCTGGAAGAGCTCGAGCAGCAGCTTGACTTCGGAGAACAACATTCAGTCTACGTCGTTGGCATCACTCCGTGAGCCACCGCCTCCGATGCACGTTGGAGATTTGAACGTGCAGTTTCCCGACACATTGGTAAGTTGGTTGCGTCTCACCCTGTTTGGATGCATGCTAACAACACGGCAGCTGTGGAAACGAAGATGGGTCGAGATTGATGCCCTCGGCAATCTTGTGCTAAGCCCGTCCAAGCACAATGAAAAGGGCGTTGTGAAGCGCTTCCACCTCAGCGATTTCCGCACCCCCTATCCGCCTGACCAGGATCGTCAGGAGCTTCCCAACAGCGTCGTCCTTGATTTCGTCGACGGACGCACGTTGCAATGCGCTTGTGAGACATACATGGGGCAAGCTCAGGTTCTACAGAGTAAGTGTCTAGGCGGGACCATGGACGTGACGTAGACTAACAGGGATGGCAGTCCTCCGCGAAGCACACGACGCGTGGCTGGCATACAACCAGGCCATGTAGAGTAGATACTGCACCGACCGCACGCCTCTACGGCACATATACCCTCGTTAGATTTCTCCTGTCACTCACTCGGCCGTAGCACCCGGCAGCTTTTTCTTGTCACGACGTACGACTACAGCATCAGGCATCACCTCATTTCCTTGTGTTGGATACAAAATGGTTCTATACACTGGGGCTGTATCAAATTTCCTTGCATACCTTCGACTATTTAGTATACCGTTTTACTTTTAGATCGCTTTTCTTTTTTCCCCGCTTATTGTTTCCTTTTCCTTTGCATACCCGTTTAGCGTTGGAGAAAGGTGGAGGTGAAGGTGGGGGAGTGGCCAGTGGGCAGGCTTGAAGCGCATCATCTTCTTCACCCGCCAATTCTTCTTCTTTTCTGGCACACTGGATCATTTGTATAATATTTAATGCTGCACCGGAGGCAGTCTTCATCTTGCTGCTTTCCAGGGCGTGGCGAGCATAAGTCAGAACGGCTAGAACCCAAGAATCAAAGAGCAGTAGTCGGTTCTGAAGGACTGTGCATTTGGAGAGTTGCTTTTGCCGTGTGGTACCTAGATAGGCCCCCGCAGGGCAGCGGATGCTGGGGATGCATGAGGGGTCAGGCACATGATGGCTGGCGTCGGTGTGGTGCCGGAGGTGCATTGCATGTGGCATGGGCTAGCGGCTCTTGGGGCCCGGGGGGTAAGTAGGTAAGCGAGGACTGGCGTCATACATGCATACTTGAATCGATGAATGCGACATGTGCCTGCAAGCAGAAGTGTGCCCATGATGCGCTGCGCAATAGGGCCTATTATTTCTGTCCTCGTTTTTCTGGGGCCTCGTGCATTGCACCCGCTCCTTGTCTAGCTGTCCCTTTCTTGCTCTTCCCCCGCTCATCTTTCCCCTCCTCCGCGCCAAACGAAACTGCTCCCAGATCCCTCGATCCAACGCGTCCCGTAGAGTCCGCACGCCCGTCGCGCGCCTGTGCTCGCTATCTGCCCCCATTTCCGCGGCGCATCCTGCCTGCAGCCTCAACGCGTCAGTCGACTCTCGGCGCAATCCCTAAGAAAAAAAGGATCTTGCGGCGCACAAGAACAGCAGTAGTGTCAGTGTAGTGTGTGCGTCCCCGTCGTGCCGCGCAGTGCAATAAGCAACCTCGGGTGCCGCCCGCGCGTCCCCTCGTCCTCCGTCCACCATGCCGGCCTCGTCGTCTATCCACCCTTTTGCCTCGCCCAACGCCATTCCGCCCCGCACAAGCTCCTCGGGAATTCCAAATCCCAACTCGGCCGCCAGCAACAGCCTCAAACAGCCGTCGAGAACAAGCGTCTTGCGCCCACTGAGCGAGATTGACTGGTTGGGTCAGAGCAAGAAAAGCAAAACGAGCCACTCTGCCGAACCGCTGAATACACATCTACACCACCAGAGCTCGCAGTCCATGGCCTCCCCGCCCAGCACCGACGTCCATGCGGAATCCAACGCAAACTACCCCGCGCCCCTCTCCCCGCCCTTGGAACAACCCAAGAGCATAAGTGAAGAGCTCATCTACGGAAATGGCGTGGCGTGGACAGAGGAGAAGGAGCGGATATTACTAGGCCCCTACGACTACTTGTATGGACATCCAGGCAAAGATATCCGCAGCCAGTGCATTGCTGCCTTCAACCAGTGGCTCAAGGTGCCGCCTGAGAGACTGGATGTCATTACAAACGTCGTGGGCATGTTGCACACCTCGAGCTTGCTGTGCGTTGCTCTACCTGTCCACCTCCGAAACACATAGCTAATTGTGTTTTTTCAGCGTCGACGATGTAGAGGACTCGTCTCTCCTCCGCCGTGGCATCCCCGTTGCCCACGCCATCTTTGGCACCCCGCAGACCATCAACTCAGCCAACTACGTCTATTTCCGCGCGCTAGCCCTCCTGCTCTCCATGAACAACCCCAAGCTCATTGAAATCTTTACGGAAGAGCTGCTGAATCTGCACAGAGGACAGGGCATGGACCTGTACTGGAGGGACACGCTGACGTGTCCGAGCGAAGCAGACTACCTGGAAATGGTGGGCAACAAGACGGGCGGCTTATTTCGTCTTGCCATCAAACTCATGCAAGCTGAGTCTCAGGTAGAAATGTACGTCTCCCTGTATCTCCCAACGATGACGACCAAAGTCTGACAAGTTCTGAAACAGTGACTGCACCCCGCTCGTCTCCACAATCGGCCTCCTCTTCCAAATCCTAGACGACCACCTGAACCTCTCGCCGACATCCGGCTACTCGGACCTCAAGGGTCTCTGCGAAGACCTCACAGAAGGAAAATTCTCCTTTCCTGTTATCCACGCAATACGCGCCGACCCGTCAAACCAAATCTTGATCAATATCCTCAAGCAAAAAACGACAGACGAGCAGGTCAAGAGATATGCGCTGAGGTATATGGAGAGCAAGGGCAGCTTTGAATACAGCAAGGGTGTCATCAACGGGTTGAGGGCCAAGACGGAGGGGCATGTCAGGAGGATTGAGGCCATGTTAGGCGACGAGGGAAGGGGTGGCGCCGAGGCTTTGAGGGCGATGCTCGAGAGATTGGTCTTGAGATGAGTCTTGTTTCATTCCTTCTTGCACAACTTGTTGTAATGCCTTTTCTTCTAATACCTACATGCATCATGGACGCTCCAAGGCAGGGATTACGACTTTTGGTGGAGATACAATATGTAATACCCATATTTTCCTTCTTTCGAGAATGAACGACATCAACGAGGCCGCACGCTGTAATTTAACATTACACAGTCTGAAATATCGACTTGGTCAGAATTAAAAGACATAAATCGTTAAAAGCACTCCCTCTCCCACACAGCAAATCCCTACAGCTCAGTGCTCTTCCTCTTCTTCTTGCTGCCCTTGATGCTCCTCGACGGCGCCATGACCACACTCCGATGCTTATCCAAGCACTTCCTCAGCACATCCTTGAAATCGGCAACCCTTTCTTCATACACCTTCGCTTCAGCAGTCCTGTGGCGTCTCCACCAATGATCCGGGAAACAGTGTTCCCCAAGCTGTAAAATATCCACCCCAGCATCTGGCTTCCCTTTTGCAGCGCCCACAGCTTCAAGCCAGGGAAACGCATTGCGGTAAAGTTGGTCTGCACCGTCATTGCAAACATGGTATCCACCCATGGGCGTATCAATGTGGAGAGCAGTGAGATTGGTGGCCCAGGACAGCACGGCAAAGCACGAATGGTTATATCCTTTCATGCCGCGGCCTCGAGCAAAGTTCAGGAGACGAAGCGTCTTGACGTGCTTGGCACCCGTGGGTCCGAGATTAATCATGAAGGAGTAGAGGGCCCAGCTATCCGCGAGAATGAACTCGTTGCCGTATAAGATGTCGACTGCTTCGTTGTGGATTTGTCGGTTCACGGCTAGAAGTGAGGGGACGAGTGGAGCAACAGGTGCCATTGCCTGCTCCTCATCATATGTGCGGAGCTGATTTTTGAGATACCTAGACGCCCATATGTATTTCGGGGATGCTTTGACCATGTCCGTCGCTGACACACGTTCGACGGTTCGTCGCTTGTTCTTGAAGGTGCCAAAGAGATTGATTCCAAATGGGTCTTGCAGCGTGTACTCATAGATTGTGTTGCGGATCTCGGCCGGGAGTTGCAAAAACGGAAAGACTTTGTGTTTGGGGAGTGGCCTGGATCTGGGTGCTCTGGCTTTCTGCAAGGGCGCAATTAGTTGACGGTGTGCGGGAGCACGGCGCAGTGCAGCGAACCTTTGCTTGCGGGACATCAAAGTCGGATTCTGCGTCGGAGTAGTCGAGGTCGTCGAGATGATATGTCACTTGGGTTCTCTTGCGCTTCGAGTACCGGCCAGACGCAAATGTCTCTGGGCATGTTGTGGCGTCCGACATTGTGAGTTGTATAATTGTTTGATGATCAATTCAATTGAATGAAGAGAAGTAGTAGAGTTGCTTGTGTTTGTGAGTAAACGCGCCTCTTGAGTTCTTTAATACATCAGCAGTCGTCGCAACGGCAATGTTAGGTATTGCCCGATTGGGAAGTAGTCTAGGCTGCAGTGAGGCTAAGCGAGGATTAGCAAGGCATCAACGCGGCGGCCTGAGCAGCCGGAAATAGTTCAAGGGGCCATTGACGCTGACTAAACTGACATGTGCGTGTGTCCCAAATTTGCATGTTTGAAGCATGGGGAATGAAAGGTGGAGGAAGGGAATCGAGCAATGGCGTCACATGTACCCGCTTAGTCATTCCAACCCACTAACCGGAACGAGAGGGCAAATTGATTCTCACCATCTCAGCAACATGGCTTCGATACAATCGCTCACGTCTTTCAGGCTCGATCTGCCTCCCAGCTGCATCGAGTTCTTCCCTCTGAACCCGCAGTATGCCGTAATCGGCACGTACAACCTTGAGAAATCCGACGAAAAAGAAGCTGCAGGCAGCGCGCCCCACGATGGCAAAGTCAGTGCCAAAAATCAGCAGCGCAACGGCAGTTTGATCTTGGTGCAGGTAGAGGGCGATAATGTGTATGTGTAGTGTAGTTGTAACTCACTGCCCGCATACTAACTCCCAAAAAGCAACATCATCCAGACCCTCGCCACGCCGTCGGCCATTCTGGATATTCACTTCTTGACGCACGTTACTAGCTCAAACTTTGGCGTTGCAACATCGACAGGAGCTTTTGCCATCTATGAGCTCCAGTCATGGCAGAGAAACCCCACCATTAGCCATATCAAGACCATCCAGTACTTTCCTGAGGATGTACTCATCACTGCCTTTTCGTGGCACCCAGAGTCCTTCATGGTCGGCATGACGCTCTCCAATGGAAAAGTGTGTCTCGGTGTCATTGATACTGAGAGCGAAGATGACGCCCCTACCAAGCTCGAGGTTGCCTCACATGACCTGGAAGCGTGGACCCTGGCGTTCCTCCCAGATGGCTCTGGAATCCTATCTGGAGGTGACGATAGCGCACTTCGCTTTGCCGAATTGTCTGATGGCTCAGGAGGAAGCGTGCCTTGGATGGATGGGAAAATCCATGGAGCAGGCGTCACTGCTATTCTCCCTATACATCTAGATAGCCAGGGCTGCCTCATGGTAACTGGTAGCTACGACGACCACATTAGGCTTATCCACGTGCCCATTTCCGGACGCAGACAGGTCCTCGCAGATTCTAACCTTGGAGGCGGAGTGTGGCGCCTCAAGCTGCTTGATCGGAACCCGAAGCTGCCACCGCACCACGGTGTGGAGAAGTGGAGGTCGGAGCCTCCACCAGAAGCCATCCTGCTGCTTGTCAGCTGTATGCATGCCGGTACTAGGATTGTCGGGCTCACCAAGGATGCGTCCAAGGAGTGGCAGATCGAGGTGCTGGCCAAGTTTGAGGAGCATGAGAGTATGAACTATGGAAGTGATTCGCAGCCAGAGGTTAATGACCAAGGCCAACGGACGTTTATATCGACGAGCTTCTACGATCGCCGTTTGTGTCTGTGGAGATACTGAGCAGTAGTTATCGAATGTAAATTTCCTAAGTGCATTGATTTTCTATCAGTTCCGTTCGTATATTCTGGTGGCTCGTCGTTTAAAGATTGAAGTTCACCGAGCATGTCTTCATTGATGATGTAAGAGGATCGTATTGAACAAGAATATCTACAACGCCCTGTATTGCTAATATGATACATGTAAAAAAACTGACAAGTCATCAAGAAGAGAAATCTCCCTAAAGACTCCCATTCACCATCAAATTTCCGGAAAGTCCCGGAGCCTCAAAACCATCGCAATCAACATTAAAATAAAACCAAAATTGTCTCCAAGGTTTAAACCGTTGGAGACAAGCATCTCAGGACTGAAGTCGCTGCCAGACTCTCCGCTGGCCACTAGTGCCGGGGGGTCCGCCACCGGCCCGTCGTGTGCGTATTGAAGCGGTGCCGAATCCGGCCCCATTTGCAAAATGGCACCAGTCTCGTAGACACGAATGTGTTCGCAAGCAAGATCCAGGACATTTGTCGTTACCGCTTCGTACTCGCACACTCCGTCAGTCTCCTTGACAACCACCTTCTTGAGCTGATAGCTCTTGTAAAACACCCCGCTCTCATCGTCGTACTCGCCCACGTCGTTGAAGCCAACTTCGCGTGGCTCGACGCGCCAGTACTGCAACTCGTCGCTGCCGTAGAGCTGTTCTACAGTCAATGGCGTTTCGGGCTGTGCAACGGGCGGAAACGGCAGCCAGGCCTGCCCAAAAGGTAGTTGCTGCTGTTCAGCAGGGACTTCTTGCTTTGACCACGAAAGCTGGTTTCCGGTGATTTTCATGTGGAAACCGCTTTTGGTGCGGTAGTGGCCTGGCTGCAGCTGGTGATTCCAGTTTTGACGCAGCTTGGAGAAGGCTTCGTATTCCTGGTTCAACTGCTCGAGCCTCTGGCGCTCGAGCTGCATTTGGTCGATGTGTTCGGGCTTGTAGCCCTTGGTCTTGGAGTATTTGCTGACCATTCTGTAGTCTGTTAGCTATGCGCTTGATGCTGGAACTCGGTTGTGCCAACTTACTTGAAGGTGTTGTTGAAGGTGGTGTTGAAGGTGGTGTTGAAGGTGGTGTTGAAGTTGAGTTGAAGGTGGTTTACTTGGTTGTTGATATGGGACTGAAGGAGTATCCAAGTATGTGAAGAGTGTACTGGTAGCTGGGTTGGACTGAGTATGTGTGCGTTGGATGAAAGGAAGAAGAGGCAAGGACACGATGCGCCAGTACTTATACTGGAGGACAAGACCATATTCCACAACGATCACAAATTACGAAGTTTGTTCGCTCGGATACAGATTGAATCCATGTTGGACGCCCAAGGTACTTTGCTACTCATTGTTGTTGGGACCTCATAGTAACTGGAAAAGAGCACAAGAATAAGCGGGTCAAGGCTTGGTTGAACGTTTTCAAACTCACCATATTGGCTGCCAAATGTTCAAAAATACCAGAAATGACTTTGGAGTCACGGGAAAACGAGGCTGAGCACTGGACCCTGAGCGTAAACTGATATCTAGAACTGGTTGCCCATCACAACGGCACATGTCCTGGCCTATTACACGCAAGGCTTATACGCTGCGATGTCAGCAGAGAGATTTTCCAGCCACAACGCGATGATACAAGTCAGGCTCAGGCATAAGTTGTAAGTTATGACAATATTTTGGTTCTATGCCATACTTTCTTTCTCCCTTGGCTGCTTCAGAAGCATGGTAGAAGACTGGACAGTGGGTGACCCTCACGTGAGACAATGTCAACAAGCCAGAGCCGAACCCCCCACATTACGACTTCTCCGTTTTTCGCCTATTGCAAAATGTTGAGCAAAATGCATTCCGCGCAGGCTACGTCCTATAGCAGGCCTGATGGTAGGAGCAAAGCAGCGCCGGTGAATCAGGACCAGCCTCGACCTTTTCCAGTCCTATCTTTCTCTTTCTTTCTACCAGGACCCTGAAACACTTACATCAGGCTACGCGAGTGAAAAACATCATGCTTTAGATGAAGAAAGAGGTTGGAGCATCAGATGGAGCAGAGACTATTCCGAAAGCCAAACTGCGAATAAGCAACACACGATACTGGTCAAGGCAACAGATCACACCCCTGAACGCGGTTGTGGCAGCTGCCGTGGAATTAAATCGAAGCTGTGAGTTGTTATGCGAACCACGGTTGAGTATTTGCTGCGGTTCTGTCAGCGGAACTGTTCAAGTTCCATTAAGTTCTGTTCTGCGCTTCTTTGGTGGGTGGGTCGGGCGAAGCAGGATCGGATTAAGTCGGGTTGGCTGCAGCTGCTGCACTGTTGACTCGGCAGTCGACACTGAGGAGAAAGAAAAACAAGTAGCTTTTCTGATATAGTGCCAGATAGCTTTTAAAACTGCAGTGCTTGTACATGAGAGCTATCGCAACCTCTTAGTCCAGAACTTCCATTAATACGGAACTGATGATATTTTTTAACGCGAATCAAAGTTAGGTATCACTGGCTCATAATATATCCACAAATATGGCATGTTCCTACATGCTTTTTTGTATTGCCGTCTTTGTTTTTGAGCTCTCGGACTAGGATTACATCCTTTGCTATTTTCTAGATGAACCTATTCCCACCTATCTCTGAAAAACATTGCTTGCTGCTTTATCTATCCCCATCACCTCAGTTTCATACACAATCCTTTCGGCTCCTGTAAATGCCATCTTTGCCTCTTCGTCATTACCACGTGCGATCTCCTTCCCTATAGCATCAACCACCCTCTTCACTCTCTCACTAAGCCACCACCCGCTTGGCGCCAAACCCGCCAGTGCAAACCACCACGCCATCAGCACTAGAGCACAAGGTTCGCGCTGCTGTACGAGGTGCAGGAAGTTTGGCATGAGAAAGGTGGGAAAGACAGATATGCGCACATAAAAGTCTTCGTTGAGGTGATAGTAGTACAGGGAGAGGAAGATGGGAGATAGGGCGTGGAAGGCTGGCAGCAGCGTTGCAATGTGCGTGTTGGAGAGACTGGTTGAGGCTGCGGAGATGGACTCAAGGAAGGTGGTGAGGCTTGGCGGCAGGAAAAGACATGTTTCCTGCAGAGGCTGAGATGACGTATATGTTGGTGGTGGATTGGGATTCGTGGGTGTAGATCCCAGAGGGCCACCTGGGGCTTGTATACCTCCGTGGATGACGGGAGGTGGAGGCAGAGTACGTAACTCGCGGCGGACGAGGGGATAAACGGACAACGTCTCGATTCCGTGGTCCCAGCGACGGCCAGCTAGAATGCGCAGGCCCTCACTGAGCTTCAACATGCAAAACATCCATTCTAGATAGTCTTGGTCGGTGGACGAAGCTGCTGGTGCCACAAACGCGAGCATCAATGCGCTCGTTAATAGCACAGCCTCGTAATTTTCTGCAGTTACATCTTGCAATGCCTTCTTGTACAACTCAAACGTTCTTTGCCGATACACTAGCGCCTGCTTCTCAACTTGTTTATTTGGACTCTGAGCATTGCTTTGCGTGGCTGCTATACTTAGCATTGCATAGAGCAGAAATGGATGTGAAACTCCGAGTCTAGGAACGACATCTTTATGCAGTGTCTTCACTAGGGCGTTGTCCCAGATCATAAACTTTTGCCATACACTTGTTTTGTAGTAATGCATTAGACGGTGATCGAGAGAGCTAAGCGTGCCAATAGCGGTGTAGCAAGGTGGAATAAGCAATTGTAGTGACGGGTCCTGGAACTGGACATCATTTTCAGGACTTTGGGATGCAAGCTCGTTGAACGATGATGTCGATGACGGGGTATTTGATGTTGATAAGTGCTCCTGAGTGTATTCGCAGATGAAGTTTCTCTGACTACAGTATCGGCATGTTGGCTGGGTCTCGTCGCACTAGGTCACGTTATTAGTGATTATTAAGGCTATTTTCGATTCCACGCGTACCTTGACCTTCTTCCTCTTACAGGTGAAGCATCCACCTCTCGACTTGCGATGCGGCTTCTTAGTTATGAACCCTGAGCTCCGACGCGCCATGATATTCGCATTCGCCTTGCATCACGGAGGGTAGGCTAGGTTGACGTTTGATGGTGACGACTGGCTGAGTCTACCACGTGTTAGGCGTCCCGCCAGTCAGACGTGGCTGAGTACAAGCAGCGGGTACCCGGGCTGTGATCCGTATTTGTAGTCTTCTACGTCATTTGCGGTCGAGTTGTGGCACGGCTGCAGGAGACAGCCAATGCGATAGTACTAGCTGAGGTTTTGTCAGGTAGGTATGTCAGAGTCGAATTGGCGTCTTTTTGCCCATTAATGTAGTGGTCGCCGCTAAGCACATCTATTTCTATTAACCTAAAGATCCAAGATAGCATAAGCTGTTTTCGCTGCAAAATGCACGACTTGATAAGAAATTGCTCAAGGTCCATGACATCCCAGACGTGTGCCCATTATTGCTTCGCCTCAGCCCCGGACTCAACTCCAGACTCAACCCCAGCCTCGCAATCACTCTCCATCCGCACTTCCCCAGAATCCCCTTCTGCATATTTCGTCGGCTCAAACACCAACAGTATTACCAGCACCAAAAACATTGGCACCGCATCAAAACAATACAGCGTCCACTCATGCGCAATCAAATACGCCGCATTCCCCATTGCATACTCGATAAGCCTGAAAACACAACGAAACAGAATAAGCGCACTGACACTGTAAAGTATATTCAGCATCTTCCTCCAGGGTGTGAGTGAGGCCGGTGTCCAAGTCCCAGCCAGCGCAGCAGCGTCTTCTTTGCGACGCATCCGAAGTTGAAAGTCGACGGATGCAACTAGGAAAACAACAAACGTAGCGACTTGCAGAGCCAGACCAGCAATGACGATTTTCTCTCCTGCCAGAGCAAGCGCTAGCTGCATGGTCCCCATTATACTCGCTCCTATTGCATTTCAGTTAGAACATACTTTCTCTCTCTCTCTCTCTCTCTCTCTCTCTCTCTCTCTCTCTCTCTCTCTTTCACTTGCTTGCTTGCTTGATTGTAAGAGAAGAAAAGGAAAAGAAGCGAACATGAACTTACCCAATCCCTGAATAATCAACGTAGTAACATCCGCCGTCACAAAAATCCTCGTATACCATCGCGCAGGTATAAAACTGATATCCTCACCGCCAGCTAGTCTGATCGTACGCCCAAGCATCATGTAAACGGTAGCTGCGAACCACAGCGGTCCAATGAGCGTTAGTACACCCTGGGTAATGTACGGACCCCACGACTGGTTGTTGAAATGTGAAGCGATCCTGGCTCCGTAGCCAGCAACCTCGCCTATTACGTAGAGCAGAAAGGATTAGCTATGGGCGGCTGGGACAAGGGCAGAATTGTAAAAACGTACAGAAAGCACCGATGACAACGAATGCCCCGATTTTCTTCCTCTTCTTGTCCTTTAACACTTGTCTCAAATGAAGTAGTGCCATGACGAGAAAGACAACAACGCAGATGATGGCTCCGGCAAGAGACGGCACATAGCGGTACATTTCCCAGTCGAATCCGGGAGCCTTGGGCGGATTCTGGCGTTTCCAGCCGGGGCTGGGAAATAACCTAGGAGGTGTAACCATTGCGTTGTCAAGATATCGATGATGAATATGGTATAGATTTGATGTATATATATGGGGAGAGGAGTATCAAAGAATTGTAGCAGACTCAAGTGGAGAGTTGAGATACGGTATACTACATATTTAGCTCACTGAGCACATGCTTTATATACGATGACCAAGCCCACTTCCAGGCTACATATCAGCATGATGCGCACTGTACATTTTACATCCACATCAATCGTCGCATTCGCTTATCCATAACCCTTGTAGAGGGTGTTCTACCACTACCGTCTGATGTGCCCAGACTTTCGCATTCCACCAAGTAGCCCCAGTTAGCGCGCCTAGGGCTGGTTACATGAGCAGGGGTCTTAGATGCCCATTTTCGCATTCGCTAAGCCAGCCAATCAACGACACCCGCTCGCATCGCTCACGCTACTGTTGCGGCCGTATTGACACCATCACAAGCAACGATGCAGGGCCCAAGCCAGGCATCCACTATACGTCAGCGATGAGCACCCTTCGCTTCCAGTGTTTGGTCAAATGCATTCCTTGCCGTCAACAATGATACATTACAGAAGGATTGGCCTCCTGACCTAACCATGCCACGTTTAGATGCGTAAATGCCATGATTCCTTCGCAAACATTTTTTGGTTTCTTAAATCATATGTTACAACGTGCTGTAGAGCACTCAACCCCTAAAAGCCCTCCTTCCAAACCAATGGAACGAGCTTTTCAAATGAGCCAATTTAGCCCATGACCATGCCCTTGAGACCAGACATGTCGCCCTCCTTGGCGGCGATTTCAAAGTATCCGTAGATGATGGTGACGGCAAGAAGAATTCCAGTACCGCTACCAAGAGCGCCGAGAAGGTCACTGCCAACAGACAAAGCTCCAATGCAGGCACCACCAAAAGCAGCCGCAGTGGGAATGACACGCTTAAGCTCCTTGTACATGGACTCCTCACGGTGACCAGCCATGACCAGACCCTGCTCCTTGAGCTGCTTGGCAACGTCGCGGGGGGAGGAACCAGAGACCTCGATCCAGGTCTTGGAGAAGACGGCGCAAGCGACGAGCATGTAGACAATGAAGATGGCGGTCTTGAGGGGGTCGGAGAGAGCCTCAGTGATGCTCAGGGGGGGAGACCTGTTTCTGTTAGTGACAAATCGTCAAGTTGGCTCCAAGGTAACGTACATGTAGTAGGCAATTCCAGAGGTAGCGAAAAGCTGGGCGGAACCCTCCTTGGGCTCCCAGACACCGAGAAGCTTGACAAGGAGGTTGTCAGAGAAGCGGCTGTAGAGCATCTGGCTGATCAGGAAGACGTTGGACGACAGAGCCGACTGCAGCATAATGGGCATGTTGGATGTGTAGAACAGGCGGACAGGGTAGGAGCCGCGGACACCACGCTGACGGGCAGACTTAACGGGGATCTCGACGCGGAAACCCTGGAGGTAGATGACGGCACCGAAAACGACAACAGTCGCAATCAGGTTCATGACGTTGGGGAGGTTCTGGCGGTAGAAAGCCTCCTTGAGCGCAACCGTCTTGTTAGGCCAAGTGAAGAGCAAGTGAACGAGGGCAATGAGAGCACCCTCGAACTCGGGGCCACGACCAGTGTTGATGGTGGTGGGAGAAAAGGCCTTCCACATGATGGACTCGCAAATGTTGGTGGCAATGAAGAGCGAGATACCGCTGCCGAGACCGTAGCCCTTTTGGAGGAGCTCGTCGAGAAGAATGACAATCAGACCAGCAATCATCAGCTGGATGACGAGCAGAACACAGATACCGGCACCAAGGTCAGAGGGTTGTCCGTAGAGACCAGAAATGACATAGACGACGGCCTGGCCAAAGGACAGGAGGATGGCGAGGAGCTTCTGAGCCGTTTGGTAGAGCTCGCGGTCCGACTTGAGGTCGAGGTTGACGTCAATCAGGTGGGTTCCAGCAAGAAGCTGGAAGACCATGCCCGAGGTGATGATGGGTGTAATACCCAGCTCCATCAGCGTACCTCTGTTACTCGCCATCATCATGCGCAGCCAGTAGAGCGGATCCGACGTGTCAGACGACACGATTCCGTAGAGCGGCATCTGGCTCATGACGAGGAAGACGAGCAGCGTGAGACCGGTCCATACCAGGCGGTTGTTGAAGGGGACCTTGCTCTCGGGCAGCTGAATCTCAGGGACGAGAGGCACAAAGGGCTTGACGAGATCGAGGAACCGTACTGCGAGAGAGTGTTAGCAGTGGCGCTGTGCGACCGCGTGCGCGCGGGCTTTGCGGGCCCATTGGGGGCGGGTTGGTCGACTTACGGCCGCTCATGATTGCGATCTATGGCCCAGAGACAAGAAAAAAGACAAAGAGAAGTGAAAAAGGTTGATTGATGTCAGCCTGGGGATGGAAGTGAGGAGGGGGGTTTGTATTGTCGCTTTCGCAACGTGTCGCTGGGGAAATTACCCGTGCGCACGCTAACCGTAGTTCCGTCCCTGAGTCTTTGCCCATCTCCCACCACACTCCAAAGAGGCCACGCTGTTCTGTCGCATTGGCAATCTTGATCAATGGCCTGCGGGCTGTGTCGCCTGCTGCAGTCATGGAGAAAGCCTTTGCAGTGCACCTCGACATATTGTGACTTTGGCCGGCCATGTCCGGATGTCATGTGCGAAATACGACTCTTTGCGAGCAGGCGATATTTGGCATACCCTCAATTGATTATGCATTTGACTTGCGCTGCGATGAATGTCTTTGCTGTAACCTGTTGAGCTGCACGTATGTAACTCAGGCTGGTAGGGACGGTTCTGTTGGCTGTTCGTCATGTGGATCTGGTATCCACCCCGGAACGCTTCAGACTTCAGACATGGGCTTGCCAAGAGTCCAGTTCACAAATCCAATGGCGACAAAATTTACACAACATGTTGATATATTCGACCAAGTACTCTTCCTGTCCTTGAACCGAGACATGGCCACCCAAATAGCTTGCTATCAATCAGCCCACAATGATGAGCAATAAACATTAGGTACACCATAGGCGTATATGCGCGTTCGGACCTCATAACCAAACACCAAGGCTCGTCTTCCAGAGACAACAAATTGCGTGTGTAAACAAAAGAAGGGGGGGTATATCCAATCATCACCGAACCAAGTAAGAAAGAGTGCGCACACTCGTCAGCTGCTACTGGTACAAAAAGGTGATTACAACAGGTAAAGAATGTATGGAGTAAGGGGTATAGGGCAGAATGTATGGTACAGAAGCGGACTCGCCGAATATCTAGAAAGAATGAAGAGGGTGAATATTCATGCAGTGCCGGAAAACAAGCATCGCTCAGTGACGTGACAAACTGAAGGAAACAAAGGAAAGGATAAAAATAAACAAAACAAAACAAAGAGGTAGCTCACGCCATCATCATGAGTCTCGTTCCACGTTTTTGGAGGTTTCGCGGCCTGTAGTTTCCTGGTCCGAGGTGGTTTCTTGGTGGAGCTGCGGCTGCTTGGGCATGTCGCTCGCAGTATCTTCGACCAGCAACCTCGAAATAGCCGTCACGTAGGATGAGGCGGCAGGTGCTGCATGCAAAGCACCTTGGATGGAACTTTTGGCGCATGTCTGTTTCGAGGTATTGGCCTTCGATGCCACGACGGCAGGCGTTACATAGTGATCCGTTGAGCTTGTGGTAATGCTGTTCGCAGTAAGGCGAATTCTCAAACACATAGAACTCGGCGGTAGGAAAGGGGACGGCGCATTCTCGGCACACAAAGCAGTGCTTGTGGTAGCGGCCAGTGAGACGACCCGACGAGTCTTTTACGGATTTTCCAATAATAGGCTCTGAGCACCCGCGGCAGTTACCCTTGCTAGCAGGCTTGGGCTGACGTGCGTCTAGTTGCTGCGGCTCCGGTTCTGGCATGTCTCTAGGCGGGCTTCGACTGGCTTGCATGAAATTGCGATTTCCTGGCCCTCTTGCCGACATTGGAGTTCGTGCGCCCATCTGGATAGCAGGATCCATGGGAGATTCTGGGTAATTGACATATGCACTGGGCGGAAATGTAGCTTGACGAGGGTTTGGAGAGAGCGACCGCGGCGGGTATTGCTCTGCAGCATCGGGTCGCATGTAGAGTCTGGGTCCTCGAGCACGTGGGTCATCAGCATAAGGCTCCGGGCTCGCACTTCTCGCGGTAGTCTCCTCCGCGGCATAATCTGGGCGGCTAATCTTGGAAGCTTGGCGTGAGTGCGCAGCTTCCGATTCTGGCGGGCTTGACCTCGAACTGGCTATGCTTCGGACGCCGGAGCTGCCATAGGAATCATCTGAAAAGCCAGAATCTGAAGGCGTGTGAAGGCCGTTCGATTGCCCATCACCAAGGCTTGAGGCAGCCAGAGGTGGAGGACGCAGAGAGCGAGATGGGGCCAGACCGCGTGGCACATCGCTTTCAGAGCCACTGCGGCTTGGGCCACGTGAAGGAAACAAGCCGGCTGGAGGCATAAAGTCTGAATTGTCAAAATCAGTCATGTCACTTGGAGGGAGATCTTTTTCAGAGGGCCTTCTCGGACGTGGTGGTGGCTCTTTTCCTTTGCTGTTCTTTCGCACCGGTTCCGTCGGCGGGGATTCCTTGGTAGCCTGAGAAGTTTGTGAGGATTCCCTCTGCAAACGGTCTAGGAAGGCATCGATGCCTTCAGTCTGATCTGGAGTCAATGGGCGAGGCGGGCGAGGCTGGACACCGAGCTTTGGGTGAGAGGGGAGGCCAATGCTGCGGTGGGAGTTTGCAGAACTGCGCGATGCGTTTGAGTTTACAGAAGCCCGCTGTTGCGAGAGACTGGCAATGCTGGCAACGCTTCCCTGTGTGCCATTCCTCTGGTGACCCGGAGCAGGTGCATCTGGCGCCAGTCTTGGTGCGCTTGTTCTACTTGGCCTTCGGTCAGACTTGCCGTCAAAGGGTCCTGGTGCAATGGTGTTGATGCGCCTCGCAATGTTCTCACCACCATCAAAGCGTGGGCTCAGTGGGGCAAACAAGGGGCTTGGTTGAGCGTAATCTTGGTAGGGATCCAGGCGTTCTCGCGGTTGGAACTTGGAACTCTTTGGCGTAGCGTTGGTGGAGCGAAACGGCGGGAAAGCAGAGTCGAGATTTGAGTTGTAGTCTGGCGATGGTGGGGCCCTTGATTGGCCGGCGGGCGTGGTTACACTGCGAGTCATCGTGAAGGGAGATTTTGGGGGCGGGGGTGGTCCTGGAGAGCGAGAGCGAGGGTCGTTATAGTTGTTTATAGGCGATGGTTCCAAGGGCCGGAATGGTTTGTCTGGAGAAATCAGCTTACGTGTTTCGTTGTCGTGTCAGTTGCATGGCTAGTTGGCTTACTCGCTGCATTTGGGTCAATCCGGGGAGGGGGACGCATGCGACCAGACGGGGCTGGCTGGTCAGATCGATTGCTGAAGGTAGGGCCTTGGAAGGTGGCAGCGCGGTTGAACTTTGGCGAGATTACAGAAGGCGGCGAGTCTGCCATGGTGGTCGAGGTGGGCGACATTGGCTCTGGGACGGCCGTGGCTAAGGTTGATTAGTCTGTGTAAGACAGCAAAGAGAGCAAACGACAGTATACTCACCGGGCGCCGGAGCGGTTTTGCACACATGGTCGGCTAGATGCAGAATGTCAATGTCGACGGCACAGGACGAGCATTTGATTGTGGGCAGCGAGCTCATGCGGTCCATGGCGGCATGCAGAGCTCGCGCAGAGCGGCGATATCAGGGCAGACGGAGCCGGGGTCGGTGTGCAAGCAATGGGTCGCGGCCAAGGGGAGGTAGTGTGGACGGCGTTCAGCGAGTGTCATGGAGCAAGGCAAGAGATTGAGAGTGAGAGAGTAAGAGAGGCCGAGGACGGAATGCAGGCGATGCTCGAGGACAAAGCCAGACGCGTGTGCCGAGCAGCAACGACGACGGTGGACACACAGGGCTGTTTGATCTTCAGAAACGGTGTGTGGACCATGCTGAATCAGGGGCAGGATGCGGGCATTGCTCGGAAAGGGCCTAGGGAGGTGAGGTGAGGGAGCGCAATGAGGATGGCAGCGGGAGACGAGCTTAGCGCGTCGGCATGCAGCAACGCGAGAGGGCTGCCGCGCCCCACTGCAATCGACACGCGCAATGTTGGGTGTCGCGAGGCTAATCAAATGCAACCCACCACACCTGACGGTTGTGCGACTCGAGCGGCGTGTGCTCGTGATTGGCGAGGCGCTGGAATTGCGGGCGCGGGCGCCGTCATGGTGGGAGAAGTCATGGTGGTGGTGGGTGGTGGTGGTGATTCGGCGGGCATTTACTTTGGCGTGCACAGGCTGAATCGTGCGGTTCTCGCCGTTCCAGCCGCCGATGGCCAGAGACACAACGCACCCCGTCCACCACCCCGCGGCCTCGAGCACCGCGACCCTCTCTCATGCCATGAAACCTGAGTCGCAGCGGACCCTCGCCCTCACATTTCTTGTTGGACGGCTGGGCACCGAGAGTGTTTGCGAGTGCGGGCGATCGTGTGCATGTGTGTGTGTGTGTGTATGAGTAATTGTGTGTTTGTGTGGTGTGAGTACTAGTAAGTCGTGTGCATGTTTGTAGGTGCTTGTTTTGCGATCGTGTTGCGTCGTCCCTTCCCTCCCCCCTCCACCTTCTTCTTCTTCTTACTGCTATACGGCGGCGGCAGCAGCGTCTCACACACGCGCATACTGTTAGTTACTATAGCACACGGCCGGACTGGCGAGCAGACGTGTAATAGTAGAACCGGCCGAATGCGAACACAGAGCTCGTCGACGACTGGGACAGTACATTACATACGAGCGGCGGCACGTTCGCATGCTGACCCTGCGCGAGGGAACCGCCAGGGGCCCGGCATGAATCGCCCGCGTCATTGGCGCGCCGTCGCATGTGACATGGCATTGGCATTGGCATGCCCATGTCGACGAAGCATGTCCATGGGCTCTCTGTCGACCGATCGACGTTGCGCCCAAGCAGACGCGCCCCTTACGCTATCTGCTGCTATGACTTGGACCGCAACTCTGTCTCCCTGACGACGCCGCAAATAGACTTGGTCATGACGCCCGCGATGACTGCGCCCGTGTGTTCGTCGTTTCGAAAGCCGCCGGTGCAGAAATAGCAAGCGCGCCTGTGCAGAAATAAAAAGTCTGCTGCTCCGCCGGCGGGAGCTGGAGCTGCTAGCACAGAGAAGGTGTCAGTAAATGTCGACACTGCACCGACGTCGACGTCGATCGTTCATTTTGCACATGCAGCCTATTACCGCTTCGGGGGGCCCTGCAGCTGACGCCAGGCCCAGGGCTCCCTGGCGCCTGCCATGGCTGGGGACCCACACCGGTTCACGTCCTGCGTCTGCTCTCTTGCTCCTGCCCTGGCTCGCCCTGGCTCTTGCCTTGACGGCTAAAATACTGCGGCCCTTTCCTTTGCTGCGTGGGGATGGGTATCCACGCTCTCTCTCACTCCTCTACACTCCCTCTGCATCCTGGCCCGCCTGCGTGTCTGACGACGACAATCTCTTCCATACACCAATTGACCCCAGCCGCCAATCGTGTCGCGTGCTACCGCCGCCCTGCAAACATTTTTGACGCCCGCCGCGTTTCGTGTGCCCTTTTTCTTCTCAGTCGACCGGGCAATACTGTGGTCCCGTGAAACGCCGTGTGGCTCAGGAAGCCGCTTGCTATGCCTTTGACCTGCCTGTTATACCGTAAGCTATACGCCCACCAGCGGGAGAAGCCTCGGTTTTTCCATCTGTCTAGCGGGCCACCATGCTGGCCCGCTGTCTGACATGCACTCGCTGCCGTCCACGTGCAAGGTACTTACTGGTAGCACTCGAAGCACGCGAAGCACTCGAAGCAGTACTAGTAGTAAGCAGTAGAAAACCGTTCGTCCTCTAGACACGTGATGCATCCCGTGATGGTGGGGGTTCCCCGACAACGGGCGCCTGCATCGAGCCCTGCCACAACTCGTGCCATATAGTAGTATACGTACATTTATGTGCATCTATTCCGTCATCCCATCCCACTGTGCACTCAACAACCACTGCCAACGACAGCTGGCCATGCACCGCGTCTTCTCCCCAACCTCCCACGGCGCTCTTTGCCGTCTCGCCTGCATCGTTACCAAGCCCTTCGAGGCTGCTGCGGCTGCATGGTCGAGTTAGCGGGCGTGGGAGCGGGGCATGGCGACTATCGCAAAGACTCGTGCAATGCATCCATTGGTGTCTCTCGTCCTCAAAACGGCTACTGCGATAATCGCCAGTATGAAAAGTGGAGAGTCTAAAGGTCAAGTCAAAGAGGCGGTGGGTGAACACGCTGTCCGGCTGCAGGCGGCAGCGTTTGCGCGTGGTTGTGATAAGTCAGCCGCGGCACGGGAGACATTTATATGACTACTACATCGCGCCCCAACCTTTTTTCTCAACCCAACACAACTTCACCCTCCCTGATTGCACTCACCAGCCGCCTGACAAGCTTGCAATCTCCTTCTTCTCTCCATCAACCACACCCAAACTTCACCCGGGCCATTGCCCAGCCGTCAAGACGTTTTCCAATCTCCTCAGCTCGTAAGTACCCCTCCACATCCCCGTGGGGATTGCCTTCACTAACACCCCGCAGGATCCACAACCCATTCGCCGGCCGACGCACTTCTCCCTCTGGGGCAGCGTCGGATTTAGACTTCCGCAACTAAGTTCTTCAAATCGCAAAGAACTTGAATCATCATGGCACCGCACGCAGAAGAAAGCGTCGGTCAGGCGAATGGGTCCGCTCTAAAGACGGCTCCCAAGGCTCCCTTTGTCGTCAATTCTCCCAATGTCGAGTACACCGAAGACACCATCAAGACAAAGTACACTTACCGCACTACCGACGTCACCAAGACCGAAGACGGCCACTATGTTGCTGTTCCCAAGGAAACCCTCTACGACTTCAAGGTTGACCGCAAAGTCCCCAAGACTGGCGTTATGCTGGTGGGCTGGGGCGGCAACAACGGCACCACCGTCACCGCCGGTATCCTTGCTAACAAGCGCAACCTTGTCTGGGAGACCAAGGAAGGTAAGCGCGCTGCTAACTACTACGGTTCCGTCATCATGGGCTCCACTACCAAGCTTGGCGTCGACAGTAAGACAGGCAAGGAGATTCATATTCCGTTCCACGATCTCCTGCCCATGGTGCATCCCAATGACCTCGTTGTTGGCGGATGGGACATCAGTGGCATGAACTTGGCTGATGCCATGGACCGTGCCAAGGTCTTGTCGCCGTCTCTCAAGTCTCTGGTCCGCAAGGAGATGAGCGCCATGAAGCCTCTTCCCAGCATCTACTACCCAGACTTTATCGCTGCCAACCAAGAGGAGCGCGCCGACAATGTCCTTGAGGGTACCAAGGCTTCCATGGCCCATGTTGAGCAGATCCGCAAGGACATTCGGTGAGCAGACATGTGCAGAATGGCATGAATATTGCTAACGTTCCACAGTGACTTCAAGGCTGCCAATGGTCTCGACAAGGTGATTGTGCAGTGGACTGCCAACACGGAGCGCTATGCGGATATCCTTGAGGGTGTCAACGACACTGCGGACAACCTCCTCAAGGCCATTGAGTCTGGCCATGAGGAGGTTGCTCCCTCGACCGTTTTTGCTGTTGCCTCCATTCTTGAGGGTGTCCCCTTTATCAATGGCTCTCCCCAGAACACCTTCGTTCCCGGTGCCATCCAGCTCGCTGAGAAACACAACGCATTCATTGGCGGTGACGACTTCAAGTCTGGCCAGACCAAGATGAAATCTGCTCTGGTTGACTTTATGATCAGCGCTGGCATCAAGCTTACCTCGATTGCCTCGTACAACCACCTTGGCAACAACGACGGCATGAACCTCAGCTCTCAGAAGCAGTTCCGTTCCAAGGAAATCTCCAAATCCAACGTTGTTGACGACATGGTCGCTGCTAACAACGTCCTCTACAAGGAGGGCGAGCATCCCGACCACTGCGTCGTCATCAAGTACATGCCTGCTGTCGGAGACGACAAGCGTGCTCTGGACGAGTACTACGCCGAGATCTTCCTTGACGGTCACCAGACTATCAGCTTGTTCAACGTCTGTGAGGACTCGCTTCTGGCATCGCCTCTGATCATCGACCTCGTGCTTGTCGCTGAGATGATGACCCGTGTGCAGTGGAGGGCCCAGAGCGGCGAGGGCAGCGACGCCAAGTACAACAACTTCCACAGCGTCCTCAGTGTCCTCAGCTATATGCTCAAGGTATGGAAAGTAACATCACGTATTTGAATATTGACTGACCTGTACAGGCTCCTCTCACCCCTCCTGGCACCCCTGTTGTCAATGCCCTGGCCAAGCAACGTGCGGCTCTGACCAACATCTTCCGCGCCTGCGTCGGTCTTGAGCCAGAGAACGACATGACCCTTGAGCACAAGCTCTTCTAGTGGGTCTAATAGCTTGACCAGTCCCCTGTGGACAGGTTGTATGATCACGTGGCCTTAGGGCGCACGGGTAAATGTGCTTGCTACTTGTTTGACCAACTCGTTACTCTCATTAAAGCAATATAAAATCTGTTTCTGAAACTATCTCCTGTCGTGATGTGAAATTTTGTATTGAAAATCTAGGGCTTGACGTGAGCACTGCCCTTGCATCATGAACGAGTGGATCGCAGACAAGAGGAAGGAGCGTTCCTGCTTCCCGACCAACTCACCTCAACACCTCCGTCCCACACCAACGACTCACTTAGAATGTCAGCATCATCATCAATTCAGGCCTACTTTTCACCTTCGCCGACGAAGAATAGTGATGGTTTCACAAAGGGAGAGATGCAGTCCGCTCTTACCCCTACAGGAACAATCGCACCCTGTGCCTGGACAGCATGCTACCTCACCCTCTTGTTCGAATCACTGCTAACACTCCGAAGCCCATAGTTGGATACGAAGAAGCCGATCTGGGTTCTCTAGAACCTGGTCCCCGCTATCTCAGTCTGATGGGTCGCATAGTCAATTTCAACGATCAAGCTAAACCCAGCAAATCACACAATTCAGCCCAAGGATGCATCAAAATCATGCTCTCAGATGACACAGGAGTGCTGACTGGACTGATGACGCTGAAAAGCTTCACTGATGGCGGCTACGATATCGACGAACCCAAGCTTCTCGTCTGTGTCAAAAGCATTGGAGCAAGGAAGAAATGTATGCAAAATTCACCTCCCTATGACAGATGGAATGAACAATCGCCTAGATACTAATACCACTAGACATGAACCGCAATGGCACAACCTCCGAACTCATCTCCCTCGGGATCTTCGATAACACTGCTGACGCTGTCCTAACACTCTATTCTTCCATGTGCGACTCTGCCTCTCTGTTTGTGCCCTCACAGACCGTGCTCCTCATCTCCAACCCCGGTTGGCGCATCGACAAGATGGCTAAACTCACAGTCACGAGCAATTCCCGCGTAGATATCGACCCAGATATGGGTGATGCCCGCCTTCTACGAGCATTGGCACAAAGACTCACGAAAAGGGAGCATGTAAACCCTCCATTTTCCATATCTGATACCACAATCGCGGATTTCAAGGCAGCAAGCGTAAAAGCACTATACAACCTTGCCGATGTCGACAGCGTCGCTCGCTCACTCTCTGCTTCAAACTCAAAGGAAGCCATAGCTGGATATCTCAGTGTCATCATAACAAACCTCAACATTGTCTCCCCCTTCAAACGAAACATGCTGCTCAGCACAGAATGCTGCGGAATCCCCCTCTTCTCCAACAACGTGACAATGGAGTGTAAACAGTGTGGGAAAATGGTGACACTCCGGATCAATCCTCGAATCGTATGTTCCCCACTTACCTTTTCTTATTTCCAAATACGACATGACAGCTGATAATCAGAGTATCAAGCTCGGCCCCATACTCGACGAAACAGGTCAGATTAGCGCAGGCAAAGTTATTCTTTCAAACACGGCATGGTGCCAACTCCTCGGCCGCACAGCACAGCAGCTTGTCGAGACGGATGTAGACGTCCTACGCTATCTCGAGCAACGCCTGCTATTTCTTCGTGTTGCCATGGGTTTCGCGCTGCAGCTGGAAGACGGAATCGGTAGATTGGCCATATGGTGTGTTAGGAGTTAGGTGTCTATTACTGGCTCCACGGAAAAAAATAAATAAACAAGAGATACGAGATGGATAGGGTCTGAAGATATGTGGGTGTATTAGGTGTATGTAACTGCATATCTCTGCTAGCACTGTCGACGCAATTCTGTATGTTAAAATAGATCTTCTGTCTACCAAACGCATGTATCTTTTGATTCTTTGATCAATATGCTTATCAATTCACCATGTGATAATCTCTTCTCTTTCGCTGTTGTTCAATTACCTAACTAGTATTTTCTAGTGCATTATACACATACAGCAAACTGCTTCAGTAAAGATACTCGGTAATTTATGCTTTCATTGTTGGAAATCCGGTGTACAGAATCTCAAATGTACAGATGGTGTACAAAAAAAACAGAGAACACACATTTGGGTATATCAGTTCATGTCGTTGCGTATTGCATGCAATTCTTCTTGCATTTTCTTGCAATGCCCACAAAAAACACCCACGCTATGCCATGCCACGCTGTCAAGTCGCGCCCAAGCACTGAAAGGACCCCGGAGGAAGAAAAAAACAACAACTCCGCATAGATGTCATTCTCATACCATGAGGCGTTGGAAAAAAAAAGGTATGCTGTGTTCCCTCAAGGACACCACCCGCGGGTTACTTTTTATTCGTCTCCTAGCACACCCGCTAATCCTCTCAATATGTCTCCCACACCTATACCCTGAGTTCCTGCTCGCTCTTTTGCCTGTCGATCTCTTTCTTCCAACCGCCTGGCTGCAGTGCCCAGCACCCGGTCTGCCACGCGTTCCGCCGTCTGCCGATACTGCTCAATCTTGTGCACACCGTCGGCAAAGACATCAATGTGCGGTTCTAGTGAGCTGGCAAGGGTCGAGAGATGTGCTTGTAATGTCGTCGGCGATCTAAAGGTGAATGCTGAAGACGGTGGTTGTGCGTCTGTTTGTGGCTGTGATGATTGGAGAGCGGAGAGTATGGCGGCTTGATCCGGGTCGAGTAGTGAAGTGTCGATATCGGATAGCGATGGTGGCGAGGTAGGTATTGATGGTGCTGGGGGCGGGGGCATGGCTTTGGACGCTGAAGCTATCGCTGCCCATGCATCCTTCTCCTCTTCGAGGCTATTCCAAGTTAGTTCCTGGAGCTTTCGTATTCATATATAACTTCAGACGTACAGCTTAATCTCCGCTTCAAGCTCCTCTAATGTTGCTTTGTTCTTCTCGTTTTGTGGATTCGGTTTCTTGACCACGGGTGGTAGCGCAGTTTCTGCCTGTACACTTGTCAATTCCCACTCATAATATAGCAAACCAGCCCACTTACTCTGCTATACCAATCGGACAAATCAGATTTTCCGGCGAAATCGTCAAGAAGCTCTTGTTGTATTGCTCGTGCTAGAGTTCAGTCAGCCTCCTTGTCCAATCCTAACTCTTGTGGCACATACCAGCCATGATCGCATTCGCATTCTTAACGTCGCCTGACGGTTTTGGTGGTAGCGCTCGCGACCCGCACCATGTCAGAAGCTGCCTCATTCGCCGCGGTTCCGGTAGACTTTGCTCAATGTATTTGTAAAACTCTCGAACTTCGACTTCCGAGTGCGGTAACGCTGCACAAATGTTAATATGCTGCTCCTCATATGCGCTGCCCAATGCATTCGTTGTGCATGCATAAACTGCCAGCGCAATCTGTCCAAACTCACCATTCGATTGACCGCTGTCAATCAGAAAGCTTGCTCTTCTTCCCCGCAAGCCTGTGCTGCTCCGCCTGTGTCCGTCTTTGTTGCCCTTGCGCATTTCCTTGTTTCGTGCAATGACGGGTGTGTCGGCAAAAGGTAGTGTAATTCTTTGCGCGTTTGGATCGTTCTTCTTCTCAGTATGTGGTTCATTGTGTGTTGGCGTTCGCACGCCTGTGTACGCGTTCTCTTCGGGCTGTGCTTCCGGAGCGGGTGTGGTCTGCTTTTTCTTCTCCTTTTCTGCCGGTGCGCTCTTCTTTGTGCGCGGCTTGGTTGCTGTAGGCTCCTTGACTTTTGGACGCACTTCTAGCTGCTCCCTATCGCCAGATATACGCGCCGATCTGCGCCGCTTCCCCGAGTCTGACGATTCCGGGTCAAGTGCTGCGATGGATTGCTTCTTCCGGCGCGAGGTCGATGCGGTCGATGGCGCGTCAGCGGTTCGCGCAAGCTTCGCGGGCTTCTCCACGGGTACAGGCGCTGGCTCCGGGGCTGGGGGTGCTTTAGTGGTCCTTCGCGACGTGCGGCGCGAGAACTGGAAGCCATCATCGTCCTCGTCATATGCTGCAGCCTTGGCAGTCTTCTTGGGGGCAGCCGCTGCCTTCTTAGTCGCCCCATTCACTTCCGTCCTTGGTCGCTTCTGCACAGGCGGCGCATCGTCATCCTCGAAAGCTTGCTTTGCGCTCCTTCGTCGCGTCGTCGGTCGGTTTGTGGCCATAGGGAGGGATTGGAGCGGGGAGCGCGCGAAGATAGTAGTCATGAGTCCAGTTTCTGCGTCACGGGGTTCAGAGGTTTGGTCTTCGGTCAAAGCGCGTGCATGGGCGCGATAGCAGGCGGGCGAGCTATCGTCAGCTAAAGTCGGGGCGCGAGTGAAGGCGATCCGCGTGCGATTTTGGGTATCCTCGTGGTATAGGCAAGCGTGTGTGCGTGTAATGATTAGGCGGTAATGCGAATATCCCTAGGTGTGGAGGGGAACGGTCGTCACACGGGAGCAAGGAAGTTGGTGTGTGCGCCTGCCGCCAGCATCATCAAAACAATGCTTTCAGGACTAGCGCCAACACGTGACCATTCACTAGCGCTCCCCACAGCGCGTCACGCACGAGCACACGTACATATATACGTAATGACAGTAGCATGAAGATATGTACATCTATGTATAGGATACGGACTTGGCTCAGCACATAACAGTACATACAGCTTTTGCGCTCTTATCCGCCTGTTCCCAACAAACCCGCCGAAACGCCCAAGAAAAAGCGACTATCCCATGCCGCTAATCCGTATGCTCTCATTTCCCATCATAACCTCATTACTCCAGGTGCACCACCACAACACTGTTGAATATTCAAACCTATCCTTCCGATTTTGGGGTTCCTGTGCATTTTGAACAGGGTCTATAGATTCTACATTCCGGCGCCAGGCATGGGTCCTTTGACGCCGGGAGGAGCAAAGCTGCCTTCGATACGGCGCTTGGCATCCTGCTTCTCTTCATGGGTGGGATTGGCTTTGCGCATGTCAGGAACATGAGCTGGCCGGTTCGGGCTGTGGCCGATGGACATGCCGACACGGACCTAGGACGGTGTTAGCCCAAAGTAGCGCAATGCAGAGATGTGTGGTTACTTACAAGAGTTTCGAGGGCAGAGTTGGAGTTGTCAACAAGGTCCTCATCATATCGCATTTGGCCAGGCTCGAACAGGAGCAACAGAGTGCTGCCACCGAATTTGAAGTAGCCCAGTTCTTCACCCCGCTTGACTTGCTCGCCCTTCTTGCGCGTAATAACAGTGCTGCCGACCATCATTGCACCTACACAAACAATCATGACACGGCCGTGTGCGACAGAGTCAATGGGTACTAGGACGCGGACATTTTCACCGTACACGTCCAAGGCCGAGCGAATAGCCATTGGATTCACAGTGTAGTATTCACCCTCAATCGTCTTGGGCTCGTCCAAGACTCCATCGACAGGGATGTGGAACCGGTGGTAGTCTTGGGGCGCCAGTCGGAATATGCCGAGTGAGCCTCCATGGTAGCGCTTTACGTCTTCCGGATAAGCGTCGCCAAGCAGGCGCTCAATGGTAAAATCGCGACCCTTGACCCAGATGGCCTGTGCTGCGTCGATTGTATTGAAAACAACGGTTCGGCAGTCGGAAGGCGATACGATGACTCTTGGGTCGTCGGGCGCAGAGCATGGACGCGCACCCGGCTTCAGCGCTCGGTAGAAGAACTCGTTAAAGTTCTTGAACTGGTCCGTAGGCAACAACACCTCGGACATGTCGAGCTGGTGGAAATTGATAAAAGGTACAATTTCTGAGGCAGACGCAGGGTCGTCATATTTCCTTCCCTGCTTGAAACTCAGAGATTTGAGTAATTTACGAACTGGTGCTTGTTAGCAGTCTGATTTCCTGGCGCGCATATCCGAAACCTACTTCGCTTCTTTTCCATGTTGTTCGCCTTTAGACCCTTGTAGAGCAAGCGAATGCCCAGGCGGACATAAACACTCATGCGCTCTTCATTAATCTGACCCGTAAGGCGATCCTGGACAAGGATGTTGGCCGAGTTTGCGCCCAATTTGTAGCCACCATAGGAAATCTTGGTGATGACCTTAGAGTACCACTTCCGCTGGGCCTGGCTTGAAGTGACGAACCCAGCCATGACGATGTTGTTGACCTGTCGCCAGTCCTGGCTCGCACACGTGGCAATGTGAGTAATGATGTTAGCATCCGACCGCTTGTTAAGCTTCGGCTGGTGGCAGATGGGACATTCGCGAATCTCGATAACATGCTCCTCGCCCTTGTCGTCCGCTAAATCATCAATCTGAAGATCTGCTCCTTCTTCGCCTTCCTTGCCCAGCGTGTTTGTCTCGAGCACTGGGATGGAGGTAGTGGAGCTGTCCTGGTTGATTGGGGTAAGCATCCCAGAGGTTTGTGGTGTAGGTGTGCCTGATGCATAAGACCCGTTTCTACGGGCATTCTTCGCTTCCGTGACCTGCAGCTGGTCTTCAAGACAAATGACAGCCTCGTCAAACGTAAGGAGGTGGTCTCCATTGTGCCGATCAGCAAATCGCTCAAAGAAGCTGTCAATGGTTGATTCATGCAGCGTAGAGCCGAGCGTGTCGAGCATGGTGGTCAGTTCCACCTTGTCAAGCAAACCGCTCTCATCAGCATCGTACTGCTTGAGCATGGCTCGCCAAAACTGCTGCCTCAGCGCCTTGTAAGGCAGGTATTTGGCGCGGATGTAAAGCGTCGGGTTGTGCTTGTTCTCCCAGCGCTCTTGGTGCTTCAGCTCCAAGGGAAGCGTGTACAGTTTCAAGTCCTCATCATCCACAGCGGATGGTTGAAGGTTCATAGTGCTTCCTGGGGTAAGGTTACCGTTGGAGTCGGTTGTGGGGCCCAGTGTAGCAGCCGGAGACGGGGAAGATGGATTTCCACCTGTATCCTGCGCGGAGAGCGAGCCGGTCGAACTCTCCTTCTTGAGCGAGGGCCGGCTCAAACGGGAAAGGCTGTGAGTCGACCCAGAGCGGGAGAGTGGCATACGGAAACGAGATTTCTTCGAACTGCCATCAGAGGGGGAGATGCCAGGGGAGTCTGACGGTTCGGGCAACTTGTAGAGGCCCGTTTCTGGGTCTTCCTGGGGTGCTGTGGAAACAGCTTTTTCAAGCGGAAAGTTTACGGTACCGACGTAGTCATTGCCGGAGAACTTGTCCTTGTCCATGACGGTAAAATTGACTGAGTAATTGGTCTCGTGGCGGAGGACCTGGAAGACGAGTTTCTCCTCAAATACGGGATTGAGGTCGTGTCTGATAGTTTTGGTACGGTACGTCTTCTTTCCGAGCGAGGTGATGACAAAGGGGTCCATGTCAAACGTGGTGCGAGTAACTACGAATACGTCAGTCTGTCAAAGATAGTGGGCGACTCAAGTAAACTCACCATTGCGCTCTGGCGGCAGGTCAGAGCATCGCTGGATCTCGAGGAAGAGCACACCGGCCACATCGCCGCTGCTTGAGTACTCGTAACCCGTCTGGCCCTTGACCTTTCGCTTCATGCGAGCCAGCTTGAGCTTCTTGCGCCGCTTCTCCCTCTTTTCGGCCTTTTTGGACTCGTCCTGAGCCTCGTCTGAGCTGGAGTCGTCATCATCTTCGGCATCGGTGCCGTTGCTGTCGCCGCGCATGAGCAACTCTTCGTCGTCCTCATCGGGGCTGGGCGTCTGGCCGGCAATGGCCAGGAACTTTTGCAGGATCTGCTCCGGGGTGGCCGTGAGGTTGAGGGGATCGATGAGCGAGAACTGGATCTGGATCTCGCCGGACACGACAGACTTCTTCTTGCCCGAGCGGCGCGCCTGCAGCGGGAACCACTGAGGCTCCTGTTGGGTGAGGCCGTTCTGGAACTGGTCCTCGAGTATGACGTCAAACTCGCCCATGTAGTCCTTGCCAAAGCGGTCCTTGTCCCAGCAGACGACCTCGAGCAGGAGGCTCTGCTCGCCAACAATGGGCAGCTCGAGCGTCTCGTTCCATTCTGGGTTGAGCGACTTGTTTATGGCGGGCGTCGTGACTTTGGCGTCGCCGAGCGTGAGGACGAGGTACTGTGTGGGGGAGGCGGATGTTAGAGAGGCAGGCAAAGGCAGCGCAGGCATAGCAGCGGTGCACTCACCGGATCAGACGTGCCGCTGCGATCTTTGGCGGCAAGGTTTCTGCCCTGCGTTCAGACGTTAGCTGGGTGGGCTCGCAGGCAGGCAAGCAGGCGGACTGGCGGGGGGAGGGGGGGGAGGCGCGGGCAGGGCGGGCAGCGGTAATGGACGGCGGCGGGCACACCTTGATGACATTGGCCCTCAACACCAGGCCGGCGGCGGGCTGGTCAGGCATAGCGCGGATGCGTGGGCTGTTTGTGCGCGTGGCGGGCGCAGAGCTGGAGGTGGAATTGGGGCCGCTGGAGGAGCTGGAGGGGTGCTTGAGGCGGTGCGGGAGCGAGAGCTTGCTGGTAAATGTAGGTCGGGGCATGTTGGCGGCCAGCCTCGGTCGCTGGACGGGGATGCACCGCCGCCCGGCGTGGCTACGCGTTCAGTCGGAACCTGCTGGCCGGACCGCAAGAGCCAAGTGTTGCTTGGTGAGGCGCCGCCGGTTGGCACGACGGGGGAGGCACGACGGGTTCACGACGGCATCTATTGTTGCTTCGTTCTATGTGTGTCTGGACGGAGGGATGGGTGTACGGGCGACTCGACGGATTTAAGGGGGAAGACGAGGAGCTGAAGGCGCACGCGAATGAATAGAGCTTGGGGGCCGCCGCATATCTAGTAGCCCTTGGGGGTGGGATACACTGAGTCTGTGTGCACGCACAAGAGAAGGCTGAACGAGGGCCTGGCGCCGCGCTCACTCTGTCCCGAAGGCGCTCACGTATGTGCTTTCCATAGATAGATATACGCTGTCCTCATCGGCCCTGCATGCAACAGACGTGCCGCAGTCGCGAGGCCGTAGCCTTTGTCTGTCTCACCAGCAACCACGCACCCACGGTTACATGGCTATGACGGCACATGGCAGCCTGGACAGAAGCGCGTCTGTCCCGTCCTTTGTCCATTGCACTGTACATACACCTACTGTATACATATACTAGTACACATGTACGGATGGGCTGTTGGCGGGGGATGCGCCCTCTTCGAGTTAATCGGCTGCCGTGGGCAATCCTGTGGCAGCACTTCATTCTTGGGATGCGTCGTAGCGGGCGGCTCAGTGGTCCAATGGCCCAGCATGCACATCGCCCCCCGGTCGCCTGCCCCGATTCGTCATGTTCCTGGCCGCTGTCGTCTCCACTGTGGGTCTCGGGGGGGAATTGATGCATGCTGCCAGATATGCTGTACCAGCCTGCACACTGCACACATTGCACCACAACACACATACACGCGCGCGCGCCCGCACGCGTCCACAACAACTACCGGCTGCCTAATTTAGCGGCATCGTTCGCTTCTCAACTACTGCATTTGCCGGCAGACGTAGACCGTCGCTCTCATCGTCGTCATCGTCTCTAGGCACGCGACGCGGCCCAATGTCCATGGCTAGTCTGCCCGTGCGTCCCGGCTGCCGTGGCTAGTGATGGAGCTGCTTCTGTGGCTGAGTCCGTGGCTGATGCAAGCCAAGCCAGGGGCCAAGAACACCAAGCACAGCACGTCTTGCTCCTTCACGGCCTCCATGTCGACCATCTCTCACTCGTCATCATAAGCTCCGCGCTTGCCGTTGGTGAAAGCCCTTACCGGCTGTTGAAAAAGGCTCAGGACGCTGACTTTAATACCTCATCACCGCACCCTACAGTGCGGGGTTATCTATCGGGCCGCAGCTTACCAACATTAAAGCGAGGTACACTCGTCACCCTCAAGCGTTGCCCTAACATGGCCGACAACCCCACGTTGGCTTGCCGGCAACTCTGTCCCGTGCCATCATCCGACCATTTGCAATACCCTCCAAAGTAATCCAACCAACAGGCAACTCGTTTCCACTTCTGTGTCAAGTTTCTGTTTGCAATCAAAACATGTTACGCTGCATCTCAGCCCCTGCTGCTGCTCCCCGCGTGTGATCAGGGATAACACAGCACAGTGTTGACACTGCAAATGTACCATGGCCAACTGGTCTAGGAAGCCTGCAAAGAAACGCGGATCATGCAGTCGCCTGCACTAGTGCTGATGATGGCAACAAACCCGGCTACTCGGCTCCCTTGGGTCATTCTGCAGACGGGAAGAAGCATCTGATTGAGTGATGTAATGGGTTATTATAGACAAGACGTCATCTAGCGACTTGAAAAGATGACTATATATTGACAACCCCATTCTCCGTGCAAATGTGGGCATGTCGAGCCAAGCATCTGGAGCTTCAGATTCTTTTGCATCGTCATTCAGGTAAATATCGCTTGGATATTAAGACGTAATTTTGGCAGTCTCATTTACCCAGCAAGACACAAAAGCCACTCTCGGCCGGAAGCATACGGACCACTAGAATCCGGTTCAATAGTTTACCATCATCCTCTCTCAATTGGGTAAGCACTATTCCAGACCATTCGATCAAATTCATGCATCTGGATCGTCGGCTTCGTCAGTATGGTGTTACCTACACATGCCAAGCTTAATACCATGGGGATACAATAAGTGTAGAATAACTGATCGGAGATCACCTGGTAAACCAGTTAGCTAATACAGTTTACCGGCCTAAGAACAGAGCCATGGATACCACACTCCAAGATACCGTGAACACAGCGCGTCAAGACTAGGTTCTTCCACTGAAACATGCACGTCAGATATTCCAGGCATCACGCTACAAACGCATGACTCTAACGCCAACCCACCAAACATTTCCCCCTTCTTCCCCTCACAAAACACACAAAAAAGCAAAAAGCAAAAAGTCAAATTACTCGTAGCACAAATACTAATACTGAAACACAACTTCTGCGCTTCATTCCACAATCCTAAAAAAAGCATCAGCGTTACTTCCCAAAAAAGCAACACACAACAGACCCCCCTCACATTCACGAACACCACACAGACACATTCAACTCTACCAGTACACTTTAAAGCTCTCCGCTCCCGTCATTCCCGTTCTTACTTGCATCGCTTCCGCCTGTCTATGCTGACAAGCGACTTTGCCGACATACGCGCATACGCACATACGACACTTGGCTACGCCCGCCCGGCACTGGCACGTGAGAAGAAGGAAAAAAGCAAGAAACAAGAGGACATGACTGGGCGCAACAGATAAATTGCGTGTATACGCCCACACGGCCCGATGAGGGAACCAAAGGCAAGGTAACAAAAGGGCCTATGAGACCCCCCCGGGGCGTCTCGGGTTCTCGGGTCTCGGCCCGTCTCCATAGCCTCAGTACATACGTGTACATGTGTGTAATCATATGTATGCATGTACATATGTGTCGAAGACTAGAACCACTAGTACATACAATACCCCAGATATCAAATGTACCAAGATAGTATCAGGTATGGAAATCATCTTCAGCCATAAGTCATGGACTTGGGGATGCAATGTCATGCAATGCAATGCACCGTGGTGTGCATGCTTAAAAAAACCTGGGGCATGAACCAGAGGGGTAGGGTGCATAGTCCATGGAAATCCACGCCCTTTTTGCTTTTATCGGCATCAGTGTCTGTGCCTGGAGGAAGAGGAGGGGGAAAAGACATGATACACGGCTAGGAAACCCCCGATAGTTTGTTTTGGATTTCCGACAATCACTTCCACCACCATCGGAGATATTCACCCAGCTGTCTATTGTGGTGAGAAGGAAAGAAAGGCAGAAAGAAGAAAAAAAAAATTAAACACTTCGTGACTTGAGCGCACCACTACCTTGGTTCATTATTACTACTACCTTGGGCCATTGTCATGTACAAAGGTTTTCTCTTTCATCATTTCACTACATATCACACACGCTGTATACATACTAAATAAAAGGTCCTGCCAGATCAACAAAACACCAGAGACGTGGCAGTTAGTACGAAGTGGATACTTTGGGTGTGCAACAAAAAAACAGCCGACATAGTAGTATTAGGAAAAAGGAAAAAAAAGCTTCTTTTGGCAGCTGCTCAACATGCGTCGCTCGCTAGACCACAAAGAGTCTTAATAGTAAGGGACATGTTTCAATACCCAATCTCTCTCTTGACCCCAAGGAAAGATGTGAGAAAAAAGTAGAAAAGTGTGAAGAAGAAAGACCGCTTCGCTAAAGGTGATTCCATGGCCTCCCTAGCCCGCCCGCAGGGTATCAAGGAGAGAGCGGCCGGGGTCTAGAGCAGAGCCATTCCTCCGACGGAAGCGCAAGCATGCAAAGCAGAGTCCACAACGCCTGTAAAGGACATGAGGCATACAAGCCGTGATACAAGATCAAGGTGGAATATCTTCGTTTACTCCAACGGTCTTGCGCTTATATCAAACCGCACAACCGCAGGTTCTCCTGGATTATAATATCTGAAACATGTCAGCACAAGATCAGGTGAGACGAGAAAAGTTGGACATACCGTTTACTGCAGCCATGACGAATCGGATCTGCATGGTGTCGGTGGCGCAGGTAAAGTGAGTGTAGATTTGCTTCGTCTCGTGTTGGTTGAGCGAGACGAATCGGTTGAGGATGTAATCGCAAGCGGCAGCGTAGTCGGCACCACCCTCGTAGTCAGGGAAGTAGTTCTTCATGGGGCTCACGGGCAGCTTCTCCTTGAAGCGATCGATCTTGTTAAGGAACAGAATAATCGATGTCTTGACGAACCACCGCGAGTTGCAGATGGAGTCGAACAATGTGAGAGCTTCTTGCATACGGTTGACAGTCTCGTCTTCGAACAGCAGCTGGTCGTACTCGGAAATGGCGACGAGGAACAGGATGGTGGTGACATTCTCAAAGCAGTGTATCCACTTCTTGCGCTCTGATCGCTGACCACCAACGTCGAACATGCGGTAGGTAAGGTCTCCAATGATAAAGGTAGTCTCGGTGATACCAGTCGTCTTGACACGCGAGCGCAGCACGTCCTGGTCGTTGGGGATATAGTCAGGCGCAGCGATACGGTCAATCGAGTCGAAGTAGCTATTGCGCGGTCAGTGGGGACGCGCAAACCAAATTCCGGCATTACTCACTATTTGGCCGAGTCGTTGAGCTGGTACTCGCGTGAGCGCTGGAAGCATTGCTGCACGCCGGCATCCTTCCAGAGGACCGAGATGGCGTTTCCAACCTCTGGCGGCAGGCTGTCACCCTCAATCTGTGCGGGTTGCATGAAGATGGTCTGGACGTGATACTCGGCGCGCTGGTCGTCGAGCGGCAGCTCGAGCGACTCCATGGCCTCGAGAATGACGCGCATCGACTGCACCGTGTTGCTGAAGATGATCTCCTTGAACGACTCGCGCTCGTCGCGCGAGTAGCCACCCTCGTGGATGAGCTTCATCTGCTTCAGGATGGTCGATTTTCCGGATTCACCAGCTCCTACACCCTGTTAGACCCTGTGGTTGTGCAGTGATTGCGGTTGCTGCGGCAGCGGCAGTTGTGGGGCGGCGTCGCAGTACTACTGACCTAGGAGCAGCATCTTGATCTCATTGCGCTGCATCAGCTTGTCGCGCTTGAGCTGGTTCTCAATCTCTTCATTCCTCTGCTTTCCCTCCTTCTCCTCTGTGCTCATTCCGCAGCCCATGGTGGCGGTAGGGGACCGGGTCCAGTGTTGTGATTAGGGTTAAGGGTAAGTAGCGATGTTCCGTCGAGGCCGGCCAACGCGGAAACCTGGCGGGCAGTGTCAGCAGAGGGTCAATGGGGACGCGCAGGGCAGCGACGGGCGGGCGAGGGCAGCTGCGACGGGGCGGCGGCGGTGGTTGTGGTCGTGGTTGCGGTTGCGGTGGTGATGCTGAGGGCGGCAGGCGCAACGCACCACACACGGCAGGCCGCGGCGCACAGTAGGCGGCGACAGCGGCAGCAACAGCGGCAGCGGCAGCAGAGAGCGAGACAGGCAGAGACATGGGAGTGGGCTGGGGTACAGTGAGGCTCACCTGGTATTACAATAGACTAGCTCAATGGCGAGAGAGCGCGTGGAAGAGGCGGTGGTGGACGAGGTGGTGGTCAAGCGCGCGAAGGGGTGAAGGACGAAGAAGGTGTGTGTCTGTGTCAAGGGATGGCTGGCGTATGAACGAGGCTCGCTTCGCTTCGCTCCGAGGTCTCAGGGCTGGTGCAGCACGGTCGGTTCGGGGGCTCCAAGGATCGGCTGGGGGGCGGCGAGCGCTGGAGAGAGACGTCGGGCACGGCAGCTGCGACGGGCCTGGCGATTGATTGGGGGAGGGGGTGGAAAGGGTGGAAAGGAGGAGGCGCGCACACAACAACAGGCAAGTCAGACAGACAGACAGATGGACGGGAGCAGCGCAACAGAACGGGCGGCACGTCGCACGCTGCAGCAGGATGACAGTGTGTCGACGGACGGGAAGTTGACGTTTGGAAGAAGCAAAAGAAGTCGAGGCTCGCGGCAGGCAGGCAGACCTAGGGACAGCACTGGCACGTATGATGAGGGCTTGATGAAGGCGGCGAAAGGAGACGCGCTTGCCCTAATGGTGCGGAGCCATCCTGGAAAGGAAGCCGCGCCAGAGTCTAGCTGGGGCGGGCGCGGGCCACTCTGCTGTGCTGCACCACCGCGCAAACCCTCCGACACCTGTCTGGCCTGTCTGGCGGGCGACGGCCACGGCCACAGCTACCGCTAGCAGCCATTACCACCATCGCCGCCTGCTGCTAGGCCCTCAAAGGGTCCCCCTCTGCCGCTTCGCGCGCGGTGCCTGGACACGACTGCCGGCCGCCAGCCCGCGGGCTCAGCAGCAAAAAGCCCATAGCCCATAGCCCATGGCTCTGGCACTGGCACCGGCACAGACTGCCCCCTCTCCCTCGTCGCCAAAACCTTGGACGCGGGCTTGCCCAGCTCCCATTCGCCCCCCGTTGCTGGGCTGGCCTCCGGCTCCGCGCGCGCAGAAACACAGCAGCTGCCTCGGCGGCCTGCTGCTCCCGTTGCTACACATGGTAGCGCTGTCGACACAAGCACCTGATGCGATTCCCGAACCCTCGTCCCGCAAAAGTGTTGACTAGCTGCGCTTCTAGAAGGCTTGTGGAAAATGAGGGCCCCATTGAAAAGAAAGAGGGCCTGACGCTCGGAGCCGCACCAGACCCCAGCCACGCCTCAAAAACCTTGTCTCTTCTTGCCCGTCCCGCTTCTGTGCCTGTCTCGTCGCCACGGCTCCCGTCTTGTCGCTGCAGCCCGCTCTTGCCCGCGCCCTCGCCCGCTCCCTCGCACAGCATCGCTGCACCTGCACCTGCTGCTGCTTGTGTCCCTCTTATGCTCCGCCCGCCAACGTTCGCCCGCTGCCCGTCGTGCTGGGTGCGGCTGCGTGTGCCTAGCATGCACGGCATCGTCGCTCTTGCGTGCCACGGCCCTGCGCCAGCCACTTGCTCTCCATCTGCTGCTGCTCGCTTCTGGGCGGCCGGGGCCCACTGGCGCTAACACTGCATGCGGCTAGCCCCTGACAGATCGCGAGTATTCGCCAAACCTCCGTCGTCGCATCCCCTCTTCATCTCCCCGACTCGCGCCCCCGCCAGCCAATCACACGCGTCCCTCACTCTTCGCTCTCCCACGTATTCTGGCCCTCCCAACGTCGAAGCAGGCCATGCCCGCCGTCGTCATCCTGCCCCAGCGCTGCGTGCATGGGGCTATTGTGCCTCGCGTAGCATTGCTGATCATATTTTTTTATGAAGGCACGGTGCTATCGCCATATTGGCCTGACCTCCGCCGCTTGTTCGCCGCTCCTTCGCCGTTGGTTTTCCTGCACCTCCAATTGCTGCACATCGAGAACCACTAGGTCAGCCAGCAAGCATACATGGCTCCTCAACAAATAGCCAAACAGACCGCCGCCCATGGGCCTTCCATTTCCTCCACCAGGATGATGCATCCAAAGTTACGGTTACTGTCTCAGTCTCTTGACTCGCACACGCGGGACGATCCATGAACCACACGTGGAAGCCATGGCCATCTGTGAGCGTCGGTGAAAAGGGGCATCAGTGTGGACCGGCTAAAGCACTACCACAAACCTTGTTCACCACCAGAAGGTCGTCAGTCGTTCGACAGTGGCAACCATTGATCGATGGAGCTTCCATTGGCGTGCGACACGAGCGACTGGGAATTCTTCGGGGCAACTCGAGCTCTCTCGAGCACAGCACCCCAGTCTGCCACCAGTCACTGGCTTATCTCGCTCAGCGCCGGTCCCTCGTTTCCATACAGCACCAGCTCCACCAAGCTACGCAATATTCAGCCCAGCTCCGATAGCCATATTCTGACTCGCATACATCTCTCGCGCCATACCCACAGACCATCATGCCTGCGGACCATCTCGCAGCAATGCCGCAACCTCTTCACCCGTTCCTTGTGCAAGAGATCGATCGTGAGACTTGATCTACGCACCCGGCAGCGGCAGCGGCAGCGGCAACTACAGCACAAGGCCTCATCCTTTCAGCACGTGATATCAAACCTGTGTTCGTTTGAAATGCTCGACTACGCTAGTCAAGTGCATGTGTGGTGACATGGTCCTGTTCGTAACATATCCTCATTGTCAGCAACGCAGCAGCAAGAGGATTATATATATTTCTCAAATCAGGTGACGACGCTTCAAACAGGCGAGTCTGGTTGACAAGCGGATGCCACTGTCAGCCCAGTGTCGTGTCATATATAACTGCTGCTAACGCGATGCGAGCCGTGTGCTAGCACCGCAGCCTCACGCCTCGTCGCTAATGCAAGCCTGCAGCGTATTTTCGTCGTCTGCACTGCACGTAGGCCAAGCCTCGCTTTTGGTGTTCTGCGTGAGGACTACTCGGATGTCGTGAAACTACTGGCTGACGTGGTAGACTAGTTTCGTTCCCCAGCGCTTAGCGCACCTTGCCAGCGCCTAGAATAGCATCGTTGCATCACCACAGTGTGCAACCGATGCATTTTCAGTCAATCATTCTCCATTCATCCCGTGAGCGCTTACAACGCATGTCGACAGCCTCGACATGCCGCCTCAGCGGTTGCTCAGGCACCGCTCCGACACGGGCGGCTGGCAAGCATGCCAATACATATTGTCAGCCTACCATCCCCCCCCATGTCTGGTACCTGGATACATCGACAAAAAACTTCATGAGGCGAAGGCGTGTTACGAATTTCCTTGAGTTTTCTCCTTCAATTTCCTTGCCCTGTTCCGCTGCAGGCCCAGCGCTTCCTTGCATCTGCCCTCATGTCTAGATCTCCTAGTGAGTACACTCTTGACTTGTCCCCATCTGAGGGCATGTAGCTTATGCTGGTACAGATACTGTACAACTATGCTTTTGAGCCATTTCAAAAGGCTATGTATATCATCAGTCTTCGTAATATTAGCTTCGCCGTTGCAGGCAGCTCCTACTGTCAATTCCACGACACCTTCCCTTCCACAGGCACTTCAACAAAATACCCCCTCCTGTGCGCAATCATGTATACGGGCTTCGCTGGACGAAAGATTTCCCGTTGCATGCTCTGGTCAAATAGGTCTTGAATGCCTTTGCTCTCATTACAGCACTGCAGGAGAGTCCCTGGGCGAAGCGGCCCTAGGTTGCCTATACCTATCATGTTCAGCAGACGAGTCCAAGGCTTATCTCAGTGCAGCCTATGGAATATGCTTAGGACAAAAGGACGCTGTCATGCCAACCAAAAGTGTTCTTACCTACGTGGTGACTAGCCCAACTCGCACGCCATCGCCGTCTTCGATGCAGCCGGCAACCACGATAACTCCGACCATCACATCAGCTTTACAGTCTCCAACCAGTTCGACACCATCTGCATTTGCCGATACGGTCTCGTCCTTTCCATCTCCAACCTCTTCACCGACACCTACTTCGGCCCCAGTCGCCAAGGCCACCGATGAGCAACCAAGAATGACACCTGCACAGATTGTTGGACTATCAGTGGCGGCTGTGGCAGCTTTTGTCCTGGCTATTGGACTCATGGCTTTGAGTGTATGGTTGAGAAGACGCAGAGAGCGGAGAAACACCATCAATTTTGATGAGAAAGGCCATGGACGACAGGACGCAGCATCTTCGACACGATTCTCCCATTACGTCCAAGTGCAAGGTGAGCCTGACCCAGCCAAACAACTTCCGCCCATGCCGGCACCAGCATTCCATCAAGGGAGGAGCCAAGGAGTCCGCCCAACAGGTCGCCCAACAATCCGCCCAGTACAGCGGCTCGGGGTCGGGACTTCTAATAGCTCCTCGAACTCTTCATTGCCATTGGATCAAATAGGAGTAGCAATAAGTGCAGAACTGGATGGAAACCCCGTAGTACCAAAGAAATCAACAGCAGGTAACACTCAGCAAGCACGACCTGGTGATGGACAAGCACCAGCTAGGGCTCCTTTGCGGCCTGTCAGTTCGATGACTGAAGAGACTGTTTTCGAAGAAGACGAACTTGGATCACAAAGGAGATCTTCAGTACTGCTGCCATTGCCTCCAATCCCAGTCCCGCCAATTCGCACATTGCAACCCTCGAGGACAGGGCCGCATTCCAAGACCAGCAACTCTCGGGAGCCAGACCGAGGATCTGAATTGTTTTTAAACATCCCAGCTCGCCAGGAGAGATCTCGACCTACTCCTCAGCCCACAACACGCCCCCGTCTTGCGTCACCTTTCCAGATGCCCTCGGCCGCTAGCTCATACGAGTCAAAAGCCACGACGGCAAGCTCGCGCGACGAGGGTAGCGCTGGAGACATAATCGATTACTACTTTTCCAACCACGCAAGCCGTGAGGCGACGCCCAAAGCGAGTCCTGCACTGATTATACGCCCCAAAGAGTCGCCCAAGGCGGTACAAATCAAGCCTAAGAAATCATACAGCAGTACGCTTTCTCAACCCTCAGTGCGCACCTCGACCAACCACCGCGATTCACTGTCAAGCCAAACATCTTTTGAAACAGCGGATCCCAACGACCCGACACCTGATGATGAAGACGAAAGGCGGTTTTCTGACGATAGCAGCGGCAACAAGCCGCAGCTCTCACCTGTTGCGGAGTCTCCAATCTCCAATCTCCGGTATCCAAAGGTGCCACGAGCTTCGAATCAGATGGTAACACGGAGCCCGCCGCAGCACAGGTTCAGAAGCCCACACCGGGCGCCAGATGCATCAGCGCTTCTTCAGAAGCGCAACAATGCTCTTCCCCCACTTCTCCTCGAATCACGGCCAAGACTCGAAAGTCCTCACCGCGACCCGTTCACGTCGCCGCCGCGCATCACTAGCCCACCTCGCAAAGGTCGCGCCCATGTGCGCAGTAATAGCACGGAATCATGGAACTTGACGCCTGCCTCCAAGACGGGCGTGGATAGGAAAAGTCGGGTACAGAGTGGGGCATGGGGTAAGAGCCCAGTCATGTACGAAGAGGATGTTGTTCGGCCTCTAAATGTACGAAGAAGGAGAGAGGAGATGAGCGAAGTGAATATTGGAAGGGACGTGGACACGGACTTTGAGCGCGACGGACTAAAGAGCCCTGTGTGGGTGCCGAGACTGACACCAAGGAAGAAGGGAGAAGATTTGTTTTTAGAGGTTGGGTGGGGTGATGGTGCAGGCCGGCGGTGATAAATCCCACGCGCATGGGACGTCTGATTCTTGACTATATACCCTTTTCTTATGTAGACATTTTCTAATTGGTGGAAAGCGGGATGGAGAGCGGACATTGACAAGACTGTCGTTTCTTAGCGTATCATTTTTTTTTTCTCACGATACTGTACTATGTAGTACATAGATGGATATGGCGACGTGTTACTTTTTGGAGTTGGTCTTGGATGAATCAATCAATCAATTGCTGTGCATGCATGTAGCTTGGCGGTCGACATTTGTCCATGTTGATACTGCAATTAGCCCCACGACTGGCTGTGACCGGGGGCCATTTTACCCAATTGCCCTGACAGCAAGTTGCACGCCGTGGGTGTTTGAGCAATGGACCCTCGGAGAATAGGTTAAATGCACGGCTCTAGTGCAGAGGGCGGGCGTGAAGAGGGGTCCTCGCCTTTTGCATTTGAGCCTCAAACACCGTCTGGCCCGCTTCGGCCGCGGCGCCGATCCCGGTGTCGCGATAGGCGCCCGGAATAATTGCATGGTGTCGTGTTTTGGCCCTGGCAGGGCGAGAGAAGAATTTGAAAAAGATTGTCATGGCAAGCCGGCGCAGAGGGATCCGGGAGTGCGGTGGTTCTCGGCGCGTGGCGAATGGCATGGAGGGGTAGGTTGCGCCTGGCTGTACACCTGCATAGGGTAGGTTAGCCAGGCCAGCAGCAGAGCAGAACAGAGCACAACAGTGCCGCCGGATGTCCATGGCAGCGGTTACTAAGGGACAGTCAGTGCAGGGCCCGCTTACTCAACACACACGCCTGCGTAGGGCCGGTGCGGCGACTGATTGATGTAATCCGGCTGCTGAAGCCCCCACCGGCCGTCCACTTGGGTGCATCATCATACGTGAGGCAGCCATGACGGCTAGCACCCCCACTATCCTACAAAACCTAAACACCGCTCGCGCATCTGCGATCTTCTCTTCTCCCAATCTTTTCCCATCGACAGTCTGCCCATCATGCCGTACGGAAAGACCGATGAGCTCGCCATTAACACCATCCGAACCCTAGCGGTATGTCGAGTCTTTGTGCTGCTGCTGCTGCTTTATCGCTGCCCCGCTAGTGTCAACAACAACAGCAGCTCCCCACCCCTCCTTCCAGCTCGGCCGACAGCTAACTTTGCGCGTCTGCACAGGTCGATGCCACATTCCAGGCCAACTCGGGTCACCCGGGTGCGCCCATGGGCATGGCCCCGGTGGCCCACGTCCTGTTCAACAAGTTCATGACTTTCAACCCCAAGAACCCCAACTGGGTCAACCGCGACCGCTTCGTTCTTTCGTACGTTCTCTGTCCCCCTTCCCCGTGTGAAATGGCGGTCCAGAACGGCAGTCAATGGCCGGGCTGGGCGCATTGAGTGCCAATTCCACGTCACTGTGTCTCGCTGCATTGCCTTGCGTTGACTTGGCTGCCACACCCCGCGTTTTACACAACACACCAGCTAACCTATCTGCGCGCACAGCAACGGCCATGGATGCATGCTCCAGTATGCGCTGATCCACCTCTTCGGCTACGATGTCAGCATCGAGGACCTGAAGAAGTTCCGCGTAAGTCACTTGCTCTCCCTGCGCCAGAATGCCTGCTGAACTGCTCGAAGCAAATCGACAGCATCACACCCGGCCACCCCGAGTCCCACGACACTCCCGGTGTTGAGGTCACCACTGGTCCTCTGGGCCAGGGTTTCGCCAATGCCGTCGGTCTCGCCATTGCTGAGAAGCACACTGCCGCCGTCTTCAACAAGCCCGGCTACGAGCTGATCAACAACCACGTCTACATGTTCTTCGGTGATGGCTGCGCCATGGAGGGTATTGCCAGCGAGGCTGCTTCAATGGCTGGCCACTTGAAGCTCGGCAACCTCATTGCCATCTACGACGACAACCACATCTCCATTGGTAAGTTTTGCAAATCCACCTGAGAAAGCGCAATCAAATCTGACTTTTGCAGATGGTGACACCAAGTGCGCCTTCACTGAGGATGTCTCCAAGCGCTTCGAGGCCTACGGCTGGCACGTCCAGCACGTCCCCAACGGTGACACTGACCTTGAGGGCATCGAGAAGGCTATTGCCGAGGCCAAGAAGGTCACCGACAAGCCCTCGATGATCAAGCTCACCACCACCATCGGTTTCGGCTCTGTCCTCCAGGGTACCGGCGGTGTCCACGGCAACCCCCTCAAGGCCGATGACTGCAAGCAGGTCAAGGAGAAGTTCGGCTTCGACCCCGAGAAGATGTTCCAGGTTCCCCAGGAGGTCTACGACATGTACCACAAGCACGCCGCCGAGGGTGCCGCCGCTGAGGAGGAGTGGAACAAGCTCTTCCAGAAGTATGGCGAGGAGCACAAGGAGCTCCACGCCGACCTTGCTCGCCGTCTGACTGGCGACCTCCCCGAGGGCTGGCAAAAGGCCCTCCCTACATACAAGCCTACCGACTCTGCTATTGCGTCAAGAAAGCTCTCCGAGTCCGTCCTCGAGGCTATCCACGACGTCGTTCCCGAGCTTCTCTCCGGTTCTGCCGATCTGACTGGCTCCAACAACACCAGGTGGAAGAAGGCCGTCGACTTCCAGCCTCCTGAGCTCGGTATCGGAGAGTGGTCTGGTCGCTACCTGCGATATGGTGTCCGTGAGCACGCCATGGCTGCCGTCATGAACGGAATGTCCGCCTACGGCACCATCATCCCCGCTGGTGGTACTTTCCTCAACTTCATGTCATATGCTGCCGGTGCCGCCCGTCTCTCTTCGCTCTCTCACCAGCGTGTCATCTACATTGCTACCCACGACTCGATCGGTCTTGGAGAGGACGGTCCCACTCACCAGCCTATTGAGACTCTTGCTCACTTCCGTGCTCTGCCCAACATGATGGTGTGGCGCCCAGCCGACGGAAACGAGTGCTCTGCCGCTTACTACATGGCTCTGACCTCCAAGGGCACGCCATCCATCCTTGCCCTTACTCGCCAGAACCTGCCCCAGCTCGAGGGCTCAACACTCGAGAAGGCCATCAAGGGAGGTTACGTTGCTCTTGAGGACAAGGACGCCCAGATTACCCTCGTTTCCACTGGTTCCGAGGTCTCTCTCTGCTTGGAGGCTGTCAAGACCCTCAAGGAGCAGGGTATTACCGCCCGTGTTGCTTCCCTGCCTTGCTTCGAGGTTTTCGATGCGCAGGACAAGGAGTACAAGATGTCAGTCATCCCCGGCGGCATCCCATCGCTCAGTGTTGAGGTCATGTCGACCATGGGTTGGGAGAAGTACTCTCACGAGCAGTTTGGTCTGAACCGCTTCGGTGCTTCTGGCCCATACAAGGAGGTTTACAAGGTAAGAATAGACGAAGCATTTGTGAAGCGTGGAACATATGCTAATACCCATTGCAGAAGTTTGAGTTCACACCCGAAGGCATTGCCAAGCGTGCCAAGGCCACGATTGACTTCTACAAGGAGGTCAAGCCTCTGCGATCTCCTCTGGACCGTGCTTTCCAGCAGCTCATCTAAGTGTTTGCTTAGGGTAGGGTTTGGTTTCTGGAAGGAGGAGGATCCAAAGCATCGTCTTTGGACCATGACGAGTGACGAATTAATAAGCGGCAGCCCGCTTCAGCAAGGAGTAAAGATATCACCTGAATGTATAGAATCTATTCCTTTTGACCAATTGTTGGACGCAAGTGGTATTGCTTGTCGTGACTGCGTTGTAAAAAGCAAATGACGTACCAAACATGATTTGTGTAATGATTGTCCTAAAGACGGGGCCTCATGAAATAAATCAACAACAATCCAATTACGGCGAATGCAATTGGCTTCTTGCATGGAGTATGGCATTCAGCAATGGATAATGACAGTGCTGATGGAGGGGTCGGTTGTGATCGGCAGGCGCTGTCCTCGGCTCCGGCGCCGCCGCCAACTTTTTGCGACATCATCGCCGCCATCACGACGCATGGCTAGCATGTCGCGGTCCGGCAGAAGCAATGTTTCTACTACGAGTAGTAGGCGACAGCCACCACAGAGCAGCATCTTCTCCGTACCAGCTCCGATAAAACAACTTTTTGACCAATTCCCGCTGCTCACATACCCCGTAAACGAGTTCCCGCAACGAGCACCTCAGGACCATCACGATGCACACGTTCTGTATGTCTTCACGACTGAGCAGGATGCAATCCGAGGCGCACCATCATACAACCCGGCGTGCTTAAAATGGCAGGTCAGTGAATGGCTGTCCAATGGATTAACTACCCCGCTACATGGGCTCACCATGTGCAGGCATATCTCAAGTTCTCGAGAATACCGTTCCGGATAGCCTCAGCGAACAATCATGCGTCGCCAAGTGGCTCGCTGCCATTCATCCTCCCCAGGCCGTCTGATGCATCCAAGCAATCGCAACCTGTTCCGTCGGGCAAACTGCAGCGCTGGGCTATGAACAACAGCGACAAGGCAATAGAAGAGCCAGGAGACGCGCGGTACGAGGCATATTTGAGCTTGATAGACCACCGAATACGGCGGGCCTGGGTATGTCTGTAGACCACGCCATGCCTGGGCGATTGCTAACATGTCCAGCTTTACACGGTCTATCTCTCACAAAACTTCACCACTATCGCCGAGCCTCTTTATATCCTCCCCACATCGCGCAATTCTTTTGTGCGTCTCGCCATATCCCGCGAACTACGCATGGCAGCCGAAGCCGAGCTCCTCAAATTCTCGAGTATCATTAGCGACGAGACACTGTACAACCAGGCAAGCGAGGCGTTTGGGGCACTTGATACGCTGCTAGGCAATGATGACTGGTTCTTCGGAGCGCAGCAACCGGGTTTGTTTGATGCCAGTGTTTTTGCGTACACGCATTTGCTATTGGACGACGGGCTAGGCAAAGGATGGGTGGACACGCATTTGCGCGACGCGCTAATGGCGCGCAGACGCCTGGTCATGCATCGAGATAGGATTCTGGCGGACTATTTCAAAACGACATAGGCAGATTCCCAGGGCGATTGTAGGATGTATGCTTTACGACTGTAATAATACCAACAATGCGACATGAAGATCATGTAAATACGACACTACTGCTAGCACGTGGGAACAATCAAGTGTGTGCTGATGAACACTGGGATGTACATAAACCAGATAGAATTAGACTGTTCAGACCCAGCCAAGATGGCTAGCGCGAGCCAGAAGACACAGGGCGCACATGTGAGTCACGCTACGGGAGCCTGCACGACATATCGCCTAATCGGGTAATGCTGGATACATGGTGGGCGTGGCCAGGGCGCAGGTGCCACCCATTGGCCCACGGCCACATGTATATAGACGGCACCAGGCACCCAGCATGGACACGACGTGCATCCTCAGGTTTAGTCCAGCAGCCTCACTCCCATCTACAATCAATTTCCAATCCGTCTACCAGGAAAAGAAAACAAAATCGAGACAATGACGCAGCCAACATCCATCGACATGACTTTCGACACTTCTCTTGTCGATGTCAACCCGCCGCCTGTCAGCGACACCAACACGTCCTTTTCGACCATAGAGTCTGGCTCCATGTGCAGTGTCCAGCAGACCAAGCCGTCTCGGACCACGACTCCAATGCCGATCCAGCACATGGATACCCGCGACACCTACAACCAATGGGCCTCGGTGTACGACACAGACGGCAACATGCTTCAAGCCATTGACGATGTGGAGCTAGCAACCCTCCTACCAGATTTCCTGTCTAAGGTCCAGCGCAGCACGCCCAATCAAGACTCGAAAGAGCTGCGCGTCCTGGATCTCGGATGTGGCACTGGCCGCAACACAGCCAAGTTGCTTGTATACGACTGGCATGAAGCAGGAACCAACGGAGTCCATGTAACTGGAATTGATTTTTCCCAGGGCATGCTCGACATTGCTCGTACCAAGCTGGATGCATTGATGCGCGAGAATCTCCATGAAAGAGGAGGAACAAGTGGGAGAAGAGTGATTTGGAACCTAGAATGTGGAGATGTCTTTTCTCCATCATTCACATCTTCACTTCCACAACAACACGCTCTCATTTCCACCTTGGTCCTCGAACACATTCCCCTCGATACTTTTGTATCCACTCTCTCTTCTCTACTAGTAAAAGGCGGAATGGCACTTGTCACGAACATGCATGCCGATATGGGACGCACGAGCCAGGCGGGATTTGTCAATGAAAATGGAGTTAAGGTGAGGGGTCAGAGTTATATTTATACTGTCGAGGAGACGGTGCAGGCGGCAAAGGATAAGGGTTTTGAAGTTTTGGGCGTGTGGGAGAGGGAGGTTACGAGGGAGGATGTTGATGGAAAGGAGGGAAAGGTTGGTCAGAGGGGGAGGAAGTGGGTGGGTGTCAAGGTGTGGTATGGGATTTTGATGAGGAAGATGGCGTAGATGTTGCATTTCAGTTTACCTTGTAGGTTGAGGGTTTTTTTTCTTATATTTGCAAAATCGAATTTGATTTCTCTTCAGCTTACATATATATATCTGTCCCTGTAGAATTGTCGAACGATTATCTGGTGTCTTGACTATATTCAGAACACTTTCAATGTACTATTCATCATATAATGTTTCACGAGTGATATAATCACCGTGATTAAAACAGTGAATATTCAATTTTTTTTAGAAGGCCTGGAATTCTACGTATTCTCATTTCCTAAGCTGGTGCAGCTGACTATCAACTACAAATTCGAATGCTATTTCAATATCTGAAGGACGCGGATAGAGCAACAAGTGATGTTCACATGATTAAAGCAATGCATGTTGCTGTTACCCAATCACAAGTCATCATGACGTCAACTGCCATGTTTTATTATCAGTGACTTTACTAAAGGCAGAGGCAGAAGGGAGCCGAGCCCATTCATCAATACACAACTTCACTCAGTTGAGGCATACTACAATGGATTCTGTCCCGGTAAACAACAACACAGCTGGCGAGCCAGAGAGCACGTACAACCGCGCTCTTGAAACAGGCGCTGCAGCAACTCAGGTATGTTGCTGGCATGATGGAATATCAAGACTGTAGCTAATTATATAGAACTTTGCTCCAGTAAAGAGAGTCTGCGCTCACCTCAACGCCTTCCATGCCTACGCGCACGACCCTAAGCGCGACGCTGTAGAAGCCAATCATTACTGCGCGCATCTCAACGATGAAGTCCGACAATGCATTCTGTACGATTCGCCTGAACCTGGTGCGCGAATCATTGGAATCGGTACGTCACTTGTGCGTTTGAATTTGGACATTTTATTAATGGTGATTCCAGAATATATGATTTCGCCCAAGCTGTACGAGACTCTGGATGCCGAGGAGCAGAAGCTGTGGCACTCTCATGTCTTCGAGGTAAAGTCTGGCATGCTGATCATGCCGCGGCCTACAGGCGTACCAGAAGCCGCGTGGGAAGTCGCTGAGAATCGAGAGATGGAGGAAGTCGTCGAGCTATACGGCAAGATTTACCATCTGTGGCAGACGGACCGAGGCGACAAACTACCGCTTGGGCCGCCGCAGCTCATGACCAGCTACACCGCAGCGGATCAGATGCCAGATTTTGAAAAGAGGCTGCAAGACAGGGACCGCCGGTTTTCCAGTGATTATAAGAGGAAGAAGGAGGTTAGGGAGTATATTGAGGTGCCAAAGATTCATGAGAATGCCGATGCGACGTGGGCAAAGGGTGGATTAGGCCATTGAGGGGGTGTCGAGAGAAGAGATGGCGGCGTTGATGGTTTGTTGGCGCAGAGAGAAGCATTGTAGGCGTTGGGGTTGGAGCAGGTGTGGCGAGAGGGATGTAGGCATTGTAGGTTTTGATGCTTCGTCTGTCGGCGTATTTGCAGAGCTGTTTGTGGATGGTGCTCAATCAAGGTCGTATCAAAAGCGTCGCGTGACGGCATCATGAGGATGTGTTGTTTTGAAGTACCTCGATGCCGGCCGGATCCTGCTTTTTTTGCCGTCCCATGAGTCTGCCCAAAACGTCCTTTTCGGCGGTATCGTCGTCATCGGCGTCGCTCGCGCTGTCCGTGTCGCTGTTGGCATTGGGGTCTTTCTCTTCGAGGACGCCGAGTCCAAGATCCTGGCCACAATTAGTACCTGATGTCCTGGTATCTTCTGATAGCACAACACCACTCACCATCTCAATATACGGCTCGCCCTCGTCCTGATCTCCAGCATCCAGACTCCTTAGGGTCCCCGCCTTTTTCTGAGCTATGAGCTCTTCATTGGCGGCCTTGAGCTTGGGCAGAAAATCTTTGAGGAAGCCTCTGATGTCGGGGCCCATTTCTTCTGGGGTCAGCTTCATGATTGGCTTCTTGCCTCTGTTGGCACGCAGGTTTACGACGCCGTCTGGTCCTGTTGGCTCGTCGAGAGCCATTTCTGTGTCTTTGCCATTGTCGTTGTCGTTGTCGCTGTCGTCGTCATCGTCATCGTCGTCTTCCTCTTCGCTAGAGCTCTCGCTGCTGGGCTCTTCGCTCGATTCTGAAAGGGTGCTGTCGCTGTCCGAAGTCGTATCTTCGTCCATAACTTTTGTCGTCTTGTCGTCAGCAGCATCTGTCGATGCAAGGGCAGACGGCGGCGGACTGGGCTCGTTGGAGAAGCGCACGCGTTTGCTGCGATGCGCAACTGCCTCGTGCATGAATGGCGCCATGGAGGTTGTCGAGACGATTCGGTGAAAGGGGATTCAGCCTGAGCGGATCTACGCAAAAATTCGCAGTCGTGGTTGTGGTCGAGGGACAAAAAAATGTAGAAATGTTAGGCAAAAGTCGCATGAGTCGGGCAATGTCGCGGAATGGAACCGAGAGCCCGTAAAAAAAGAAGACCCTTGGTACGTCACCGCCGCCGCCCGCTGTTGGCTCCCCGTCCCGCGCATTCTCCACTCAACACAGCATCCATAATCCGGGGGAGCCTGTCGATACGCATCCAGTCGACGATAGACGCTGGCAATGGATTGGACAGGCTCCAAGTGACGTGAGCGTGTGGCTCTGCCCGCTGCCTGTGGCTGGAGGGCTCTCATTGGCCTCGGCAGGGGTCTTGAAACGGCGTCTTGAAACCGAGTTAGAGCGGGCGCCTGCATGGCCATGGCTGACCTGTATCCCTTCCGGGGTCCGTTGAGCCTCTTAAAGGTCCAGCTGGCCTGACACGCATGTCCGACTTCACTCCCTCCCGCTCTCTTTCTCGTCAATCCTTTTCGTCACCCTCGCTATTGCCGCTGTTGGACTCTTTGCGACAGTAGCACTAGTGCCCGTAAACTGCCCTTGTGTCGCTGTGTTCTTTGGGCTTGCCCCGCTTCAGGCCTACATACGCCCAGGGGATACCCAAAAGGCTGTCCGTGTCTATTACAATAGACAACAAGAAAGCTGGTTCTGAGTATGTATTCCTTTACCATTGTTTCATTTTCCATGTTTCCAGTTACCTCTCAAATCTTCGTTTCCCCTGGCTATTTTCCCTGGGCCTGCCTGGGGCGCCTAGTGCAGAATACCCACTTTCGATGCTACCACAGGCTTTTCTTCATCTCATCTAGTATCATCTTAGATGAATGAGATAGGACAAGTTTGCAACACCTCAACATTTAACTCCTTTCCCCTATCACACCAACCGTCTCACCAGTCCCAAAAGCCTCGACCGCCTGCTTTACATATCTTGTTTGCAGTTTCTCGTCACAAAACATCTTCTACTTTCTATTTACGTTGAAACATATTGTACCACAACGACACGACACTGACATGGAAATTAGGTCTGCTAGTAATACTTCATAATCTCCAGACGCCGTTGTGACGCTACTTTGTCGTCCAAATCCATCCCAAAAGACGCTAAACAAGTTCCGGTCAAGCCCCTGCTGTCAACAAAAGCAAAGGCATCCTCGCCCTGCATTTGATATCAGTCAGCCCAACACTACGGAAATAATCTCGACATTGTCATCACATTGCCCATCATGGCTGGCCGTTTCCCCGCATTGAGCACTTCCAACCTCCCTGCTGCTTCGTCGGAAGAGCAGTCGGCAACCGCATCGCCCGCCCGTGGCACTGCTATGCTCAACTCCATCTTTAAATCGGTCCGCGTTCCCGAGTTTCGCTTCAAGTGGATGTTTTGGGCCGAAAAGGGACAGCAAGCGCCGCCCAAGGACAAGGCCGCGGCATCAGAAGAATATCTCACCCGTCCCAAGCCGCTGGGCGATCAGATTGTCTCTGTCAAAGAATTCTACCAGCACTTTAACAACATCCCCGTCGAGAACCTTAAGCTGCGTGACTCGATACACCTCTTCCACTTGGGAGTGAAGCCCGTCTGGGAAGACCCGCGAAATGCCCGTGGAGGCGCATGGTACTTCAAGGTCAGCAAAGATGTGGCGGCACAATTTTGGCATGAAATGTGTTTGCTTGCTGTAGGCGACGTATTGCAAGGGGCCGTTGAGACTAAGCGTGCTTGTAAGTCAATGCTGTACCTATCTCATCCGCCTTCGGTATGCTGACCATGGAATAGCTTTCAACGATGACATTTGTGGAATTTCGTACAGCGTGCGCTGGAACGCGGTTCAAATTGCCGTCTGGAACCGGGATGCAGACAACGAGGAAGGTCGCCAGAAGCTTCTGGCCGTCATCCTCGAGAAGTTATCCGAGGAGCTGCGACCAAAGAAGGAGGACAGCTACTGGTACAAGGCGCACAAGGAGCACAAGGGCTTCATCGAGCAGCAGTAAGCCCATGAATCGGCGTAGCGGTGAAGATTTCGGGCATGGGGGAAGACAGGCAGAGATGACGACAAGTGTCAGATATATATGCATATAACAACCGGCGTCCATGATTTATTATTTTAACAATGGCATTCTGGCTTCGTTTGCATTGTTCGTGTTCGACCCCACCTTCCTTAGTCGCTGCGCGCCGTCTCATTTCTGGGTTGAATTCACAATAGATGGATATTTTGCTGTAGACTGGGAAAATGACGTCTCTAGCTTGCCTACCCATACTATGAACTTGTCCATAGCTAGATTCGTAGATTATGCGGTAATGGTCATGGTGCATGCGCCAATCACGGGCATGGTTCGCCGCAGAAGCACGGGCCATTTTGGAAGCATCATGCACTTCTCATCATCCTCCGCACCCAACCCACTGTCGCCTCCCCAACGTCAAGTCGTCCCAGCCCGCTCAACATGGCCGCCATACCCGCATCCCTCTTCCGCTGGGCTGTGCCCGCTGCTATCGGCGCCAGTGTGGTGCAGTCGTCCATGTACGATGTCAAGGGCGGAACCCGCGCCATCATCTTCGACCGTCTCTCCGGAGTCAAGGAACAGGTGGTGAACGAGGGCACACATTTCCTGATCCCCTGGCTGCAGAGAGCCATTGTGTTTGATGTCCGCACAAAGCCGAGGAACATTAGCACGACGACAGGAAGCAAGGACTTGCAGATGGTCACTCTCACGCTCAGAGTGCTGCACCGACCCGAAGTCAAGCAACTGCCCAGAATTTACCAGGTACGCATGCAGCAACTGTCTACATGTTGGGGTATTTTTCTGAGGCAACATGACTAACCAATTGGGTAGAACCTCGGTCTCGACTACGACGAAAGGGTCCTTCCCTCAATTGGAAACGAAGTCCTCAAAGCCATTGTCGCCCAGTTCGACGCCGCAGAGCTCATTACTCAGCGAGAGGCTGTCTCCAACCGCATTCGCACCGATCTTCTCAAGCGCGCCAACGAGTTCAACATTGCGCTCGAGGACGTGTCCATCACACACATGACTTTTGGCAAGGAGTTCACCAAGGCAGTTGAAGAGAAGCAGATTGCGCAACAAGAAGCCGAGCGCGCGCGTTTCATTGTAGAAAAGGCGGAGCAAGAGCGACAGGCAAACGTCATCAGGGCTGAGGGTGAGGCTGAGGCTGCGGATACGATTAGCAAGGCCGTGGCAAAGAGTGGTGACGGTCTCGTGCTGATTAGGCGACTTGAGTCGCAAAAAGATATTGCGCAGATCCTGGCGAGGAACCCGAACATCAGCTACCTGCCAAGTGGTTCTGCTGGTGGCAATGGCAACGGCTCAGGTGGCGGCAGCTTCCTGCTAGGTCTAAGGTCGTAGATGGGCGGGGCAAAGAGAAAGGAAATTGGACGATGATGGATGACTGATGAGGGGGTGGAAAATGCATAGCCAGCGTAGTCTCGGCGTATGGCTGCTGTACAATATACTAACACGGGCATGATAACGCTTCTCTATCACCATGGGAATATGTCTCCTCTTCACTTGGTCTTGGCCTTTTATTTTTTTCTCAAATACATGCAACGGATTGTCGTGACATCAAACATAAACTGATTTGGCAGAGGCCGAGGACCCTGACAGCCTAAGCCACGCGGGCATGTTGCTTAGCACATGCATGGCATCTAGACAGAGAGGTCTCTGGAAATGTCAAAAAGAAGAAAGTCGAGCGAACAAGTCACAGAAATTGTCATTTCAACGTCAGGTGGTGTTTTGACACAATCTTCGCCTCAGGCCTCTTAGGTTTCGGTTGCACGGCTATCCGCCATGGGAACAAGACGTTGTTTATGCGATGGCACAAGATTTAGGAAACACGCATCCGCGTTCGGGCTCGCACGCAGGGTACGCATTTGGACGTGTGCCGTGCCCAAAAGGTATAGCTGTTTCGAGTGATTGCAAGTAGGCACTTGGCGCGCTGGTGTTGATGTGATGTGATTGAGTTGCACCTTGTAGTAGGTCGGTATAGCTGGAAACGGCGCCAACCGCCCCAAGTGCGTGCGTGCGTGCGTGCCTATTTCCGCCTTGGGCCTGGGACTCGCGCGACAGCAAGCTTCGATCCTCTTGTCCAGGTACGTACTCACCATCTGGCAACAGTCCCAAAATGTCGCGCTGCTACTACGACCATGCTTTCTTTGGACAGCTGGCTCGCAGCAATGTCCGCAATGAGACGCCTCTGGGCAATCGGTGTTCCAGCCTGTTTCGGAGGGCTGGGGCAGCCTCAATGGCGGGGGAACGTCGTTCCATCCTGGTAGCAGATCCCGAGGAACGACAGACGTCGTTGAGACGACTGTCCAAGGCCGTTTGTGATGACGGCGCATAAACAACACACCGGCTCTGAAGGGCTGAAGGCTTCATCCCAAGGCAGCGACAAAACAACGGCGGTCGGGGACCAGCGGCGCACCCTATGGCGGGCTCAGGTTGAGCGCAACAGATGAACACACCGGCTGCGCCACTTCCTTTGCGACGGAGCGTGACTTGGTCCCTCGACAGGGCTCGATACGACGATAGGACGAGAGAGGCCGGCGTGAAGGTAGCGTTGGAGCCCCAGGCTTCTCCTTGGGCTCTCTGCCGTGGCTGTGCAGCATAGTGTACTTGCAGCGCAGCCAATGGCACGCGCTGTGGCCATGCAGCGTGGCTTGCTGCCCTGGACTTGATTGTGGAAGGCTCACCGGCAGGCACTCTCAGTTGTGCTCCGCCTACTATGGAGCACTGAATATATGTACATCGGGTAACCTTCGCGAAGGGGGCAAAGGCTCATCCAGCATACGTCTTCTTCTTACGTTGTCGGACCGCCAGCCTCGCTTAGCCATGGCGAAGCCCCAGCAGCAGCGCCCGCAGCGCAGCAAGCAAACGAGTATCCTCCTCACTTTTTGCATTCTCCAATTTGTCAGGCAGCTCCGTCGGCGTGTCAAGCCGCGTGTGCTTGATGGCTCAATCGACGCACGCCGCCTTGGCATCACGCTCTCAGGCATCGCCGGCGGACCATCACCGTCGATCAACGTCCAGGATGCGAAGCAGATGCGGCGAGTAGCCCTCCGCAGGCGCAGGTGCAAGAGCCAGCACTCGCACCACGATAACCCGGACTTAGTCCGATCGTCACGCCATTTGCGCACGCCGGCTTCGGCTGCTCCCGCAAGTCGAAACCTGGCTGGCGACAAGGTGCAACAGTACGTTTTTGGAAGCTTTTGTTTGGTTTCACCTACTAAAGTGCCGACTGTAGGATGCTGTGCGCGGTTGACGGCAAACTCAATGCTACGGGAAACGCTTTTTCGTCAATCGCGAGTAACAGCGCCCTCTTTCTCAAACACAACAATGCGTCCATTGTTGAAGGGCGTTCCATGGGCGAAACCATTCAGCTCCTGGCCGCGGTGCACGACGCCGTAAATGTGCTTTTTGACTGTCGCGAGCAATACGGCGACGACTGGCTGCTGGCCCAGGGACTCGATGCGGGCCTGGAGCTGGACGAGAATTTCATAGCCAACTACGAGCACCTGCTGCTGCGCCTGCAGGCCGACCTAATCGAGGCATTGTCGCGCAAGGCGCTCGAGGAGCTTCTCCACGGCAGCCACGACAAAAAGCAACGCAAGCTGCTTAGCTGGTTTACTGAATTCGCCGCGAAGCCACAGGCTCTCAGCACGTCGTTTCCATGGACCATCAAGCCGTCGCTGGCGGTGCTGTGGGGGGTTTGCTGGATGTATTACGGGCGGTGCGAGGATGAGCGGGCAAGAAGCGGCAGCGGCAGCAGCAACAGAGACCGCGTGCCCCTCGACGCGGTGCTGCAAAGCATCCAGCTCCCGTGGGATACAGGTGCATCTTCAGACTGTAGGTGTTGCAACTCTCGTCGCCCGCGTAGTGGCTCTCTGTACACAGCCGGACAGGCCCCATGGCCTAGCGACTAACGCATTGTAGACGTCAACCTCGGGCGCCAGCTGATTGGCGAGCCCTCGCAACGCGATCCGCATGCAGCAAACATGGGTGTGGGCCTTGAGCACGACATGTTCCAGGCACGAAACACGGAAACCTGGGAGTCCGATTTGGCTCTCGACGGCCGAACGGGCAGGCTGCCAGCCTTGATGGTGAGCCAGGCAGGGTCAAGGGCGGATCCGTTGCCGCTTCCAAGTACGTGCCTAGTGTCCCGTGTGTGTTTGACTCACGCCTTCACTCCATACCCAGGTTTCAGCCTGGATGCAGCGTGCACTTGGGGCTAACGATTCCAGACCCAGATACTTATTTCGACGCCGCCTCCCCTTATGGCCCTGTAGTATCGCCCATTAATAATTTGTATTCGCCTCAAAGTCCAGGCACTGCTGCGCCACTCAAGGTCTTTCCGCACCTTGGCACCACCCATCACCACGACCCTTGGCTACATGCGTCGCCACTTCAAGACACTCCACGTCATCTGATCAATCCCTCCATAACAGTCACCGGAGCCTCGGAGAGTCAATTCTTTGCTCCGCCACAAATAGCATTCGCGTCTTCTCCTATATATCCACCAACTGGCCAACCTCAGGCCCCGCCACTGAACTTGCAACCTCCCTACTTTTCCTACAACAACACCCCCTCATTCATCATGGCCGATATAGCCACCAGCCCTGCAAACGCTCCCGTTATGCACGAGCACAAGCGAACTGCTTCAACCGCCTCAATCGCTTCCATCACTGGCGACATGCCCACTCCAGTCAGCATGGGCTGCCCGCGATCCCCCATGACATCTCCTACTGCTGGAGAGACACAAGCCGCAGCTCCAAGCCCACAGAGGCCTCACAACAGAAGTCTATCCATAGATTCGTCCCAAGACGGTGACGACGACGGATCGCTACGGAAGAACCACAGTTATAAGCGCGCCGAGGAGCCGCCGCGCAACCAAGATGGCAAGATGATCTGCAAATACCAAGAATGCAACGGTGTATCGTTTGATCGCAAGTGCGAATGGAGGTGAGTACCCCTTTAAAAATTACTGATCACAATAAATTGTTTACTAACGTGGCCTACAGCAAACACATGGACAAGCATGACCGGCCTTACAAGTGCAACGCCAAAGGTTGTGAAAAGCTCCAAGGATTTACCTACAGCGGTGGCCTTTTGCGCCATGAGCGCGAGGTTCACAAGCTGCACGGCGGCACAAAGAAGTCTCTCTTCTGTCCGTTCCCCGACTGCAAACGTAGCTCAGGCGCCGGCTTCACGCGGAAAGAGAATCTTGCTGAGCACATCCGCCGCGTGCACCGAAGAACATCAATGTCAGCAGACTTGCATGGCTTGGTGATTCGTCGCGACATGGTTCGGCGTGAGATGGAAGGCTCACCCATCCCTGAACCAGGCGAATCCGAGTCACCCTACAGCCGCCCTATGGAGTTCCGGGAAGAGGACGAGATGAGCCTGAAGCGCAAGCGTGCTGCATCTGACTCTGGGCCTACTGATCGCGTCAACGACGAGATGCGCACTGAGATCAAGCGTCTCCGCCAAGAAAATGAAGAGAAGGACTCGCGGCTGAAGCAGCTGGAGCAGGCCGTCATGGCGCTTCAGCAACAAGGCCGCAAGTAAGTCTGGGTCAAGGTCTGGATACTTTGACGCTTTTTGCTTTTGTTTGCATTCAAGGAGTCGGGTTAATCTGCTTTTTCTTTGACCGCATTTTCACAGCGTAGTTTTGTTCCTTGTTAATACTTTCTTTCCCTACGCTCATTGTAAATAGTACTGGAGCGGCTTAACTACACGTTTGTGTTTAACGGTAATTTGTTATTGTACACCTTGTTGGCATGGCTGGAACATGGACAACCACGAGATAACGCTATATCAAGACTGCAATGTCAGGAGAAGGAAAGCAGGCCGGATAGGAAATACCTCACTCAGATTACTTCAGGATGGATATACCACGTGTTAGTTGGAATTGGGAAATGTAGTATGTAGCTCATTATTACTCTACTCGGGGAAATTACAAAAAAAAAATGTTTTGATATGTTTTCCTTGCACACTATGCGTGAAGTCGACTTTGGGTTTTTTTGGCCCCCAAATCGATCGGATCTACACGACTGGCCACAAAGACCAGTTCTCAGCCTAACGCCCTGTTGGCGCCCCGTGCTTTTTCAGGCCCTCATTGATGCCTAATCGCTTGCCTGAGCCGCAGTGATGCCCGTATCCGGCGACCAAACTAAAAGGGCGTACAATATGCATGCGGCACGGAGTGGCCGTTGGGCTAGCCCTAGTAAGACGGCCCAAAGGATTGGGAAAGAAAAGCTTATTGTCGTCATCATCAATTTACATGTCACGCGCCCTGGTGTCCGTGGGTTTCCGCCGTGTTGGCTGCTGGGGCGTAGTACGATGTAGAATGAATGTCATGCAGACGTTCGCAGGAACAAGGCAGCCGTTTGCCGCTAGTTTTGCGAGGGCCAAAAAAAAATCCAACAAGGCAAATGGGGGGCATGTGAGTACATTCATCTCGCATCCGTCGCTCTTTAGTTTCTAGGCATCCGTCTGTTTCTGTTTCGATGCATGGTCTGTTTGTATTGCATGATTATGTTTTTCTTGATCCATTAAACAAACTCCGGATGCCGGCTTACATACGATCTTAGGTATCTGGTCCCCACTCTTTTCTCCCCTCCCTCCCCACAATATCCTACGGTAACTTTGTTTATTTTTTTTTCGTCCAGCTTACCCCGTGCGCTCCGTGTCCGTTTTCCCCCAGTATTCCGATCGGTGCCATGTCTCCGCTCGCGGTTCCGCAGTTGGATCCGAGGCTCCGAGCGGGCCCTTTGCTTACTACTTGGTAAGTTTTGCTAGTACTAGTAGATGCATGCATGCATGTGGGGATCAAGCTTCCGAGACGAGATAATGGGATTGCAATGAGTAATACGTGCGTTACTGCCATCATGGTTGCGTGTACTGCTAGAGGAAAGATGGCCGAGCGAGGCGAGTCATATGCTGTCGAGACCTGTGAGCAGACTGGTTGTTGGAATAGACTAGCAGCCCAACATTTTGTTGCGTCTTCTGCCATAGTAAGTGCTCCTGGGCTGTGATTGGTGCGAGATGTGAGCATGTGACTGCGTGATAGCGCGTACGTGCTACGTGTCACCGCGTTGCGTGCTTTTTTGCTGAGGCGTCAATGCTGGTGCCTGATATGCCGTGTTTTGCCGCTACTAGGCAGACGAGCATACAAGATAACAAGAAAAAAAATGGGATTTTTGACTAATAGTCTTGGTCTAGATGAGCATGGTGTGCAAGGAAAACCGGTTGCTGGATCGAAGGTGGTGGACATTAGGTGCGGATGGTGGTGGTGGTGGCTGTGGCTGTGCAAGCGTATATGGCGTATCGCATGGTGTGGGCGGCCGCGTGGGTGGCAAGGGTCTGCAGTCTAGAAGTATGCAGAGGGCCCAGGGGGGCTGACAGCCTGAAAAGGGCACACACACACACATGGTTCACACGTGCTGTGCTGATGGCTGCCTTAATTACATGGGTTGGGAAGTGGGCGGAACAGCTTACAACTCAGTGTAAATGTATGATGTCATTCTCCATAGCGTTTGGGCAATGCGACCAGCATAGATTGGCTTTGTGTTACTCACTAGGCATCTTCGCCGATGTCTCGCTTTGTCTCTAGTTCTGGCGCGAATGGGAATATGCTATGTTATCCGCTAGACTGGGCGTTGCAAGCTGTGTCTTCACTCCACCACCATGTTCCTAGAGCAGATCAATGTTAGTCACTTGGCGTTTCTCCAATGGGTTGTTCCTTTGTTCCTTCATGCAGTGAGTTATTTTAGTCGCTGCGCCGAGGTTTGGACTAGGTTTCGTCGGGGCAAGCGCCGTGATACTGATGCAGGGTGTAGGCAACGGGCCCTATATTAGTGCATCCATCTGGTCAGTAGCCAGTCACATGACCAACATCATGTGAGTCCATTGACGACTGGGAAATCTTCTGGGACAAAGGACCCTTGGGTTCTTCAACTCACCATGCATTGAATGCTCATTGCATAAATCATACAACGGATATATGGGGTGCAAAGCAGCAATGTAGATGCCTAGCTATAAGCGCCAGCAAGTGCAAATAATCTTTGGTAATCGCAGGTATCCCACATATTGACTGGATCTTCGAGTTAGTTGCACTCGATGGCTGATCGCCAATCACTTTTCCATAGACTTGGACGCTGGACCCATATGTCCCTTTTCCGCACACGACACTTCATGAGTCACTGCATCATCTTTAATGCTGATATTGTTGCAGCGCAACCGCATCTACCTCATAGTCATACTTGCTCTTGTGGAAATTATTGGGGGCGCTAGTATCCTCTTGAACTCCTCAGTTGGTCAAGTTTCGAAGTAATACGCGTTTGAGTCAACAGTGAAGAAGCTAGTCACATGCAACAATGATACATCAAACACGCTTTCACCTTGACAAGAGCCGGTCTGGTCACCGAGCACTCGTTCTAGGCCTTGGATGAAACGATTTTGGAAATTGTCAATGACATCAATTTACTTGCGTTGGAGGATGACACTGCGCACCGAGACTGGAGAGACTCGTGTTGGGTACTGAGCAGTCCGACCCACTGCCAAAGCATTGTTGGTATACGCCAAGTATTTCATTAGTTGATTTATCTTGTAGTTGTGACAGTATGACAAGAAATCATGAGCACAGAAGTCTCGTATGCACTCTGGTGCATTTGACAGCCAACAGGACGGATCAAAGTATTGTCAGTGAATGAGGCAGCATAAGACAAGGTCTTTTGTATCACAGCAGAAGATTGCTGTTGCCGTATGTGTTACAGTAACAGCTTCTAGCGATTGAACATGGATGTATGTTGATTGCCATATTCAAAATAGGCAATCAGAAATTCGTCTGTCGTCCACCTGATGGCGAAAGTGAGTTGCTGATTGGCAGGGAGTGATTCACGTGCACAAATCAACTGACCTCGTGGTGGCCTGGAATGACTGCTTCAAATGTATTGGTAAAGCTTCCTTAATTCCAATACTTCATAGCGTGTCTTGATGTAGTTAGCATTGGAACCTATTCCCATATCTCTTATAACACAACCTCATTCTGGTCTACATTCTCGGTCATTCCATGAATTATATCAATGATGACTTTGGGGCTCGGCATCTCTAATGACTCAGCCTGATCAAATGATGCTGAACGTGACCGGTTTTTCGGTCAGTGTTGCCTCCGGCGAAGGATTCTTCAGCCACATGTCAGCACATCAAGGCCTCACCCCAAGCCAAAAATGAGATTGTTGGATGCCTAGGTACTCATGCTGATGAAAGTAAGCATATGCGTCTTTCTTGAAGAGAAGCCAATCAAGACGTCTGATGTGTTGTTTACATAGGTGGGTGTAATGGTAGATTGATGAAGACAAAACCTCTGCTATTGTGGATTATTTGATATGCAGCCGCCTCGCCATCTCGGTTGTGATATTCGAGAAACGCAGGCTGGACAGCTTCTGCCCTATCTTATTGGCCAGTTTCCTGAACAGCTCGTGCAAGATTCGATTTCGTCATCCATATCGAAGGATCATTCTCTTCAAGCAATATCTCCTGGTCATCCAGAGTTGACATGAGTATCTTCTCGGCTGCAACAAACTCTTGTACAACGTGTATCCAACCAAGGACCTTGGGCTTCCAGCCTGCGCCAATTTGGACCGCTTGGTGGTTGACCTTAGAGATCCATCAGCTGTTTTATTGTCGCATTTTCCTCGTGGTAATATCAGTGAAAGATGTAGCTGGTCACTACACATGGCAGCAGCAGATCTGCCAGCTCCTGGAAGCCAATGCAGCCAGCCTCGCCTAAAACCTTGTGTCGCCCATTAGCTGCCGAGCAATGGATATGCGTACACCTGTTTGTCAAACCAATTTGTGATCCCGATGGCTGGTTGGAGTTCATCTTGTTTGTAAATATATTCTCAACTAGTGATACCCTAACTTTTCGCGCTAGAAACAAGATCATTAAATTCATAGATAATACATCCAACTTGAGCTGAACCTGCCCATGTAAGATTAGAGGGTTCAGCTCGTCACACATGTGATAGCCTAATACCATTGCTAGGGGCGAAGCACTCACTCAATGACGAGTAGAGCTGACATGAGATTATAACATAGTCGTGGTGGGTATCTTCAAAAACAACGTACTACTACAGCGCGACATCATACAGCAGCCTCTTCGGCAGCCTCCTGTTTTCGTATCTGCTCTTCCAATCTCTTCTTTTCCGCTTGCTTCAATCTCATCATAGTCACTTCTTCTAGGCTTGGTGTTTTGGGGCTGAAGGAAAACTTGGGCGTGCTAAGCGGTGTTCCACCTGTGCTCTTGCCTAAGCCTGGGCCGATAGATGTTCGGAAAGACTTCGTCTTGGGAGTGGATATGGGCGTTTGTGGGGCTGTAGGTGCATCGGTGTTTGTGGGTGATTTGATGTCGGGCTCGCCATTGGCCCAGCTGACCGACTCCAGGGAAGGATAGTCAGACTTGGCGTCCATGACGGCTGCATGCGCGTGGTCAATACGTGTATAGATGATGAAGGCTACCGCAATGATCTTGCGATGCTTCTCTCCAGAGGGCCTGATTTTCTTGTCCTTGGCCACGACGACGCTGTCGATCTTGCCGTATTTGGCAAACATAGTCGCGAGTTTGTCCTTGTCCCAACTCATGGTATCGCCCTCCCTCTGGAACCGCACTTTGACTGTGCGATCAATCTCGGGAGACTCTCCTGGTTTGGGTGCTTGCGGTTCGGGGCTCTTATCGGCCTCCATGAAGCTGGCCTCTTCCTCTTCCTGACGCCTCTTCTCCATACGTTCCTGCGCCTCCTTCCTGCGCCGCTTGCCGTCTTCGGCTAGTCGCTGTATCTCTTGCTCACGTCGCTCGGCCTCATTCATGTCCTCGGCCCTCTTCCTTTTCAGGTTGTTCATAAACTCCTTGCCTTCGCGCTCTCGCCGTTCCAGGTCGTCTTTCATCTTGCGCCGCCGCCCGTCGAGCAGCTCGTCTTGCAGGGCCTTTTCGCGCCGCCTTGTGCGTGCGCGATCATATTCGCCCTTGAGCTTTTCGTCCATAAGGATGTCGCGCGCCCATCCCAGGGCGATGAAGCGGTCGGCGGCATTCTTGTCGTCGGGATTCTTGTCAGGATGGTATCGTATCGAGGTTTTGCGGTAAGCCTTTTTGATGGCGGCAGCATCGGCATCGAATGCGACGCCGAGCAGCTCGTAGAAATCCTCGGTCGAGGACCTTGCAAGGTCCTCGAGATCTTTGTTTGAGTCGCCCATTGCGCTCGCGAGGGCAGCGACGGGCTGCGGAGGGGAGACGGCTCACGAAGTGGTGTGAATGTGACTCTCGGTGCGCGGCGGCGAAGCTCTGGGACTGGCGTGTTGGAAGTGTAGAGTGAAAGGCGCAAGGTGTTGTGTGACTGCAAGAAGGAACAAGGCGACAGAAACATGTGAGATGACGGCCCGCTAGCGCGCCGCTGGCCTCGGCGCAGATTTTCGGAACGCCGTCGGAAGCGTCGACTGGGGCTTTGCGCAGAGCTCTAGGAAATCTTGACCCTCACACCTCCCATGTCGGTCGTGTCTTCGGTCAAACGCGCAATCATGGACACTCCCCCCAAAGAGACGCGCAAGGTGCTCGAGGGCATCTTTGCCGTCAACAAGACGCAGTGGGCTTCATCGGCCGGCGTGCTGCGTGACCTCCAAGACCATTTTTCCCGCTCGACGCTCTTTGCGCCCTGGCTCGAGAGCCAGAAACGGGCCCTGATCTTGTCGCATGCCAAGCAAAAACACATCAACAACCTCAAGGTGAAGCTCGGCCATGGCGGCACCCTGGATCCAATGGCCACCGGTGTCTTGATTGTGGGTCTGGGAAAGGGCACAAAATGTCTACAACGCTTCCTCGAGTGCACAAAGACGTATGAGTGTGTTGTCCTGTTTGGCGCTGCCACGGACAGCTACGATGCAGTAGGAAAGGTAGTCAGCAAGGCGCCATATGACCATGTTACGAAAGAGCTAGTCGAAGAGAAGCTGGCACAGTTTCGCGGCAAGATCATGCAGAAGCCAAGTGTTTTTTCTGCGCTCAAAGTCGATGGAAAGAAAATGTACGAATATGCAAGAGAGGGCAAGGACATACCCGAGGTGGCTGCGCGGCCTGTCGAGGTGGAGGAATTGGAGCTTGTTGAGTGGCTCGAGCCAGGCAGCCATGACTTTGCCTGGCCGACTGAAGAGGTCGATGGCGCTGAAATGGAAGGCGCCAAAAAGCTGCTCGGCATCAGACAAGAGGATGCAAAGGTTCACGCAAACACCATGGCGCGCAAGGGACGGAAACGCTCTCGGTCGCCAGAGAGCGACAATGTCGAGGGTGCTGGAAAGCAGCCCAAGGTCCCCAAATCCGATGCTGAGCCTGCCATGTCTGGCGCTTTGCCGTCAGAAGATGCTGCACAATCACTCCTTGAACCAGTACCCACAGACGAGAAGCCAGCAACGTCAGTCGAGGAAGCCGAAGCAGCAGACGAAACACAGACTTCCAAGAATACCAATGCAGACGCAACCTCAGGTACGCCATCCCCGCCATCTCCGCCCCCAGCAGCGCGCCTCCGGATGACCGTCACATCCGGCTTCTACGTTCGCTCTCTCTGCCACGACCTTGGCCTCGCCTGTTCCTCACTCGGACTCATGTCCTCCTTGGTTCGCTCACGACAGGGCGATTACTCGCTCGGCAAGAATGTGATTGAACTTGCCGACATGGAGCATCCCGAAAAATGGGAGCCTCAGCTTCAGAAGCAGCTGGAAGAGTTCATGGAAAAGGAAGGCTGGGAGGCAGAGGAATTGGAAGATGACGAGATTTGGCAAGCGAAAAAGAAGGAGCGCATGGAGGATCGAAGAGAGGGAGACCGGAACAGGAGCTACAAGGGCGGTGCCCAGGGCAAATGGAACAAGGGCAAAGGAAAGCACGGGCGGAATCATTATTCGAAAAACATGAACGGCGGTCAAAAGGAAGCCTGAGACGATGAAACGGTGTTTATCTAGACGGCGTCATGATACCCCATAAAAATCTACAATACCGCGCCCTAGACTAACGACAAAAAACATTTGGTATCGTTTGCGAGCGCGATGCGAATACGAATATGCTCCTAAACCCAATGCAAGCCTTACCCCGATGCAATGCTAAACAACAGACAAAATCTCACATTTTTTACACCTCCGCTTCTCTCGAGTTCCTTCGGCTCATGCTTTGTCTCAAACTCTGAAAGCTCCTTCGTACAGCATCGTCAGCGCCTTGTAATCCCTGCTCCTCATCTTTTCGGTCTTCATAGTTTATAAACAAGAAAGAAAGTACCATGATGCCAGCACCAACCCAGTACAGGGCACTGGCATACTGTGAATCAAGCACCATCTGTCCGACCAGTGAGCATGGTATCGTCAGACTAAGACCAACGGTGACGATGAGCGGAGACGTGAGGAGCATGGCGTAAGCCCAGCAAAAGTCCGACACTAGCGACGAAGCGCTGTTGATGAGGACAATGTTGAGGATGCGCGACGTTGGGGGAAGCTCAAATGTCTCGATACCAGTCAAGTGAAGAATGATGAATCCCGGCCAGAGGAGCAAGACGTTGGACAAACCAACGAGACCGAAGAAGAGAGGCATGTTCACCCTGGTTTCATCTCCAATCTTGGCCTTCATGAAGACGGTGTAGAAACCGTAAAGAACGGCGGATACAAATGCCATGACATCGCCTATCGCCAGCTCGTGAGGCGTCTTGTGGGGGAAAGATCCCCGATTCTCGTCCGTGCCACCAGATACGTCGACCATGGATATCAAAGCAACACCACCCAGCGAGGCGAGAACACCAATCAGCTTGAGTACTGTGAAGCGCTCTACCCGCATCAGCGAACCCAGCAATAGAGTCCAGATACTGGATGTCGAAGACAGGATGGTCGAACTAGCGACGGTCGTGTACTCTAGACAGGCAGCCGCAAAGTAATTTGCAAGGAACCAGAGCACACAGAACTCGAGTGCTAGTCGTGCCGTGTCAAGCAGCGTCAAGCCATCATCCATGTCCAACTTCACATCCTTGGCACCACCAAAGCTATGGGATCCTTGAGCCGCTGACGACAGCAGTACTTCAGCCGCCTCGTCGTTTCGGGGCTTATGTGAAGACGGCGACGAGGAGCGCGACTCGCTTTGGCGAAACAGCGACCATTTCCCTGCCCGTCGTTGCAAAAGATCGCGAAGTCGGGCCAGTAGTGGCTGGTGGGGTTGACGAGCGCTGTCCGGTCGGTGCCGGTCAACCCAGAGTTGGTGCAGGAGCATTGGTACCAAGGGTATGATGAAAAAGGATGTGTTTACGTATGTTACAAAGTAGGGCTTCGAGTAGGAGTTGTCGGCAAATATCGTCTGCTCATCTGTTAGCTTGCATGGTCCGTCATACAGGAGGCACAGCTTGTTCTGGAGCCATGTCCAGGGCAACTTACACTGGCGAGGAAATTGCTAGCTGTCCACAGAAACACAGTCGCGATCAAGAGCGCTATCCCCACGGCGTGCCTGACCTTGCCCGACCATTGCCCCCTCTCTTTTCCGTCTGCCCATTGACTGGTTTCGCTCGCTGGACTGTCGAGGTAGTCTTCGCCTCGTATAAACGCGCTTTCGCTCTCATCAGAGACGTCACTGACGCGCGGGCTGAGGGGTGTTGTGTCGACGAGCTCCTCGCGTCGGGGTATCATGGCGGTGGGCTGTGAGGGAGTTGTGTATGAGTACTGGCAGGTTGCGCAAGTCAGGGAGGATCTTCGGGTATAAGCGGAGTCACGGTTGGGAGTCGTGTAGAGGCATCAAAGAGTGTAGGAGTGCCCATCAATTGGCCGGCGAGGGGAACAAGCACGAGGGGAACAAGTTTTGGCCGCACGGGGTGCTCGGGTGTGACACGCGGACAGCTGGGGACTATAAGCCAGGGAATCGGGGGTTTCATTAGCCCTTACGTCTCACATGCCGGCTATCGGGATTCTCGTTGCCCTCTAGCCACATTGAGTGTGGCTGACCTGCGCCACTACGGGTGCTCGGCCCAAGCCACTCCTCGGTCACGTGCCCAACTGTGGAGACGAATACGAATTGACATCAACAACCACTTTCCGGCTGCCGAATTATTTGTATTGTGTACTTGTATGCAGCGAGGCTGGCTAAGCAACGATGAAAAATCCTCCATGAAGAATATGTTCCAGGGACCGAGGATGCTTCCTTGGCGAAAAGCATGTCAAAACACCAAACTCCGTACAAACTCCAGATGCAAGACGGCATTTCGGCAGATGGGGATCCACTCGTTCTTCTCATGAGCCATACTTATTTCGTGACGGCATACACTAGCATGCGCAACCACCCTCGTTGCCCTTGAGATCGATCGGGATGGTTTCGGGGAAATCGTTGCTGAAATCGCCCACGTCTTCTTGTGCAAGGGCTTGTCGTGCAATGACTAGGTACATCAGTCATCAATAACCTGATTCTAACACGCAGTGTGTGACATACCTTCAAAGGCTTGCTCAACGTTGATGGCCTCCTTGGCGCTTGTCTCGAAATAGGGAATGCCGCCCTTGGATTGGCAGAAGGTCATGGCGCGCTTGGACGAAATCTGTTCCTTTGGTCAACCCTGGTTATCCACGCTAGCAGCGCATCTCTCGCTCACCATTCTCTTGCTCTCTTCAACATCGATCTTGTTGCCAATAACAACCTGCGCTAGTCAATATCCGCCTTGTTGCAGTTTCCTGGACATGCACATACAAATGGAAAGCTCTCTGGGTCCATTGGGCTGGCTTGAACAAGAAACTCGTCCCTCCAGCTGTCCAATGTGTCAAAACTCTTGGAGTTGTTTACGTCGTATACGAGCACACAGCAGTCGGCGCCGCGGTAGAAGGCAACACCTAGCGATTGGAAGCGCTCTTGGCCGGCCGTGTCCCAGAGCTGTCCTTGGTCAGCCCGTTGTCGAGTCATCCAGCCGAGGTACTCTCACCTGCATAGTGACAAGCCTGTCATCGACGAGTACCTCTTTGGTCAGGAAATCGGCACCGATGGTCGCTTTGTAACTTGCGCTGAATTTCTTGTTGACCTGATCACTTTGCATGAGCGTTGCCTTGTGTTTACCCGTCGCGGCCTGGTTGGGGACGATGTCGACTGCGGGGGACTCGTACATATTGGTTCATCAAGCTCGTCTTGCCAACTCCACTGTCTCCAAGGATGATGACCTGCGCATGTCAGCCATGTCGCCCAAAAGTTGGCGCGAGCTTCAGTACCTTGAGAAGGACCTTCTTTCTTGAAGCCATGGTGCAATGTTTATGTGTAAAGCGTCGAAGCTGGGCACGGCGCAATCGACCTGGGGCGCGAAGCTCGGCAGTCTGCGAGATCGAGCGGAGTCGAGTGCGGGGTCGTGGTACAACGATATGGCTGGCCGTTCACTGAGTGCTTGGGCTCACCCAGGAGATCAGGTCGAGAAATACGGGAGGTGGAATGCGTCGCGGGCGCAAGTACGGTGAGGAAGTGTGCAGCTTCGCTGTCAACCGTCGATGGATGGTTGATGTCAAGCCTGGGCACGGACGCGGCGCTAGCCGCCCGCCCCATCATTTGATAACAGCTGAGCTTGGTCCAACCGCGCGTGCACCTGACCCTGCCTTCACTCCGTCTCCTTTTTTCCCCGCTGCTGTCGTGCTCGTCATGACGCGCACTGAGCCCCCCCTGGCCACCACTGCCAACAGCTTACATCCAGCCACACATACAGACGATTCGGTAGCGACCTCTCTGAGCCTCGTTTGAACACAGCTCTCCCACAAAGCCCTCGGCCTCATGCTATGAGCCCATCAAATGGCTTCTAGTACCATTTAGAGTTTCTGGCCACGGCACCAGATAGAGTTTAAAAGTACACCAAGAAACTCCAGCCTCGTCGCCTACACTCAAGTCGCGCCTTGTAAAGTATCTTCGGTGTCGCTGCTTACTCTCCAGATGGTGTTCACCACTAATACCAAAGCTACCCCTGTAAAGTTGTCCGTGACATCACTCTCTGCATATCCAGACCACAATGACCCGAATAGTCAACAAAGATTTCGGAATTGTATATACCAAAGACGAATTTAAATAATATCTGTACTTTCTTCTCGCCCTAGACGCTGCTTTCGTCTTGTCTAGAAAAGTCGGGTTTTACTTTCTAGTTGGTCATCATCAGACTCATGGCAGGTATGCGGGGCGACTTTGGCTGCGATATCAAAGACCATTCTTGCATAGGATAAAATCTGTTAGTGACCGAGTGGCTGTGAGCCTCTGTATGCGCCAAAGTCTTCGAATACCAAAGAATACCTACTCTTTTGAAAAGACCATCTGGGACAACCACAGCCTTTGTTTGGAGCGGGCGTATGCAAACAGAAAGCAATCCTAAAGTCGTAGATCAAGGCCTGCATCGTTTGACACCGGGGCGAAAGGGCTTCATAAATATACAGCTTGTGATTGCAAGGATAGCTTTTTATTTCCATTAATCCCATGCTGTTCGCGATTGGAAATGACAAACCTTCGTTGCGCAGGCATGCTATTTTGTGAGGGAGCTCGCTATGTCATCGGCGGGGATTCTCAGCCACACAAGGGCGGAAGCCCGGCGCTAGCGTCGGTAATCCTGCAAGGCTTCTACCAGAGGCGGCATCGCTTTCTCCATCTCTTCTTCCTTCATCCCTTGCATGAAGACTTTCGCAAGTCCTATTGCTATGAAATGTGTTCCATCATTAACACGTCAATTCAGAGGATCTGTTGCAAGATGATGACCTCACAACTTCCCCGTGCGGGGATCCGACTGGCACTGCCGAAAGTCTTGGTTCGGAACCAGTGGTAGCAGTCTTATTTCATATTGCGAGCGATAGAACACCAGCATTCCTGACTCGTTCTCGCGTTATTCCAATTTTTGGTTAGAAGAGCAAACCCGCAATGTCGCAAACAAGTACGGCGAACGTAGACACGGAGAGCATACCCTCCACGATGAGGGCATGGCAATGGTCTACCTGCAGCACTACTCTCGAGGAGTCGATACAGATAAACGAGTCAGCACCACTCCCAACAGCAAAACGGGCACTGGCTTCCGGGGAGTCTTTGATACAAGTTTACGCCGCGGCTTTGAACCAAGTAGATTACAAGCTAGCGGAGCTTCCAGTCGTCGGACGTATGGCAATCCCAAAACCCGCAACGCCTGGGTTAGACTTTGCTGGTAAAGTGGTACAGGTTGGGCCAGATTGTCGTGTTACAGTCGGACAGATGGTTTTTGGCAAATTGGAGCCTAAGCAGCAATTCGGCACCCTGGGCGAGTATATCATTGGCTCAAATGCTGGTACTGTGCCAATCCCAGACGGCGTATCGACAGAGAAGGCTGCGACACTTGGCGTTTGTGGCCTTGTCACTTATCAGTGCATTGTACCAAATGTGAAATCGGGTGATCGCGTCTTGATCAATGGTGGATCTGGCGGAACTGGCACCTTTGCGATACAGATTGCGAAAGCGCTGGGCTGCCATGTCACGACGACTTGTTCGGGTATACATGCCGTACAACTTGATCTAAAGAACTTGCTAACTTTACACAGATGCGAATATACAGTTTTGCAAAGACCTTGGGGCAGATGAAGTGATCGATTATCGTAAAGACGACATTACTTCAGTCCTTGCAAGCGCTCCGCACAAATACGACATGATTTTGGACAATGTTGGTCATTCATTCGAGCTCTACTGGAAGTCTCCCGCGTTTACCAGACCTGGCGCAAGGTATGTGCAGGTCGGGTCGCAGGTCAGCCTACCTTTCGTCTACGACCTCGCGTTTCGCTTTCTAGTTCCCACGCGGCTCGGCGGTGGGCAACGGCCATTTTCGTTCGGTTTCGCTTGGACAAATTTTGACGACTTCTGCGCCTTGGGGAAGCTAGTCGCTGATCGCAAAGTGGTGCCTACAATAGATGAGGTTTTCGAGTTTGAGGAAGTTCCCAAAGCATACAAGAAGCTGAGAACATGTAGAGCAAGAGGAAAAATAGTGGTGGTATTGAAGAGAGAAGAAAAGTAAGAGAGGACTCAGCAGCTCTCTTGACTTGAGCATTTTCTTCTCTCCTATCGAATGCCCACTGCAAACATATTTTTTACGTTTTTTAGGCTAATCAAAATCTTGCTTCAGCACAATAGTCTCTTCTCAAGAAGTAATCCAGTCGGCATAGAGCGGAGCATATTGCCAGCGCTTTGTATCACTCGCCAGGCTCTGCGAACTCAACATGTTGCGGTGACAAAAGCTCGGACTCTCGACTTGATCTGAAGATGACCGTGTGATTTAAAAAGGCTATATGCGTTTGAACGAGTGGAACAAATCTGTCGAGAACTAGGCCATTAGAACCAAACAGGATACTAGCTCTTCCATTTCCAATTAGCTTATGCATCTAATCATTTGCGACTTGATATTCATGGGCTTCTCAGAAATGATATCTCTATGCTTGTGTCAAGCTTTTCGCATTAGCCAGTGACTGTCGTTTCCAATTACGTCACGGCCCCTTGTATTTCCCTTAGATATTGCTGCTTACATTATCTGCTCATGTTGATCTAGACAGAAAGCTCATCTGGGTTGTCTTTCCAATGAGGTTCGGCAATATCCTCGCTTACGAATTGAGAACCTAGTCCATGGTATGAAATGAAAGTGGTACCAACCCCCACAGTACATGTTCTGGATTCGCGTCGCCTATTACGTTTGTGCAAAGGCGGTAGAATATCACTACAAGCGCAGCAGCAAATAATGCAGACCCTGTTAAGCTCCGTCGCGCAACCAACACAGGGCACAAGATGCACATCAAATGATTTGAGGTAGAGCAGTAAACGTGGATTTATCCCTTTGCTAGCTGTGGCGCCTAACCACGGTTCTTCCTCTCCACTAAAGGTAGCAAGTTCGTGTAGGACCCTTTCGCATGCAAACCACTAGAAACCGAACAATTTCAATCTCTAACCCACACCATATCTCCCAAGTATCTCCAAAAGTGCCAGAAGGGAGAAATCACGAGGCTGTGAGAAATAAAAGGCGGACGGAAAGCAATGCGGTACAAAGCTGAGGCGGAAGCAGGACATGTCGATGAGTAACTGAAACCAAACGAGTGAAACGAGGAAAGGGAAACGTATGACGAACAAAGAAGTGTAAACCGTGGAACGAACCTATCCTCAATCCTCGGGGTCAGCTTGCGCGCGAATCGCACCTGACTGAGTAGGTTGGGGGAGGAGGTGCTGTGCAATACAAAAACCCCAGCCCCTCTCACTTCCCGCCATCCTCAGCTGTTCTTTCCAACGTATCATCAATGAGGTAAGGGGGTACAGGCCGAGACTTTAACCCACATGGCCTCTCAGAAGGGTAAAAGCTAAGCATGGGGGGCTGGGATCATTGGGGGGCTATCCCTGCCTTTCAATGTACCCGGTGACATCCTCCAGAACCCCGAAACCCCTGTGAACATCGACCCAGCATTGATGTATCGCTGCGGGTGCTGTAGAATGTTGAGATGGATGTGGGTGTATGGAGGTGCAAGGCGTAGACCCCAGAGATCCTCGTCCTCTCGTCATAATCCGGACTAGTGATGATGTCAAACTTGTGGCTGCGATGCCAGACCTTCGGTCGATGACAGAAGGGTGTGGCCGCAGTCTGAAGTCGGTCTGAAGTCCAAGATGAAGTGACGCATGGCTGTGGAGGCAGGCGGTAGTGGAAGACGAGAGACGCAGGTTCTTTTGTGCAATATGGTAGAAGAAATGGGAGAAGACGGTTGAAAAGGATGGAAGCCAGCTTATTTATCCTCGGTGTTCTGCATCTATGCGCCCCATCGCACCTGTATTGAGCTACAGGTAAATCAAACAAATCTTCGACGCACGCTGACGCATGGGAAAGTATTGAGGGCGACCTGAATGAGGTGGTAAGTGCTTTGGGCATTGCTTCGACGTCACAAAACGAAGGGTTGGCACTTAGGTAAGACAATATTACTTTTTATTTACTCAAATTTGTCTAATGTGCTGCTGTGTGTGCTATGGTTGCGGGTGCAGTAGAAATCCGAGGAGTTCGCGACCTATCTTGATCCAAATCCAGGCCATTACACCTAGCTTAATTCAGTTGAGCAGGAAGTCCTTGAGGCTGAGAACTATCAATACACTGCTGCCTAAGAGTGAGCACTAAATTCTATTCTCACAAGTATGATTTAGTAGGTAGTGTAATTACCGCTCAAGGCTGAGTGTTAGGCTTCCAACCACCCGTATCGATTCCAGTGAGGCCCCCCAACTAAGCTACACTGATGGAAGCGTAGGATTTGCTAGAACCACAAGAAAAAGCCGCATGATAGCCTCAGGGCACTGAAAAGACTCTTTCCTTCAACATTATAACTGCTATTCTGACTTCAAAATACCCACTAGAGATTTTTATGGATCCCATTCATCCCACCGCTAACAAGACTGAAGAAAGTTGCTAGAGATAGCTTTATTATCATCCATCTGAGATATAACTTGATGTCAGATGAGAGAGAATATGGATTCGTTATGAGGACAGTTTCTCCGGAGGATTGGAACTTCGGGAAGTAATGGGATCAAATTTGATCATGTCTCAATCCTGCAATGCAGCTAACGACTAACCAATGCTGCAGAGTTGTAATGACTCACACGGTATAAACCAAGTTCGTAAAAATGTGAGCAAAGTATTCAGTTGGAAAATGTATAAATTATAGAGCATCCTCGCATTTTGCAGTCAGTGAATCCAGCAAACTCATATCGGCTAAAGACTCCTCATCACTAGATATCTTAATTCTCAACCACCTTCTCTCTTGTCTTAAAACAGACCATCTCGTCATCATGGCTACATTCAAGCAAATCCTCATCGCTATAGCTGCCGCCACAGCCAGTGTCCATGCTGGTCCGCTGTCCATCGATCCCACCGCCACGTCTATCCTTGGCGCTCCACAGTCTGCCGTGACTGAGGTTTCAAAGCCGCTAGAAGGAAAGAAACTTGAGGACTTTATGGCCAGTGACATATACAACCCCGAGGGCGCTATCGACATCTCCAATACGACATTGGGCTTGGAGTTGGTCAAATTTATCGATGCTCATCCTGATCACAACAACTTGGGAAAGAGGAGTGGCGCCTGTAGCCAGGGTGAATGCCCAGATTTCAATGCGGCTTTCGACTTTTACTCGCAGCGCTATGTACATGCCATAAATGGCAACCCTTTGACAACCTGGGGGTACTGGGGACGTTTTAATGATTGTGGTGAATGTTCCAAAATCATTACCAGCAAAGATGGATGTTTCGATTTCACTTCCTGCGGTCGCAAGCAGAGCATCTGTGTCGACACCCACAATGCTAGAGCCCACCGTATCTGGCACGACGTTGGACACAAAACATGCTACAAGGCTAATGCGGCTTTCTATGGTAACTGTGGCGTGGTACTGACGAATTCCATAATCTGGTACCCAACTGGAGAGGTCGCATGTAATTGGTAGTCAAACGACGTAGATGTTTCAGGGTCGATGGGTTTTCTTAGCAAGGGATAGTGATTGAAAGAGAATGAAGAACATAGATCCACGAGACGAATTAGATATAATACTTCTATGCGGTGTGAATTGCAATGAAAAATATCGAGTTGTCGCTCTACTAGCAAGCGAGGAACTTCACAGCTTTCCCAATCTTGCCAGCTGCTGCTCAGCACCACCCATGTACCAAAGTGCTGAAAGCTGCGAGCCAGTTCCAGAGGTAGATCAATTTTCCTTCAAATCACATGGCCATGACATCAGCCTTCTCTGCACAGATATCAGTTTGGCTGCTACAAAAGGAGTAGGATCAAAAGTTGCCCGTCCTAACTTAAAGGTATCCGGAATACGTGTGATATATCTTTCGCATGAAGTTGAGTAGAAATTACACTCCATCAGCGGAAGCGCCATCTCACTTGTATATGTACTATTATTTGGGTTTCATTTGCTACCAAAAAATTGGTCGAAGCATTCACTTGTGCAATGCTAAAAGGCTTTATTGAGGTTTGAACCCTGCGCGTCGATAGCCTACACAGCACTAAATCTCTCTTGCATTTAATTACCAAAAGAAGTTTCTTCTTAGAGAAGAAAGAGAAGCCCTTTGACAAGTCGCTTCCCTTTTTGTTGCAAGTACCATGGGTTTGAAATGGAATAACTGTACGGTATTTTGGCTGACAGCCTCAAAGTGGCCACTGCTATTCGGCGCTGCCACATATCACTCAATTGACATTTATCCATGAGAGAGTTTGGGCCAGATTTTAGGAGAGTGGATTGAAGTTGTTGACAACTGACGCGCGAAAACTATGACGATTATTGGAGGATGATAGCGCATATAACTAGAACCGGGATGTAGATATAGATTTTCACACATGGGAATTTAGGTAGCTTGTGAATGAAGACAAAGAGTTCATAGGAGGTTGTCTAGATAACGTAAGTGCACATTTCAAGGGGGTGTTTCCTAGCCAAATGTTACTTACCTATTCTTTTCAATCCCCAACCACGCGATCGCGGTGCTGTATCTGATAGTTTGCATTGTGTCTCGCATTTTAATCTGCTAAAGCTTATGTATGATTGAATAGACCGGATTCTCTTCAGCCAGTTGCATGCCGCAGGATTGAGGACGTTAATGGCTGTCCTTCTTGTCATCTCAATAATAGTGATAGATTTCGAGGCGCTGAAAATGCGAGTGGCAATCAATTTACCGTCACGGATTAATGATGTGTAAATTTTATGGGATGATGCAAGAGTGCCTAGCTAGTAGACAGGTTCTCCAAAATCTAACATATGAAACATGGTGAGACTCCGATCTGTATGGAGATACATAGAAATAGTATGTTAATGCAAAGCACCAATGATTGGAGAAACCCTACTAGGGCTATCTTTCTCAACTGCAGTCCTGAATGTAGTTCGAAATTTGGAGTGCATCTCTCGAGTTCGTTAGACCCCTCGTATCATTCTTAGGCTCGGAAATTTGAAGCTTATCTCACGTTATGACAGTCAAGATCATCTGTGCGCGTTATTCAATTTATGCTGCAAGCTTGCGTTCTTCACTATGTTTGGAGAATGTAGCACTGCTAGCTACATAATAGAATAAAGTGAACTAATGCGACACTATGTAGAATCACTCCTCTTGGATATATGAAGCTTTACATTATACGTATTAATAGCTAGACATGTAGGGTAGTTCTACAGATATGTATAAAATATGAAAGCGGTAATATATATGAGAGATCGGAAGTTAATCTTAATCAGATACTCAGCACTAGCAGGGGGGTTGTCTCTAAATAACCAAGATCTGGCTCCTAAAGCAGTTAGCATATAGTGCATGTAAGCGCTAATGCAAAATGCATTTCCTGTTTTCATATTAATACGTCCGAAGTGTGTACCCCTTTTCCAAAGAAAGACTCTTGATATGTAAATTATTGGGTATTTATATGCGACTATACTGCTAGGGCCTATCACGCACACGAACACATCTCTCACAGCAACTTACCATATCTTTCTAAGGATATAACCCTACGAGCTTGAACATCAATATGCAGTTCTCAACTTTCGCCCTCGCTTCTATTCTGTAAGCTGCGAGAATTGTTCGGGTGTGCTTTGTTTCGAATGCTGATATGAACTTGCAGGAGCTGCCTAGCTGTTGCTATGCCAGCCCAGGGAGGCACCCCTACCAGTAATACTGGTCTAGCTCGAGGGACCTTCTGCCAATGTTTTAGTAAGTCTTGATTGATGAAATTTTTTATTACTTGGTGAGTTTGCTAACACGGCATCCTTGTGTCCAACTACAGACTCGGACAATGGGTCTAACGTCGAGGTTACCAAGAAAGTCTGCAAGACTTTTCCCAAGGCAAAATACGTGCTCTTTGAAAACGTTTCTCCAAACGTAAGTAATTGTCACTTCACCTGTAGCCTCCTGAGCCTTTCCATCCCTATATCAATAAATTGTTTCTCACTAATCACAACCACAGTGCTATGGTGTGGGAACCCGATCTCTTGAAGAATTTGGCAACAAGTGTATTGATGCAGGAATAACTGGTGGTATGTGTTGCGACAAGGGAATGCCGTTGACTGATTGCCCAGCTTGGGCACTTCCCCCGTCGCCTACCCCTTCTCCTGGTCATCATTGAAAGTTTTTCCTGGTTTGAAGAGTGCGGTGGGGACCGGCGTCGAACATGATCGCCTCTGTCGGTTAAGTTTCCGATCAGATGTTGTTTCACATGAAAATGCCACAGCATACCCAGATCCTTCTTCGTAGATTCATCACCTTTAAGCCCTGGATACTCATTCGCATATTGTCCATGCAATATAACACGTTTTCTACTTCACAAATAATAGGGCTCCGAAACATTCAAAGACACGACCCTGCCTTCGCATTCAACAGTTCGCAGATGTATTTTTCAAACAGCAATTGGAAAACTCATCACACCCAGAGGTTTCACCACCGCTATCTCTATGATTCGCTGAACTCGCATGAGGGACAAGCCATTGTCATTGTGAAATAATACTAATCCCCCCCAAATGGATGCTGGCTATGGTATCGACCAAAAGCCCTTACAGTTCTTCCCGGCTAGATGCAGCACTCTTTCCCAACTCAGTCTATTGAGGACGCCGGCCCGAATCTGCTGTTCGCCAATTAGCTCAAGTCTTTCAAAACCCTATTATAGGATGTTAGTAAACTGTTTAACGTTGTTGTCCTTGTTCAATCTCCAAGTCTATACATAAGATAATGTCGCACAGTGTTGTTCAAGATTCGTACAACAACAGCTTTATGAATCCATGCTGAGTGCCTTGGATTGGCTGCATGGCTGCCAAATCATTTCCAATAAGGTCGCGACGAATTTGACACATGTGTAGGATGCCTGTGAGTGCAAGGCTTAGAAAATGAGTCTTTAAGATTATTTTATCTTCTTTAACGGCTACAAATGGTAGATGAAGTCTCAGTCGCATTTGTCATGCGCAGTGAACTGTGTTTGTTGCCTAACTATTGTTCAAGGTGCAACTGTTTTCTACCTGGCTTTGCATTGCTTATATACTTGGAGTGTGATGAAAAATTGAGGTACCAAGGAAACAATTACTGGGGTGATTGATTCTGGCATGCTACTCTAGTAGCAGGGCTGGGAGTGCATTCTCTATGCGAAGTTAAAGATTGCGTGATTTGTGTGTACGGAGTGGGGGATCTTGGAACTCCTTCACAACGCGAAGATTCAGGCTCTACTGCAGTTGAACTCTTTATTAAACTTTCTATTAAATTGAATAAAGGTCTAAGAAGATTCTAAGAATATAAGACGCCTTTGCAGCGGATGAAGGCTGTTTGGTTTTACCCAGTTTGTAAGATCTTTTTTAGGCCACAGTCTCGGCTTCTGGAAATTGTTCAGCCACCTTAACAAATCCTTGCTGACCGCGAGATTTCAGGATGAAATCGAAAAAGGCAACAACATGAGCAGTCGTAAGTCGCGTCATTCTATTCCCTTCAATCGTACCCAGCAGATCACCGATACCCGGCAACTGTGTACTTCCAACGCCCAAAGAGCTCAGAAGTAAGGGAAGGTCAGAGAATGAATAATGCGCCGAGTTGCGCACTTCGATTTCTTTCTTCCAGCTTTGTAGCTTTGGCCATATCGTTTTCCATGAGGGATCGGTTTCTTGCGTTTTGTTCTCATGACCCAGTAGCATGAAAGGCCGATCAAAGCCCGTGTCAAGGACGGGGCCAAACATAGTGCCGTCGAGATTGATGCCGCCGCGTACCAAGGGGTTTTGCACAATTGCTGCTCCCGCAGCTGCGCCTCCAAGAGAATGACCCAGAACCGCTATTTTCATGGCTTTTTGGGGAATAGTGTGGATTGGAAACAGTTTCTCAGAAATACGATTCTCGCGCAGGCTGCTGAGGGCGAATGAGATGTCGGCTGCTCGTGTAGCGACTGTTTGGTTGATCTTATCATCCGGAATATCGACACCTCTGATGAGTGTCCCATTGGGATACTCGACAATATCGGCATCGTATGGGTGGTCGATTGAAACGACTAGATACCCTGTAGATGCGATGCTTTGCAACATGGCATTGTAAAGATGCCTACTGGTGCCTAGCGCACCAGAGAAGAGCGCAAGTGGTAGAGCTGGTTTGGAACAAGAAGTCCCGCTTACTGGCTTGTCGCATACTTCTAACTGCATAGATGCGAATGTTCCGTTAGGAAGACCGTAGATGGAGAATTTGTTATCCATGAAAGCGGCTGTTTGAGGTGGCATATACATTGCGACACCTTTTTTCTGGCAGTCCAAAACAGGGTAAAAACTGGACACCATGACCGAGCGGCGTCTCCCATCATTGATATAGGGATCCTGGCGACTCGTGTCCGTCAAGAGCAGCGATGTGCTTCCAATCGTGATATTGGCTTGCCCGACATGTCTGATGAGAGTTTTTGCTGCAGAAAGTGGAGGAATGCTTGCTAGAAGGATCAAGCTTGAAGCGGTGAAAATGTACATGATGAATAGCTCAAAGTGATGTTTAGTCTTGGTTGAAAGAGAGAACGGGTTGGATGGAGTAACAACATTGTAGAAGGTAACTATCTTATATAGCCCTTTTCATGTAATTTCATCAAAAGCGACTTGGGTGGACTCGCGCTCTTTCATTTCCATTTAGGGAAAAGCTCATACAGAAATCGCATACACAAGGATGATCAATTCTTGAGGACAGCCCGTTCCCCACAACATTGCGCCAATCCAGGCCCCTCGTGTCAAAAGCTGGTTGGTAGAGAATTCGTATTAGTGTGGTCACCCTAACACGAGGGCGCGCTCTAATATTTCCTAATCGAGGAAAGCGCGCGTGGGAGGCCTTATCGCTGCGCCTCTCTAGGCAGAGCCACAACAAATTGACCCTGCATGTGCGCTCCTTTACTTCCAAATTGAAGCAAAGATTGTATGTTTCGTTAAGAAATAGCAGGCTAACATACCGTCCTTCTCCTCTTGCTCCAGTTCCAGTATCTAAGGCGGATGGGAACTAGCGTAGGGCCTTTCGACGGCCGCCGCGCGCGGAGAACAAGATGTGAAGCATGCGCCAAGCGGAAGATCAAGGTAGGTGACCTGCTATCACCTCCCTTCTACACTGACTTGAAATGAGTGCGGCGGTGGTTCTCCATGCGACTATTGTAAGCGAACAAAACAGCCATGTGTGTTCCCAGCTCGTCTTCCATCAGCACTGGTCTTTGTTGGGCAGGGCCTTAAGACTCAGCCAATCATGGACCTCGACCGTGATTTGAGCTACTTCTTCAACTCTTTTCTGCCCATGAATGCTTTCTCCAAAAGCAATGCAACATGGCAGAATGAGTTGCAGCTGTTGCTACACCAATCGCCTGCGTTGAGTAGCGCAGTTTCTGCCATTGCTGCATTTCATCGTGGCCGACAGCAGCAGTTGTTCCTGCACACGACACAGGTCAAGCAGGACCGATTTCAAGCACTACAATCATATGGGCAATCTGTGAGATTTGTTCGAGTCGCTATTACATCAAATGCATTAGCAGACCCCGCTGTGTTATGGTCAACGTTCTTCCTAGCTTTGTTTGAGGTGGGCGGAACAGATTTGAAAGCTATAATCCATGCTAACCCTGGACAGTTGATGCGGGACAGCACTGGAATGGACTGGCTTTCACACTTTTTAAACGGCACATGTGCAATCCTCCGTTTGCAAAACCCAGCACACCTGCTACTCTCAGACGCAAGCGCTAACCACATGCGCAATTTCTTTTTCACTACTCGCATTTTCGAAATCGCACGGGCATTGATATTTTCTCAACCCACCTTTTTGAGCGAGCCAGACTGGACCAATGCGCTGTCGCAATGGTGGAGCTGCGAAGAGGGTAAAAGATCATGGCACCCCAAAGAAGCCTTGTTTGACAAGCTGCCACTTATCTGCGACTTGAGCATACGCACCTTGAGTTTCACTCGGATCAAGGATTTGGATATCAAATCAGAACTGCATCACTTAGAGGCTCAAATTCTGGCGGATGAAGGCCTTATATTGCAGCAATGGTTGCAGCAATGGCGGGCAGCTGTTGAAGTTTATGAACAAAGTCTTCTCGAAGTCGACCCTGACATTCTTGTCGCGAAAAGCTATTATCACGCGATCAGCATCTACCTCTCAGGCACTTATGATTACCATAGTCCTTGGAAGGCACCTGATTCACCACTTGCACCAATATTGGAACGATCAAGCATTGAAGCGCACATGCACGAAATCCTTCGACTCAGCCAGATAATGCTTGAACGTGGGCTCACAGGTCTTTTGCTCTTCATTCCACTTCGCATCGCAGGGGCACGCGTATCCCAGCCACACGAAAAGAGCCTCATCCTTCAACTTCTACAGACTATATCGCAACGTGGGTACGCTGTGGCAAATGCTATCTATAGTGACCTTGTAGAGTTGTGGGCGTGAGATAATCAGGAGGACTTTATACATGAAGGTTAATCAGACTTTCAGGCTATTGTATAGCATAAGATTCCTGTAGCAGCAATGATAGAAATCAGAGCTAGTAAGGGCGTGCTATTGATCTTATTAAAAGTGTTAGTATCATCAGGAGTGACGATGGTGGTCGTGCTGTTGGTGGCATTAAGGACTGTTTGGCCATTCGCTGTAGTTAGGTGATATGGCGAGAAAGCCTCAATTTGCGAGAGCTTTTGGTCATTCGCTTGAGGAAAATTTGGACTGGGAGCACCCTCGCAGTGCTATCGTAGCATGTCGCCCCAGTTAGCAGCCGCCACTTTTGCATCAACTGTCACTGTGCCTCAGCTCACCCCCATCAATACGTGATGCAAGCGGGTTGCAGCAGTAATGTTCAGTACCAGTGGTATTAGATTCTTACTATATCTTGCTCTGTCAATTTTATCATGAGTGATTATGAGACAGTGATAGTTTGTTCATAGGGCCTTCCCTTGGAATGCCTGACCCCTTTCGAGAGCTTTTTGCAGTCAATCCTGGTGACATCTGGAGTTGAGCACCCCCTGTCACGCTATGATGCCCCATCTACTTATTGGAATGACGCGTGGAATCATCCCGCGAATTAGACCATCTTTATAAGACAAGACTTCTTAACGGACCATGGCGCTCTTGTAGTGAATACGAGAAGAAGTACTGCAAACAATCGGCTCGGTCCAGGGAGAGCTGAAAGCTAAATTACTATTGCTAATGTTTTCATTGAAATGGTGACGAAGATATATCCTAGTCGCAGGATGTAGCCTTTCGTCTAGAAACTCATCTCAAAGACGGGCATCACATGACGTGATTGATGAGAAGAGTATGCACTTAGCAAAAATTCCAAGGGCTACTGATGAAAATATCCATTACCTATGTGTCAAATCTGAATATGGGGCTTGCTATCCCGGTTGTAGCACGTCCCTCGCTGATACGTTCGGTATAATTGTGGGCTCTATGCCCAGGCACCAAGTTCATCCAAGGCTGACAGCTGTCCCAATATATGCAATCTATCGCCTCAACATTGTTTCTTCGCTACTCAATTAGACCGAAGCTCTTTGTCATCCACCATGAGTCGAGACAATCGGGTTGATGATACTTTCCCAAGTTGACAAAATATTCCACAACCTAGTATCAGTGCATGTGCGTGCTGGTTAGGCGTTCAGCATAGAGCACGCCTTAGGCCTTGCATTGGGGCGCCTGATTATCAAACAAGCACATGTCGGATATTGGCACAAATGCTTATTTGTTGGGAGTTGAGGCTTTTCCCTGTTTATGTTTGTTTGATGTGGGAAAAGATGGATTATATGTTACCCTTATTTGGCTTTTAGAAGGCATTACCACTGTGATGGATGGCTACCTGAAGGAAAGATACTAAAATTTCGAGTATCAATGCTATATGGTTACTCACTTTTGTTCTTTCATCTCCCCGGTACTCCTTCCAATTTGACCGAACCCGAAAACTCCGACGCCGGAGAGGGTAGATTCGAGAGTCCGGTTCCGGAGGATTGCGAGCGTGCATGACACTCTGTTCCATTCCCTTGCAGTGAATTTCAAGGTTTTTAGCGCAAAAATATTCAGGAGTGTAACTGAATAGGAATAGGCTAAGCACATGGGCTTTGATGCTGTTGGAGATCAGTGCGCAACCTATTGAAAATGTTTATATAGGTGCGAGTATCGCCCCCAAGTTGAAGTAATCAGCAACTCTATTCATAAACCTCACCACTACAAGCAGGTGTCTTCGAGCTTTGTCTCTTTCTAGTCTCCTTACCACCTTGTTCTTTGGTTGAACAACTTCGAAATGAGTCACGAAGCTCATCATCACGAGGAGAAAACTCCACTCAGTTTCTTTGCCTCACCTCTTGTTGAGCCTCTGTCCACCACGCATCGATGCAGCAACGCAAGCGAATCTGATACAGAACTTGGGCAGCAACACAAGACCACAGCGCATGCACACCCTGAAAATGCTGTTCATCCCAACTCCGGCAATATGGACTGCTCATTACATGAGAGTCCGGCATTCCATCGCCACGCAGAAGCGACCACAGCAGAGCTGTTTTACGATTTGTTCTTCGTTGCCAACCTGACTACCTTCACGTCTATGCTTGAGATCAACGATGAAAACTCCCTGACGGCATACATTGGATTCTTTAGTTTGCTATGGCTTACTTGGTACCAAGTCTCGCTCTACGACGTGCGGTTCAGCGCCGACTCTGTCTTTGAACGTACTGCCAAAGCAATTCACTTTGGCGTTAGGGTCGGTTTCGCTGTAATCGGACCCCAGTGGAAGCCCGGTCAAGCACAATCGGACTACAAGATTTACAAAGCCTTCGGCTTAATCTTAATGGTTTCACGTCTGACCCTATTCACTCAATACGGCATCACCCTACTTTACACCAAGAGGCACAAAGTTACAATCCCCCCCCCCATCCTACTGATCATGGCCTCAACCCTTGTCGCTGCGATACTCTATGGTGCACTGACAACTATCTTTCCCGACACTACCAAAGGTGCAGACGGATATCCTATAGATCAGTATTCTAACGTCTACATCGCTTGGTACATTATCGCCATTTCCAGAGACTGTCCTCACCGTTGCGGTTTCCTGCATACCAAAATGGAAAACCATCTCATTCAAGGGCACGCACATGGTACAGCGCATGTCCTTGTTATCATTGATCATCCTTGGAGAAGGTATCATCGTCATCTGCAAGTCAATCTCCAAGATCGTCAAGAACGATTTTCTCTGGAAGGCGGCAGTCGTTGGTCAGATCATCGCAGCTATTTTGATCATCTACTGAGTACTACCAGTTGTACTTTGATCGCGTGCAGCAAGAGCACTTCGGAAGCATCAAGCAACAGATCTGGTCATTTCTGTATTTTCCACTCCATCTGGTCTTGGTCCTTGTTCTTCAGGGCGTATCTTTGCTTATCATCTGGTGCCAGGCCGTCGAAGTAATGAACTTGTGGGAGAAGAGTCTTGAACCCGCAATTCTTTGGCTTGCAGAGGCCATGGATCAACCCAACAGTAAGCCACCTTATCCTGGAGGTACTGACTTTGAGGGGTACGTGGGCCACCTTGATCTCTATAATAGCACTGTTGGTGAGATATTCGCCTCCTTCGTCAAACAGACTTGCTATGATGCCGTCTATTCTTATGTACCAAGGGGGGTCGATGCGAATGAGGAGATATACGCTGTTGCGACTGCTACACAAGCTATCCAGGAGGGTATTAACAATTGGCGCGCTGACAACACCAACGCAACTGCATGGGATCAGTACATCTCTGGGTGGAATAGCATAACTGCGTCTACCTTGAAGACAATGTTTGACAGCTTAAGCATCACAGTTGCAAAAAGCAAGGACAAGACCAAAATCGGAACACCAAAAGATTTCACATCGTCGCTCAATCAATACTATGGCATATTTGACCTAGTCATGACTTATACATTTATCGCTGTAAGTCGTCTCTGAGTTATCAAATCGCCCAACATATTGACTTGGTACAGGGAGGCCTCGCACTTATCCTCATTAACTTTCTCGGCCTTCTCTCTCTTCCCAAACCCGATCGTCGCCTCTCGGCTTATCTCCGCTCAGCCATCTGCATTGCTCTTGGCATTGTCCTATGCTGCCTTTCAGCTATTCGATACAACAACGGTCAAATGTATGTATGGCTTAGAGGCTGTTGGATGATTCCGACAATCTGTTTGGTGTTGTTTGTTTGCGTTATCGTTAGCCATGCTACGATATCAGCAAGGAAAGGACATTAGCTGGAGGCTTGAGAGCTATCACTTGCTACTACATTTGATTCAATTCAAGCAACATTTATTTTAATAGGGGTAGTTTCATGCAGGATGGGATCGTATCTGCTTTATAAATTTGGTTCCTGCAAAGGGTTTGAGTCTGTACTATATCCTACACATTTGATATTCTATCAATAAATTTCCTAATCTTCACTCAACCATTACATTCCCCTTTACTACCAGCTCATTAGTAACTAAATATTCTCTTTCTCCAATAAAAAAGATGTGGTAGGTAAGTAAGAACGTGGCGACCATCTAAGGGAACATCTCGTTCTTCGAATAGTTGACGAGACAAGAGTGATGGGCGGCTTCATCTCGGACATCTTCATAGACATACACTTTCCCTACAATGAGACTATCTTAACAGGCTAACTCAATTTACCAAACTCTGGCTATAAATCTCTTTAGAATCAGAGTTATGTTCTCAGCCCTCGTTCTGTGGATCTTCGTTATAGAGGGCGCCACCACCACCTGGGCGAGTCTCATGATTTTCGGCGGTGCTAGCGTTGCTGAAAAGAACTCAATAAGAGTGCAGGCGCATATTTGTTAAATACTGAAAAGCTTGATCAGGCAGGATTAGGCGCTGTGAATCGGGCCCGCAGTCTATTGCGTTTACAAGAATATGGAGTTGGGCTCTCCGGCCTTCACGAGTTTCGCAAATGCTGAGGAAAAGATAGAGAGACAATCAATACAACCGGCATGTTCCCCAACGACCAAAAGGCTCTTGATTTTTTGGAGAATGAGATGCATGCTCTGGAACGTTTATCTTGTCTTAGAAGCATTACATCCTCTGGATTGAGCTCTTTAAGGGAATGTGTGATAAACTTGCGTGTGATTTTGGACACGAGTTGCTCACCACAGCTCCTCTGTAGGCCGAGCAATGTTAAATCTTGGTGACGTTAGACTTACCTACACGAAGATAAGAAGGTCCTATGATCAAAAGAAAATCCCCGCCTCCCCCCACCCAAGTGCAAGAGCTATGACCTAAAACGGTTTTCCCCGCCTAATTCCGCCATTCTTTCCACGAATCGAACCCTCGCCGTCAAGAGTGTAAATGTTGTGAATACCGCGAGGCTCAACAATCTCACCAGCTGATCTCTCGGTACCCACGTCTTCCTGCACAAGGGTAAACTTCTCAGGAATCAAGCAAGGGGCTGAATCATCGCCTCGGTTGTTAGATGGGCGATATTCTGGATACTTGAAGCTTGTCAATCGCTTCAGAAGAGAGTCATGCAAGAGTGCCCCCTCGGGGATATCACGTGACGCTCCTCGGTTGAATGGCCAGGTGATGTACCCCCACTGGTACCCTTGACCTCCCTTGTTTTTGATCAGTTCCCAGCGTCGGATAGGTAGCCATTCTGTTACAATCTGTTAGTTATATATCTTGATGTATGTATGCGCGTAAAACTCACCCATGAGATTCCATAACAACACTTTGAAGAGCGAGGAGCCACCTGAGATCTTGAGAGTGTCATGCATCGGGCTACAGTATGCTTGTTCGATCTTCTTGAAGAAATGCCTCTTGAATCCGTCCTTTCTCGGGCCCCATTTGAGCGCCGATGCTGGGTCCTTTTCTCCTATCAACTCCAACTCACGGATCATCCAAGCAAGAGGCACATCGCTCATTTGATATGGATCTGTGCCTGAATTTGAGGGTTTGTCTTCTTTCAAGCTAGTGAAAATTCTGCGCCACCAACTTCGCTGATACTGGACTGTGGGACCTGTCGAAGGTGGCATAGGTGGAGGAGCTGGCCATCCTCCACCAACGTCACCGTGGTTGCCAGGGAACCAGACTTCCTTAATGTCTTCTTCCTTGTTAAGAGGATGGTTGTTGTCTTGGTGAAGTAGAGCCGCTTTGAACTTGACACGATGCTCATCAACGGCGACCGCATGGCGAACGTGATGGGCAGTCCCGAGAATCGAAACAGCTTTTGGTGCCACACCAAAAGGGCTGTCAAGAACTGAGACGCTACTGACACAGTCAAACATGCCTAGGAAGTGCACCTTGATGCCCGAATCACCATTACCCTCTGAACGGCAAAAGGTCGTCTTGAAAGCATTGAGCTTATTCTTGTTGATCTGTTGCTCATCGGGTTCTGGACACTCGTCTCCGCACGCCTCGTGGCGAAGGAGGGGATCAGTCTCGCTACCTGTGGCATGTGAAGAAGCTTTCGCCTCCTGTTTGGGTTCATCTATCATCCCTTTCACATACTGATGGTACAGATCGTAAGCAAAAGGGATCATCTCCTCATTGCCTTCCGAGAGTAGACCGACTCTGTATACCATGCGTGCAAGGAAGCGGGCAGTGAAAGCACCCCTCGAGAAGCCGAATATGTAGATCTTGTCTCCCTCCTTATAGTACCGCATAATGAAGCGATAGCCGGCCATGACATGGTTATCGAAGGTTGTGGCAAAGCCGCTGTCTATAGATTTGGAGATGTTTGACTTGATGTTTCCAAAGAAGCCCTTGTTGATAGAGCTTCCATCGGTGTGGTATGTGCCAATGCCAGCTGTATATTCGAACATTTGCTTAGTGCCGCATTAAAAGAGTGTGACTGATTTACTTACTCTGATAGTAGTGGTACTGTGAAGGATCCTTTCTATCCAGTTTGTCGTACAATTTGACTATGTTGGTGTCCGACGTGTTCCCGTTGAACACGTTGCCAGTGCCGTCGAAACAGAGAACGAGCTTCCTTGGGATGCACACGCTTCCTTCCGCACGCTGTTCATTTGTAGAGTGAGGCATGGTAGTACAACGTGCAATAATAAACTAGCCTGAAGGCAGGACGTCGGTCTGAAGAAAGGGTAGGGTGGTTGCAGGATTGAAAGAATTGTGCGATACAATCTTGTGAAACACGTTATGGAGGATTGACAATTTCTTCAGCAAGAAACTTCCAAGGTGAACAATGTATAACAGCAAGTTAACATAAATGAAGCACCAGATATTTAGAGGAATGACAGCATATGCACGGCGAGGAGAATAGTTGACATAGAATCTCAGTACCAGCTCACGTGCCCACATACAGCATGACAGTGGAGCGACGCCGAGTCAGAAGTGTTCTGGAGAAAAGCGGCTGTAACCGCGCTCCCGCATCTTAAAATGTTTTTTATCCACATAAATGAATGTCAGTACCCTTATGATTGATTTTATTGGTTGACTCGGCATGATTAGGCGGTGAGAAAGCTCCTGCATACGGATGATCCCGCATCTAGGGCTTGAACACGTAAAATTGTGGATACCATCAAAAGAAGACCAGTTCTTTTTCTGCCTGCATTCTTCGTTGTTGAACAAGTAGAGCCAGTCTGAGGCTGGTTGAGAGGCCTTGCTGTAATGGCTCCCCTCAGATGCCGCCTGGGCGCTAGCGCTTCACCGCCAGATTTCGACGGATTTCTTTTTGGCAGAGTGGGATGCGAAGGTATTGCTGAAAAAAGCAGATCGGGTATGACCACGATTCGACTAAACCCTGCGCCGGGTAGAGCGATCAGATATTGCTTGTTCACGTTGATGGGGCAGACCAAGGCCGGGGTAGCGCCACCACCGGACCCATCTTCTACATGCTGCCCAGTCTTAAGCTGCAACTACTAGACTCTGTCCTTACGTAACCTCTCCTGGATGTAGTTATGGGTTAAGAATACCTGTGTGTCACTGAGTGTCATGACAACCTGTATAATTTCCACGATTGCAACCATTCTGTACTCATATCAGCTACTTTTCCTTCTCAATCACCTTTTATGAATCATGGTCGCCAACGCTGTGGAGCTCGGTGCGGCTGCGCTTGCCAGTGCAGCAACATTCGTACTGTACAATTACTCCAACGACATCGCTAAAGCCACAGCGCCAGATCACAAGTACCAGGCAGGCGAGGATTACCATAGCGAAGAAAAGAAGGCCAGGAGTATCTTTGCAGACCCGAAAGCGATTACTTCTGCTCTTCTCCGTGACTATGCTTCAGTTCGGAGTAAGATTAAGCCTCATGAACTCCTACCCATCATCCAGGATCTGTTCAAGAAGGGCGAGCCTATCGACGACAAGACTGGGTCGACAGAAAAGCTGATCCACGTCCTTACCACATTGCCCGAAGGGTCGCAAACGCGAATTAATCTGACCAACAAACTGATTGACACTCTATGGGACAATCTTCAGCACCCCCCATTGAGCTACATGGGCGGTGCCCTCCAGGTCAAGATTGAGGGAGACAAGTCAGAAGTGAGGGCAACCGACACCATCACGTACAAGTCACCTGAAAATGGAGTGGAAATCACTGAGACAATGCCCTTGCCGCCGCATGCCATGCACCAATACCGCACCCCAGACGGGAGCTACAACAACATCTTGAGCCCCAATCTTGGTCGCGCAGGCACTCCATATGCGAAGTCGGTGCTGACTTCAAAAAAGCTTCATGGAGTGAAACCGGACCCAGGGCTTCTTTTCGACTTGCTCATGGCCCGTGAGGAAGGTACTTTCAAAGAGAACCCTGCGGGTATTTCATCCATATTGTTTTATCATGCCTCCATCATCATTCATGATATTTTCAGGACCAACAGAACGAACATGAACATATCAGACACATCTTCATACCTCGACTTAGCACCGCTTTATGGATCTAGCCTTGCAGACCAGTTGGAAATTCGTACAATGAAGGAAGGCAAACTGAAGCCTGACACCTTCCATGAGAAGCGCTTATTGGGCCAACCCCCGGGTGTGAACGTCATGCTCATCATGTACAGTAAGTTTTCAATGTACAAAATGCATTTGAGAAAAATACGCTAATTTCATATACCCACACCTGCAGACAGATTTCACAACTACGTGGCCGAAATACTTCTCAAGATCAACGAGAACGGACGGTTCACTCTTGCAAAATTCGAAAATTCATCTCCTGAAGACATTGCCAGAGCTGTGGCTAAACAGGACCACGATCTCTTCAACACTGCGAGGCTGATTGTTGGCGGTCTTTACATTAACATCTGTCTGCATGACTATCTCCGTGCTATCACCAATACGCATCACTCCGATAGCAATTGGACGTTGGACCCTCGCGTTGACATTGATAAGCACTTTGACCCCAATGGCGCTCCGCGTGGCATTGGGAACCAAGTCAGTGTCGAGTTCAATCTACTCTACCGTTTCCATTCGTGCATTTCCAAGCGAGATGAGAAGTGGACTGAAGACTTCTTCCAGTCACAGTTCCCAGGAAAGACCATGGATGAGATCAACAAACTCGATATATACGAGCTGCTGGGTGGGTTGCAAAAGTTTTTCGGCAATGTGCATCCGGAACCCAGCAAGCGAGAGTTCGGCGGTTTGAAAAGACAAGAGAATGGCATGTTCAAGGATGAGGACCTTGTGAAGGTAATGAAGGAAGGTATGGAGGATCCAGCAGGATGTTTTGGTGCTCGCAATGTCCCGAAAGCTCTTCGCGTGGTTGAGATCCTTGGCATTGTGCAAGGACGGAAATGGCAGGTCGCGAGTCTCAATGAATTCAGAGATTTCTTTGGGCTCAAGCGTCATGCCAAATTCTCCGATATCAATTCCGACAAGGATATCGCCAACTTGCTGGAAAAACTATATACTCATCCGGATATGGTAGAGATGTATCCTGGCATCATGATTGAGAACCACAAGCCGGCTATGAATCCAGGCTGTGGCATTTGTCCCACGTATTCCGTCGGCCGAGCTGTTCTCTCTGATGCAATTACCTTGGTTCGCTCTGACAGATTCAACACTCTCGACTATACCGTTAGCAATCTCACTGCTTGGGGCTATAACGAGGTTCAACAAGACTACAAGACCTTGGGTGGCTCCATGTTCTACAAGCTCATCCAACGTGCATTGCCAGGCTGGTTCCCGTTCAATTCACTGCATGTTATGCAGCCCATGTACACAAAAAAAGCGAATGAGGCTATCGCAAAAAAGTTTGGTACTATCAGTCTTTACACACAGGCTGATCCCAAACCTCCACGAATCGTCCATATGCTTGCTGGAGGAGCTTCGGTTAAAGAGGTTCTCCACGACCAACGATTCATCGTGCCTTGGCTTCCGGCTGTTAATGATCTCTTCCCAGGTTCAGGCAAAGACTTCAGTTGGTTCATGCTTGCTGGTGACAAGCCCGAGAATGCTGCACAGAAGCGCATAGTACAGGACGTCTTCCATGGTGTACCGGGGTTTGAAGTCGCCATCTCGGACTTTATCGCTGAAGTAGGCTCCAAACTGTTGGCTAAAGAAACATTCAAAATGAAGGAAGGCCTGAACCAGATTGACATAATTCGCGACATCGCAATCCCCATGAACTCTCAATTGCTCTCAGATATCCTTTACCTCGACCTTCGTACTGATGAGAACAAGAGCGGGTCGCTATCGACAGCTGAGTTCTACAAGCATCTACTCAACATCCGTGTGTGGGCTGTGAACAACAATGACCCCGCAATGTCCTGGAACCGGCGTCGATGGGCTCAAGAAGGCGCCGCCATCATGAGTAAGTCAGGTCTCAATCTGGTCCGAGACGTAGCAGACGAGAAAGGAAACCCGGGTTTGGCCGGCTATCTTGCCTCCGCAATCTCGGACAAGCACAAATCTCGAAGTTATAGTATTAAGAAGAATTCCCTCCGCTCTTGTGGGCACAAAGTTGTTCAGGGCTTCCTTGCTAAAGGCATGAGTCCGGAGAAGACAGCTGATATCTGCTGGTTGACGGCCTTAGGCGGCATCGGTGTACCAGTTACAACAGTGAGTTTGTTCAAACAATCAAAGCCGAATTTTACAACTAATGGACTGGCTAGCTTTGCGAAATCATGCAATTCTTCCTCGAAGAGGAGAACAAAGAGCACTGGTCCAAGGTTCAGTCACTCGCAGCTGCCGATGATGATCAGACGTTGCGTTTGTACACACTCGAGGCCATGCGCCTAACAACAGCACAACGCAATATGCGCATTGCGACACAAGCTGCGACAGTCGAAGGAAAGAACATCAAGCCTGGAGAGGCAATTATGCTACTGCTTGGCGATGCTGGACGCGATTCAAGCGCTGTACGAGATGCCGACAAATTCATCCCAGCCCGCAAGCAGGATGATCTGATCACAGCTTTCAGTGACGGTCCCCACGTATGTTTCGGTCGCGGGATCGCTACAAGCTTCATTGTTGGCATGGTGAAATTGTTTGCTGGACTGAAAGATCTGCGGCCTGCTCCTGGGCTGATGGGAACAGTCAAGACTATTGAGATTGGCACAGAGAGATGCTATCTTAATGATAGTTGGAGTTGGCTTTCTTTTGACGCATCCAGTAAGTTGAATTCATCTCAAACACAAGTCTTCAGCTCTCAGGGCATCCGAGTACATTTAATTGGCTAACAAAACTTCTAGCCTGGAAGCTTCATTTTAGTGGGTATGGTAAAGGCTCGTTCAGGGCGCCACCAGAGCACATTGGCGAAAATCTCGAACTTGGCCAGATTGAGGCAATTCTAGGCAAGAATAAGCATGAAAAACATCTTATAGATTGAGGTGTGATTGTTAGGAACTACGCCCCTTCATCCATAGCTAGCTTAGTCATAGCCTCTTTAGTCAAGTTACGAAGAGCAGGTATCAATCTACTGGACTTAGCCTTGACAAATAATTCAAAAACACCTTGTCCAATCACGTTCGCAGAAGCCGAGGTCACAGAATGTAAAGATTTGGATGCTGCCTACACCGAGACAGACGAGTAGCTTCACGCGTGCAGAGGTATCATCGGTGTTGACTCCGAAGATTGGGTACCATCAGTGCGTTTGAACAAACAAAACAACGGGTGATGAAGCTAAAGGCGGACGCACTCGAGGCAGTTGATTGTGAAGAGGAGCGAGCAATACACCATTAAGATGAAATTTCATACATATGTAGAAACGGAGCAACATCCTCTTGGGTTAAAAATCGCATTGCGGAAGCTAGCAGAAACGAGTCCTAACTGTTCACTGGTCTTCCAGGGTATACTGGCTCTAAGCTTATGTCATCGGACGATCGGTGAGAAATTGAGTAGGGTTCTTTAGGTGAAACATCCCGGAGTTCTGTGGTGCTTTGGAAATGGATATCTTTTTGAATGTAGATAGCATTGTCCTGGGCAGCCTTTGTCTTAAGGGTACCATCGTTCGCATACCTAGTCCCTCTTTTACTGTTGTACTGATTGGCGGCAGTCGAGACGTCTCGGCCGCTTGAACCTGCCATCTTTGGCGAGAATCGTTTTACTAGTGGTCGAAGCGTAGGGATGCAGGCACACATTATACCCAGGCTCGTTTCGAGGGTGGAAAGGTAAGAAACAGTCCCTATTTGCCACGTAATATCGACCCAATCATACTTTGGTCCAATAAGCATGTTGAGTCTTATCGCTGAGATGATGCATACACTGCCAAATGTGAGCAAGGTGGTTAACAAGGGACTGCAACTGCTTCTCCTTACGCTAAGCCCATGCATAAAATAGCTAACAGGTATGCCTTGCGCAACGCATTGATCTGCAATTGCAGCACAGGCTGGACTGGTATTAAAAGGATCAGAAAATCCGTGACCACGTTCATGACTGCATTGAGTGCAGCTAGTCTAGCTACTGTTAGCAAAAGCCTAAGGACAGAATACGAGTGTGTTATATTGCTTACGTATTATTACCAACACACGTCCCCGGTGGTATATTTGTAATATCGCTGAATGTGCAGATGAACGGAGTAAATACCCTAGAGTGAATATATATGTTAGACTGAGCTTTGATCAAGCTTTGATGAAGGACTTACTGCTGTGCAGCTCCCCATAGCAGAAGCAGCACAACACCCCAGTAGCAAATGAGTTGCAAAACCCGGCCCGGAAATATCTTACGGTATTGCAGAAGGAGCGATATTTTGATTGCAATCTGCGTCGCATTGTAGAGTGCTATAGCAGCTAACAGTAACTTTGTTGAGTAAGTTTTGATTCATTTGAACACTTTTGCGTGGTAAGGACAATCGAATACCTTTGAGAAGACTGTTAGTTTGTCTTGTACATACGGGAGATGTCGTCCTGCGCCACCAGCGGTAAGAAGCGCGTAATTACCAGCTGATACTCCAAAGTTTAACGTTTGGGCTACAAGTATCATGTAATCATCAGCGCCAACATTGCGCAATATTATTCTCCTACGGGAGTAGATGTCAGTCTTTATGTTGCTCGATTTGCTGAAAACTGATTTTACCTAGTGTAAAGTCGAAGGACCACGCAGATGCATGGGAGTATTGTGAAGACAGTCACGACAGCCATAGCGACAGGGACCTAGAGATTGTTAGTAAGTTGCATTGCGGTAATCTTGGTAGCTTTTTTTCTGTTTTGCATACTTTAGATTCATTGGCTACATTCTGCTGTTGAGCCATGATGCTTGGTGTAGAGTCCAAGATGCACGCTGCATAGGCAATTTTTACTCAATGGCGTACAACCCTCCAATCTTAAAGTATAATCTTAGAGGGCCCTGAAAGTAAAGAGATCCGCAAGAGCAGGACTCTTCGAGAAGGTTGAAGTCCCATGTGAAGGAGAAGCGACGCGGGACATACTTTAGTCTGGTCTATGCCGTACAGAAACCTAAATCAGGGTCGCCCAATGAGTTGGTCTTGCGCGCTCTAGTGCATGGTGTTAAAAGACTCCAGCTGAGCCCCTATCGTATGGGCAAAACCCCATTGGCTGGTCTACGCAGCAATCATCGAAGCGTGGTGCCACCAGAGTTAGCTACACTGCTAAGGATCTTATGGACTTAGTACGGGGTACTATGGCCTGTGCATTGACCTAAAACCCCAGAAAAAACGAGGTGTGGGAGGACCGGAGATAGGAAGCCGAGCATGAATAGTAAGAACGGCTCGGAATCACTTCCGAACGCAGATATAGCACCAGAAACCGCATCAAAGTGTTTCGGGTGCAGTGGTTCGACTCAATAGCGTGGATGGCGCATTCCTCGCCTATCGTATCTGTTTTCCTTGATCCCAAACTCCCTGCGTGATTCATAGGTGATGATGCCAACGGCATACGATTCAAGTATGAGGCCTGAAGAACTTTGCTGTTTGTCGTCGCACTCTGTGCAGGGCCGACACTGCGGCACAAGCACATTGCCAGCCTCCATTCTGGAGAGGCTCATGAGGGCAGTCCGCCTGTGGTTGCCCAGACTGTACGCGATCTCATCCATCCAATGTCTGAGGCTGCGAACGACACAAGACTTGGGGTGAAAAAGTAGGACCAGATTACTACACAATGGATGCCCGGGTGACGTGGACGTGGGCGTGGACGAGCCGGATCGTCACAACGGAGACAGTCGACTGCCTGCCGTCTATCTGACAATTGGACAGTGCGCATCAGGCGAGCCGTCTTGCTAAGTGCTGCCTAGCCAAACTTTAATCAATGGCTAGCGTCGGCGGTATTATGGCCCGTAGGCGTTCTCCACCCGCTCCTTCTCGGTTCCGGGGGGAGCAGCCACACACGGATAAACTGACAAGCTAGCTGTTGCGTTATCGTCCACATGCGTGTCATCAGTGGCCTTCTACGCAAGAGCGTCAATGCAGACGCATTTCATCTTGGGGACAAACCTCAGCTGCCTTGCCGTATTCCGCGCATTGCGCGCACGGACATGGTAGCTGCATTTTTGCGGCTGCAACTGTGTAGGACTCGATCCGATCGGAATACTAATCAACCAACCAACCAACCAAGGGCTCAGCCCATGACAGTCATTAGACAGCCGGCGTGTTTCTCAACGCACCTTGACTATTTACTGGTCTAAACACTGTTGAGCAGCTTCTACAACACAACGGTACGTCTCTAAAACATGTCTCCTGCTCGTCCTTGAGAACGACAAGTGATATCAAATCCATCCGATTCCCCTGCTTGGCGACACAATTGTTTCAGGCTGCGCGTACAACTCGGCCCTGGATACATGTGGTACTATGTCTGGCAGCATTCTATACAGCTCCTGGAAGAAGTCCTCAGGCACTAGAATCTTGTCACGATGGATGCCGATCATCGAGTGTGCGGTCCAGCGCTGGGCACCGCCGCCGCCACCTGGATTAGTACGGGCGAAACAGAGAGGCTTCGACAAACACTCAAAGCGCTCACGGTCACAGATAAATCGGAGAAGTTACAGAGAGCCTAAGTCCACACCGTAGATGTACTGCGTTGCCCACGTCCCAACCGCACCAAGCAGGCGGACATTGACCTTAATGAGAAACACACTCGATTTTTCTGCACTGCCATCAGTTTTGCAGGCACCAATTTCCAGTATGCCGTCGCAGTAGATATGCTGGTACTGCATGGAAGAGTTCTGCATGCGGGCTTCTAAATGTAATACCCCTGAGCGGAACCCCGGTTGTAGAAGATCACGATACAAGGATGAGCGGATCATCTCAATCTCTTCAGGTGGAGGTTCACTATTCGAGATCGATACGTTCTCCGCAAAATTATCGGAAGATGTGGCTCCACTCGCGTCGCCCTTGCATGGGAAGCTGTCATTCACCTTACGGCAGAGAACCTGACCGTCCCAGAGCACGAAGTCAGCATCCAGCTCTGAACCATGGACGTAGGTCTTGAGTAAGACGCTATGTCCTGTCAGATTGTCTTCTTCCAGCCCACGCACAGCTCGGCGCACGCTTGCAACGTCGGCTACTTTATTGACGCCTCTGGAGTACGCGCCACGACATGGCTTGCCAATCAGCGGGTGTTTTGTGGCTGCGAACCTCTCGGCAAGGGCAAGACCGTCCAGCTGACTCATGCTGTCCAGAAGAATAATTTGAATGCCGCTTTTAACGATCAAACTGCGCATTTTATGCTTGTTGTGAGCCTGCCACATGGCCCATGCTAATTCTCTCGGCAACCCCAGTATCTCTGCCGCTTCGGCAGTCATGACAGTGTATTCATCTGTGGATGTGACGATGCCATAAACCTGCCTGCCTTGAAGGGTCTTAGCCAGCCTGCCTGGCAGCTCTCTCGTGTTTCCCATGTCAATAGCAATGGATTTGTCATGAAGGTGAGTGTACTCTTCGCCTTCGAGCCAATGTCCTGGCTCATCAAACACAACTGTCGATATACCCAAGGCTTTCGCAGCCATAAAGAATCCTTGTGACCAATATGTGCCTCGCTTTGGCTCATACATAGGACGGCTGGCTTAGTCGGAGGGATCCAATTGAAAGATAATCGCATCCCCAGGTCATTCTGTAAAAGGTCCAGAGCTTCATAATTCGATAATTGTGTCTTCTTGGCCAATATCGGTCCAGGGAAGGATATCATTATAGCGAGTAGAGTGCTTTCCTCGTTGGCTGAACAGGCTGGTAGGTGTTTGTCCCAAGTTGCGATGAAACCACTGTGTCGACAAATTCGGAATGTCGCATTCTCAAGTCGAGTAAATCGATTGAGCACATGTATCTACCATGAGACACCATTATCACCTTTACTGCTGCTTCTGTCCTGTTATTCAGCCCCTGGATGCGGTGAGTAAGGGTCTCAAGAGCAGTACCAGTGACATCGCGAATCTTGAGGGCTTTTTTTGAGCCACTATCATGAGTTGATGTCCAAAGTACACTTAGCAGCAAGTCAACAGTACGGAAAAACCGTGCTTTTGTCCACTTGACGGTGAATTGATGATTCTCCAACTACACGAGACCTGCGTAGGGACTATTCATGGCGGGCAAAGTTAGCATACACAACAGCTTCGTTAGGATCGGAGTGTGGTCACCGTCATCGTCTAAGATGTTGATTTGGAAGACCTCGAAGTCGGAATCTATGTCTCTGTTGTGGTTGAGAATCATCGGAGATGGTTCTGTAGGTAGTACCAGTCAGAATCTGATGGGGAGTCTTAGACACCTTTTATGGCTCCAGGAAAACTGAAACGAATTCTTCACTAATAGGATGCTTTTACAAGCCATGGTTTTTCGCCATTGATGAGATACTACTATTAACTTGATATGGATTGAAGATATTACGACTTCTTCGAGTGTGGTTCTGACAGTCTGGTGGAACCAACCGACCCATTCAAACGTTCAGTGCACCAGTAAAGATTTCTATATTGCTTTCCTTCCCACCTAGAGATACCCATTGCAGCGCTATCGTAAAGAAAAAAGCTTTAGAGTATTCGCATCATCAACTACTTGATGAGACCGAACAGACTGAGAGCAGTCGGACAGTCTGGTGGTCTGGCGATCTAGCGATCTGACGATCTGACAGCCCAACAATTCAACTGCAGCCTGTGACCCACTATACCGTTAGGTAACCGAACCGGCCAGGCGTTGTCTCGACCCCGTGGAAGGCCGTCTCGGTCTGGCAGTTCTATATCCATGAATGACACAGCGACTGAAAAGATGCATGACAGCGCATTTGCAACATGCGCTCGGCTGAAATTTAATCTTCTTGGTCATTGCAGGATGCAGGCGAATGAGACCTATTTTCTCCTATATTTTGCGCATTGATTAGGCTGTGTGACTGCAGGTAGCTACACGATTATTAACATTATAATTCTGTCTTAACATATTTTGAGCTGGTCTCCATTGGTCGACCACGCTATGGTTTCCCTTTTGCGTCATCGCTTACGCGACAAAATATGGCCGGAGCCTCTACCTTCTTTCTCGGCTTTTGAGGGGCAGAAACTCCTTGTTACAGGCAACCGCAGGGCTAGGACTAGCTGCAGCAGTTCATTTCACCACCTTTGGAGCGACCGATATCCTTACATCGCGAAGTTTATCCCAGGGTAACGTTGTCAAGGAACATGTTGAACAGCGCGCTGACATCTTCGGGCAAGGGAAAGTACACGGCATGGAGCTGGACATGAGAAAGTACTCTTCATGTGTATCATTCGTCGACCAATTGAAGACGAGCAAGGTCGGCCAAAATGGTCTCGACGTTGCTATCTTGAACACCGGTCTTATCAATACCGACTACGTTCAGAGTCCTCAGCGGTGGTAGGTCTTGTCTCTCATCCATCACATCTTCAGACTTGCTCACATGTGGTTCTAGGGAGTAGACGATCCAAATGCATATTCTGAGCACTGTACTCATAGGACCAACTCTATTAGACTATATGAAAAAAAAATTCACTGTAATAGAATAAAAGTATCACATCTGGTTTTTGTGATATCACGGAGACACCTACTTCCCAATATCACGGACTGGATGGAGTGTTCCGCTCACGGCGGCAGCTTGAGACACTTCAGCAATGTAGAAGGTTGACATTTGGAAAAGTTGATCCAAATTACTCTGGGAGTAAAAGAATACTAGATATGCCGTGGAACAAATCTGTAAGAGAGAATGACTCGAGATATCAATTCACTGGTCATGCGAGTGCGAAACACCCCTGCCGAGCCAAGAGCGAAAGCCATCGCTGTCATCTCTAGTTACATTAAGCCGCTATGGAAGTGGGGAAAAGACTGAATGAAACATTTTGAACAAAAATGGAGACCTGGATCGTTTTACAGAATTCCTGCTAGGATAGGAAGATTGTGCACATTTCCGATGCCTTTCGCAAAACAAGCCTAACTTGAGAGTCCTCGAGGTTGGTACCTGGCTTGGAGAAGAGACACTGAAGACCATAAAGAGTTTCACCCATGCGGACGGATAGCCATTGTACACTGAGTATGTTATTGCTAATGCACCGCCAGGTTTGCTGAACACGGTGAAAGGAACTGCTCAAAGGCGTCCAACACATGCGTTTACTGTCCTCGATGTTAGCGGAAGCATGTAAGAGCAGGCATTGGAAAGTCGTCAAATTGATCTTATTGTTGCAGCAAATACGATCAGGACAAATACAAGTGTTCAAGCAAATCTACAGAATCTCTGCGGACTGCTGAGCTCTCGTGGGAGACTGATTTTGGAAGATCCGAGGCCTGGCTTGTTATGGTTAAGTCCACGCTAGCTACATTGACAAGCTGGTTGCCACATTCTACGGATATGAACCGAATCAACGATTCCTTCATTGAACTGAAGAATAGTGTGAAGAACCTGCAGGAGCTTGTTTTGCAGACTTGTATCACGTGGAACCTGACTCAGACCATTGGACGGACAATATATTTGTAGCAATACCTCAACGATCGAAGACATAGATGAAGCGAGTCACTGTGTTATACGACAGCAACACTCTTGAGCCAAACCTGATTTCAAAGAGCCTGAAAGCCGGAACTATGATATCGATTACTGTTTCTTAGGGCAGACACTCCCACATGGCCAGGACGTGCTCGAACTTTTGGAAGAGGATCTACTATTCTTTCAAAATATCGACGCGATTCAAATCTCAAAACTCAAGTCATCGCTTCGAGGTCTTGGAAGCAATGGTCCCCTATGGGTTATATGGTTGTCCAGCATTGGCTGCACTGACCAACTGGTGGAGTACGTTACCTCTTAAGCTTAGTTAACAGTCTCGTATCGCTTACAGGCGAAATCTAGAACACACGGCACATTCTAACCCACTCCCAATAGGGCTTTTGATCTAACCGTAAACTGAATCGGTACATCGCTTACGCTATCGCTGGAGTAGTGGGCTTACGGCTGTGCTTTCACATCTCATGCCAGCGGACGTGTTTTTGTTGCCCACGCTTTTGCTCATGAATCAGTACCTAGCATAGTTTCCTTTTCTTTATCAAATCTTCCCCTGTTAGACTGAGTTTTTAATAGTAGCTAGAGGGCTGTACTAAATCAAAAAAAAACTCTAGCTGTGATGTAGCTGTAAGAAGGACTACCAGGTTTTGGTAGGCTAGTAAATGGATAGGGGGTACCCAACGTTGGGTAGGGGCTGAGTGAGGGGTAGATAGTGTGCGGGAGGTTGGGTAGGGGTAGACTGTGCGCGGGTAGTGGTGAGGGTTGGGTTGGTCAGAGCGTGGGTAATGGCTGGGTTGGGGTAGCCTCGCATCGAGATGTGATAGGTAGATCGGATTTACAAATACGACAAGCAATATTGTCTCGTCTCACATAAGACGACAGACTCCCGTATACGTATTGCTTTCTTGCCGAGGTGATACATCTTTGTTGTTATCGCAGGAGCTTGTTGCTCTAACTTGGCTGAAGTTGTTGCTTCTGCGGCCTTGCAAAGGCTACAACACCTCTTCAAAGGAAGCTTAGTACTAGCACTCAGTATGCTGATATCTAACTAGGGGGCAACATGAACTCTCATGAGTGTGCAGCTTCCTATTTCTATGATCAGACAACCTTCAATCCTATGCTAGGACTTTCTCGTTCATGTCTTATCCTGATCAAACGATATTCATTTCTGTTAGCGATGTTACCGGCTGATTGCCCTTCTAGTGCTTAGGCTGATTAATGTTTATTATCTATGAAATTCAACGTTTTTAGTCAAGCGTGAATCAGGTGGTTCCATATTCAGTGCGGAATCACAACTAAGCTGTATGTGCAAGGTGAATGCTACAAATGCATGACAGTGCATGGGACTACATCGTCAGCATACGAGGGTTCTAGGACAAGTTAGATAGCTTTACGGACACCTTCAATAAACGCCTGGATAACGCACGTACTTTTCGATTTTGGTTATCTCGTAAACTCTCCCATGGCTTGCCCTCAATCAGTCTAGACGAGGCTGTGGGAGCTTCTAGACCCTCTTTCTACTAAACATATGTGGGAAAATCGTTTTTTCGAAAACACATTGAGCAGCCGTTGATGTACCAAATTCATTCTCAGGTGATCAAACAGAGGCGGTCAACAAAAAGACTTACTCTGATTGGTAAAGACAAAGCTTGGTGTTCTGACGGCTAGTTAACCTGTTTTCTAAGAGAGTCTTTGTCAAAGTATGCTTCTAACTAGAAAAGTGCGTAGGTGAAACTGGGCAGTAGGAGGAAATATCGATAAAAGGGGTCATTCTGAGGACTTTCGAATAGTATCAACTCACTCTTGTCCTACATTAACAACCACCCTCACAGTCAGCTCTTATAACTATATTCCTCGCCCTCCTACTATTATTGCCACAAAATTTTAAGCCTCAATAACGTTCACCCGCAGTTATACGGCAGCCATGCAATTCACCAACTATGTCACTGTAGTTTTTGTACTTTTTACAGCAAGCATAGCAGGTAAGACTGGATACGCTGAATGATATTCCTCGCTAGATCCACTGATGCTAATGATATGTAGCTCTCAGTTGTGATAGTGGTTACAGTGATTGCATCACCCGTTGTCCTCTACGTCCTGTAGCGACAGCTGTCAACTGTTGCCGCGCCTGTAACAATGGCCATTGCTCAAGTACATTAGTTGGCGGCGAGCAACCTGCGTGCTAGAATACACTTTCCAACTGATAAAATCCTAAGCCGGATCCCGGCTCGCAGTCCAGGTGGAAGGATAGGGGGTATAAGAATTTAATATTCAGGCGGGACTTGTGGCCCCCTGGATCCGTTATGTAGTGTAGAAATTATGTTAATGAGGATAAGAAGAATACTAAGATTTTAAAATTATCTTGCCTACTTTTATAAACTATAGTACTCAAAGACTACTAGATAATTATTTTCTTTTATCATTTAGCATACTAGTAAAGGGTTTTATTTTACTATTCTTTTAAATCAATAATACCTGTTATAGTATTATTATTAAAATAGGTTTTAAAGTAGTTATATTATTAACGTATTCTATTACTAAGCTAGCTACATTACTAAGTGTGCTACTTTTTCTTAGCATCGCGAACTTTATATATAAAAACTTAGATTACTATATACTAGCTATAGATGCTTTATATAACTTACTTATATCTAAAAAAGAATCTTCTATTATATCTTTTTAGCACGTATAAGAATTATAGCCTATTCTTTTATAAGTTCTATAGCGCTATTAACTTAGTAGAGCTCTTTCTTAACTACTCTTACTACATACCTTCTTTAATGTTGTACGACTAGTAGAACTACTTTTAGCTACCTACAATACCCCTATACTAAAGTCTAGTGTCCTACCTATCTAAATTTACTTTCTTTTGCGCCTCTAGCGCTTTATTACTACTACTAATTACTTTTTAAGCTTTTATACGTAGGCTTTTATAAGTATATTTTTATATAGTATCTCTTTAGCCTTTTTAATAAGCTTTAAGAAGGCTTTTTATATAGTAGTTAGTAATTATATAAAAGATTCTCTTATAAGCTTTAACTATAACCTAAATTTATATAAATTACTAGGTATTTTAGACTACTAAAGTATTTTTAGCTAGTCTTACTATAGTAGGGTGTAAAGACGTACGTTAAGATAATTAATAACTCTCTATGCGTTAATAGGGACTAGCCTTACTACTTTAAAGGCCTTTTTATAGTTATTATATATAAATATATAAAAAAACGCGTCTTAAAAAGCTAAGAGGAAGCGTTCTTTATTAATATACTAAATATAGTAGCGTACTAAGTGTAATAGCGCAGGTAAGGCAGGTTAGATCTATATAGGACGTAGGATCACTTAGAGGTATGTGGGAGTGCGTGGGATTACAAAGAGCCTAGATTTAATAAGCTACCTATAGGCCTTTTACTAAAGGATATTAAAAATCTATAGAGCTATCTATAGGAACTGTCTTAATAAATACCTATTTAAGTTAGGTCTAAGTTAGATCTAACCTCCTAAGGCTAGACACCGGCGTGGGTAATAGGCACTACTGTTGACCTAGTGGATAGTTGTCCTAGTCTAGCTCTAGGGCGGTTCTAATACTTAGCGGGGTTGTAATATTATTATACTACCCTCCTCTTTAGTAGATAGCTAGTTCTATAGCTATAAAATCTCTATGTGTTTATTTATAATATTATTATTATTATTTTATATATTACTAAGTTACGCGTTATTATTCTCTTCTTTAGTTAGTTGCTCTTTATTTACTTAATACTTGTTTCTTCTCTAACTATACTTATTATTACTAGTTTTAGTAAAATCTATTTATAGTCTTATAGTATAATAGTATACTTTGCTTATAGAGTTTACTCTTTAGCTATCTATCTCTCTCTCTCTCTCTTTCTTACACACACACACACATATATACCTACCTACTACTCTTTTAGCGCTTTGCTAAAGGCGTACTAGTTTATTTACCTTTAAGCTATTTATACACTTACTTATAAGTAGGAGGTAGACTTCTTATTTACCTCTAAGTTGTCTAAAAAGTGCTACTATTATACGTAGTAAAAAGAAAAGTATATCTCTATAAGTGCTATTCTTTTTTATAAACTTTAGCTCTTACTAACTTAATATAGGTACCTAAGTATATAAGAGAAGAGTTTACTACGCTCTTACGTAAGCTTAACCTCCTTAACACTACTAAGTTTAGCAATAATCTAGAGGGGGATACTATAGCTACCTAACATAGTATATTAGTAGTAGCTTTAACCTTAGCCTATAAGGTCTAGGTAACTTAGAGCTAAAAGAGGAATCTCTCTTTAGCTTAAATTTCTCTTATAAGTTACTAAGTGCTAGTAGACCTCTTTTATAAGGTCCGCTAGCTTAGAGAAAAAGTTACCTCCTTAAAGGCTATAGTATAATACTTAGGTGTTAGAGGTATTTTAGAGCCTAAAGGGGGCAAAGAGGAGGTAGTAGAGGAAGAGGAGAAGAGGGAAGAGGAAAATAGCCTTACTAGTCTTACTAAGGCTAGTAAGGCTAAAGAGAGAGAAAAGAAGAAAGAGAAAGATTTATAAGTTTAGGGGGGGGGAAAAAAGGTAGTTCTAGTTAGTTTTAGAGGTTTATTTAGATACCTAAGATTTTTCTTTTTCTTTCTTCCCTATACTTAATTATCTTATAGTAAAGTTATATCTTTTATACCTTTCTTCTAAGCTTATATCTACTAGCTAAGAGCTTAGAGTAGTCTTAGTTTTAAAAGATTTTATTTATAGAACTCCCTAAGCTTATAAAAGGCTCCTATAAAGTTAGATATAAGATACTAAGTAGAATCTAGGTTATATCTAATCTAGCTTACTTAGTATTTTAGCTTAAAATAGTATAACTTACTTATAAGAATTTAATTAACCTTCTACTTCTCTACACCTTAGATAGGCTTACTAGTAAGCTTAAAAGCTTCTTATTCTAAAAGGGGGTCTTAGGGGTCCTTATATAATAGGTTTAGAGTAAACACGTTATAGATATAAGAGCCTTCTAGAAGTTAAAGTTAATATAAGTATCTAACTTTCTCTAGGACCTTAAAGGGGCCCTTCTACTTAGTAGTAAGCTTCTAGCTTAGATAATTAATTACTAAGTTCTTAGTGTCTAAGAACACTATATTACTAACGTCCTAATTAATAGAATAATAATAGCAGTTAATAGTAGATTATATCTAGTCCTAGGCCTTCTCTATCTACTTTTTAGTAGTTTCCTATGCAGCATATATATAAGTAGTAAGCGCTAAAGTATTCTTATAGTTAAGCTTATTAGTAGAGGTAAAGATACTAGTTAAGTGCTACTAATTCTAGCTTTACTTAAGTTTAGATTTGTAAAGAATCTAATACAAAGATATACTAATAGAAGAGTAAGGTAGGGAAATTTACGCATAATTAATTAAAGGTAGTAGCCTACTCTAGTTGTCCTAGTAGTAAGATATAAATAAACGTAGTCTTTAATTAATATACTTATTTATAATCTCTATCTAGCTATTAGTTTCTTTATAGTAAGTAGTAGATAGCTTTACTTTAACGCCTAGAATCTAATAGAACTTAGACTAGAAACTAAATACAAACTATAGTCTATAATTAGAGATAATAGTTTCTAGGGTGTATCTAAATTAGTACACCTACTAGACAAAGAGTTTAGCTATACCCCTTACGTCTATTACCTTATAATAAGAGATAGAGATAGCCTATTTAGATAGCTAGTTAATTACAACTATTATCTAGTTATATCTAGCTTTATTCTTTAGGAATTCTTTAAAGTTAATATAGAGATGCTATATTAGCTAGTTAAGAATAAGAAGAGGGTAAATTAACTCTAGAATTTAAGTCTATCTTAGACGTGCTTTATAGTAGGCTAAGTAGTTCTGTATATACCTTTTATAGGTAGCTTTTATGCCTTTCTAGTAGTACTTTTAAGCTAGTAGCTAATAGGTCTTCTTTACACTTAGGTAAGCTAAAGAGGCCTAATTATAGGCTTCTTAGATAAGCTAAGTGTAAGTGGTGGAGTCTAGCTATATATAGAGGCAGTTTAAGTAGAGTAATAATTTATTCTCTATCTAATACTTATTAGGGAGAGTATAGCGCTCCTTCTTGAATAATATATAGTTTTCTTGCAATAGAAGCTTAATTAGCTTAAGAGAGTCTAGGGATATAGTCTTCTAAGTAGGCTTAAGTACTAGTAGCGTTGCAGCTTACTTAGATAATTAGTCTACGTATGCTTTAGTAAGTTTAGAGTTAATTTAGTTATTAAGTTAGTATAGTTCTAGAAGAACCTATAAATAGTTTTTAGTTTATATATTCCTTAAGTTCTATAAGTCCTATTTACGTTAACTAAGGATATTAGTATAGGCATTATCCTTGCTAGGTGTGTACTAGATATAGAAATTAAATAAGGCGAGCTTCTCTGCCTATCTTACTTATTAGGCGTTTAGTACCTTAGTTATTATAAAGTATTCTAGCAAATAATAGTTAGAATATACTTGCACTTAAGAGCGTGCTAACGTAAGTTTAGATCTCTATTTATTAAATACTACAATAATAGTAAATAACTCCTTATTATATATTTCCTAGTTTAGCTTTAATCTAGATAGGACTTTACTAAAGAAAGCTACTAGGCACTATATATTATTTAGCTGCTTCTAGGATAGCACACCCACTACTACACTATTTAATATGTTTGTTTCTACTTTAGTGTTATACTCTAGATAGTAGTAGTATAAAGTAGAGATAGTAAGTAGGGTAGCTTTTAGCTTTTTAAAGGCTTAGTTATATTCTAAGTCCTATATAAATAGCTATGTTAAACTCTAAAGTATAATAATTAGCTTAGTAATTTGCAAGTATTCTAGTATAAATTACTAGTAGAATCCTATAAAGCCTAAGAACAACTTTACACCTATAATAGTAGTAGGTTAGACTTAGTTATAGAGGGCCTTAACCTTATTAGGGTCTACTTTAAGGCCTTTATCTATAAAGATGTACCCTAAGTACTTTATCTAAGTAATATAGAATTCGCTTTTCTTAATATCTACTTAGAGTTCTACTTATTATAGTCTCTCTAAAACCTTACGTACGTGCTAGGTATAGGTTACCTCTAACTTAGAGTAGATTAGAATATTGTCTAGGTAAGCTATATAGAAATTATTAAGGTATTTAATTAATACGTTATTTATATAACGCTAATAGGTTGCTAGACTATTATATAGACTAAAGGGTAACACCTTAGTCTTATATATTCTATACTAAGTCTAGAACGTAGTATACTTCTTAGAGGTAAGATCTATTTAGATCTTATTAAAAGCTGCGCGTATATTAAGCTTAGTAAAAATCTTAGCCTTATAAAGGTAAGTAAGTAACTTATTAATATATAGTATTAAATACGTATTCTTATATATAATAGTATTAAGCTTATAATAATCTATATATATACGTAGGTCTCTATTTTACTTCTAAATATAAAGAACTAAAGAGGTAAAAGAACTATAGCTTAGGATAAAGTATTCTTTCTAGAGGTTCTCTATTATAAATGCCTTAGTTACTTAGAGTTCTTTAGTACTTTGCTTATATAAAAGACTAAATTAATTTAGTAAAAGTTTAGTAAGAACAATCTTATAGTTATATAAGTAGTGTTTAGGAAGCTAGTTAGCTATAGTCTTGCTAAAAACGTCTTAGTACAACTTATAGATAGATAGAAGTTAGTTCTAAACTAACTTAATATTATTAGTATTATCTTTTAATTATCTATTCTTAAGAATTTAATTAATCTTATAGAGACTTATTATAAAAAACTTATTCTTCTTACGTTTTATAGTATAGTAGAAGGCGTTAGTAGAGATAAGTAAGATATAGAGGAGAGTAAGAGAAGAAGCATAGTTAGGTTAGACCTGTTTTAGGACTAGCTTAGAGACTAGTATAGAAGAATAGTGTTACAAGTAACAATGGGAAGGATCTCCTCTCTGGTGATGACGGTATAGTGGTTGAGGAACTACTTAGGATTCTAGCTAGAAACGAAGAACATCGCAGGGCTTAGTCACGTAATATACTATTACGCTAAGATAATGCTATTAGTAATAGCAAGGACTGTATATAATAGCAGGCTATTAGAAGTAGAGACTACTATTAGTAATAGCAGGATAGAACAATAATAGCAGAACTAGAAGCAATAAGAATATAAGGATAGATAGATTTTATTATTTACTCTTGTTGTAGTTAACTTAAATTATACTTTCTTACTAGTATTTTTACTTAATAAAATTATTACTTATTAGTCTATAGTAATATAGATTAGATTTATTAATTATCCTTTAGTTAACTCCTATAACTCTTTTTTATAAGAATCTCTTAATAACTCCTATAGAGCTAACTCTAAGAGGCTTACTTACTCTAACCTAGAATAAGATTAGAGAAGTATTAGCAACCTACCTTATATAATACTTTAACTACTACTAAGTTCTTATAGAAGGATTAACTAATAGTACGCCTAATTAAGATCTAAGATGTCTTATAATTACTTTTAATTCTAGGCTAGTATTAAAGGACTAGTTTAAGGTTCTAGTTGTGTAGCTAACCTAGTAGTTAATAATAAGATGCTAACTCTAAGTAATAATAAGGACGATAACGCACAAAACTTATAAGAGTTGTGGAATCTTAGGTGATAAGCTATAATCTATGCCTAGTAGATAGCTAGTATATAGGAAATAATTAATTAGCTTATAAGTTAGCTAATAGCTACCTTAAATAAGAAGAAGTCTATTATAAAGCCTAAGATAGTAGCACCTAAGAAGTTTAATAGAACCTATACTAAACTATAGACATTCTTTACTAATATTAATTTGTACTATAAGTATAATAGAGTACTAACTAACTAGAATAAGATTTTTATAATAAGCACCTATATAAAAGGTAGAGTAGCTAAGTAGATAGAACTCTATATTAAGGACTTCCTAAAAGACATAGATAACTTAAGAACTAAAACTAAGACCTAAGGAATATTTAGTAACTAGAACAACTTTAAGAAGAAAATAAGATAAATCTTTAGGGAAATAGATAAAAAGAACTAAGTAGAGAAGGTAATTACTCACTTAAAGTAGACTAAGTTAGTTTTAGCATATATAGTAGAGTTTAAATAGCTATAGGTAAGAATTAATTAGAATAATGCTACGCTATAAACTATATTTAAAGTAGGTCTAAAGGAAAATATTAAAGATAGTTTTATACACTATAAAAAGCTAGAGACACTTTACGCTCTAATAAAGCTAGCTACGTAAATTAACTATAGGCTATAGAAATAGTATAAGTAAAAAAAGAGAATATTCTAGCCTATAATAGCTAATATAAAGAGGCAACGTAACTATAAAGATAGAGATAGGGATACTATTATAACTAGCAAAGTATAAGAAAATAAGAACTAAAACACTTAAAAAAAGGGCTAGAATAGCCTTTCTAAAAAAGAACGCTAGAAGCGTTATAAGAAGAGAGTATGTCTCTAATATAGTGAAGTAGGACACTTCTATAGAGACTACCTAAAGAATAAAGTTAGGTAGGGTTAGGTTAAGATTAGAATAATTAGATGTAGAACGCCTTACTTATAAGATATAGAACCTAATAACACGCTAAGTAACCTAGACTTATATAAAGAGGCTAAATAAGAATTAGATAAAGCCTTTAAGATAGTATAAGAAGCTATAGGACTAAAAGACTTTAAGTAAGATAACTTACTACTAATAGACTATAGGATTAAAGAGGCTAAAGTATAGCGCTGCTTAAGAAACTAACTATGCTAGATATATAGAGACGCTATACACTAGGCTAATAATTATGCTCTTAAAGAACAAATTATTATTATAAGACTAAACTCTAAAAAAATTAGGTATTAAGCAATTTATAAACAACTTAGCTTTAAGGACCTTAAAGCTAAAGTTAAAGAAGTAAAACCTTATACGTTTAAGGAATAAATAGAGTAATATAAGCGCCTATATTAGGTTAACTATTAAATATAGTGTAACTATTACTTAAGAAAATAAGAAGAAACTAGGGATAATAAGAATAATTACTATTACACACACTTATAGTATAATAAGTGTTAAGTAGATAAATACTATATATACTAATAAGAAAAGTAGTAAGTATATTAGGAACTATGCTAGTTTTAGTATAAAGACAACTATAACTACTATAAGAAATAAAGAAGGAATGCTTAGAAGGTAGATAACTTCTACTATAGTACCTTATTAGCGTAAGAATATATAGTAAGGAAATGTTATATACACTAGCGAGAAGTACTATAGAAAGCTACTATGTAGATATAAGTAATATTAGTAGTAATATTAGGACTAGTTCCTTATAAATATATATATTAGTCCTTTTGTTATAACTATATATGCTAAGCGTATCTTAATACTAAAATTAATAATAGATACTTTCTTAAGAAGAAAGGGAAGTAGTTAAAAAACTAGGATGCTACTAGAGATAAGGTTACGCTAGTAAAGGTAGTCCTAAAATAACCTTTAAGGAAGTTAAGAGTGTAGGAATGTAAGACTTTAGACTTTAAGTAGATGTTCTAGTAAATAGATATAGGATAATAGTAACTATAAATAGTAGTGCTGCATAAATAATAATCTTACCTTAAGTAGTAGAGAAATATAATATACTTTATTAGACTAAGAAGGTGCTAATGCAAGTAGTATTAGCTAATAATAATTCTATAGCATATAGGAATAGCATAATTAGGCTAGAAACTAAGCTAATATTAATAGAATTAGTAGGCAAGAAGAGCTGCGTAAAGATTAATATAATAGACTTTAGAGAGGAAGATATCTTTATAAGTTATAATTAGTTATTAGAATATAACTTAGCTATTAATTAGCAAAAGAAAATAATACTTAGCTAAGAACCTATGTATAAGGTTGCTAGAGTATAAAAAGAGATAAACTTAGTTATCTAGAGCTTACCTAAAGATAGAAAGATAGGTATAATCTTACTATATAAGATTGCAAGAATTTATATAAAGGACCTTTAGAGAGTAGGAGTTATTTAGTTAAAATAAGTTGCAACTATAAAAGAAGGACTAGTACTATAGTTAGTAATACTAATAGAATACTAGATAAATAAGTTTTAAGAACTATTTAAGGAAAATAAAGTAATAAACTTAGTAGAATATTAGGACTAAGATTATAAGATTATCCTTAAAGATAGAGCTAAGTTAAGCCTAAGAGGAATATACCCTATATTGCCTAAGTATAATACTAAGCTATAAGACTACCTCTAGAAGAACTTAAAAAAGGGATTTATTAGACTAAGATATAGCCTAATAGCCTTTCTAATTCTATTTGTAAAGAAACTAAATAAAAAGTAGTAACTATGTGTTAACTACTAATAGTTAAACGCGGTTATAGTAAAGAACTAATATCCCTTACTACTTATAGGAGAGCTTATAGATTAACTCTAAGGAGCTAAGTAGTTTATAAAGTTTAACGTCTATAAAGGATTCTATTAAATTAGAATTAAAAAAGAATATAAGTAGAAGATAGCCTTTAAGACAAAGTATAGACTATATAAGTATATAGTTATGCTATTTAGGTTAATAAATGCGCTAGTAATGTTTTAGTTAGTTATTAATAAGGCACTCTATAAATATTTAGGAATCTTTGTTATAGCCTACTTAGATAATATATTAGTATACACTAATAGTACGCTAGAAGAGCATATTAAATATATTAAAAGGCTACTATAGAAGCTTAAGGAGTATAAGTTATACTTATAGGCTAGTAAGTGCGAATTCTATATAAAGGAAACTAAGTACTTAGGCTTTATTATCTTAATAGAGAGGGTTAAAATAAATCTAAAGAAAATCTAGACTATATAGAAATAGTAAACCCCTAAAATAGTTAAGAATATATAGTTCTTTCTAGGATTTATAAACTTTTATAGAAAGTTTATTAGAAACTACTCTTAAATTATAGCCCCTCTTATAGAAATTATAAAGAAAGAAGTTAGGTTTAAATAGACTTAAGATTACTAAGAAGTATTTAAAATACTTAAGTAGGTATTCTTAGAGGTACTTATACTAGAGATGTATAACCTATAATAAGAAATGTAAGTTAAGACTAACGCGTTAGATTATACACTTAGAGCTATATTATTATAGTAGTGCTTAAATAAGAAATAGAGACTAGTATTCTACTATTTATAAAAGTTCTTAAGAGTAGAACTAAATTATAATGTTTATAATAAGGAACTACTAAGAGTAGTTAATGCCTTTAAATAGTAGGAGGTGTATTTATTAGGCTTGCCCTATATAATTAAAGTATTTTCTAATTACTAGAACCTAACAAGTTTTATAATAACTAAGAAACTTAACTAATAATAAGTCTAATAGGCTAAAATGCTAGCTTAGTTTAACTTTAAGATAACTTACTAAGCTAGATTACTTAATAGAGTAGTAGACGCTCTAAGCTAAAGATTTAACCTACGCAAGAAAGGACACAAAGAACCCTATAACGTAGTACTTAAGATAATGCTTAATAGAACCTTAAGGTACAACTAGCTAAATTTAGTAAGAGTAAAAGTAATAGCTTACTAAGTTATAACGCTTTAATAATAGTAGTAAGAGAAAGCTATAGACTAGTAATTTAAGCCTAACGCTAAAAGCTCTAAGGAATTGTTGTAGGATAAATAAGAGTACTAAGATATAATTTTAAAAAATTAAACATATATACTATCTTATATAAGATTAAGTCTTATCTAAGAACTATATAAATCTTTAGAATATAGATATGTAGGGATAGAAGAAATAGTTAGAAGATTAGCTAAGGTGTTTGCAATACTACGCTTATAAGCGTAAGTGTAGGATATCCTAGGTAACTATTTAGCGTGTTACTAGAATAAGCCTAAGAGATATAAGCCCTACAGCCTATTATAACCCTTATAGCTACTAATAAGACTATAGAGTAGTGTTATAATAGACTTTATTATAAAGCTCTTTAAGTTATATAAACTAGAATCTAAACAATTCTATAATATAATCTTAGTAATTATAGACTAACTAACTAAGGTAGTAAAGTTTATACTAATAGAAGAGACTATTATAGTAGAGAAATGCGTATATAAAGTTACTAAAGCACTTATATTAGAATATAGAGTACTAGAAGAATTTATTATAGATAGAGATAAGCTATTTACGTCTTTATACTAGACAACGTTCCTAGTAAAGTTAGGCGTTAAGAGAAAGCTTTTAATAAGCTTCTACCTAGAGATAGATAGCTAGATAGAATAAATAAACTAGATATTAGAATAGTACCTATAGATATATGTTAATAAGTAGCAGGACAACTAGGTAGAACTATTGCTAATAGCGTAGCTAGCGTATAATAGTATAAAATCTGTAATAATAAGATAGTTACTACACTATGCGAACTATAGATATAAGCTAGTAGCTTATTAGGATCTAAAAGATATTAAAAGTACTATAGTAGGAGTAGATAATAAAGCACGCCTTATATAGGAATTATATAAGGAATTAAGTAAATAAATAGCTTAAAGGAACCTTATAGTATCTAATATAGTAAATAAGTAAAAGATTAAAGAACTAACCTTTAAAAAGGGGGATAAAGTTTTTCTATTAAGATAAAACTTAAAAACTAAAAGACTATATAAGAAACTAGACAATCTCTAAGTAGGACTATTTAAAATTCTAGAGAAGGTAGGGCTAGTAAACTATAAACTATAGCTACTACTAAGTATAAAAGTATACCCTATATTTTATAAAAAGCTTTTAGAACTAGTACCCTAAGACGCTAAACTAGTAGAAGATATTAAACTTAAGAATAATAAGTATATAGTTAAAGTAATTAAAGACTTATAGAAAATTAGTTATTAGTAGAAATACTTAGTTAAGTAGCAAAGATAGCTAAATAGCTAGAATACTTAGGAACTAGAAGAAAATTTAATAAACTATAAGTTATTAATACGTAAGTATTACTAAGCGCACCTAGAGAAGAGAGGACTAGATCCTTAAGGGAAAGGAAGTAATCTAAGGATAAAAGATTAAAGGAATTAGCCTATAACTAGCCTAGATTAGTTAATAGTCTAGATAGTAATATTGCGACAATAGGAAGGTCTATACTAGGGGCAGAGCTCCTCTTAGCCTGCTCTTTTGCACGCTCTTAAAGATTTAGAATAGTAAGATCCTAATTAGCAAAAGCCTATTTATGCGCCTTAGCCTCTAAGAGCTCTAGTTTACTCTAAGCTAGCTAAGCCTTTAATCGCGCCACCTCTAAGCGCTTTGCGCGCTTCTTAGCTTAAACCTTTTCTTACTCTTCTTTAGATATAAAAAGACTATATATAGTAGTAACTAAAATATAACTAGCGTAACGCTTAGTAGTAGTGTCTATAAAATAATAAAAGTTTTTCTCTTTATAGCGCTTATAATAAAAAGTTATCTTATTCCTCTACTCTTTTATATAGTTAGTATAAGTATAATACTTAGAGGTTAGACTTTAGGCATAAACGTAGCAAGAAGACAGAACCTTAGGTATAGTTAGGAAGGCATAAGAGAAAATAAACGTATAGTAAAATAAGTATACTAAGACCTTATATGTAGCTAACGCCTTAACGCGTAGTATAGAAAAACAAAGACTTAGGGTATTAAGATGATAGCCTTAAGGAGGGAGGTAATGTTATAAGTAATAATAGGAAGGATCTCCTCCCTAGTAATAATAGTATAGTAGTTAAGGAACTACTTAAGATTCTAGCTAGAAATAAAGGACATTGTAGGGCTTAGTCACGTAATATACTATTACGCTAAGACGACGCTATTAGTAATAGCAAGGACTATATGTAATAGCAGGCTATTAGAAGTAGAGACTACTATTAGTAATAGCAAGATAGAACAATAATAGCAAGACTAGAAGCAATAAGGATATAAGGATAGATAGATTTTATTATTTACTCTTGTTGTAGTTAACTTAAATTATACTTTCTTACTAGTATCTTTACTTAATAAGATTATTACTTATTAGTCTATAGCAATATAGATTAGATTTATTAATTATTCTTTAGTTAACTTCTATAACTCTTTTCTATAAGAATCCCTTAATAACTCCTATAGAGCTAACCCTAAGAGGCTCACTCGCCCTAACCTAGAACAAGATTAGAGAAGTATCAGCAACCTACCCCGTGTAACAGATAGGCCTTAGGAAGATAGAGTATTCCTTAGATTCTACCTACCTAAGTAGTAGTTAGGCTATTTCTTCTCTAATAGTTATTCTTTTCCTAGAGAGCGTTGCGCCTCTTAATATCCCTTTTAACTTCTACGTTAATAGATAGTTGTCGCAATTATACTAGGATAAGCAGAGTAGAATTATAGGTTATAGGGTATTTAGTTAGCTATATAATTTAGTTCTAAATTATATCTAGTTAAAGATAAAAGCAATATAACTACTTAATCCTAATAATATAATCTTATAAGCCTAGATCTATAATAATAAATAAATAGTTAAAGATCTTTTAACTATTAATCTAGAGGTGTAAATAAATATATTAGTTTACCTTAGTTTAAACCTAGTCTTAAAATCCTTTAACTATAATCTTAAAGGGTAGTCTTTAGATAGGAACCTAGAGAGAGCTAAAGATAGTGTAAGTAATTGTAAAATTTAAAAATAAAAACCCCTAGGCTTTAGTATTAACTAGTAATTATAGGCTAACACTATAGCTCTTTAAATAAAGAATAGTAAGAACTTAGAAGTGCTTTCCTCTAAATAAGTGTAATAGGTTAATCTTAGTAAGGTTATACTTATTTATACTTAGAGTGGAGCGTTTTTCTAAGCTTTATTATTTCCTATTTAATCCTTATCTAACTAGTATTCTATAGCTTCTTTAAAAGCTTCTTCTTTCTATATAGCTTTAATCTCTCTTACTTTAGAGATAGAGTAGTTATTAGCAAAGTGTCTAGGCTTACTATAATTATAGTAGTTACTAGAAGTAGCTTAGCATTCTAGCACTAGTGTCTTAGTAGTAGGCCTAGGCACTCTTAAAGATGCATAGGGTAGAGTTAGAGTAGGTTTAGATTTACCTTAAGTATTAGCTAGATTATAACTATAAATAGTTAAGTAAGCTTAGTAGGGCTAAGGTTTTATTTACTATATAGGGCTTAGGCGTTACTTTAAACTAACTCTAATTAGAGTATTCTTATGTTCTATATTATAGGTAGTAAGGTGTTTTACTATTTATTTAAAAGAGTTGCTCTAAGATCTATAAAATCTAAGATTTAGGATATATAAGTTACTAGTAATCTTTTTCTAAAGGTAGAAGGGCTATTCTATATAGGATATAGATCTCTTAATAGCAGCACTAATAAAACGCGCTTTAAACGCTAAAAATAATTCTCTCTTATTTATATGTAAGTAGTAGAAAGCTACTTAGCTTTCTACTTACTTATTGCTAGATATAAAGTATAATTTTAGTAGAGAAATTATTTCTTTAGCTATTTAGAACTAGTTCTCTAGAGTATTAGAGAGATACTATAGTTTTAGGTATTTTTTAGCAATACTAGTAGTGTAGCTCTATACTAGTGCTATTTAGGCGCGCTTACTCTAATAGTAATTTAAGTTAATCTTAAGTTAATCTATTATAGAGGCTTACTATTGCTAGAATATAGAATCTACGCTATTACTTAAGTTTTCTATAGTAGGCGTACACTTACTAAGTTTAACACGTAGTAGGTCTAGAGTAGTAGATAAGTACCTCTAAGATTCTTAGCTAAGGGGTTATCTACTTCTTATTAGTAGCAATTTAGTTAATAGAACTAAGTTATCTAGCTATAAAGTGTGCTCTTATAAGAGACGCTCTACTATAGCTTTAAGTTATATAAGCTCTACTCTAAGCTTAATATTTTCTTTCTATAGAGTTCTAGCCTAATTAGATACTAAATCCTCTTCTAGCTCTTCTTCTTTAGACACTAGTTCTTTAATAACTAGTGCTCCTATAGCTAGCTTCTTACTAGCTTTCTTCTTTTACTATTAGTTCTAGATTTAGACTAATTATTAAAATAACTCTATAAAGCTAGATACTTAGTTGCTAGATATTAGTAGTTAGCTCTAATTCTAGTAGATTATTAGTAGTCTCTATGTTTCTACTATAGCGCACTTAACGTAACTTTTCTAAAGTAAGCTAAGTAGTGTTTCTTAGTAGTTCTAAACCTAAAGGCCTTAGTTAGTAAGAGATTTAAAAGATCTTACCTAGGTGTTATATAGGACATAATAGTGTAAGTATCTAGAGTTAATCTAGATAGACTTAGGCTTAGATATAATCTAACTAGTAATACTATAATATTATTTAGAAGCTATTACTAGCTAAGATAAGATTTTTAATATAATATAATAGCGTAGGTAAGGTAGATTAGATCTATATAGGACGTAAGATTACTTAGAGGTATATAGAAGTGCGTAGAATTATAAAGAGCCTAAATTTAATAAGCTACCTATAGGCCTTCTATAAAAGGATATTAAAAATCTATAAAGCTATCTATAGGAACTATCTTAATAAATACCTATTTAAGTTAGGTCTAAGTTAGATCTGTCCTCCTAAGGCTAGACACCGGCGTGGGTAATAGGCACCACTGTTAACCTAGCGGATAGTTGTCCCAGTCCAGCTCTAGGGCGGTTCTAATACTTAGCGGGGTTGTAACATCGTTACATATAATAGGCTTAAATAGTAGGAGTAATTCTACCTTCTTTCTAGGTTAATATTACGTTCTATTATTAAGGCATTGTCTTTTATACGTGAAGTTCGCGATGCTAAGAAAAAGTAGCACACTTAGTGATATAGCTAGCTTAGTAATAGAATACGTTAACTATTTAATAAGACCTAATCAACTAAGAGTAGTTAGATACAATTCTAAGAGCTTAGTGTGCAACTAACATTAGGTTAAGTAGTTAGTTTCTGTAGGTAACACATATCTATATTATTAAGGTTTTAATAAGAAGGAATAGAATAATATTGATACAATATAGATAAGGTCACCCGCTTGGAGAACGAGATCCCCCTAATTCGCATCACATGGTTCTCTGCCATATATTGCAAAGTACTGGCATTTGTAACGCGCGCTCATCACGTCTTGGTAGATGTCGTTTCGCAAGCTGTCATTGTGTAGGCCGTGGAACAAGCACTGGCAGGGAGAGACATCCTATCGGGGCCGCAGATTCTAGACTTTGCCAGATTCACGGGCAAAGATGAACAAGAAAATCTCGACAGGGCTATCATCACGTTCCAAAGCATGATGGATTCAATGTTTGCAACCTTGATACTGCAATCTCCTAGCCAGCAGGCATTATTCTTGGAGCAGGCCTCTAATCTTATCCGGCTTCACGCCCCCACATCTATTCGCAAGTACACTCAATGCCTCAGCGTGTAACTAAGGCATTACCACAAGCGCAATAGTCTATGCTGCATAGGCTGTCTTTCTCAGCAGCATCACTACATGGGACCGTGTCGGTTTTCGGATAGGCTTGTTCAAACGCACTGTACCATGGCCATCAGCGCAGTCCATTGTAGGCGTTGTCATAGATAGTGCTCCATTCAGCGTCACTGTCCCCAAATACATGACCGTGCATGAATGCTTAGCCCAAGTGCACAAAGCAACTCTTGGTATTCTTGAGTTCGAGGGCCTCGCCTTGGCATTGCCGACTACTTCAAGGTCGGACCGACGCACCAATACCACAAACGTGTTATGCTTTCTTGATATGGATGAAGCATCAGTACCTAAATAGACTTATGAATAAATCCAGAGGCACAATTAGTTTATAGATTGATATGTTCACAAAAAAATCACAGAGTGGTATGTTCACAAAAAAACCATAGAGTGGTATGTTATTTAGAGTGATGACCGCGTGGTGACGGTATTCGAGATTGAACCGAAAGAAGTCGATTCAGATTGGGCGAAAGAAGTAGCAGATATTTCAGGGCAGGTACTTGAGGGATTTATTGATGCTAGGGAGTACATCTTGGTGGGAGACTTGTTGAAGTAGTAAATATGATTCACTGACGAATCTAGAACCGTAACGTGCAACTCTATTACGAAGCCTGCTTTACCAAACTGATGTCTGGTGCAACCTCACATGATCTAGGTGGCCGCGCAGACCATGTTACTCCATTACATTTAACGAGCACTAGAAGACAGTTCCGTGCCCCTATGTTCCCGCTAGGAAGACCTTGTGCGTTTTGTTTACCAGTAAAAATGCCAAGACATGTCGGTATATGCAATGATATGATTAGACTCATCTCAGCATTAAACGTGATGCAGTTCTCTGTTATGAAGGCACCGCTTACGTTCTACGTAGGGGTTCTATTCCATCTGGTTTAATGCGTGGCTCGCCCTTAACATAGCCATTTTAGATAAGGTGGCGCGTAACTTGGGTATCACTGCCAGTACCGTGACGTATGAGTCGCTCCTCCATACCGTAAATCAGTGACTGGGGTCTCGCTACATTTAGAATTATTCTCATATCTTACTTTTCTATTCTGTATGTGGCGAATGTTTCGTTTGCAATGAACCAAGCTAGATAGCAACTCAATACAGTATCCTGACGCGGTACCATATTTAACAGCAGCCTCACGTGGCAGATGCCGCGACAGTAGATGCTCACATGTCCTTCGCGTTTGCTGCAGCGGGTGCTAAATCCCCAAACTTCGCTCCCTCATCGTCCACCAGCACATGGGGTTTCCCATCTCCATGAATTCTCTAGCATCTATAACAACCACTCTATCAAAACCTATAATCATAGTCAGCCGATGAGTTACCGAGATCAAAGTATGATTTTTGAACTCGGCCAGTGTGACCTCCTCCATCACCTGCTCTGTCGCAAAGTAGATACTTGAGCTTACCTCGTCCAGCAGCAGGATGCCTCGATCCGATACACCGCTGACTGCCAACAAAGCAGCAGCCCCTGTACTCCGTATGCGAATACGCCTTGCAACGAGAGTGCGGCCCAGAGACATGAGCTGTCGCTGGCCCGCACTAAGCGTGCTAGCAGCCATATCTGCGTGTAGCCCGCCACGCTCCTCGATAAAAGTCCACAGGCCAACAGCTCGGATAACAGCTCCGCACTCTGCATCAGCCGAGATGTTAGATCGATCTAATCTGGTTGCATTAGTGGATCTGTCAGGGATGAAGACGGCTTCTTGGGTACAGCAATGATGCGCTGGCGCAGCGCAAGCCGACTGATACGGCAAAGTGGCGTATCATCGATGATCATTTTGTCAGCTGTCATCGAAATTGAATCAAGGAGCTTGAGCAGAAGACCATTTTGTGACCGCGAAAGCCAGACTAAGACCTGGGAAGTAGTGAGGGCAATAGCTTATCATACCCTGGTCATTTCAGCGCGTGTTGGTTCAGAATGATGGACATCTAAGCGGACGTTAAACTCGGTTAGAGTATGAATGCAGTATCCCTGGCGAAAAAGCCTGTGAAAGCTTAGTGTACATGAATTACTCGTTGAATTATCGGGACCAATGACATCAAAGGAACAGCGCAAGACTGTACGTTACCGCATGCCTCCCTGGAAACCAACTAAACAGTGCTTAGAAAATTTAGGCTTAATCTAGCTATTCTGCAGTGTATTCATGTACATGGGCTTAGATGCAGTGTTGCAGGCTAAGCCGCTGGGCTAAACGTAGGAGGTAGATCGTATCTCTTTATCTACACTCCTACTACAAGTACTTTCACTTGACCAAACCAGACTAAACCCACTTGACAAGATCTCTATTAGTGTAGACGTAATGCAAATGGTTTTCAAGCTAATGCAGCATCAAGCGAAAAGGCTTTCATCTACATTTGCGAGCTTTCCACTCATATAAAGGATACCGTCTGTGGAATACGTTTCTATAGATATGCAACAACACTATTTCTAAAATCTCAGCCCCTCTTCTTGACAATATCTGCAGCCTTTTCTCCAATAGCGTACATGGTAGCCTGAAGATGCTGGGAAGGTACCAGTGGTATGATGGATGCGTCGATGATGGATAGTCTCTTAACACCATAGAAAAGGAGCTCACTAGACACACGTCCACCCATTTCCTCTGGCATCATAGCGCAGCTGCAAGAGGCATGCGCAAGTGAAGGAAGGACGCTTTCACTTGCAACAGATTTCTCCATAATCTCGTCATTGGTCGTGTACTGCGCTCCTGGAGAGGTCTCCACCAACGAAAATCTAGACAGTTCCGGACGAGCCCAGACTTTGCGAAGATATCGAACGCACGATGCTAGTACTGCCTTATCGATTGGATTGCTAAAAGAGTTGTAAAAGACTTTAGGAGATCCTTGAGGGTCAATAGGGTTAATCATAATGGTACCTCGTGAAACCGGCTTTTCAAGTCCAACGAGCTCGAGAGCCCCAGATGCCACGATCGGAAATTCAACGACACCTGTCTTATCACTCTCATACAGAGTAGCAAGAACATTGCGCTGGGCCTGGAAGCCTTTAAGTAATTCCTTGCTGTTCTTGTAGATTGATGGTAGGAAATCATTGTTGCTTGGGCTTCGCATTTGGTTCGCAAGACTGCTGTACCGCTCAGGGTCGACATCTTGAAGCGGAATAAATGCCAGGCTATTACCTCGAGTCATAGTCAATGGGCCAGTTTTGTTTTCTGCATGTTGATCCCACGCCGAAGAATTGAATTCGGGGTCGTTCCATGAGGTTGGGTTAGGCTCACTCATATTAGACGTGTTAAAGGCCATACTAGTGTATGGATGGTCTTGGAAATTTGCGCCCACACTATCGTGCTCGAGCTTTACTGGGATACCAGCAGCTTCCAGAACTGATCTTGGCCCAATGCCGTTGATTTGAAGAAGTTGCGGGGTTTTGATAGCGCCAGCTGCCAAAATGACTTCTTTACGGGCATATACGGCCGAAGAAGAGTTCGTCCTCTTATTAGTGATCTTAACTCCCTTTGCAGTAAGCATTTTGCCATCAAAAATGACTTCAGTCGCTAAAGTCTCTAGCATGATCTTTAAGTTTGATCGTTTAGAGGCTGGTTCGTAATAGGAGTTGCGAGCGTGTGACCTTTCACTTGTCAAAGGATTCATCGTGTTAGGGAACCAAGCTATTCCGTAAGCCTCTCCGTTGTCACCACTTCGAGCTGCATGTGCGCCTGCTCTTTGGAATGCTTGAAAGAAGTGCTTCAGGTCTAGATACTAGCATTCTGTGATACCGATCTTTAGAGGACCCTTTCCATAACTGCATAATGAAAATTGTCAGCGTATGTTACGATAACTGATGCAACCATCACTTACGCTTCAGCATCCCAAGTAATTCCAAACTTTTCAGCTACGTCTGCTGGTGGCTCGATTAACTCGGTTGATTTCTTGAAATAAGGGTAAAGTCCCTTCCATCCCCAGCCTTTGTTTCCCAGAGCCTCCCAGGCGTCATAGTCGGCGGTAGTAGCTCGGTCATACATCATGCCATTGACGATTGAACCTCCACCAAGCGCCTTAGCAACCTTGGGGACAAAAGTCCTGTTTTCTATATGCGGCTCTGGCACCGATTTCAGATCCCAGAGAAGGCTTCCATTTATTGGTAGGGCTGCAACATACGGAACTCGGATACTTGGGTTGTCGTCTGCAGCTCCTGCTTCGATGACAAGAACGCTTTCTGTGCAGTTTGTCAGCATGGTCTTTAGACCCAACACATAGACTTCAAGCTGAATCTTTTTTCAATATGTATTGCAAGTCCAGACTAAACTTGGAGACCAATCAAATAATCAACTTACTTTTCGTTTCCTCAGTCAAGCGATTCGCAACCACGAGTCCAGTAACTCCACCGCCAACGATAACGTAATCCCATGTGTTCTCTGCAGACTGGGCGCGCACCGTTTGAACATTGTTCGGTAGAGCACTGGTGCAACCCAGCAGAGCGAGGACGGCCAAGTTCGCGATTGAGGTCATTTTGTCGAAGCACCTACCAGGAGTCGAGAACAGATTGCTGCAGCCTCAACCAAGATGAATACATGTTTCCCATCCTTGGGTCTTGAGGGGTTTTAAACATTTTTTGTTGTTTGCATTTGCCGTGCATCTAGACCATTTTCTGCTGCTCAACATGCGCGAGTCAAAAACTACCAATGAATCGCTGCATCGTTCTAGTAACTTCGGTGACAAAATTCCGGTGCGCGGTAGCGATCAGGACATGTGCAGGGAGTATGACAAGATTGCGATTACTGTAGGTTGCATAGACTAACTGCGGCGTAGTTGTAAGGCTCCACATCAACGAGGCGTAGCCGGAGAAAGTTCGTTCCCGCCCCTACCCGCTGTCCCGTTCCACGCCACCCTCCTCGGCGCGTAGAGGTGTTCAGTTCGTTAACCAAGATATATGGGATAAGGAAAACCTGGACCAGAACTTGTCTTAAACTACTTATTGAAGTGTATCACATAAAAACAGGGCGTAAGACGCTTCCAGAAGCATATTCTATTGGAACCTTCATCTCGCCAAGCCTTTGCCTCGCCCTCGCTACGATGCGGTGTTGGCTTGGCAATGCGATGTATTTGCTCTTTCAAGCAGCCCAATGCGAGCATCAGTCTATGTTTCGCTAAAGCACCCTCCGATTGGTAGGCCGGGTGGGTGATGCGGCGTACATGGTAATGTTATAGGATTCATATTTGATTATGCCTTCCCTCGGAGCAGACAATACCCAGTCGAATCACCACTAGAAACATGCATCAATTTCATACAGTAGCCAAGTAGTTAGGGCAATCACCACAACGAGGCTATCTGTGGGATGGAGTGTGTTAATGTCAGATGAAATGGAAGAGAACAACATGTGCCTTCGTCCCCGGAGAGCCTTCTCCCGCGTACCGTACCTTTGGGTCCTGGGGGCACATGCAACAATGCTGGCTTCATCACATCCTCCAGCTCACATCTCTCCGTGGCTTCCGCGAACCAGGATATTGATGATACTAGCAAGATACCCCTTGCAGAAAGCTAGGTCCATATCGAAGGGTCCTTGACTATGGACGACCCGTAGAGCGTCAATGCTTCAGCACTTACCGTATGTCAGCACATTTGAAGAATGGCTTGAACAGCGGGATTTCCTTTTCTGCCTTCTCGACGTGTGGCATTTCTTGAGTGAAACCGTTTCAATCAGGCGAACATGCGGATATGTTTATGCAAGGATGGGTAAGTTTGTATTGGGACATTCAGACTCTGATGGGTGTTCCTACTCGCGGCTCACAAAGTTGTGCCACCTCGAGAAGTGGAGCGACTCGCCACATCGGCTACACATAATGCATGTTCTAGGCAAATTGACTACGCTTCATGACTACGCCACCAAGATAGCTTCCGGGGATGAGCCCACCCAATCACCCCGACTTGCGGGAATAATTTTACGCTTACCAGTACCACGATTTTAGGTAGGCAACTATTACTTCGACAGCAACCACGCGCCCTATGCTCAAGCCTATTGCTCTTCGTTACATTCTCTAGGAATATTAACTTTGCTCAAGGCACTGGTAAAAAGAGATCCCTGACTTCTGTGCACCTTCCCGGAACACTTCCTCCATGTGGGCTTGTGGCACAGTCCAAAGGGATGTCAAGGGACATGGAATATTGAGTAGCCAATCGCAACAACTCCCGTTACGTTACCGACGTTCATCGTGATTTGAAAAACAATCCAAATGACAGAAGGATTTAAAGTGAGGTATCCACATACCAAGACATGCAAAGCCATGTGCTGATGCCCGTACATCATCGAGAAAGCCACAAATGTTGCAGTTCTAATTGTGACGGTCACAAATTTGATACTGCGAAACGTCTTTCTCCTGCATGTGAACTCGTACCAGAGGGTTGGGATGACCACAGATGTTATATGAAGCGAGAGAGAAGAGCTATGGATCTCCCATTTCTGTCGATCTGCAACCTCGCATTGATGCTTTTGTGACTTTGTATTCACGATCACCCTCACGATGGCAGGCCGACTGCGACAAGATTGGCCGGATCGCCGGGCTACTATCCTAAGTCCAACCACCACCCTAGTCATCTTAAGTACACTCTTTTTGCTATGGCGGTTGATTAATAGCATAAAAGCCAATCGCAACAACATGTTGTGCGACTATCTCCTAGTAATGGCAATGGTATGTACACTTTCCAGAGAACAAAAGTTATGCTAACGGAAGACAATCCTGTAGATCTTGAACATAGCTTCTATTATAGTCCGCTACAAAACATGCCAGTACGGTCTGGGTCGACACATCAACGACCCAAGCATCGTCAAACCGCATGACCTTTTGCACTACAGCTATTACTACTAGATCGGCCAGATTACCAACATGATTGCGATCACGTTTCTCGAATACTCAATTTGCGTGTACCTCCTGGTACTAAAATTTTCCAAGGTATATCTTGGGATAATCTGGGCCAGTATCGCTATCGTGACGGGGTTCAATCTGGTAGTTCCCATGATGAGCGTGTTTTGCCGCACGCTGGAAACCAACTGGAACAAGAGCATGAAGGGAGAGTGCTTCATCAAAAATGGTTACGAAGGGCTGGCATGGACACAGGTTCGTTTACCAACTCCCCTTCGAACTAACACAGCTGCTAATGCTAGACAGGGAGCATCCAACATCATCACCGACATCGTGTATGTGGTAGCGCCAATCATCTACCTCTCCAACATCCAAATTTCTCGGCATACGCAGTAGGCATTGCGCTTCGTGTTTTATCTAGGCTTAATGTATGTACCGCCTGCCATCTTCTCTGCATAGAATGCTAACCAAGTTGCCAGGGCTATAGTCTGCTCAATCTTGAAGACTATCGAACTGCCCGCTTTGATGAAAACCAAAGATCCTACATAGGATTCTACCTACCTTGCCATGTGGTTCAGTATAGATCTCTCGGTTAGAATCTTTATCGCCTCTCTCCCACCTCTGCGCAAGCAATTCAATACCTTGTTTCGCAAGATACTGCCATTTACATTCCTTAGCAGCCAATCCCGAAGTAACAACGGGAACGCACTACCACTATACGATGTGGCGACGGAACACACTATTGGTAGCAAGCCAGTCTGAGTTCGATTAAAGTCTATAGAGATTGATGATAAGGATAGCGAGCGTTGTATACTTAGTCCATGTACCAGCAAAGCAGAGATCACAAAGAAGTCAATGCATAAAGTGCGTATCAATGATGGAAGTAGCATACAAGTGCCAGATCGGACGCATCGCATATAGGACCAAATCAATAGAATGATTCCCAACTTACAATTCAAAGAGATCTTCAGCCTCCTTAGACTAGGAAATGTAAACAATGCGAGAGTCACATCCGATGCCCGACAACAAGGGAGGCTACCAGAAATCAACTTAACAACTAGAGAGCGTGCTGTCGTCTTTCATGTCTCTAGAATCCACAGTAGATCATTTCAAGCCCAATCTGCGCGAGTCCTACAACAATACAGCATAGGTGTTCGCCGACGTGGGAAGCCTAGGTTAAGAAGGAACAACCTTTATCGCAGACAGCCAATCGAAGAAGATCATCTACCACCTCCTCCGCCGAGGTGCAGATCCGAAAGCAGAGTATGTTCACGGCCACACTCCCAAATGCTTTGCTTATCGTCCTCCAGACATAATGTGGAAGAAATCTCGCTTCAAGGCCTAAATAACTAGAAACAATCATCTAAAATCTGCTTGTACAGTCATGCCTTTGTGAGTTATGTCTTTTCACCTCGCTCAACTTGCAGCCGCTTGACGTGGGTTGTTTTTCCCCTTTGAAGGTGGCGTATGGGGACCAGGTCAACAAGCTAGTACGCACCCAGATCAACTATATCACAAAGCAGGAGTTTCTGCCATGCTTCAAAGAGGCCTTTAATAAAGCTATTACCCCCAGCAACATCCAAGGGGGTTCCGAGGGGCTGGACTAGTCCCTTTTGACCCACAACAGGTCATTTCAACCCTCGATGTGAAGCTGCGAACTCTATCACCACAACTACCCACTAACGACGAGCCCTGGCAGTCGCAAACCCCAAAGAACCTTGCTGAATTTGGCTCTTAATCAACTCTGATTTGAGACAAGTATAAGAAGCAATTTGGTAGCTCACCAACCTCTACTACCAGCGCGGTTGAGCACCTCCTAAAGCGGGCCACAGATGTAGCGCATGAGATCACTTTGCTGAAACAAGAACGCGCTGAGCTTCGAGCAGCCCTAGCAGCTGCTACAGAGCGTAAATCACGCAAAAGGAAGCGAATCCAAGCAGGAGGGACCCTGAAAGTTAAAGAAGGCCAGCGGTTGACTGCTCTAAAGGAGTTTGGTGCGCGTAGTGATGGTAAGAAGCCAAAGAAGAGGGCGCGCGCTGAAGGAGGTGAGTTATCACAACGACGCTGTGGAACGTGTGGAGAGAGTGGGCACAACGCGCGAACGTGTAAGAATGAAGTAGAAGAGGACTTTGAGTAATATTATAGCGCGTTACAGCCTGAACAGGCGCAGAGTGTGGTGTTCTGGGGCATAATGTAGCAGAGTGTGTTGGGGTCTTGGCAAAAGTAGTCCGCTCGCTCCGGTGGTCCGCTCGCCCGTGAGGTGCGTTAATCTTTTGAAATATAAATATATAAATATTATAAATAGGCCTCTATAAGTACTCTATATAGCTAGATACACCTCCACTCTATGAGCAATGCAATAACTTTTAGCTCCTTACAGTACCCTACTAGGGGCCCAGCCTATAACAATAATAAATAAGGAATATTGATGTACACCCTAGCTATTTACATAAGTATCAAAATACCATTTCAACTGTCTAATTACTAGAGTACCCTCTATTCTCCGAGGATCGTGATAGTAAGATGGAAGTGGGGTATATGTGGGACTAGAAGTGGGACTAGAAGTGGAGTCAAAGTGGGGTATATGTGGGGTGTAGATGTAGTTCGAAAAGATAGGGGTAAAGGTGGAAGTACCACGACTGTTTTCATCTTAGTGTTCGATCCAAAGTTTGTTAAAATATTGCTTGATTACTAATAGAACATCAGTCTTCACTATCCCATATTGAAGAATAGTCATTATCAATTATCGCCTGAATTTACTATTGTAACTTTATAAATTCTATGGGAAGATTGAAGCTTGACCTATTCTAGGATATATAGTATGCAATTAAGGAAAGATTCCATGAATTATATTCGAACGCTAACTAGTTCTTCAGATAAGGTTTTACCAAGGTGAGTATTGAGTACACGAAATCAACGTGTAGCCTCGACTTTTGGTTTTTATCTACTAGTTGCGTAGTCACAGATGCTCAAAGTAGCTTAAGTTGATGATGGAGATCTTACACAGATAATGGAACATGCGTTTGTCAGGTGACTAGAGATTTCAAAGGGTCTCGGGTTTTCCAGGCTTCACACACTGTTTCGTCATAAAATGGGTTCTAGAACACCTTAGATAAAATAGTCACGTTTTCAACCACTATGCAATTGAATCTAACGAAGAATTGAGTGGGTTCACATCATTGCGGAAACACAAGTGTCCAAATTCAACAGCTGAGAATAATCACGGCATTATCTTATGTTGCAGTAAGTCCACCGTCAACCTACAATTATAGTTACAAAAGGCCTCGAAGCGTTAGTGGCAAAACTTACTGCTATATTCGCACCAGTGATGTAAGAAGCCATTCGACTACTCAAATAGACAACTACATCCGCCACCTCATCGGGCCGCGCGAATCTTCCCATTGGTGTGTTTTGAAGCACAGGTGTCAGGTGTCGTTCCCCGATTTCCTTTGGAATGGCGGCTCCCAAATTGGTTGCCACTAGACCTGGAGCAACGCAATTGACTCTTATGCCATGAGAAGCTTGATCAACTGCTTCGGCACGTGTTAAGCCTAATACAGTGTGCTTGGAAGTAGTATACTGTTGGGTTTTAGTGTTCACATGATACACGTAACTAGGCTCGTTACTATAGCACTTACCATGTTAAGAGATGGAAGGGCAACTGAAGAAACTATTGAGCCAATATTCACAATTGTGCCTCTCCTTGAAGATATTAGCTTTCTGACGATAGTAATGCTGGGCAGAAACAGGTCTCACTCCTCGTTTACAAGATCTTGTGTTAGCATCTGGCGTACAGCAGCCCTTTGTAACATCCAAGTCCCCTGAACATTGACACGTTGAACGTTATTAAAGAGCGTTTGGTCGACTTCTTGCGATGTTGCAAAACCACCTGTGACCCCTGCACAATTTACCAAACATCGAAGCTCACCAAAATGGTTAACTGTCTCGTTGACGATTCGTTCGGCCGATTTTTCTTCGCCAATGTCGAGGTTGATGGCAATGATATTACTTAAAGAATCTTTTTTCGAGCAAGAGCTTGCGTGTCTCTGAAAGGCTATCTGCATTAATATCGACCAGAACAACTTTTTGACAATTGAAATCGACGAGCCGAAGTGCGATGGCACGCCCAATTCCGCTTGCCGCTCCTGTAACAACTGCTGGTCCAGGTGGTAGAGATGTCAACGCGGGTCGTATCAGGATTCAGAGATTTGTTGCTTACCCAGCAATTTCCATGACTGCAGTTGCTATTCAACTCTTCTGAAGTAATTGTGTTTATTGGCAAGCAGTAATTATATAGGGTTGGAGCGTTGCCTTTTCAGATTCCTGTATACCCCACTAAGATACTAGTTGGGAAAACACCCCACATCATCACATCATGCAGATTGGATCATTGTTAGTTTACTAGCGGAGTGACTCATTCCCCGCAGAGTAAGCTGAGACTATAGACCCCGCGATGTGAGCGAAGTGAGTGAACAGTAGTGTAGCTCGATAATACAGAAATCACCGTCACAAAACTTCAGGAGCAGTTTATGGCTAGTAAGTGCTTGTGTTAATAGCTACGATCCAATTTCCAGTTGTATTCTGATATGGGTCGATGACTACTGAGACACAATTGTAGTCATATGAATAGCTAGACAGAGAGAAGATATACTTGAAGCTGTGATGCGAAGATAATCCGTTTTGAAACCCAAAAAGAAATCCTTTTCATCCCATTCCGGGTACATGGACTGTCGACCCATTATACTGAGAAAGCCTTTGTTGCGCGAGCTTCGCATCATTCTCAATGATGTCTCTTATGCTAGCGGATTGGGGCACAAATCGCGCTTTAAATGGCTTAGGGCGCATATTCTCGCTAGCAGTAAAGTTCATAATATTAATCTTAACGGGTTTCTCCTAGAGTAATGTTACTACTTAAGTTACAAGACGTGCTAAGATTAACTAACCTCTATAAGTCTAGGAAGAATATTAAAAGCCTAGAGCATTTTAATTATAGTTATTCGTAGACCTTGTTCTACTAAGGGCTATCTACTACATTGCCTTCGTCCCTATCTAAATGCATTGTGTCCTTTAGTATTTAGATAAGGGCGTTCTAGTCTATTTAAAGAACGCTCTAGGCGAAACAAATTAAGAGCAGGGAATTCTTAGGGATAATAATATATAGCCTAGATATTACTATAGATAGTAGTGCTTTTAGGAATTAAGTAGCCTTTATAGATATTATTATTAACTAGACAGTAAAGTAGAGCCCCTAGTATTATTACTATTCGCTAGCAGAGAACTTCTTACACTAAAGCTAGAAGATAAAGTAAGTCCTTCTTATTATTAATCTTAGGACTGCGATCTTATCTAATAACTTAGTTAAGTTCCTTATATACCTTCTACTAGACTTCTAGAAATATATATATAGCTAAGATAAAGGTTAGTATTAATTCTATTATTGTGTTAACACTACCTCTAATTAGGCTACTAGTTAATACACTAATTTCTTCTTTGCTTAGGTTTTAACTTTCTTCTATAAGAAGCTAACTTACAAAATTCTATTCCTACTTAGTTACTTCTTTACTAAGCCTATAAAACTAATTTATTCCTATAGAAGTAGTATTAATTATATTTTAGAGTATTAAATAGAGCTATTTTAGTGTATAAAGCAACTAAGGAAAGACGTTAATAATATAGTAGTATAGAATAACTAAGTCTACCCCTTCTATTATTCTTAATGCTACCTACGTAATAATATTGTTAGTTAAAGCAATTTATTATCCCTATCTAATAATAAATACTATTAATATAGAATATTATTTAATTAAAAGAATATAATTATTAGGCTTATTAATTAAATCTTTAAGCAGTACTTAACCCTTAACGTATTCTATCACTAAGCTAGCTATATTACTAAGTGTGCTACTTTTTCTTAGCATCGCAAACTTTACGTATAAAAGATAATACCTTAATAATAGAACGCAATATTAACTTAGAAAGAAGGTAGAATTACTCTTACTATTTAAGCTTATTATATAGGCTAGTTTAAGAGTATTTAGCGCGCTATAGTAGCTTATAACGTCTATTATTAGTAGATCTTTTAGTAGCTTTAAGAAATTACCTTTTAACCTATAACGTAGCTAAATTGCTAAAAGCTAACTAAATCTAAAGAGTAAACTATTATATAATATATTCTTAACCTAGACTTATAAGAATTTGCCTTTTATCTTTATAAAGTAGTAGATATAGTAGAGAAACTACTACGCGTATAAGATAGCTAGCCTCTAAGTAAATACTAAGTAGAGTAGTTTATATTGCGTATAGATAAGCTTAAAATAGCTTTTAATTAAGCAAAGAATTATTAAAGAATATAGTAGGAGGACCCAAAAGTTATTAACGTATAGTTTAAGCTTATATAAGAGATAATTAAGAAGTATAAAGTTTATTTAGATAATATCTATAACTTTAATAAAACTAGCTTTTAAATAGGCGTAATTAGCTTAATAAAAGTAGTTATAGGCGTAGAATATTATATAAGACTTACTCTTATTGTTAGGTAAGCAACAAGGAAGGAGGAGGAAGCTAATAGAATAGGTAGATTCAAGAAGGTAAAATAGCAGACTAGAGCTATCTAAGTAGGTAGTCTATAATATATAGTAAGGCACTAGCGGGTAAGCTAGGCCTAATAGAGAAAGAAGCGTGAATAGGGGGAAAAGTAAAGGGAAGCGGAGCGTAGCCCTTACAGAGAAGAGACATTAATTAAGTTAAGATTATTATATCTACCTTAGTTTTACTATCTACTTAGCTATAGCTATCTTATATATTTTAAGATTTAATAGTCTAGAAGATTCTATAGTAGTATTAATATCTAATTAATATTAGGAGTGTTGTTATAGATATTAAAGTATAATACCTTCTAGTAATTAATTAATATTAGATCTAATAGATCTAATAGAGAATAGCTAAGTAGCTTATTCTCTAACAAAGATAGATACTATAAGTAATAGTAGTGATTTTAATAATTAATTTAGTTTAATATAATAATTTATTAACTATGATAAAAGTGCATAATAATAGGTGGAAGTTGTCGCACTAGTGGGGCGTGGGCCGCTCACTTAGGTGGGCCGCTCGCTTGTGAACTACGTTATCTCTATCTAGGATGATATATGTTAACTCTACTTTGTTCCTAAAAATACTAACAAGTATATATAGAAATTTTTAGGCAAAACACTACTATCTATGGAGTCTTTTAGCTCTAGATAACTCTAAATTTATTAAAGCAAGTCTACTACAACCCTCTAAGTATAGCTACAATGCGTTTAACTAGGACAATAAAGCTGCCTTAAATATTCTTGTACAACTATTTAGATAGCGATAGTATAAGATTATTACTCTTTAAAGCTTAATCCTGTTCTTATTTAGAGAGGATACGACAATAAATTAAGGTAGAGGATGTTACTGCTGCGGAGTAATTTAATTGCAATAATAGTGAGACTGCTATAGGCCTGTCTTAGCTAACAACTAAGTGATGATCAGCAGGCTAGAGGGTTGAGCGCGATATAGTATTGCTGTAGTAGTACTAAGACGTCTTTACTAAAGCTGATTGCATCGCTACCTAAGATTTCTGTAGCTTGTAAATATAAAACTTATGGAAAACGATATAGATACTCTATTCCGCTGCCTTGTTATTGCACTAGATTAGTAATTTCGCTTGTTTTTTAATCTCTTTATTATATCACTACTATACTTTATCTAGCAAAAATAACTATAATATAAAGCCAGCGCTAATTTAGGCGAGCTCTAGACTTGTTCGATTCTAGTCTTATAGCAGAGGAAGCGATCCTACCTTTAACCCACCTTGGGCTTCTTGACTACTTTTATCTACCTTATCTTAGGACTCGCTACAATAATAAAACTCTTCTTTTAGAGATAACTAAAATGCTTTCCTATTGTTGAATAAGTCTATGAGAAAAATGCTTATTTTAGAAAGCAATTAAGATACTATATTTAGCTAGAGCTTATATTAAGATCTTACTCGTTTAACACATTCGTCCTACCTATCTATAACAACCTGCTTAGCATTGTGTGTCTAGAGTGTAAAACTATCTAGAAGTCCCTTTAAAGTGTTGAGCTGTGCTGCTAACTCCTTAGCGTTCTCGTGATATGCATTGTGCTACTTGTTCCTTTGTAATATTCTAACCTACTATGTAGCTTTTACGTGCTTATACTGTAGATTAAAATACGCACGAAGAGCAAGAGGGACATTCTTTTTACCTCCTTTAGCTAAGCAAAGTGCGATTGTCGCGGCGTCCTTAATAGCTTGGCTTGCACCTTGTATAGAAGTAGGGAGAAATAGATAGGCGGCATCGCCTATGATAGCAACGAGACCGCTATTAGACACCTATTTGTCTAAACACGTTTAATAAATTAGCTTCTAATTAATGATATTCTTGATCTTTTCTTATACGCGCACAAAAGCGGGATCCTAACCCTAAGAAAGAACTACTAATACTTCCTCTCTTTTACTAGGGAAATTCTAACCTTTCTTAATGTTGGATACATCTTTGTGCGTTAAGACTGCATTAATTTCTATACCCCTACGCAGCGTAATAATAAAACTATGTAGGTTAGGGCTAATCTAAAGTCTAACGCTATCTATTACAATTTAAGCGGGAATTTATTAAAATTATGTTCTAATTTTTAGCCTATCTTCTTTTAGAAACGATTCTACTAAAGGGTTACACTTGAAGATCTCTAAGCTTAAAAACGCGCGCTATACAGCGTACCCGCTATGTATTAGCTTATCTTCAAAGCTAAGGATCTTAGTTCTTCTTTGGCTCTTAACACCATCGGCGGCAATCACTACATCTGCTATAACCTCCTCGCCGCTTAGAAGAAAGACGCTTAGTTTGTCTGTATTGTAGCGTTTGATATGTTAACCTATTTATAGATTAATACCGTTATTAAGTAATGTGTTTTATAAGCAAGTCGCGCATATAAACGAGTTACGCACCTTACTAAACTTGCGCACCTCTATAAGCCTATAGTTCTACTATAATATAGTTGTTTTACTATATATTAATATAATAGATTAAGTAGTATCTAGAGTATCTTTCTTGCACGTACGCGAGTTATAGCTAGTCTCTCTACACCTACTATAGCGCGCTAAAGCCTAGTAGCTAACACTTAATTACTCTCCTTCTTAACGCTCTTTATAAGCAATCTACTAATTAGCCTTACGCTAAGCGAGTAGATCCTCTCTAGCTCCCTTTGTTAGCACTCTTTACTTCTATATCTACTTTTTTTTACGCTGCCTACGCCTTATTGCTACTTTATTAGCTCTCTTAAGGCTAGTAATCTAATTGCGCATTAGCTTAGCTAAGAGCATTATAACCTTAGCCCTTTTCTTAAGCTAGTTAATTACTGTAATAATTAATGCTAGCAAAGAGCTCTTATGCTACTAAACCTAATCACGTATTAGCGTTAATTAAGCTTCAAGCTTGCGTAGGTTACTTAGGGTACAAGCCTACTAGATAGCCTCTGTAATAGTAGCTACTAGAGTAGTAGGCGTACGCAGCTTTATGTTAAGCTTTAATAGAACAGCGTCTAGCTAGAGAGGAACAAAGCCTGCGCCTTAAAAGGCTAAGCGGATATTAGCTAGTGTAAAGGATTAATTAAAGGCTGCCTTAAACGCTAGCAGGAACTCAAGCTTAGTAATATAGTTAATATAGTTACATATTAGGCTCTCTACTTTACAGCTATACGCGCGCTTTAACAGCAAGAAGTAGCTAATGTTAAGAGGTTAAAGTAGGTAAGAGGAATATAGTAGTATATAGAGCGTGTAGATATTATTCTCCTTACAAAGCTCTTAAAACTTAAGAGACTAGTAGCTCTTATAGCTATTAAGAATAAGTAGGCAACGTATACTAATAACGCGAGTCTTTGTGTAAGCATTAAAGTGCTTTAGCTAGGCAACACCTAGCTTATTATTTATCTAGCTGTTATCGCTAACTACAATCGCCTAGTCACGTAGGATCTCTGCTTCCTTGTACTAGGCAGATAGGTAATATTTGCTAGCAAAGATAAGGAATAGTAGAACTACCCAGCTAGCTGCGTTGATCGCTGCGATTAGCGTTACCCACCTACGATTACCTGGCTTAACTACCTTTAGTTAGCCCCTCCTCTCTAACGCTATTATAACTAGCTAAGTTATAATCTTACCTATTATAAAGCTAGCTTTATTAAAGTTATAGACGTCCTTATTATAAATACTATACTTAGCCTTTATCTTCTTTATAAGCTTAAACTAGCTCTTAATTAAGACTAGATTTTTATATAAAGCTCTCTACCTATTATATACTTAATTAAAACGCGTTATAAGACTATCTATACGCTTAACAAAGTTGCGTAGCTAGTGAACGCTAACCTAGCTAGCGCCACGCGTAGCTAATAGTCTATCAGCTATATTACGCATAGTAGCGTAGGTAAGCAAAAATCTACGTAGATCTAGATCAAGTATATAATTAACTATCACCTGCTCTTCTAGCTTAGTAAGCTTCTTTAAATTAGGCTAGCAATCGCGTTAGGCAGGCTTTCTAGCGCGTTAGTCACGTAGGGTAGATTTAGGAACTTAATAGATAGTAGTAGCGCGTTAATTAGTCTAAATATAATTTTCTTTAATAGCTAATATAGTAAGCTAGATATCTACTTCTTATAAAGGTAACTAAGTTGCGTTATATTAAGCTATAGTACGTTGTAGTAAGAGAGGTAGGTAAACTAAGTAAGGTGCGCAACTCGCTTATATGCGCGACTCGCTTGTAAAATACGTTACATAATTAATAAATATCTAATAATAGTGTCTACAGTGTCTAATAAGACTAGCGTGCCTGTACTCTTCCTCTACTTAAGCTAGTTTATTGTCTACAGCGATAGGCTTGCTATTAAAATTGTACATAATTATTTCTATAGCTTTTAAAGAAATTTTCTATAGGTTATCGTATAAGCCCTAGCATTTTAAGAGCTTTGAGCAGTTAGAACTAAAGCTAATAGAGTTACCAATTAGCAGGAAATTAGGAGCTGAATTAAAGAGGGTGACTTTTATTCCTTGCCGTGCGCAGGCAATTGCACAAGCTGCTCCTCCTAATCCCGCTCCTACAATTACCACGTGTATTTAGTTTTCTAGAGATGTTGAGGTTATTGTTAAGTGCGAAGCTCTCAAGGGAACACGGTTTGTAGAGTAGGGAGTAGTTATTAAGTTAGGAGACTATTAATAATAACAAAACTAAATATCTTAAGTATAGCTTACAAAGTTACTTATAAGGGAAATAAGAGCTAATTAACTATAGTAGGAGAATAGGTTTAGATGTAGGATTAAACTCTAGGGCTAGTATGTAGGCTAACGCGCACATTAAGTAATAGAATCTTGTTCTAGTTAATTGGTTAGTCTTTAATAATTAGGGTTAGGGTTAGGGTTAGGGTTAGGGTTAGGGTTAGGGTTAGGGTTAGGGTTAGGGTTAGGGTTAGGGTTAGGGTTAGGGTTAGGGTTAGGGTTAGGGTTAGGGTTAGGGTTAGGTTTAGGTTA